>CM046002.1:25916223-27192121 GCA_025175895.1 Wurfbainia villosa | reverse complement strand
ATTAGTACATGATGAAGAAATAAAAGAGCGGTGGAAGAGATATTTTGATCAACTTTTTAATGAAGGTTTAGGATACCAACTTAATTTAGGTAATTTAAGTAGGTCAAATGAGTATAGAAATTTAAATTTTTATCGTAGAATTTAAATTTCAGAAGTAGAACAAGCTTTAAATGGAATGCAAAATGGAAAAGCCATTGGACTAGATGATATTCCGGTAGAGGTATGGAAGTGTCTAGGGAAACAAGGTATTGAATGACTTACAAAATTATTTAACATGATATTGAAAACAAAAAGGATGCCTGATCAATGGAGGGTAAGTATCCTAATTCCCTTATATAAGAATAAGGGAGACATACAAACTTGTGAAAATTATAGGGGTATTAAACTAATGAGTCATACCATGAAACTTTGGGAAAGAGTAATAGAAAAAAGAGTAAGGAAAGAGACCATGGTTCTCGAAAATCAATTTGGATTTATGCCAGGAAGGTCGACAATAGAAGTTATACATCTTCTTAGACAACTAATTGAAAAGTATAGAGAGCAAAAACAAGATCTACACATGGTATTCATTGATTTAGAAAAAGCTTATGATAGAGTTCCAAGAGAAATAATATGGAGAATTTTAGAAAAAAGAGGTGTTAGTGTAACATATATTGAACTAATTAAGGATATGTATGAGGAAATAACGACCAGAGTGAAGACTTCAGGTGGATTAACTGAAGCATTTCCAATAAAGATAGGGTTGCATCAAGGATCAGCTTTAAGTCCCTATCTTTTTACACTAATCATGGACGAACTCACTGTATACATTCAAGATACAGTACCGTGGTGTATGTTGTTTGCAGATGATATTGTTTTGGTAGATGAGACACATGAAGGAGTAAATGCTAAACTAGAATCTTGGCGGGAAACACTAGAAGTGAAAGGTTTTAAGCTTAGTAGAGTAAAGACAGAATATATAGAATTTAAATTTAGCAATATTAGATGTAATGAGACAAGTGTTAATATAGGAGATGATGAGTTATCTGGAACTAAGAGCTTTAAATATTTGGGATCATTTTTACAAGATGATGGAGGGATTGAGAGAGATGTCTTATATAGAATACAAGCAGGATGGTTGAAATGGAGGAAAGCGTCGGGTGTTTTATGTGATCGTAAAGTGCCTCTAAAACTTAAAGGGAAGTTCTACAAAATGGCGATTAGACCTACTATATTATATGGAGCTGAATGTTGGGCTACGACTCGAGCACATGAGCAAAAGATGAGAGTTGCAGAGATGAGGATGTTAAGGTGGATGTGCGGATATACGAGGATGGACAGGATAAGAAATGAGAGCATTAGAGAAAAAGTTGGTATTGCATCTATTGAAGGAAAGCTTCGAGAGACATGTTTAAGGTGGTACGAACATGTACTTAGACGACCAATAAATGCTCCAGTTAGATGATGTGAAATGATGCCAAATAGATACATCAAATGAGGAAGAGGAAGACCAAAAAAGACTTGGTTAACAACAATAAAAAAAGATAAAATTTATTTAAATATTGATGATGATATAGTAGGGGACAGAGTGCAATGACGTAGAAGGATCCATATAGCCGACCCCACCAAGTGGGATAAGGCTTTGTTGTTGTTGTTGTTATTAAGGGGGATTAGGACTAATTGATGCAATGGTTAAGGGGGAGATTTAACTATATCAAAATCTAAACCCAAAACCTATGTGCACATGCTTAATTGTTAGTGCAAAGTTGTAAAATACCTTTATTTATGTTTTAATACTTTGCTCAATATGTTAAAGTTAGAATGTGTCTTGGATTAAGGGAGAGACTTAAGTATATTTGATTCCTTAATTCAAGACAAAAAAAACCTTACTCACACATTATTTCTTGAAAAATTACCTCTCTCTTTTTGATGTGTATCAAAGGGGGAGAGGGGAAGATTTAAGTTAGAATTCATATTGTGATATATGATGTTTCTATTGTATATTTAAAGATCTAACTTAAATGATTGGCAAATATCAAAAAAGGAGAGATTGTTAGTGCAAGTATGTTTCAAGTATTAATCTTTTGATGTTTAGAAAATCATTTATTGTTAGGCAATCATTGTAATCTAATACAGATATTGAGTGACAAGTGCAAGGAAAGTCCAAGGGTGAAGTCTTGGCAAGAAAAGTCCAACAATGAGGACTTGGTGATATAAGACCAAGTGTGTAGTATTCGCTGTTGGTGCAGAGAGCATCACTCCTTAGTTTTGATGTATAAACCACAGTTAAAGTTAGGAATTACTTGTGATCTGATATATGTGTTAAGTGTGCAGACTTAATAGGAAGTCTTAGTAGGTCAGGAAGACTGAATACTAGGCAAAGCATGAAAAGTCCTAGTAAGTCGTGTTGATCGGATACTAGGCAGAGGACTTGATAGATCAGGAGGACCGGACACCAGGCAGGAAGACCAGATGGGTTAGGAGACAAGACATCTAGCATGAAGTGTTATGGCAATCTCTTGCCATAATAAGGTTTTGATGTGTGTGGCAAAGGGTTTAAGTTAGGTTGTTATTATGATTTGATATGTGCGTTAGAGTCTTGCAGAACTTAGTAATTCGCACATGGAGCCTTGGCGGGTTCACCACTCACAACCTCGTGCTTGAGTCGGAGAAGGAGCATTGCTGAGCCGTGCACTTGATGCTGCCGAGGGACCACCGGACGAGATCACTTGAAGTGAAGCCAAGGAAGTAGACTTCGGAGGCAAGAGATGAGAAGGAGCATTGCAGAGCCATACGACTGATGCTGCCGAGGGACGTGGCCGTGAACGAAGAGAGCTTCGGCGAGGGACTTCGAGTGAGATGAGAGAATGAGTGAATTGTAAGTAGCTCATTAGGTGAACTTGGCCGAATGGCTGAGTGTCGGAGGCTCGACCGCAAGGGTTGAGGTTTACTCGACCGTCGGAAGCTCAAACGAATGTTAAGTTTGAGTTTCACGGCACGCCGATCATTGCTCCGAATCGCAGGTTCACCGTATCCGATCGATGGGTTTATGCAGCGATCACCGCCATGGAATGACAACGCCGCGGAGGATGTCGTGGGCACAGAACCTCTCGTAGCCGACTGGGTAGTCGACTACGGAGGCAGCAGTCAACTGATGGATACATCAGTCGACTGCCAAGGGTTCCATTGGACTACAACGATCGGGATCCAACGTGTTCAGAGGCCGTTGTAGTGGCGACAGTCGACTGCCAAGGGCAGCAGTCGACTGGTGGCGGCCAACGGGAAGAAATCAACCCTCTCTATAAAAAGGGAGGGTGTGGGCTGTTGGATGGTGAATGCTTATGCTCTAAGTGATCATCCAAGTGCTCCACAAGATTCAAACTCCTTCTCTTAGTTTTCTTTCACATCTATTGTAAAAGGAGTGTTATTGAGTTGTAAGGGTTACCTCCACCTAGCTTAGTGCAAAGGAGAGACCGATAGTGAATTGGTTGCAGAGTGATTCACCGGGGATGAATCGGGACCGTAGATTAGCGGCGTAGCCGTGACCCATGTTACATTTCAGTGTTAGCATTGTTTGTATTCTTATTTCTATTTGCTTGTCTTGTTTTGTTTCCGTTGCGCTAATTTCTTTGTAGACGAGCAAATTTCGTCATCCAACGAAAGAGGGCTATTCACTGCCCTCTAGCCGGCCACATCCATACCACATCGATCCTATAAGTGGTATCAGAGCCGAGGAAAGCTTGTCGAGGACTAACCGCCACAACAAGCACATTCAAGAATGATCGGCTCCAACATTTACCCACCAAAGTTTGAAGGAGAATTCTCTTGGTGGAAAAAGAGAATGGAGGTATTTTTTGAAACCGATTTCGAAATCCTTTTAATTATGGAAAACAATTTCAAATTGCCTAGGAATGAAGATGGGGAGCCATTGGAGAAATCAAGGTGGAGCAAGAAGCAAAGCGAAGAATACTTAGCAAATATAAAGGCCAAGCACCACCTCTACAATGTACTCTGTAACACCCCCCCTAGTCTTTCCACTCTCTACCAGGGGAGATGTCACTACTTTACTATTGTCTTTATTTTTAATTCATGCAATATACTAATGCAATATGCTAACAACTAAAATAATCATAAGGACTTTTACATCACTTAGACAATATCAAACATGACATAAGAAACTAAAAATCTGATTTAGACATCTTCACATAGGATCTTTTACTTCCACTGTTCCGTCGCCACACACACCCAACACTTCATCCGCCATGCCACCTTACTGAAGCTTTTCTTTACCTTTATCTGCAGTATAAGGAAATGCAAACTATAAGCAATAACGCTTAGTAAGTACTTTCTATGCTCACAAAAACATGCACTGTATGAAATCATGCAACTAGTTCTCTTACCCTTGATACATTGATACATATGCAAGCACAACTGGAAATCATAATTCTGAATACATGTCTCTTGTATAAACCATGCTCTTAAGTATTTTAAAACTTATAAACAGTATATCTGAACTGAAATGATTAACTTTGAAAACTTTTACTTATACTTATACTGATACTTTAAAATAATAATCATCCTGGATATGGGCCCGGCATAGTACCAATGCGCGCATTCCTAATAGGCCGGGGTGGCCAACCACCGAACCTACTAGGGTAACTGAAACTGAGGGCCTCGGCAGGTAAACTGATGCCCAGTACATGCCCTGTCAAAAAGTAAAATACTTCCTTTATACTTATATTTTTATACATACTGAAGGAAATGCTCTTAATCCCCTAAATCACAAATGGGGAGCACCATAAAGATCATTATGCTCTTGACCCCCAAAACTGAAATGGGGAGCATACTGAAGATCGTTGTGCTCTTAATCCCCAATTCGAACGGGGAGCATCTTTAAATTTTCTTTATAAAGGAAATATTTTTACATCTTACTCTACATCATGCATATAATTGTAAGCTACAACTCATCTACAACATGCATGATCATAAATCACATTCTTATCTTGGATTTCAACATGATGCTGAATTACCCATAATATAACGGTAAAATCGCGTAACTGAAAACATCATGCATAACTGGAAATAATATGAATATAAACTGCTCAACCATGTAACTGGAAATAACAAGCACAAAAAAAATATATCAATGACATACGATAACTACTTATACTGCAGGTGAGCAATACTTACCTCCTATGCTTTTTCACCAATTTATACCGCTAGATACAGTTTCTATGTTGAAGATATGTCAGTGGAAGATATCAAATCATCACTTTCAGCACATGGAACTAGCACATTGCCCGTTGCAACAACAGTCGAATATACAGGGTCAATATCATGCAAGCTATCAGATGCCCGCGCCTTTATGTTTGGTCTCCTATAGACATAATCGAGGCGGACACTGGCCCCTTTTTCTTTTTATTCGGTGGTTGGAGAAAACAAAGAGGAAGAGAGAGGTGGGGCATGTGGGTTGGCGTTGGGAGAGAGGAGGGAGAGAGAGAGCGGCGGCGTCGACGTTGGAAATAAAACTAGAGGAGAGAGAGAGATTGGCGTGAGATTTATAGAGAGAAAGAAATAAAAATTTATATAAATTAAGGTTTTTTCTTAACCTAATTATCCCCTTTAAATAATTAGTCAAATTAATCAATTTCTCTTTTTTTTCTACCAATAGATATATTCTGTTATATCCTACTCATTGATAATCTTATGACTTAGTGGTGGGAAGTCTATTCTCCCAAACCAACGGTTCATGGTTCAAGCCTCGACTAACGAACCAATTATTTCTATTCTTTTATTATTATTATTATTATTATTATATTCCTATTTTTTATTATTTCTATTCTTATTATTATTTCTATTTTTCCTCCAATAAAAATAGGAATTAAAATTTGGGATGTTACAATCCCTTATACCTTATAAAAGTTTCGTCCTCGAAACTTAGAACATCTCGGGGTACTTTTGCTTTATATCATCCTCACGTTCCCAGGTTGCTTCTTCAACCCTTTGACTTTGCCATAAGATGTTTACTAACGGTATTTCTTTATTTCTTAGTTTCCTGACTGCTCGATCTATTATCTGAATAGGTCGATTTTCATAACTTAGATCTGTCTGAATCTGTACCGTCTGTGGCTCAACCACTTGGTTGGTGTCTAGGACGTGCTTCTTAAGCATTGAAACATGAAATACATTGTGGATAGCTGACATTTCCTGTGGTAGCTCTAGCTCATAAGCTACCTTACCAACTCTCTTGGTGATCAGGTAGGGGCTAACATATTTGGGACTTAACTTGCCTTTCTTCCCAAATCTCATTACCCCTTTCATAGGAGCTACCTTAATGAACACTGAATCTCCGACTTGGAACTCTAGGGGTCTGTGTCTGACATCGACATAACTCTTCTGCCGACTTTGGGCAGTCTCTATCCTTTGATGTATGTTCTTTATTGCTTTGGTGGCGTCATCTATAAAATCAATCTTGAGTCCCATTTCTTTCTTCTCGCCACCCTCATACCAATAGATAGGCGATCTGCATCTCCTTCCTTACAAGGCTTCATAAGGTGCCATTCTAATTGTGGTGTGAAGTGAAGCGACTGTCTCTATCTGAGATAATGGTCTTAGGTACTCCATGCAGTCTAATCACTTCCTTGACGTATAACTGGGCTAACTGCTCCATGGAGTATGATATTCTGATAGGCATGAAGTGAGCAGACTTTGTCAATCTATCGACAACTACCCAAATAGAATTGTTGCCATTGGTTGTTTTAGGCAATCCTACTATGAAATCCATGGCTAGTTCCTCCCACTTCCATTCTGAAATCTGGATAGGTTGTAGAACTCCTCCTGGTCTCTGGTATTCGACTTTCACTCTCTGACATGTCAGGCAAGTGCTAACATACTTAGCCACGTCCCTCTTCATACCAAGCCACCAGAATTTCCCTTTCATATCTTGATACATCTTGGTGGATCCAGGATGCATCGAATATGGGGTCCCATGAGCTTCTTCTAGGATCTTCTTTCTTAAGTCTGGGTCGTTGGGGATATATAGGCGTTCACCCAAATATAATACCCCACTATCAGAGACACGAAATCCTTCATCCTTCCCTTCTTGGATCTCCTGCTTGATCCTTTGGATGCTAGGGTCTTTGTCCTGTCTCGCTAATATATCCTCAAACAGTGTAGGTACTATGGTCAAGGAGAGCATCGAAATGATCTCAACTCCAAAATTCATTATCTCTTTTTTTTCAGTGGTTGGGATAGTGTTGCTAGGGACATCAAAGTGGCGCATGATTTTCTACTCAGCGTGTCTGCTACTTTGTTTGCCTTTCCAGGATGGTAGCGGATTTCACAGTCATAGTCCTTTACTAGCTCAAGCCATCTCTGTCATGCATATTCAAATCCTTACGAGTGAAGAAGTACTTGGACTCTAGTCATCTGTAAATCTTGCATTGGACTCCATATAAGTAATGTCTCCAAACTTTGAGCAAAGACCCTTCTGACTCAAGGTCATGAGTGGGGTAATTCTTTTCATAGTCCTTGAGTTGTCTAGATGCATAAGCAATGACTTTACCCTTCTGCATAAGTACTGCTCCGAGTCCCATCTTGGATGCATCACTATACAGGTCAAATCCCTCATTACTTTCTAGAAGGGTAAGCACTGGAGCACTTGTGAGTCTCCTCTTTAATTCAATAAAGCTCTTTTCACAATCTTCGGTCCATTCGAACTTCTTGTTCTTTCTGGTAAGAACCGTCAACGGTGAAGCTATCCTTGAGAAGTTTTCCACAAACTTTCGATAGTACCCTGCTAATCCGAGGAAACTTCTGACTTCACTGACATTCTTTGGTTGGCCCAAATTATTGACTGCTTCTATCTTTGTCGGGTCTACCATAACTCTATCTTTTGAAATAACATGACACAGAAATGATATTCGATCAAGCCAAAACTCACACTTGGAGAACTTTGCATATAACTGTCTTTACTGAAGAGTCTGCAAGACTGTCTTCAAGTGTTCAACATGTTCTTCCTGGGTTCTCGAGTAGATAAGGATGTCATCAATGAAAACAATCACAAACTTGTCAAGGTACTCCTTAAATATCCAATTCATCAAGTCCATAAACATAGCGGGTGCATTTGTCTCTCCGAAGGGCATGACCACGAACTCATAGTGTCCATACCTCGTTCGGAAGGCTATTTCTCTTTAACTCTTACTTGATGATAACCTGACCGTAAGTCAATCTTGGAGAAAACTGTGGCTCCCCTCAATTGATCAAATAAATCCTCTATCCTTGGCAGAGGATATCTGTTCTTGATCGTCCCTTGATTCAAGGCACGGTAGTCTATGCACATTCTCATAGATCCATCTTTCTTTTTCACGAACAACACTGGAGCTCCCCATGGGGAATGACTAGGGCAGATGAATCCCTTGTCCAATAACTCCCGTAATTGTTCCTGAAGCTCTTTCAATTCAGCTGGAGCCATACGATAGAGTGCTTTTGAGATTGGGTTGGTACCAGGAATAAGTTCAATCTCAAACTCAACTTCCCTTCTAGGTGCTAGTCCTGGTAGCTCGTCAGGAAATACTTTCGGGTAGTCACATACGATTGGGACTTCTTCCAGCTTTTGGCTTCTTTCTTGCTTAGTATCAACTATATGTGCTAAATACCCAGTGCATCCACTAGCTAGCATCTTCCGAGCTTCCATGGCGGACAAGAACTTCTTAGTCTTCTTCCTTGGTTCTCCAATAAACTCAAATTTGGCCTCGGTCTCGGGTTGGAATACTACCCTTCGCTTACGACACTCAATGGAAGCACCGTACTTGCTAAGAAAGTCCATTCCAAAGATGACATCATAGTCATGCATGTCTAACAAGATCAAATCATTATAAAGCTCTTTGTCTGAAATTCTGACCGGCACGACACGCAACCAGTGTGTAGATGTCATTATTTCGCCCGAAGGTAGGGTCGTTAAAAACTGAATATCTAAGGTATCCGGAGTTATATCTATCTTCTTAGCAAATGTCATAGACATGAAAGAATGGGTTGCCCCAGTATCAAACAGTACGGTAGCATGCTGACTAAGGATAGGTATCTGACCTGTGACCACCGTAGAAATATTTGCTACCTCTTCCTTGGTGAGCGAGAAGATCCGGGCATTAGGTGTAACTGATGGGGTCTCCAATCTTCCTTGGCTGATGTGAGGACCCTCCAATGCTCCTTCCATCTGATGTAGCTAAGCTGGTCTACCTCCATACTGAGTAGACTATGGCAGAGATAGATTGGTCTTGGTGGGGTACTGTTTGGCGAAGTGTCCCTCGACACCACATATATAACACCCGCTCATGCTCTGGCGGAAAACTCCTGGATGCTTCCTCCCACACTTAGAACATGTTGGATACGTAGGCTGCTTACTGACTGAACCTCCCTTTGCATTATTCCATTATTTCCTCTTGCCATTTTTGTTTCGCTTCCAGTTCGAATTACCGCTCTGAGGTTTGACCTCTGAACTTCACGGCTTTTGCTTTCTATCGAGGCTAGCTTCTGGTGCTTGATACTATTCATGTAATGCTCCGTGATTTGTGCACTACTGACTAGCTCTTTAGTGGTCTGTGGTCTATTAATTCTATCAGCTAAATTCAGAGCTATCTCCGATCTCAACTTCTTTAGCATCAACCTACTCTTTCCTTCTCAGTACTGACCAGTTTCGAACATAGGCGAGTCAACCTATTGAATCTCTTTACCGCTTTGTCTACTGATAAATTTTCTTGTCGGAATTCCGTGAACTCATCATAAGATGATAAAGTGAAACTACTATAAGGCTATTATCACTACTTCTTATCATCTTCACATACATATCTAGGTATGCTCTATTACTTACTATCTATCATCTTTATATATATATATATATATATATATATACAAGCATGTTTAACTCAAAAGAAGCATTCCTTACTACTCATAAAGTAAATAAAGTAGATAAATACTTGCTTATTTGGAGGCGGCAGGACTGATGCTCGATGTGTGTGTGACGGAAGGGCGGAACCCGCTCTGATACCATCTTGTAACACCCCCCTAGTCTTTCCACTCTCTACCAGGGGAGATGTCATTACTTTACTATTGTCTTTATTTTTAATTCATGCAATATACTAATGCAATATGCTAACAACTAAAATAATCATAAGAACCTTTACATCACTTAGACAATATCAAACATGACATAAGAAACTAAAAATCTGATTTAGACATCTTTACTTAGGATCTTTTACTTCCCTTTGTTAAAATGCGCCACCCATGCCACCTTACTGAAGCTTTTCTTTACCTTAATCTGGAGTATAAGGAAATGCAAACTATAAGCAATAACGCTTAGTAAGTACTTTCTATGCTCACAAAAACATGCACTGTATGAAATCATGCAACTAGTTCTCTTACCCTTGATACATTGATACACATGCAAGCACAACTGGAAATCATAATTCTGAATACATGTCTCTTGTATAAACCATGCTCTTAAGTATTTTAAAACTTATAAGCGATTAATATCTGATCTGGAATGATTAACTTTGAAAACTTTTACTTATACTTATATTGATACTTTAAAATAATAATCATCCTGGATATGGGCCCGATATAGTACCAATGCGCGCATTCCTAATAGGCCGGGGTGGCCAACCACCAAACCTACTAGGGTAATCAGGCCCGAGGGCCTCGGCAGGTAAGTGATGCCCAGTACATGCCCTGTCAAAAAGTAAAATACTTCCTTTATACTTATATTTTTATACATACTGAAGGAAATGCTCTTAATACCCTAAATCACAAATGGGGAGCACCATAAAGATCATTATGCTCTTGACCCCCAAAACTGAAATGGGGAGCATACTGAAGATCGTTGTGCTCTTAATCCCCAATTCGAACGGGGAGCATCTTTAAATTTTCTTTATAAAGGAAATATTTTTACATCTTACTCTACATCATGCATATAATTGTAAGCTACAACTCATCTACAACATGCATGATCATAAATCACATTCATATCTTGGATCTCAACATGATGTTGAATTACCCATAATATAACGGTAAAATCACGTAACTGAAAACATCATGCATAACTGGAAATAATATGCATATAAACTGCTCAACCATGTAACTGGAAATAACAAGCACAGAAAAAATATATCAATGACATACGATAACTACTTATACTGCAGGTGAGCAATACTTACCTCCTATGCTTTTTCACCAATTTATACCGCTAGGTACAGTTTCTATGTTGAAGATATGTCAGTGGAAGATATCAAATCATCACTTTCAGCACCTAGAACTAGCACATTGCCCGTTGCAACAACAGTCGAATATACAGGGTCAATATCATGCAAGCTATCAGATGCCCGCGCCTTCATATTTGGTCTCCTATAGACATAATCGAGGCGGACACTGGCCCCTTTTTCTTTTTATTCGACGGTTGGAGAAAACAAAGAGGAAGAGAGAGGTAGGGCATGTGGGTTGGCGTTGGGAGAGAGGAGGGAGAGAGAGAGCGGCCGCGTCGACGTTGGAAATAAAACTAGAGTAGAGAGAGAGATTGGAGTGAGATTTATAGAGAGAAAGAAATAAAAATTTATATAAATTAAGGTTTTTTCTTAACCTAATTATCCCCTTTAAATAATTAGTCAAATTAACCAATTTCTCTTTTTTTTCTACCAATAGATATATTCTGTTGTATCCTACTCATTGGTAATCTTATGACTTAGTGGTTGGAAGTCTATTCTCCCAAACCAACGGTTCATGGTTTAAGCCTCGACTAACGAACCAATTATTTCTATTCTTTTATTATTATTATTATTATTTTCCTATTTTTTATTATTTCTATTCTTATTCTTATTTCTATTTTTCCTCCAATAAAAATAGGAATTAAAATTTGGGATGTTACAATCCCTTATACCTTATAAAAGTTTCGTCCTCGAAACTTAGAACATCTCGGGGTACTTTTGCTTCATATCATCCTCACGTTCCCAGGTTGCTTCTTCAACCCTTTGACTTTGCCATAAGACGTTTACTAACGGTATTTCTTTATTTCTTAGTTTCCTGACTGCTCGATCTATTATCTGAATAGGTAGACTTTCATAACTTAGATCTATCTGAATCTGTACCGTCTGTGGCTCAACCACTTGGTTGGGGTCTGGGACGTGCTTCTTAAGCATTGAAACATGAAATACATTGTGGATAGCTGACATTTCCTGTGGTAGCTCTAGCTCATAAGCTACCTTACCAACTCTCTTGGTGATCAGGTAGGGGCCAACATATCTGGGACTTAACTTGCCTTTCTTCCCAAATCTCATTACCCCTTTCATAGGAGCTACCTTAATGAACACTGAATCTCCGACTTGGAACTCTAGGGGTCTGTGTCTGACATCGACATAACTTTTCTGCCAACTTTGAGCAGTCTCTATCCTTTGACGTATGTTCTTTATTGCTTTGGTGGCGTATCTATAAAATCAATCTTGAGTCCCATTTCTTTCTTCTCGCCACCCTCATACCAACAGATAGGCGATCTGCATCTCCTTCCATACAAGGCTTCATAAGGTGCCATTCTAATTGTGGTTTAATAACAATTATTATAGGCAAACTCTGCCAAACACAAATATTTGCACCAGCTTCCTTTAAAATCCAAGGCACAAGCTCTGAGCATGTCCTCCAAAATCTGATTCACTCTTTCTGTTTGCCCATCTGTCTGAGGATGAAATGCAGTGCTGAATCGTAACTTAGTGTCGAGGGCTTTCTGAACACACTCCCAAAAGTGTGAAGTGAAGCGACTGTCTCTATCTGAGATAATGGTCTTAGATACTCCATGTAGTCTAATCACTTCCTTGATGTATAACTGGGCTAACTGCTCCATGGAGTATGATATTCTGATAGACATGAAGTGAGCAGACTTTGTCAATCTATCGACAACTACCCAAATAGAATCGTAGCCATTGGTTGTTTTAGGCAATCCTACTATGAAATCCATGGCTAGTTCCTCCCACTTCCATTCTGGAATCTGGATAGGTTGTAGAACTCCTCCTGGTCTATGGTGTTCGGCTTTCACTCTCTGACATGTCAGGCAAGTGCTAACATACTTAGCCACGTCCCTCTTCATACCAAGCCACCAGAATTTCCCTTTCATATCTTGATACATCTTGGTGGATCCAGGATGCATCGAATATGGGGTCCCATGAGCTTCTTCTAGGATCTTCTTTCTTAAGTCTGGGTCGTTGGGGATATATAGGCGTTCACCCAAATATAATACCCCACTATCAGAGACACGAAATCCTTTATCCTTCCCTTCTTGGATCTCCTGCTTGATCCTTTGGATGGTAGGGTCTTTGTCCTATCTCACTAAAATATCCTCAAACAGTGTAGGTACTATGGTCAAGGCGGAGAGCTGTCCAGAAATGATCTCAACTCCAAAATTCATTATCTCTTTTTTTTCAGTGGTTGGGATAGTGTTGCTAGGGACATCAAAGTGGCGCATGATTTTCTACTCAGCGTGTCTGCTACTTTGTTTGCCTTTCCAGAATGGTAGCGGATTTCACAGTCATAGTCCTTTACTAGCTCAAGCCATCTACGCTGTCGCATATTCAAATCCTTCTGAGTGAAGTACTTGGACTGGTGATCTGTAAATCTTGCATTGGACTCCATATAAGTAATGTCTCCAAACTTTCAGAGCAAAGACCACTGCTGCCAACTCAAGGTCATGAGTGGGGTAATTCTTTTCATAGTCCTTGAGTTGTCCAGATGCATAAGCAAAGACTTTACCCTTCTACATAAGTACTGCTCCGAGTCCCATCTTGGATGCATCACTATACAGGTCAAATCCCTCATTACTTTCTGGAAGGGTAAGCACTGGAGCACTTGTGAGTCTCCTCTTTAATTCAATAAAGCTCTTTTCACAATCTTCGGTCCATTCGAACTTCTTGTTCTTTCTGGTAAGAACCGTCAATGGTGAAGCTATCCTTGAGAAGTTTTCCATAAACTTTCGATAGTACCCTGCTAATCCGAGGAAACTTCTGACTTCATTGACATTCTTTGGTTGGCCCCAATTACTGACTACGTCTATCTTTGTCGGGTCTACCATAACTCCATCTTTTGAAATAACATGACCCAGAAATGATATTCGATCAAGCCAAAACTCACACTTGGAGAACTTTGCATATAACTGTCTTTGCTGAAGGGTCTGCAAGACTGTCTTCTAGAGTTCGACATGTTCTTCCTGGGTTCTCGAGTAGATAAGGATGTCGTCAATGAAAACAACCACAAACTTGTCAAGGTACTCCTTAAATATCCAATTCATCAAGTCCATAAACATAGCGGGTGCATTTGTTACTCCGAAGGGCATGACTACGAACTCATAGTGTCCATACCTCGTTCGGAAGGCTGTTTTCGGTATATCATCCTCTTTAACTCTTACTTGATGATAACCTGACCGTAAGTCAATCTTGGAGAAAACTGTGGCTCACCTCAATTGATCAAATAAATCCTCTATCCTTGGCAGAGGATATCTGTTCTTGATCGTCACTTGATTCAAGGCTCGGTAGTCTATGCACATTCTCATAGATCCATCTTTCTTTTTCAAGAACAACACTTGAGCTCCCCATGGGGAATGACTAGGGAGGATGAATCCCTTGTCCAATAACTCCCGTAATTGTTCCAGAAGCTCTTTCAATTCAGCTGGAGCCATACGATAGGGTGCTTTTGAGATTGAGTTGGTACCAGGAATAAGTTCAATCTCAAACTCAACTTCCCTTCTATGTGCTAGTCCTGGTAGCTCATCAGGAAATACTTTCGGGTAGTCACATACGATTGGGACTTCTTCCAGCTTTTGGCTTCTTTCTTGCTTAGTATCAACTATATGTGCTAAATACCCAGTGCATCCACTAGCTAGCATATTCCGAGCTTCCATGGCAGACAAGAACTTCTTAGTCTTCTTCCTTGGTTCTCCAATAAACTCAAATTTGGCCTCGGTCTCGTGTTGGAATACTACCCTTCGCTTACGACACTCAATGGAAGCACCGTACTTGCTAAGAAAGTCCATTCCAAAGATGACATCATAGTCATGCATGCCTAACAAGATCAAATCATTATAAAGCTCTTTGTCTGAAATTCTGACAGGCACGACACGCAACCAGTGTGTAGATGTCATTATTTCGCCCGAAGGTAGGGTCGTTAAAAACTGAATATCTAAGGTATCCGGAGTTATATCTATCTTCTTAGAAAATGTCATAGACATGAAAGAATGGGTTGCCCCAGTATCAAACAGTACGCTGACTAAGGATAGGTATCTGACCTGTGACTACCGTAGAAATATTTGCTACCTCTTCCTTGGTGAGGGAGAAGATCCGGGCATTAGGTGTAACTGATGGGGCCTCCAATCTTCCTTGGCTGATGTGAGGACCCTCCAATGCTCCTTCCATCTGATGTAGCTAAGCTGGTCTACCTCCATACTGAGTAGACTATGGCAGAGATAGATTGGTCTTGGTGGGGTACTGTTTGGCGAAGTGTCCCTCGACACCACATATATAACACCCGCTCATGCCCTGGCAGCAAACTCCTGGATGCTTCCTTCCACACTTAGAACATGTTGGATACGTAGGATGCTTACTAGCTGAACCTCCATTTGCATTATTCCATTGTTTCCTCTTGCCATTGTTGTTTCGCTTCCAGTTCGAATTACCGCTCTGAGGTTTCTGACCCCCTGAACTTCCCTGGCTTTGGTTTTCTATCGAGGCTAGCTTCTGGTGCTTGATACTATTCATGTAATGCTCCGTGATTAGCGCACTACTGACTAGCTCTTTAGTGGTCTGTGGTCTATTAATTCTACCAGCTAAATTCAGAGCTATCTCCGGTCTCAACATCTTTAGCATCAACCTACTCTTTCCTTCTCAGTACTGACCAGTTTCGAACATAGGCGAGTCAACCTATTGAATCTCTTTACCGCTTTGTCTACTGATAAATTTTCTTGTCGGAACTCCATGAACTCATCATAAGATGATAAAGTGAAACTACTATAAGGCTATTATCACTACTTCTTATCATCTTCACATACATATCTAGGTATGCTCTATTACTTACTATCTATCATCTTCATATATATATATATATATGCAAGCATGTTTAACTCAAAAGAAGCATTCCTTACTACTCATAAAGTAAATAAAGTAGATAAATACTTGCTTACTTGGAGGCGGCAGGACTGATGCTCGATGTGTGTGTGACGGAAGGGCGGAACCCGCTCTGATACCATCTTGTAACACCCCCCCTAGTCTTTCCACTCTCTACCAGGGGAGATGTCATTACTTTACTATTGTCTTTATTTTTAATTCATGCAATATACTAATGCAATATGCTAACAACTAAAATAATCATAAGGACCTTTACATCACTTAGACAATATCAAACATGACATAAGAAACTAAAAATCTGATTTAGACATCTTCACTTAGGATCTTTTACTTCCACTGTTCCGTCGCCACACACACCCATCACTTCATCCGCCATGCCACCTTACTGAAGCTTTTCTTTACCTTTATCTGCAGTATAAGGAAATGTAAACTATAAGCAATAACGCTTAGTAAGTACTTTCTATGCTCACAAAGACATGCACTGTATGAAATCATGCAACTAGTTCTTTTACCCTTGATACATTGATACACATACAAGCACAACTGGAAATCATAATTCTGAATACATGTCTCTTGTATAAACCATGCTCTTAAGTATTTTAAAACTTATAAACAGTGTATCTGAACTGAAATGATTAACTTTGAAAACTTTTACTTATACTTATACTGATACTTTAAAATAATAATCATCCTGGATATGGGCCCGACATAGTACCAATGCGCGCATTCCTAATAGGCCGGGGTGGCCAACCACCGAACCTACTAGGTAATCAAATCGAGGGTCTCTACGGTGGGCTAAATCGATGCCCAAGATATACTTCCTTTATACTTATATTTTTATACATACAAGGAAATGCTCTTAATCCTAAATCACAAATGAGAGCACCATAAAGATCATTATGCTCTTGACCCCAAAACAAATGGGCAAGATATCAAGATCGTTGTGCTCTTAATCCCCAATTCGAACGGGGAGCATCTTTAAATTTTCTTTATAAAGGAAATATTTTTACATCTTACTCTACATCATGCATATAATTGTAAGCTACAACTCATCTACAACATGCATGATCATAAATCACATTCTTATCTTGGATCTCAACATGATGCTGAATTACCCATAATATAACGGTAAAATCACGTAACTGAAAACATCATGCATAACTGGAAATAATATGCATATAAACTGCTCAACCATGTAACTGGAAATAACAAGCACAGAAAAAATATATCAATGACATACGATAACTACTTATACTGCAGGTGAGCAATACTTACCTCCTATGATTTTTCACCAATTTATACCGCTAGATACAGTTTCTATGTTGAAGATATGTCAGTGGAAGATATCAAATCATCACTTTCAAGACTGAACTAGCACATTGCCGTGCAACAACGATAATATCTGGTCAATATCATGCAAGCTATCAGATGACCACGCCTTCATGTTTGGTCTCCTATAGACATAATCGAGGCGGACACTGGCCCCTTTTTCTTTTTATTCGGCGGTTGGAGAAAACAAAGAGGAAGAGAGAGGTGGGGCATGTGGGTTGGCGTTGGGAGAGAGGAGGGAGAGAGAGAGCGGCGGCGTCGACGTTGGAAATAAAACTAGAGGAGAGAGAGAGATTGGAGTGAGATTTATAGAGAGAAAGAAATAAAAATTTATATAAATTAAGGTTTTTTCTTAACCTAATTATCCCCTTTAAATATTTAGTCAAATTAACCAATTTCTCTTTTTTTTCTACCAATAGATATATTCTGTTATATCCTACTCATTGGTAATCTTATGACTTAGTAGTGGGAAGTCTATTCTCCCAAACCAACGGTTCATGGTTCAAGCCTCGACTAACGAACCAATTATTTCTATTCTTTTATTATTATTATTATTATTATTATTATTATATTCCTATTTTTTATTATTTCTATTCTTATTCTTATTTCTATTTTTCCTCCAATAAAAATAGGAATTAAAATTTGGGATGTTACAATCCCTTATACCTTATAAAAGTTTCGTCCTCGAAACTTAGAACATCTCGGGGTACTTTTGCTTCATATCATCCTCACATTCCCAGGTTGCTTCTTCAACCCTTTGACTTTGCCATAAGACGTTTACTAATGATATTTCTTTATTTCTTAGTTTCCTGACTGCTCGATCTATTATCTGAATAGGTCGACTTTCATAACTTAGATCTGTCTGAATCTGTATCGTCTGTGGCTCAACCACTTGGTTGGTGTCTGGGACGTGCTTCTTAAGCATTGAAACATGAAATACATTGTGGATAGCTGACATTTCCTGTGGTAGCTCTAGCTCATAAGCTACCTTACCAACTCTCTTGGTGATCAGGTAGGGGCCAACATATCTGGGACTTAACTTGCCTTTCTTCCCAAATCTCATTACCCCTTTCATAGGAGCTACCTTAATGAACACTGAATCTCCGACTTGGAACTCTAGGGGTCTGTGTCGGACATCGGCATAACTCTTCTGCCGACTTTGGGCAGTCTCTATCCTTTGACGTATGTTCTTTATTGCTTTGGTGGCGTCATCTATAAAATCAGTCTTGAGTCCCATTTCTTTCTTCTCGCCACCCTCATACCAACAGATAGGCGATCTGCATCTCCTTCCATACAAGGCTTCATAAGGTGCCATTCTAATTGTGGTTTGATAACTGTTATTATAGGCAAACTCTGCCAAACACAAATATTTGCACCAGCTTCCTTTAAAATCCAAGGCACAAGCTCTGAGCATGTCCTCCAAAATCTGATTCACTCTTTCTGTTTGCCCATCTGTCTGAGGATGAAATGCAGTGCTGAATCGTAACTTAGTGCCGAGGGCTTTCTGAACACACTCCCAGAAGTGTGAAGTGAAGCGACTGTCTCTATCTGAGATAATGGTCTTAGGTACTCCATGCAGTCTAATCACTTCCTTGACGTATAACTGGGCTAACTGCTCCATGGAGTATGATATTCTGATAGGCATGAAGTGAGCAGACTTTGTCAATCTATCGACAACTACCCAAATAGAATCATAGCCATTGGTTGTTTTAGGCAATCCTACTATGAAATCCATGGCTAGTTCCTCCCACTTCCATTCTGGAATCTGGATAGGTTGTAGAACTCCTCCTGGTCTCTGGTGTTCGGCTTTCACTCTCTGACATGTCAGGCAAGTGCTAACATACTTAGCCACGTCCCTCTTCATACCAAGCCACCAGAATTTCCCTTTCATATCTTGATACATCTTGGTGGATCCAGGATGCATCGAATATGGGGTCCCATGAGCTTCTTCTAGGATCTTCTTTCTTAAGTCTGGGTCGTTGGGGATATATAGGCGTTCACCCAAATATAATACCCCACTATCAGAGACACGAAATCCTTCATCCTTCCCTTCTTGGATCTCCTGCTTGATCCTTTGGATGCTAGGGTCTTTGTCCTGTCTCGCTAATATATCCTCAAACAGTGTAGGTACTATGGTCAAGGCGGAGAGCTGTCCAGAAATGATCTCAACTCCAAAATTCATTATCTCTTTTTTTTCAGTGGTTGGGATAGTGTTGCTAGGGACATCAAAGTGGCGCATGATTTTCTACTCAGCGCGTCTGCTACTTTGTTTGCCTTTCCAGGATGGTAGTGGATTTCACAGTCATAGTCCTTTACTAGCTCAAGCCATCTACGCTGTCGCATATTCAAATCCTTCTGAGTGAAGAAGTACTTCAGACTCTGGTGATCTGTGTAAATCTTGCATTGGACTCCATATAAGTAATGTCTCCAAACTTTCAGAGCAAAGACCACTGCTGCCAACTCAAGGTCATGAGTGGGGTAATTCTTTTCATAGTCCTTGAGTTGTCTAGATGCATAAGCAATGACTTTACCCTTCTGCATAAGTACTGCTCCGAGTCCCATCTTGGATGCATCACTATACAGGTCAAATCCCTCATTACTTTCTGGAAGGGTAAGCACTGGAGCACTTGTGAGTCTCCTCTTTAATTCAATAAAGCTCTTTTCACAATCTTCGGTCCATTCGAACTTCTTGTTCTTTCTGGTAAGAACCGTCAACGGTGAAGCTATCCTTGAGAAGTTTTCCACAAACTTTCGATAGTACCCTGCTAATCCGAGGAAACTTCTGACTTCACTGACATTCTTTGGTTGACCCCAATTACTGACTGCTTCTATCTTTGTCGGGTCTACCATAACTCCATCTTTTGAAATAACATGACCCAGAAACGATATTCGATCAAGCCAAAACTCACACTTGGAGAACTTTGCATATAACTGTCTTTACTGAAGGGTCTGCAAGACTGTCTTCAAGTGTTCGACATGTTCTTCCTGGGTTCTTGAATAGATAAGGACGTCGTCAATGAAAACAACCATAAACTTGTCAAGGTACTCCTTAAATACCCAATTCATCAAGTCCATAAACATAGCGGGTGCATTTGTCACTCCGAAGGGCATGACCACGAACTCATAGTGTCCATACCTCGTTCGGAAGGCTGTTTTCGGTATATCATCCTCTTTAACTCTTACTTGATGATAACCTGATCGTAAGTCATTCTTGGAGAAAATTGTGGCTCCCCTCAATTGATCAAATAAATCCTCTATCCTTGGCAGAGGATATCTGTTCTTGATCGTCACTTGATTCAAGGCTCGGTAGTCTATGCACATTCTCATAGATCCATCTTTCTTTTTCACGAACAACGCTGGAGCTCCCCATGGGGAATGACTAGGGCGGATGAATCCCTTGTCCAATAACTCTCGTAATTGTTCCTGAAGCTCTTTCAATTCAGCTGGAGCCATACGATAGGGTGCTTTTGAGATTGGGTTGGTACCAGGAATAAGTTCAATCTCAAACTCAACTTCCCTTCTAGGTGCTAGTCCTGGTAGCTCGTCAGGAAATACTTTCGGGTAGTCACATACGATTGGGACTTCTTCCAGCTTTTGGCTTCTTTCTTGCTTAGTATCAACTATATGTGCTAAATACCCAGTGCATCCACTAGCTAGCATATTCCGAGCTTCCATGGCGGACAAGAACTTCTTAGTCTTCTTCCTTGGTTCTCCAATAAACTCAAATTTGGCCTCGGTCTCGGGTTGGAATACTACCCTTCGCTTACGACACTCAATGGAAGCACCGTACTTGCTAAGAAAGTCCATTCCAAAGATGACATCATAGTCATGCATGTCTAACAAGATCAAATCATTATAAAGCTCTTTGTCTGAAATTCTGACCGGCACGACACGCAACCAGTGTATAGATGTCATTATTTCGCCCGAAGGTAGGGTCGTTAAAAACTGAATATCTAAGGTATCCGGAGTTATATCTATCTTCTTAGCAAATGTCATAGACATGAAAGAATGGGTTGCCCCAGTATCAAATAGTACGGTAGCATGCTGACTAAGGATAGGTATCTGACCTGTGACTACCGTAGAAATATTTGCTACCTCTTCCTTGGTGAGGGAGAAGATCCGGGCATTAGGTGTAACTGATGGGGCCTCCAATCTTCCTTGGCTGATGTGAGGACCCTCCAGTGCTCCTTGCATCTGATGTAGCTAAGCTGGTCTACCTGTTGGTGCAGTGGGCACCAAAGTCGAACCGGTATTTTGATTATGGCAAAAGGCTCAATAGTTAAGGGTATATTTGTTATCTTACGAGCTCAATTAAGTGTGCAGAAATGCTAAAGTTGAGCGGAAGGTCTGCGACACCCGGTGGGAACCGAGGTGGTCGGGCAACGCCAGAGGGACTTGAGGAAGCCGAGGTACGTGAAGACCAGCGAGGCTACAAGGTAAGCTGCAAGGTCAGGCCCAATACCTCCAATGGAAGGTCTAGGTCGAGATTAGATGGTTAGAACCATCGTACTTTATATTTTAAGCTAACTTGTACTGCAGTCCAAAACCCTTTGACTACAGTCAACTGCTAGTCAAGTTCCAGCCTCGAGAAGAGCTCGAATTTCAAGGGGGTGAATTTGGACTTGACTCGTGTTTTGGTACAAAGGGTGATGTGGCATCAAGGTGGACATCCAAACCATCACCAAGCTTCCTTGTGGTGGACGCCCAAAATAAGGTGAGTTGGCACAAGATGGTTGGCTCCCATGATGTGGCACAAGTTGAATGGCTCCAACAAGTTGGCGCCCAAGGAGGTTGGAGGTGGCACAAGGTGGTTGGATGAAACACCTCATCCTCAAGTTTGGCGCCCAAGGAGGTTGGAGGTGGCACTAGGTGGTTGGATGAAACACCTCATCCTTGAGTTGGCGCTCAAGGAGGTTGGAGGTGGCACAAGGTGGTTGGATGAAACACCTCATCCTTGAGTTGGCGCCAAGGAGGTTGGAGGTGGCACAAGGTGGTTGGATGAAACACCTCATCCTTGAGTCAAAGGATGTGGATGAACAAGTCTTGGGGATAAGAACCTCACCTTGGACACTACCTATGTCTAAATTCATAGATCAATATCCATAAATAGACATGTTCAAGCCAAGCAAATAACAAGAATTCAAGAGCTCTCAACACGCCGTAACGCCTACTACTACTCACATTTGCTACGACGAAGTCGTGACAACAGCTACATCTTCTACTTATAAGAGTTGTCGGTATATTTATTTAAGTTCTACTTCTTTAAATTGTCTTTGTGCTTTAATCGTAACAAGGAAAGGGGAGTGTCCTTTGCCTTGATTTCTTTTGTAATCGTTGCTCCTACCTCCAACGAGGAGGAGTGGTTTTAGTGAATTGCCCTCCGTACGTGATCAAGGATCACTAGGGCCGTGGATTAGCAATCGAAAGATTGTGAACCACGTAAAAATATCTTGTCTACTTTATATTTCATTGTGCACTCTCTACTTGCTTTTTACTTATTGCAAAAGTTTTTTAACGACATCGTATCGCTATTCACCCCCTCTAGCGACACTTCGATCCAACAATTGGTATCGAGTCGGGCGCTAAGATTCGTGAAACCACCAATCTAGCTTTGTTTTTTTTTTTACAGATTTTTATTTATTTATTTCTGTTTTCGTATAATTATTTCACTTGCTTATCTTCTCCTACATATAGAATTGCATTAGAGGCTTTAGGATCCGGATAAGGTTGTCCTTCGGGTTAGATCCCGAGTAAGGTTGTCCTCCGGAACTTCAACGACATTCGCATTTGATTGTTTATTTCTTTTTGAAAGTTACATTTTATATACCTTATTTACTTCCCGCACTACTAATCCAATACGAAAGTCTTGGAATATTCTTTCAGTGTGTGTTTTGCAAGATTCTTTTAAATCGTTCTTCTTCTTGTTTTTAAATGGCCCATCTCGAAGGGTTTAGCACCGTCGACCCCGTTTTACAACGGTAATGACTTTCGTTATTGGAAGGGTCGGATGGAATGCTTTCTTAAAACCCAAATCGAGATGTGGATCGTAATCCAAACCGGTTTCACACTTCCTATTAATGAAGATGGTGAATCTTTGGGTTACGATCAATGGTCAAATTCCATGAAAAAACAAGTAGAAGCCGATGCCAAGGCAACTCAAATCTTGCAATGTGGGTTGTCCAAGGAAGAGCTCAACCGCGTCGGCCCCTTCATTAGTGCAAAGGACTTATGGACCAAGTTAGTGGAACTACACGAAGGCACCGACGACACGAAGGTATGTAAAAGAGATTTACTTTTAAATAAATTGTATAACTTGAAAATGCAGGAAAACGAGACCGCAACTCAACTACATGCTCAGATCCAAGACATCAACCAACTCCATGCCATCGGACAAAAGGTCGAGAATCGCGACCTTATGTATTCTCTTAACTCGTTTCCTAGGACCACCTTGTGGGCATCCATGGTCGATGCCTACAAGGTCTCCAAGGACCTTTCTAAAATTAGGTTAGACGAATTGTTTTAGGAACGTTAATTACATGAGCAAACTAACGTGGTCCAGGCCGAGAAGAGTATTGCGTTAGTTGCAGTTTCCAAGAAGAAGAAGCCCGCAAGCAAGCCACCCCCGAAGGAAGAAGACGAGTCCGAATCGGAAGTAGACTCCGAAATAGAATCCGAACTAGTCAATCTAGTTCGGAAGATGATCAAGAGACGAAAACGACCAACAACTCAAGGTAAGCCTAAACCTAATTCAAATACTTCTAATTTTAGATGCTATGAGTGCAACAGGTTCGGTCACATCAAGTCCGAGTGCCCAAAGCTAAAGAATAACGCATCAAAGACCAAGAAAGCGCTAAACGCTACTTGGGAGGAGTTGTCGGAGGAAGAAGACGATATCCAAGCTCTAATGGAAAATCCGACCGAGCACGACTCAAACCAAGAAGAGTCCGAGTCCGAATCGATGATGAGCTTCCATTCAAGACAAGCCACGGATCCGTATCCGGTTCAAAAGAATCATTAAGGGTAAGTCGGTCATTACTTAATACTTTGTATGGTGCAATTAAATTTTTAAATAAGAAACTAGCTAAGTCCGAGTCCAAGGTCGAGACCCTAATTGAGGAGGTTAACCTTCTCAAACATGAGGTCTCCCTAACCTCTTCGACTACTCGTATTCAAGAGGAGGACTCAACTCAAGTTGAAAAGCTTGAAGTTGAGAACTCTCTTTTGAAAACACAAGTCGAAGACCTTAGGAACACGTTGGAAAGGTTCACTTTGGGATCCAAGGGACTTGACCTCTTACTTGGATCACAAAGGGCCGTGTACAACAAGGCCGGACTCGGGTTTAACTCAAATACAACCAATAAGTCATATATGTCTATAGTAAACCAACATAAGAAAAATGTCCAAGCATGGGTCCCTAAGACCACTTTGATTTCAACTTTAGGATCTAACATGTATTGGGTTCCCAAGGACCAAATTCACTATGTGAATAGACCCACTCGATTCAATGGTCCAGGGGGAGCCAATACAAAATGTATTTTTGTTAAGTCTTAGAAATTGCATGCTTAGTTTTTCCTTTATTTTTAGAATGGTTAGATAGGACTCATAACCAACTAAAATCCTGCGAAAAGATTGAGCCTCGGGGAGCCTCTTTTCAAAAATAAACCAACTAAAATCCTACGAAAAGATTGAGCCTCGGGGAGCCTCTTTTCAAAAATAACTAGTTAGACCAAGACGTAGTCTCAAGTAAGTCGAGTTATCAATTTCTTGAAATTAGCTTTGTCTAAGGAAGTGGTCGTTGTTCCGATCAAAGAAGGCCTCTGTGCCTCGCCATGACCTGGAAGCTAATCTCTTGAAAAGATTACTTGATGAGCTTAGACTAAATCCGAATCTAACCTAATGTTGGTTAATTTAAATTCATTAAAATTAATCAAGTAAAATTGATAGTCATCTCACAATAACACATAGGAATAACATGTTTTGATCATGTAGATATTGGTGAGATGATTTAGGTTTAAAAACTTACAAACAACCCTTTAGTAATTCCAATATCCGATCCAACTACCTTATGTGTAGGATCAATGGATGTTGGACGTTAGTTGCTCTCGACATGACCGGGATCAACTCAAATTTTCGGTTACGATTCAAACGACAAGGATCGGTAGCCTTCGAATAACGGCAAGCTCAAAATCATCGGATCGTGATATTGAGCTCAACTCTAACTTTACAATTCAAAATGTCTTATTAGTAGAAAACTTTCAATATAATTTACTTAGTGTAAGCCAATTGTGTGATAACAATTATAAGGTCATATTTCTAGAAAATGAATGCGTAATCAAAATAAATGCAACATCTAAAATA
This sequence comes from Wurfbainia villosa, assembly GCA_025175895.1. Lineage (NCBI taxonomy): Eukaryota > Viridiplantae > Streptophyta > Magnoliopsida > Zingiberales > Zingiberaceae > Wurfbainia > Wurfbainia villosa. The sequence goes on along the minus strand of CM046002.1, from coordinate 27,166,310 downwards.
ATACTTAAAGGAACTAGGAGTAGCAACATCTACACAATAAATTTACCAAACTCATAAACCAAGTGTCTTATGACACGGAAGAGGAATCTTGGTTATGGCACCAAGACTGACACTGCACTCCAAGACTCGTCCACAAGATGAGTCGAGTGGTGCTTGGTTATAGGTTTGCCTAAACTAAACAACTTGGATAATAAAATATGTAATGCTTGTCAACAAGGTAAACAATCTAGGACACAACATCAATTAACTAATCAAGAACGAACCAAAAGTGTTCTTGAGCTCCTACACATGGATCTATTTGATTCACATGGAGCTAAGTCACTCAATGGTAGTCAATTTTGCTTAGTCATAATTGGCGACTATTCTAGATTTACTTAGGTTAGGTTTATCAAACATAAAAATGATACCTAGACCAACTAATCAATCTTTGTAGGTTAATCGAAAATCAAAAGAACCTTAAGATTAAAAGACTTAGAAGCGATCATGGTGGTGAATTAAAACCACAGTTTACTGATTTACGTAACCTAAAGCGGATACCACCATGAGTTTTCATGTCCTAGAACCCCACAACAAAATGGGTTAGTCGAGCGGAAAAATAGAACCCTACAAGAAGCCGCTAGGACAATGTTAAAGCAGTATAACCTACCCGATAGATTTTGGGCGGAGGCGTTTACGACTTGCTATGTCCAAAATAGGATCCTTATGGTAAAGAGGCACCAAAAGACCTCGTCGATAAAATACCGAACATCAAGTACTTTAGGGTATTTGGATGCAAGGTACATATCTTAAACACTAAGGATTACCTAGGAAATTCAAATCCAAAACCTCTCTGGAACCTTTCTAGGATACTCAACCACCGAGAGCTTATAGGGTATACAATCACGACACTCTTAGAGTCGAAGAAACCATTAATATAGTTTTAGACGAAGGACACGAACCCGTTCAATACTTAACAAAACAAACTATCAAATCAACTTATAGAGAACCAGACTCTGATCTTGAACTTGAATCTCGTCCTAACCCAAGTCATCCTATCGACCAAGTGATAGATGACTCTAACCCAAGTCAAACTAGAACTCACCCAAGTCATCCTATCGACCAAGTGATAGATGACCCTAACCCGAGTCACACTAAGACTCAAACAAATCATCCTATCAATCAAGTTATAGGTGATCCAAATTTAGTGGTTCGAACTAGAGCTTCATATCGAAACCTTAGTCATATCTCGTTAATTTACAAAATCGAACCCAAAACTATTGAACAAGCACTTCTTGATCCCATTTGGATTATTGCTATGCAAGAAGAGCTAGCTCAATTCACTAGAAATGAAGTCAGGAATTAGTACCACCACCTAAAGAAAAATCAATTATTGGAACAAGGTGGGTATTTGAAATAAACTTGATGATAAAGGTGAAGTAGTTAGAAATAAAGCTAGGTTAGTCGCAAAGGGTTTAGTCAAGTCGAAGGTTTAGATTACGATGAGACCTCGCCCGTAGCAGACTAGAGTCCATCCGAATGTTGTTAGCATATCTTTGCACATCGAGGTTTTAAATTGTTTCAAATGGATGTCAAGTCAGCATTTTTGAATGGATACATTAAGGAAGAAGTTTCGTCGTCAACCTCCGGATTGAAAATCTAGATAAACACGACCATGTCCTTAGACTTAAGAAAGCCCTATATGGACTCAAACAAGCCCCAAGAGCTTGGTACGAAAGGCTTTCGATCTATCTTAAGTCCAAAGGATTCAACCAAGGTTTAGTCGACCCAACCTTATTCGTTAAAACCGTAGGAAAAGAAATCTTTATAGCCCAAATCTATGTAGATGATATAATTTTTGGAACTACCAACTCGATCCTGCTAAACGAATTCATCTCACTTATGGAAAGTGAATTTGAATAAGTCTTTAAGGAGCCAACACATCTCACAACACATAGGACTAATATGTTTGTGTACTTAGCCACGTAGACGGGCGTGAGATGTTAGGACCTTACTCCTGGTTCCAGACGTAGATTCAGTGCATCGACATGAACCATGGAGTATAATTATTTAAAATTAATCAACTCCTTCAAGACTTATTGATCATTCTATATCAATCAAGTCCAACCGGAGTTGTACATTTTAGATGAACATATTTTCAAGCTTATTATTATTTAAAAAAAAAAATATATATTTATATTGGGAACTTGCTTGGACTTACAAACCCTAAAATATATTTACAAACTTTTTGAGTTAAGGCAAAAGGGGGAGAAAGTCACAAAAGTAAGGAAGAAAGTAAACAAAATTATTACCTTTTATATTAAGTAATTCCGTTTACTTAAGCAACTATTAAGGGGGAGTAAAAATTATTTTTCAAGAACTCACCTTCGGTCAAGGGGGAGGTTACCTCAAAGGGGAGAACTTGAAACAATAATATTTCTCACTCATGCTTAATCATTATGCTAGCTCATTCATATTTAATCTTTATGCTAGCTCATTCATATTTAATCTTTATGCTAGCTCATTCATGCTTAATCATTATGCTAGCTCATTCATATTTAATCTTTATGCTAGCTCATTCATGCTTAATCATTATGCTAGCTTACTGTTATGCTTAATTTTTCCTTAACTTTTGTGTTGGTTTGCCATGAATCAAAAAGGGGGAGATTGTTGGTGCAGTGGGCACCAAAGTCGAACCGGTATTTTGATTATGGCAAAAGGCTCAATAGTTAAGGGTATATTTGTTATCTTACGAGCTCAATTAAGTGTGCGTAAATGCTAAAGTTGAGCGGAAGGTCGACACTGGGAACCGAGGTGGTCGCAACGCCAGAGGGACTTCGGAGGAAGCCGAGGTACTCGGGTGAAGACCTAAGCGAGGCTACAAGGTAAGCTCGTGAAAGCAAGGAAGGTCGAGCGTAGATCCGACCCAATACCTCCAATGGAAGGTCTAGGTCGAGATCGATGGTTAGAACCATCGTACTTTATATTTTAAGCTAACTTGTATCATAAATTAAAACCCTTTGACTACAATCAACGCTAGTCAAGTTCCAGCCCCGAGAAGAGCTCGAATTTCAAGGGGGTGAATTTGGACTTGACTCGTGTTTTGGTACAAAGGGTGATGTGGCATCAAGGTGGACATCCAAACCATCACCAAGCTTCCTTGTGGTGGACGCCCAAAATAAGGTGAGTTGGCACAAGATGGTTGGCTCCCATGATGTGGCACAAGTTGAATGGCTCCAACAAGTTGGCGCCCAAGGAGGTTGGAGGTGGCACAAGGTGGTTGGATGAAACACCTCATCCTCAAGTTGGCGCCCAAGGAGGTTGGAGGTGGCACAAGGTGGTTGGATGAAACACCTCATCCTTGAGTTGGCGCCCAAGGAGGTTGGAGGTGGCACAAGGTGGTTGGATGAAACACCTCATCCTTGAGTTGGCGCAAAGGATGTGGATGAACAAGTCTTGGGGAATAAGAACCTCACCTTGGACACTACCTATGTCTAAATTCATAGATCAATATCCATAAATAGACATGTTCAAGCCAAGCAAATAACAAGAATTCAAGAGCTCTCAACACGGTAACGCTTACTACTACTCACATTTGCTACGACGCAAAGCTACATCTTCTACTTATAAGAGTTGTCGGTATATTTATTTAAGTTCTACTTCTTTAAATTGTCTTTGTGCTTTAATCGTAACAAGGAAAGGGGAGTGTCCTTTGCCTTGATTTCTTTGTAATCGCGTTCTACCTCCAACGAGGAGGAGTGGTTTTAGTGAATTGCCCTCCGTACGTGATCAAGGATCACTAGGGCCGTGGATTAGCAATCGAAAGATTGTGAACCACGTAAAAATATCTTGTCTACTTTATATTTCCGCTGTGCACTCTCTACTTGCTTTTTACTTATTGCAAAAGTTTTTTAACGACATCGTATCGCTATTCACCCCCCCCCCTCTAGCGACACTTTCGATCCAACACTACCTCCATACTGAGTAGACTATGGCGGAGATAGATTGGTCTTGGTGGGGTACTGTTTGGCGAAGTGTCCCTCGACACCACATATATAACACCCGCTCATGCCCTGGCTGCAAACTCCTAGATGCTTCCTCCCACACTTAGAATATGTTGGATACGTAGGCTGCTTACTGGCTGAACCTCCCTTTGCATTATTCCATTGTTTCCTCTTGTCATTGTTGTTTCGCTTCCAGTTCGAATTATCGCTCTGAGGTTTCTAACCCCCTGAACTTCCCTGGCTTTGGTTTTCTATCGAGGCTAGCTTCTGGTGCTTGATACTATTTGTTGGTGCAGTAGGCACCTAAGTAGAACCTAAGTTTTGATTATAGCAAACGATACAAAGTTAAGCATATATTGTTATCTCATGAGCTAAATCAAGTGTGCAGAAAAGTCTCAACGCTGGAGCTGAAGGCTAGCGACACCCGGAGGAAGCCGCGGTGGTCGGGCGACACTCAAGAGACTTCGGAGGGAGCCGAAGGAATTGAGTGGAAGGCCGGAAGCAAAAGCAACACGTAAGTACTGAGGTAAGCTCGTGTGTTCGAGTGTAAGTAAGGTCGTATCCTCTTTACGGGGATGATCTTAAGCGTAGATCCGACCAAAGACTTCTTATAGATGGTCTAGGTCGAGATCGGATGGTCGACGACCATCGAAATTATGTTTTTGTTGAGCTAACCTTGCCTTGCAGCTAGCATCACGATCGCCACCTTGGAGGACTCGATCCAAATGATCGCCGAAGGTCGAATCGATCGATAGCCGCCATCACGATCGATGATGGCCATCATCACGGTCAAAGGATCAACCTCGAGTAGTCAAGAGTTATCACCATTTTTTAAGGGGTTTTGTGCCCATTTGTGATTGGCTAAAGACCCATTCGATGAGGGGCTCAAAGGCTATAAAAGGAGGGCCAAACCTAGGGTTTTTCATCAATTCAAAAGCTTCCAAGTGCTTCCGATACGCTCCGACTCTCCGACATCCCTACGACGAAGCGCTGCCGAGACGACGACTAGAGCTTCAACCTCCAACCTTTAAAGTCGTCGGTAACGAAAGTTCTAAATTGTATTTCAGCTTATTCCTTTTAGTAAAGCTTTCATTATAACGAAGGGAGGGGGAGTGTCCTTCTACCTCGAGCTTTTTGTATCCGTCTAACTCCTACCTCCAACGAGGAGGAGTTCTTTAGTAGTTTGCCCTCCGTACGTGGTCAAGGACCACTAGGGCCTTGGAGTAGTAGCCTTCGGCTACGAACCAAGTAAATCTCTTGTGTCTATTGTCTCCTTTACTTATTGTTTTGTTTATCTTTCCGCTGCATATATGTTTTTTTAAAACGAATTCGTACTAAAAAGTTTCTATCGCTATAAACCCCCCCTCTAGCGATCCGATTGATCCAACAATTGGTATCAGAGCCGGGGGTTGCTAAGATTTGGTGAAACCACCAATCTAGCCTTTTTACAGATTTATTTTTCTTTTAATTCTTTTATTTATTTATTTCGCTTTGTTAAGTTTTTCTCCCGCACTACTAATCCAAGACGCGAGTCTTGGTACTTGTTTTCATGTTTTTGTCGTTGTTAGTTTCTTCGTCTCCGTCTATTTGTGTCTTTTGTTCTAATGGCCCATCTCGAGGGTTTTAGCACCGTCTGACCTCCGTTTTACAACGGAGATGACTTCCGTTATTGGAAGGGTCGGATGGAATGCTTTCTCAAAACCCAAATCGATATGTGGATCATAATCCAAACGGGTTTCACACTTCCGACTAATGAAGTGGGTGACTCCTTGGATTATGATCAATGTACCATTGCGACAAAATGACAAGTCGAAGCCGACACCAAGGCAACACAAATCCTCCAATGCGGCCTATCCAAGGAGGAGCTAAATCGCGTCGGCCCCTTCATAAGCGCAAAAGATCTTTAGACGAAACTAGTGGAGCTACACGAAGGGACCGATGAAGCCAAGGTATGTAAGCGTGATCTTCTTTTCAATAAACTATATAACCTAAAAATGCAGGAACACGAGTCCATGACCCAACTTCAAGCCCGAGTCCAGGACATAGTCAACAACCTACACGCAATCGGGCAAAAGGTCGAAAACCGCGACCTTATAAGGTATGTTCTAAACTCGTTTCCGAGGACTACCTTGTGGGCATCCATGGTTGATGCCTACAAGGTCTCCAAGGATCTTTCTAAAATTAGGTTAGATGAACTCTTTTCCGATTTCGAATTACATGTGCAGTCCAACTCGGAACCCGAGAGGGGTATAGCCTTGTTTGCAGGATCAAAGAAGAAGAAAATCGCAAGCAAACCACCACCAACCGAGGAAGAAGACGAGTCCGAAGAAGAAGTTGACCCGGAGTTGACTGCCGAACTAATGAACCTAGCTCGAAAGATAGCCAAGGGACGAAAGCGAACCACAACTCGACCCAACCAAGGTAAGCCTAAAAGTTCTAATATTAGGTGTTATGAGTGTAACAGGTTTGGACATATCAAGTCCGAGTGCCCCAAGCTCAACCACCGAGCACCTAAGCACAAGAAGGCCCTCAACGTGACATGGGAAGAAGCGTCATCCGAAGAAGATGAAGACCACGTCTTCATGGCGAAATCGATTGAGTCAGACACGGAGACCGAACCTGAACTTGAGTCGGAACCTAAGGATGACTCGGACTACGAAGCTACCTTCAAGTCAAGCCACGGATACGCATCCGGTTCAAAAGATACCCTTAAAGTAAGTCAAACTTTATTTAATACTTTACATAATACGGTTAGGTTTTTGTCTAGGAAGTTAGCTAAGTCGGAGTCCAAGGTCGAGACCCTTGTGGAGGAGGTTAAACTCCTCAAACACGAGGTCTCCCTAACCTCTTCGACTAGTCGAGTTCAAGAGAAGGATTCAACTCGAGTTGAAAAGCTCGAAGTTGAGAACTCTCTCTTGAAAAATCAAGTCGAAGATCTTAGGAACACGTTGGAAAGGTTCATTTCGGGATCCAAAGGACTTGACCTCCTACTTAGATCTCAAAGGGCCGTGTACAACAAGGCTGGACTAGGGTTTAACTCAAACACGACTAATAGGTCGTATATGTCGATTGTAAGTCGACATAGGAAACATGTCCAAGCATGGGTCCCTAAGAACCTTTTGATTTTAACTCTAGGATCCAACCCGTACTGGATTCCCAAGGACCAAATCCACTATGTGGATAGACCGAACCGATTCAACGGTCTAGGGGGAGCCAGTACAAAACATGTTTGTGCTTTAACTTAGAAATTGCATGCTTTAACTTAGAAAGTTTGTGCTTTAACTTAGAAATTGCATGTTTTAACTTAGAAAGTGTGTGCTTTAACTTAGAAATTGCATGCTTTAACTTAGAAAATTTGTGCTTTAAAACTTGTGAACTCACTTAGAACACGAACATAACCAACTAAAATTCTTGAAAAGATTGAGCCTCGGGAGCCTCTTTTCAAAAACATAACCAACTAAAATTCTTGAAAAAGATTGAGCCTCAGGAGCCTCTTTTCAAAAACATAACCAACTAAAATTCTTGAAAAGATTGAGCCTCAGCCTCTTTTCAAAATAACCAGTTAGACTAGGAGATAGTCTTAGGTGAGTCAAGTTATCTTTTTCTTGAAAAAGGCTTTGTCTAAGGAAGTGGTCGATGATCCGATAAAAGAAGGCCCCTGTGCCTCGCCACGACCTGGAAGCCATGATCTTGAAAAGGTAAACTTGACAAGCCTAGGTTTAAATCCAAATCTAACATAAAATTACTTGAACCTAAATGTACTTAATCAACTTAATTGGAAGTCATCTCACAAAAAACACATAAGTATAACATGATTGATCATATAGACACAGGTGAGATGACCTAGGTTTAACAACTTACAACCAATTTTTTTAAAAAAAAAAAGAAAAAAAATCTAACATCTAATCCAACCACCTTGTGTGTAGGATCAATGGATGTTGGACAGCGGTTGCTTCCGACACATGACCGGGGATCAACTCAAATTCACAAAGCTTCGATTCAAATGACAAGGATTGGTAGCCTTTGGGAATAACGACAAGCTCAAAATCATCGGATCAGGTGATATCGAGCTTAACTCGAATTTTGTTATTAAAAATGTATTACTTGTAGAGAATTTTGAATATAACCTGCTTAGCGTATGCCAATTATGTGACAATAACTATAAGGTCGTATTTTTAGAAAATGAATGTGTAATTAAAACAAATAAAATAGCTAAAACAATACTCAAAGGAACTAGGACAAATAACATTTACACAATTAACTTAATCAAATCCTCAGCCAAATGTCTTATGACACAGGAAGAGGAATCATGATTGTGGCACCGACGACTCGGTCACTCGCACCCAAGACTCGTCCACAAGATGAGTCAGAGTGGCTTAGTCAGAGGCTTACCCAACCTCAACCACTTGGTTAATAAAATCTGTAATGCTTGTCAACAAGGAAAACAACCTAGGACACAACACAAGTTAACTAACCAAGAACGAACCTCAAGTGTACTTGATCTCCTGCATATGGATCTATTCGATTCACATGGAGCCAAGTCACTCAATAGAAGTCAATATTGCTTAGTCATAATTGACGACTACTCCAGGTTTACCTGGGTTAGGTTCATCAAACATAAAAATGATACCCTAGATCAATTAATCAATCTATTAAAATTAATCGAGAATCAAAAAGACCTTAAGGTTAAAAGGCTTAGAAGCGATCATGGTGGTGAATTCGAAAATCAAAGGTTCACCGACTTCTGTAACCTAAACGGATACCACCATGAATTCTCTTGCCCTAGGACCCTCAAGAAATGGCCTAGTGGAATGGAAAACCAAACTCTACAAGAAGCCGCTTAGGACCATGTTGAATCTAATACGACCTACCCGATAGGTTTTGGGGCAGCCGTGAGTACGACATGCTATGTCCAAAATAGGATCCTTATGGTAAAAGGCACCTTAAGACCTCGTGACGAGATTTATCACGATAAAATACCTAACATCAAGTACTTTAGGTATTTGGGTGTAAGGTACATATCCTAAACACTAAGGATTACCTAGGGAAATTTACATCCAAAACCACAATCAAATCTTTCTAGGATACTCGACTACAAGTCGAGCTTATAGAGTATATAACCACGACACCCTTAGAGTCGAGGAGACTATCAATGTAGTATTTGATGAAGTACCCAAACCTACAAAACCCTTAATGACCCCAAGTGTTGAGCCCACTGATACCAAACTCGTCTCCGACCCTGAGATCGAGTCTAATCCACATCAACCAACTTCTCTTGTCGACCAAGTGACAAGTGATCCGAGTCAAACTAGTGTTCAACCAAGTCACCCCATTGATCAAGCATTAGGTGATACAAACCCAACCCAATCTAGGATTCAGACTAACCACCCTATCGATCAAGTGATAGGAGATCCTAATCTAGGAGTTCGAACTAGAGCATCCTATAGGAACCTTAGTCAAATTTCCTTAATTTCAAAGATAGAACCCAAATCAATTGAACAAGCTCTTCTTGATCCCGATTTGATTATTGCAATGCAAGAAGAGCTAGCTCAATTTACTAGGAATGAAGTGTGGGAATTAGTACCACCACCTAAAGACAAAACGATAATTGGAACAAGGTGGGTGTTTCGAAATAAGCTTGATGATAAAGGTGAAGTAGTTAGAAACAAGGCTAGGTTAGTCGCCAAAGGGTTTAGCTATGTCGAAGGCTTAGATTACGACAAAACCTATGCCCCAAGAGCTAGACTCAATCCATTCAATGTTGCTAGCTTATGCCGCACATCGAGGATTTAAGCTATTTCAAATGGATGTTAAGTCGGCATTCCTAAATGGATACATTAAAGAAGAAGTTTATGTTAGCCAACCCCTGATTCAAAATCTAGATAAACCCGACCATGTTCTAAAACTTAAGAAAGCTCTCTATGGACTTAAACAAGCTCTCGAGCTTGGTACGAGAGACTTTCAATCCATCTTAAGTCAAAAGGGTTTAACCAAGGCTTAGTTGACCCAACTCTCTTCAGAAACCTTAGGTAAAGAAATATTCATAGCTCAAATTTACGAGACGATATAATTTTTTGGAACCTCTAACTCAAATTTTACTAAACGAGTTCGTTCACTCATGGAAAGTGAGTTTGAAATGAACTTGGTAGGCGAGTTAAGTTTCTTTTAGGTCTACAAATTAAACAAACTAAAGATGGTATATACCTATATCAACAAAAATACACTAAGGAGTTAATTAAAAGATTTGGAATGCAAGACGCTAAGATAATAAACACCCCAATGGCGATTAATGTTAACATAGGAGAAGACCTAGAAAGTAAGTCCATTGACTTAAAGTACTATAGAGCACGATAGGAAGTCTCCTATACTTAATCAGAGCTAATTCGACATCCTATTCGCAGTAGGTATGTGCGCCTGTGTTTCAAACCTGTGCTAAGGAGTCTCACCTAACCCTAGTTAAGCGTATCCTTAGATATCTTAAGGGTACACTTAACGTTGGTATTTGGTACCCTAGATCTACGGAGTTCGAACTAATCGGCTACTCCGATTCGGATTATGCCGGTAGTAAGCTCGATAGAAAAAGTACGAGTGGTTGTTGTCAACTTCTCGGCTCGAGTCTAGTGAGTTGGTGCAGTAGGAAGCAACACTGTGTTGCTTTATCTACCACTGAAGCCGAATACATCGCGATGGGTGAGTGTGTCACGCAGCTTCTTTGGATGAAGCACACCCTCCGCGACTTTAAGTTAGACTTTACGAATACTAAACTTCATGTAGATAATATTAGTTCAATTAATCTTACAAAGAATCCGATATGTCACTCTAGGACCAAACATATAGAGGTCAAATACCATTTCATTCGAGAACATATGGCCAACGGAGCAATACAACTTGAATACGTCGAATCGAAGTCTAACTTAGCAGACCTATTTACTAAACCCCTACCCGAAGCCGAATTTAGTCTATTAAGACGAAAATTGGGCATGTGCGTAATAGAATAGGTACATGCAAATTATATGTTCTTACTACTATTTCTTTAATTTCATTTTTATGGAACTAGCATAGGACATACCTTAGATATCATGCACCTATAGATTTAAGGAGCCAGTACATCTCACAACACATAGGACTAATGTGTTTGTGTACTTAGCCACGTAGATGGACGTGAGATGTTAGGACCTTACTCCTGGTTCCAGATGTAGAGCTAGTGCATCGCTATGAACCACGGAGTATAATCATACATACTAACCGACTCTGACCAGGACTGGTTGATCTTACATATCAATCAAGCCAAATATGAGTCGAACATTTTATAGATGAGCTTATTTTCAGTATATTATTTTTTTTATAAAAAAATGGGGAACATGCTTGGACTTAAAATTTAACACTTATTTTGTTTTCCACACACCCCTTACTCTTTTCGATATACGACAAAAGGGGGAGAAAAAGGCCAAAGTTAAGGGGTCAAATTTTTTTTTGATAACTTAACTCTTACTTCATATTTAAACCAAAAGTTAAAACTTAGTTAACTTTTACCAAAAGGCCAAAGAATTCTTAACTTAAACTTATTTGTGCCGTCTACGTTTTACTTAAACTTATTTTGTAAACTTTATGTCGTTAATGTTTTACTTAAGGGGGAGAAAGGGCTTAACTAAAACGTTTTACTAAGGCCAACTTTAAGTAATGTTAATTACTTAAACCAACCCTCAAGGGGGAGGATTAAGGTCTTTCTTCAAGACTCACCCTCGGTCAAGGGGGAGGTTTCCTCAAGGGGAGTACTTGAAGAAAATCCTTACTACTCCAACTTAATCTTCATATTTTTTGTTTCTCATGCACATTATTACTCTTCATGCTTGCTATTTACTAAACTTTGTATGTGGGTTTGCCATAAATCAGAAAGGGGGAGATTGTTGGTGCAGTAGGCACCTAAGTCGAACCTAAGTTTTGATTATAGCAAACGATACAAAGTTAAGCATATATTGTTATCTCATGAGCTAAATCAAGTGTGCAGAAAAGTCTCAACGCTGGAGCTGAAGGCTAGCGACACCCGGAGGAAGCCGTGGTGGTCGGGCGACACTCAAGAGACTTCGGAGGGAACCGAAGGAATTGAGTGGAAGGCCGGAAGCAAAAGCAACACGTAAGTACTGAGGTAAGCTCGTGTGTGCGAGCGTAAGTAAGGTCGTATCCTCTTTACGGGGATGATCTTAAGCGTAGATCCGACCAAAGACTTCTTATAGATGGTCTAGGTCGAGATCGGATGGTCGACGACCATCGAAATTATGTTTTTGTTGAGCTAACCTTGCCTTGCAGCTAGCATCGGGCCGCTTGAGGACTCGATCGTCAAAATCGAAGGTCGGTCGGCATCGATCGATGCCGCCATCACCAACTGATGATGGCTATCACGATCACGTCAAAGGATCAAGTAGTCAAGAGTTATCACCATTTTTTAAGGGGTTTTGTGCCCATTTGTGATTGGCTAAAGACCCATTCGATGAGGGGCTCAAAGGCTATAAAAAAAGGGCCAAACCTAGGGTTTTTCATCAATTCAAAAGCTTCCAAGTGCTTCCGATACGCTCCGACTCTCCGACATCCCTACGACGAAGCGCTGCCGAGACGACGACTAGAGCTTCAACCTCCAACCTTTAAAGTCGTCGGTAATGAAAGTTCTAAATTGTATTTCAGCTTATTCCTTTTAGTAAAGCTTTCATTATAACGAGGAGAGGGGGAGTGTCCTTCTACCTCGAGCTTTTTGTATCCGTCTAACTCCTACCTCCAACGAGGAGGAGTTCTTTAGTAGTTTGCCCTCCGTACGTGGTCAAGGACCACTAGGGCCTTGGAGTAGTAGCCTTCGGCTACGAACCAAGTAAATCTCTTGTGTCTATTGTCTCCTTTACTTATTGTTTTGTTTATCTTTCCGCTGCATATAAGTTTTTTTAAAACGAATTTATACTAAAAAGTTTCTATCGCTATTCACCCCCTCTCTAGCGATCCGATCGATCCAACACTATTCATGTAATGCTCCGTGATTAGCGCACTACTGACTAGCTCTTTAGTGGTCTGTGGTCTATTAATTCTACCAGCTAAATTCAGAGCTATCTCCGGTCTCAACATCTTTAGCATCAACCTACTCTTTCCTTCTCAGTACTGACCAGTTTCGAACATAGGCGAGTCAACCTATTGAATCTCTTTACCGCTTTGTCTACTGATAAATTTTCTTGTCGGAACTCCGTGAACTCATCATAAGATGATAAAGTGAAAATACTATAAGGCTATTATCACTTCTTCTTATCATCTTCACATACATATCTAGGTATGCTCTATTACTTACTATCTATCATCTTCATATATATATATATATATGCAAGCATGTTTAACTCAAAAGAAGCATTCCTTACTACTCATAAAGCAAATAAAGTAGATAAATACTTGCTTACTTGGAGGCGGCAGGACTGATGCTCGTTGTGTGTGTGACGGAAGGGCGGAACCCGCTCTGATACCATCTTGTAATACCCCCCTAGTCTTTCCACTCTCCACCAGGGGAGATGTCATTACTTTACTATTGTCTTTATTTTTAATTCATGCAATATACTAATGCGATATGCTAACAACTAAAATAATCATAAGAACCTTTACATCACTTAGACAATATCAAACATGACATAAGAAACTAAAAATCTGATTTAGACATCTTCACTTAGGATCTTTTACTTCCACTGTTCCGTCGCCACACACACCCAACACTTCATCCGCCATGCCACCTTACTGAAGCTTTTCTTTACCTTTATCTGCAGTATAAGGAAATGCAAACTATAAGCAATAACGCTTAGTAAGTACTTTCTATGCTCACAAAAACATGCACTGTATGAAATCATGCAACTAGTTCTCTTACCCTTGATACATTGATACACATGCAAGCACAACTGGAAATCATAATTCTGAATACATGTCTCTTGTATAAACCATGCTCTTAAGTATTTTAAAACTTATAAACAGTGTATCTGAACTGAAATGATTAACTTTGAAAACTTTTACTTATACTTATATTGATACTTTAAAATAATAATCATCCTGGATATGGGCCCGACATAGTACCAATGCGCGCATTCCTAATAGGCCGGGGTGGCCAACCACCGAACCTACTAGGGTAACTGAAACTGAGGGCCTCGGCCCGTGGGCGAAACTGATGCCCGGTACATGCCCTGTCAAAAAGTAAAATACTTCCTTTATACTTATATTTTTATACATACTGAAGGAAATGCTCTTAATCCCCTAAATCACAAATGGGGAGCACCATAAAGATCATTATGCTCTTGACCCCCAAAACTAAAATGGGGAGCATACTGAAGATCGTTGTGCTCTTAATCCCCAATTCGAACGGGGAGCATCTTTAAATTTTCTTTATAAAGGAAATATTTTTACATCTTACTCTACATCATGCATATAATTGTAAGCTACAACTCATCTACAACATGCATGATCATAAATCACATTCTTATCTTGGATCTCAACATGATGCTGAATTACCCATAATATAATGGTAAAATCGCGTAACTGAAAACATCATGCATAACTGGAAATAATATGCTTATAAACTTCTCAACCATGTAACTAGAAATAACAAGCACAGAAAAAACATATCAATGACATACGATAACTACTTATATTGAGGTGAGCAATACTTACCTCCTATGCTTTTTCACCAATTTATACCGCTAGATACAGTTTATATGTTGAAGATATGTCAGTGGAAGATATCAAATCATCACTTTCAGCACCTGGAACTAGCACATTGCCCGTTGCAACAACAGTCGAATATACAGGGTCAATATCATGCAAGCTATCAGATGCCCGCGCCTTCATGTTTGGTCTCCTATAGACATAATCGAGGCGGACACTGGCCCCTTTTCTTTTTATTCGGCGGTTGGAGAAAACAAAGAGGAAGAGAGAGGTGGGGCATGTGGGTTGGCGTTGGGAGAGAGGAGGGAGAGAGAGAGCGGCGGCGTCGACGTTGGAAATAAAACTAGAGGAGAGAGAGAGATTGGCGTGAGATTTATAGAGAGAAAGAAATAAAAATTTATATAAATTAAGGTTTTTTCTTAACCTAATTATCCCCTTTAAATAATTAGTAAAATTAACCAATTTCTTTTTTTTTCTACCAATAAATATATTCTGTTATATCCTACTCATTGGTAATCTTATGACTTAGTGGTGGGAAGTCTATTCTCCCAAACCAACGGTTCATGGTTCAAGCCTCGACTAACGAACCAATTATTTCTATTCTTTTATTATTATTATTATTATTATTATTATATTCCTATTTTTTATTATTCCTATTCTTATTCTTATTTCAATTTTTCCTCCAATAAAAATAGGAATTAAAATTTTGGATGTTACAATCCCTTATACCTTATAAAAGTTTTGTCCTCGAAACTTAGAACATCTCGGGGTACTTTTGCTTCATATCATCCTCACGTTCCCAAGTTGTTTCTTCAACCCTTTGACTTTGCCATAAGACGTTTACTAATGGTATTTCTTTATTTCTTAGTTTTCTGACTGCTCGATCTATTATCTGAATAGGTCGACTTTCATAACTTAGATCTGTCTGAATCTGTACCGTCTGTGGCTCAACCACTTGGTTGGTGTCTGGGACGTGCTTCTTAAGCATTGAAACATGAAATACATTGTGGATAGCTGACATTTCCTGTGGTAGCTCTAGCTCATAAGCTACCTTAACAACTCTCTTGGTGATCAGGTAGGGGCCAACATATCTGGGACTTAACTTGCCTTTCTTCCCAAATCTCATTACCCCTTTCATACGAGCTACCTTAATGAACACTGAATCTCCGACTTGGAACTCTTGGGGTTTGTGTCGGACATCGACATAACTCTTCTGCCGACTTTGGGCAGTCTCTATCCTTTGACGTATGTTCTTTATTGCTTTGGTGGCGTCATCTATAAAATCAATCTTGAGTCCCATTTCTTTCTTCTCGCCACCCTCATACCAACAGATAGGCGATCTGCATCTCCTTCCATACAAGGCTTCATAAGGTGCCATTCTAATTGTGGTTTGATAACTGTTATTATAGGCAAACTCTGCCAAACACAAATATTTGCACCAGCTTCCTTTAAAATCCAAGGCACAAGCTCTGAGCATGTCCTCCAAAATCTGATTCACTCTTTCTGTTTGCCCGTACATGCGAGGATGCAAGATCTTGAATCGTAACTTAGTGCCGAGGGCTTTCAACACACTCCCGAAGTGTGAAGTGAAGCGATCTCTATCTGAGATAATGGTCTTAGGTACTCCATGCAGTCTAATCACTTCCTTGACGTATAACTGGGCTAACTGCTCCATGGAGTATGATATTCTGATAGGCATGAAGTGAGCAGACTTTGTCAATCTATCGACAACTACCCAAATAGAATCGTAGCCATTGATTATTTTAGGCAATCCTACTATGAAATCCATGGCTAGTTCCTCCCACTTCCATTCTGGAATCTGGATAGGTTGTAGAACTCCTCCTGGTCTCTGGTGTTCGACTTTCACTCTCTGACATGTCAGGCAAGTGCTAACATACTTAGCCACGTCCCTCTTCATACCAAGCCACCAGAATTTCCCTTTCATATCTTGATACATCTTGGTGGATCCAGGATGCATCGAATATGGGGTCCCATGAGCTTCTTCTAGGATCTTCTTTCTTAAGTCTGGGTCGTTGGGGATATATAGGCGTTCACCCAAATGTAATACCCCACTATCAGAGACATGAAATCCTTCATCCTTCCCTTCTTGGATCTCCTGCTTGATCCTTTGGATGCTAAGGTCTTTGTCCTGTCTCGCTAATATATCCTCAAACAGTGTAGGTACTATGGTCAAGGCGGAGAGCTGTCCAGAAATGATCTCAACTCCAAAATTCATTATCTCTTTTTTTTTCAGTGGTTGGGATAGTGTTGCTAGGGACATCAAAGTGGCACATGATTTTCTACTCAGCGTGTCTGCTACTTTGTTTGCCTTTCCAGGATGGTAGCGGATTTCACAGTCATAGTCCTTTACTAGCTCAAGCCATATACGCTGTCGCATATTCAAATCCTTCTGAGTGAAGAAGTACTTGGACTACGGTGATCTGTAAATCTTGCATTGACTCATAAGTAATGTCTCCAAACTTTCGCAAAGACCATCACGCCAACTCAAGGTCATGAGTGGGGTAATTCTTTTCATAGTCCTTGAGTTGTCTAGATGCATAAGCAATGACTTTACCCTTCGCATAAGTCATCGCCCGAGTCCCATCTTGGATGCATCACTATACTGTCCAAATCCTCATTACTTTCTGGAAGGGTAAGCACTGGAGTACTTGTGAGTCTCCTCTTTAATTCAATAAAGCTCTTTTCACAATCTTCGGTCCATTCGAACTTCTTGTTCTTTCTGGTAAGAACCGTCAATGGTGAAGCTATCCTTGAGAAGTTTTCCACAAACTTTCGATAGTACCCTGCTAATCCGAGGAAACTTCTGACTTCACTGACATTCTTTGGTTGGCCCCAATTACTGACTGCTTCTATCTTTGTCGGGTCTACCATAACTCCATCTTTTGAAATAACATGACCCAGAAACGATATTCGATCAAGCCAAAACTCACACTTGGAGAACTTTGCATATAACTGTCTTTCCTGAAGGGTCTGCAAGATTGTCTTCAAGTGTTCGACATGTTCTTCCTGGGTTCTCGAGTAGATAAGGATGTCGTCAATGAAAACAACCACAAACTTGTCAAGGTACTCCTTAAATATCCAATTCATCAAGTCTATAAACATAGCGGGTGTATTTGTCACTCCGAAGGGCATGACTACGAACTCATAGTGTCCATACCTCGTTCGGAAGGCTATTTTCGGTATATCATCGTCTTTAACTCTTACTTGATGATAACCTGACCGTAAGTCAATCTTGGAGAAAACTGTGGCTCCCCTCAATTGATCAAATAAATCCTCTATCCTTGGCAGAGGATATCTGCTTCGATCGCTACACTTGATTCAAGGCTCGGTAGTCTATGCACATTCTCATAGATCCATCTTTCTTTTTCACGAACAACACTGGAGCTCCCCATGGGGAATGACTAGGGCGGATGAATCCCTTGTCCAATAACTCCCGTAATTGTTCCTGAAGCTCTTTCAATTCAGCTGGAGCCATACGATAGGGTGCTTTTGAGATTGGGTTGGTACCAGGAATAAGTTCAATCTCAAACTCAACTTCCTTTCTAGGTGCTAGTCCTGGTAGCTCGTCAGGAAATACTTTCGGGTAGTCACATACGATTGGGACTTCTTCCAGCTTTTGGCTTCTTTCTTGCTTAGTATCAACTATATGTGCTAAATACCCAGTGCATCCACTAGCTAGCATCTTCCGAGCTTCCATGGCGGACAAGAACTTCTTAGTCTTCTTCCTTGGTTCTCCAATAAACTCAAATTTGGCCTCGGTCTCGGGTTGGAATACTACCCTTCGCTTACGACACTCAATGGAAGCACCGTACTTGCTAAGAAAGTCCATTCCAAAGATGACATCATAGTCATGCATGTCTAACAAGATCAAATCATTATAAAGCTCTTTGTCTGAAATTCTGACCGGCACGGCACGCAACCAGTGTGTAGATGTCATTATTTCGCCCGAAGGTAGGGTCGTTAAAAACTGAATATCTAAGGTATCCGGAGTTATATCTATCTTCTTAGCAAATGTCATAGACATGAAAGAATGGGTTGCCCCAGTATCAAACAGTACGGTAGCATGCTGACTAAGGATAGGTATCTGACCTGTGACTACCGTAGAAATATTTGCTACCTCTTCCTTGGTGAGGGAGAAGATCCGGGCATTAGGTGTAACTGATGGGGCCTCCAATCTTCCTTGGCTGATGTGAGGACCCTCCAGTGCTCCTTGCATCTGATGTAGCTAAGCTGGTCTACCTCCATACTGAGTAGACTATGGCGGAGATAGATTGGTCTTGGTGGGCATCTTGTTATGGCGAAGTGTCCTCGACACCACATATATAACACCGCCATGCCTCAAGCGCAAACTCTGATGCTTCCTCCCACACTTAGAACATGTTGGATACGAGGTCGCCATCGGGTCAACCTCCCTTTGCATTATTCCATTGTTTCCTCTTGCCATTGTTGTTTCGCTTCCAGTTCGAATTACCGCTCTGAGGTTTCTGACCCCCTGAACTTCCCTGGCTTTGGTTTTCTATCGAGGCTAGCTTCTGGTGCTTGATACTATTCATGTAATGCTCCATGATTAGCGCACTACTGACTAGCTCTTTAGTGGTCTGTGGTCTATTAATTCTACCAGCTAAATTCAGAGCTATCTCCGGTCTCAACATCTTTAGCATCAACCTACTCTTTCCTTCTCAGTACTGACTAGTTTCGAACATAGGCGGGTCAACCTATTGAATCTCTTTACCGCTTTGTCTACTGATAAATTTTCTTATCGGAACTCCGTGAACTCATCATAAGATGATAAAGTGAAACTACTATAAGGCTATTATCACTACTTCTTATCATCTTCACATACATATCTAGGTATGCTCTATTACTTACTATCTATCATCTTCATATATATATATATATATATATATATATATATATATATATATGCAAGCATGTTTAACTCAAAAGAAGCATTCCTTACTACTCATAAAGTAAATAAAGTAGATAAATACTTGCTTACTTGGAGGCGGCAGGACTGATGCTCGATGTGTGTGTGACGGAAGGGCGAAACCCGCTCTGATACCATCTTGTAACACCCCCCCTAGTCTTTCCACTCTCTACCAGGGGAGATGTCATTACTTTACTATTGTCTTTATTTTTAATTCATGCAATATACTAATGCAATATGCTAACAACTAAAATAATCATAAGAACCTTTACATCACTTAGACAATATCAAACATGACATAAGAAACTAAAAATCTGATTTAGACATCTTCACTTAGGATCTTTTACTTCCACTGTTCCATCGCCACACACACCCATCACTTCATCCGCCATGCCACCTTACTGAAGCTTTTCTTTACCTTTATCTGCAGTATAAGGAAATGCAAACTATAAGCAATAACGCTTAGTAAGTACTTTCTATGCTCACAAAAACATGCACTGTATGAAATCATGCAACTAGTTCTCTTACCCTTGATACATTGATACACATACAAGCACAACTGGAAATCATAATTCTGAATACATGTCTCTTGTATAAACCATGCTCTTAAGTATTTTAAAACTTATAAACAAGTGTATCCGAATCAAATGATTAACTTTGAAAACTTTTACTTATACTTATACTGATACTTTAAAATAATAATCATCCTGGATATGGGCCCGACATAGTACCAATGCGCGCATTCCTAATAGGCCGGGGTGGCCAACCATCGAACCTACTAGGGTAATCAAACCGAGGGCCTCTACTGCGGTAAATCGATGCCCAGTACATGCCCTGTCAAAAAGTAAAATACTTCCTTTATACTTATATTTTTATACATACTGAAGGAAATGCTTTTAATCCCCTAAATCACAAATGGGGAGCACCATAAAGATCAATATGCTCTTGACCCTCAAAACTGAAATGGGGAGCATACTGAAGATCGTTGTGCTCTTAATCCCCAATTCGAATGGGGAGCATCTTTAATTTTTCTTTATAAAGGAAATATTTTTACATCTTACTCTACATCATGCATATAATTGTAAGCTACAACTCATCTACAACATGCATGATCATAAATCACATTCTTATCTTGGATCTCAACATGATGCTGAATTACCCATAATATAACGGTAAAATCACGTAACTGAAAACATCATGCATAACTGGAAATAATATGCATATAAACAAGCCAACCATGTAATCGGAAATAACAAGCATGTAAAAAACATATCAATGACATACGATAACTACTTATACTGCAGGTGAGCAATACTTACCTCCTATGCTTTTTCACCAATTTATACCGCTAGATACAGTTTCTATGTTGAAGATATGTCAGTGGAAGATATCAAATCATCACTTTCAGCACCTGGAACTAGCACATTGCCCGTTGCAACAACAGTCGAATATACAGGGTCAATATCATGCAAGCTATCAGATGCCCGTGCCTTCATGTTTGGTCTCCTATAGACATAATCGAGGCGGACACTGGCCCCTTTTTCTTTTTATTCGGCGGTTGGAGAAAACAAAGAGGAAGAGAGAGGTGGGGTGTGTGGGTTGGCGTTGGGAGAGAGGAGGGAGAGAGAGAGCGGCGGCGTCGACGTTGGAAATAAAACTAGAGGAGAGAGAGAGATTGGCGTGAGATTTATAGAGAGAAAGAAATAAAAATTTATATAAATTAAGGTTTTTTCTTAACCTAATTATCCCCTTTAAATAATTAGTCAAATTAACCAATTTCTCTTTTTTTTTCTACCAATAGATATATTCTGTTATATTCTACTCATTGGTAATCTTATGACTTAGTGGTGGGAAGTCTATTCTCCAAACCAATGGTTCATGGTTCAAGCCTCGACTAACGAACCAATTATTTCTATTCTTTTATTATTATTATTATTATTATTATTATTATATTCCTATTTTTTATAATTTTTATTCTTATTCTTATTTCTATTTTTCCTCCAATAAAAATAAGAATTAAAATTTGGGATGTTACATACTCCCCCAACAAGAAGTTAACCGGATTGGGGAATGCTCTAGTGCCAAGGAGATGTGGGTGAAGCTAGTAGAGCTTCATGAAGGCACTTCGGAGGCCAAGCTTGCAAGAAGAGACCTCCTCTGCTCCCAACTATCAAACATCAAATTAGAAAAGGGAGAAAAGGTAACATCATTGCATTCTAGGTTTAAAGAAATTTTGATTGGACTAACAAGTGTAGGAGAAAGACTTTCGAACTGGGATATGCTCATGAAAGCAATCGATGCTTTTCCCCGGTCATCGAAATGGAGCTCAATGGTGGACTCCTTCTATATGTCCAAGAACCTAGAAGTGAGCACCTTGGAGGAGTTCTTCTCAACATTGGAGCTCCACGAAATAAGGCTTGAAGGAATAGTAGAAGAGCCTAGAATTCAATCTTCAAGAGGAGTAGCCTTGATGGCTCACAAAGGGAAGAAGAAGATGGAGACTCCCTCCTCCTCTGACGAAGCTTCCTCCTCCTCCTCCATGGATAGCACGGAAGAAGCCTATATGGTAAGGAGGGTAAGGTGTTCATTAAAAGGTTTTAAATTCAATAACTCTAATGATAGGAGAAGAAGACCAAGGGGGAAGGTTATTTGTCCCCTCCTAAACAAGAGCAAAGAAGAAAAGCGGAAGAAGGAAGAAAAGAAGAAGAAGGGGAGCAAGAAAAAAAAGGAAGAAGAGAAGAAGGCCAAAGAAAAAGGGAAGGCCAAGGCATTAAAAGCAAGGACTTGGGATGACCCTTCCTCCTCCTCATCATCAGCATCCGAGGAAGAAAATGCCTTTGTCACAAATTTGGCATTGATGGCCTTTGATGACCTAGACTCATCCTCCATCGAAAATGAAGAATCAAGCACAAGTGAGGAGAGCTCTAATGAAGGGGGAGCTTCTTCACCATCATCGAAATCGAAGGAAGAGGACATGGAGACTATGGTAACGAACCTCTCACCAAGTAAAATAGTTTCCATGATTTCTAGTCTAACTAGGGATTTGTTTAGGGCAAAGAAGAAAAATAAATGCATGCTAGATCAAATTAAGGACTTAGAAGAAAAATTAGAAAAATCATGCTTAAATGTAAATGAAAATATTTCTTCTAATAATGATGATACATGCTCACATGAATATATGCCATTCAATGTTAGTGATGTATGTATGGATGAAAATAGGGTCCTAAGGGAAAAGGTAGATCATTTGACCAAGGCCCTAGAAAAGTTTACAATAGGCTCCAATACCCTTAACATGATAATTGGGAGCCAAAGAGCAAGCTTCAACAAGAAAGGCCTAGGATATAAAGAAAATAAAAATGAAAAGGCCTATAAATGTCTAATTGCTAGGGGTCAAGATAAAAAGAAGGTAATAGCTAGAAAATGTATCCCTAAAGAATTTTTAGTGAACCCCATAGGCAAGAATTTATATTGGGTTCCTAAATCCATCCTAAAGGGTTAGGAAAACCCTAGGATAGTCAACCATATGGAATTCACCTATATCATATTTTTGGTTGACTTAGGATGTCGGGACAACATTTTTGAAATAGTATTAGGTGATGATAATGCACCTACAAATAGATAAATCATGCTTTAGGTAATGTTTACCTTATTATCATCATATAATACCTAATGCATGATAAAAATTTGATGAATACATGTGTTTCATGGTCATAATGTAAAATTAATTCATATATGTCTTTATGATCATGTGGAATGATAGTATGATACTTAACCTTGATAGAATTGCATGAAAATAATGGTTAAGTGTATACAAATACCTTAGGATACATCTCACACTCACCATAGGCTACCTTGATTGAAAACTTAGCATGGGTGAGATGATAGGATGATACAAATGGCCCACTAATGCCTATGGCGTTTAGATGGTCATTTAAAGTATCAAAATAGCAATAATAGACCAATCATGGGGAAGACTTATGTTTAATTCATAGACATATTGCCCAAAGATCATGGTTGGATATTTCATATGTTTTCAAAACAATTTCTTACTTTAAAATCTGTGTTCATGTTTTGAAACAATCCAAAGCAAAATTAGGTGTTAAAATGGATACAAACTTGATCAAAACACTAGTTGTTTTTTAAGCTTTTGGATTTTTGGCAAATCATTGAAAATATAATATTTTTTCATGGAAAACTATTTTTCATTGATAAAGAACCCTAAAAGAAATGTGTTCCCCAAATTTCACTATTTTTTGAATTTTTTGGAATTTATAGTGCATTTCTGAAATTCATCCATAGAATCAGAAATTTGGATTTCATTGTGCCGATCATTGCCATATCGATAAGAATAATCGCCACCAAAAAACTACCCAAAGAACTTCGATACACAGTTTAAGGCTTGTTTTTGGTTTATGTTTCTCTCTAGACTTGATGCCATGCTGTATAAACTTTGTTAATTATTTTTGATGGTGTCAAAGGGGGAGAAAAATATATGTTTAAGTAAGGGGGAATGCATTTAGGGGGGGGGGAATGCATTTAGGGGGAGTTTCATGTATTAAGGGGGAGAGTTGATAATCATGTTTATTCACATGCTTTCTTTCCTTAATATTTTATCAAATGTTTTACCTAACTTAAACGGATTGCCACACATCAAAAAGGGGGAGATTGTTAGGGCAATCTCTTGCCATAATAAGGTTTTGATGTGTGTGGCAAAGGGTTTAAGTTAGGTTGTTATTATGATTTGATATGTGCGTTGGAGTCTTGCAGGACTTAGTAATTCACACATGGAGCCTTGGCGGGTTCGCCACTCACAACCTCATGCTTGAGTCGGAGAAGGAGCATTGCAGAGCCATGCGCTTGATGCTGCCGAGGGACCGCCGGACGAGATGACTTGAAGTGAAGCCAAGGAAGCAGACTTCAGAGGCAAGAGACGAGAAGGAGCATTGCAGAGCTGTGCGCCTGATGCTGCCGAGGGACGTGGCCGCGAACGAAGAGAGCTTCAGCGAGGGACTTCGAGTGAGATGAGAGAATGAGTGAATTGTAAGTAGCTCATTAGGTGAACTTGGCCGAATGACTGAGTGTCGGAGGCTCGACCGCAAGGGTTGAGGTTTATCTGACCGCCGGAAGCTCAAACGAATGTTAAGTTTGAGTTTCACACGACACCAGTCGACTGCTTTGAGTCGAACGAGGTTCGACTGGTATCTGACTGATGGGTTTATGCCCAGGATCGCTTGGAATGGCGGAGGATGTCGCGCATAGAACCTCTTGTAGCCGATCGGCGTCGACTATGGAGGCGAGAGTCGTCGATGGATACATCGATTGATCGCCAAGGGTTCCGCTGACTACAACGGTTGGGATCCGACATGTTCGAGGCCGTTGTAGTGGCACCACCGATCGCCAGGCGAATGATCGGTAGTGGCGGCCAACGGGAAGAAATCAACCCTCTCTATAAAAAGGGAGGGTGTGGGCTTTTGGATGGCGAATGCTTATGCTCTAAGTGATCATCCAAGTGCTCCACAAGATTCAAACTCCTTCTCTTAGTTTTCTTTCACATCTATTGTAAAAGAAGGAGTGTTATTGAGTTGTAAGGGTTACTGTTAGGGCAATCTCTTGCCGTAATATGGTTTTGATGGTGTGGCAAAGGGTTTAAGTTAGTGTGTTATGTTGATGTGATATGTGCGTTGAAGTCGTGCAGGACTTAGTAATTCGCACATGGATCCTTGGCGGGTTCACCCTCACAACCTCGGTCCTTGAGTCGGTGAAGGATGACTTTGCGGAAGTCGTGCGCTTGGAGCATCCGAGGGACCGCCGAACGAGATGACTTGAAGTGAAGCCAAGGAAGCAGACTTCGGAGGCAAGAGACGCGAAGGAGCATTGCAGAGCCGTGCGCCTGATGTTGCCGAGGGACGTGGCCGCAAACGAAGAGAGCTTCGGCGAGGGACTTCGAGTGAGATGAGAGAATGAGTGAAATGTAAGTAGCTCATTAGGTGAACTTGGTCGAATGGCTGAGTGTCGGAGACTTGATCGCAAGGGTTAAGGTTTACCCGACCGCCGGAAGCTCAAACTTATGTTAAGTTTGAGTTTTACACGGCACCAGTCGATCGCTAAGACATGGCGATCGCCTCGAGTCGAGTGAGTTCGACCGTATCCGATCGATCGAGGTGGCAAGCCGATCGCCATACGGGGCGCCGATCGCAAGACATCGATCGAAGGCGCAATGATCGTCAATAGGGTTTTGCTGAATCGCTCGAGCCGATCGGGCGACGACGGAGGCAAAGAATGACCGATGAGGTCCATCACCGATCGCCAAGAGTTTCGTTGGACTACAACGGTCGGGATCCGACGTGTTCAGAGGCCGCAGACGGCAATGATCGCCAAGGGCGCAATGATCGTGGCGCTAACGGAAGAAATCGACTCTCTATAAAAAGAGAGGGTGTGAGCCTTTAAGAAAAAAATGCTTATGCTCCAAGTGATCTTCCTAGTGCCCCACAACATCTAAACTCTTCTTACTTATTTTTACTCCATTCTATTTGTAAGAAGAGTGATCTTGATTGTAAAGGTTACCTCCACCTAGCTTGGTGCAAAGGAGAGACCAATAGTGATTGGCTTTGGAGGAGTGATTCACCTCGGACAAATCGGGATCGTGGATTAGCGGCGTAGCCGTGAACCACGTTACATTCTTTGTTAGCGATTGTTTTCTCGTATTTTTATTTGTTTGTCTTTATTAGTCTTCCGCTTGCGCTAATTAGTTTTGTAGACCAGCAAATACCGGCATCCAAACGAAAAGGGCTATTCACCCCCCTCTAGCCGGCCGTACCGATCACCTACAAGTGGTATCAGAGCAGAGGAAAGCTTGTCGAGGACTAACCGCCACAACAAGCAACTTTCAAAATGGCCGGCTCCAACATCCATCCTCCGAAGTTTGAAGGAGAATTCGCTTGGTGGAAGAAGCGAATGGAGGTATTTTTCAAAACGGATTTTGACATTATGATTACAATGGAATTCGGTTTCGTTTTGCCTAGGGATGAAGAGGGGAAGCCAATAGAGAAATCTAGGTGGACCAAAAGGCAAAGGGAAGAGAACCTTGCAAATTCAAAAGCCAAGCATCATCTTATCAATGTGCTCCCCCAACAAGAAATCAACCGAATAGGAGAATGCCTAAGCGCCAAGCAGATGTGGGAGAAGCTAATTGAGCTTCATGAAGGCACATCCGAGGCAAATCTAGCAAGGAGAGATCTCCTCCGCTCCCAACTATCCAACATTAAATTAGAAAAGGGAGAAAAGGTAACTTCTTTGCATTCTAGATTCAAAAAAATTTTAAATGGACTAACAAGTGTAGGAGAAAGGCTCTCCAATCGCGATATGATAATGAAGGCCATAGATGCTTTCCCTCGGTCATCCAAGTGGAGTTCAATGGTGGACTCATTTTACATTTCAAAGAATCTAGAGGTAAGTACTCTAGATGAATTTTTCTCCACTATGGAATTACATGAATCTAGGCTTGAAGGAATACAAGAAGAGCCAAAAATACAACCTTCAAGGGGAGTAGCATTGTTGGCAAATAAGGGAAAGAAGAAGATAGAGATCTCCTCCTCCTCCGATGACGAAGCGTCTTCCTCCTCCTCCATGGATAGCACCGAAGAAGCCTATATGGTAAGGAGGGTAAGACGTGCTTTAAAAGATTTTCATTTTCATAAATCAAATGATAGGAATAGAAGACCAAGGGGGAAGGTCATATGCTACAATTGCCAAGGAGAGGGGCACATAAGGGACAATTGTCCTCTCCTAAACAAGAGCAAAGAAGAGAGGAAAAAGAAAGAAGAAAAGAAGAAGAAAAAGAAGGAAGAGGAGAAGAAGACAAAAGAAAAGGGGAAGACCAAAGCTCTAAAGGCAAGGACTTGGGATGACCCATCCTCATCCTCCTCATCATCATCGGATGAGGAGAATGCCTTTGTCACCAATTTGGCCTTGATGGCCTTTGATGACTTGGATTGCTCTTCATCCGAAAATGAAGGATCAAGCTCAAGTGGGGAGAGCTCAAATGAAGGGGGAGCTTCTACATCCTCATCATCCGAAGAAGAAGAGGATATGGAAACTATGGTAACGAAAGCCTCTCCTAAGAAAATAGTTTCCATAATTTCTAGTTTAACTAAGGACTTATTTGGAATGAAAAAGAAAAATAAAAGCATGCTTGTTCAAATTAAGGATTTAGAGCATAAGCTAGAAAATGCATGCTTAAATGAAAATAATTCTTCTTGCCATGATGAAGCATGCTCACATGATAACTATATGCCACTTAATATTAGTGATGCATGCATGGATGAAAATAGGGCATTAAGGGAAAAGGTAGATTATTTAACAAAAGCCCTAGAAAAATTCACAATTGGCTCCAACACATTGAACATGATTTTAGGGAGCCAAAGAGCTAGTTTCAACAAAAAGGGCCTAGGCTACAAGGAAAAGAAAAATGAAAAGGCCTACAAATGCCTAATTGCTAGGGGACAAAATAAAAAGAAGGTAATAGCTAGGAAATGGATCCCCAAGGAATACTTAGTGAACCCAATAGGAAAGAACTTATTTTGGGTTCCAAAATCCATCCTTAAGGGTTAGAAAACCCCTAGGGTAGTCAACCATATGCAATTGACCTATATCATATTTTGGTTGACTTAGGATGGCGGGACAACATTTTTAGAATAGTGTTGGGTGATGATAACGTGCCCATAAATAGATAATAATGCTTAAATCATGATGATTAATGTAATTGCTATGAATGTTTGAAATCATGATTTATGAATTTAATATTTGGCATGTAATCATGAGAAATAGGATTGAATCATGCTTTAGGTGATACTTTGCTTATTATCATCATATAATACCTAATGCATGACTATTATTTGATGAATACATGTATTTCATGATCATAATGTAGAATTAATTGACATATGCCTTTATGATCATGATGATTGTTAGGTTGATACTTAACCATGATAGAATTGCATGAATACAAGGGTTAAGTATATACAAATACCCCCTAGGATGCATCTCACACTCACTATAGGCTAACTTGATTGCAAACTTAGCATGGGTGAGATGTTAGGATGATACAAATGTCCACTAATGCCTATGGCATTTAGATGATCATTTAAAGTATCAATATAGCAATAATAGACCAATCATGGGGAAGGCTTATGTTTAATTCATAGACATATTGCCCAAAGATCATGGTTGGATATTTCATATGTTTTCAAAACAATTTATTAATCTAAAATCTATGTATTCATGTTTTGAAACAATTAGATGCAAGACTAGGTGTTAAAATGGATACTCTTATGATCAAAAACCTAGTAGTTTTTAAAGCTTATGGATTTTTGGCAAATATGTGGAAATATAATGATTTTTCATGAAAACCTATTTTTCACTGATAGATATACTTAAAAGAAATGTGTTCCCCAAATTTCATGATTTTTCAAATTTTCTGGAATTTTTAACGCATTTCTGAAATTCACCCCAGAAATCAAAAATCTCGAATCTGTGCGATCGGTAGTCCAATCGATCGACTGATGACCTGAATATCAGACCAGTAAAGGCTGAATTCCGATTGTAATTCAACTTTTGGGTTTCTCTTTCTACTATACTTGATGCCATGAGTTTATAACTTAGTATTAATATTTTTGATGGTGTCAAAGGGGGAGAAATGTATGTTTAAGTAAAGGGAAACATATTTAGGGGGAGAAATGATTATGCTTATGATAGGGGGAGAAATTAAGGAGTTTCATGGATTAAGGGGGAGTTTCATGTTGCTATATCATATTTATGTTTACATGCTTTCTTACCTTAGAATTTATATCAAATGTTTTTACCTAACTTAAACGGATTGCCACACATCAAAAAGGGGGAGATTGTTAGGGCAATCTCTTGCCGTAATATGGTTTTGATGGTGTGGCAAAGGGTTTAAGTTAGTGTGTTATGTTGATGTGATATGTGCGTTGAAGTCGTGCAGGACTTAGTAATTCGCACATGGAGCCTTGGCGGGTTCACCCTCACAACCTCGGTCCTTGAGTCGGTGAAGGATGACTTTGCGGAAGCCGTGCGCTTGGAGCATCCGAGGGACCGCCGGACGAGATGACTTGAAGTGAAGCCAAGGAAGCAGACTTCGGAGGCAAGAGACGCGAAGGAGCATTGCAGAGCCATGCGCCTGATGCTGCCGAGGGACGTGGCCGCAAACGAAGAGAGCTTCGGCGAGGGACTTCGAGTGAGATGAGAGAATGAGTGAAATGTAAGTAGCTCATTAGGTGAACTTGGCCGAATGGCTGAGTGTTGGAGACTTGACCGCAAGGGTTAAGGTTTACCCGACCGCCGGAAGCTCAAACTTATGTTAAGTTTGAGTTTTACACGACACCAGTCGACTGCCAAGACATGGCCACTACAACAAATTTGACTTTCCGTAGCGCGCAAATATGCTATCCGCAGCGCGCATCGCATGCTGCACAATGCTAAGCTGTTGAAAGTCATAAGACATTCGCAGCGCGCGATCACGCCGCGGTTAGGTATTCGCAGGCCCGCGATCGCGACAGGTATTCGCAGCGCGCGATCGCAAGATCGCAGCATGGCAGATTCGCGGTACGCGATCGCAAGATCGCGATTATGCTATTCACAACGCGATCGCTACTGGTTAGGTGGTAGTATTCGTTAATCGCGCAGAATCGCATCGCGGTTAAATATTGCAGGCAAATACAAGACCGCTATATACATTTGTAATGTGCGATCGCAACATCGTTAAGTATTGTAATATCAAAACTCAAATAATTATAATCCAACCCACAAATACCACACAATTATAATATCACATACAAATACTATACCCATTTTTAACATCACATACACACGATTATAAAATCAAAACTAAAATAATTATAATACCATAAATAATCATCAACACCACACTTAAACAGTTAATGTACTAATTATTCCCTTAGTCACATAAAACAATTCAAACTAATAATATAAATTCACTTACATGATTTCTTTCCTACAAAATAATTATTCACTTAGTCTCATAAAACAATTCAACCAGTAATATAAAATCTATATCAGTCACACAAAACTATAAACTTAGATAACCAAGCGACTATGCTTCCTATTGCATTCTCAAGAAAACACATTTCATCATTGGGTCGAATTAGATCCACCTTTTCCAAAAAAACTCTATCAATCCAAACTTTCCAACAAAATCCACCAAGAGAAATGTGATACACTTTTGCTTTTGGATCTGAGGATGCAATTCGCCATTCTGCAACAACTTCATCAACAGACCAATGAAGCAGCTTACACTTAGTAGTAACACTGACATCTCCACAATTCACCTTCTTCAATTTTTCCTGTATAACAATAAAAAATTATTAACATTCCCAAGTATATTTTTATAACAAAACATGCTATTAGTAATAAGAGAGAGTAAAACATATAAACAATTCATATTCTTCAATTTTTGGTCAAGTAATTTGATGGTGCATGAGTACAAATGAGATGCAGTCAAGAAAATTTAGTAGTTCAAAAGTGAAGGTCAATTTACAGTTTGTCTCTTTGCTGACATATTAAAAGCATAAAGAAGCTAATAATATGACAAACAATGAAACTTATTTTAATGATCTAAAAGCATTAGAAACAAAGATTCTATCCGGTAAAAAAAACCACAATATTCCTTATGTCAATATGGTTACCTAAGTTGCAATATTGTCACTTTTTTACTCTATTGACATCACTACCGCCACTAACATAATTTCTAATATTGTCATCAATGCCACCACTAGCAACCTAATTTTTCAAATAAATTTTGTCAAATAATATTATCATAATTACAAATTCACTAATAAGAACAAAAAAAAAAGATAAGGACAAATAATAAAATGTTAAGTTTTCTATAAACAGTTCACATTCTTCAATTTAATGCAAATGTAAGAGGAAAATCAAGATAAGGATGACATAGTGCAGTAGTTGACCTGATTAGGTAATGACGATATAAAAATTATAAGTAAAAGGCAGCAAATTCTTTTTCTAACAAATTTTACAATTCAGCAACTGTCAATTAGAGACCTTCTGCAGGTTTTGATGTTACTGTTCATTATTTTGTTGTTCTCTATCAAATCAAATTGTTGAAATGATCTACTATATTAAAAAGTGCTTCCTCTTTCTACACCTTTTCCAGCTACAGTGGCACTCAAGATATTACTTGTCATCAGCCAATCAAGATGCAGGACACAATTTGATCCATCAAATCTAATCACGATAAAAATTTTTGTTAATAATGCCTATAGGGAAAAGGAACCATAATAATACTACCTAGATTTGGTGACTTTTGCATTAGAGAAGCAGCATATTTGATCTTTAAGCTAGCCTTCTACTGAATATGTAACTTCTAACCTGGTCGAGTCCTAATAATTTTGGTGAGCTTAACTCAAAATTGTGTGCGCGAATCTACCTCCAATCAAGGCCCAAATCGAGCTTCTATCGCTTGCTCTCAACTGCCGGGACCTTGGCTAGGGTTTGAACGAGCAATCGATCATCCGCCGCTTGATGCCCTCGCCTCCGTGTTTACCCATACCGATGAGCTAGTGCTCGTAGTCGCACTCGAGAACAGAGGCATTTCGCGGCATGACGGCCCGACTTGGAGCCACCGCGGAGCGAGTTCGAGACGAGTAACCCGAGTGTCTCGCCGCCGCCATGCACCTACTGCGCCCGATGCGGGAGGCCACACCAAATCTAGGAAGGTCATGCATCGTGGCTGATCGGCGGACGGAGCAGACATCCGCCGCGGAGCGCAAGTGGAGAAATCACCTGGGGAGCAGGAAAACCATGGGATGCTGGACGACGGCGAGGTGGGCAGCGCCATTATGGCGGCAGAGGTGACGCGGGCAGGCGGCAGAGGGCGGCGCGGTAACGGTTGTGTCACCGAGCTCTACGGGCGAGCGAGCTCAGAACACTCGGCCGTTGAAGGAAGAGGCCGCACGGAGAAGAAGGCGCCGGCGTTCGAGCTCGCGAGAAGGGGAAATGTCGCGTGCTAGTTCTTTGCCGAGATCCGAAGAAAAGGCGGCTCGCGATGTGGTCGCGGGACGCGACGAGAAGAAGGAACGGCGGCAGTGGGACGCGGCGCGAGAAGAGGAACAGGAGCAAAAGAGGAGAAAGGGGATCGGATGACGGTATACGCATGGGGAAAATGAACCGCTTAGTGCTTAGTGCTTAGTAGTTTAGGATAAGATAAATACTATCTCAAAACCTATTAAAATTTCCAACTCAATTATAAATAATTGAGTTTCATTTTTTTAAACAAATTAAATAGATTTAATTATTTTATTTTATTTTAAATATTATTATTACGAAAAAAAATGAATTGCTTAATCGTTTAGGAAAAAATTTAACCTAAAAAAAGTAATATAATTAATAAGAATAATAAGTGCAAATGCGTTGTTAAAAAATTTTATTTTCAGATTAAAAATAATAAATTATTTAATATTAATAGCAAATGTGTTGTTAAATAAAAAAATGTAATTATACAAATATAATATTATCTACACAGACTAAATTGGCGATTGTAAAAATTTAATTTTTTATAATGATATTTTTAACGGCGTGCAAAATGCATGCTGCGGATAATATTAACAATGCTAATATTATCCGCAGTGCACTTGATTAGCACGCTGTAAAAAGTTTATTTTTTATAATGAAGTTTTTAATAGTGTGCAAATTGTACGCTATTATTATTTCATATTAACAAGCTTAGTATTATTCGTAGCACGTTTGATTGACACGTTATGAAAAATTTAAGTTTTTATAATGATACTTTTAACTACGCGGCAAATTGTACGCTATTATTTCATATTAACAAATAGACTTGATTGGCGCCGCTACGAAAAATTTAATTTTTATAGTGAGACTTTTAACAGTGCAAAATGCACTGTTTAAAAGTCTCATATTAATAAACCTAATATTATCCGCAAAGACACATGATTGCACGCAAAAGTTTAATTTTTATAATAAGATTTTTAACAGCGCGCAAAATGCACGCTGTTAATATTTAATATTAACAGCGTGCACTGCACACTGTTAAAATGAGTATTGACAGCGTATTATTTTTGCATGCTGTTGTTTGTAAAAATATAATATTATCCGGAGCGTACAAAATTAGGCACGCTGTAAAAACTATTATTAACAGCGTGCTATAATTGTGTGCTGTTGATAACGTGCTGCGGAAAGTCATATTTGTTGTAGTGGGCAATGATCGCTGAGTCGAGTGAGTCTCGACCGTATCCGATCGAGTGAGCGTGAATGACCGCCATACGTGCAAATCGACTACAAGACTCATCGCTGATCAAGGCAACAATGATCGTCAATAGGGTTTTAGCCATGGCCGTTCATAGCCGATGGCGGTCGACTACGGAAGCGTAGCCGATCGAGGTCCATCACCGATCGCTAAGAGTTTCATTGGACTACAACGGTCGGGATCCGACGTGTTCGGAGGCCGTTGTAGTGACGGCAGTCGACTGCCAAGGGCGGTAGTCGACTGGTGGCGGCCAACGGGAAGAAATCAGCTCTCTCTATAAAAAGAGAGGGTGTGAGCCTTTAAGAAAAAAAATGCTTATGCTCCAAGTGATCTTCCTAGTGCCCCACAACATCTAAACTCTTCTTACTTGTTTTTACTCCATTCTATTTGTAAGAAGAGTGATCTTGATTGTAAAGGTTACCTCCACCTAGCTTGGTGCAAAGGAGAGACCAATAGTGATTGGCTTTGGAGGAGTGATTCACCTCGGACGAATCGGGATCGTGGATTAGCGGCGTAGCCGTGAACCACGTTACATTCTTTGTTAGCGATTGTTTTCTCGTATTTCTATTTGTTTGTCTTTATTAGTCTTCCGCTTGCGCTAATTAGTTTTGTAGACGAGCAAATACCGGCATCCAAACGAAAAGGGCTATTCACCCCCCTCTAGCCGGCCGTACCGATCACCTACAGTTACCTCCATCTAGCTTAGTGTAAAGGAGAGACAGATAGTGAATTGGTTGCGGAGTGATTCATTGGGGATGAATCGGGATCGTAGATTAGCGGCGTAGTCGTGAACCATGTTACATTTCGGTGTTAGCATTGTTTGTATTCTTATTTCTATATGCTTGTCTTGTTTTGTTTTTGTTGCGCTAATTTCTTTATAGACGAGCAAATTCCGTCATTCAACGAATGAGGGCTATTCACCCCCCTCTAGCCGGCCACATCCATACCACATCGATCCTACATGAAGATCAATTGGGTCAGGAGACCGGATAACCGGCATGAAGTCCATCCAAGTCAGGGAAACCGGATAGTTGGTAGAAGCTCTGGTGGGTCAGATCGGATGTCAAGTATTGTAAGTCTGGCAGGACATCCGACAGGTAAGCCTTGAGTGAA
This sequence comes from Wurfbainia villosa, assembly GCA_025175895.1. Classification (NCBI taxonomy): domain Eukaryota; kingdom Viridiplantae; phylum Streptophyta; class Magnoliopsida; order Zingiberales; family Zingiberaceae; genus Wurfbainia; species Wurfbainia villosa. The sequence goes on along the minus strand of CM046002.1, from coordinate 27,131,278 downwards.
GAGGTGAGGCCGAGTCCTCTAAAGGGGGACAAAGCTAGGCATCGATCCGATGGATAGTCCGCGTGGGACTGAGAAGTTGAGATTGAACAATATTACTACTGCTATTGTATTTTATACTGTATGTCTTTGCTAATCTCATTTTGCAAGGAACCAATCGACTGAAAGGATTCTAGTCGACTGAAGTCCAGTCGACTGAGTATTGTCCAATCGACTGGATACCCAGTTGGCAAAATTAGCTGGTGATCGATCGAAGATCTGACAACCAAGATGGAAAGAGTTCCATTCGACTGGGGAGGTCCAGTCGACTGGAAAGGCAAACTTTCCGATGCAGAGCCAGGTGACCTGGTGTCGACTGGAACAGGTCCAGTCAATTGGGAAGGTCAAAGTACCATATCGATGGGTTGATGTGGAGTCGATTGGAGGATATTCCAGTCGATTGGAAATGACTTATAAAAGAAATGCATGACCATCTTTGAGTATAATCAATCTACTACTTCCAAGTGTTGTTGCAAGAATTCCTCATCTGTAAAAGCATTTTTTGCATATTTTTGCATTCAAAAGAAGTGTCGGTATAGATTTACATTTGTATTTACTTCTTCATTTTTGTTTTTTAGTTTCTAGAGGGAAGGTAGTGTGTTACCTTTCCCTCTCATCTTTGTAAAAAGCGAATACCCTTCGAGTTCGAGAGTTTCAGATCGGAGGGCTTTTTAGTGATTGCCCATCGAGATAGTTATCGGAGAGTTACAGGCCTTGGAGTAGCAACCCTATTAGGGTTGTGAACCAAGTAAAATAATCTTGTCATATTTATTTTATATTTCCACTGCAATTACTATTTAAATTCTTAATAGATAAAATAAAGTTTTTAAAGAAAATTTCATATTCTGGGATTCACTCCCTCTCTCAGATAACTTCGATCCTACAATTGGTATCAGAGCAGGGGCACTCCGATTTTAGTGCAACCACCAATGAGATCATTTGAATTTTTCTTTAGTTTTAGAATTTTTGTCTTAGAATAATTTTTGCATTAATTTTAATATTTACTTTTGCACAAGGATAAATTTTTTAATATTTGTCTTGTTTTAGTATAAATTCATTCTTTTTGCAGAAATATAATATTGCTTAATTTGAGTAACTCTAGGAATATTTCTGAATATTAATTAAATAAATTAAATAAAAAATTTAATTAGTTATGTCACATTTATAAGGGTACAATGTAAGGGATCCTTGGAAGCTAGGGGGGGGGGTGAATAGCTTGTTTTCGTTCGTGATGGAATTTGTTTCGCGTTTGTCTACAATTTTCGTTAGCGCGCATCGAAATAATAATAAAGCGATAATGAAATAGACAAACACACCACAACACAAGGATATAACGTGGTTCGGAACCTCAAGGTTCCTACTCCACGGATCGAGCTCTAGTGATGCACACGCAACCACTAATAAACTCTCCTTCTCGGAACAATCTGGAGGCGGAGAAACCTCGTACAATAGTTTACAATAATAAACTAAATACAACAAGCAACTAATATGAAATACAATGCAATACAAGTAAAGAAAACACTTTACAAATGCCTTTGGATTGCTTGCTTTTGGTTGCTTGAAGAATGACCTTGGAGACCCTGATTTGCAGCAACAAATCGCCCCAAGGATGTTCAAGAACCGGATGCTTTTTCCTCCTCCATGAGCTTCATTTAAAGCTTCTGCATGGGATGGAAAACACCGATCAGTCGACTGCTCGGGACCATCAGTCGACTGATGACACTATTGCTGTGAGACAACGGTGTAATCCACGTTGGAAAAATCCAACGGCTAGGACATCAGTTGACTGATTATGACCATCAATCGACTGATCAAGCCATCACTCGACTGCTAACCGTAGCGGTCGAGTGAGACTCCATTATGTGCCCCAAAACCTGAGCATCAGTCGACTGATCACAAGATCGGGCCGATCGCTGCTCACTCACCGATCGCGCCCACCGGGCATCGTTGGGACATTTTTCGTAGTCAAACCCTAGTTGACTTGCATCAGTCGACTGCCAAATGTCACCAGTCGACTGACACACCTCAAACATGAGGTTTTAACCCAAGTATGGTTCCCCCCATACTTGCTTGACCACCCTTAGCCTAGACCTAAGCCTTCTAGCCACCTCCGTCAGCCTCACGCCTCTCGGATCCCTCCAAGTCATCCATGACTTGTTCATCCATTGAGCTAGCCTTCAGGTGCTTTCATCGGCTATGTCATGCTAACGGTGTCTACACCGCCAAGGCACATTGGACTTTACGCTGCCAATGTAAACCCCTTGGACTTCTCAAATGCCATGACTCAAGCTTGAACTTTCCCTTGCCAACCCATGTTGGACTTTCCACGTCAAGTACTCAAGACTTGGACTTTCCTTGCCAACCCATGTTGGACTTTCCATTGCCAAGACCCATGCTTGGACTTTCCCAAATGCCAAGTACCCAAGACTTGGACTTTCCCATGACAATCACATTGTCATATGTTTTTGTCGAACATCAAAACATCTCTCGAGTCAAGCTCGAGTCCTGGTCAATCGTGACCTAGGCCGATTGCACTAACATACAACACCGTTCACCCTCCTCTATTTAACGGAGAGGACTTTTCTTATTGGAAGAGGCGAATGGAGTGTTACTTGAAAATCGACCTCGAGTTATGGTTTTTAATTAGGAAAGGTTTTGTCTCTCCGGTAGACAGCTTGGGAGAGTTGTTAGAACTGGAGAAATGGATCACAAATGTAAGAAAATGAGTTCAAGTCGATTACAAGGCCCTTAACACCTTACAATGTGGACTTACCAAAGATGAGCTCAATAGAGTTGGTCCCTTCGAAAATTCTAAGGAACTTTATGTTAGTGAAAGCCCTAGAGCCAATCATGTGATGATTGTTGTATGGACTTTATTGTATCATATTCCTATTTATAAAGGCATGGTTATTATATTTACTTGTATTGGTGTCAAATAACTAAATATAATAATGTCCTTGAGTAGTAGGTTCTTATCTATATCAATAGATTGGTTGAATCGATAATGAGATGATATAGAGAACACTACTCTTAATTCCTAGTTGAGTATTAACATTCAGGGACAATGTTAATGCGTAGAGACTAGCATGTAGGTCAACACGATGACTTGATCTCACAAGTAATGGATATGAGATATCAAGTTGACACATGGATATGCATTGGAGAATGTATACTGAATGACCCGCCATGAGAAAGTATCATGGATCGTTATATGAGTGTCATATACTTTCTCATGTGGCTATTAGTATGACTATTAGTCCTTAGACCTGAAGTCACCATGGTTTCCTACATAAGGAGTTGCATACTTTGGCTTCGTCAAACGTCACCCGTAAATGGGTGGACTATAAAGGCGATTACTGGGTATGTAACAAATTATGCGGAGGGATGTGAGTGATGTAGATAGGATCTATCCCTCCTATATGACGGGGGTGATATCAATATTCTTGATAGAGTGAGACCACGAAGTGCATGGCCATGCCCAAATGAGTCAATATGAGATATTGAGCTCATTTGATTAGAGTGAGTCTACTTGGAGTTCAAGATATAGATTGTACCGAGGATGACACGGTCTATGCCTCAATTGGTCAATCTAGATGTCAAGGATAGAGGGACATTGTCACATATTGTGAGAGTCACAATTAGTAGTCACAAAGGTGATGTTGGAGCTCAACATTCTTGTAACTTGGGTAGCAATGATGTGTTGCTAGATACCGCTCATTGCTTATGTTCCTAAATCGGTTTAGGGACATTGCCAATGTTACAAGAACCTATAGGGTCACACACTAAGGGCAATTAGATGGAGATTAGGTTCATATGATGAACCATGAGGATTAGGTTCATGGGATGAACCAAATTGGATTAAGAGTAATCCTAATTAGACTAATTGAGTTGGACTCAATTTGATTCAAGTGTTGAATGAGTCTAATTTAGATTTGATTCATCAAATCAATTTAAATTAATGAATAGAGATTCATTAAATTAAATTGACTTAAATCAAATGGTTGGATTTGATCAACCATGGGAGATAAGAGGTCAAGTTTGACTTGACTTGAGAGGGAAGATGAAAGGTTAAGTTTGACTTGACCAAATGCCATGTCATGATGATGACTTGGCATGGCCGGCCAATGAATGATGCTCCACATCATCATTGACTTATCAAGTGGTGCCACCTCATAAGGGAGACCAAGAGACATTGGCTCTTGGAGTTACATGCATGCATGTAACCCCCCCTTCCATGAAGTGGCCAACCACTTATTCCATTAGATGGAATTTATTTTGTGAGTTACACAACTTCATCTTCTTCCTTGGAACACCCTCTCAAGCTCTCCCAACCTCCTTGGCTGAAATTCCTAAAGGGTGCTAGCACACTCTAAGGTATTTTTCTCCACCTATTGCTTGTGTGGATACCAATAGAGGAGTGTGCACTTGACACTCTCGAGTTCCGGCGAACCTTTTGGACGAGCGGGATTTGCGAAGGGCGTCACATCGAGGGTAACTTCTTATCATGTAGATCTAGAGTATATCTAAAGGTATTAAACACATACAAGTTAGTTTTATATTTTATACTTCGCACGGATCCGTGGTCGGGGCTTCCGAGGTTTCCGCAACACAAAAAGCGGTTTTTGCGGCTCGGAAAACCCAACAGTGGTATCAGAGCCACGTGCGAAGCATGTATGTGTTTCATTTTTGTGGTTTTTATTTTAGATATAAAAATTACAGAATTTTATGTTTCTGTAAATTTCATATTTTTATAGAATTTTTGGGTATTTTTCTCGAAGAGTCGAAGCAACGAGTGTTGGGACACTTGTCGGCTTCAACCACCGAGAAAAACTCTTCGAAACGGTGAGTTCTCGCTTTAGGTTTTTGGGACAGTGACTTAAGTCACTGTAAGATCATAGTAGGGACACTCGTAAAGTTTATTGTGTGAGTAGGGGCACTGCCCCTATCCCCGAAAGGGGCCTTGTACCGCGATCGCGCTTGGAAACCGCTTAGCGGGACCGTTACGGAGAGGTGACTCATAAAATTGAAAAAAAATAGGAAAAATTATAGATATTTTCTGTATAAATACATAATTTAGAATTATGTATAATTCTGTGATTTTCATGGCCCAATGACCCCAATTTGATTGGATTATAATGTGTTGTAATTCATAATACGGTATGCGTGCCATTTTTGTGATTGTGCGTGTTGTATAGTGTATGCGACCTACGCGTCGTACCTCTTCTTTTGAAATTCTAGTTGTAAATAGTTTTAGACTCGAATGTAACTCGAGTTTCATATTTGTAATGTACAAAATGGAGCGGTGGAAAGTCCACTTGTAGCGAAGTTACGAGAAGGGTGCCGACGATACATGGCGGTCAAAGGAAGCGCTTGGAGAAGCCGCTAACCTTAGGTTGACCGTCCGATCTTCTCATTGGCTTGAGAAGATCGTAGTAGAGCCATGACTACATCACAGTTAATTATATATATATATATGTTGATATATATATATATATATATATATATATATTTGATTTTGCTTGTATGTATGTGATGCATGCTAGTAGAATAATGCTTATATGTATATGATGCATGCTAGGATAATTTTCTTGTATGTATATGATGCATGCTAGAATAATGTATGTATGTATGTGATGCATGCTAATATAGGATAATAAAGGCCTTAATGCGTATATGATACACATTATGATTAGATTAGATCTTAATCGAATCAACTCGTAAATGCCTACCAGGTCCTTGATACCCATCACTACCTCGATCATTTGTAGTTGTTGAATCTGCCAAAGCAGAGCAATGCATATTATCTTGGTAGGGTGCGGAGGGACAATCTTGGTCCTGCCTATCGCGGCTTGGGTTAGAGTAAGCTCAATTAGATTGAGTAAAACTAGTTAACTCAATTGGATCGAGTAAAACTATAGGCATATTCCAATCGTTGGAAAGATAGGATAAGATCGCATTTACACTAAATCTTGGGCGATTTAGCCAAAGCTAACTCAAGGTCTTTTGTAAATGTGGGTCTTGATCCTATAAATAAGAGTTGCATAGAGATGTAATCGATAATGTGTTACCCACCGATCGTACTAAGTCTTGGGCGATTTAGCCAAAGCTAACTCAAGGCTTAGTATGATGTGGATCTTGTCCCGCAAGAATTATAGCTAGTTTGTATGAATCTAGTAATGTGGTTTGACCACATCCATAACTCGATTCTACAAAATTCCTATAATTCAGTGGGAGCATCATTTGATTAAAGGCCTAATTAAATGATAAAAGGAATATGATATTAATTCTCTGCATTGTATGTTGTAGATTACTATGTTGACAAACACAAACAATCTCTCTCTGTGTTCTGTCCTTGAGAAGGACATGCTCAATGGAGCAAATTTCCTGGACTGGTATAGGAACCTGAGAATTGTTCTCACCCAAGAAAGGAAGCTGTACGTCCTAGAGCAGCCCATTCCGGAGGCACCTCCTGCCACTGCCTCGCGAGCTGACAAAGATGCTTACAAGAAGCATCAAGATGATGCATTAGATGTGTCATGTCTAATGCTCGCGACCATGAACTCTGAGCTTCAGAAGCAACACGAATTCATGAATGCTTATGTTATGGTTGGACATCTTCGTCAACTATATCAAGGAAAAGCAAGGCATGAGAGATATGAAATCTCTAAGGCATTGTTTGGGTCCAAAATGCAAGATAGGACTCCCATAGGTCTATATGTACTCAAGATGATTGGGTATGTAGAAAACCTACAAAGGCTGGGATTCCCACTTGGCCAAGAGCTGGGCACTGACCTGATCTTGCAATCTTTGCCACAAGCCTACAATCAATTTGTCATGAATTATAACATGAATGAAATTGATAAGCCACTGCCTAAGATGCTCATCATGTTGAGAACTGCTGAGCTTAATCTTAAGAAGGGAAAATCTGACACCATTTTGATGGTGCACAAAAATAAAGGCAAGGGCAACCCTAAAGGTAAGGGAAAGTCCCAAGCCAAGGGAAAAGGCAAAGAACTTAAACCCAAAGGAGGGGTAGCCAAGGAAGGGGCTTGCTTCCACTGCAAGGAAGCTGGACACTGGAAGCGTAATTGCAAAGCTTACCTGGAAGATCTTAAGAAGAAGAGAAGTGAGACTTCTACTTCAGGTATAAATGTTATAGAAGTCAATCTATCTATTTCTTCATCATGGGTATTAGATACCGGATGTGCATCTCACATTTGTACCAATGTGCAGGCGCTGAGAAATAGCAGGGCATTGACAAAGGGCGAGGTGGACCTACGAGTAGGCAATGGAGCAAGGGTTGCTGCTGTTGCTGTAGGAACTTATGATCTATCTTTGCCCTCTGGGCTTGTACTAGAATTAGATGAATGTTGTTATGTGCCTGCTTTGATTAAGAACATAATTTTGGTTTTTTGTTTGGACAAGAAAGGATTTACATTTATAATAAAGAACAAATGTTGTTCAGTTTATTTAAATGATATGTTCTATTGTAGTGCACTCTAATGAACGGACTCTACTTTCTAGACTTAGAGAGCCCTATCTATAACATAAGTACCAAAAGGTTCAAGTCAAATGAGTTGAACCAAACCTATCTCTGGCATTGTCGCTTAGGTCACATAAATGAGAGTCGCTTATCTCAGCTCCATAAGGATGGGCTGCTAGACTCATTTGATTTTGAATCATATGAGACATGCGAGTCTTGCCTTTTAGGCAAGATGACCAAGACTCCCTTTAGTGGACACAGCAAAAGAGCAACAGATTTGTTAGGACTTATACATAGTGATGTATGTGGTCCTTTCAATGATGCTGCTAGAGGTGGTTACAGGTACTTCATTACATTTACTGATGACTTCAGTAGATATGGTTATGTGTATCTTATGACATATAAATCAGAATCCTTTGAAAAGTTCAAAGAATTTAAGAATGAAGTACAAAACCAGCTTGGCAAGAGTATTAAGATACTTTGATCAAATCGAGGTGGGGAATACCTTAGCCATGAGTTTTGTGACTATCTAGCTGAAGTGTGGGATTCTATCCCAACTCACTCCTCCTGGAACACCACAGTGGAATGGTGTATCCGAAAGGAGGAATCGTACCCTATTAGATATGGTACATTCTATGATGAGTCACACAGATCTTCCTATATCCTTTCGGGGATATGCTCTAGACACAACATCCTTTACCCTTAACCGTGTACCATCCAAGGCTGTGATAAAGACACCATATATGATATGAACAGGGAGAAATCCCAAGATGTCTTTCATGAGGATTTGGGGTTGTGAGACTTACGTTTGATGTCAAGTCTCAGACAAACTGGGACCCAAATTCGATAGGTGCTATTTTGTTGGATATCCCAAGGATACAAAGGGATATTACTTCTACATTTCCAATCAGCACAAAGTGTTTATGGCAAAGACTGGGGTTTTTCTAGAAAGGGATTTTGTTTCTAGAAAAACTAGTGGGAGTACGTTCGATCTTGAAGAAATTCAAGATAAGGACCATAGCACTGAGGCCTTGATGGAGGTTGAACAAGAACCACAAAGTGTTGTGGGTGATGAGGTTGTTGCACAAAGGGTTGTGGAACAATCACCTATTCAGGTAGACCTACCTCTTTGCAGGTCTGATAGGGTACGTCGTCAGCCTGAGAGATACTCATTTCTCTTGTCTGACCATGATGATGTTATGCTCATTGAGAATGAGCCTACCTCCTATCAGGAAGCTGTGATGAGCCCAAATTCTGAGAAATGGCTAGAGGCCATGAGATCCTAGATGGAATCCATGTACACCAACCAAGTATGGACTTTAGTTGATCCACCTGAAGGGGTCAAACCCATTGGGTGTAAGTGGGTCTTTAGGAGAAAGATTGACATGGATGGACTTATGCATACCTATAAGGGCCGATTGGTGGATAAAGGTTTCAAGCAGATTCATGGTATTGACTATGATGAAACCTTTTCTCCAGTGGCGTTGTTTAAGTCCATTCGGATTTTGCTTGCTATTGCAGCATACCATGATTATGAGATCTGGCAGATGGATGTCAAAACTGCGTTTTTGAATGGAAACTTACTCGAGGATGTGTACATGACACAACCTGAGGGTTTTGAAGATCCACAACATACTGGAAAAGTATGCAAGCTGTAAAGGTCCATTTATGGACTAAAGCAAGCCTCTCAGAGCTGGAATCTTCGATTCGATGATGCGATCAAACAGTTTGGTTTCATCAAGAATGAAGATGAACCCTGTGTCTACAAGAGGGTTAATGGGAACACAGTTATCTTCCTTATATTGTATGTGGATGACATACTGCTCATTGGGAATGACATCCCTTCGCTACAGTCTGTGAAGACATGGCTGGGGGCGTGCTTCTCAATGAAGGACTTAGGTGAAGCAGCCTGTATTATAGGCATCAAGATCTATAGAGATAGATCTAAGAGATTGCTTGGCCTAAGTCAGAGTACATACATTGACACAGTATTACTACGGTTTGCCATGCAGAATTCCAAGAAGGGACTTCTACCGATGTCACATGGTGTGAGTCTTTCGAAGACTCAAAGTCCCTCTTCTAGAGAGGAGAGAGACCACATGGATAAGATCCCTTACACATCTGCTATAGGATCTATCATATACGCCATGCTGTGTACTCGTTCTGATGTCTTGTATGCTTTGAGTATGACGAGTAGATACCAGTCAGATCCAGGTAAGCGTCACTGGATAGCAGTCAAGAATATTCTTAAGTACTTGAGAAGGACTAAAGAATATTTCTTGATATTTGGAGGCGATGAGGAGCTAGCTGTAAAGGGTTACATCGATGCCAGCTTCCAAACTGACCAGGATGATTATAGATCGCAGTAAGGGTTCGTGTTTTGCTTAAATGGTGGCGCTGTGAGCTGGAAGAGTTCCAAGCAGGACACAGTTGCTGATTCTACAAAGGCCGAATATATCGATGCTTCCATCTCATTCAAGAGATTATCAATAGAGGAGATGTAAAGATTTGCAGAGTACCCACAGAGGCTAACATCGCAGATCCCTTGACCAAGGTTTTGGCACAGAAAAAGCATGATGGTCACACTAGGTCATTGGGTATTAGATACTACGGTGATTGGCACTAGTGCTAGTGGAAGATTGTTAGTGAAAGCCCTAGAGCCAATCATGTGATGATTGTTGTATGGACTTTATTGTATCATATTCCTATTTATAAAGGCATGGTTATTATATTTACTTGTATTGGTGCCAAATAACTAAATATAATAATGTCCTTTAGTAGTAGGTTCTTATCTATATTAATAGATTGGTTGAATCGATAATGAGATGATATAGAGAACACTACTCTTAATCATTCCTAGTCGAGTATTAACATTCAGGGACAATGTTAATGCGTAGAGACTAGCATGTAGGTCAACACGATGACTTGATCTCACAAGTCATGGATATGAGATATCAAGTTGACACATGGGTATGCATTGGAGAATGTATACTGAATGACCCACCATGAGAAAGTATCATGGATCGTTATATGAGTGTCATATACTTTCTCATGTGGCTATTAGTATGACTATTAGTCCTTAGACCTGAAGTCACCATGGTTCCCTAATAAGGAGTTGCATACTTTGGCTTCGTCAAACGTCACCCGTAAATGGGTGGACTATAAAGGCGATTACTGGGTATGTAACAAATTATGCGGAGGGATGTGAGTGATGTAGATGGGATCTATCCCTTCTATATGACGGGGGTGACATCGATATTCTTGATAGAGTGAGACCACGAAGTGCATGGCCATGCCCAAATGAGTCAATATGAGATATTGAGCTCATTTGATTAGAGTGAGTCTACTTGGAGTTCAAGATATAGATTGTACCGAGGATGACATGGTCTATGCCTCAATTGGTCAATCTAGATGTCAAGGATAGAGGGACATTGTCATATATTATGAGAGTCACAATTAGTAGTCACAAAGGTGATGTTGGAGCTCAACATTCTTGTAACTTGGGTAGCAATGATGTGTTGCTAGATACCGCTCATTGCTTATGTTCCTAAATCAGTTTAGGGACATTTCCAACGTTACAAGAACCTATAGGGTCACACACTAAGGGCAATTAGATGGAGATTAGGTTCATATGATGAACCATGAGGATTAGGTTCATGGGATGAACCAAATTGGATTAAGAGTAATCCTAATTAGACTAATTGAGTTGGACTCAATTTGATTCATGTGTTGAATGAGTCTAATTTAGATTTGATTCATCAAATCAATTTAAATTAATGAATAGAGATTCATTAAATTAAATTGACTTGAATCAAATGGTTGGATTTGATCAACCATGAGAGATAAGAGGTCAAGTTTGACTTGACTTGAGAGGGAAGATGAAAGGTTAAGTTTGACTTGACCAAATACCATGTCATGATGATGACTTGGCATGGCCGACCAATGATGATGCTCCACATCATCATTGACTTATCAAGTGGTGCCACCTCATAAGGGAGACCAAGAGACATTGGCTCTTGGAGTTAAATGCATGCATGTAACCCCCCCTTCCATGAAGTGGCCAACCACTTATTCCATTAGATGGAATTGATTTTGTGAGTTACACAACTTCATATTCTTCCTTGGAACACCCTCTCAAGCTCTCCCAACCTCTTTGGCCGAAATTCCTAAAGGGTGCTAGCACACTCTAAGGTATTTTTCTCCACCTATTGCTTGTGTGGATACCAATAGAGTAGTATGCACTTGACACTCTCGAGTTCCGGCGAACCTTTTGGACGAGCGGGATTTGCGAAGGGCGTCGCATCGAGGGTAACTTCTTATCATGTAGATCTAGAGTAGATCTAAAGGTATTAAACACATACATGTTAGTTTTATATTTTATACTTCGCACGGATCCGTGGCCGGGGCTTCCGAGGTTTCCGTAACGCAAAAGGCGGTTTTTGCGGCTCGGAAAACCCAACACTTTAAGATAAGTTAATTGAATTACATAAAGGCACTAATGATACTAGAAAAGCTAAAATGTATGAAAATGAAAGTGCTAGTCAACTTCACACTAGAATAGAAGATATATTAAATGACTTCATCTAATATGACATCAAATAGAAAATAGGGATGTAATTAGATATACACTTAAGGTATTCTAGAGGAATGCCTTATGGACATCATCGTTGATGCTTATAAGGTCTTCGGGGAGCTTTCCTTAATTAGATTAGACGAACTATTTTGCTAACTCGAACTACACGAACAAGCTAACTCGGGTCAAACCGAGAATGATATTTCTTTAGTGGTAGGTTCGACTAAAAAGGAAAGAAAAATAAAGAGTGAGTACGAAGATGAGTCGGAGTCGGACCTAAGTGGAGAGGAAGAAATCGTAAACATGGTCCGGAAAATGTTCAACCGAAGAAAAAGATTTATGAAGAAAGATGCCAAAAAGGTTATCGACAATAAGCCAAGACCTAGATCAGAAGTAACATGTTACGAATGCAACGGAAAAGGTCACTACAAGTCGGAGTGTGCAAATCTAAAAAAGAAAGAAAAACCTAAAAAGGAAAAGAAGAAGAAAGCACTTAAGGCAACCTGGGATGAATCATCTTCGGAAGAGTCAGATGTAGAAGAGACAAAGAGAAGTTTCGTAGCATTCATGGTCGAATCAAGCTCCAAAGATGAATCAAGCTCCGAGTCCGAATCCGAGTCTGAGAGAAGCCACGAATCCGCATCCATTTCCGAAGGACTAGACGAGGTAACTTCTCCTTTAGAAGATAAACTATACAACATAATTTCATGTATAGATAGGAAATTAGCTAAGTCCGAGAACCGAGTAGACTCACTCCTTAAGGAAGTTCAAGTACTTAAGGAGCAAGTAAACTTGAAGACTTCGACTTGCCAAATTGAGCGTAGAGACTCAACTCAAGTTGCAAAACTTGAGGAAGAGAACTCGGTCCTAAAAAGGCAAGTAGGAGATCTTATTGAAATGTTGGAAAGGTTCACTTCGGGCTCCAAGTATCTAAACATGATGCTTAGGTCTCAACAAGCTGTGTACAACAAGTCTAGACTCAGACACAAAGCTAAATCCTCATATAAATCATACATGTCATTACTTAGCTGAAATGCTAAGAATCGAGTCCAACCATGGGTTCCTAAGGCTAGCTTAGTCAACCAAGTTGGACCAAACCAATTTTGGGTTCCCAAGAGTCAAGTTCACTTAGTGAACAAAACTCAACCAAGTTATCACTTAGGGGGAGAAAACACTTTGCTTGTTTCTTTATTTAGTTAAACTCTTGCATGTTTTAGTTTACTTTACTTGCTTAATTTAGAATGGACTAGAAAAGAAACAATGTAGTTTACACTTGAACAACCTAGTACTAAGACGAAGTGAATTGATAGTAAGTTAGGGAAGCTCTTCAAGGTGCATGTCCAGGAAGTGGTCCATCCGATATCCAAGAAGGCCATTGCCTTGCCACGATATGATGTACTAAGTCGATGGAACTGACCAAAGCTAACTCACTAAGTCTTTAACTAGTTAGACCAAAGCTTAGTCCAAAGTGAGTCAAGTATTTGATTCCTTCATTGACTTTGTCTAGAAAGTCGTCCATCCGATATCCAAGAAGGTCATATGCCTCGCCACGACTTGGAAGTCAATGTTGGAAAAACCTACTTGATTAGCTCAAGCTAAGCTTGAATCTAACACAAGTTTAAAAACTTTAAAATTGTTCATTGAAATTAATTAAGATACAATATAAATCCTCATCTCACAAAACCCATAGGATTAACGTGTATTGAAAACTTAGCTCGGATAAGATGATTTAGAACTTAACCAAGCTTAAATAATTTAATCAACTCAATGTAATTCAACATAACCAATTTACTCAGATCAACTAAACTTAACAAATTTACACAAGTTAACTCATCTAAACTTAACTTAACTCAACTAAACTTAACAACTCAACCCAACTAAACTTAACAAAGTTACACAAGTTAACTCATCTAAACTTAAGTTAACTCAACTAAACATAACAACTCAACCCAACTAAAACTTAACAAATTTACACAACTAAAGTTAACTCAACTAAACTTAACAACTCTAGGATTTAAAACTAGATCGACCTTAAGAAACTTAAGTCAAATCGCATTAATATCAAAAATAGAACCAAAGTCAATAGATAAAGCTTTACCTGATACTAATTAGATAATAGCCATGTAAGAAGAACTAGCACAATTCGAAAGAAATGAAGTATGAGACTTAGTACCTCCACCAACAAATAAATCAATTATAGACACTAAATGGGTGTTTAGAAATAAATTAAACAATTAAAGAGAAATCATAAGAAATAAAGTTCGATTAATAGATAAAGAGTTTAGTCAAGTAGAAGGATTAGACTATGATGAAACTTATGCCCCAGTAGCTAGGCTTGAGTCAATTAGGATGTTGCTAGCTTATGCGACACACAAAGGATTCAAGCTATACCAAATGGATGTTAAATACACTTTTTTAAATGGAGTAATAAAAGAAGAGGTATACATAAGTCAACCCCCAGGTTTTGAGAGCTTAGAATACCCTAATCATGTATACAAATTAAAAAAGGCCTTGTATGGATTAAAACAAACTCCTAAAGCCTGGTATGAGAGATTATCTTCATACTTAATCTCAAAAGGCTTCAGACAAGGTCAAATTGACTCAACTATCTTCGTCAAAACTTTAAATCTAGATATTTTTATTGCTTAAATATATGTAGATGATATAGTATTTGGATCAACAAATTCAAATTTTTTGAAAGAATTCATAAACTTAATGGAACAAGAATTTGAAATAAGTCTAGTAGGTGAATTAAATTTCTTTTTTAGGTTTACAAATAAAACAAACAAAAGATGGTAACTATATATATCAAAATAAATATGCAAGAGAGTTGATTAAAAGATTTGGAATGGAAAATGCAAAAGAAATAAAAACATCCATGACAACAAATGTTATATTAAATGATGACAAAGAAGGAAAGTCTGTAGATCTAAAGTACTATAGAAGTGCCATAGATAGTTTACTATACTTAACTGCAAGTAGACTTGACATATTATTTGCAGTAAGTATGTGTGCTAGATATCAGACTTGTGCTAAGGAATCACAGTTAACACATGTTAAAATAATCCTAAGATACATTAAAGGAACAATTGATGTAGGAATGTGGTATCCAAGAACTAATAATTTTGAGTTAGTTGGATACTTTGACTCAGATTATGCTGGATGTAAACTAGATAGGAAAATTACTAGAGGAGGATGTTAACTCTTAGGATCATGCTTGGTAAACTGGTTCAGTAGGAAGCAACATTGTGTTGCTCTTTCCACAACTAAAACCGAATACATAGCATTAGAAGAATGTGTGGCCCAATTATTATGGATGATGCACACACTTAAAGATTTTGAGTTAGAATACAAAAAGGTCAAAACATTGGTTGATAACATAAGTTCAATAAACTTAACTAAAAATCCAATCCATCATTCACGTACTAAACATATTGATATTAAACATCACTTTGTGAGAGATCATGTGGCAAAGGGTAGTATTTAACTCAATTAAGTTGAGTCCACGTCTAATCTTGCTGACATTTTTACTAAACCACTTCCAGAAGCTGAGTTTAGTATGCTTAGAAGATGACTTGGATTATGCTTAGTAGACTAGGATTCTTTAATGTTCATTATTCAAAATCTATTTAAAATCTATTAAATAATATTATTTTCTTAAAAGAAAAATTAAAACATTGATCTAGCCTAGGTCAATTTTAGATTTCATGATCCTATAGACCTAGGCAAGCCTTTGCATCTCACAAACACCTAGGATTACCTATTTTTGTATAGAGCCACGAAGATGAGTGTGAGATGTTAGGACTACACCCTAGGTTCAAGATGTAGATTCAGTGCATCGACATGAACCAACATAGGGTTTAAAAATTAAATCAATCACTTCAGTGACTAACTCTAATTCAAAGCTTGATGATAATTCTATATCACTTGACCTACTAAAGAGTTGGAAATTTACTTTAAGGATAATTTTTAGATGTGTATTTTCAGTATAAAAATTATGCGTAGGAATTCATGCTTGGATGTTTATTATCTCATTTGCATTATCTTAACTTAATTTGAGGGTGAATTTTGAAATTTTTTTAATTTTATTGCTTTTATTGTGTGGGAGTTTTAAAATTTTATAGCTTTTAATGAGAGGAAGTTTTGAATATTGAAATAGTTAATTTTGAAAATTTTACACTTTGACTTTTTGGTATTTTCATAAAATCTTTCAAAATTTGAATATTTTAGAAATCTGATTTAAAAGTTAATTTAAATCTTTTGTAAAGTTTAAGCACTTTTGAAAAACTTGATAAGAGTCATTTTGAAACCCATATATAAAGGGGGAGGTTGAATTTTCAAAGAAAATTTTATTGCATGAATTTAGGGGGAGTGTTGATAAAGAGTTTTCGAAAATTTTCGAAAATAGAGTTTTGAGAAAACATTGAATTAAGAGGAAATTTTTTTCTATAACTTGTTTTAAAAACTTTGGAATTCTTCTTATACTTTAAAATTTTGACACACTTATAAAAATAAAATCTTCAAAAGCTCAAGTTAATAATCTTAGCTGATCTTTAAAAACCCTAGTGTGTTAGAAAAACTTAGTCTTTTAAAGCTTAAGTACTTTTAAATTTATAAAGCTTAGCCATTTTTTTGAAATACTTATGAAGCTTGTCAAGCAAATATATTTTGTAACTTTTTAAACTCATCTTTAAATTGTGGCATTTGGTGGTTATTTATATTTTTGATGTATGTCAAAGGGGGGGAGAGAGAGAAAGTTTAAAGTTAGAGAAATTTAAAGAAAGAAAGCATTTCATGCATATGGGCATTTCATGTTATACATTTTTAGCTTGGTGCTTTGCTAATATATGTTGAACTTTAATATTGCAAATCCATTCTCCTAACTTTAATTGATGTATTGTTATACATTAAAAAGGGGGAGATTATTGATGCAGAGAGCATCACTCCTTAGTTTTGATGTATGAACCATAGTTAAAGTTAGGAATTACTTGTGATATGATATATGGGTTAAGTGTGCAGACTTAACAGGAAGTCCTAGTAGGTCAGGCAGATCGGATACTAGGCAAAGCATGGAAAGTCCTAGTAGGTTGTGTTGATCGGATATTAGGCAGAGGACTTGACATATCAAGAAGACCGAACACCAGGCAGGAAGACCAGATGGGTCAGGAGACTAGACATCTAGCATGAAGACAGGTTAGGTCATGAGACCGGACAACCGACATGAAGTTCAGCTGGGTCAAGGAGACCGGACAGCTGGCAGAAGCCCTGGTGGGTCAGATCGGATATCAAGTATTGTAAGTCTGGTAGGGTAGCCGACAAGTAAGCCTCGAGTAAAGAGGTGAGGTCGAATCCTTTGTAGGGGGACAAATCTAAGAGTCGATCTGACAGAGCTTACCTCGAGTAAAGATGCTCTCTGCACTAACAATCTCCCCTTTTTGATGTATGACAATAAATCAGTTAAAGTTAGGAATTACTTGTGATCTGATATATGGGTTAAGTGTGCAGACTTAACAAGAAGTCCTAGTAGGTCAAGCAGACCAGATACTAGGCAAAGCATGAAAAGTCCTAGTAGGTCGTGTTGACCGGATACTAGGCAGAGGACTTGACATATCAGGAAGATCGAACACTAGGCAGGAAGACCAGATGGGTCAGGAGACTAGACATCTGGCAAGAAGACCGATTGGGTCATGAGACCGGACAACCGACATGAAGTCCAGCTGGGTCGGGGAGACTGGACAGCTGGCAGAAACCCTGGTGGGTCAGATCGGATATCAAGTATTGTAAGTCCGGCAGTGCAGTCGATAGGTAAGCCTTGAGTAAAGAGGTGAGGTCGAATCCTTTGTAGGGGGACAAAGCTAGAAGTTGAGATCGAACAGTATTACTACTGATATTATATTTTATACTATATGTCTTTGCTAATGTCGTTTTGCAGGGAACCAATCGACTGAAAGGATTCCAGTTGATTGAAGTCCAGTCGACTGGATACCTAGTTGCCAAGATTAGCTGGTGATCGATCAAAAATCTGGCAGCCAAGATGGAAAGAGTTCCAGTCGACTGGGGAGGTCCAGTCGACTGGAAAGGAAAATTTTCCCATGCGGAGCCAGGTGACCTGGAGTCGACTGGAATAAGTCCAGTCGACTGGGAAGGCCGAAGTACCATATCGATGGGCTGATGTGGAGTCGACTGGAGGGCATTCCAGTCGATTGGAAATGACTTATAAAAGAAATGCATGACTAGCTTCAAGTATAATCAATCTACTACGTCCAAGTGTTGTTGCAAGAATTCCTCATCCGTAAAAACATCTACACGCCAACACTTCGCACCCCGAGCTTTATTTCTACATTCCAAAGAAGTGTCGGTATAGCTTTACATTTGTATTTACTTCTTCACTTTTGTTTTTTATTTTCTAGAGGGAAGGTAGTGTGTTACCTTTCCCTCTCATCTTTGTAAAAAGCGAATACCCTCCGAGTTCGAGAGTTTTGAATCGGAGGGCTTTTTAGTGATTGTCAATCGAGGTAGCTCTCGGAGAGCTACGGGCCATGGAGTAGCAACTCTGCTAGGGTTGTGAACCAAGTAAAATAATCTTGTCATATTTATTTTATATTTCCTCTACAATTACTCTTTAAATTCTTAAAAGATAAAATAAAGTTTTTAAAGAAAATTTCATATTCTAAGATTCACCCCCTCTCTCGGATAACTTCGATCCTACATTGCGGCGTAAGTCCAAGTGAATATTTGCAAGGAAGTTTAAGGATAAGGTTTTGGCATCATAAAGTCCAAGTATATATTCTTGGAAACATAAGTCCAAATGGACCTTGGCAAAGAAAGACCCTAAAGCATGACAAAACCAAAAGGAGGCTTTTGAAGACAAGCGCAAGGATGAAAGAGTCACGGACTCGAAGGGATTATGAAGGTGCAAGTCTGATGAAAGAGCTTGAAGGTTTAGTTTAGGCATAGGGTTCATTCAAGTATGAAATAGTCATACTTGAGGTGTGCCAGTTGACTGGTACTTGAACCAGTCGACTTGTCTTGAATGCTTGACACTCGGGAACTCAGATTGACTTAATTAGTCGACTGAAATTATGATTCAGTCGACTACAGCTCAACTACTAAACTGTACTCTAGCAGTCGACTGGTGCTTTGGACCAATCGATTGACCACTAGCAGTCGACTGCTAGAGTTTAACAGTTGACTAGATTAAGTGGACATGGGCACAGAATATTTGACAGTCGATTGTTGGCTTATAGTTGTCGACTGATGGGTCATCAGTCCACTGCTGGTATGAGCAGTCAACTGATCAATTTCCCATTGAGTGGTGACGATCGAGATCAGGCTTCGTTAAAAGCCATTGGATTTGGTCAATGATAATAACCGATCATTTGTTGGTATGACTTGCGAGTCTATAAAGGGAGGCTTGGGGAGCTTGGAGTTGGCTAGTGATCTCATTCTAAACTTTCATCCTAAGCTCTCCAAGCCCTCTTCTAAGCTTTCTAAGTTCTTTAACCACTTCTTCCTAAGCTCATTTCAATTATCTTGTAAGAAGAAGAGTTTTCTTGTAAAGGAGGCTTCTCCACCTTGGCGTGCTCATCAAAAGGAGTTCTTAGTGAAGGCTTGCTAGGAGTGATCCACCTTAAGGATCACCATGGAGTAGGAGCTTCATCTCCAAACCATGTTAAATATTTTGTTACCATTTATTTTCATTGTTTTTCATTATTAGCATTCGAACCACGTTAAATATTTTGTTAGCATTTGTCTTCATTATTTTTTATTATTAGTCTTCGATTTGCATTTTTTTCCACTAATCATTGGTGTAGAAATCGAAAGATGAGTTGAAGGGATTGGACTGTACGTTAACCATAATCGACTGGTTCTTGTAGGCACTATTCAGTGATATTTAGGGAGTCATGGGGCGGTGTTGCTAGACGCTCTTACCATGATTCTTTGGGTGCTAATCAGAATTAGTTCTGACGCCCTATATCAAAGGATTGATCATAGGATGAGGTTATTAAGGGGTATGCCTGAATAAAGAACAAGTATAGTCCTGAATCACAAAGAGTTGTGAACGAACGACTATCTGTATCCCTGAACCATTAAGGGCCACACAAGTATTTGTTTCTCTATTTTCCATTGAGAAAGTCAAATTCAAGGAGTTGAATTTAGTGAATGAATTTTGATGTGATCAAACGGTGTATTGATAAATAAAGTTTGATATGATCAAATGTTATGATTCATAAAAGAGTTTATGAATGAATGAAAACAAGGAAAGTGGAAATGTTCCACACTATGTCTATAATTGAATTCATGATGAAATTCATAATTGGGTTCTAGAAAAGTTCTAAAACCTAATGGGCCAAGATGGAAGGTGGATAATGGGCCAAGATGGAAGATGGACAATGGGCCATAATCAAGCCCATTATAAGCTCATCATGATGAGAAGGGCAAAAGGCATGGATGAGTAAGAGAAGACAAATTTGATTTCTATTTTAAAACTCTTCCACTTCCTATTCCACTTCACCTCCTCCATTAAGGTGGCCATGGAGCTTAGATAAGATCTTCTTAAAATCCTCCATGAAGAAGTCCTATGGACTTCTTGTAACCTCCCACTAGCCTCCACTCCTTGATGAGGTGGGTGGCCACATTAATAGGGTAGGTTGGGAGTTACTTTTCAAGTAGGGTGGGAGTTACTTTTCAAGGTTATATAAGCAAGAGAAGATAAGAGATATTAAGAGAGTGAGTGGTTCTTGTTGCATGCATCTTGCTTCTTGCTTCTTGAAAAACTCCTAGCCTTCTCCTCTCCTCCTTAGAGATAGTGGTCAACCTTCCACCCCCCTCCACTATCAAAGAAGAAGATAGGAGATCTTATTCCTTGATTCCATCTAGAAGAGACAATCTTCTTGGAGTGTGCCATCACATCCCTCATCTTCGAGGAAGACACCCTAATCATCTTAACAATAAAGGGCTCTTGATCTCTAGTGCGGTCAAGCATTGGAAAAGAGCTTCCGATCGTGGATCGGATAAGACGGAGGAAGAACAGAAGGAAGCATAATATCCAAATCCTCAACCAAAGGTATTTTTGAAGGTATGAATCTTTGCTTATGAAATTGTTTCATATATATATATTGATACATGTTATAATAGTTTCATTTAGATTATGCTAAAAAGATCTAACATATTCATTTTGAATAGTTTATCATGTCTAAATAAATTGATTAGATTGACATTAGATGTTCAATCACATGATAGTTTTTCTTTGCTATGCTTTTAAGATCTTGCTTGAAGGGTTAGATAGTATTGCATACTTAGATTAAAAGATCATGCCTATGTTTGTTTAGAAAATCCATATGAACACTCCTTTGATTTAATTGTTAAATCATAAAAATTTTAAACTTCCACTACAAAGCGGTGTAGAAACACAACACACGAATGCTAGATTTGCGTGAATCAATCATTGTATTCGAACTATGTACGATATAGCCTGCAGATGCCACGGTGTCCCAACAGTGGTATCAGAGCTGTATATGACATAGCCCACAGATATCACCCAGTCCAACAGTGATATCAGAGCCATGGTTGTGTTTGTCATATAGATTTTGAAAAAAATCTGATATATGTTTCATTAATTTGTTTTGACTACGTAAGAAAATTAGATCATAAGGGATTTGATGAGATCAAAATCTCTTTTGGTGAAATATGATTTCACCTATGATAGAAATCATTTTCTTACAAAATGAATAATTAAGATATGATTTTAATTATTCATGATAAAATGTGATTTTATCGTTGGTAAAATATGATTTTACCTAGAATAAATGTTTTATCAACATTGATTATAGATAAATGGATTTATCGATTTATTTGATAATCTTGTGCTCGATTAAAAGAATTAATGAGAGGTATATATTAATCAATTAATTAATTGATGCATATTATTTGATATTATGCATATATTATCATATATAGTAATAATGTATGTATGTTATTTGATAACATAGTTGCTTGAATCCGGCAAACATACATATCCTCAAAATGATGAGACAAACATTTAAAATTAAAATCCCTCATTTTGAATACGATTCGAAATTGATATCAAGCCATAAAGGGAAAATTAAAGGAGTTTATTTTTCCCTGCCTTCCATCAATGGTGATTGCATGATGAATGCTACTCGCGGTCAGTTTCTGGCTCATACCATTGAGGAGGCCTGGATGCCAGAAAGCTGTGACTTCCACTGACATAAGTGATGTGGATTGGATGAAACTCCCATGCCTTTGGCTCATATCATTGGGGGAATGCATGACAATCGTCCATTACAGTCCAATATTGATGGGTTGTCTTGACACGTAAAGATAAACGACATCATATCATTGGGCCCTTATCAAACGTGAGGCAAATTACACAGAGGTTGCATGTGTTGCAATTGAGTTCTGTCTTTTGGGAACTATGATCGGCTGATATCATTCAGGGATCACAGTTGGCAAATTGGGCTTTGTGTACTCACTAAGAAAATATGATTTTCCGTTTCCATTAGAGAGTGATAGAAATGTTAAAATAGTGGGAGGTAAATTCAAAATATGAAAGCCCACATATTTTGTCTTATGAATTATTTAAAATAGTCAACAATGTTAATGGCTTGTTTTTCATTTCAGTATATTACGATATGGCATCTCGAAATCCACTATCAGTGAAATTAGATCACAACCAATTAACTGAACTTAACTCTTTAGACTGGCTAAGAAACTTAAAAAATGTTTTTGTCTTCTAAAATGATCGCATATGCACTGGATAAGGTACCTCCAAAAGTGGCTCATGTCAATGCCACCCCTGATGAGTTGGCAAAGTTTGAAAAATGGTGGGACTATAATATTCAGGCAAGGCATTATATGATGGCTTCAATGTCAAATGAACTTCAAAGGCAGTTTGAGGAGACAATGAAGACTGATTAGTCAGAACATGTTTGTTTCCACTGCAACAAGCCTGAACATTGGAGGCATAATTGCAAGGAGTATCTCGCCCAAAAATGTTCTGGCACGGGAATGCTCTATATAAAAGTTAATGTCTCTATTAGCTCTACTTCTTGGGTATTGGATATCGACTGTGGTTCTCATCTTTGCAATGATTTGTCAATGATGACAAGGAGTAGAAGACTTCGAGAAGGGGAGACCTTCTTGAGACTTGGAAACGAAGCAAAGATTGCTGTGATAACTATTGGAAATGTTACTTTGATTTTGAGCAATAATTATAAGTTATATTTAAGAGATGATTGGTTTGTTCCAGACTTAGTTAAATATATTATTTCTATTTCTATGCTTGATAGAAGTGGATATTCTTGTTTATTTACAAAAGGTGTTTGTAAAATTTACAAGGTTGAATGTTTGATTGGGACTGGCGAATTAGACAATGATCTCTATAACCTAAAATTAAAATATATTCCATTAAACAATGTCCAAGCAGAATCAACAACAAAGAAAAGAAAAGAAGATAGTTCAAATTAAGCACACATATGGTATGCTAGACTTGGTCATATTTCCCAAAAAAGGATGACTAAGTTAATAAGCGAAGGAATGTTTGATTTGTCAGACATAAATTCCCTACCAACCTGTGAATCCCGTCTAAAAGGAAAAATGACTAAGACCTCCTTTTTAAGGTCAAGTGGAATGTGATCATGATTTATTGGATTTGATCCATACTGATATTTGTGGCCCGCTAAGTGTTAGCACGAAACATAACCATTACTACTCACAGTATGGGTACATATATTTGATGAAATATAAGTCTGAATCTTTTGAAAAGTTCAAAGAATTCTAACATAAAGTAGAAAATCAATTGGGAAAAAGGATTAAGAAACTTCGATCCGATCGAGGTGGAGAATACTTGAGTACTGAGTTTAAGGACTATCTGAAAGAGAATGGGATTCTCTCTCAGTGGACTCCTCTTACCACACCACAACTTAATGGTGTAGTAGAATGTTGTAATCAAACATTGATGGACATGGTTCGATCTATGATGGGATTCACTGACTTACCGCTATTGTTTTGGGGCTATGCGCTCAGAGCTACGACAATGTTGTTGAATAAAGTCCATACAAAAGCAGTAGAAAAGACACCTTATGAAATATGGATGGGAAAGCCTCCCAGGTATTCATATTTGAGAATATGGGGATGTCTTGCTTGTGTGAAGCAGGCAATGGGAGACAAACTAGATAGTAGATCCATTTTGTGATATTTTGTGGGATATCCAAAGAATTATGTTGGATATTATTTCTATAATCCCAAGAAAATAGAATTATTTGTTTCGAGAAATTCAACCTTCTTGAAGAAGGAGTTTCTATTAGATAGAAAAGGTAGGATGATAGAACTCGGAGAAGTTCGAGACAATTCCACAACTGAAATAATAAAACCCACACCCCAATAGCCAGTAGAAGAAGTACACACACTAAGGAGATCTGATAGGGTCTAAAGACCACCTGAAAGGCATGGTCTACTCTTTGAAGGGAATCAGAATGAGTCTGATCATGGATGTGATCCAAGGTTCTTTAAGGAGGCAATATCTGATATCGACTCGACGCAATGGCTAGAGGCCATGAAATCCGAAATGGACTCTATGTACTCAAATCAAGTTTGGTCATTAGTGGATCCACCTGAAGTAATTGTTCCTATAAGATGAAAATGGATCTACAAGAAGAATCTTGGAGTTGATGGGAAGGTACTAACTTTCAAAGCTAGATTAGTGGAAAAAGGATATAATCAAAGACAAGGAATTGACTATGATGAAACCCTTTTACCAGTTGTAATGCTTAAGTCCATTAGGATACTACTTTCCATAGTTGCATGGTATGACTATGAGATATGACAAATGAATGTGAAGCCGACATTCCTTAATAGTGATATTAAGGAAGAGATTTACATGTCTCATCCTGAAGGTTTCACATCTATAGGAAGTGAGCATAAGGTACGAAAACTTCATAAATCAATTTATGGTCTCAAACAAGTGTCGAGAAGTTGGAACCTTAGATTTTATCATACAATTAAAGAGTTTAATTTTATCCTGAGGAACCATGTGTGTACAAGAAGGTTAGTGAAAGTTTAGTAACATTCCTGATACTTTATGTTGATGACATTTTACTTGTTGGTGCAATCGGCTCAGGTCACGATTGACTGGACTCAAGTTTGACTCGAGTAGTGTTTTGATATTTGACAAAATGTATGACAACGTGATTGTCATGGAAAAGTCCAAGTCTTGAGTACTTGGCAATGGAAAATCCAAGTCATGGGTTCTTGGCATAGAAAGTCCAAGTCTTGGGTACTTGATATGGAAAGTCCAAGCATGGGTCTTGGCAAGGGAAAGTCCAAGCTTGAGTCTTGGCAAATGGAAAGCCCAACATGGGTTGGCAAGCAAAGTCCAAGGGGTGATATTGGCGGCGTAAAGTCCAAGTGTGTGTCTTAGCAGCGTAAGCCTAAATGTGCCTTGGCGGTATAGACCACGTTAGCATGACATAGACGATGGAAACACCTGAAGGCTAACATATGGATGAACAAGTCATGGATGACTTGGAGGCATCCGATAGGCGTGAGGCTGACAGAGATTTCTAGAAGGCTTAGGTCTAGGCTAAGGGTGGTCTAGCAAGTATGAGGGCATCATACTTAGGGTTAAACCTCATGGTTAAGGTTATCAGTCGACTGGGGCTTTGGACCAGTTGATTCGTTAAGTGTTTTGACACTTGGTAGTCGAGTCGACTTGTATTAGTTGACTGGGACTATGACCAGTTGACTAATGGGAGTCGACTGGCGTTCGACTGCGAAAAATAGCCTTGACAATGATTGCGGCATTGGGCGATCGATGGCCCGAGCAATTGATCGTTATGATGGCCGGTCGGCGATGGTCGATGTCACGATACGTAAGGTTCCAAAGTTGATCTCGAGTTTGATCAGTGGAGGCATGATTAGTCGACTGATGGTCTATCCGTTGGAACTTGTCCGACATGGATTAAGTCGTTGTCTCACAACGGCTACAGGAGCAGTCGACTGATGGTCTCGATCAGTCAATTGCTAAGCAAAAATCAGCCCAAGTTGCAAGTTTAAAAGGAGCACGAAGAAAGGATTTTTGGCAATGGTTTCTAGAGCACTTTGGGGTAATTTACTGGTGCAATTCAGCGTCTCCAAGTGCAACTCAAGCAACCAAACAAGCAGGCATCCAAAAGCGCATTTGTAAAGTTTCCTTTGGTGTTTTTGTGTATTTCATTCATATTTGCTTGTATTCTTTCTTATTGTTGTAAGATCTGTTGTACGAGGTTTCTCCACCTCTGACTTGTTGTCGAGAAGGAGTGTTTTGATTATTAGTGGTGTTTGGCATCGCTAGGGCTCGTTCGAGCCCAATTTGTGGAGTAGGAACCCTAAGGTTCCAAACCACGTTACATCTTTGTGTATTGGTGTGTTTGTGTGCTTGTATTTTTGTTATTACTATATTATCTTTGTTTTCGCTGTGCTAACAAAAATTGTAGCAATCACAATCGATTTCCATCGTCAAACGAAAATGCGCTATTCACCCCCTCTAGCGGTCACCAACGTTCCTAAAATTGGTATCAGAGCCCGGTGGCTATAAGAAGAAGAAGATGCTCCGATACCTCTACAATTGGTCTTAGAGCTAG
Organism: Wurfbainia villosa; assembly: GCA_025175895.1. Classification (NCBI taxonomy): domain Eukaryota; kingdom Viridiplantae; phylum Streptophyta; class Magnoliopsida; order Zingiberales; family Zingiberaceae; genus Wurfbainia; species Wurfbainia villosa. The sequence goes on along the minus strand of CM046002.1, from coordinate 27,104,544 downwards.
GAGCTCTTCACCGGCTTCACATCCGAGGGAGTGCGCTAGAGGGAAGAAGATGGATTTTCAAGAGAAATTGGGTGATGACATCAACATTCCACCATCCTTCGACTGCAAAGATTTCGCATATTGGAAAGGTAGAATGATGAATTTTCTTATGTGCGATTTTGATAATTGGATTAGTGTCGTAGTAGGTTTTGACACTCCAAAGGACGAAGAAGGAAGAAAACTCAAGAAGAAGAATTGGAGCAAAGAGCAACTCCGATACTTCAACATAAATAATAAGGTAATGGGTATATTACTTAGCGTAATTCCTAATGATATATTGTGTAAGATAGGAGATTGTAAAGATCCAAGGAGCTTTGGAGCAAGTTGGCAAAATATCATGAAAATCCATCACCGACACATGAAGTAGAAGAGGAGTCCAAGGAGGAGTGCTCATCCTCTCAAGCTCAATAAGAAGCAAGCACATCTTCATCCCAAGAGCTTAAGGAATCGGAAGTTGAAAGGAAATCAACATTCGAGGAAGAGGAAGAATTGGAGGAAGACTCCACCTCTAGGATCGAGGGGGAGGAGAGATCACCTTCCATACCGAATCAAGAGGTAGCCTCAACATTCGGGAGAGATGAAGAAGAACCAATTCCGGCCACCATTGGCCTAGGTAACTCAAGCACATTAATTCAAAATAAAAAATATATTATGTGTTTTGAGTGTAGGGAATATGAGCACTATAAGAGCAAGTGCCCTAAGAAGGTCAAGAAAAGTCAACCGACACCAAAACCTCAAGAAAAGTCAAATGATGCCGGTGCCCCAATTAGGAAGAGCAAGGAGCACGTAGTGTGCTTCAAGTGCCATCAAATGGGACACTACCAAAGTCAATGCCCTAGGGGGAGAAAGCAAACCAAAGGGCAAGGAGGAGCTACACATGTAGGGGGAGCCTCTAAGGCAAACCCTAAGGTATATTTTAGCAATGCACCTTTTAGTTTTAATGTTAAAAAGCATGCCTTCAATTCACTTGCCATTGCTCATGAAAAGCATGCTAGTAGAAATAGATTGTATTGTTTAGGTGCTAAGAGTTGTAGCTTTAGAACTAAGGAGAAATTTGGGAATAATGTCCCTAGAAAAATGCTACCTAAGGCAAGTATTAGGAAAATAGAAGACCATCTAGGCTTTAATCCAAAGAATTCTAGACATATGCCTAGGAAGGGCAAAAATACTCAAAGAAACAATGGGCCCACAAAAATTTAGAAATTAGAATTTGAAAATCAAGTTTTGAGGTTAAAACTTGAGAAAATGGAGAAGACCCTTAGGAAAATGCAAAATCAAATGCAAGGGTCAAATAGTCAAAATCTAGGGTGTAAGAGGCAAGAACCATCTAGGAGGCAAGGTTTGGGTAACAAGCATATGTCTAAGAAGGTAATGCTTACTTATCAAAATGTTCCATTCGATTATGGAACTAGTACTAGGTCTAGGAAAACCAAGGTAACAAGGGAAGTCATCCCTAGAGTTGACCATGGTAGGTGCCTAGTGGCTAAGGTTTTGAAGAAACTTAGGGAGGCCACTAAGGAGGTTACAAGGGGGGTCACCCCTAAAGTTAACCTAGGCAAGACCATAATGACCAAGACTAACAAGACTAGGAGGGTCATTAGGAGGGTATCTAGGGAAGTTATCCCTAAGGAATACCTAGTAAACTGATGCACGCAAACGCGACCTCAAATCTCGCAACGGAGACTGTCGAGGACTCGAAGTGCGTGCTCGCGCTCAACACCTGCAAGTGCACGGATGTCATCAAGTAATAAAGAATATCAATCCCACAAGGACTGAGATTTCGAGTATCGATTTGTCCAGTGGATGTGTTGTTTTTCAGATTGGTAATCTGAGGGTTCATGAATGAGAGGTCGTCGGTGGTTTGAACTCAGTATGGTGTCACAAGGAAGAAGAGAAAAGTTGCTACAAGGATTTGGATGGGATTCTAGGACTTCGATTTCGTTTATGTGTCACAAAACATGTTATCAATCGAATGTATCCAAATATTTTAGCTAGGGTTTTGTGGAAAGGACATCATACACTATGGTACAAGGATGCCGAATCGATCCCTGTGACAAGCCGAAAACAATACACATTACCGACTCTATCACATCCTTCTATCCACAGTTGCAAGCGATGAGGCCAACCTCTAGGTTCCTCCTAATATCCCCTAAATCTTAGATACGAGGACTGTCACTCCTTGTATTGTCTATAAACATAAGATAGAAAACCAAAACACAAAGCTATAGATCTAAACAATCATTCAACTGCAAATATGATTTCAAGAATGGAAACATATTTGAAATAGCAATGTTCTACTCAACACAAACTACTCCCTAATCATAGAATTGGAGAATCTACTCCATGAATACGAGAAGAGAGTCACAATACATTATAAAATTCATGAGTATAATGATAAATATGCAAGAAATATGAATTACAATGTAATCACAGCTCTTCCCTCTGGTATTGTGGTGCATATCTTGATCCTCGAGCGGCTCTCTCCTTCCCCAATGCGAGTTCCCAAAGCTTTTTAGGGCTTCGGAGTGCCATCCCGGTCGGCGTGCCCCCCCTAGGGTTTGGGGCGTAGCTTCTTTATATAGACATCACGCCGGATCGTTGCGAAATCTGGAAAAACCCTAGTTACATCAAATCTCTTGGCCACCACACGGCCATGTGAAAACACATGGCCTGGCCATGTGTTAGGCTGTGGCAACCATTTTCGCTTTTTGAACACGACCGTGTTTAGGCACACACCCTGGCTGTGTTCCCTTCTGCGTCCGGCTGCCAAATGTCTTTTTTTTTGCTCCGAAAGTGCGCCATTATCCCCACGAAATGCTATCCTGCACACAAAAGTATACAGAGCAGATCTTCGAACCAAAAAATAGGAAATGCATGAAAAAAAAAGTAAAATATGCATGAAACCAACATAAAATGAGATGAGATATGAGCGAAAACTACTCCTAAAGCCCTATATGTTTTGCTCACATCAATTCCCTTAGACTTAGATCTTTGCTTGTCCTCAAGCAAACCTCAGTTCCATGAAATTTTAAAAATGTATTGTTCCATACTTAGCATGTTAACTAGATTTATCAAGTGGTATTTATAATCAAAGCAAAATAGATATGTTCTAGAAATTCACTAAGTTAGCTCCTCGTGCTCGTGCTAAGCGAATCTTCTTAGGGGATACTCATTCTATGGTAAGTTAAGTCGTCATCCTATAGCTTTCCTAAGGTCTTCGGCTCTTAGGCACTTACCTGCCCAAAGCGAGGGTCGTTCCCTAGATCTAGCACAAAGTCTCAAAGGCGTGCTCGGTATTGAGAGAAATTGGTAGGTGTTTCCCTAGTAACCTAACTCGGTCTCAAAGGGGCACCTAACCATTTCCACCCACGACAACTATTTTTTATCCCTCATAATCTCTTTTTCTTCTTTCTTTTCTTTTTCATTTCTTTCTCTCTCTCTCTCTCTCTCTTTTCTTTTCTCTCTTTTATTTCTCGGCTCACTGGGATTTTGATTTTTCCGAATGGGCTTAAACAATCCGAGCATCTCCAGTAATTAAAATGCTAAACTTAGGGTCTCCTGTGGATTCCAAAGTACTAGACTACTGAGATGAATTATAACTAGGTATGTACTAGACTCTCCCTTTCAGAATGTTCGACATGTATAGGTGTAAAAATAAAAGCTAACCAGTGTAAATATAGAACATTCATTAGAGCAAATAAAATAAAATACCATGAGATAAATAAAGTTAAGCTACCTATGGGAACAACTCATGAAAGTAACTTTAAAATACTACTGAGACAGCTTAAAGATAGCCAAGACTAAGTGCAGGAAGAAACTAAACACAACATGTATGAATAAATGAATGCTAACTAAAATGCAAACATTAGGAAAGAAACCACTGCTAGAAACAAAACAAAACTTGGGGTACCTCTAGACTTAAGTGAAGCATACCTCTAGTATGGTGGACGAGGTGGAAAGTCTGGTAGCCTCGGCATCTCGGGATCCTGAGAGAATCTGCTGTTGAGCCGCTGATGCCACTTGTACATGTGGTCAATCTGAAAGCGATCGATCTGAAAGCTGGTGGATGCAGCGGCTGCTTGGTGCTCCTCCTCCCTAGCCCACTGTGCCTGCTGGGCTTACATATGCTGCCACATCTCCTGGTGGTAGGCGGCCTCCGCCTAGCGACGGGTAGCCTCCTCCTAGAAGTAGACGCGGGCCTCGTTGTAGAACTCCTCGGCGCACTGGAAGTGCTCTCGGAAGCCCTGAAACTCCGTCTGTGTGTAGGCACTCTGCTCCTCCCATCGCTGCCTTTGTGTCTACTGCTCGCCATATATGTCGTCGAGGCACAATCGGAACTCTGAAAAAAATCATAGGCAGATGTACCTGCATCCTGATCAAAATTAGAAAAAGGTGGTGGTGCAGGTGTAGGCTCATGTCGACGTGGACTAGGTGGGCTCCTATGCATGTGTGGACTGGAGGGAGCGTGATGCAAAGGGGGAGAGATGGGCACCGATGTGGATGGTCCCTCATATGGCGGGGACTCCATTATCAGGTCTAAGCGCCAGTTGACGCATGTGGTGATGGTGGTATGATCAGGATCGGGGAGCCTAAGGGTCGTCAAGTTTTTCCTTACAAAGCATAAAGAGTATCCCTCTCTTACAATCATCTTCATGGCCATACACACTCCTAGGTCGATCCTAGGGCTCTCCTCTATGCTATCTAGCGCAGTGTAGTCATACCCCATCCTATGGCAAATGTGGGTAAGCAGGCCCCCCACATTAATCTCTCCTCTCGCTGCTTTGCCCATTTTCACTAAGTGTCTAATGAAAAGGGACCCTGCATCGATGCTACTTCTTTCTTGTAGCATGTCCCATAGGCAAAGTAGCACGCTAGCTCTCACTACACCGTCACTCTCCCCACGACCAAAAATAGTACTTGCCATGATTCGGTGGAGGTATCGGAAAATGGGGTTTTGGAGGCGTGATGCTTTGACCCTCGAAGGGTTGTAAGCGTGCTCTCCTATCAATTCGGTCCAAAAGATTCGAGAGTTAAACCCAATAGGAGTTCTTCTCACTCCCCCACTCGGCAAGCCAAAGCATGAGTTCCATTGGTGTAGTGTCCATTCATGCTCAATGTTAAATATCCTAATGGTAATCCTACCCTCTTCGCTCTCTCTACCCGTTAAAACTTCAGCTTCTAAAAAACTTAAAAATTCCAAAACTACTCTAGGGTAGGTTGGGTGTCTTATCCCCATTCTCTCTCCCCACCCTATTTTTGCAAATAGGGCTTGAATGTCACCCAACAACCCTAAGGACTCTAGTAAATCTTCATCAAGATACTTAGTTGCAGTGATTTTATGAGTAAAAAGCATGTTATATCTATCCCTATGCTCATTGTTGTGAAAAAGAAGGGTTGGAAGAGCATTACCCTCCTCCGGAGCTTGAGGGGCATCGGTTCTCCTTGCTCGTCGCTCCGAAGCACCGGATCAAGATACCACTTGCTTGGTCCTCCTCATCCTTGCTTCTTTTGGCTTCTTTGTGTTGGGTTTTTCCGAGACGCAAAAACCGCTTTTTGCGTTGCGGAAACCTCGAAATCCCCGGCCACGGATCCGTGCGAAGATATATTAAAATAAAATATGTATGTGCTTACTAAAAACCCTAGATCTACCTTAGATCTAATAGGTTAGATCATTACCCTCGTAGCGACGCCCTTCGCTTATCCCGCTCGTCCAAAAGTTCGCCAGAACTCGAGAGTGTCAAGTGCACACTCCTCTATTGGTATCCACACAAGCAATAGGTGGAGAAAGAGACAAACTTGAGTGTGCTAGCACTCCTAGAAGATCTCGGCAAGATGAGGAAGAAGAAGGAGAGCTTGAGAGGAAGAGCACCAAGGAAGAAGATGATGGAATGAGTAACTCACCAAAAAATGAATTTCCACTTCAATAATCATCAAGTGGCCGACCAATTTGTTTTAGGGGGGTTACATGCATGCATGTAACTCCCATGACCCTTGGTCTCCTTCATGATGTGGCACCAATTGACAAAGTCAATGATGATGTGGAGCATCATCATTGGCCAGCCATGCCAAGTCATCATCATGACATGGCATTTGGTTAAGTCAAACTTGACCTTTCATCTTCCCTCTCAAGTCAAGTCAAACTTGACCTCTAATCTCCCATGGTTGATCAAATCTAACCACTTGACTCAAGTCAATTTAATTTAATGAATCTCTATTCATTTAATTTAAATTGATTTGATGAATCAAATCTAAATTAGACTCATTCAACACTTGAATCAACTTGAGTCTAACTCAATTAGTCTAATTTGGATTACTCTTAATCCAATTTGGTTCATCCCTTGAACCTAATCCTCATGGTTCATCATATGAACCTAATCTCCATCTAATTGCTCTTATGTGTGTGACCCTATAGGTTCTTGTAACGTTGGCAATGTCCCTAAACCGATTTAGGAACATAAGCAAAGTGCGGTATCTAGCAACACATCATTGCTACCCAAGTTACAAGAATGTTGAGCTCCAACATCACCTTTGTGACTACTAATTGTGACTCTCACAATATGTGACAATGTCCCTCTATCCTTGACATCTAGATTGACCAATCGAGGCATAGACCGTGTCATCCTCGGTACAATCTAAATCTTGATCTCCAAGTAGACTCACTCTAATCAAATGAGCTCAATATCTCATATTGACTCATTTGGGCATGGCCATGCACTTCGTGGTCTCACTCTATCAAGAATATCGATGTCACCCCCGTCATATAGGAGGGATAGATCCCATCTACATCACTCACATCCCTCCGCATAATTTGTTACATACCCAATAATCGCCTTTATAGTCCACCCATTTACGGGTGACGTTTGACGAAGCCAAAGTATGCAACTCCTTATGTAGGGAACCATGGTGACTTCAGGTCTAAGGACTAATAGTCATACTAATAGCCACTTGAGAAAGTATATGACACTCATATAATGATCCATGATACTTTCTCATGGCGGGTCATTCAGTATACATTCTCCAATGCATACCCATGTGTCAACTTGATATCTCATATCCATGACTTGTGAGATCAAGTCATCGTGTTGACCTACATACTAGTCTCTACGCATTAACATTGTCCCTGAATGTTAATACTCGACTAGGAATGATTAAGAGTAGTGTTCTCTATATCATCTCAATATCGATTCAACCAATCGATTGATATAGATAAGAACCTACTACTCAAGGACATTATTATATTTAGTTATTTGGCACCAATACAAGTAAATATAATAACCATGCCTTTACAAATAGGAATATGATACAATAAAGTTCATACAACAATCATCACATGATTGGCTCTAGGGCTTTCACTAACAATCTCCCACTAGCACTAGTACCAATCACCGTAGTATCTAATACCCAATGACCTAGTGTGACCATCATGCTTTTTCTGTGCGAAAGCCTTGGTCAAGGGATCTGCGATGTTAGCCTCTGTGGGTACTCTGCAAATCTTCACATCTCCTCTATCGATAATCTCTCGAATGAGATGGAAGCGCCGATATACTCGGCCTCTTGTTGTAGAATCAACAACTGTGTCCTGCCAGGAACTCTTCCAGCTCATAGTGCCACCATTCAAGCAAAACACGAACCCTGACTGCGATCTATAATCATCCTGGTCAGTTTGGAAGCTGGCATCGCTGTAACCCCTTACAGCTAGCTCCTCATCGCCTCCAAATATCATGAAATATTCTTTAGTCCTTCTCAAGTACTTAAGAATACTCTTGACTGCTATCCAGTGACGCTCACCTGGATCTGACTGGTATCTACTCGTCATGCTTAAAGCATATGAGACATCAGGACGAGTACACAGCATGGCGTACATGATAGATCCTATAGCAGATGTGTAAGGGATCTTATCCATTCGATCTCTCTCATCTCTAGAAGAGGGACTTTGAGTCTTCGAAAGACTCACACCATGTGACATCGACAGAAGTCCTTTCTTGGAATTCTGCATGGAAAACCGAAGTAATACCATGTCAATGTATGTACTTTGACTTAGGCCAAGCAATCTCTTAGATCTATCTCTATAGATCTTAATGCCTAGAATACAGGCTGCTTCACCTAAGTCCTTCATTGAGAAGCACGTCCCGAGCCAAGTCTTCACAGACTGTAGCGAAGGGATGTCATTCCCAATGAGCAGTATGTCATCCACATACAATACAAGGAAGACAACTGTGTTCCCATTAACCCTCTTGTAGACACAGGGTTCATCTTTATTCTTGATGAAACTAAACTGTTTGATCGCATCATCGAATCAAAGATTCTAGCTCTGAGAAGCTTGCTTTAGCCCATAAATGGACCTTTGCAGCTTGCATACCTTCCCAGTATGCTGTGGATCTACAAAACCCTCAGGTTGTGTCATGTACACATCCTCGAGTAAGTTTCCATTCAGAAACGCGGTTTTGACATCCATCTGCCAGATCTCATAATCGTGGTATGCTGCAATAGCAAGCAAGATCTGAATGGACTTAAACATCGCCACTGGAGAAAAGGTTTCATCATAGTCAATACCATGAATTTGCTTGAAACCTTTAGCCACCAATCGGCCCTTATAGGTATGCGTAAGTCCATCCATGTCAGTCTTTCTCCTAAAGACCCACTTACACCCAATGGGTTTGACCCCTTCAGGTGGATCAACCAAAGTCCATACTTGGTTAGTGTACATGGATTCCATCTCGGATTTCATGGCCTCTAGCCATTTCTCAGAATCTGGGCTCATCATAGCTTCCTGATAGGAGGTAGGCTCATTCTCAATGAGCATAACGTCATCATGGTCAGACAAGAGAAATGAGTATCTCTCTGGCTGACGACGTACCCTATCAGACTTGCGAAGAGGTAGGTCTACCTGAACAGGTGGTTGTTCCACAACTCTTTGTGCAACAACCTCATCACCCACAACACTTTGTGGTTCCTGTTCAACCTCCATCAAGGCCTCAGTGCTATGGTCCTTATCTTGAATTTCTTCAAGATCGAAGGTACTTCCACTAGTTTTTCTAGAAATAAAATCCCTTTCTAGAAAAACCCCAGTCTTTGCCACAAACACTTTGTGCTGACTGGGAATGTAGAAGTAATATCCCTTTGTATCCTTGGGATATCCAACAAAATAGCACCTATCGGATTTGGGTCCCAGTTTGTCTGAGACTTGATGTTGAACGTAAGCCTCACAACCCCAAATCCTCATGAAAGACATCATGGGATTTCTCCCTGTCCATATTGTATATGGTGTCTTTATCACAACCTTGGATGGTACACGGTTAAGGGTAAAGGCTGCTGTGTCTAGAGCATATCCCCAAAAGGATATAGGAAGATCTGTGTGACTCATCATAGATCGTACCATATCTAATAGGGTACGATTCCTCCTTTCGGATACACCATTCCACTGTGGTGTTCCAGGAGGAGTGAGTTGGGATAGAATCCCACACTCAGCTAGATAGTCACGAAACTCATGGCTAAGGTATTCTCCACCTCGATCTGATCGAAGTATCTTAATACTCTTGCCAAGCTGGTTTTGTACTTCATTCTTGAATTCTTTGAACTTTTCAAAGGATTCTGATTTGTGTGTCATGAGATACACATAACCATATCTACTGAAGTCATCAGTAAATGTAATGAAGTACCTGTAACCACCTCTAGCAGCAACATTGAAAGGACCACATACATCACTATGTATAAGTCCTAACAAATCTGTTGCTCTTTCGCTGTGTCCACTAAAGCGAGTCTTGGTCATCTTGCCTAAAAGGCAAGACTCGCATGTCTCATATGATTCAAAATCAAATGAGTCTAGCAGCCCATCCTGATGGAGCTGAGATAAGCGACTCTCATTTATGTGACCTAAGCGACAGTGCCAGAGATAGGTTTGGTTCAACTCATTTGTCTTGAACCTCTTGGTACTTATGTTATAGATAGGGCTCTCTAAGTCTAGAAAGTAGAGTCCGTTCATTAGAGGTGCACTACAATAGAACATATCATTTAAATAAACTGAACAACATTTGTTCTTTATTATAAATGAAAAATCCTTTCTTGTCCAAACAAGAAACTGAAATGATGTTCTTGGTTAAAGCAGGCACATAACAACATTTATCTAATTCTAGTACAAGCCCAGAGGGCAAAGATAGATCATAAGTTCCTACAGCAACAGCAGCAACCCTTGCTCCATTGCCTACTCGTAGGTCCACCTCGCCCTTTGTCAATGCCCTGCTATTTCTCAGCGCCTGCACATTGGTACAAATGTGAGATGCACATCCGATATCTAATACCCATGATAAAGAAATAGATAGATTGACTTCTATAACATTTATACCTGAAGTAGAAGTCTCACTTCTTTTCTTCTTAAGATCTTCCAGGTAAGCTTAGTTACGGGTGTCCAGCTTCCTTGCAGTGGAAGCAAGCCCCTTCCTTGGCTACCCCTCCTTTGGGTTTAAGTTCTTTGCCTTTGCCCTTGGCTTGGGACTTTCCCTTACCTTTAGGCTTGCCCTTGCCTTTCTTCTTCTGCACCATCAAAATGGTGTCAGATTTTCCCTTCTTAAGGTTAAGCTCAGCAGTTCTTAACATGTTGAGCATTTCAGGCAATGGCTTATCAATTTCATTCATGTTATAATTCATGACAAATTGATTGAAGGCTTGTGGCAAAGATTACAAGATCAGGTCAGTGGTCAGCTCTTGGCCAAGTGGGAATCCCATCCTTTGTAGGTTCTCTACGTACCCAATCATCTTGAGTACATATATACCTACGGGAGTCCCTTCTTGCATTTTGGACCCAAATAATGCCTTAGAGACTTCATATCTCTCATGCCTAGCTTGTCCTTGATATAGTTGACGAAGATGTCCAACCATATCATAAGCATTCATGAACTCGTGTTGCTTCTGAAGCTCAGAGTTCATGGTCGCGAGCATAAGACATGACACATCTAATGCATCATCTTGATGCTTCTTGTAAGCATCTTTGTCAGCTCGCGAGGCAGTAGCAGAAGGTGCCTCTGGAATGGGCTGCTCCAGGACGTACAACTTCCTTTCTTGGGTGAGAACAATTCTCAGGTTCCTGTACCAGTCCAGGAAATTTGCTCCATTGAGCTTGTCCTTCTCAAGGACAGAACGCAGAGAGAGAGTGTTCGTGTTTGTCGACATAGTTATCTACAACATACAATGCAGAGAATTAATATCATATTCCTTTTATCATTTAATTAGGCCTTTATTCAAATGATGCTCCCACTAAATTATAGGAATTTTGTAGAATTGAGTTATTGATGTGGTGAAACCACATTACTAGATTCATACAAACTAGCTATAATTCTTGTGGGACAAGATCCACATCATACTAAGCCTTGAGTTAGCTTTGGCTAAATCGCCCAAGACTTAGTACGATCGGTGGGTAACACATTACCGATTACATCTCTATGCAACTCTTGTTTATAGGATCAAGACCCACATTTACAAAAGACCTTGAGTTAGCTTTGGCTAAATCACCCAAGATTTAGTGTAAATGCGATCTTAACCTATCTTTCCAACGATTGGAATATGCCTATAGTTCTACTCGATCCAATTGAGTTTAACTAGTTTTGCTCAATCTAATTGAGCTTACTCTAACCCAAGCGTGATAGGCGGGACCAAGATTGTCCCTTCGCACCCTACCAAGATAATATGCGTTGCTCTGCTTTGACAGATTCAACAACAACAAATGATCGAGGTAGTGATGGGTATCAAGGCTCGGTAGGCATTTTCGAGTTGATTCGATTATGATCTAATCTAATCGTAATGTGTATCTTATACGCATTTAGGCCTTTATTATCCTATATTAGCATGCATCACATACATACATTCATTATTCTAGCATGCATCATATACATACAAGAAACATACATACAAGAAAATCAATAATATATATATTATATATATATATATATATATATATATATATATATATATATATATATATATATATATATATATATATATATATATATATATATATATATATATATATATATATATATATATATATATATATATATATATATATATATATATATATATATATATATATATATCAACATATATATATATATATAATTAAATGTGATATAGTCATGGCCCTACAACGATCTTCTCAAGCCAATGAGAAGATCGGACGGTCAACCTAAGGCTAGCGGCTTCTCCAAGCGCTTCCTTTGACCGCCATGTGTCATCGTCACCCTTCTCGTAATCTCGTCTTCGAGTGGACTTTCCACCGCTCCATTTTGTACATTACAAATATGAAACTCGAGTTACATTCGAGTCTAAAACTATTTACAACTAAAATATCAAAAGAAGAGGTACGACGCGCAGGTCGCATACACTATACAACACGCACAACCACAAAACGGTATGCAGGCCGTATTATGAATTACAACACACATAATCCAATCAAATTGGGGTCATTGGGCCATGACAATCATAGAATTATACATAATTCTAAATTATGTATTTTTATAGAAATTTCTATAATTTTTCCTAATTTTTTTTCAAATTAATGGGTCACCTCTCCGTAACGGTCCCGCTAAGCGGTTTCCGGGCGCGATCGCGGGACAAAGCGCCTTTCGGGGATAGGGGCAGCGCCCATACTCGCAAAATTAACTTTGCGAGTGTCTCTACTGCGATCCTACAGCGACTTAAGTCACTGTCCCAAAAACCTAAAGCGAGAACTCGCCGTTTCGGAGAGTTTTTCTCGACGGTTGAAGCCTACAAGTGTCCCAACACTCGTTGCTTCGACTCTTTGAGAAAAATACCCAAAAATTCTATAAAATTAGGAAATTTACAGAAACATATAAATCTGTAATTTTTATATCTAATATAAAAATTACAAAAATGAAACACAGACATGCTTCGCACGTGGCAAAAACCGCTGTTGCGTTGCGGAAACCTCAGAATCCCCGGCCACGGATCCGTGCGAAGATATATTAAAATAAAACATGTATGTGCTTACTAAAAACCCTAGATCTACCTTAGATCTAATAGGTTAGATCATTACCCTCGTAGCGACGCCCTTCGTTTATCCCGCTCGTCCAAAAGTTCGCCGGAACTCGAGAGTGTCAAGTGCACACTCCTCTATTGGTATCCACACAAGCAATAGGTGGAGAAAGAGACAAACTTGAGTGTGCTAGCACTCCTAGAAGATCTCGGCAAGATGAGGAAGAAGAAGGAGAGCTTGAGAGGAAGAGCACCAAGGAAGAAGATGATGGAATGAGTAACTCACCAAAAAATGAATTTCCACTTCAATAATCATCAAGTGGCCGACCACTTTGTTTTAGGGGGGTTACATGCATGCATGTAACTCCCATGACTCTTGGTCTCCTTCATGATGTGGCACCAATTGACAGAGTCAATGATGATGTGGAGCATCATCATTGGCCGGCCATGCCAAGTCATCATCATGACATGGCATTTGGTCAAGTCAAACTTGACCTTTCATCTTCCCTCTCAAGTCAAGTCAAACTTGACCTCTAATCTCCCATGGTTGATCAAATCTAACCACTTGACTCAAGTCAATTTAATTTAATGAATCTCTATTCATTTAATTTAAATTGATTTGATGAATCAAATCTAAATTAGACTCATTCAACACTTGAATCAACTTGAGTCTAACTCAATTAGTCTAATTTGGATTACTCTTAATCCAATTTGGTTCATCCCATGAACCTAATCCTCATGGTTCATCATATGAAGCTAATCTCCATCTAATTGCTCTTATGTGTGTGACCCTATAGGTTCTTGTAACGTTGGCAATGTCCCTAAACTGATTTAGGAACATAAGCAATGAGCGGTATCTAGCAACACATCATTGCTACCCAAGTTACAAGAATGTTGAGCTCCAACATCACCTTTGTGACTACTAATTGTGACTCTCACAATATGTGACAATGTCCCTCTATCCTTGACATCTAGATTGACCAATCGAGGCATAGACTGTGTCATCTTCGGTACAATCTAAATCTTGATCTCCAAGTAGACTCACTCTAATCAAATGAGCTCAATATCTCATATTGACTCATTTGGGCATGGCCATGCACTTCGTGGTCTCACTCTATCAAGAATATCGATGTCACCCCCGTCATATAGGAGGGATAGATCCCATCTACATCACTCACATCCCTCCGCATAATTTGTTACATACCCAATAATCGCCTTTATAGTCCAACCATTTACGGGTGACGTTTGACGAAGCCAAAGTATGCAACTCCTTATGTAGGGAACCATGGTGACTTCAGGTCTAAGAACTAATAGTCATACTAATAGCCACATGAGAAAGTATATGACACTCATATAACGATCCATGATACTTTCTCATGGCGGGTCATTCAGTATACATTCTCCAATGCATACCCATGTGTCAACTTGATATCTCATATCCATGACTTGTGAGATCAAGTCATCGTGTTGACCTACATGCTAGTCTCTACGCATTAACATTGTCCTTGAATGTTAATACTCGACTAGGAATGATTAAGAGTAGTGTTCTCTATATCATCTCAATATCGATTCAACCAATCGATTGATATAGATAAGAACCTACTACTCAAGGACATTATTATATTTAGTTATTTGGCACCAATACAAGTAAATATAATAACCATTCCTTTATAAATAGGAATATGATACAATAAAGTCCATACAACAATCATCACATGATTGGCTCTAGGGCTTTCACTAACACTTTGAAGGTTGGAAAAGCTTCTAGGTGGTAGGGACAAAGGATCACATGGCTAGGGCAAGAAAAATCGAAACACACGGTGCTTTTGGGGCAAGAATGCACGACGTGCCCTTTTTAACCTCGTGTGACACGATCGTGCGAAAACACACATCTAGGTCATGTGCGCCTTGGGTTGGTCGGGCACAGCCATGGGAAAACACATGGCCAGACCGTGTGTCCCCTATTTCGCTCCTTTTGTGCACAACGTTATGAATTTTCTCACACACTTCGCCGTGTAAGCTAAAAATTGATTTTATTTTTATCTAGCAAGTTCTTTCTGTTCCTAATGCTAAACGAAATGGAAATCAAAGCTCAAATTAACCAAATGAATGCAATACAATCAAAAGAAAACCTAAAAAACTAAACTTGGGTTGCCTCCCAAGAAGCGCTTTGTTTAAGGTAGTTTAGCTCAACCACATTCCATTATCAACTTGGATCTGGAGGTTCTGTGAACCTCCATTCATCCATCTCGGTGTCTACATTCGGTTGGCTCGACTTTATTCTGCTAAAAGTAAAGCCGTCTAGGTAGGGAGCTCTATACTCTGATAGGCTGAAGAAGATGATCTCCCCATCTACCTCTAAGGAGATCTAGTGTGCCTTTACATCTATGCACACCCCTGCAGTTGCCAGAAATGGCCTTCCCAAGATGATGGGATTCTGGGGGTCTAATCTTGTGTCGAGTATAATAAAATCTGTATGTATCACGAAGTTCTTGACAACCACAGGCACATGTGTTAACATGCTGACGGGTTCCTTGAATGAGTCGTCCCCCATACGAATACCAAGGTTCGCTGGTTGGAGCCCATTCAGTCCCATCTTCAAGTAGTATGCGTAGTGTATCACACATACTAATGACCCTAAGTCGCACAATGCTTCATCGAAGTTTTCACCATAAATCGAGTAGGGGATAACAAATTCACCAGGGTCCTCAAGCTGGGGTGAAATTTTATCTTCAATTTCAGCTTGGTCTGGTAGGGTGGAAATCATGGCTGCACACCCCTTGGTGAATCTATTTCACTGTACTACTCTCTCGCTACACACTCCTTCCTCCTTAGCTTGACTCGGCTGAGGTAACGACGGAGAATTATCCATAGGTTGTGACACGGTTTGGGCTATCTGGGCCACTTGTGTCTCCAACATCCTTGTGTGACTTGCAAGACCGTCAACAGTGGCCTTCAAGTCTCTGAGTGACTCCTTTGTTTTCTGATGTTGGCGATGGAACTCTTCATTGGCCTTCGTTTGGGTAGCAATGAAGCCTTCCATCATCAATTCTAACCTAGACTTCTGTTGTCGCTGCTGCCCATTGCCCTGTTGCTCCCCATACTCTCCTGATGGTTGGAAGTTCCCCGAGTTATTCTGATAGGAAACGTTCAGGTGATTCTTCCATCTGAGGTTGTAAGTACTGGAGAATGGATTGTTGGGCCTTTGATTGTAGTCCCCAACCGCATTGCAATGCTCAATTTGCTTTTCTAAGCCACCCTACCCTCCATAGTAGTCCTCCCGATACGTTGCTGTTCCTTCCCCAAAGTCAATGGTCCCACATACAGATGTAGAATTTATAGAGTCGAATCGTCTGCTAAGTGCATACATTCTCGCTGCTAGGTGGTCCACAGAGTTGACAACATACTGTCCCGCTGCAAGAGCTGGGTGACTACGTTCGGAAGCCCATTGATGGTGGTTCTGGGCCGCCTCTTCTATCAGCTCCTCTGCTTCCTCGATAGTCTTGTTCATAAGTGCTCCTCTTGCGGCAGAATCAAGGGACATCTTTGTGGCGTACGCGATCCCATTGTAGAAGATGTGAATCACCAGCCACCTTTCTAGTCCATGGTGGGGGCATTGGTAAAGTAGCCCCTGTAGAAATCCCAAGTTTCAAATAGGGACTCCCCCTCCTTTTGATGGAAGCTTGTGATCAGATGACGCATGTGAGAAGTTTTGCATGGTGGGAAGTATTTGTTCAAGAACTATTGCTCACATTGCTCCCATGTAGTATTGCTTTCCGAAGGCAGGGAGTGAAGTCATGCCTTGGCCTTATCCCACAATGAGAACAGGAATAGACTCAGGCGGATCACACCTGCAAGAACTCCATTTATCTTCATCATCGAGCAGATTTCCAAGAATGACTCCAAGTGCTGGTTCGGGTCTTCAGTTGTAGTTTCCTCGAATTGACTCTACTGGACCATATGTATGAGTGCTGGCTTCAGTTCAAAGTTGTTTGCCGAAATGGATGGTCTAGCTATACTCAGCCTAAATCCTCTAGCGCTGGGGGCTGCGTAATCCCGCAAGAGTCGGCTACCTATATTCACTTCGGATGCAGCTTGGTCCTCCATCCTCTTATGTTCGGCTTTCCGGCGATGATAGGTTCGTTTGATTTCCAAATTGATTGGAATCAGGCCTTCCGATCCTAAGCATCTAAGCATACGAAGAATCGAGCCACAAAATTAGGAGTATTTACCTAAGGTTTAGAAACAGGAAATAAACTAATCTAGCTAACTAAATCAAAGAGCAAATAAAAAATAGAGAATCACTGCTAAAATAAAATAAAAATTAAATCTATATATGGAAAATATAAAAATACAAATAAAATAAAAATAAAAATAAAAATAAGCAAGTAAATAAATCTAACCTAAGTCCGATCCAACTATCAACTTTCTTGATTCGATATCGAATCAATCAGTCCCCGACAACGACGCCGAAAACTTGATGCGCGCAAACGAGACCTCAAATCTCGCGATAGAGACCGTCGAGGACTCAAAGTGCGCGCTTGCGTTCAACACCCACAAGTGCAAGAATGTCGTCAAGTAATAAAGAATATCGATCCCACAGGGGCTGAGATTTTGAGTATCGGTTTGTCCAGTGGATGTGTTGTCGTTTGGATTAGTAATCTGAGGGTTCACGAATGAGAGGTCATCGGTGGTCCGAACTCAGTACGGTGTCACACGGAAGAAGAGAAAAGTTGCTACGAGGATTTGGATGGGATTCTAGGACTTCGATTTTGTTTGTGTCGCAAAACATGCTATCAATTGAATGTATCCAGATTTTCTAGCTAGGGTTTTGTTGAAAGGACATCATACACTATGGTACGAGGATGCCGAATCGATCCCTGCGACGAGCCAAAAATGATGCACATTTCTGACTCTATCGCATCCTTCTATCCACAGTTGCAGGCGATGAGGCCAACCTCTAGGTTCCTCCTAATATCCCCTAAATCTTAGATACGAGGATTGCCACTTCTCGTATCGTCTACGCACAGAAGATAGAAAACCAAAATACAAAGCTATAGATATAAACAATCATTCAACTGCAAATACGATTTCAAGAATGGAAACATATTTGAAATAGCAATGTTCTACTCAACACAAACTACTCCCTAATCCTAGAATTAGAGAATCTACTCCATAAATACGAGAAGAGAGTCACAATACATTATTGAATTCATGAGTATAATGATAAACGTGCAAGAAATATGAATTACAATGTAATTGCAGCTCTTCCCTCTAGCATTGTGGTGCATATCTTGATCCTCGAGTGGCTCTCTCCTTCCCCGATGCGAGTCCCCGAAGCTTTTTAGGGCTTCGGAGTGTCGTCCCGGTCGGCGTGCCCCCCTAGGGTTTTGGGCGTAGCTTCCTTATATAGACATCACGCCGGATCGCTGTGAAATCTGGAAAAAACCCTGGTTGCGTCAAATCGCTTGGCCGCCACACGTTTGTGTGAAAACACACGACCTAGCCATTTTCACCTTCTGAACACGACCGTGTGTAGGCACACACCCTAGCCGTGTTCCCTTTTGCATCCAACTGCCAAATGTCTTATTTTTTCTTCGAAAGTGCGCCGTTATCCCCACGATATGCTATCCTTCACACAAAAGTATACAGAGCAGATCTCCGAACCAAAAAATCGGAAATGCATGGAAAACAAAGTAAAATATGCATGAAACCAACATAAAATGAGATGAGATGTGAGCAAAAACTACTCCTAAAACCCTATATGTTTTGCTCACATCATAAACCCAAGGAGCTCAAATAGGTTTTGGGTTCCTAGGAGCGTGATCGATTCACGCTAAATGAGTTAGGGTGTGCCAACTTTAAATGGATAGGTAGTTAACCTAACCATGTTAAAGGTGACACTTTAGGTCATTTTCAAGGTTATGGGTACCTTGGAAATAAGTTTGATCTTATATCCTAAAGGATTTTAGGATGTGCCAATATCATTTAAGGAGTTTGATAATTTGATCAAATTAGCACAAGTTAGGTCTTAGAGTCATGGTGTGTCATTTTGGGTTTTGGCACACTTGGGGGATATTTGATTATATGGCAAAATGAACTTAATGATAACGAATGACAATCAATATTAAAATTTAGGTATTTTTATACCTATACCTTTTATTTTCCATGCTTTATTTGCCAT
Source organism: Wurfbainia villosa (assembly GCA_025175895.1). NCBI lineage: Eukaryota > Viridiplantae > Streptophyta > Magnoliopsida > Zingiberales > Zingiberaceae > Wurfbainia > Wurfbainia villosa. The sequence continues at coordinate 27,085,337 of CM046002.1, read as the reverse complement.
ATAACATACCATGACATCATATTTATTTTTATCATATAAAATGTCATGATCATGTTTAGTCTTATCTTTTATGTCATGTGTATTTAGATTTAATCATATATCATGACATCATGATTATTGGAAATGTTTATTTATGGTATCATTTATTCCATGATCATTCATGCATTAATTAAAATTGATTTAAGGACTATGACATGACTTGAAGTCCCATGTATAAGAGAATCAAGTAGTGTTGCCTTAGAATAATGCATGAGACCTTAGTTTGAGATGAACCAAAATCCACATCTCACATCAAATTAACATGTGTGTGTTTTTATACACCCTAGACATATGTGAGATGCTAGGAAATGAGTTAAGTTCAAGGTGCATAATTTTGCATCTAGATGAACTCAAACTCATCATATATCATGGGTGGATTATTGGGAAAGCTAATGTGCAAGTCATGTGCATTGAGCCCATTGATCATGATCCAATATAATTTTCAAAAACACTTTAAAATTATTTTAGAAAACCTTGGTGTAGTCTATCTTTTGATAGAAGTCACCAATGAGAGAGTTGATACAAAGTAGGGCCATAACATTGAACTTTTCAATGGTTTTAAACTTTGTGTCAATCTTATTATTTTATGGGTATTTTATTTTTCAAATATTTTTCACCCATAATGATTAACTTAAGTATTATACGTATGAAGTTTCAAGATTTTTCAAATTACATATAATTACTTATGATTTTAGAAATTCCATTTCTGTTTATTGAAATTCTGCATTTGCAGAAATCAGTCAATTGCTGACTATCAGAGTTGACTGCTGACTATCAAAGTCGACTGCCATGCCTGATTTGGGGTAAACAAGTTTTGTTTAGCCTGATTTCAGCTATGTTAGGCTACCCTAACTGCTCTTAATCCTAGGATATGCTTTAGAAAGCATTGGAAAGGGTGAAAATCCAATGGATATGGATTAGGAGAGTTATTTAGGGTGTGTATCAATTTTAAGGTATGTGAAAGTTCAAGTTTGAATTTTTAACCTTAATTTTGGTGGTTTAGTGTTCCTATAGGCTTAGAGACTCTCCAAGGACATTGTTGGTGTAATGGTCAAGGGGGAGCAAGCCTTTAGGGGGAGGTTATCCATCATGGGATGATGGATGTGTTCTTCCTCATGAGGGGGAGAATTTGGAGAGTTGGAGAGTTTAAGGATTACCTCTCTTTAGTGGTATGAGACTTATCACTAGGAAGAGTGAAGGCATCCTAGGTGTTTTTGGACCAAGGGAGAGATTGTAAGATCTCATTGGGATTTGAGACATTGACACCCTTGGGGAGAGCCTTTTTGATGTATGTCAAAAAGGGGGAGAACTTGGGATTCCCAATTTTGAAAATTGGGAGAATTGGATTGAGTTAGTGTTCTAACTCAAAGATGTTGGTTTTTTTGTCAAACATCAAAAAGGAGGAGATTGATAGTGCAATCGGCCTAGGTCATGATTGACTGAACTCGAGTTTGACTCGAGTAGTGTTTTGATGGTTGACATTGATGGTTGACATTGATGTTTGACATTGATGTTCGACAAAATGTATAACAACGTGATTGTCATGGGAAAGTCCAAGTCTTGAGTACTTGACAATGGAAAGTCCAAGTCATGGGTTCTTGGCATAGAAAGTCCAAGTCTTGGGTACTTGGCATGGAAAGTCCAAGCATGGGTCTTGGCAAGGGAAAGTCCAAGCTTGAGTCTTGGTAAATGGAAAGTCCAACATAGGTTGGCAAGGAAAGTCCAAGGGGTGATATTGGCGGCGTAAAGTCCAAGGGTGGAGTCTTGGCAGCATAAGTCCAATGGTTTGGCGGCATAAAGTCCAAGCATGTGTCTTGACAGTGTAATCCCAAATGTGCCTAGACGGTATAGACCACGTTAGCATGACATAGCCGATGGAAGCCCCTGAAAGCTAACATATGGATGAACAAGTCATGGATGACTTGGAGGGATCCAATAGGCGTGAGGCTGACAAGGTGGCAAGAAGGCTTAGGTCTAGGCTAAGGGTGATTTAGCAAGTATCAGGGCATCATACTTGGGGGTTAAACCTCATGGTTGAGGTTATCAGTCGATTGGGGCTTTGGACCAGTCGATTGGTCAAGTGTTTTGACACTTTACAGCCGAGTCGACTTGTATCAGTCGACTGGGACTATGACTAGTCGATTGATGGGAGTCGACTGGCATTCGACTGTGGCAAATGGCCTTGACGATCATTTGCCTAGCATCGGCGCGATGATGGCTTAGGCGATTCGCTATATGGTCGATCGATTGATGGTTGATGTCGTGAACACAGAAGGTTCCAGAGTTGACTGTTAGGGTTTGACAGTCGAGTGGAGGCATGATTGTAGGAACGTTGGTGGCCGACTAGAGAGGGGTGAATAGCCCTTTAGTGTCGTAGATAGAAATCGATCGTTCATTCGTCTACGAATCTAGTTAGCGCAGCGGAAATATAATAAAGAAGCTAACTAAAAACAATTAAGCAAGAAACAAAATAGACAATGCTACTTGTGGTTCGGCCCTATGCCGCTATTCCACGGTCCGATTCGTTCCCCGGTGAATCACTCCGAAACCACTCCAATATGGTCTCTCCCTTTAGCTCAAGCAAGGTGGAGGTAAACCTTTACAACAATGAGAACACTCTTTCTTTTACAATAGATGTGAAAGAAAACTAGGAGAAGGAGTTTCAGCTTTGTGGGGCACTTAATAGGATGTTTAGAGCATGAACATTAGCCAACCAAAAGCCCAAACCTTCTCTATAAATAGAGAAGGCTGTTTTCTTCCCGTTGGCTACTAGCAGTCAACCGATGCTCCGATTAGTCGAATGCTCCTGTAGCCGTTGCCCAATAACAGCTTCTTCCACATTGGATTTCATCCAATGACTCCTACATTAGTCGACTGATCATCCCATCAGTCGACTGATGAAGCTATTAGTCGAGTGCCGGAAGTGAGCACACGACTGCTCACCATTCTGTGCCCGAAACCCTCGCGACCGGATCGATGCCATCATCGATCAGGTAATCTCAGCGATCGGCCAAACAATTGCGATCGATGACACAAAAATCGGTTCGTATACCGGTCAAGTCACGATCATTGCCATGACATGGCGGATCGATGTTGGGTAAATCTCAAACTTAACATCCGTTTGAGAGTCCGGCGGTCGGGTAAACCTCAACCCTTGCGGTCGAGCCTCTGACACTTAGCCATTCGGCCAAGTTTACTTAATGAGCTACTTACATTTCACTCATTCTCTCATCTCACTTGAAGTCCCTCGTCGAAGCTCTCTTCGTTCGTAGCCACGTCCCTCGGCAGCATCAAGCGCACGACTTCGCAATGCTCCTTCGTGTCTCTTGCCCTCGAAGTCTGCTTCCTTGGCTTCGCTTCAAGTCATCTCGTCCGGCAGTCCCTCGGATGCATCAAGCGCACGACTTCACAATGCTCCTTCTCTGACTCATGCACGAGGTTGTGAGTTAGTGAAACTTGCCAAAGCTCCATGTGCGAATTACTAAGTCCTGCAAGACTCCAACGCACATATCAAATCCAATCATCCTAACTGAAACCCTTTGCCACATACATCAAAACCATATCACATGGGTTGATTGCCCTAACAATCTCCCCCTTTTTGATGTGTGGCAATCCGTTTAAGTTAGGTAAAACAAATAACAATAACAATATAATCAAGGTAAGCATGTAAATAATATGAGCATTAAAACTCCCCCTTAAACATGCAACTCCCTATTAAGACATGCTAAATTTTCCCTTTTAGCATGATTAACTTAAACCTATTAATTCTCCCCCTTTGACACCTTCAAAAACATTTTCTAAATGTAATACATGCATGACATCAACTCTAAAGAGGAAAAGTACTCAAAAACCAAACAAAACCTGATAAAATCAGGTTACTGTGCTCGTGCACAATACATCAGTTGACTGGTTCAGACTACCAGTCGACTGGCACGCAGTTTTTAGCCATTTCTGATTTTTGGACCGAAATTCAGAAATGCACCAGAAATTCCAAAAAATTCGAAAAATTGTGAAATTTTGAAAACACATTTTTTTAAATTCCTTTATCAGTGAAAAATGAGTTTTCATGAAAATTACTTCTATTTTTAATGATTTACCAAAAATCCAAAAGCTTCAAAAACAACTAGTATTTTGATTAAGTTTGTATCAATTTTAACACCTAGTTTGACTTTAGATTATTTCAAAACATGAAAACACAGATTGTAAAGTAAGAAATTATTTTGAAAACATTTGAGATATCCAACCATGATCTTTAGGCAACATATCTATGAATTAAACATATGCTTTCCCCATGATTGGTCTATTATTGCTATTTTGATACTTTAAATGACCATCTAAATACCATAGGCATTAGTGGACCATTAGTATCATCCTACCATCTCACCCATGCTATGGTCTCAATCAAAGTTAGCCTTATAGTGGATGTGAGATGTTCATAAAGGTATTTATATACTTAACCTTCAAATTCATGCAATTCTACCCATGGTTAAGTATCACTCTAACATACCACATGATCATAAAGGCATATATGCATTGATTTCACATTATGATCATGAAACACATGTATAAATCAATTTATAATCATGCATTAGGTATAAAATCATGATAATAAGTCAAATATCACCTAAATCATGATTTAAACTATTTATGGGTGCATTATTATCACCCAACACTATCTCAAAATTAAGTCCATGCCATCCTAAGTCAACCAAATAGTATGATATAAGTAAAATCCTTTCGGTTGACTAACCTAGGGTTTTCCTAACCCTTAGGATGGATTTAGGAACCCAATACAAGTTCTTTCCTATAGGGTTCACTAAATATTTTTTAGGGATCCATTTTCTAGCTATTGTTTTGTTCTTGGCTTGACCTCTAGCAATCAAACATTTATAGGCCTTTTCATTTGTCTTTCCCTTATATCCTAGGCCTTTTCTATTGAAGCTTGCCCTTTGGCTCCCTATGATCATGTTCAATGTGTTGGAGCCAATAGTAATTTTTTCTAGGGCTTTAGTCAAGTGGTCTACCTTTTCCCTTAAAGCCCTATTTTCTTCAATACATGCATCATTTACATCAAAAGGCATATAGTTATCATGTGAGCATGCATTTTCAAAACTAGAAGAAATATTATCATTAATATTTAAGCATGCTTGTTCTAATTTTTCTTCTAGGGCCTTAATTTGATCTAGCATGCTCTTATTTTTCTTTTTGGCCCTAAATAAATCCTTGGTTAAGCTAGAAATCATGGAAACTATTTTTTTGGGTGAAAGATTCGTTACCATAGTTTCCATGTCTTCTTCTTCGGATGATGAGGATGATGAAGAGCCTCCCCCTTCACTTGAGCTCTCCTCAATTGAGCTTGCTTCTTCTTTTTCAGAGGAGGAGGTGGAGTCTAGATCATCAAATACCATTAGGGCAAGATTTGAGTAGATATGTTCTTCTTCTTCAGATGAGGATGAAGATGGATCATCCCATGTCCTTGCTTTGAGTGCTTTTGCCTTCCCTTTCTCCTTGGCTTTCTTCTCAAGAGAGGACAATTATCTCTTATATGCCCCTCTCCTTGGCAATTGTAGCATATGATTTTCCTTTTGTGCCTTCTCCTATCATAAGATTTGTTAAATTTTAAATTTTTTAAAGCACGCCTTACCTTCCTTACCATATAAGCATCTTCATTGCTATTCATGGAGGATGAGGAGGATGCTTCATCGGAGGAGGAGGGAGTCTCCATCTTCTTCTTTACCTTGTTGGCTACTAGTGCCACCCCCCTTGTTGGCTTGATGCTTGGTTCTTCACTTACTCCTTCAAGCCTTGTCTCATGCAACTCCATGGTGGAAAAGAATTGCTCTAGAGTGGTTATCTCTAGATTCTTGGAGATGTAGAAAGAGTCCACCATTGAGCTCCATCTTGATGACCGAGGGAAGGCATCTATTGCCTTCATGACCATGTCCCAGTTGGAGAGTCTTTGTCCTACACTCGTTAGTCCAATCAAAATTTCTTTAAACCTAGAATGTAAAGAGTTTACCTTCTCTCCTTTTTCGAGTTTACCTTCATGGAGCTCTATGAGTTTCTCCCACATTTTCTTGGCGCTTGCACATTCCCCTATCTGGTTGATCTCTTGTTGGGGGAGCACATTGAAGAGGTGGTGCTTGGCCTTTGAATTTGCAAGGTGCTCCTCCCTTTGCTTTTTAGTCCACCTTGACTTCTCTATTGGTTCACCCTCTTAGTCCCTAGGCATCTCAAAACCGTTTTCCATTATAAGCATAATATCGAAATTGATTTCAAAGAATACCTCCATTCTCTTCTTCCACCAAGAGAATTCTCCTTCAAACTTCGGTGGGTGAATGTTGGAGCCTGCCATCCTTGATGTAGTGCTTGTTGCAGTGGTTAGTCCTCGACAAGCTACCTTGGCTCTGATACCACTTGTAGGAACATTGGTGGCCGGCTAGAGGGGGGTGAATAGCCCTTTTAGCATCGTAGATAGAAATCGATCGTTCGTTTGTCTACGAATCAAGTTAGCGCAATGGAAATATAATAAAGAAGCTAACTAAAAACAATTAAGAAAGAAACAAAATAGCCAATGCTAACAAGGAGAAGTAACGTGGTTCACGACCCTATGCTGCTAATCCACGGTCCAATTCGTTCCCCGATGAATCACTCCGAAACTACTCCAATATGGTCTCTTCCTTTAGCTTAAGCAAGGTGGAGGTAAACCTTTACAACAATGAGAACACTCCTTCTTTTACAATAGATGTGAAAGTAAACTAGGAGAAGAAGTTTCAGCTTTGTGGGGGCACTTAATAGGATGTTTAGAGCATGAACATTAGCAAACCAAAAGCCCAAACCTTCTCTATAAATATAGAAGGCTATTTTCTTCCCGTTGGCCACTAGAAGTCGACTGATGCCTTGATCAGTCGACTGCTCCTATAGTCGTTGCCCAATAATAGCTTCTTCCACGTTGGATTTCATCCAACGACTCCCACATCAGTCGACTGATCATCCCATCAGTCGACTGATGGAGCTATCAATCAAGTGCCGGAGGTGAGCACTCGACTGCTCACCATTCTGTGCCTAAAACCCTCGTGACCAGTCGACTAATGCCATCATCGATCGGTGGTCTTGATCATGATCGCCAAACAATTGCTGATCGTGATGACACAAAATCCGGACTCGTATACGGTCGAGTCACGGTCGACTTAGCGATCATTTGCCATGACATGGCGATCGTGGATGTTGGGTAAACCTCAAACTTAACATCCGTTTGAGAGTCCGGCGGTCAGGTAAACCTCAACCCTTACAGTCGAGCCTCTGACACTTAGCCATTCGGCCAAGTTTACTTAATGAGCTACTTACATTTCACTCATTCTCTCATCTCACTTGAAGTCCCTCACCGAAGCTCTCTTCGTTCGTAGCCACGTCCCTCGGCAGCATCAAGCGCACAACTTCGCAGTGCTCCTTCGCGTCTCTTGCCCTCGTAGTCTGCTTCCTTGGCTTCGCTTCAAGTCATCTCGTTCGGCGGTCCCTCGGATGCATCAAGCGCACGACTTCGCAATGCTCCTTCTTTGACTCATGCATGAGGTTATGAGTTGGTGAAACTTGCCAAAGCTCCATGTGCAAATTACTAAGTCCTGCAAGACTCCAATGCACATATCAAATCCAATCATCCTAACTTAAACCCTTTGCCACATACATCAAAACCATATCACATGGGTTGATTGCCCTAACAATGATCAGTCGACTGATGGGTATGATCAGTCGATTGATGGTCTATTCGTTGGAACTTGTCCGATGTGGATTAAGTCATTGTCTCACAATGTCTATAAGAGCAATTGATTGATGGTCTCAATCAGTCGACTGCTATGCGAAAATCAGCCTGAGTTGTAGGTTTAAAAGGAGCACGAAGGGAGGATTTTTGGCAATGGTTTCTAGAGCGATTTAGGGCAATTTGTTGGTGTAATTCAGGGTCTCCAAGTGCAGCTCAAGCAACCAAACAAGCAAGCATCCAAAAGCGCATTTGTAAAGTTTCCTTTATGTGTTTTTGTGTATTTCATTCATATTTGCTTGTATATCTTTCTTATTATTGTAATATCTGTTGTACGAGGTTTCTCTACCTCTGACTTGTTGTCGAGAAGGAGTATTTTGATTATTAGTGGTGTTTGGAATTGAGCCCAATCCGTGGAGTAGGAACCCTAAGGTTCCGAACCACGTTACATCTTTGTGTATTAGTGTGTTTGTGTTCTTGTATTTTTGGTATTGCTATATTATCTTTGTTTCCGCTACGCTAACAAAAATTGTAGCAAGCACGATTGATTTCCATCGTCAAACGAAAATGCACTATTCACCCCCCCTCTAGCGGTCACCAATGTTCCTACACTACTCATTGGGAATGATGTAGGATTGCTTCATTCAACTAAAGTATGGTTAGCCAGTAGATTCTCCATAAAGGATTTAGGTGAAGCATCTTATGTATTGGAAATACAAATCTATAGAGATAGATCAAAGGGGATACTAGGGCTAACCTGTTAGTAATATATGAGAGATGTCCTAAGGCAATCGCCTTATGTATGAACCATTTATATGATAAATGAAGATTCACTATTTGAGTATACATGGTTTCATGTATTTGATTGGATCTTAAACTCATTTACTGAATGTCCGCGATACAACTCACAGCATGAGAGAATTTGTGATTGGATCACAACTAGTGAGTATCTCTACATGTGTAATTGTGATGTATCAGAATTATCCCTAGTCGATGAATTGATGAATTTGGACACCATCAATTCTGTCGAGACTAGCACGAGGTATACTCCTTGGTGTATCCAAGCAGCTGATTCTCACTGGCTGGAGACATTGTGATGTCCGGAGTTAATCGTGGATGCTAGTTATGGTAACTAGTTCATTGGAGTGATCAACCGTAAGACTTCATATGGTTCTCTGCATATATATAGATATGTCAATGAAGTTCTTACTGTAGCTTAAGTACGATATTCCTTTGACTTGCGGTATTTAAGTCATCTTGATCATAAAGACTTATGCTTTGACATCTTAAGCAAGCATCTTTGAGGAGATGTGGACCCGGGATGATTGGGTATAAGTCAAAGTGATCGAAGGTGTTTGAATACCCTATAAAGGATTCACCACTCCTTGCAAGGAGATGTATACCCATGGCCTCTCGTCGGATTATTACTAAAGTCTTTGGCCAAAGCATTACATGTTTAGAGTAAGGTACTTTTTGATACATGTGCAGTAACTAGAATCCGTAGGATGAGGAAATGATACTTGGGCTAGGTGTGACGTAGTCAGCCTAGTGGGGACTGACACTATAGACCATGTCCTGAACCAAGTGGGTATAAGATGAGTGAAGTAAATGGGGAACGATTCATTCGAGCTGCTGAATGGTTTTAGAAATAGTTCTGGATCAACCGTTGATTTTTCCGGTTAATTGGGGATCATGATGTACTACTAGGTGCCACTCATGATCGTTCTATAATTAATGGTTAATTATAGACAGCCAACATAAACCGATAACCTATTTGGTCACACGCACAACGAGCGTAATCCGAAGGATTTAAAATGATCTTGAGAATGAGATTCTCAGACCGAGAGAAACTAGGTTTGGTTGAACCAAACATGAAGCGAGCATGAAATCGTTTCAGTCGCAATGGAAGCGTGGATGGGCCGTGTCTTGAGAAGACATAATGGATGAACCAAAATGGTTTGGTTCTAATCCAATGGAGGAGAATAAATCAAAGGGTTTGGTTTATTTCAAACGAATGAACCAAAGTTGGTTCGGTTCGTTTTAACTTAAAATAAACCATCATGGTTTGGTTTATTTTAACTTATATTAATGGAGCGGGTTAATGGGCCTTATGGTTATGATCCAATAACCATTAAGAGAATTAGTTCTCTATAAAAGAGGGCTTAAGGGTTTGTTAAGCCCTAATCAAAAAGCCCTAACCTAGTTTTGGCCGCCCACCTCTCCCTCCTCTCCATCTAGTCGGCGCCAATCTTATTGCCGCCGCCCACCTCCTCCAACCGGCAACCAGCTGTTGCCGTCTTCTCCACTTGCCAGCGTCGAGCTTCTGCCGGAGGAGCTCCGGTGATCATCCTTTGCTCCGGCGACAAGGTGAGCACATTGCTTTCCTTATTTGGCCGGCACAAGGTCTCTACCAAAGCTGTCCAGTTTTCTGGACAGCTTGTTTCCATCTTGTCGGAGCGTCGTTTAGACGACGTTTGGAGCTCCGACAGTGCCTCCCTTGCCGGGGATTCGATCTTCGGCAATCCTCATAGGTGGAGGACGAAGGATTCGTCAAACGGTTAATGAATACCTCTCCGGAGAAGCGAGATTTGAGGACTCGTTTTTGGATCCGAATTTGGATTCGGATCGTGATCTTCTCTCGATCACATTGTCTTCAACACGAGGCTAGTAAACCGTACGAAGACGAGGCTCATGACTTGGTGAAGTCATCCCGAAGATACTCGGCGTGGATACGGATAGAGACGATTCTAGCGAGGATCGTTCCGGTTGATGCCTTTTGTTAGTGAAAGCCCTAGAGCCAATCATGTGATGATTGTTGTATGGACTTTATTGTATCATATTCCTATTTATAAAGGCATGGTTATTATATTTACTTGTATTAGTGCCAAATAACTAAATATAATAATGTCCTTGAGTAGTAGGTTCTTATCTATATCAATCGATTGGTTGAATCGATAATGAGATGATATAGAGAACACTACTCTTAATCATTCCTAGTCGAGTATTAACATTCAAGGACAATGTTAATGCGTAGAGACTAGCATGTAGGTCAACATGATGACTTGATCTCACAAGTCATGGATATGAGATATCAAGTTGACACATGGGTATGCATTGGAGAATGTATACTGAATGACCCGCCATGAGAAAGTATCATGGATCGTTATATGAGTGTCATATACTTTCTCATGTGGCTATTAGTATGACTATTAGTCCTTAGACCTGAAGTCACCATGGTTCCCTACATAAGGAGTTGCATACTTTGACTTCGTCAAACGTCACCCGTAAATGGGTGGACTATAAAGGCGATTACTGGGTATGTAACAAATTATGCGGAGGGATGTGAGTAATGTAGATAGGATCTATCCCTCCTATATGACGGGAGTGACATCGATATTCTTGATAGAGTGAGACCACGAAGTGCATGGCCATGCCCAAATGAGTCAATATGAGATATTGAGCTCATTTGATTAGAGTGAGTCTACTTGGAGTTCAAGATTTAGATTGTACTGAGGATGACACGGTCTATGCCTCGATTGGTCAATCTAGATGTCAAGGATAGAGGGACATTGTCACATATTGTGAGAGTCACAATTATTAGTCACAAAGGTGATGTTGGAGATCAACATTCTTGTAACTTGGGTAGCAATGATGTGTTGCTAGATACCGCTCATTGCTTATGTTCCTAAATCAGTTTAGAGACATTGCCAATGTTACAAGAACCTATAGGGTCACACACATAAGAGCAAATAGATGGAGATTAGGTTCATATGACGAACCATGAGGATTAGGTTCATGGGATGAACCAAATTGGATTAAGAGTAATCCAAGTTAGACTAATTGAGTTAGATTCAAGTTGATTCAAGTGTTGAATAGAGATTCATTAAATTAAATTGACTTGAGTCAAGTGGTTAGATTTGATCAACCATGGGAGATTAGAGGTCAAGTTTGACTTGACTTGAGAGGGAAGATGAAAGGTCAAGTTTGACTTGACCAAATGCCATGTCATGATGATGACTTGGCATGGCCGGCCAATGATGATGCTCCACATCATCATTGACTTTGTCAATTGGTGCCACATCATGAGGGAGACCAAGAGGCATTGGAGTTACATGCATGCATGTAACCTCCCAAGCCATAATGTGGCCGGCCAACCCCATTAGATGTGGGAATTCATTTTGGTGGGTTACACAACTTCATCTTTAACCTTGGATCTGTTAGGGCAATCTCTTGTCGTAATATGGTTTTGATGGTGTGACAAAGGGTTTAAGTTAGTGTGATATGTTTATTTGATATGTGCGTTGAAGTCGTGCAGGACTTAGTAATTCGCACATGGAGCCTTGGCGGGTTCACCCTCACAACCTCGGTCCTTGAGTCGGTGAAGGATGACTTTGCGGAAGCCGTGTGCTTGGAGCATCCGAGGGACCGCCAGACTAGATGACTTGAAGTGAAGCCAAGGAAGCAGACTTCGGAGGCAAGAGACGCGAAGGAGCATTGCAGAGTCGTGCGCCTGATGCTGTCGAGGGACGTGGCCGCGAACGAAGAGAGCTTCGGCGAGGGACTTCGAGTGAGATGAGAGAATGAGTGAAATGTAAGTAGCTCATTAGGTGAACTTGGCCGAATGGCTGAGTGTCAGAGACTTGACCGCAAGGGTTAAGGTTTACCAGACCGTCGAAAGCTCAAACTTATGTTAAGTTTGAGTTTTACATTTACACCCGAGCCAAGTCATGGCGGATCGCTCTGGTCAGTGAGTTTGGTAGTATTATCGATGGGTTTATGCGCCAGTGATCATTGGATGGAATAGCGATCGGAAGGATATCGCAGACGACCGGCTCGTAGCCGGCCGGTCGACTACGGAGTGATCGGGTGAGGTCCATCGATCGGTATCAAGAGTTTTGTTGGACTACGGGATCCGACGTGTTGAGGCGTTAGAGTTATAATGATCGTGATCGTGGCGGCCAACGGGAAGAAATCAGCCCTCTCTATAAAAAGAGAGAGTGTGAGCCTCTGAGAGGCTAATGCTTATGCTCTAAGTAATCCTCCTAGTGCCCCACAAGCTCTAAACTCTTCTTACTTGTTTTTACTTCATTCTTATTGTAAGAAGAGTGATCTTGATTGTAAAGGTTACCTCCACCTAGCTTGGTGCAAAGGAGAGACCAATAGTGATTGGCTTTGGAGGAGTGATTCACCTCGGACGAATCGGGATCGTGGATTAGCGGCGTAGCCGTGAACCACGTTACATTCTTTGTTAGCATTTGTATTTTCATTTATTGCTTTGTCTTTATTGTTTATGCTTCCGCTTGCGCTAACGATTGTGTAGATGAGCAAACGAACGAGAGAATTCCGACATCCATTGAAAGAGGGCTATTCACCCCCATCTAGCCGGCCGTACCGATCCCCTACAAGTGGTATCAGAGCCAAGGAAAGCTTGTCGAGGACTAACCGCCACAACAAGCAACTTTCGAAATGGCCGGCTCCAACATCCATCCTCCGAAGTTTGAAGGAGAATTAAGCAGTGGAAGAAGCGAATGGAGGTATTTTCAAAGCGGATTTTGATATTATGATTACAATGGAATCCGGTTTCGTTTTGCCTAGGGATGAAGAGGGGAAGCCAATAGAGAAATCTAGGTGGACCAAAAGGAAAAGGGAAGAGCACCTTGCAAATTCAAAAGCCAAGCATCATCTCTTCAATGTGCTCCCCCAACAAGAAATCAACCGAATAGGAGAATGCCTAAGCGCCAAGGAGATGTGGGAGAAGCTAATTGAGCTTCATGAAGGCACATCCGAGGCGAAGCTAGCAAGGAGAGATCTCCTCCACTCCCAACTATCCAAAATTAAATTAGAAAAGGGAGAAAAGGTAACTTCTTTGCATTCTAGATTCAAAGAAATTTTAAATGGACTAACAAGTGTAGGAGAAAGGCTTGTTGGATCGATCGGATCGCTAGAGGGGGGGGGTGAATAGTGATAGAAACTTTTGAGTACGAATTCATTTTTAAAAAAAACTTATATGCAGCGGAAAGATAAACAAAAAGTAAAGGAGACAATAGACACAAGAGATTTACTTGGTTCGTAGCCGAAGGCTACTACTCCAAGGCCCTAGTGGTCCTTGACCACGTACGGAGGGCAAACTACTAAAGAACTCCTCCTCGTTGGAGGTAGGAGTTAGACGGATACAAAAAGCTCGAGGTAGAAGGACACTCCCCCTCTCCTCGTTATAATGAAAGCTTTACTAAAAGGAATAAACTGAAATACAATTTAGAACTTTCGTTACCGACGACTTTAAAGGTTGGAGGTTGAAGCTCTAGTCATCGTCGCGGCAGTGCTTCGTCGTAGGGATGTCGGAGAGTCGGAGCGTATCGGAAGCACTTGGAAGCTTTTGAATTGATGAAAAAACCCTAGGTTTGGCCCTCCTTTTATAGCCTTTGAGCCCCTCATCGAATGGGTCTTTAGCCAATCACAAATGGGCACAAAACCCCTTGAAAAATGGTGATAACTCTTGACTACTCGAGGCTGATCCGACGGCGATCGGTGATCGATGTCCATCATCGGTCGACCGATGGCGGCTCATCGATTCGATTGATGACCTTCTGATCATTGTTTGGCGGTAGTCGAGTCCTCCAAGTAGCGGATCGTGATGCTAGCTGCAAGGCAAGGTTAGCTCAACAAAAACATAATTTCGATGGTCGTCGACCATCCGATCTCGACCTAGACCATCTATAAGAAGTCTTTGGTCGGATCTACGCTTAAGATCATCCCCGTAAAGAGGATACGACCTTACTTACGCTCGCACACATGAGCTTACCTCAGTACTTACGTGTTGCTTTTGCTTCCGGCCTTCCACTCAATTCCTTCGGCTCCCTCCGAAGTCTCTTGAGTGTCGCCCGACCACCGCGGCTTTCTCCGGGTGTCGCTAGCCTTCAGCTCCAGCGTTGAGACTTTTCTGCACACTTGATTTAGCTCATGAGATAACAATATATGCTTAACTTTGTATCGTTTGCTATAATCAAAACTTAGGTTCGACTTAGGTGCCTACTGCACCAACAATCTTCCCCTTTTTGATTTATGGCAAACCCACATACAAAGTTAAGTAAATAGCAAGCATGAAGAGTAATAATGTGCATGAGAAACAAAAAATATGAAGATTAAGTTGGAGTAGTAAGGATTTTCTTCAAGTACTCCCCTTGAGGAAACCTCCCCCTTGACCGAGGGTGAGTCTTGAAGAAAGACCTTAATTCTCCCCCTTGAGGGTTGCTTTAAGTAATTAACATTACTTAAAGTTGGCCTTAGTAAAACGTTTTAGTTAAGCCCTTTCTCCCCCTTAAGTAAAACATTAACGACATAAAGTTTTAAAAAATAAGTTTAAGTAAAACGTAGACGACACAAATAAGTTTAAGTTAAGAATTCTTTGGCCTTTTGGTAAAAGTTAACTAAGTTTTAACTTTTGGCTTAAATATGAAGTAAGAGTTAAGTTATCAAAAAAAATTTTGACCCCTTAACTTTGGCCTTTTTCTCCCCCTTTTGCCGTATATCGAAAAGAGTAAGGGGTGTGTGGAAAACAAAATAAGTGTTAAATTTAAAGTCCAAGCATGTTCCCCATTTTTTATAAAAAAAATAATATACTGAAAATAAGCTCATCTATAAAATGTTCGACTCATATTTGGCTTGATTGATATGTAAGATCAACAAGTCCTGGTCAGAGTCGGTTAGTATGTATGATTATACTCCGTGGTTCATAGCGATGCACTAGCTCTACATCTGGAACCAGGAGTAAGGTCCTAACATCTCACGCCCATCTACGTGGCTATGTACACAAACACATTAGTCCTATGTGTTGTGAGATGTACTGGCTCCTTAAATCTATAGGTGCATGATATCTAAGGTATGTCCTATGCTAGTTCCATAAAAAAGAAATTAAAGAAATAGTAGTAAGAACATATAATTTGCATGTACCTATTCTATTACGCACATGCCCAATTTTCGTCTTAATAGACTAAATTCGGCTTTGGGTAGGGGTTTAGTAAATAGGTCTGCTAAGTTAGACTTCGATTCGACGTATTCGAGTTGTATTGCTCCGTTGGCCATATGTTCTCGAATGAAATGATGTTTGACCTCTATATGTTTGGTCCTAGAGTGACATATCGGATTCTTTGTAAGATTAATTGAACTAATGTTATCTACATGAAGTTTAGTATTCGTAAAGTCTAACTTAAAGTCGCGGAGGGTGTGCTTCATCCAAAGAAGCTGCATGACACACTCACCCATCGCGATGTATTCGACTTCGGTGGTAGATAAAGCAACACAGTGTTGTTTCCTACTGCACCAACTCACTAGACTCGAGCCGAGAAGTTGACAACAACCACTCGTGCTCTTTCTATTGAGCTTACTACAGCATAATCCGAATCGGAGTAGCCGATTAGTTCGAACTCCGTAGATCTAGGGTACCAAATACCAACGTTAAGTGTACCCTTGAGATATCTAAGGATACGCTTAACTAGGGTTAGGTGAGACTCCTTAGCACAGGTTTGAAACCTGGCGCACATACTTACTGCGAATAGGATGTCGGGTCGACTCGCAGTTAAGTATAGGAGACTCCCTATTACGCTCCTATAGTACTTTAAGTCAATGGACTTACTTTCAGGGTCTTCTCCTATGTTAATATTAATCGCCATTGGGGTGTTTATTATCTTAGCGTCTTGCATTCCAAATCTTTTAATTAACTCCTTAGTGTATTTCTGTTGATATAGGTATATACCATCCTTAGTTTGTTTAATTTGTAGACCTAAAAAGAAACTTAACTCGCCTACCAAGTTCATTTCAAACTCACTTTCCATGAGTGAAACGAACTCGTTTAGTAAGGCTAAGTTAGAGGTTCCAAAAATTATATCGTCTACGCAAATTTGAGCTATGAATATTTCTTTACCTAAGGTTTTTACGAAGAGAGTTGGGTCAACTAAGCCTTGGTTAAACCCTTTTGACTTAAGATGGATTGAAAGTCTCTCGTACCAAGCTCGAGGAGCTTGTTTAAGTCCATAGAGAGCTTTCTTAAGTTTTAGAACATGGTCGGGTTTATCTAGATTTTTGAATCCGGGGGGTTGGCTAATATAAACTTCTTCTTTAATGTATCCATTTAGGAATGCCGACTTAACATCCATTTGAAACAGCTTAAATCCTCGATGTGCGGCATAAGCTAGCAACATTCGAATGGATTTGAGTCTAGCTACTGGGGCATAGGTTTCGTCGTAATCTAAGCTTTTGACTTGACTAAACCCTTTGGCGACTAACCTAGCCTTGTTTCTAACTACTTCACCTTTATCATCAAGCTTATTTCGAAACACCCACCTTGTTCCAATTATCGTTTTGTCTTTAGGTGGTGGTACTAATTCCCACACTTCATTCCTAGTAAATTGAGCTAGCTCTTCTTGCATTGCAATAATCCAATCGGGATCAAGAAGAGCTTGTTCAATTGATTTGGGTTCTATTTTTGAAATTAAGGAAATTTGACTAAGGTTCCTATAGGATGCTCTAGTTCGAACTCCTAGATTAGGATCTCCTATCACTTGATCGATAGGGTGGTTAGTCTGAATCCTAGATTGGGTTGGGTTTGTATCACCTAATGCTTGATCAATGGGGTGACTTGGTTGAACACTAGTTTGACTCGGATCAATTGTCACTTGGTCGACAAGAGAAGTTGGTTGATGTGGATTAGACTCGATCTCAGGGTCGGAGATGAGTTTGGTATCAGTGGGCTCAACACTTGGGGTCATTAAGGGTTTTGTAGGTTCGGGTACTTCATCAAATACTACATTGATAGTCTCCTCGACTCTAAGGGTGTCGTGGTTATATACTCTATAAGCTCGACTTGTAGTCGAGTATCCTAGAAAGATTCCGGTCGTGGTTTTGGATGTAAATTTCCCTAGGTAATCCTGAGTGTTTAGGATATGTACCTTACACCCAAATACCCTAAAGTACTTGATGTTAGGTATTTTATCGTGATAAATCTCGTACGAGGTCTTAAGGTGCCTTTTTACCATAAGGATCCTATTTTGGACATAGCATGTCGTACTCACGGCTTCTGCCCAAAACCTATCGGGTAGGTCGTATTCGTTCAACATGGTCCTAGCGGCTTCTTGTAGAGTTCGGTTTTTCCATTCCACTAGGCCATTTTGCTGAGGGGTCATAGGGCAAGATAATTCATGGTGGTATCCGTTTAGGTTACAGAAGTCGGTGAACCTTTGATTTTCGAATTCACCACCATGATCGCTTCTAAGTCTTTTAACCTTAAGGTCTTTTTGATTCTCGATTAATTTGAATAGATTGATTAATTGATCTAGGGTATCATTTTTATGTTTGATGAACCTAACCCAGGTAAACCTGGAGTAGTCGTCAATTATGACTAAGCAATATTGACTTCTATTGAGTGACTTGGCTCCATGTGAATCGAATAGATCCATATGCAGGAGCTCAAGTACACTTGAGGTTCGTTCTTGGTTAGTTAACTTGTGTTGTGTCCTAGGTTGTTTTCCTTGTTGACAAGCATTACAGATTTTATTAACCAAGTTGTTGAGGTTGGGTAAGCCTCTGACTAAGCCACTCTGACTCATCTTGTGGACGAGTCTTGGGTGCGAGTGACCGAGTCGTCGGTGCCACAACCATGATTCCTCTTCCTGTGTCATAAGACATTTGGCTGAGGATTTGATTAAGTTAATTGTGTAAATGTTATTTGTCCTAGTTCCTTTGAGTATTGTTTTAGCTGTTTTATTTGTTTTAATTACACATTCATTTTCTAAAAATACGACCTTATAGTTATTGTCACATAATTGGCTTACGCTAAGCAGGTTATATTCAAAATTCTCTACAACTAATACATTTTTAATAACAAAATTCGAGTTAAGCTCGATATCACATGATCCGATGATTTTGAGCTTGCCGTTATTCCCAAAGGCTACCGATCCTTGTCATTTGAATCGAAGCTTTGTGAATTTGAGTTGATCGATGGTATGCTCAGAGCAACCGTCTCAACATCCATTGATCCTACACACAAGGTGGTTGGATTGGATGTTAGATTTTTTTTAAAAAAAAAAATTGGTTGTAAGTTGTTAAACCTAGGTCATCTCACCTGTGTCTATATGATCAATCATGTTATACTTATGTGTTTTTTGTGAGATGACTTCCAATTAAGTTGATTAAGTGCATTTAGGTTCAAGTAATTTTATGTTAGATTTAGATTTAAACCTAGGCTTGTCAAGTTTACCTTTTCAAGATCATGGCTTCCAGGTCGTGGCGAGGCACAGGGGCCTTCTTTTATCGGATCATCGACCACTTCCTTAGACAAAGCCATTTTCAAGAAAATGATGACTTGACTCACCTAAGACTATCTCCTAGTCTAACTGGTTATTTTTGAAAAGAGGCTCCCCGAGGCTCAATCTTTTCGAGGAATTTTAGATGGTTATGTTTTTGAAAAGAGGCTCCCCGAGGCTCAATCTTTTCGAAGAATTTTAGTTGGTTATGTTTTTGAAAAGAGGCTCCCCGAGGCTCAATCTTTTCGAAGAATTTTAGTTGGTTATGTTCGTGTTCTAAGTGAGTTCACAAGTTTTAAAGCACAAATTTTCTAAGTTAAAGAATGCAATTTCTAAGTTAAAGCACACACTTTCTAAGTTAAAACATGCAATTTCTAAGTTAAAGCACACACTTTCTAAGTTAAAACATGCAATTTCTAAGTTAAAGCATGCAATTTCTAAGTTAAAGCACAAACATGTTTTGTACTGGCTCCCCCTAGACCGTTGAATCGGTTCGGTCTATCCACATAGTGGATTTGGTCCTTGGGAATCCAGTACGGGTTGGATCCTAGAGTTGAAATCAAAAGGTTCTTAGGGACCCATGCTTGGACATGTTTCCTATGTCGACTTACAATCGACATATACAACCTATTAGTCGTGTTTGAGTTAAACCCTAGTCCAACCTTGTTGTACACGACCCTTTGAGATCCAAGTAGGAGGTCAAGTCCTTTGGATCCCGAAGTGAACCTTTCCAACGTGTTCCTAAGATCTTCGACTTGAATTTTCAAGAGAGAGTTCTCAACTTCGAGCTTTTCAACTCGAGTTGAGTCCTTCTCTTGAACTTGACTAGTCGAAGAGGTTAGGGAGACCTCGTGTTTGAGGAGTTTAACCTCCTCAACAAGGGTCTCGACCTTGGACTCGGACTTAGCTAACTTCCTAGACAAAAACCTAACCGTATTATGTAAAGTATTAAATAAAGTTCGACTTACTTTAAGGGTATCTTTTGAACCGGATGCGTATCCGTGGCTTGACTTGAAGGTAGCTTCGTAGTCCGAGTCATCCTCAGGTTCTGACTCAAGTTTAGGTTCGGTCTCCGTGTCTGACTCAATTGATTTCGCCATGAAGACGTGGTCTTCGTCTTCTTCGGATGACGCTTCTTCCCATGTCGCGTTGAGGGCCTCCTTGTGCTTAGGTGCTCGGTGGTTGAGCTTGGGGCACTCAGACTTGATATGTCCAAACCTGTTACACTCATAACACCTAATATTAGAACTTTTAGGCTTACTTTGGTTGGGTCGAGTTGTGGTTCGCTTTCGTCCCTTGGCTATCCTTCGAGCTAGGTTCATTAGTTCGGCAGTCAACTCCGGGTCAACTTCTTCTTCGGACTCGTCTTCCTCCTCGGTTGGTGGTGGCTTGCTTGCAATTTTCTTCTTCTTTGATCCTGCAAACAAGGCTATACCCCTCTCGGGTTCCGAGTTGGACTTCTCATGTAATTCGAAATCTAAAAAGAGTTCATCTAACCTAATTTTAGAAAGATCCTTGGAGACCTTGTAGGCATCGACCATGGATGCCCACAAGGTAGTCCTCGAAAACGAGTTTAGAACATACCTTATAAGGTCGCGGTTTTCGACCTTTTGCCCGATTGCGTGTAGGTTGTTATCTATGTCCTGTTCTCGGGCGTGAAGTTGGGTCGCGGACTCGTGTTCCTGCATTTTTAGGTTATATAGTTTATTGAAAAGAAGATCACACTTACATACCTTGGCTTCATCGGTCCCTTCATGTAGCTCCACTAGTTTCGTCCAAAGATCTTTTGCGCTTATGAAGGGGCCGACGCGATTTAGCTCCTCCTTGGATAGGCCGCATTGGAGGATTTGTGTTGCCTTGGCGTCGGCTTCGACTTGTCATTTTGTTGCAATGGTCCATTGATCATAATCCAAGGAGTCACCCACTTCATTAGTCGGAAGTGTGAAACCCGTTTGGATTATGATCCACATATCGATTTGGGTTTTGAGAAAGCATTCCATCCGACCCTTCCAATAACGGAATTCATCTCCGTTGTAAAACGGAGGTCGGACGGTGCTAAAACCCTCGATATGGGCCATTAGAACAAAAGACACAAATAGACGGAGACGAAGAAACTAACAACGACAAAAACACGAAAACAAGTACCAAGACTCGCGTCTTGGATTAGTAGTGCGAGAGAAAAACTTAACAAAGAAAAATAAAAAAAAAAAACAGAATTAAAAGAAAAATAAATCTGTAAAAAAGGCTAGATTGGTGGTTTCACCAAATCTTAGCAACCCCCAGCTCTGATACCAATTGTTGGATCGATCGGATCGCTAGAGGGGGGGGTGAATAGCGATAGAAACTTTTGAGTATGAATTCGTTTTTAAAAAAACTTATATGCAGCGGAAAGATAAACAAAAAGTAAAGGAGACAATAGACACAAGAGATTTACTTGGTTCGTAGCCGAAGGCTACTACTCCAAGGCCCTAGTGGTCCTTGACCACGTACGGAGGGCAAACTACTAAAGAACTCCTCCTCGTTGGAGGTAGGAGTTAGACGGATACAAAAAGCTCGAGGTAGAAGGACACTCCCCCTCTCCTCGTTATAATGAAAGCTTTACTAAAAGGAATAAACTGAAATACAATTTAGAACTTTCGTTACCGACGACTTTAAAGGTTGGAGGTTGAAGCTCTAGTCGTCGTCTCGGCAGCGCTTCGTCGTAGGGATGTCGGAGAGTCGGAGCGTATCGGAAGCACTTGGAAGCTTTTGAATTGATGAAAAACCCTAGGTTTGGCCCTCCTTTTATAGCCTTTGAGCCCCTCATCGAATGGGTCTTTAGCCAATCACAAATGGGCACAAAACCCCTTGAAAAATGGTGATAACTCTTGACTACTCGAGGCTGATCCTTTGACCGATCGATCGATGTCCATCATCACGATCGGATGGCAAGATCGATCGATCGATGACCTTCGGCGATCGATTGTTTGACGACAACGTCGAGTCCTCCGCGGTCGGTGATGCTAGCTGCAAGGCAAGGTTAGCTCAACAAAAATATAATTTCGATGGTCGTCGACCATCCGATCTCGACCTAGACCATCTATAAGAAGTCTTTGGTCGGATCTACGCTTAAGATCATCCCCGTAAAGAGGATACGACCTTACTTACGCTCGCACACACGAGCTTACCTCAGTACTTACGTGTTGCTTTTGCTTCCGGCCTTCCACTCAATTCCTTCGGCTCCCTCCGAAGTCTCTTGAGTGTCGCCCGACCACCGCGGCTTCCTCCGGGTGTCGCTAGCCTTCAGCTCCAGCGTTGAGATTTTTCTGCACACTTGATTTAGCTCATGAGATAACAATATATGCTTAACTTTGTATCATTTGCTATAATCAAAACTTAGGTTCGACTTAGGTGCCTACTGCACCAACAAGGCTCTCCAATCGCGATATGATAATGAAGGCCATAGATGCTTTCCCCCGATCATCCAAGTGGAGTTCAATGGTGGACTCATTTTACATTTCAAAGAATCTAGAGGTAAGTACTCTAGATGAATTTTTCTCCACTATGGAATTACATGAATCTAGGCTTGAAGGAATACAAGAAGAGCCTAGAATTCAACCCTCAAGAGGAGTAGCTTTGATAGCGAACAAGGGGAAGAAGAAGATGGAAATCCCCCCTCCTCCGATGACGAAGCGTCTTCCTCCTCCTCCATGGATAGCACCGAAGAAGCCTATATGGTAAGGAAGGTAAGACGTGCATTTAAGAATTTTAGATTTGATAAATCTCATGATAGGAATAGAAGACCAAGGGGGAAGGTCATATGCTACAATTGCCAAGGAGAGGGGCACATAAGGGACAATTGTCCTCTCCTAAACAAGAGCAAGGAAGAGAGGAAAAAGAAAGAAGAAAAGAAGAAGAAAAAGGGGAGCAAGAAAAAGAAGGAAGAGGAGAAGAAGACAAAAGAAAAGGGGAAGACCAAAGCTCTAAAGGCAAGGACTTGGGATGACCCATCCTCATCCTCCTCATCATCATCGGATGAGGAGAATGCCTTTGTCACCAATTTGGCCTTGATGGCCTTTGATGACTTGGATTGCTCCTCATCCGAAAATGAAGGATCAAGCTCAAGTGGGGAGAGCTCAAGTGAAGGGGGAGCTTCTACATTCTCATCATCCGAAGAAGAAGAGGATATGGAAACTATGGTAACAAAAGCCTCTCCTAAGAAAATAGTTTCCATAATTTCTAGTTTAACTAAGGACTTATTTGGAATGAAAAAGAAAAATAAAAGCATGCTTAATCAAATTAAGGCATTGGAAAATAAGCTAGAAAATGCATGCTTAAATGATAATATTTCTTCTAGCTTAAATGATGCATGCTCACATGACCTTTATGTGCCATTAGATGTTAGTGATGCATGTATAAATGAAAATAGGGCCTTAAGGGAAAAGGTAGATTATTTAACAAAAGCCCTAGAAAAATTCACAATTGGCTCCAACACATTGAACATGATCTTAGGGAGCCAAAGAGCTAGTTTCAACAAAAAGGGTCTAGGCTACAAGGAAAAGAAAAATGAAAAGGCCTACAAATGCCTAATAGCTAGGGGACAAGATAAGAAGAATGTAATAGCTAGGAAATGGATCCCCAAGGAATACTTAGTGAACCCAATAGGAAAGAACTTATTTTGGGTTCCAAAATCCATCCTTAAGGGTTAGAAAACCCCTAGGGTAGTCAACCATATGCAATTGACCTATATCATATTTTGGTTGACTTAGGATGGCGGGACAACATTTTTAGAATAGTGTTGGGTGATGATAACGTGCCCATAAATAGATAATAATGCTTAAATCATGATGATTAATGTAATTGCTATGTATGTTTGAAATCATGATTTATGATTTTAATATTTGGCACGTAATCATGAGAAATAGGGTTGAATCATGCTTTAGGTGATACTTTGCTTATTATCATCATATAATACCTAATGCATGATTATTATTCATGAATACATGTATTTCATGATCATAATGTAAAATTAATTGACATATGCCTTTATGATCATGATGATTGTTAGGTTGATACTTAACCATGATAGAATTGCATGAATACAAGGGTTAAGTATATACAAATACCCCCTAGGATGCATCTCACACTCACTATAGGCTAACTTGATTGCAAACTTAGCATGGGTGAGATGTTAGGAGGATACAAATGTCCACTAATGCCTATGGCATCTAGATGGTCATTTAAAGTATCAACATAGCAATAATAGGCCAATCATGGGGAAGACTTATGTTTAATTCATAAACATATTGCCCAAAGATCATGGTTGGATATTTTATATGTTTTCAAAACAATTTCTTAATCTAAAATCTACGTATTCATGTTTTGAAACAATTTAAAGCAAGACTAGGTGTTAAAATGGATACTCTTATGATCAAAAACCTAGTAGTTTTTAAAGCTTATGGATTTTTGGCAAATACGTGGAAATATAATGATTTTTTATGAAAACCTATTTTTCACTGATAGATATACTTAAAAGAAATGTGTTCCCTAAATTTCATGATTTTTCGAATTTTCTGGAATTTTTAATGCATTTAAAATTTGAAAATCGAATTTGGAATCCATTGTGTCGGTCATCATTGCCATCTGTGATCATTGATAACTGAAAACAGCCCAATATTTTCTGATTTCAGATTTTAATCAAGTTTTTGGGTTTCTCTTTCTACTATACTTGATGCCATGAATTTATAAATTAGGATTAATCTTTTTGATGGTGTCAAAGGGGGAGAAATGTATGTTTAAGTAAAGGGGAACATATTTAGGGGGAGAAATGATTATGCTTATGATAGGGGGAGAACATTTTTATGGGGAGTTTCATGGATTAAGGGGGAGTTGCATGTTGCTATATCATGTTTATCTTTACATGCTTTCTTACCTTAGAATTTATATCAAATGTTTTTACCTAACTTAAATGGATTGCCACACATCAAAAAGGGGGAGATTGTTAGGGCAATCTCTTGCCGTAATATGGTTTTGATGGTGTGGCAAAGGGTTTAAGTTAGTGTGATATGTTGATTTGATATGTGCGTTGAAGTCGTGCAGGACTTAGTAATTCGCACATGGAGCCTTGGCGGGTTCACCCTCACAACCTCGGTCCTTGAGTCGGAGAAGGATGACTTTGCGGAAGCCGTGCGCTTGGAGCATCCGAGGGACCGCCGGACGAGATGACTTGAAGTGAAGCCAAGGAAGCAGACTTCGGAGGCAAGAGCGCGAAGCGAGAGGGCGTGGCGCGAACGAAGAGAGCTTGGCGAGGACTTCGAGTGAGATGAGAGAATGAGTGAAATGTAAGTAGCTCATTAGGTGAACTTGGCCGAATGGCTGAGTGTCGGAGACTTGACCGCAAGGGTTAAGGTTTACCCGACCGCCGGAAGCTCAAACTTATGTTAAGTTTGAGTTTTACACGCACCGATCAAGCCAAGTCATGGCGCGATCGCTCCGAGTCGAGTGAGTTCATTGGTATCCGACGATGGGTTTATGCAGCTGATCCGCCATGGAATGACAATGATCGCCAGAGGATATCGCGAACGCAGACCGCTTCAGCCGGCCGATCGGCCGATCGACTTGAGGAGGTAGCAATGATCGGTGAGGTCCATCACCGACCAAGAGTTCCGTTGGACTACAACGGTCGAGATCCAACGTGTTCGAAGGCCGTTGTAGTGACGGCAGTCGACTGCCAAGGGCAGCAGTCGACTGGTGGCGGCCAACAGGAAGAAATCAGCCCTCTCTATAAAAAGAGAGGGTGTGAGCCTTTGAGAGGCTAATGCTTATGCTCTAAGTGATCCTCCTAGTGCCCCACAAGCTCTAAACTCTTCTTACTTGTTTTTACTTCATTCTTATTGTAAGAAGAGTGATCTTGATTGTAAAGGTTACCTCCACCTAGCTTGGTGCAAAGGAGAGACCAATAGTGATTGGCTTTGGAGGAGTGATTCACCTCGGACGAATCGGGATCGTGGATTAGCGGCGTAGCCGTGAACCACGTTACATTCTTTGTTAGCGTTTGTATTTTCATTTATTGCTTTGTCTTTATTGTTTATGCTTCCGCTTGCGCTAACGATTGTGTAGACGAGCAAACGAACGAGAGAATTCTGACATCCATTGAAAGAGGGGTATTCACCCCCCTCTAGCCGGCCGTACCGATCCCCTACAGGATCAACTTCCCTCAAGCTCTCTCCCTCTCCCAACATCTTTGGACGAACCATCCATAGAGTGCTAGCACACTCAAGGGTGTGTTTTCTCCACCTATTGCTTGTGTGGATACCAATAGAGGAGTGTGCACTTGACACTCTTGAGTTCCGGCGAACCTTTTGGACGAGCGGGATTTGCGAAGGGCATCGCATTGAGGGTAACGTCCTTATCATGTAGATCTAAGGTAGATCTAGGGTTTTATATAAACACATACATGTTTTTTGTTTTAATACATCTTCGCACGGATCCGTGGCGGGGGCTTCCGAGGTTTTTGCAATGCAAAAAGCGGTTTTTGTGGCTCGAAAAAACCCAACACCTTTCCCGCTACACGTGATACGTAAGGTATACGTAGTTAAATTTCCTTTTATTGCAAAATTTAAATTTACGGTTATGTCTACACATGTTGTACTATGCATGCGTGTGATGTGTGTGTTGTAATAAATGTTGATTTATTATTTTTATTTCTTCCGCTGTGCACATGTTTACGAAACATGTTCGTACACACACTCGCCGCGGTGACGGAAACCCAACATAACCCAATCCACATATATAGATACCATACTTAGTAGATTCTCAATAGAAGAATCTAAGAGAGGATACTTACCAATGTGTCATGGTGTAACTCTATCCAAGTCTATATGCCCTAGGACACATGAAGAGATAGAGATGATGACACGCATTCCCTATGCATCTGCCATCGGTAGTATCATGTATTGTATGATATCTACAAGACTAGATTTAGTATATGCTCTGAGTGTCACGAGCCGATATTAGGCAAATCCTGGTCTGTTGCATTGGAAAGTTGTCCACCTCTCCTTGTTATGATAAAAGCCTCGAGTACAAGTAAAGTAAGACAATTGAAGTAAAGTACGACAACTAAAATAAGACTATCGACAAATGGACTTGGAAACTTGGCGCATCGTCGGCGTTACGACGGCGTAGCATTGTCGTTGAAGTTGTAGCATTGTGGGAGCACTTTGAGAGCAAGGATTGATGATTGAAAAGGGTGAAAACCCCCTTCTTTTATAGCCCTTCAAACCTTAGCTCGTTGAGATCCAAATTTGTGTCAAAGAGCCTCATCCCCCCAATTTTGGTGGAGCTTATCCTGACTTTCTACGAGCTGACCAGTTTGAATAGCAGTTGACCGATGACCCTCAGTAGTCGACTGATGGTAGGATATGTCGACTGTCAATAGCCTTCAGTCGACTGTCAGCTTGGTCACTCAACTGTAATAAAGAGATAGCATAGAAAACATGAAATGATGGTAAATACGACGGCTCCTTACCGTTCGATCTTGGCCTAGACCTTCCTCCGGAAGTCTTAGCCGGATCACCACCTACGATTGTCCTCGTACGGAGGATGCAACCTTACCATTGGTCCACACTCGTGCTTACCTCTGGTCCTTTCCGACCTGTCGCTTAGCTTTCGATCTCCACCTAGGTTCTTCAACTCCAACGAAGTTCTCTTGGTGTTGCTCGACCTTCATCTTAGCTTAAACACTTCCTGCACACTTAACACAGCTCATGAGATAACAATAATGACTTAACTTTGAACCTTTGCCATAATCAAAATCTAGGTTCGATTATCTGGTACCCCTGCACGAACAATCTCCCCCTTTTAGATCTATGGCAAACCGATTCAAAGTTAAGGAAAATTAAGCATAAAGTGAAGTAATAATAACATGTAGTACTAAGCACAGAAATGGATGAATAATGAATATAAAGTGAGTAATAAGCATGAGTGAAATGTGTAATAAGCATGGCATGAGTAAGTTAGTATGAGTAAGCTCTTTTTCAAACCCTCCCCCTTGAGGTTACCTCCCCCTTGACCTTAGGTGAGTTTTTGAAAAAAGAGCTTATCTCTCCCCCTTAACGTTTGGCCACTTAAAGAAAGTTAAATTTTAAAAAAACTTTTGATCCCTTAACTTTGGCCTCTTTCCCTTAACTTTGGCCTCTCTTCTCCCCCATTTGCCATAAATCGAAAAGATTTAGGGGTTTTGAAATAAACTTTAGAACCCTGTATGTTTAAAAGTCCAAACATGCCCCCTTTAAATTTTGAAAATAATAGTTTCAATATAAGTTCATCTAAAAACATGTTCAACTCTTTTTGACTTAATTGATATAAAATGATCAATAAGTCTTGATTAGAGTTGGTTATTTTAAATAATTATACTCCATGATTCATATCGATGCACTAGATCTACATCTAGAATCAGGAGTAAGGTCCTAACATCTCACGCCCATCTACGTGGCTCAGTACACAAACACATTGATCCTATGTATTGTGAGATGTGTTGACTCCTTAAATCTATAGGTGCATATTTTCTAAGGTAAAAACTGAGCTAGTTCCATGTAGTATGAAAAATAGAGTATAAATAAGAGTTGAGTCCTATTCAACTACGCACATTCCTAATCTTCGTCTAAGTAGACTAAATTCTGCTTTAGGTAAGGGTTTCGTGAAAATGTCCACTAGGTTCGATTTCGACTCAACATATTCAAGTTCTATAGTTCCATTTGCTACGTGTTCTCGTAAAAAATGGTGTTTAACTTCTATGTGTTTGGTCCTAGAGTGATAGATCAAGTTTTTAGTTAGATTAATAGAACTAATGTTATCAATTGAAATTCTAGTGTTACTAAAATTTAATTGAAAGTCTTGGAGAGTGTGCTTCATCCAAAGAAGTTGAGTGACACATTCACCCGTTGCAACGTACTTAGCTTTGGTGGTAGACAAGACAATACAATGTTGCTTTCTACTACACCAGCTGACTAGACTCAAGCCTAGGAGTTGGCAACATCCACTCGTGCTCTTCCTATCGAGTTTACTACCAGCATAATCTGAGTCAGAGTAGCCGATTAGTTCGAACTTGCTTGATCTAGGGTACCAAATACCTACGTTTAGTGTTCCTTTTAGGTACCTAAAAATTCATTTGACTAGCGTTACATGCGACTCCTTTGCACAAGATTTCAATCTTGCACACATACTTACTGCAAAAAGTATATCAGGTCGACTCGCAGTTAAGCAAAGAAGGCTACCTATCGCGCTCCTATAGTACTTTAAATCGATTTCTTTTCTATCTAAGTCTTCTCCTATATTTACATTAGTTGCCCTTGGTGTATTAATTTCCTTGGAATTTTGCATTCCAAATCTATTAATTAATTCCTTAGCATATTTACGTTGGTGTAAGTAAATTCCTTCCCTAGTTTGTTTTATTTGTAGGCCTAAGAAAAAGGTAAGTTCTCCTACTAAGTTCATTTCGAATTCACTTTCCATTAGTGAAATGAACTCATTTAATAAGGTTGTCATCCATTTGAAATAATTTGAAACCTCGATGTGTAGCGTAGGCTAATAACATTCTAATCGATTCAAGTCTAGCTACGGGTGCATATGTTTCATCATAGTCTAACCCCTCTACTTGATTAAATCCTTTAGCAACTAACCTAGCCTTATTCTTAACAACATATATCATCAAGTTTGTTTCAAAATACCCATCTTGTTCCAATTTTTATTTTTCCCTTAGGTAGGGGTACTAATTCTCAAACTTGACTCCTAGTAAATTGAGCTAACTCTTCTTGCATGACTATAATCCAATCGGAAGAAGAGCTTGTTCAATTATTTTGGGTTTGATTTTTTAGATGAGTGAAATTTGGCTTAGGTTTCTATAGGACGCTCTAGTTTGAACCCCTAGATTAGGATCACCTATTACTTGATCAATAGGATGATTTTCTTGTAACCTAAATTGATTTGGGT
This sequence comes from Wurfbainia villosa, assembly GCA_025175895.1. NCBI lineage: Eukaryota > Viridiplantae > Streptophyta > Magnoliopsida > Zingiberales > Zingiberaceae > Wurfbainia > Wurfbainia villosa. The sequence goes on along the minus strand of CM046002.1, from coordinate 27,055,277 downwards.
TAGGATTTATGCTAGACTCATTTTGATGGTTAAGTTAAGGTCTAGCATCATTTTCAATTTGGTCATTAATCAATTCTATTTCGGGTTTTGGGGGTTTTGTTTTCTTCATCAAATACTACATTGATTGTTTCTTCTATTTTTAGGGTTTCATTGTTGTACACAATATATGCTTTACTAGTGGTCGGGTATCCTAGAAAGGTTCCGGTACGAGTTTTAGAGGTGAATTTCCCTAAGTGATCCTTAGTGTTTAATATGTATACCCTACATCCAAAAACCCTAAAATACTTAATGTTTGGTAATTTTTCACAATAGATTTCATATGATGTTTTAAGGTATCTTCTAACTAATAGAATCCTATTTTGAATATAGCAGGCCATATTGACCGCTTCTGCCCAAAACCTATTAGGTAGGTTGTACTCATTCAACATGGTTCTAGTGGCTTCTTGTATGATTCTACTTTTACGTTCAACTAGACCATTTTGTTGAGGGGTCTAGGGCAAGAGAACTCATGGTGGTACCCGTTTTGGTTATAAAAGTCGGTGAACCTATGGTTTTCAAATTCACCACCATGATCGCTTCTAATTCTCTTTATCTTAAGATTCTTTTCATTTTCTATTAATTTGCATAGATTGGTGAGTTGATCTAAGTTTTCACTTTTATGTTTTAAAAACCTAACCCATGTGAACCTAGAGTAGTCATCGAATATAACTAGATAGTATTGGCTTCCATTTAGTGACTTGTCTCCATGAGAGTCAAAGAGGTCTAAGTGTAGGAGCTCAAGTACACTTTTAGTTCTTTCTTGATTAGTTAGTTGATGTGAAGTCCTAGTTTGTTTATCTTGTTGACAAACAATACAAATTTTGTTTTCTAGATTATTTAGGTTGGGTAGACCTCTAACTAAGGCATTCTGACTCATTTTGTTTATGAGTCTAGGATGGGAGTGGTCGAGTCATCGGTTCCACAACTATGATTCCTTTTGTTGTGTCATCAGACACTTGATTGAAGAGTTAGGTAAACTGATTGTGTAAATGTTACTATTCCTAGTTCCCTTAAGTATAGTTTTTGAGGCATCACAATTTTTAATTAGGCATTCATTTTCTAAGAAGATGACCTTATAATTATTGTCACACAATTGACTAACACTAAGGAGATTAAATTCAAAATGTTCAACTAAAAGTACATGACGAATTATGAATTTTGAGTTTTTCTCAATATCACCTGATCCAATGATTTTGAGCTTCTCGTTGTTTCTGAATGCTACCGATCCTTGGTTTTTGAATCTGAGCTTTGAAAACTTTAGTCGGTCTCCGGTCATATTTCAGAAGCACCCACTGTCCAACATCCATTGATCCTACACATCTAGTAGTTGGATCGGATATTAGAATTTTAAAGTTGTTTGAAAATTTTAGCCTATGAATCATCTCACCCTTTCTACATGATCAAACATGTTAACCTTATATGTTATGTGAGATGACTTCAATTTTAACTTGATTAAATTTAGTGATTTGAAGATAATCAACCTTGGGTTAGATTCGGATTTAACCCTTAGCTTATTAAGTAAACTTTTCAAGAAAATGGCTTCCAGGTTGTGGCGAGGCACAGTGACCTTCTTTGATCGGAACAACGACCACTTCCTTAGACAAAGCCAATTTCAAGAAAATGTTCACTTAAGTCACTTAAGGTTACTTCCTGGTCTAACTAGTTTAGGATGTGGCAAGGTAGCTTCAGCTAGTTCAACTTAGTTGAGTGTACCAAGCTAGATACGCCTTATCTAACTCAAACACACAAGACCTCATTTCCCTAATGTACTATCATCTCACCGCATCCTGATACTATGTTTCAAGGTTGAATAACTATTGATCCTATATAGTTGTTCTAAAAGTTAAAACAAAAAAATAACTAAGCATGCAAAACTAAATCAAGAAGTAGAGCAAACAAGTTTAGTACTAGCTCCCCCTGGACCATTGAACTGATGCGGTCTTTCCACGTAGTGGATTTGGTCCTTGGGAACCTAATACTTAGTGGATCCTAATTGAGAATTCAAAAAGGTCTTAGGGACCCATGCTTGGACTTTTTGTCTATTTTGATTTACAATCGATATATATGATTTGTTCATTGTGGTTGATCTAAATCTGAGTTCGACCTTATTGTACATGACCCTTTGTGATCCAAGTAGTAGGTCAAAACCCTTGGACCCCAAAGTAAACCTTTACAATGATTTCCTAAGGTCTTGGACTTGTCTTTCAAGAGAGAGTTCTCTTCTTCAAATTTTTCAACTTGAGTTGAGTTCTCTTCTCGAACTTGACTAGTCGAAGAGGTTAGGGAAACCTCATGTTCAAGGAGTTTAACCTCCTTAACTAAGGTCTCGATCTTGGACTCGGACTTAGCTAACTTCTTGGGTAAATATTTAATTGCACTATATAGAGTATCAATTAACAACCGACTTACCTTGATCAAATCTTTTGAACTGGATACGGATCCATGGCTTGTCTTGAATTGGAGTTCATTGTCGGATCCAGAGTCGGACTCAGTCTCGGACTTGTAGTTCATTTCGGGTTCGGATTTGTCTTCGAGATTGGTCAGCTTGGCCATGAGTGCAAGATTATTGAGCTTGTCTTCTTCCTCCGACGACTCCTCACAAGTTGCGTTGAGCGCCTTCTTGGATTGTGATGGTTTGTTCTTTAGTCTTGGGCACTTCGATTTGATGTGACCCCTCTTGTTGCATTCGTAGCATTTGTAATTTGAACTTTTCTCGGGTCTCTTTTCCTTGGACTGCTTGATGGGTCGTCTTCTACTTTTGATCATCTTCTAAACTGGATTCACTAGCTCAGTCTCCATCTCATCGTTCACCTCCGATTTGTACTCCTCTTCTTCTTCGGTAGGTGGTTTTCTCTTCGCCTTCTTCCTTTGACGTGCAACTAAGGCAATACTTTTTTCGACCGGGGCTGAGTTAGATTGTTCATGCAATTCAAATTCGGAAAAAAGCTCTTCTAGTCTAATCTTAGATAAGTATCTAGATACTTTGTAGGCATTGACCATCGATGCCTACAAAGTGGTCCTAGGAAAAGCGTTTAAGGTGTTCCTGATTACATCTCGATTCTCTACTTTTTGTCCGATCGAGTGAAGACAATTCATAATGTTCCTTGTGTGAAGTCTAGTCGCCGTCTCGTGATCCTGCATTTTTAGATTGAATAGCTTATTCAAAAGAAGGTCTCTTTTACATACCTTTGTGTCTGTGGTTCCTTCGTGTAGCTCGATGAGCTTGTTCCACAGATCCTTCGCGTTGATGAACGGGCCAACGCGGTTGGGTTCTTCTTTGGAGAGCCCGCATTGTAGGATCTGTGTGGCCTTCGCATTGGCCTCCACTTGGCACTTCATAGTGCTGGTCCACTTGTCGCAGTCCAAGTATTCACCGTCTTCATTGGTTGGAAGGGTGAACCCAGTCTGGATGACTATCCACATCTCGACTTGGGTTTTTAGATAACACTCCATCCGACCCTTCCAATAACGGAAGTCATCTCCATTGTAAAACGGAGGTCAGGCAGTGCTAAACCCCTCGATATGAGCCATTGACTAAAACCTTGCACAACAAAAAGTATGACAAAACACGAATAGCCAAGACTTCGTCTTGGATTAGTAGTGCGGGAAAAATAATAAGGAAAAGATTAAATTGAACGAAACAAAGAAACACAAAAAGAAGAAAAACTTGCTAGATCGGTGGTTGCACCGAATCTTAGTGCCCCCGCTCTAATACCAATTGTTGGATCAAGAGAATCGCTAGGGTGAGGGGGGGGGTGAATAGCGAGCGTAAATCTTTCTTTTTGTTTCGATAAAACTTGAGTATTGCAGCGGAAATAAGAGTAAAGTAAAAGTAAATGAACACCTTTGTTTTTTACTTGGTTCACAACCAAAAGGTTGTTACTCCAAGGCCCCGTGATCCTAGATTGCATATAAAGGGGCAATCTACTAAAAGTCTCCTCCACGTTGGAGGTAGGAGACGATGGTTACAAGAAAAACAAAAGCTCGAGGATGAGGCAACAAGCCCACCTCTCCTCGTTACGATAAAAGCCTTGAGTACAAGTAAAGTAAGACAATTGAAGTAAAGTACGACAACTAAAATAAGTACTGACAAATGGACTTGGAATCTTGGTGCGTTGTCGGAGTTACGACGGTGTAGCGTTGTCGTTGAAGTTGTGGCGTTGTGGGAGCACTTTGAGAGCAATGATTGATGATCCAAAAGGGTGAAAACCCCCTTCGTTTATAGCACTTCAAACCTTAGCTCATTGAGATCCAGATCTGGGTCAAAGAGCCTCATCCCCCCAATTTTGGTGGAGCTTATCTTGACTTTCTACGAGCTGACCAATTTGAATAGCAGTCGACTAATGACCCTCAACAGTCGACTGATGGTAGTATCAGTTGATTTCCAATATCCTTCAGTCAACTGTTAGCTTGGTCACTCAACTGCAATAAAGAGTTAGCATAGAAAACATGAAATGATGGTAAATACGACGATTCCTTACCGTCTGATCTCGACCTAGACCTTCTTTCGGAAGTCTTAGTCGGATTGCCGCCTACGGTTGTCCCTGTACAGATGATGCGACCTTCCCATCGCTCTGCACTCGTGCTTACATCTGGTCCTTTCCGACCTGTCTCTTAGCTTTCAGTCTCCACCCATGTTCTTCGACTCTAATGAAGTTCTCTTGGTGTCGCCTGACCTTCAGCTTAGCTTAAACACTTCCTGCACACTTAACACAACTCATGAGATAACAATAATGACTTAACTTTGAACCTTTGCCATAATTAAAACCTAGGTTCAATTATCTGGTGCCCCTACACCAACATATATGAGTTGAAGGGATTAGACTGTACGTTAACTATAATCGACTGGTTCTTGCAAGCACTATTCAGTGATACATAGGGAGTCAAGGGGCGATACTGCTAGACCTAGACGCTCTTATCATGATTCGTTGGGTGCTAATCAGAATTAGTTCTGATGTCCTATAATCAAAGGGTTGATTATAGGATGGGGTTATTAAGGGTATGTGATGAATAGTATTTGTGTGTCGTGGTACCGTTCCAAATTAATTACCAAACTCTCTCAGTTGGAGGATCGTGGCCCGGCTAGAAGAGGGGTTGAATAGCCCATGTGTTTTGCTCTATAGAATTCGTTCGTTCATCTAAAATATTCATTAGCGCAGTGGAAATACAATATATAAATGCGAATACAAAGACGAATACACAAACACATATAATAGACATGCGATATATGTGGTTCGGAACCTTAGGCTTTCTACTCCACGGGGCGAGCTCAACGACCTCTAGTGATGAACACACCACTACTCAAACTCCTTTTCGACAACAAGTCGGAGGCAGAGAAACCTCGTACAAGCAATTACAAAACGTAATACAAAAGTACAAGCAAAATACAAAGACAATATGAAATACAAGTAAAAAAAACTTTACAATACTTTGCTTTGATCACTTGCTTGTTGCTTGCTTTGATTTGCTCTTGAAGGTCTGGAATGCAGCAATAATTCCCATCAAAAATCTCCCCAAATATTGCTATGAAAATCCTCCCCAAGCTGCTCCTTTTATGCTTGTCTCAGGCTAATTCCGCACCTAGCAATCGACTGCTATAAGGCCCCAGTCGACTACTCCTGTAGTCGTTGTAAGACAACGGGCTAATCCATGTTGACATCCAACCAATGAATACACTGGCAGTCGACTTCCCATTACCATCAGTCGACTGCCAACCCCATAACCGATTGATCAGTCGGCTACCTAGCGTTCTGTGCTCGCGATCAACACTAGCAGTCGACTACCCCTCCATGGCAATCGACTGCCCAAAGGGCAGTCGACTACATAAGGCTGGCAGTTGACTTCCAAGCATCGCGATGCAATCAAACTGCAGTCGGCTGCCACCAGTCGACTGATAAACCTCAAACATGAGGTTTAACCCAAGTATGATACCCTTATACTTTCTAGACACCCTTAGCCTAGACCTAAGCCTTCTAGCCACCTCTACTAGCCTTGCACCTATCTGATCCCTCCAAGTGATCCATGACATGTTCATCCATATGCGGATCCCTCCAAGTCATCCATGATTTGTTCATCCATACGCTAGCCTCCGGGTGCTTCCTTCGGCTAGTGTCATTCTCTTGGTATCTACACTGCCAAGGTACATATGGACTTACGCTCCCATGACTACCACTTGGCCTTACGCCGCCAAACCACCCCTTGAACTTCCCAAATGCCAAGTTCCCAAAACTTGGACTTTCACCGCCAAGGATACACACTTGGACTTACGCGACTAAGGCTACAAACTTGGTCTTCCCTTGCCAACTCCATGTTGGACTTCCAATGCCAAGCCCCATGCTTGGAATTTCACTGCCAAGGCTACACACTTGGACTTATGTGGCCAAGACTACACACCTAGTCTTCCCTTGCCAACTCCATGTTGGACTTTACAATTGCCAAGCCCCATGCTTGGACTTTCACCGCCAAGGCTACACACTTGGACTTACATGGCCAAGGCTACACACTTGGACTTCCCATGATAATCACATGTCATATGTTTTGTCTAATATCAAAATACTTCTCGAGTTAAACTCGAGTCCGATTAATCGTGATCTGGGCCGATTGCACCAACAATCTCTCCCTTTTTGAAGTTTGACAAAACCACAAACACCTTTGAGTTAGGTGACCTAACTCAAGTCTACCAATTATCCCCAATTGGCAATTCTCACACCTTGTGAGAATTCCAACTAACCCTAATTGGTACTTTCTCCTCCTTTTTGACATACATCAAAAAGATCCTCCACAAGGGTGTCAATGTCTCATATACTAATGATATCTTACAATCTCCCACTTTGTCCAAAAACACATCTACGATGCCTTCACTCTTCCTTGTGATAAATCCCATATCACTTGAGAGAGGCAATCCCCCAATTCTCCACCCATGAGGGAAGAAAACATCCATCATCCCAAGATGGATAACCTCCCCCTATAGGCTTGCTCCCCCTTGATCATTACACCAACAATGTCCTTGGAGAGTCCCTAAGCCAATAGGAACACTAAACAATTGAAATTAAGGGCAAAGATTCAACATTAAACTTTCACCTCCCTTAAAATTTGATACAAACTCTAAACAATTCTCCTAATCCATTTTCAATGGATTTCCACCATTCCAATGCTCTCCAAAGCAAATCCTAGGGTTAGGAGCAGTTAGGGAACCAAGAAATAGCTGAACATGGGCCTAACAAACCCTTGTTTACCTGAAATCAGCTCTGGCAGTCGACTCTTACAGTCACCAGTTGACTTCCCTTGACGTCAGTCGACTGCCATCCATGACAGTCGATTGATTTCTACATTGTGCAGAAATCATACTTCAGAAATGAATTTGCAAAATTCATAAGTAAAAATATGTATTTTGAAAAATCTTGAAATTTCATAAGTACATTAATTATAACAAACATTATGGGTGAATAATATTTGAAAAAATAAAATACCCATAAACTAGTGAGATTGATAGAAAGTTCAAAACCATTGAATTTTTGAATGTTTGGCCCTACTTTATATCACCTCATTCAATGGTGATTGCTATCAAAAGATAGACTTCCCCAATGTTTTTCAAAATGATTTTGAAATTATTTTAAAAAACTTAATTCCTTTTCCTAATATCTTATCTAAGTGTATGAAACACATACAAGTCAAGTGTTCTTGTGAGATGTGAGTTTTGGTTATTTAGGTTTTCATGCATTTTTCTAGGCAACACTATTTGATTCCCTTATGCATGAGACTTCAAATTATGCCATTGTTATTAACTCAATTTTAATTAATGCATGAATGATGATTATAACAAAATTGATAACATAAATGAAGGCATGTGCCAATAATCATGATGTCATGACATGTGATATAAACTTAAGCATAACATGACATTCCTAAGCATAAATCATGACATTTTTATGATTAATAATAAATATGATGTCATGACATGGTAAGACAAACAAATCATGACAAGTATAAAATACTAAGGTATAAAATACCTAAGTGTTAAGCCCAACTTGCCATTTCTAGAACTAAATCCATTTTGCCTTAATAACACTTATTCCCCAAAATGTACAAAAAATTCAAAATGGCACACCAAGACATCTAAACCTAATTTGTGCCAATTTAATTAATTTTCAACTTCTCAAAGCACATTGGCACATCTTAAGGTGTCAACTCTACCAAAGTTAGGTTAACTACCCATTCACTTAGGGTTGACACACCCTAACCCATCTAGCGTGAGTCGATCACGCTCCTAGGAACCCAATACATATTGGAGCTCCTTGGGTTTACAAGGTATTCACTAGGGATAACTTCCCTAGATACCTTGCTAATGACCCTTTTTGGCTTTGAAGCCTTAGTCATTTGGGTCTTTCCTAGGTTAACTAGGGGTAACTCCCCTTGTAACCTTCTTAGTGGCTTCCTTTTTTTCTTGAAACCTTAGCCACTAGACACCTACCTTGGTTAACCTTAGGGATGACTTCCCTATTAACCTTGGATTTCCTAGACCTAGATATTGTTCCATAATCGAATGGAACATCGTGGTAGGTCTTCTTGGAGTTAGGTTTGTGACCCAAACCTTTCTTCCACCTTTTTGGTTCTTGCCCCCTAGAACCTAGATTTTGACCATTAGACCCTTGAATTTGATTTTGCATCTTCCTAAGGGTCTTTTCTAATTTTTCAAGCCTTGACCTCAAGGCTTGGTTCTCTAATTCTAATTTTCCCAATTTTTATTTTTCATTAATCTTTTGGGAATGACACTTCCTAGGCATATGTCTAAGATTCTTGGGATTAATGCCTAAGTAGTTCTCTACCTTCCTAATTGATTTCTTAGGTAGAAAGGGTCTAGAGTTATTAGTGCTAGATTTGTCCTTAGGTAAATTTACATGCTTGGCACCTAAACAATAGTATTTGTTTTTACTAGCATGCTTTTCATGATTATTAACAATTGCAAGAGTACTAAAAACATGCCTTTTAACCCTAGAACTAGAAGGTGCATTAAAATATACCTTAGGGTTTGCTTTGGAAGCTCCCCCTACTTGTGTAGCTCCTTCTTGCCCTTTTTTCCTCCCCCTAGGGCATTGACTTCATTAGTGTCCCCGTTGATTGCCCTTGAAGCACACAATGTGCTTTTTGATTTTCCTAGTGAGGACTCCGACATCCTTAGATTTTTGTTGAACTTTTGGCGCCGACACTTTCTCCTTAGCCAATTTTGGGCATTTGGTCATATAATGCCTAGCTTCCCTACACTCAAAGAAAATTTTGTGACTCTTATTATTATGAATTGCATTTGAGTTACCTAGGGTGGTGGAAGTGATATGGGAAGATTTTTCACTTCTTCCGGAGGTGCATGCTTCATCCACTTCTTCTAACTCTTCTATCAATCTAGATGTTGGGCATCTCTCAACTTTCGAGTCCTCACTTTCTTATGAGGATGAGCTTTCTTCCTCGGCCTCCTTCTTCGATTGAGCCGGTTCAGGATGTTCGTGGAATTTGACCAACTTATCCCATAACTCTATAACATCCCCATATTCATAGCATGACAATAGCCGAAGGAAGCACCAAGAAGCTAGCGTATAGATGAATAAGTCATGGATAACTTGAAGGGATATGTGCATGGATGAACAAGTCATAGATGACTTGGAGGGATCCGATAAGCGCGAGCCCAGTGGAGGTGGCTAGAAGGCTTAGGTCTAGGCTAAGGGTGGTCTACTTGGTTAAATCTCATGGATGAGGTGTATTGGTCGACTGGTATTCTTACCAGTCGAACTGTTGTGAGTCGATTGGCGATCCACTGCGACTGCATGGCCTTGGCAGTCGACTATCAACTTTGGGCAATCGACTGGCCTTAAGAAGTCAATTGCCATGGCGGGCAATTGACTGATGGTCTTGGTCGTGAGCATAGAACTCTGGGTAGCCGACTGATTAGTCGGCTACGAGGTTGACAGTCGACTGATGGTAATGGTAGTCGACTTCCAATGTATCCGTTGGTTGTAATGCCTACTTGGATTAAACCGTTGTGAGACAACGGCTACAGGAGCAGTCGACTAGGGCCTTATGGTAGTCGACTTCTAGGCACAAAATTAGCTCGATATAGGTTTTAAAATGAGCTCGAGTTGGAAAATTTTGCACGACTTTTGGGGAGATTTTGAAGGGGAATTGCTGCTGCATTCTTGACCTTCAAGAGCAAACCAAAGCAAGCAACAAGCAAGAGTTCAAAGCATTCGTTGTAACGTTTTCTTTACGTATTTCATTATTGTCTTTATATTTGCTTGTACTTTTTGTATTACATTTGTAATTGCTTGTACGAGATTTCTCCACCTCCTACGTGTTGTCGAGAAGGAGTTTTAGTAGTGGTGTGTGCATCACTAGAGCTCGTTGAGCTTGCCCTGTGGAGTATGAACCCTAAGGTTCTGAACCATGTATATCATTGTGTATTCGTGTTTTTATTTGTCTCTATATTTGTATTTCTATATTCTACTGCATTAACAAGTATTGTAGACAATGAAGCATGAGCGATTTCCATCGATGACGATTTAGGCTATTCAACCCCCCTTCTAGTCGGGCCATCGATCCCCAACACCTCTTGCTTCTTGCTTCTTGAAAAACTCCTAGCTTTCTCCTCCCCTCCTTAGAGATAGTGGTCAGCCTTCCACCCCCTCCCCTATCAAAGAAGAAGATAGGAGACCTTCTTCCATGATTCCATCTAGAAGAGACAATCTTCTTGGAGTCTGCCAACATATCCTTCATCTTCGAGGAATACACCCTAATCGTCTCAATGATAAAGGGCTCTTGATCTCTAGTGCAGTCAAGCATTAGAAAAGGGGTTTTGATCATATACCAGATTAGACGGAGGAAGAATGGAAGAAGCACAATATCCAAATCCTCAACCAAAGGTATTTTGGAAGGTATGAATCTTTGCTTATGAAATTGTTTCATATATGTATATTGATACATGTTATAATAGTTTCATTTAGATTATGCTAAAAAGATATAACATATTTTTTTATATAGTTTAGCATGTCTAAATAAAATGATTAGATTGACATTAGATGTTCAATCACATGATAGTTTTTCTTTGCTATGCTTTTAAGATCTTGCTTAAAGGGTTAGATAGTATTGCATACTTAGATTAAAAGATCATGCCTATGTTTGTTTAGAAAATCCATATGAACACTCTATTGATTTAATTATTAAATCATAAAAAATTTAAACTTCCGCTATACATAGGGGTGTAGAAACACAACACACAAATGCTAGATTTACATGAATCAACCATGGTATTCAAACTATGTACGATATAGCCTGTTGATGTCGCGGTGTCACAATAGTGGTATCAGAGCTGTGTATGACAATCTGCATATACCACCCAGTTCCAACAGTGGTTTCAGAGCCATGGTTATGTGTTTATCATATAGATTTTGAAACAAATCTGATATATATTTCATTAATTTGTTTTGACCACGTAAGAAAATTAGATCATAAGGGATTTGATGAGATCAAAATCTATTTTGGTGAAATATGATTTCACCTATGATAGAAATCATTTTCTTACAAAATGAATAATTAAGATATGATTCTAATTATTCATGATAAAATGTGATTTTATCTTTGGTAAAATATGATTTTACCTAGGATAAATGTCTTATCAAAATTGATTATAGATAAATTGATTTGTCAATTTATTTGATAATCATGTACTCGATTAAAAGAATTAACAAGATGCATATATAAATCAATTAATTAATTGATGCATAATATTTGATATTATGGATATATTATGATATATAGTAATAATGTATGTATGTTATTTGATAACATAGTTGCTTGAATCTGGCAAACATACATATCCTCAAAATGATGAGACAAATATTTAAAATTAAAATCACTCATTTTGAATATGATTCGAAATTGATATCAAGCCATAAAGGGAAAATTAAAGGAGTTTATTTTTCCCTGCCTTCCATCAACGGTGATTGCATGATGAATGCTACACGCGGTCAGTGTCTAGCTCATATCATTGAGGAGGCTTGGATGTCGGAAAGCTTGACTTCCACTGACACAAGTCATGTGGATGGAACTCCCATGCATTCGACTCATTTCATTGTGGGAACGCATGACAACCATCCATTACGGTCCAATATTGATGGGTTGGATTGACACGTAAAGATAAACGACGTCATATCATTGGGCCCTTATTAAACGTGAGGCAAATTACACAGAGGTTACATGTGATGCAATTGAGTTCTATCTTTTGGGAACTATGATCGGTTGATATCATTCAGGGATCACAATTGGCTAATTGGGCTTTTTGTACTCACTAAGAAAATATGATTTTCCGTTTCCATTAGAGGGTGATGGAAATGGTAAAATAGTGGGAGGTAAATTCAAAATATGAAAAGTCCACATATTTTGTCTTATGAATTATTTAAAATAGTCGGCAATGTTAATTGTTTTTTTTTTTCATTTCAGTATATGGCATCTCGGAATCCACTATCAGTGATATTAGATCACAACAAATTAATTGGAGCTAACTCTTCAGACTGGCTAAGAATCTTAAAAAATGTTTTTGGCTTCTAAAATGATTGCATATACACTGGATAAGGCACCTCCAAAGAGGCTCCTGTTAATGCCACCCCTGATGAGTTGGCAAAGCTTGAAAAATGGTGGGACTATAATCTTCAGGCAAGGTGTTATATGATGGCTTCAATGTCAAATGAACTGCAAAGGCAGTTTGAGGAGACAATGAAGACTGATTAGTCAGAACGGGTTTGTTTCCACTGTAATAAGTCTGGACATTGGAGGCATAATTGCAAGGAGTATCTTGCCCAAAAACATTCTAGCACGGGAATACTCTATATAGAAGTTAATGTCTCTATTAGCTATGCTTCTTGGGTATTGGATATCGGTTGTGGTTCTCATCTTTGCAATGATTTTCCAATGATGACAAATAGTAGAAGACTTCAAGAAGGTGAGACCTTCTTGAGACTTGGAAATGGAGCAAAGATTGCTGCGACGGCTATTGGAAATGTTACTTTGATTTTGAGCAATAATTATAAGTTATATTTAAGAGATGTTTTGTTTGTTCCAAACTAAGTTAAAAATATTATTTCTATTTCTATTCTTGATAGAAGTTGATACTCTTGTTTATTTGCAAAAAGGTGTTTGCCAAATTTAAAAGGATGAATGTTTGATTGGGACTAGTAATTGTGCTTCACACTAAGTGTGCTGAACATGGTACATTTATAGCTAGAAACCTTCCTTCACAGCTTAAAGCTTACTTGATAGAATGCCTTATTAAAAACATTGATATTTTTGCATGGTCACCGCAAGATTTGGCAGGAATTGATCCTACTTTCATGGAGCATATTTTGTTTATTTTACCTACTGTAACGCCTTTAAAGCATAAACATCATCACTTTGGAGCTGGAAAGGATGCTATCATTAAGGAGGAGGTGCATAAATAGTTGAAAGTTGGACATATTAAGGAGGTACAGTATCCGTCCTGACTGTCAATGTAGTGTTGGTGCCTAAGCCATCAGAGAAATGGAGAATGTGTGTGGATTTTTGCAATCTCAATAAGGTCTATCCAAAAGATTGTTATTGATGGTGTTAACTTCTTCAACCTGCCAAGATCTCCCTCCCCCTTCTTGCAGATCTGCTCCAATCCCCTTAGATCCAAAAGCCCTCAGCTAGATCTGTCACCGATGAGTGTTAAGAATGAAATAATAAATAGCTTCTTCTTTGATCACCTTGTATCCTTGAAATAAAGGCTAGATCTACCTTTAAATATTGAATTTGCCTTTAAATGCATAATAACACTGTATTCTTCTTACTCTATTATGCATACTGATACTTTAATTTACATACTTATTGTATTGATCTTCAAATGCATACTAATACTTCATTCTGCATACTTATTGACTTTTCTTTCAAAGACATACTAATATTTTACTTTGTATGCTCACTGAATTTACGCTTGAATGCCAACTGATACTCTAACTTGCATAAGCACTGAATTTATGCATACTGATACTCTATGCCACATAGTTACTATTTTTATCTTCCAATGCATATTAATATGTTACCTTGCATACTTACTGACTTTACTTTAAAATGTCCACTGATTTTCTATTATGTAGAGGATATGATGAATGTTGCTATTGCCAGGACTTCGGCAAAAAAATAGCAAAAGAAGAGAAAAAGAGCAGAGCTGACAACCACCTCTTCTTCCATCTCCGAGCCTCCTTCATCAATAATTACCTCCTCCTCTACTATTCCTTTCTTTAATTATCTTGATTCAATCTCACAAAGAGTTATTTATACTTCTATGTCACAGGTTCCATCTGAACTTCCCCAAGTACCTATTATAACCATTGTTGAGCTAGATCAACCAACCTCTTTTTCATTTATAGTGACCTTATTCATCCTCCCCAAGAACGACTTCCAAATCTTTTTCTCCCTCTTAATACTTTACTCCTCACAGAACCTTCTTCCTCAACTCCTCCTTCAGAACCTTTACCCTCCTCTGATACACTTGTTCATAGTCCATCTCCTGATACTTCCTATGATCCCATTTAACTTTCCTCATCTCTTTCTCCCTCCTCCACTGACGATCTTTTCCCAGCCTCCCTTTTTCCTATTAGATAGCAACAACCCGTACCCCGTCCAGTCCTATAACCCCATCATTCACAACCTCCTCTCCTTTAGACCTTCTGGTACAAGCTGTATCATATTCTTACCCTAGCCACCTTCTTTCTTCTCTTCCTATACTTCCTATACCTTCTATCCCAGATTCTCCTCGTACACCTCCTTTCCCTATCATCCTTTCTGATACTCTTCTGCCTGTATCAGACTCTGCCTTACCACAGACTACTCCCCTCTTCACTTCTTCTGAAATTCCCTTGATCTTACAAGAACTACAGTAAAGCCTCTAGATAGTAAGTTTTCTCCTTCTACTAACTGACTTTACTTGTACAAATAAACTATTTCATATTGCTTTTATTCCCTTTTCAAAGTACCTCCAAACTTCATACATTTGGCCAATGGTTTTCTGAGTTTCAGAGCTAACAATGTAAACCTTCAACCTTCTATGATGCCAGCTGCACCTTCAATTTCAACTAAGGGTACCTAGCCAACCCTGATGAATCTTCAACTCTTTCGTTGAGAACACAGACCAATCCTCCTACTTCTCCTAATCGGGTAGAAAAAGAAGCTGAGTACCAACAGCCATTGCAAAAAATTATAGTTTCAGGTACAAAATTTATCTGCCGAGATAGCTCAATTGATAGCAGAGAAGAAAAAAAATTTCTACTCAGTATAGGCAGGACATGCAAAAAATCAGAGGGGAAAATTCCCTCAAAGATACTAACATCAGACTACTATGAAAACAAATTGAACTATTAAAATAGCAAAAAACCTCTTCCCAATCAAAAATTTAGAAAATGATGCAAAAGGAGAGGGACTGGCACTTCCAGTCAGGTCAATGCTTCCAACCATTAGAAGTTCTTATAGATGCCTTCGTTGAGCTCAAGGATAGAACCTTCAATAGCCTTGATGAGTTCCAATTTCATTTTCACATATTGATGCAGCATTTTCAGAAATTGTTAGATGTTGCCAATGAACAAACTGACCGAGCTACTCAACTCCACCAAGAACTGACCCTGCTTAAAGAAACAGAAGCCGAGCGCTGGGCAACCCAGCAAACCAAGATCTTAACTCAAACAACAAAGAGATATAGAAAATATTTCCAAAGGGGATTCGAAGGTGCATTGCAAATAACCAATGAGAAGAATCTCTTCTTACTCGGTTTGCCCAACATTAAACTTGATATAGAAGAGGCCTACAATAAATTCCCACCATAGGCCTTTAACACCGACTCAGATACCATCTTTGAGTCATAGATTTGCATTCAACATTATCTATAATGAACAATTTTATCCTTTTGTAATGAACTTATCATATTCCATGAATGAATGCTCAACCTTTCTATAAATGCTATCTGTACTAAACAACTTTGCAATGATCAGTCTACCCCATTATTTTTGTATCAGTGTTGTGCATACTGCATGTATGTTTGCTTCCATAAAATTTCATATCAACTAATTCTGTAATAAAGACATGCTTCTAGATCTATACTATCAATATCCATTTTTCAAGCCTTACTACAACTTATATATATCTTACAACATAACTTGCACACACTTACATATCTCCCGTCCACCTTATTCACATTATCACCCCTAACTGCCCATCACTCAAGTTGTCTATAATGCCCTACTTGTAGTGAATATTTATCTTCATATTACCATATAACTTCTGCATTTGTACTACACTGACCATGCATAATTTTTCCTACAAAGTTTCATATTAACCTCCTGTAGTCAACTGATACACTGTGTAAGGTTTTTTACTACTTTTTTTGTATTCTCTTAAGTAATACATTATTTAATCATGCCTTTTTATTTCATTCTACATAATTACTCCTATCACAAGATTATAACAATGCTCAACCACCTTCCTCTATAAATCTCCTTCAACTTTACCTTCGTGACCCCACACCTTCCCTCCAACCTCGATTTATATGCCGAACCCCACAAAATTTTCTTTCTTCCCCCTCAACTCAGAACTTATCAAATTCCCTTTTAGCCGATATTAATCTTTCAACATGATATAAAGTAACATCTCGCTTCTCCGAAATTAAGTCTAACTCTGTATGCCAAGCCACCCCATTGCCGCTCGGGATACAGGTCACCACTCGGGCAAACTACTCTGGCTTCTATAGACAACACTGCCTCCCTTCCATATGATTCATGACATAGAACCCAATATTAGAAGGCAATAATTTGTATGTATATGAAATTCTTTCCTACTGACATAGAGTATACCCACCCAAATATAGATCATATCCACCTAAAAGGCTAGAATAATAGAAACAAACACAATCATAACATCAAAACTGATGCCATCCCAAGAAATGACAGAAGTCAATTTCAGGCATATTTGCGATCAGATCTAACTACTCCTTAGCTTCAGACCCACATTCAAGAATAATTTCGGAAGCTCAATGATATCATCAAACTTTGCCAACACATCCCATCCTAGGGAGAAATCCACCCAAGAAACGAATTCCAGTCATAAAAAGTTCTGCTAAATCAACCAGTGGAACAGAACATTTGAAACTATTCATTCTACCCCACTTTAACACAAAACCATTTGATCTTGATAACCTCTGCAACATATACTAGAACTAGGAACTTGTAATAAATCTCCAAAGAAAACCTCAGCACTAAAATATTAAACCCCTGTAATTATCTCAATAGGAAAATAACCTCCATATAATGGGAACATTAGATCTTGGCAAGTGATAACCCCAAAGAATAACTAGATACCAGCCTTACTGAATGATAACCACAATACTATAATAGAATATCAAGTCTGGAGAGTGATGACATCAATCATATGAAGTATTAGACGGTGAATTCTATTAAGAGAGAGAATCCTGCCGAAACATCTAAGGATCCTCTAGATTAATGAACTCAACTTGGGCTAATAAAATGTCAAAATATGTAGGAGGTTTCTTAGCTAAAAATTTGAAGAAATATCCTTCCCTCATCCCTTGAGTAAATTCTCCTATCATCATACCAGGCTCTACAGTAGAAATTTCTTGTGCAGATTGAGTGAATCTCTGCATATATTGCCGAAGGGTCTCCTACTCCCTCTGCTTAAGATTAAAAAGACTTAACAATTGAGGCAAATATTTCTTATAACTAGAAAAATATCTTATAAATAATGCCAAGAAATCCTTAAATGAAGTAAAACTTTGCGATTTTAGAGTGTTAAACCATTTTTGAGTAGGCCCTACTAGTGTAGTAAGAAACACTCTACATTTAACTCCCTCGGTATATTGATATAACAATGATGTGTTCTCAAACCTGCCCAAATGATCCGTGGGATATGAGGAACCATTATATTCAGGCATGTGTGGAACTCAAAAGTGTCGAGGTAATTCTTCATTTAATATATCCTATGTAAAGGAATTTTTCTCTTCTATTTTTGAAATATTAATTACAAAGGGAAAACCCTATTCAAACTATTCTCTCCCCAACAGAGCTACATACAGTTTCTTTCCCTTGGATTGCCTATGGACAGAGGCAACATCCTTTTTTGGACGAGAAGCCCACATCAATTCTTCCTCAGAATCACTAGAAGTGTCATCCTCCTTCACATCTCCAGGGATGGCTCTCTGTGACATCTGATCCATCATAGCAACCTCCCCTTTCATAAGATCTTCTCTGCATAAGGGCTCACGATGTCTTCTGCTAGTGCACTCTTTAGAAGTACTAGATGATTTCTTCTCCTCCACAGGCTCCTTCATTGTCCTTCTAGTGTCCCCCATCATGACTTTTTGTTTAGGTACCCATAGACGGTGCCAATTTGATTGTGTTCACTTCTTCGGCCTACTAAGATCTCCTTCCCCCTTCTTGCAGATCTCCTCCAATCACCATAGATCCAAAAGCTCCTAGCTAGATCTGTCACCGAGGAGTGTTAAGAATGAAATAAATAATAACTTCTTCTTTGATCACCTTGTATCTTTGAAATAAATGCTAGATCTGCCACTTCACAAGAGAGTGTTAGAGATGGGTCGGCTTCCTAGCACGACCCCTCTGATGCTCAAGTTAGAAACAACAGAAGGAAAAAAGTAGAAATGCAGAAAGAATGAAGAAGAAAAAGTGATAAGAAGATTCTTGAGGTACCGAATAGCGAAGAAACAATCATCTCCCCTTCCTTCTATCTCTGCCCCTTTTATAGATGATTCGTCCCGCCTTCTCCTTGAAGTGAATTTACTCTAATACCCTTGCCAAGCTGTAAAGTGTAATTGCTTTTCCCGCCCCTTTTCAAAATATCTTCTTCAAATGCTTCATGTGCTTTATATTTCCCTTCCAAGTATTAATTAGATAAAATATATAAACAAATGACAAAATATCTTATGTTAATTATGCTCATTATCCCCGAACTCTTCCTGCTACTCCCAATCCTCCACAATACCCATACTTCCTTATTTTACCATATTCAGAAAAAAGCCTCAGAAACCCATACATAGCTCAGGAAATAGGCATACTGCTCGAAAAATAAGCATATGACTCTAGAAACACACTGACTACTCAGGAAACAAGCATATGACTCGGGAAACACACTGACTGCTTAGGAACTATATACACTGATATGCCAATAACATACTAGTTCTGATCACAATTACCCTGTGTCACTCTACTGGGCTCGGGAAATACATAAGTCGCTTGAGAATTACACAAACTGTTCTGTAAATACAACATTTAACTCTAAGCAGCACTATCCTGTGCCACCCTATTGGGCTCGAAAAATACACATACTGCTCGGGAACTATATACACTGATATGCCAATACCATACTTAATTCTGATCACAATTACCTTGTGTCACCCTACTAGGCTCAGGAAATACATAAGTCACTCGGGAATTATACAAATTGCTCTACCAATACAACATTTAACTTTGAGCAACACTATCCTGTGCCACCCTACTGGGCTCGGGAAACATATACATGGCTCGGCAAGTGCATAAACTGCTCTGCAATCATAATACTCCACTCTGAACCACACTTCTCCATACCACCATACTAAGCTTGAGAAATACATATACTACCCAGGAAACACATATATG
This sequence comes from Wurfbainia villosa, assembly GCA_025175895.1. Taxonomy (NCBI): domain Eukaryota; kingdom Viridiplantae; phylum Streptophyta; class Magnoliopsida; order Zingiberales; family Zingiberaceae; genus Wurfbainia; species Wurfbainia villosa. Next base: position 27,035,526 of record CM046002.1, on the reverse strand, counting down.
ACTCGGCCAGTGTATAAACCACTCTGCAATCACAATACTCAACTCTGAACAACACTTCTTTATACCACCCTACTGTGTGCCTGGGAAACACATATATGGTTCGACAAACCTCCTAATATGATTAAAAACCCCGACCCCATCATAAGTTCTCCCTTTTTAGTAAAACTGAAGAGCGAAGTCGAGTGAAGTATTACAAGTTCTTAAAACAAAAATTTTTATGCCTTAATTAAAAAACCCCACACTCATCATAAGTTCCCCCTCTTTAGTAAAACTGAAGAGCGAAGTCGAATGAAGTTTTACAAGTTCTTAAAACAAAAATTTCTCTACCTTAACTGAAAAACCCCACACCCATGATAAGTTCCCCCTTTTTAGTGAAAGTGAAGAGCGAAGTCGAATTAAGTTTTACAAGTACTCATGAATGCATAAAGACTCTGCCATATCAAACTTAAACCCCTAAATCTGTCATACTTAGGCACATGGCCTTCAACTATCATACGAGGCACTGGACCTTGAATGTTAACAATTTACCTTCCCATTATACCTGGCGTTATAGTTCCCTGTGGGGGAATGTAGCTATCAAGTCCATAGGTTGTTATAGGAGGCGTAAGAGCCTTGAGAACCTTTTACATATTCCATATAAGTGACATTATAGTCCCCGTGGGGGAATATAGCTATCTAGTCTATAGGTTGTTATAGTAGGTGTAAGAGCCTTGAGAACTTTTTACGTATGCTATATAAGTGGCGTTATAGTCCCTGTGGGGGAATATAGCTATCTAGCCCATAAGATGTTATAGTAGGCACAAGAGCCTTGACTTAACTTTGATCACCAATCATTCTGCAAAAGAACATTTATTACTTAGCTTTGAAACTCTTGAATTAGGCGTAAAATGCCTTAGAAAAAATATTCATAATCCCTGCAATCTAACATTAGTTACTTAACACTTCATATTAGGCCTAAGAACATTAGAAAGACTTTAAATTCATATATTAGGCATAAAATACCTTAGAAAAAAAATTTCTAATCCCTGAAAAAAAAGTATTAGATAGCCTTAAAACTCCGTATTAAGCATAAAATGCCTCAGAAAAAATTTAAGGACCTCTACAAGAGAAAAAATTCTTAATAAAAAATATTAGGGCTAATATAAATTATTAACTTCATTTTTCCTCTTCACTGACCATCATACTTATTCTCCATTTTTCTCTTAAAAGTCACTACCTTCGTTAACACTTTACCATTCAAACTCTACTTTCACTAGGAACCTTAGCTCCCTCCTCCGACACTTTCAAACTCCTTGCAACCAACCTCCCTTCATGGCTTTCTCTTCTTCAACCACTCTCTGGTATGAAACCACACCCAGCTGATTGACCCTCAACCATCCTTTCTTCCTCCATGAGCCAAAGTATATCCCCGAGGGTTTCACCGTCATCATCCCCACCCCCAACCAACGTCCTCATCAACCCCCAGCTGGCACCAACACCTTCTTTATAGGTCAACTAGAAGGAGGTCTTTGCCTTTCCGTGCCGAAGTCCCTTTTCCATATTCTGACCTACTATGGCCTTCCCATCAACCAACTGACCCCTAACTCCATTCGCATCCTAATCAGAACCCTAATTGTATTCAAACATCTTAACATCCCCCAAAACCCCTGTATCTTCCACTGTCTCTATCAACTAAAAATGGCTGACACAAGCGTGTTCTACTTCATGGCACACCAAGACCACCAATTTCTGACTGACATGCCAACCTCTCACAAGGACTGGAAGGATCTTTACCTCTATGTTTGTTGGTTATGTCTTCGAGTCCGTGAGGGGAAACTTCGTTTCCCACTTCAACTCGGTCGCTTGTTCATGGCGATCCCATCGATGTCCCCGGATTAAAAAAATTTAATCCTAGACAAAAGGGAACACCCAAGCAACCTTGTAATCATCATGCTATTCGTTTAGAGTGGTCACTTGAACAAACTTGTTGTTCAAGCGACCTACCTCTATTCTACGAGTAGCCGCGGAATAGACGATGTACGGATCACCGACTTTTGTATTTATGTTCGGGATCCAAGTATTATTTAGCCACAAAACAGAATATATCATGCACATAATTGAAAAACAAATATAAACATGATACAAGAGAAAATAGAGAATCGATATACCTCTCGATCTTCTATTGTATGACCTTTCTCCTTTCGGACGTCGTGTGGGCGACGATCTACCAAAAGTTGAAGCTCCTAGATCACCAATCTTCCTTCCTTGCTTTTCCAAAGCAAGAGGAAGAATAGAAACAAGCCTTTTCTCCTTCTTTCAACCAACCACCAAACTCCAAGGTTGGAGCTTGCCGCCGGCCAAGAAGGAAGAGGAGAATAGGTGAATGCCAACCAAAGCTCCAAGGGAGAACCCTAAGCCTAGGTTTTGCCGGCCAAAGAGAGGAAGAGGGGCTGATTTGGACGCTGGCCAAGGGCTGGAAAAGGAAGCTAGGTCGCTGGCCACCTTGAGGGAAGAAGAAGAAAGGAAAGACCTTCCTTATTTGGTGCCGCCAACCCCTAAACCCTAGCCTCCAAGCCTTGCTGCCCAAAACCCTAATCCTATCTCTAGTTGGATTCAAGTTGTCGCCCACCCCTTGCCCTCCTTTTATAGAGTTAGGGATAAACCTTGTTTTACTCTCCACCATTGGTTCTAGGGATTTAATCTCAACCGTCGGATCTAGAGGTTTAATCTCAACCGTCGGAGCTAGAGATTTAATCTCTACCTTTGGATCTAGAGTTTTGTTTCTATCCATTGGATCTAAGCTTCATGAGGTATTAATAGGCTACAATAGGGACCATGAGGAGGAGTTGGATCTTGGCCACCCAATGGATCAAGCCCACATAAAGTCCGATCCATTAATGATAATCCAATCCACAAAAGGTTTATCATTGATCTACCTCGCCAACCCCCAAAAGTTAATATGGGCTCCATATATTATATGTATATTTTCTCCCCGTGTTTAAGATCTCGAATGTCCGTCGATTAATTAATTTACTGACCATTAATTAATCAACATCTAACTCCATGAGTAGTACCACTCAACCTTTTCATCATGCTGGACCAAGTCCACCTGCAGGGTTTACATGATGAACCTTATGAGCTCCTCAAGGGGACAACATCATCCTAATATATAGGACACGGTTTCCTCCTATAATCAACGACACACCATATAAATAATATCATTTCCCAACTTACCGAGCCTATTGATTTAATCTATAAATCTCGCCCATTGGTAAATCAAAGAGATGAATACTAAGTATATGTGCCCATTATTATATCGGGATTAAGAGTATGTACAATATAATATCTGAGGTCCGATTCGATTATGTAGTCAGCAATAAATCGAATCATCTCTAAGTTGGTCCTGCTCAATACACACAAAGTGCACTAGTGTGATTCTATGGTCAAGATAAACCAATACCAAATCACAATACAACCATTCCAATTGTTTTTCCAAAGCCATCTCGGTTGTGAGCCTTTACTTATACTTTACAGGGAACCGATAACATGATCTCCTGTGCGACACCACACACCATGTTATCTACAATGTAATATATTAGATAATATGCATAGCCATAAAAATATGCAAACAATGATCATGTGATTCTTATTTCAAAATAAAGATGTTCATACAAAAGATAGACTTTTCAGTATACATACCAACAATCTCCCACTTATACTAAAAGACTATGCTGTCCTCAAACTGTCATACATCTGATCCCCATTCCCTCCACATGCCTATTAAAAGCTCTCGCCGAAAGGGCCTTAGTGAAAGGATCTGCTAGGTTATCCTCCGATGCAATCTTGGCCATAACAACTTCTCCTCTCTTTACGATTTCTCGTATCAGGTGGTACATGCGCTCTATGTGTTTACTAGCCTTATGGGCTTGTGGTTCCTTTGAGTTTGCAGCTGCACCACTATTATCACAATAAATTGTGATAGTTCTGGGCAAACCAGGAATCACATCCAAGTCCATCAGGAAGTTCCTAAGCCACACAACTTCTTTGGCCGCCTCAGAGGCTGCCACATACTCAGCTTCCATGGTGGAGTCTGCCATGCATTTCTGCTTGACTCTCCTCCATACAATGGCTCCACCTCTCAAAGTAAACACAAAACCTAAGGTAGACTTACTGTTATCCCTATCAGATTGGAAGTCGGAATCCGTGTAACCCACAGGGAGTAATTGGTCTGCCTGGTAAACCAGCATATAATCCCTAGTCCTTCTCAGGTACTTCAATATATGCTTTACCGCAGTCCAATGTCCCTATCCTGGATTACTCTGATATCTACTGACCATGGCCACGGCAAAGCAGATATCTAGTTTCGTACATAGCATCGCATACATGAGGCTTTCTACTGTCGAAGCATAAGGAACCACCTTCATCTCCTCTATCTCCGTAGATGTTCTAGGACACATCTCCTTAAATAAAGGAACTCTATGCCTAAAAGGTAGAAAACCCTTCTTGGAGTTCTGCATGTTTAAATGATCCATAATCGTGTCTATGTATGAAGCTTGGGATAAGCACAACATCCTTTTCTTGCGATCCCTTATAACCTTGATCCCAAGGATGTGTTCCACTTCTCCTAAGTCCTTCATATCAAACTATTTGGACAACCATACCCTTACGTCGGATAACACTTTGATATTGTTGCCAATCAATAAAATGTCATCTACGTATAGTACAAGAAATACCACTACGTTTCCATCACATCTCTTGTATACACAAGACTCATCCGGACTTTGAATAAACCCATAAGACTGGATTACCTCATCAAATTGGATGTTCCAAGACCTAGAAGCTTGATTCATTCCATAAATGGACCGATTGAGCATACAAACAAGATGCTCTTTGCCCTTCGCAATGAATCCCTCTGGTTGCTTCATATAGATGTTTTCCTTAAAACTTCCATTAAGGAAAGCTGTCTTGACATCCATCTGCCACACCTCATAATCCATATGAGCTACAATGCATAAGAGAATCCGGATAGACTTAAGCATGACTACCGGTGAAAAGGTCTCTTCATAATCGATACCCTCTTTCTGAGTATACCCCTTCGCAACAAGCCTCGCTTTGAAGGTCTCAACCTTCCCATCTATTCCTCTCTTTATTTTGTAGATCCACTTGCATCCAATGGTTTTTACACCATCGGGTGGTTCCACTATCTCCCAGACCTGATTTGAATCCATAGATTCAATCTCAGTATTCATTGCACTTTGCCAAGATGCTGCATCTATGTCTTGGATTACCTCGTCATATGTCCAGGGATCAGGTTCATGTTCGCCAGGGACCAAATCAGAAGATTCTCCCAAGAACATGAATCTATCAGGCTGTCTCACAACCCTCCCACTACGACGAGGTATCTCTTGTGTATCCTCTGTGACACGTGGTGCAGTGACTTGTGGTATATCCTCTTGTACCGGTGGTACTGAAGAAGTGACTTCCCCTTTTAATTCCTTCAGAACAATTTTACTCTTGGGCTTGTGGCTCATCACATAGTCTTCCTCTAGAAATCTGACGTTCATGCTAACGATCACCTTTTGATATCTAGGACTATAAAACAAGCCACCCTTCGTTCCTCTAGGATAGCCAACGAACATGCGCACTTCTGTATGAGGTTCCAACTTACCAGCAACTGCCTTCAGCATAAATCATGACATTTTTTATGATTAAAAATAAATATGATGTCATGATATGACAAAGCAAATAAAGCATGGCAAGTATAGAATACTAAGGTATAAAATACTTAAGTGTTAAGCCCAAATTGTCATTATTAGAATTAAATCCATTTTGCCTTAATAACACTTATCTCCCAAGTGTGCCAACAACCCAAAATGGCACACTATTACTTCTAAGACTTAATTGTACCAATTTAATCAATTTTCAACTTCTCAAAGCACATTGGCATATCCTAAAGTGTCAACTCTACCATGGTTAGGTTAACTAACTATCCACTTAGGGTTGACACACCCTAACCCATCTAGCATGAATCGATCACACTCCTAGGAACCCAATATCTATTGGAGCTCCTTGGGTTAACAAGGTATTCACTAGGGATAACTTCCCTAGATACCTTCTTAATGACCCTTTTTGGTTTTGAAGCCTTAGTTATTTGGGTCTTACCTAGGTTAACTCTAGGGGTAACTCCCCTTGTAACCTTCTTAGTGGCTTCCTTAGGTTTCCTTGAAACCTTAGCCACTAGACACCTACCTTGGTTAACCTTAGGGATGACTTCCCTATTAACCTTGGTTTTCCTAGACCTAGATATTGTTCCATAATCGAATGGAACATCGTGGCAGGTCTTCTTGGGGTTAGTTTTGTGACCCAAATCTTTCTTGCCCCTTGATGGTTCTAGCCCCCTAGAACCTAAATTTTGACCATTAGACTCCTTAAATGAATTTGTCATTTTTGCTAGAGTCTTTTCCAATTTTTCAAGCCTTGACCTCAAAGCTTGGTTTTCCAATTCTAATTTTCCCAATTTTGATTTTTCATTAATAATCTTTTGGGAATGACACTTCCTAGACATATGTCTTTGATTCTAGGGATTAATGCCTAAGTGGTTTTCTACCTTCCTAATGGACTCCCCAGGTAGAATGGGTCTAGATTTATTGTTCTTAGGTTTGTTCTTAGATAAATATACTTGCTTGGCACCTAAACAATAAAATCTATTATATATACTGGCATGCTTTTCATGAGCAATAGCAAGAGTACTAAAATAATTTCTAGCATGCTTTTTAACCTTAGAACTAGAAGGTGCATTAAGATATACCTTAGGGTTTGCTTTCGAAGCTACCCCTAATGTGTAGCTCCTTCTTGCCCTTTGTTTTGCCTTTTCCCCTAGGACATTGACTCATATAGTGCCCTTTTTGGTTGCATTTGAAGCACACCACGTGCTCCTTTCTCTTTCTAATTGGAGCTCCGACATCCTTAGTTTTTTCTTGACTTTTAGGCAGCGGTGGAGTCTTCTTGACTCTTTTTGGACACTTACTCTTGTAGTGTCCTTGCTCCCTACACTCAAAGCATATAATATGATCTTTATTTTTGACTAAAATGCATGAGTTACCTAGGGAATTTTCTTCTTGTTCTTCACTTCTCCCGGATGTAGATGCTTCTTCTTGTTCTTGCTTCGGGATGGAAGATCTCTCCTCCCCCGCAATGCTAGAGGTGGAGGTTTCCTCCAATTCATCCACATTCTCGAATGTTGATGGCAATTCTTCCTCGGCATCTTTCTCTACTTGTGTCGGTTCAGGATTCTCATGGAATTTGACCAACTTACTCCACAACTCCTTAGCGTCCTAATATTCACCTAGCTTGGAAAAAATATCGTAAGTATTAATTTTATTAACATTTTCGTTACCTTAATGATTTTCTTGAATTGTTGTCGTTGCTCCTCGGTCCATTTTGATTTTTTGATTAGTTTGTTGTCTTCATCACTAGGCACTTCAAAACCATTTTCTATGATTAGCATAGTATCAAAATTGGTTTTGAAGTATACCTCCATTCTTCTCTTCCACCACGAAAAATCTCCTTCGAACTTCAGTGGGTGGATGTTAATGTCAGCCATTTGATGTGCTTATCGCGGCGGCGAGTCTGATGATAAGCTCCTTGCTCTGATACCACTTGTTGGAGGATCGAGGCCCGACTAAAAGGGGGGTTGAATAGACCATGTGCATTGTTCATTGGAATTCGTTCGTTAGTCTACAATATTCATTAGCGCAGTAGAAATACAATATACAAATGCGAATACAAAGATGAATACACAAACACACACAATAAACATGTGATAGACGTGGTTCTAAACCTTAGGGTTCCTACTCCACGGGGCGAGCTCAATGAGCTCTAGTGATGAACACACCACTACTCAAACTCCTTGACAATAAGTCAGAGGCATAGAAACCTTGTACAAGAAATTACAAAAACGTAATACAAAAGTGCAAGAAAAATACAAAGACAATATGAAATACAAGTAAAGAAAAACTTTAAAACACTTTGCATTGATCACTAGCTTGTAGCTTGCTTTGGTTTTCTCTTGAAGGTCTGGAATGCAGCAGCAATTTCTCTCCAAAATCTCACCAAAAATCGTTGTGGAAATCCTCCCCAAGCTTCTCCTTTTATGCTTGTCTCGGGCTGATTTCATGCCTAGCAGTCGACTGCCATAAGGCCCCAGTCGACTACTCCTATAGCCATTGTGAGACAATGACCTAATCCACATTGGCATCCAGCCAACAGATACACTAGCAGTTGACTTCCCATTACCATCAGTCAACTGCCAACCCTGTAGCCAATTGATTAGTCGACTACCGAGCATTCTGTGTTCGCGATCAATCACCATCAGTCAACTTCCCTTCATGACAGTTGACTGATCAAGCCATCAGTCAACTTCCCAATGCTGGCAGTCGATTGCTATGCCTCGCAATGCAGTCGAGTGCCAGTCGACTCCCACCAGTTAACTAGTACATCACCCCAGTTGACTGGTAAACCTCAACCATGAGGTTTAACCCAAGTATAATGCCCTCATACTTGCTAGACCACCCTTAGCCTAGAACTAAACCTTCTAGTCACCTCTACTAGCCTCGCACCTACCAGATCCCTCCAAGTCATCCATGACTTGTTCATCCATGTGCGGATCCCTCCAAATCATCCATGACTTGTTCATCCCATGACAATCACATGTCATATGTTTTGTCTAACATCAAAATACTGCTCGAGTCAAACTCAAGTCCGGTCAATTATGACCTGGGCCGATTGCACCAATAGTCAGATGTTGCCAATGAACAAACTGACCGAGCTGCTCAAGTCCACCAAGAACTGACCCAGCTTAAAGAAACAGAAGCCAAGCCACTACTAAAAATGTGCCTTTTAATGATGGGATTTCCCGTCGTTAAAAAGTCAATTCCCGTCGTTAATGAGTTTTAACGACGGTATTAAATACCGTAGGAAGTTGTCGCTAAAAGGCCCCGTCGGAAAAAGATTAACGACGGGAATAAAAGTACCGTCATTAATGAGTTTTAACGACGGTATTAACTACCATCGTTATTGATATTAACGACGGGTTTATATACTGTCGTTAATGGCAACAACGACGGTCATATGTATCGTCGTTAATAACAACAACGACGGTTATATATACCGTCATTAATAACAACAACGATGGATATATGTATTATCATTAATAATTTATTATTGTTTAATTGTTTAATGATGATTTAGCATACCATCGTTAATGATAACAATAACGATCATTATATAGATGTTATTTCATCATTATTACTTATACACAATTCACAATATATATTAATGAATACTAATAAAAATCAAAACACCATATATATTAAAAAATCATCCAGTAATTCATAATGAATGTATATACATCATTAAATTTGTAAAATGAATATTCATTTACATCAAAAGAGAATATTTCTCTAAAGCTAGTCTTCGTATGCAAAATATTGACATTCACAAAAACGCCAACAAATCAATTTAGATGCAAATCTCCAATACCTACAATAAATAGACAAAAAAAAAAAAGAACATCACAATTAGATCTTTAAAAGAATTTAGAAATCTTGATATACAAAATATTAAATCTACAATTTAATTTCAACAAACAAGAGATAATAATAAAAATAAGAGATAAATGATAAATATTAAAAGACATTTAGCACCTTCTTAGTATTACAATTTTTCAACATTACAATAATAATTAGTTTTACGTTATAGTGCAACATGAACATTATCATCCAACAAATAGTGCAGTATGGAATTTATCATACTTAAGTGGAAGCATGGAAATCATCATATCCAATTTGTTCAAACAGTGCAACATTGAGAGGCAGGGTAGGAGAAAGTTTTAATTGATTGAAAACTAGAGGAATTGTTGGAAGAGAAAATGCTAAAGAAAATGAATATGCTTTATGTATTTCTACTCAAATGTACTTAAGAAAAAGTTCTACAAAAACAATATTTTAATTAAGAAATAACAGAAGAATGCAAAATGATTAATAACTAATAATTGTTACATGACTTTGAATATATGCTGCAAACTTGAATTAAGTGGTTCCAATATATATATGATTTATCATTTCAAAAGAAAATCAACAAAAGTCAGGATTATGATTGCAAATTATTTTATTAAAATCATGGTAAATAACACACCTGTCCCCATCCAATGTCAAGTCCAGAAATCTCTACTAAGGAACATCCACCACCTTTCCACATAAGAGTAATAGGGTTCTTAAATAGTCCTGTAAGCTAAAAACATAATTTATGTTTATTAAAATAATAACTATAAGAATAAGATAGTAAAAGCACAATCTATGGTCTAATATAATTTACCAAGTATTAATTAATGGTAAATCTTCGTGTTTAAAAAAAGGGATTTGTCAATGTGAAACAAACATTATCAACTACTACAACATATGCATATGACAAATAAACACCTGAGCATTCAATTTATATAGGAAACAAAAGTCATTAAGCCGACAACTTCCCAAATGAAGGTTGTCATTTCTTCACAGAATAGATAAAATGAATTCTATATGCTAACTGATTTTAGAAAGAAATTTGACTGACCATATCGATTTTTGCACTTTATCACATCCATCTTTGGGAAGCATGCTCGCGAACTCTGAAAAAAATTAATAAAAAAGAAGACAAAGTGAATCAATGTTGCAGTCTTGTTTAGCAAGAGTCAAATATTTTCATAAACATTCCCAAAATCGAAACAGAGTGCCTAAATTTTGTTATATTTCTAATTGATGTTCAGCTGGGTTCTTGCAAGGTTTCATCACTTTAGTTTACATTTATATTTAAACATAACAGAAAGATTGTTATATTACATCAAGGCACCAACTCAAGCTTGACAATATAACATTCATGCTCGGTATTAATACCCCAACTCAGAATGAGATTTTGAACCTTCATACAATTTACAAATTATGTTTGCTCCAAGTTTAATTTAGACAACTGGAACATGAGATGTGCCCATTATAATTTTCCAATAGGAAATTATGTTAGTTGTATGCAACTTATGCAAAAAAAAAAAACTTATCTACATAATGCTGAAAATTTTGTTTTGTTGACTATATAACTAGTTCATATTTGCAGTTCTCTCGGTGCATAGTAAATAAGTAATTAGCATATTACAAGATGGACAAACTCAAATGGTTTAAATTCTCCACTGCCTAAAGTTTGAATTGGAAATGAGCTGGAAACTCAATTGGAGTTTGGACAAGAGGTAGTCTCAGTGTTATTGTCACAGTGACAATCCATTATGACAATTTATGACCATGATGAACACAATCAAGTTGAGTTCCAAAAGAAATATATTGTTTCTGAAAGGAATAAAAGGAGAACAGGGGAAAAGAATAATGAAGATGATATCAAAAGAACTTGCAAGTCATCCTGCAGTTTGAAGCCTTGGTAAGATGATTACACCTCTTCATAATAAAAGAGGTTTCTCACGATGATGAACTGACATCAAAATGGATAATATCCTTCCAATCACAACCAATAGAAGGAAAAAGGATAAGAATGTAATCTGTAATCTAAGTTCCAGAATGACAAGGCTCCCTGGGCATTCATGAACAGGGTTGACGAGTATATAATGACAAAACCAAAGACCAAACTGAATTAAAAATGACAACCTCAAAGGCTATAATGTAGAAAAAAAGACACTTCCTTCAACTTCTAATTGAAGGCTAATCCAACTTACTTATATGTTTACATGCAAAAAATGTTTCACTGCCTAACATTTTGAAAATAAAATGTAGGATAGATATAAAAAAAACAAGAAAAGAAAAGGTTGAATCATACACATAAACCCACACTTGGATTCAGATCAAAACCATCATAGATTAGCAAGCATGGTATATTGATATTATTATTGAGAATTATCAATTTGTGTACACAAATTATTGGTTCCATTGTGGATCATAGTTTAGTAAAACATTTTGAATAGCTAATGAGTTAGATAATAGTTGTCTTGACAAAATTTTTCTGACAACATTAAAGGAAAGTATAATGAATGGTCTTGATAAAATTTTCTCAATCACTATTACTGGGTCCAAGAAATGAAACTGCAATGATAAATGAGGTATTTATCTTAGGATGTATACTACCTTCTCAGCGTGACAGGTACCTTCTCGGCAGGGTAGCGATGGCCGATGGGAAGATGTTGCTTGTAGTGGAGATTGGAAGGGTGCACAGTGATGTTGCTACCCACAACGCACATTAGATCGACGACCGGTGTTGTTGCGCACAGTGCACGGTAAGCTGACGGTCATAGAGGTGGGCAGCACTGGGATCGTGGGGTTGACAGTGAAACAAATGGCGACGGAGTTGCTCGCGGGGCAGAGAGGGGCTGACCACGATGATCGATGCTCGCAGGGGAGGCCTAGGCAATGGCGTGAGGAAGAGACTACAGGGGCGATTGGAGAACGCAAAACCACTCGATCAAAGACTGGTCGGCAGTGGAAGAAGTTGTTTGCGACAGAGGAAGAAGAAAAGGCAACTCTCGAGGAGAGGGCCAAGAATATGAATCGATCAGGCAAGAATGGCAATGGATGGGGAAAAGGGCACGGGATAAAACTTAGGTTATAGGGATTTAAATATCAAGTAAATCACTCAATAATTTAATAATCTAAATAGAATTTATCAAAAATTTTAACGACGGAAAAAAATACCATCGTTATAGGTATACCTTTACCGACCAAAACAAAAAAATCACCTTTAATGACAAAGTATCAACGACGGGACAAAATACCGTCGTTAATGCATATACATTAACGACGGGTATTAAATTCTGTCGCTGTTGAACCATTAATAACGACGGTATTTTGATACCGTCGGTAAATTTCATCGTTAAAAATAGCTTTTTTAGTAGTGAACGCTGGGCAACCCAACAAACCAAGATCTTAACTCAAACAGAAAAGAGATATGGAAAATATTTCCAAAGGTGATTTTAAGGTGCATTGCAAACAACCAATGAAAAGAATCTCTTCTTACCTGGTTTGCCCAACATTAAACTTGATATAGAAGAGGCCTACAACAAATTCCCACCAAAGGCCTTTAACACCGACTCAGATACCAACTATGAGTCATAGATTTGCATTCAACATTATCTGTAATGAACAATTTAATCCTTTTGTAATGAACTTATCATATTCCATGAATGAATGCAACCTTTCTGTAAATGCTATATGTACTAAACAACTTTGCAATGATTAGTCTACCCCATTATTTCTGTATTCGTGTTGTGCGTACTACATGTATATTTGGTTCCATAAAATTTCATATCAACTAATTTTGTAATAAAGACATGCTTCCATATCTATACTATCAATATCCATTTTTCAAGCCTTATTACAACTTATATATATCTTACAACAGAACTTACACAAACTTACATATCTCCTATCCACCTTATTCACATTATCACCCCTAACTGCCCGTCACTCAAGTTGTCTGTACTTCCCTACTTTTAGTAAATATTTATCTTCATTTTACCATATAACTTCTGCATTTGTACTGCACAGACCGCGCATAATTTTTCCTACAAAGTTTCATATTAACCTCCTGCAGTCGACTGGTACATTGTGTAAGGTTTTTTACTACTTTTTTTGTATGCTCCTAAGTAATACATTATTTAATCCTGTCTTTTTTTTTCATTCTACAAAATTACACCTATTACAAGCTTCTAATAATGCTTAACCACCTTCCTCTATAAATCCCTTCAACTTTACCTTCGTGACCCCACACCTTCCCTCAAACCTCCATTATATGCCGAGCTCCACAAAATTTTCTTTCTTCCCCCCTCAACTGAGAGCTTATCAGATTCCCTTTTAGCCAGTATTAATATTTCAACATGATATAAAGTAACATCTCGCTTATCCGGAATTAAGTCTAACTCCCTATGCCAAGCCACCCCATTGCCGCTCAGGATACAGGTCACCACTCGGGCAGACTTTACTCCGACTTCTATAGAGAACACTGCCTCCCTTCCATATGATTCATGACATAGAACCCAATATTACCAGCCAATACTTTGCATGTATATGAAATTCTTTCCTACTGACATAGAGTATACCCACCCTAGTATAGATCATATCCACCTTAAAGGCTAGAATAACTGAAACAAACAGTATCATAACATCAAAACTGATTCCATCCCAAGAAATGACAGAAGTCAATTTAAGGCATATTTGGGGTTAGATCTAACTACTCCTTAGCTTCAAACCCGCATTCAAGAATAATTCTGGAAGCTCAACGATATCATCAAACTTTGCCAACACATCCCATCCTAGGGAGAAATCCACCCAAGGAACAAATTTCAATCATAAAAAGTTCTACTAAATCAACCAGTGAAACAAAACATTTGAAACTATTCATTCTACCCCACTTTAACACAAAATGATTTGATCTTGATAACCTCTGCAACATATACTAGAACTAGGAACTTGTAATAAATCTCCCAAGAAAACCTCAGTACTAAAATATCAAGCCCCTATAATTATCTTAATAAAAAAATAACCTCCTTATAATGGGAACATCGGATCTGGGCAAGTGATAACCCCAAAGAATAACCAGATACCAACCTTACTGAATGATAACCACAATATTATAATAGAATATCAAATCTGGTGAGTGATGACATTAATCATATGAAGTATTAGATGGTGAATTCTAATAAGAGAAAGAATCCTCTAGATTAATGAACTTCTTATCTTGGGCTAATAAAATGGAAAAATTTGCAGGAGGTTTCTTAGCTAAAGATTTGAAGAAATCTCCTTCCATCATCCCTTGAGTAAATGCTCCTATCATCTTACCAGGCTTTACAATAGGAATTTCTCATGCAGACTGAGTGAATCTCTACACATTACCGAAGGGTCTCCTGCTCCCTCTACTTAAGATTAAAAATACTTAACAGCTAAGACAAATATTTCTTAGAACTAGAAAAATATCTTAGAAATAATGCCGAGAAATCCTTAAATGAAGCAATACTTTGCGATTTTAGAGTGTTAAACCATTGTTGAGCAGGCCCTACTAGTGTAGTAAGAAACACTCTACATTTAACTCCCTCGGTATATTGATATAACAATGATGTGTTCTCAAACCTGCCCAAATGATCCTTGGGATTTGAGGAACCATTATATTTAGGCTGTTAGTAATATATGAGAGATGTCCTAAGGCAATTGCCTTATGTATGAACCATTTATATGATAAATGAAGATTCACTATTTGAGTATACATGTTTTAATGTATTTGATTGGATCTTAAACTCATTTACTGAATGTCCACGATACGATTCACAACATGAGAGAATTTGTGATTGGATCACAACTAGTGAGTATCTCTACATGTGTAATTGTGATGTATCAGAATTATCCCTAGTCGATGAATTGATGGATTTGGACACCATCGATTCTGTCGAGACTAGCACGAGGTATAATCCTTGGTGTATCCAAGCAGCTGATTCTCACTGGCTGGAGACATTGTGATATCGAGAGTTAATCGTGGATGCTAGTTATGGTAACTAGTTCATTGGAGTGACCAACCGTAAGACTTCATATGGTTCTCTGCATATATAGATATATCAATGAAGTTCTTACTGTATCTTAAGTGCGATATTCCTTTGACTTGCGGTATTTAAGTCATCTTGATCATGGAGACTTATGCTTTGACATCTTAAAATAACATCTCTAAGGAGATGTGGACCCGGGATGATTGGGTATAAGTCGAAGTGATCGAAGGTGTTTGAGTAGCCTATAAAGGATTCACCACTCCTTGCGAGGAGATGTATACCCAAGGCCTCTCGTCGGATTGTTACTAAAGTCTTTGGCCAAAGCATTACATGTTTAGAGTAAGGTACTCTTCGATACATGTGCAGTAACTAGAATCCGTAGGACGAGGAAATGATAATTAGGCTAGGTGTGACGTAGTCAGCCTAGTGGGGACTGACACTATAGACCATGTCCTGAACTAAGTGGGTATAAGATGAGTGAAGGGAATGGGGCACGATTCATTCGAGCTACGAAGGGTTTCAGAAATAGTTCTAGATCAACCGTTGATCTTTTCGGTTAATTGGGGATCATGATGTACTACTAGGTGCCACTCATGATCGTTCTATAATTAATGGTTAATTATAGACGACCAACATAAACCGAGAACCTATTTGGTCAAACGCACAACGAGCATAATCCGAAGGATTTAAAATGAGCTTGAGAATGGGATTCTCAGACCGAGAGAAACTAGGTTTGGTTGGACCAAACATGGAGCGAGCATGAAATCGTTTCAGTCGCAATAGAAGCGTGGATGGGCCATGTCTTATGAAGACATAATGGATGAACCAAAATAGTTTATGTTAGGAGTCGATTGGCCGGCTAGAGGGGGGTGAATAGCCCTCGTTCGTTGGATGTCGGTATTTGCTCGTCTACAAAACTAATTAGCGCAAGCGGAAGACTAATAAAGACAAGCAAATAGAAATTACAAGAAAGCAAACGCTAACAAGAAGATGTAACGTAGTTCATGGCTACGCCGCTAATCCACGATCCCGATTCGTCCGAGGTGAATCACTCCTTCAAAGCCAATCCAATATTGGTCTCTCCTTTGCACCAAGCTAGGTGGAGGTAAGCTTTACAACCAAGATCACTCTTCTACAATGGAATGATGATTAAAGCAAGTAGAAGAGTGGAAAAACGTTTAGGGCACTTTGGGAGTAGTTGGGCGTTCAAGCATTAACCCCCCAAAGCCCCAACCCTTTCCTTTTTATAGAGGAAGAGGGTTTCTTCCTGTTGACACAGGAGCAGTCGACTGATGGCACCCATCAGTCGACTGGTGCTGTAGTCGTTGCCCAATAACGACCGCTTTCCACGTTGGATACCATCCAGCAGATCGCATCGATCGATGGCACCATCGATCGGCCGGGTGCTCGATCGTCGAGTGCCCGATGAGTCGACTCCATTCGCGTCTGCAGCGATGCCATCACCGACCGCCATTCATCGGCTATCGATCATTGCCGACATCACGATCGCGATCCATGGCGATCGACTACCAAGCACTGACGGTCTTATACGATCGATCGACCCATCGACTCGGCGATCGCCATGACATGGCAGTCGACTGGTGTCGGGAAAAACTCATCCGACACTTGGCCAAATGGCCAAGTTTCACCTAAGAGCTACCCTTCCCAGGTTACAATTGCTCACTCTCATCCCTCGGAGTCCCTCGCCTTTGAAGTTCTCTTCGTTCGCGGCCACGTCCCTCGGCAGCATCAGGCGCATGACTCTGCAATGCTCCTTCGCGTCTCTTGCCTCGAAGTCTACTTCCTCCGGCTTCACTCCAAGCTCCTCGTCCGGCGGTCCCTCGGATGCTCCAAGCGCACGGCTTCCGCAAAGCTATCCTTCACCGACTCAAGGCACGAGTCATGAGATGTGAAACTCGCCATGGCTCCATGTGCGAATTACTAAGTCCTGCACGACTTCAACGCACATATCAAATCAACAATACCAACCTAACTTAAACCCTTTGCCACACCATCAAAACCATATCACGACAAGAGATTGCCCTAACAATCTCCCCCTTTTTGATGTGTGGCAATCCGTTTAAGTTAGGTAAAAACATTTGATATAAATTTGTAAGGAAAGAAAGCATGTAAACATAAACATTTGATAGCAACATGCAACTCCCCCTTAATCCATGAAACTCCCCCTTAATCTCTCCCCATATCATAATTAACTTAAACATATTCATTTCTCCCCCTTCGACACCATCAAAAATATGAATACTAAGTTAGAAACACATGACATCAAGTCTAATAGAAAGAAAGTACCATAAGTTGATAAAAAATTGGAATTCAGCCGTTATTGGTCTGAAATGCAGGCCATCGATCGTAGTTCGGATACGATCGGCACGTGATTTTCGGAATTTCTGATTTTTCTGGCCGAAATTCAAAAATGCATAAAAAATTTCAGAAAATTTGAAAAATCATGAAATTTGGGGAACACATTTCATTTAAGTATATCTATCAGGGAAAAATAGTTTTTCATGAAAGATCATTATATTTCCACGTTTTTGCCAAAAATCCAAAAGCTTTAAAAACTACTAGGTTTTTGATCATGATAGTATCAAGTTTTACACCTAGTTTTGGTTCCAATTGTTTCAAAACATGAATACATGTATTTTAAAGTAAGAAATTGTTTTGAAAACATATAAAATATCCAACCATGATCTTTGGGCAATATGTCTATGAATTAAACATAAGCCTTCCCCATGATTGGTCTATTATTGCAATGTTGATACTTTAAATGACCATCTAAATGCCATAGGCATTAGTGAACATTTGTATCATCCTAACATCTCACTCATGCTAAGTTTGCAATCAAGTTAGCCTATAGTGAGTGTGAGATGCATCCTAGGGGGTATTTGTATATACTTAACCAATATATTCATGCAATTCTATCAAGGTTAAGTATCAACCTAACATCCATCATGATCATAAAGGCATATATGAATGAATTAGATTATGATCATGAAATACATGTTTTCATCAAATTATAATCATGCATTAGGTATTATATGATGATAATAACCAAAGTATCACCTAAAGTATGATTCAAACCTATTTCTCATGATAACGTGCCAAATTTTAAAAACATAAATCATGATTGCAAATATACATAGGAATTTCATCAATCATCATGATTTAAGCATTATTATCTATTTATGGGTACGTTATCATCACCTAACACTATCAAAAAAAATGTTGTCCCGTCATCCTAAGTCAACCAAAATATGATATAGGCTAGGTCCATGTGGTTGACTACCCTAGGGTTATCCTAAACCTTAAGGATGGATTTTGGAACCCAAAATAAGTTCTTTCCTATTGGGTTCACTAAATATTCCTTGGGGATCCATTTTCTAGCTATTACTTTCTTCTTATCTTGTCCCCTAGCTATGAGGCAATTGTAGGCCTTTTCATTTTTCTTTTCTTTATATCCTAGGCCTTTTTTGTTAAAGCTTGCCCTTTGGCTCCCTATGATCATATTTAATGTGTTGGAGCCAATTGTGAATTTCTCTAGGGCTTTGGTTAAATAATCTACCTTTTCCCTTAATGCCCTATTCTCCTCTATGCATGCATCATTAACATCCAAAGGCATATATTCACGTGAGCATGCATCATTTAAGCTAGAAGAAATATTTTCATTTTCATTTAAGCATGCTTTTTCTAATTTTTGTTCTAGGTCCTTAATTTGATCTAGCATGCTTTTATTTTTCTTTTTCATGCCAAATAAGTCCTTAGTTAAACTAGAAATTATGGAAACTATTTTCTTAGGAGAGGCTTTCGTTACCATAGTTTTGTTAGAAATATATGAGAGATGTCCTAAGGCAATCACCTTATGTATGAACCATTTATATGATAAATGAAGATTCACTATTTGAGTATACATGTTTAATGTATTTGATTGGATCTTAAACTCATTTACTGAATGTCCACGATACGATTCACAGCATGAGAGAATTTGTGATTGGATCACAACTAGTGAGTATCTCTACATGTGTAATTGTGATGTATCGGAATTATCCCTAGTCGATGAATTGATGGATTTGGACACCATCAATTCTGTCGAGACTAGCATGAGGTATACTCCTTGGTGTATCCAAGCAGCTGATTCTCATTGGCTGGAGACATTATGATGTCCGGAGTTAATCGTGGATGCTAGTTATGGTAACTAGTTCATTGGAGTGACCAGCCGTAAGACTTCATATGGTTCTCTGCATATATAGATATGTCAATGAAGTTCTTACTGTGGCTTAAGTGCGATGTTCCTTTGACTTGCGGTATTCAAGTCATCTTGATCATGGAGACTTATGCTTTGACATCTTAAGCAAACATCTCTAAGGAGATGTGGACCCGGGATGATTGGGTATAAGTCAAAGTGATCGAAGGTGTTTGAATAGCCTATAAAGGATTCACCACTCCTTGCGAGGAGATGTATACCCATGGCCTCTCGTCGGATTGTTACTAAAGTCTTTGGCCAAAGCATTACATGTTTAGAGTAAAGTACTCTTCGATACATGTGGAGTAACTAGAATCCGTAGGACGAGGAAATGATACTTGGGCTAGGTGTGACGTAGTCAGCCTAGTGGGGAATGACACAATAGACTATGTCCTGAACCAAGTGGGTATAAGATGAGTGAAGAGAATGAGGCACGATTTATTCGAGCTACTGAAGGGTTTCAGAAATAGTTCTGGATCAACCGTTGATCTTTTCGGTTAATTGGGGATCATGATGTACTACTAGGTGCCACTCATGATCGTTCTATAATTAATGGTTAATTATAGACGGCCAACATAAACCGAGAACCTATTTGGTCACACGCACAATGAGTGTAATCCGAAGGATTTAAAACGAGCTTGAGAATGGGATTCTCAGACCGAGAGAAACTATGTTTGGTTGGACCAAACATAAAGCGAGCATGAAATTGTTTCAGTCGCAATGGAAGCGTGGATGGGCAGTGTCTTATGACGACATAATGGATGGACCAAAATGGTTTGGTTCTAATCCAATGGATGAGAATAAACCAAAGGGTTTGGTTTATATTAAACGAATGAACCAAAGGTTGGTTCGGTTCGTTTTAACTTAAAATAAACCATCATGGTTTGTTTTATTTTAACTTATCCTAATGAAGCGGGTTAACGGGCTTTATGGATATGATCCATTAACCATTAAGAGAATTAGTTCTCTATAAAAGAGGGCTTAAGGGATTGTTAAACCCTAATCATCCAAAACCCTAGCTTGAAGTTGCCGCCCACCCCTTGGAGGAATTTTCGGCGCCCAACTACAAGCTGCCGCCGTCCAAGACCCTTGCCGGCATCCAAGCTCCAGCCGGTGAACCTCCGGCGACCCTCCGGTGATCTCCTATAGGTTCGGCATCAAGGTGAGCCTTTTCTCTCCTTGTTTTGGCCGGCGCCTACTCCTCCACCAAGCTGTCCAGTTTTCTGGACAGCTTCTTCTCCTCTCGTCGGAGCGTCGTTTGGACGACGGTTAGTGATCCGACAGCGGCTAACATACCGGGGATTTGATCTCCGGTAATCCTCTGAGGTGGAGGATGAAGGATTCATCAATCGGTTGACGAATACCTCTCCGGAGAAGCGAGTCTTGAGGACTTGTTTTAGATCCGAATTTGGATTCGGATCGTGATCATCTCTCGATCACGTCGTCTTCAACACGAGGCTAGTAACCCGTACGAAAGCGGCTCGTGGCTTGGCGAAGTCATCCCGAGGAGCTCGGCGTGGATACGGATAGAGACGATTCTTACGAGGATCGTTCCGGTTGATGCCGTTCCCGCTACACGTCATACGAAAGGTATAACGTAGTTTAATTTCCTTTTATTGCAAATTATAATTTACGGTTATGTCTACACTTGTTGTAATATGCATGCGTGTGTTGTGTGTGTTGTAATAAATATAGATTTATTATTTTTAATTGCTTCCGCTGTGCTCATGTTTACGAAACATGATCGAACACACACACGCCGCGGTGCCGGAAACCCAACAGTGGTATCAGAGCCCAGGTTGTGTTTCGACATAATCGTAAAATGGTTTTGCGATAGTCATAATGTATTTCTAGAAATTTTCTAATTTTGGAAATTTAGAAGTATTTATGGAAATTTTTCAATTTTGGAAAGTCTAGAAGTATTTATGGAAATCTTCCACTTTTGGAAAGTTGGAAGTATTTATGGAAATTGATATTTTCCATAAATAAAATATTTGATTAGATTCTAGAAATTTGTTTCCTAATTTAATCATGATTTGATTTGGGAAATCAAATCTTAAAATATTTTATTTCCATAAGTAGTTTTAATGATTTAGGAAATTGGTTTCCTAAATAGATTTTCCTTAATCAAATAATTCCATGAATAAAATATGTGATTAGATTTGGAAATTTGTTTCCTAATTTAATTATGATTTGATTTGGAGAATCAAATCTTAAACATATTTTATTTCCATAAATAGTTATGACATATAAGGAAATATATACATGACATAATTGTATGCCATGTAATTGCATTAGATGCATAACATTATGCCATGCGTGTCGTGACATGTAGATGTATGCCATGTATGCCATGCCATGTAGATAATAGTTATTTGCATGCAAAGAGGATGAGACATAAAAACCCTAACTCAATATTAAAGCCTACACCTTCCATTAATATGGTTAGAACCAGAGTTACATTTCTGTTTGGGTTGTTGGACTCACTCCAAGCCCTACTCGAACACGAACATGTTCAAATCATTGGAATAGTTTAACTCTAATATGGTAAGAGTCAGAGGTCAATCGTTAGTTTGGGTTGTTGGACTCACTCCAAGCCTGGCTAATTGGTTGAATGCGCTCTAACCATATTAAAACTATTTCGCGATTAATGGGTCGGCTTTAACTTGGAGCATCGATTTGTTGGACTCACTCCAACGTCGATGTGAAGAGAGGTGAAGTTGGGTGCTATGCATATGATGCATACTTGTTAATGTGTTAACAACCCAATATATGTGTAAACATTCAATTAGTTGATAGCACATGTGATAGTTACATATACATGATATGTAATCGGTATACTTGATACCCACCATCATAGCTAAGAATGGCTTGTTGGACTCACTCCAAGGTTGTTCTTATCTATGATGGATATCAGCCCATTCGGAGATGGACCTACGATCTCCCGAAGTGATTTTAAGGGTTTTTGAAATTCAAAAAATGAATGGGATTTATAAATGTATATTGATGCATTTTAAAATCATTTTCTCATATATGCTCGTTTTGTATTTCTAGGTCAATAAATTGATCATGACGTCTTTGAATTTGCGCACTATTTTGGATTCGAACAAACTGACTGGGCCTAACTTCCTGGACTGGCTTAGAAACCTGAGAATTGTTCTCAAGGCGGAAAAGCTTGCATATGTCCTTGAAGAGCCTCTTCCTGACCGTCCTAAGGACGATGCAACTCCAGACCAAATGTTGGTCTATCAGAAACATGTGGCAGATTCTGAGCTGGCGAGTTGCATCATGCTAGCGGCGATGGTACCTGAGCTGCAAAAGCAGCATGAGCATATGGATGCTAATACTATGGTCTTCCATCTTCATGAGTTGTTCGATGAGCAAGCGAGATCCGAAAGGTTCGAGGTCTCTAGGCTCCTCTTCACTACGAAGATGCAAGAAGGTTCGTCTGTAGTGCAGTTTGTGCTAAAGATGAACGGGTACATCGAGCGGCTAGCTACCCTCGGTTTTGTGATGGATCATGAGTTAAGTATTGACTTAATTCTGCATTGTTTGCCCAAGAGCTTCTCGCAATTTGTGATGAACTATCGGATGAACAAATTGGAATCCACCATTCCCGAGCTCCTTAATATGCTGAAGACTGTGGAGCCTTCTGTAAAGCATGAGGAGAAGGCGGTTTTGTTAGTTGATTCCTCAAAGAAAGGTTCTAAGAGGAAGGCAAAAGAACAGAAGAAAGGAAAGAAAAAGGCAAAGAAGGCGAAACCAGCGCAAAAGGGCACTTGCCATCACTGTGGCAAGGAAGGCCACTGGCGAAGAAACTGCAAGACTTATCTTGAGTCCATGAAGAAGAAGAAGGCATCCGATGCCCCATCCTCTTCAGGTATCTTCGTTATTGATTGTCATTCTATTTCCTTAGACACTTGGGTATTGGATACTGGGTGTAGCTCACATATATGTAATGACATACAGGGGCTAAGGAATAGAAGAAGACTTGTCAGAGGGGAGTCAAATTTGCGAGTTGGCAATGGAGCAAAGGTTGCTGCGGTCGCCATCGGAACTTATTTGCTGAAGCTCCCTAGTGGACTGTTAGTAATATATGAGAGATGTCCTAAGGCAATCGCCTTATGTATGAACCATTTATATGATAAATGAAGATTCACTATTTGAGTATACATGTTTTATGTATTTGATTGGATCTTAAACTCATTTACTGAATGTCCACGATACGATTCACAGCATGAGAGAATTTGTGATTGGATCACAACTAGTGAGTATCTCTACATGTGTAATTGTGATGTATCGGAATTATCCCTAGTCGATGAATTGATGGATCTGGACACCATCAATTCTGTTGAGACTAGCACGAGGTATACTCCTTGGTGTATCCAAGCAGCTGATTCTCACTGGCTGGAGACATAGTGATGTCCGGAGTTAATCGTGGATGCTAGTTATGGTAACTAGTTCATTGGAGTGACCAGCCGTAAGACTTCATATGGTTCTCTGTATATATAGATATGTCAATGAAGTTCTTACTGTGGCTTAAGTGCGATGTTCCTTTGACTTGCGGTATTCAAGTCATCTTGATCATGGAGACTTATGCTTTGACATCTTAAGCAAACATCTCTAAGGAGATGTGGACCCGGGATGATTGGGTATAAGTCGAAGTGATCGAAGGTGTTTGAATAGCCTATAAAGGATTCACCACTCCTTGCGAGGAGATGTATACCCATGGCCTCTCGTCGGATTGTTACTAAAGTCTTTGGCCAAAGCATTACATGTTTAGAGTAAAGTACTCTTCGATACATGTGGAGTAAGTAGAATCCGTAGGACGAGGAAATAATACTTGGGCTAGGTGTGACGTAGTCAGCTTAGTGGGGACTGACACAATAGACCATGTCCTGAACCAAGTGGGTATAAGATGAGTGAAGGGAATGGGGCACGATTCATTCGAGCTACTGAAGGGTTTCAGAAATAGTTCTGGATCAACCGTTGATCTTTTCGGTTAATTGGGGATCATGATGTACTACTAGGTGCCACTCATGATCGTTCTATAATTGATGGTTAATTATAGACGGCCAACATAAACCGAGAACCTATTTGGTCACACGCACAACGAGTGTAATCCAAAGGATTTAAAACGAGCTTGAGAATTGGATTCTCAGACCGAGAGAAACTAGGTTTGGTTGGACCAAACATAAAGCGAGCATGAAATCGTTTCAGTCGCAATGGAAGCATGGATGGGCTGCGTCTTATGAAGACGTAATGGATGGACCAAAATGGTTTGGTTCTAATCCAATGGATGAGAATAAACCAAATGGTTTGGTTTATATTAAACGAATGAACCAAAGGTTGGTTCGGTTCGTTTTAACTTAAAATAAACCATCATGGTTTGGTTTATTTTAACTTATCTTAATGGAGCAGGTTAACGGGCTTTATGGATATGATCCATTAACCATTAAGAGAATTAGTTCTCTATAAAATAGGGCTTAAACCCTAACCCTAACACCTAATCAAGAGTTGCCGCCCAACATAGAGTTGCCGCCCACCCTTGTTGGTGAATTCGGCGCCCAACCCTAAGTGGCCGCCGCCCATCCTTTGTGCCGCCGTCCAAGTCATTGCCGGCGACCAAGCTTCAGCCGGTGAACCTCCGGCGACCCTCCGGTGATCCCCTATAGGTTTGGCATCAAGGTGAGGTTTTTTCTTTCCTTGGTTGGCCGGCGCCTACTCCTCCACCAAGCTGTCCAGTTTTCTGGACAGCTTCTCCTCCTCTCGTCGGAGCGTCGTTTGGACGACGGTTAGTGCTCCGACAGCGGCTAACTTACCGGGGATTTGATCTCCGGTAATCCTCTGAGGTGGAGGACGAAGGATTCGTCAAACGGTTGACGAACACCTCTCCGGAGAAGCGAGTTTTGAGAACTCGTTTTGGATCCGAATTTGGATTCGGATCGTGATCATCTCTCGATCACGTCGTCTTCAACATGAGGCTAGTAACCCGTACGAAGACGAAGCTCGTGACTTAGCGAAGTCATCCCGAGGAGCTCGGCGTGGATACGGATAGAGACGATTCTTACGAGGATTGTTCCGGTTGATGTCGTTCCCGCTACACGTCATACGGAAGGTATAACGTAGTTTAATTTCCTTTTATTGCAAATTTTAATTTACGGTTATGTCTACACTTGTTGTAATAGCATGCGTGTGTTGTGTGTGTTGTAATAAATAGGAGTATTTATTATTTTTAATTGCTTCCGCTGTGCTCATGTTTACGAAACATGATCGAACACACACACGCCGCGGTGCCGGAAACCCAACAGTGGTATCAGAGCCCAGGTTGTGTTTCGACATAATCGTAAAATGGTTTTGCGATAGTCATAATGTATTTCTTGAAATTTTCTAATTTTGGAAATTTAGAAGTATTTATGGAAATTTTTCAATTTTGGAAAGTCTAGAAGTATTTATGGAAATCTTCCACTTTTGGAAAGTTGGAAGTATTTATGGAAATTGATATTTTCCATAAATAAAATATTTGATTAGATTCTGGAAATTTGTTTCTAATTTAATCATGATTTGATTTGGGAAATCAAATCTTAAAATATTTTATTTCCATAAGTAGTTTTAATGATTTAGGAAATTGGTTTCCTAAATAGATTTTCCTTAATCAAATAATTCCATGAATAAAATATGTGATTAGATTTGTAAATTTGTTTCCTAATTTAATTATGATTTGATTTGGAGAATCAAATCTTAAACATATTTTATTTCCATAAATAGTTATGACATATAAGGAAATATATACATGACATAATTGTATGCCATGTAATTGCATTAGATGCATAACATTATGCCATGCGTGTCGTGACATGTAGATGTATGCCATGTATGCCATGCCATGTAGATAATAGTTATTTGCATGCAAAGAGGATGAGACATAAAAACCTTAACTCAATATTAAAGCCTACACCTTCCATTAATATGGTTAGAACCAGAGTTCTGTTTCTTGTTTGGGTTGTTGGACTCACTCCAAGCCCGGTTCGAACCTGAACATGTTCAAATCATTGGAATAGTTTAACTCTAATATGGTAAGAGTCAGAGGTCAATCGTTAGTTTGGGTTGTTGGACTCACTCCAAGCCTGGCTAATTGGTTGAATGCGCTCTAACCATATTAAAACTATTTCGCGATTAATGGGTCGGCTTTAACTTGGAGCATCGATTTGTTGGACTCACTCCAAGGTCGATGTGAAGAGAGGTGAAGTTGGGTGCTATGCATATGATGCATACTTGTTAATGTGTTAACAACCCAATGTATGTGTAAACATTCAATTAGTTGATAGCACATTGTGATAGTTACATATACATGATATGTAATCGGTATACTTGATACCCACCATCATAGCTAAGAATGGCTTGTTGGACTCACTCCAAGGTTGTTCTTATCTATGATGGATATCAGCCCATTCGGAGATGGACCTACGATCTCCCGAAGTGATTTTAAGGGTTTTTGAAATTCGAAAAAATGAATGGGATTTATAAATGTATATTGATGCATTTTAAAATCATTTTCTCATATATGCTCGTTTTGTATTTCTAGGTCAATAAATTGATCATGACGTCTTTGAATTTGCGCACTATTTTGGATTCGAACAAACCGACCGGGCCTAACTTCTGGATCGGCTTAGAAACACGAGAATTGTTCTCAAGGCGGAAAAGCTTGCATATGTCCTTGAAGAGCCTCTTCTGACCGTCCTAAGGGCGATGCAACCTGCACCAAATGTTGGTCTATCAGAAACATGTGGCAGATTCTGAGCTGGCGAGTTGCATCATGCTAGCGGCGATGGTACCTGAGCTGCAAAAGCAGCATGAGCATATGGATGCTAATACTATGGTCTTCCATTTTCATGAGTTGTTCGATGAGCAAGCGAGATCCGAAAGGTTCGAGGTCTCTAGGCTCCTCTTCACTACGAAGATGCAAGAAGGTTCGCTCAGAGTGCGCTTTGTGCTAAAGATGAACAGGTACATCGAGCGGCTAGCTACCCTCGGTTTTGTGATGGATCATGAGTTAAGTAATGACTTAATTCTGCATTGTTTGCCCAAGAGCTTCTCGCAATTTGTGATGAACTATCGGATGAACAAATTGGAATCCACCATTCCCGAGCTCCTTAATATGCTGAAGACTGTGGAGCCTTCTGTAAAGCATGAGGAGAAGACGGTTCTGTTAGTTGATTCCTCAAAGAAAGGTTCTAAGAGGAAGGCAAAAGAACAGAAGAAAGGAAAGAAAAAGGCAAAGAAGGCGGAACCAGCGCAAAAGGGCACTTGCCATCCTGTGGCAAGGAAGGCCACTGGCGAAGAAACTGCAAGACTTATCTTGAGTCCATGAAGAAGAAGAAGGCATCCGATGCCCCATCCTCTTCAGGTATCTTCGTTATTGATTGTCATTCTATTTCCTTAGACACTTGGGTATTGGATATCGGGTGTAGCTCACATATATGTAATGACATACATGTGAGCTAAGGAATAGAAGAAGACTTGTCGAGGGGAGTCAAATTTGTGAGTTGGCAATGGAGCAAAGGTCATCGCCATCAACTTATTTGAAGCTCCTAGTGGACTAGTCTTGGAATCGACAATTGCTATTATGTTCCTTCTCTAATAAAGAACATTGTTTCTATTTCTGCTTAAATAGAAATGGTTTCCATTTAACGCTTTAGTAACAATTGTTGTTATATAACTTTGAATGGCGATTTTTATGGAACCGAACTTTGAGTAATGGCATTTATACGCTGACGTATCGGTGACATCTTCAATATCGAAGCGAGCAACACGCGTGCTCGAAAGGATAATCAAATGGACTCCTATATGTGGCATTGTCGTCTTGGCCATATAAGCAAGAAACGCATGTCCGAATTACACCGATGTGGAATTTTGGAATCGTTTGAATTGGATTCATACGATACATGTGAATCATGCTTAAAAGGCAAGATGACTAAGTTACCTTTTACTGGAAAAGGTGAACGAGTGGGAGAGTTACTAGGTCTAGTACATACTGATGTATGTGGACCCATGTCAACTCAAGCTTTAGGAGGCTATAGCTACTTCATCACCTTCACCGATGATCACTCACGGTTTGGGTATGTGTTCTTGATGAAACACAAGTCTGAAGCCTTTGAAAGGTTCAAAGAATTCAGAAATGAAGTAGAGAAACAACATGACAAAAGTATTAAAATACTTCGATCGGATCGAGGTGGTGAATACTTAAGTCAAGAGTTTCTTGATTATCTAAGAGACAATGGCATATTGTCTCAATGGACTCCGCCCTATACACCACAGCATAATGGTGTATCTGAGAGGCATAACCGGACCTTGTTGGACATGGTCAGGTCAATGATGAATCATGCGACTCTTCCCAAGTCCTTTTGGGGTTATGCACTTCAGATAGCTGTTTACTTGTTGAACAGAATGCCTACCAAGGTAGTCTCTACTACTCCATATGAGATATGGGCTAGTAAGAAACCTCATGTATCTTACTTGAAGATATGGGGTTGTCCTGCTTATGTGAAGCAAACTGTATCAGACAAATTGGATGCTAAGTCTGATAAATGTCTATTTATTGGATACCCTAAGGAAACAAGGGGTTACCAATTCTATCATCCTGTGGAACAAAAGGTGTTTGTTTCAAGGCATGCTGTGTTTCTAGAGAAAGAGTTTCTCTTTCAAGAAAACAGTGGGAGTGTCGTCGAGCTTGAGGAGGCTCGAGAGACTCAAATAGACATTGATGAGATACCTGGTGAAGCACAACAGCCGACAACTCATAGTGATGAGCAATCGGCTGGACCTATTGTAACACCACATCTTCGTAGATCTGGTAGAACACACAATATTCCTGAGAGATATGGATTTCTCGTAAGTGAATCGAACGATGTGTTACTCATTGATGATGAGGAGCCTACCAGTTATGAAGAAGTGCTGACAAGTTCAGAAAGGGATAAGTGGCTTGGTGCCATGAAGTCGGAAATGGATTCCATGTACGAAAACCAAGTTTGGAACTTGGTTGACCCACCTGAAGGCATAAAGCCTATAGGGTGCAAGTGGGTTTTCAAGAAGAAAACCGACATGGATGGTAATGTGATTACCTATAAGGCTAGATTGGTGGCGAAAGGATATCGTCAAAAGCAAGGTGTTGATTATGACGAAACCTATTCGCATGTAGCTATGCTTAAATCCATTCGGATGCTCCTGGCCATAGCGACTCATTATGATTATGAGATATGGCAGATGGATGTGAAAACAACTTTCCTTAATGGAAACTTGCTCGAGGACGTGTATATGATACAGCCTGAGGGTTTCACATCGGTTGATAAAACCAAGGTATGCAAGTTGCGATGATCCATTTATGGATTGAAGCAAGCATCCAGGAGCTGGAATATTCGTTTTGATGAGACGATCAAAAAGTTTGATTTCTCACAAAATCCAGACGAACCTTGTGTGTACAAGAAGGTTAGTGGGAGTGCAGTCGTGTTCCTAGTATTGTATGTCGATGACATATTACTTATAGGAAACGATGTGTCAATCTTACAGTCAGTTAAGGTTTGGTTATCCAAGACATTCTCCATGAAAGACACGGGAGAAGCAACCTACATCCTTGGGATTAAGATCTATAGAGATAGATCAAACGGTTGCTTGGTCTTCGCGATCTACATATATAGACCGAAAGCAAAGAGGTTTAGCATGTCGAATCCAAGAAAGGTTATCGCCCATCGGGCATGGGGTACACCTTTCAAGTCTATGTGTCCGCGCACGTAAGACGAGAGGATTTGCATGAGTAAGATTCCCTATGCATCCGCAATAGGATCTATCATGTATGCTATGTTATGTACGAGGCCCGATGTATCGTATGCTCGAGTGTCACGGCAGATACTACCCGATCGAGGGAATGGATCATTGGGCAGTTAAGACGATCCTTAAGTACTTGAGAAGAACTAAGGATGTGTTCCTAATATATGGAGAAGGGGACATGGTGATACGCGGGTATTCAAATGCCACCCGATGAGACAAGGATGATTCTGTGTCTCGATGCGGATACGTGTTCACCTTGAATGGGGCGCGATGAGTTGGAAAAGTTCCAAACAAGAGATCGTAGCGGATTCTACCATCGAGGCGAATATATTGCGCCGGAAGCGCAGAAAGGAAGCGGTTTGGATCAAGAAGTTCGCTCATGAACTTGGTGTGATTACATCCATTGTTGAAGCACTACCGGTCTGCTACGACAACAATGTAGCACTTGCACAGGCAAAATAGACAAGGTCTCATCAACGATCCAAACATGTGCTTCGCCGCTATCATCTTATCAGAGAGATCATCAGTAGGAACGAAATACAAATCGAGAAAATTCCCACTGAAAGGAACTTAGCGGATCCTTTGACTAAAGAATTACCTCAAAGTAAGTTTGAGGGTCATGTTGGTGCTTATGGTATTGGATACCGTAGCGATTGGCATTAGGCCAAGTGGGAGTCTGTTAGTAATATATGAGAGATGTCCTAAGGCAATCGCCTTATGTATGAACCATTTATATGATAAATGAAGATTCACTAATTGAGTATACATGTTTTATGTATTTGATTGGATCTTAAACTCATTTACTGAATGTCCACGATACGATTCACAGCATGAGAGAATTTGTGATTGGATCACAACTAGAGAGTATCTCTACATGTGTAATTGTGATGTATCGGAATTATCCCTAGTCGATGAATTGATGGATTTGGACACCATCAATTCTGTCGAGACTAGCACGAGGTATACTCCTTGGTGTATCCAAGCAGCTGATTCTCACTGGCTGGAGACATAGTGATGTCCGGAGTTAATCGTGGATGCTAGTTATGGTAACTAGTTCATTGGAGTGACCAGCCGTAAGACTTCATATGGTTCTCTGCATATATAGATATGTCAATGAAGTTCTTACTGTGGCTTAAGTGCGATGTTCCTTTGACTTGCGGTATTCAAGTCATCTTGATCATGGAGACTTATGCTTTGACATCTTAAGCAAACATCTCTAAGGAGATGTGGACCCGGGATGATTGGGTATAAGTCGAGGTGATCGAAGGTGTTTGAATAGCCTATAAAGGATTCACCACTCCTTGCGAGGAGATGTATACCCATGGCCTCTCGTCGGATTGTTACTAAAGTCTTTGGCCAAAGCATTACATGTTTAGAGTAAAGTACTCTTCGATACATGTGGAGTAACTAGAATCCGTAGGACGAGGAAATAATACTTGGGCTAGGTGTGACGTAGTCAGCCTAGTGGGGACTGACACAATAGACCATGTCCTGAACCAAGTGGGTATAAGATGAGTGAAGGGAATGGGGCACGATTCATTCGAGCTCCTGAAGGGTTTCAGAAATAGTTCTGGATCAACCGTTGATCTTTTCGGTTAATTGGGGATCATGATGTACTACTAGGTGCCACTCATGATCGTTCTATAATTAATGGTTAATTATAGATGGCCAACATAAACCGAGAACCTATTTGGTCACACGCACAACGAGTGTAATCCAAAGGATTTAAAACGAGCTTGAGAATTGGATTCTCAGACCGAGAGAAACTAGGTTTGGTTGGACCAAACATAAAGCGAGCATGAAATCGTTTCAGTCGCAATGGAAGCGTGGATGGGCTGCGTCTTATGAAGACGTAATGGATGGACCAAAATGGTTTGGTTCTAATCCAATGGATGAGAATAAACCAAATGGTTTGGTTTATATTAAACGAATGAACCAAAGGTTGGTTCGGTTCGTTTTAACTTAAAATAAACCATCATGGTTTGGTTTATTTTAACTTATCTTAATGGAGCGGGTTAACGGGCTTTATGGATATGATCCATTAACCATTAAGAGAATTAGTTCTCTATAAAATAGGGCTTAAACCCTAACCCTAACACCTAATCAAGAGTTGCCGCCCAACATAGAGTTGCCGCCCACCCTTGTTGGTGAATTCGGCGCCCAACCCTAAGTGGCCGCCGCCCATCCTTTGTGCCGCCGTCCAAGTCATTGCCGGTGACCAAGCTTCAGCCGGTGAACCTCCGGCGACCCTCCGGTGATCCCCTATAGGTTTGGCATCAAGGTGAGGTTTTTTCTTTCCTTGGTTGGCCGGCGCCTACTCCTCCACCAAGCTGTCCAGTTTTCTGGACAGCTTCTCCTCCTCTCGTCGGAGCGTCGTTTGGACGACGGTTAGTGCTCCGACAGCGGCTAACTTACCGGGGATTTGATCTCCGGTAATCCTCTGAGGTGGAGGACGAAGGATTCGTCAAATGGTTGACGAACACCTCTCCGGAGAAGCGAGTTTTGAAAACTCGTTTTGGATCCGAATTTGGATTCGGATTGTGATCATCTCTCGATCACGTCATCTTCAACACGAGGCTAGTAACCCGTACGAAGATGAAGCTCGTGACTTAGCGAAGTCATCCTGAGGAGCTCGGCGTGGATACGGATAGAGACGATTCTTACGAGGATCGTTCCGGTTGATGCCGTTCCCGCTACACGTCATACGGAAGGTATAACGTAGTTTAATTTCCTTTTATTGCAAATTTTAATTTACGGTTATGTCTACACTTGTTGTAATAGCATGCGTGTGTTGTGTGTGTTGTAATAAATAGGAGTATTTATTATTTTTAATTGCTTCCGCTGTGCTCATGTTTACGAAACATGATCGAACACACACACGCCGCGGTGCCGGAAACCCAACATGAACTAGTCTTGGAACTGGATAATTGATATTATGTTCCTTCTCTAATAAAGAACATTGTTTCTATTTCCTGCTTAAATAGAAATAGTTTCCATTTAACGTTTAGTAACAATTGTTGTTATATAACTTTGAATGGCGTACTTTATGGAACTGGAACTTTGAGTAATGGCATTTATACGTTGGACGTATCCAGTGACATTTTCAATATCGAAGCGAGCAACACGCGTGCTCGAAAGGATAATCACATAGACTCCTATATGTGGCATTGTCGTCTTGGCCAAATAAACAAGAAACGCATGTCCGAATTACACCGATGTGGAATTCTGGAATCGTTTGAATTGGATTCATACGATACATGCGAATCATGCTTAAAAGGCAAGATGACTAAGTTACCTTTTAATGGAAAGGGTGAACGAGTGGGAGAGTTACTAGGTCTAGTACATACTGATGTATGTGGACCTATGTCAACTCAAGCATTAGGAGGCTATAGCTACTTCATTACCTTCACCGATGATCACTCACGGTTTGGGTATGTGTTCTTGATGAAACACAAGTCTGAAGCCTTTGAAAGGTTCAAAGAATTCAGAAATGAAGTAGAGAAACAACATGACAAGAGTATTAAAATACTTCGATCGGATCGAGGTGGTGAATACTTAAGTCAAGAGTTTCTTGATTATCTAAGAGACAATGACATGTTGTCTCAATGGACTCCGCCCTATACACCACAGCATAATGGTGTATCTGAGAGGCGTAACCGGACCTTGTTGGACATGGTTAGGTCAATGATGAATCATGCGACTCTTCCCAAGTCCTTTTAGGGTTATGCACTTCAGACAGCTGTTTACTTGTTAAACAGAATGCCTACCAAGGTAGTCTCTACTACTCCATATGAGATATGGGCTAGTAAGAAACCTCATGTATCTTACTTGAAGATATGGGGTTGTCCTGCTTATGTGAAGTGGACTGTATCAGACAAACTTGATGCTAAGTCTGATAAATGTCTATTTATTGGATACCCTAAGGAAACAAAGGGTTACCAATTCTATCATCCTGTGGAACAAAAGGTATTTGTTTCAAGGCATGCTGTGTTTCTAGAGAAAGAGTTTCTCTTGCAAGAAAACAGTGGGAGTGTCGTCGAGCTTGAGGAGGCTCGAGAGACTCAAATAGACATTGAGGAGATACCTGGTGAAGCACAACAGCCGACAACTCATAGTGATGAGCAATCGGCTGGACCTATTGTAACACCACATCTTCGTAGATCTGGTAGAACACGCAATATTCCTGAGAGATATGGATTTCTCGTAAGTGAATCGAACGACGTGTTACTCATTGATGATGAGGAGCCTACCAGTTATGAAGAAGTGCTGACAAGTTCAGAAAGAGATAAGTGGCTTGGTGCCATGAAGTCGGAAATGGATTCCATGTACGAAAACCAAGTTTGGAACTTGGTTGACCCATCTGAAGGCATAAAGCCTATAGGGTGCAAGTGGGTGTTCAAGAAGAAAACCGACATGGATGGTAATGTGATTACCTATAAGGCTAGATTGGTGGCGAAAGGATATCGTCAAAAGCAAGGTGTTGATTATGACGAAACCTATTCGCCTGTAGCTACGCTTAAATCCATTCGGATGCTCCTGGCCATAGCGGCTCATTATGATTATGAGATATGGCAGATGGATGTGAAAACTTCTTTCCTTAATGGAAACCTGCTCGAGGACGTGTATATGATACAGCCTGAGGGTTTCACATCGGTTGATAAAACCAAGGTATGCAAATTGCGACGATCCATTTATGGATTGAAGCAAGCATCCAGGAGCTGGAATATCCGCTTTGATGAGACAATCAAAAAGTTTGATTTCTCACAAAATCGAGCGAACCTTGTGTGTACAAGAAGGTTAGTGGGAGTGCAAATGTGTTCTAGTATTGTATGTCGATGACATATTACTTATAGGAAACGATGTGTCAATCTTCTGATCGATTAAGGTTTGGTTATCCAAGACATTCTCCATGAAAGACACGGGAGAAGCAACCTACATCCTTGGGATTAAGATCTATAGAGATAGATCGAAACGGTTGCTTGGTCTTTCGCAGTCTACATATATAGACCGAGTGCTAAAGAGGTTTAGCATGTCGGAATCCAAGAAAGGTTATCTACCCATCAGGCATGGGGAACACCTTTCGAAGTCTATGTGTCCGCGCACAGAAGACGAGAGGATTTGCATGAGTAAGATTCCCTATGCATCCACAATAGGATCTATCATGTATGCTATGTTATGTACGAGGCCCGATGTATCGTGACGCTCCGAGTGTCACGGCAGATACCAATCCGATCCGAATGGATCATTGGGCGGTATAAGACGATCCTTAAGTACTTGAGAAGAACTAAGGATGTGTTCCTAATATATGGAGAAGGGGACATGGTGATACGCGGGTATACGGATGCGGCTTCGGATGACAAGGATGATTCTAGGTCTCACCGGATCGTGTTCACCTTGAATGGGGCGCAGTGAGTTGGAAAAGTTCCAAACAAGAGATCAGAGCGGATTCTACCACCGAGGCGGGAATATATTACATGGGCAAGAAAGGAAGCGGTTTGGATCAAGAAGTTCGCTCATGAACTTGGTGTGATTCCGCCATTGTTGAAGCAATACCGGCCCATCGCGACAACAACAATGGAGCAATTGCACAGGCGAAAGAGCCACGGTCTCATCAACGATCCAAACATGTGCTTCGCCGCTATCATCTTATCAGAGAGATCATCAGTAGGAACGAAATACAAATCGAGAAAATTCCCACTGAAAGGAACTTAGCGGATCCTTTGACTAAAGCATTACCTCAAAGTAAGTTTGAGGGTCATGTTAGAGCTTATGGTATTGATACCGCAAATGATTGGCATTAGGTCAAGTGGGAGTCTGTTAGTAATATATGAGAGATGTCCTAAGGCAATCGCCTTATGTATGAACCATTTATATGATAAATGAAGATTCACTATTTGAGTGTACATGTTTAATGTATTTGATTGGATCTTAAACTCATTTACTGAATGTCCACGATACGATTCACAGCATGAGAGAATTTGTGATTGGATCACAACTAGTGAGTATCTCTACATGTGTAATTGTGATGTATCGAAATTATCCCTAGTCGATGAATTGATGGATTTGGACACCATCAATTCTGTCGAGACTAGCACGAGGTATACTCCTTGGTGTATCCAAGCAGCTGATTCTCACTGGCTGGAGACATTGTGATGTCCGGAGTTAATCGTGGATGCTAGTTATGGTAACTAGTTCATTGGAGTGACCAGCCGTAAGACTTCATATGGTTCTCTGCATATATAGATATGTCAATGAAGTTCTTACTGTGGCTTAAGTGCGATGTTCCTTTGACTTGCGGTATTCAAGTCATCTTGATCATGGAGACTTATGCTTTGACATCTTAAGCAAACATCTCCGAAGAGATGTGGACCCGGGATGATTGGGTATAAGTCGAAGTGATCGAAGGTGTTTGAATAGCCTATAAAGGATTCACCACTCCTTGCGAGGAGATGATACCCATGGCCTCTCGTCGGATTGTTACTAAAGTCTTTGGCCAAAGCATTACATGTTTAGAGTAAAGTACTCTTCGATACATGTGGAGTAACTAGAATCCGTAGGACGAGGAAATGATACTTGGGCTAGGTGTGACGTAGTCAGCCTAGTGGGGACTGACACAATAGACCATGTCCTGAATCAAGTGGGTATAAGATGAGTGAAGAGAATGGGGCACGATTTATTCGAGCTACTGAAGGGTTTCAGAAATAGTTCTGGATCAACCGTTGATCTTTTCGGTTAATTGGGGATCATGATGTACTACTAGGTGCCACTCATGATCGTTCTATAATTAATGGTTAATTATAGACGGCCAACATAAACCGAGAACCTATTTGGTCACACGCACAACGAGTGTAATCCAAAGGATTTAAAACGAGCTTGAGAATTGGATTCTCAGACCGAGAGAAACTATGTTTGGTTGGACCAAACATAAAGCGAGCATGAAATTGTTTCAGTCGCAATGGAAGCGTGGATGGGCAGTGTCTTATGAAGACATAATGGATGGACCAAAATGGTTTGGTTCTAATCCAATGGATGAGAATAAACCAAAGGGTTTGGTTTATATTAAACGAATGAACCAAAGGTTGGTTCGGTTCGTTTTAACTTAAAATAAACCATCATGGTTTGGTTTATTTTAACTTATCCTAATGGAGCGGGTTAACGGGCTTTATGGATATGATCCATTAACCATTAAGAGAATTAGTTCTCTATAAAAGAGGGCTTAAGGGATTGTTAAACCCTAATCATCCAAAACCCTAGCTTGAAGTTGCCGCCCACCCCTTGGAGGAATTTTCGGCGCCCAACTACAAGCTGCCGCCGCCCAGCTTTGTGCCGCCGTCCAAGACCCTTGCCGGCGTCCAAGCTCCAGCCGGTGAACCTCCGGCGACCCTCCGGTGATCTCCTATAGGTTCGGCATCAAGGTGAGCCTTTTCTCTCCTTGTTTTGGCCGGCGCCTACTCCTCCACCAAGCTGTCCAGTTTTCTGGACAGCTTCTTCTCCTCTCGTCGGAGCGTCGTTTGGACGACGGTTAGTGATCCGACAGCGGCTAACATACCGGGGATTTGATCTCCGGTAATCCTCTGAGGTGGAGGATGAAGGATTCGTCAATCGGTTGACGAATACCTCTCCGGAGAAGCGAGTCTTGAGGACTTGTTTTAGATCCGAATTTGGATTCGGATCGTGATCATCTCTCGATCATGTCGTCTTCAACACAAGGCTAGTAACCCGTACGAAGACGAAGCTCGTGGCTTGGCGAAGTCATCCCGAGGAGCTCGGCGTGGATACGGATAGAGACGATTCTTACGAGGATCGTTCCGGTTGATGCCGTTCCCGCTACACGTCATACGAAAGGTATAAAGTAGTTTAATTTCCTTTTATTGCAAATTATAATTTACGGTTATGTCTACACTTGTTGTAATATGCATGTGTGTGTTGTAATAAATATAGATTTATTATTTTTAATTGCTTCCGCTGTGCTCATGTTTACGAAACATGATCGAACACACACACGCCGCGGTGCCGGAATCCCAACAAGTTTCCATATCCTCTTGTTCTTCTTCGGATGAGGAGGATGTGGAGGCTCCCCCTTCATTTGAGCTCTCCCCACTTGAGCTTGATTCTTCATTTTCGGTGGAGGAGGAGCAATCCGAGTCATGAAGAGCCATTAGGGCTAGATTGGAGTAGACATGCTCTTCTTCTTCGGATGAGGATGAAGAGGCAAGGTCATCCCATGTCTTGGCTTTGAGTGCCATGGCCTTCCCTTTTTCCTTGGCCTTCTTCTCCTCTTTCTTCTTGCTCCCCTTCTTCTTCTTCTTTTCTTCTTTCTTCTTCCTTTCTTCCTTGCTCTTGTTTAGGAGGGGACAATTATCCCTTATGTGCCCTTCTCCTTGGCAATTGTAGCATATCACCTTCCCCCTTGGTCTTCTACTCCTATCATTTGATTTGTTGAAATGAAAACCCTTTAAAGCACGTCTTACCCTCCTTACCATATATGCCTCTTCGGTGCTATCCATGGAGGAGGAGGAAGATGCTTCATCGGATGAGGAGGAAGGGATTTCCATCTTCTTTTTCCCTTTGTTGGCCATCAAGGCTACTCCCCTTGAAGTTTGGACTCTAGGCTCTTCTTGTATACCTTCAAGCCTTGTCTCATGAAGCTCCATGGTTGAAAAGAATTCCTCCAAGGTGCTTACTTCTAGGTTCTTGGAGATGTAAAATGAGTCCACCATGGAGCTCCATCTTGAGGACCGGGGAAAGGCATCTATGACCTTCATTACCATATCCCGATTCGATAGCTTCTCACCTACACTCGTTAACCCAATTAATATTTCTTTAAATCTAGAATGTAGGGAAGTTACCTTTTCTCCCTTTTCAAGCTTGATATTTGAAAATTGGGAGCGGAGGAGATCTCTTCTTGCTAGCTTTGCCTCCGAAGTGCCTTCATGAAGTTCAACCAACTTCTCCCACATCTCCTTGGCACTTGAGCACTCCCCTATTCTATTTATTTCTTGTTGAGGGAGCACATTGTATAGGTGGTGCTTGGCCTTTGAATTTGCCAAGTATTCTTCTCTTTGCCTTTTGCTCCACCTAGATTTCTCCAATGGCTCCCCATTCTCGTTCCTAGGCAACTCGAAACCGTTTTCCATTATTAAAAGGATTTCAAAGTCGGTTTCGAAGAATACCTCCATTCTCTTTTTCCACCAAGAGAATTCGCCGTCGAACTTCGGAGGGTGGATGTTTGAGCCGGCCATTTACTTGTTGAAGTGCTCTCGCGGCGGTTAGTCCTTGAAGAGCGACCTCGCTCTGATACCACTTGTTAGGAGTCGATTGGCCGGCTAGAGGGGGGTGAATAGCCCTCGTTCGTTGGATGTCGGTATTTGCTCGTCTACAAAACTAATTAGCGCAAGCGGAAGACTAATAAAGACAAGCAAATAGAAATTACAAGAAAGCAAACGCTAACAAGAAGATGTAACGTGGTTCACGGCTACGCCGCTAATCCACGATCCCGATTCGTCCGAGGTGAATCACTCCTTCAAAGCCAATCCAATATTGGTCTCTCCTTTGCACCAAGCTAGGTGGAGGTAACCTTTACAACCATGATCACTCTTCTACAATTGAATGAAGATTAAAGCAAGTAGAAGAGTGGAAAAACATTTAGGGCACTTTGGGAGTAGTTGCTCAAGCATTAACCCCCAAAGCCCCAACCCTTTCCTTTTATAGAGGAAGAGGGTTTCTTCCTGCTGACAGAGCATGATCGATGGCACCCATCACCGATCTGTCAGAGCCGCTGCCCAATAACGACCGCTTCCACATTGGATACCATCCAACTAAGATCGCATTAGTCGATCGATGGCACCATCACCGACCGTGCTCGATCACCGAGTGCCCACCAAGTCGACTCCTCGTTCGCACGCCATACCGACGCCATTCACTAGCAATGATCATTGCCGACATCGGGCCGACCGCTACCCATGGCAATGACCGCCAAGCACTTGACTTCTTATACCACCGATCGACCTATCGATTGAGCCGATCGCCATGACATGGCAATGATCCGTGTCGAAAACTCATCCGACACTTGGCCAAAAGGCCAAGTTTCACCTAAGAGCTACCCTTCCCGGGTTACAATTGCTCACTCTCATCCCTCGGAGTCCCTCGCCTTTGAAGTTCTCTTCGTTCGCGGCCACGTCCCTCGGCAGCATCAGGCGCACGGCTCTACAATGCTCCTTCGCGTCTCTTGCCTCGAAGTCTACTTCCTCCGGCTTCACTCCAAGCTCCTCGTCCGGCGGTCCCTTGGATGCTCCAAGCGCATGGCTTCCGCAAAGCTATCCTTCACCGACTCAAGGCACGAGTCATGAGATGTGAAACTCGCCATGGCTCCATGTGCGAATTACTAAGTCCTGCACGACATCAACGCACATATCAAATCAACAATACCAACCTAACTTAAACCCTTTGCCACACCATCAAAACCATATCACGGCAAGAGATTGCCCTAACAGTTTGGTTCTAATCCAATTGAGGAGAATAAACCAAAGGGTTTGGTTTATTTTAAACGAATGAACCAAAGTTGGTTCAATTCGTTTTAACTTAAAATAAACCATCATGGTTTGGTTTATTTTAACTTAAGTTAATGGAGCGGGTTAACGTGCCTTATAGTTATGATCCAATAACCATTAAGAGAATTAGTTCTCTATAAAAGAGGGCTTAAGGGTTTGTTAAGCCATAATCCAATTCCCTCTTCCTTGAGTTGCCGCCCCCTCCCCTCCTTGAAGTGGTCGGCGCCCATACCCTAGCCGCCGCCCATCCCTTGTGCCGCCGTCCAAAATGTTGTCGGCGTCCAAGCTTCGGCCGGTGATCCTCTGGCAACTCTCCAGTGATCTCCTTTGGGTTCGGTATCAAGGTGAGCTTCATCTTACCCTTTTTGGCCGACGCCTACTCCTCCACAAAAGCTGTCCAGTTTTCTGGATAGCTTATTTTCTTCTCGTTAG
Organism: Wurfbainia villosa; assembly: GCA_025175895.1. NCBI lineage: Eukaryota > Viridiplantae > Streptophyta > Magnoliopsida > Zingiberales > Zingiberaceae > Wurfbainia > Wurfbainia villosa. The sequence goes on along the minus strand of CM046002.1, from coordinate 26,993,927 downwards.
AGTGTCATTTGGATGACATTTGGAGCTCCGACAGTGCCTAACTTACCGGGGATTCGATCTCCGGTAATCCTCTGAGGTGGTGGACGAAGGATTCGTCAAACGGTTGACGAATACCTCTCCGGAGAAGTGAGTTTTGAGGACTCATTTTTGGATCCAAATTTGGATTCGGATCGTGATCATCTCTCGATCACATCGTCTACAACACGAGGCTAGTAATCTGTACGAAGATGAGGCTCGTGACTTAGCGAAGTCATCCCAAGGATACTTGGCGTGGATACGGATAGAGACAATTCTAGCGAGGATCGTTCCGGTTGATGCCGTTCCCGCTACACGTGATACGAAAGGTATAACGTAGTTAAATTTCCTTTTATTGAAAATTTAAATTTACGGTTATGTCTACACATGTTGTACTATGCATGCGTATGATGTGTGTGTTGTAATAAATATAGATTTATTATTTTTATTTCTTCCGATGTGCACATGTTTACGAAACATGTTCTAACACACACTCGCCGCGGTGCCGGAAACCCAACAGTGGTCTTAGAGCCCAGGTTGTGTTTCGACATAATCGTAAAATTGTTTTGCGATAGTCATAATGATATTTCTGGAAATTTTCTACTTTTAGAAAGTTAGAAGTATTTATGGAAAATTTTCAATTTTGGAAAGTCTAGAAGTATTTATGGAAATCTTCCACTTTTGGAAAGTTGGAAGTATTTATGGAAATTGATATTTTCCATAAATAAAATATTTGATTAGATTTTGGAAATTTGTTTCCTAATTTAATCATGATTTGATTTGAGAAATCAAATCTTAAAAATATTTTATTTCCATAAGTAGTTTTGATGATTTAGGAAATTGGTTTCCTAAATTGATTTTCCTTAATCAACTATTTCCACAAATAAAATATGTGATTAGATTTGGAAATTTGTTTCCTAATTTAATCATGATTTGATTTGGAGAATCAAATCTTAAATGTATTTTATTTCCATAAATAGTTATGACATATAAGGAAATTATGTACATGACATAATTGTATGTCATGTAATTGCATTAGATGCATATCATTATGCCATGCGTGTCGTGACATGTCGATGTATGCCATGTATGCCATGCCATGTAGATAATAGTTATTTGCATGCAAAGAGAATGAGACATAAAAACCCTTACTCAATATTAAAGCCTACACCTTCCATTAATATGGTTAGAACCAGAGTTCCATTTCTTGTTTGGGTTGTTGGACTCTCTCCAAGCCCGGCTCGAATCGGAACATGTTCAAACCATGGAATAGTTTAATACTAATATGGTAAGAGTTAGAGGTCAATCATTAGCTTTGGTTGTTGGACTCTCTCCAAGCCGAGCTAATTGGTTGAATGCGCTCTAACCATATTAAAACTATTTCTCGATTAATAGGTTGGCTTTAACCTGGAGCATCAGCTTGTTGGACTCTCTCCAAGGTCGATGTAAAGGGAGGTGAAGTTGGGTGCTATGCATGTGATGCATACTTGTTAATGTGTTAACAACCCGATGTATGTGTGAACATTCAATTAGTTGATAGCACATTGTGATAGTTGCATATACGTGATATGCAATCGGTATAGTTGATACCTACCGTCGTAGTTATGAATGACTTGTTGGACTCTCTCCAAGGTTGTACATATCTATGATGGATATCAGCCCATTCGGAGATGAACCTACGATCTCCCGAAGTGATTTTGGGGGTTTTTGAAATTCAAAAAATGAATGGGATTTATAAATGTATATTGATGCATTTTAAAATCATTTTCTCATATATGCTCATTTTGTATTTCTAAGTTAATCGATTGATCATGATGTCTTTGAATTTGCGTTCCATTTTGGATTCGAATAAATTGATTGGGCCGAACTTCTTGGACTGACTTAGAAACTTGAGAATTATTCTCAAGGTGGAAAAGCTTGCATATGTCCTCGAAGCGCCTCTTCCCGCCCGTCCTAGTGACAATGCAACTCTGGACCAATTGTTGGCCTATCAGAAACATGTGAATGATTCTGAAATGGTGAGTTGCATCATGCTATCCACGATGGTACCTGAGCTGCGGAAGCAGCATGAGCATATGGATGCTCATACCATAGTCTTTCATCTTTATGAGTTGGTTGATGAGCGAGTGAGATTCGAATGGTTCGAAGTCTCCAAGCTCCTCTTCACCTCTGAGATGCAAGAAGGTTCATCTGTGGTGCTGCTCAACATGCTGAAGACTGTGGAGCCTTCTGAGAAGCATGAGCACGGGACGGTGTTGTTAGTTGATTCCTCGAAGAAAGGTTCTAAGAGGGAGTTAAAGGAACAACAGAAGGGAAAGAAGAAAAAGGCTAAAAGGGCAGAACCAGCTCAAAAGGGCACTTGCCATCATTATGGCAAGGAGGGCCATTGGCGAAGAAATTGCAAGATTTATCTTGAGTTCGTGAAGAAGAATAAGGCATCGGATGCCCTGTCTTCTTCAGATATTTTCGTTATTGATTGTTATTCTATTTCCTCAAACACTTGGGTATTGGATACTGGGTGTGACTCACATATATGTAATGACATACATGGGCTAAGGAATAGAAGAAGACTCGTCAAGGGAGAGTCAAATTTACGTGTTGGGAATGGAGCAAAGGTTGCTGCACTCGCCATCGGAACGTATTTGTTGAAACTCCCTAAAGGACTTGTCTTAGAACTGGACAATTGCTTTTTTGTTCCTTCATTAATAAAGAACATCATTTCTATTTCTTATTTAAATAGAAATGGGTACCATTTGGCTTTTAGTAACAATTGTTGTTACATAACTTTGAATGGAGTTCTTTATGGGACTGGAACTTTAAGCAATTGTGTTTATACGTTGGACGTATCCAGTGACATTTTCAATATCGAAGCGAGCAATAAGCGTGCTCGAAAGGATAATCAATTAGACTCCTACATGTGGCATTGTCGTCTTGGCCATATAAGCAAGAAACGCATATCCGAATTACACCGATGTGGAATTCTGGAATCGTTTGAATTGGATTCATACGATACATGCGAATCATGCTTAAAAGGCAAGATGACTAAGTTACCTTTTATAGGAAAAGGTGAACGAGTGGGAGAGTTACTAGGTCTAATACATACTGATGTATGTGGACCTATGTCAACTCAAGCTTTAGGAGGCTATAGCTACTTCATTACCTTCATCGATGATCACTCATGGTTTGGGTATGTGTTCTTGATGAAACACAAGTCTAAAGCCTTTGAAAGGTTCAAAGAATTCAGAAATGAAGTAGAGAAACAACATGACAAGAGTATTAAAATACTTCGATCGGATCGAGGTGGTGAATACTTAAGTCAAGAGTTTCTTGATTATCTAAGAGACAATGGTATATTGTCTCAATGGACTCCGCCCTATACACCACAGCATAATGGTGTATCTGAGAGGCATAATCGGACCTTGTTGGACATGGTCAGGTCAATGATGAATCATGCGAATCTTCCCAAGTCCTTTTGGGGCTATGCACTTCAGACAGCTGTTTACTTGTTAAACAGAATGCCAACCAAGGTAGTCTCAACTACTCCATATGAGATATGGAATAGTAAGAAACCTCATGTATCTTACTTGAAGATATGGGGTTGTCCTGCTTATGTGAAGCGGATTGTATGTCGGACAAATTGGATGCTAAGTCTGATAAATGTCTATTTATTGGATACCCTAAGGAAACAAGGGGTTACCAATTCTATCATCCTGTGGAACAAAAGGTGTTTGTTTCAAGGCATGCTGTGTTTCTAGAGAAAGTTTCTCTTGCAAGAAAACAGTGGGAGTGTCGTCGAGCTTGAGGAGGCTCGAGAGACTCAAATAGACATTGATGAGATACCTGGTGAAGCACAACAGTCGACAACTCATAGTGATGAGCAATCGGCTGGACCTATTGTAACACCACATCTTCGTAGATCTGGTAGAACACGCAATATTCCTGAGAGATATGGATTTCTCGTAAGTGAATCGAACGACGTGTTACTCATTGATGATGAGGAGACTACCAGTTATGAAGAAGTGCTGACAAGTTCAGAAAGGGATAAGTGGCTTGAAGCCATGAAGTCGGAAATGGATTCCATGTATGAAAACCAAGTTTGGAACTTGGTTGACCCACCTGAAGGCATAAAGCCTATAGGGTGCAAGTGGGTTTTCAAGAAGAAAACCGACATGGATGGTAATGTGATTACCTATAAGGCTAGATTGGTGGCGAAAGGATATCGTCAAAAGCAAGGTGTTGATTATGACGAAACCTATTACTTTGTAGCTATGCTTAAATCCATTCGGATGCTCACGGCCATAGCGGCTCATTATGATTATGAGATATGGCAGATGGATGTGAAACAACTTTCCTTAATGGAAACCTGCTCGAGGACGTGTATATGATACAGCCTGAGGGTTTCACATCGGTTGATAAAACCAAGGTATGCAAATTGCGACGGTCCATTTATGGATTGAAGCAAGCATCCAGGAGCTGGAATATCCGTTTTGATGAGACAATCAAAAAGTTTGATTTCTCACAAAATCCAGACGAACCTTGTGTGTACAAGAAGGTTAGTGGGAGTGCAGTCGTGTTCCTAGTATTATATGTCGATGACATATTACTTATAGGAAATGATGTTTCAATCTTACAGTCAGTGAAGGTTTGGTTATCCAAGACATTCTCCATAAAAGACCTAGGAGAAGCAACCTACATCCTCGGGATTAAGATCTATAGAGATAGATCGAAACGGTTGCTTGGTCTTTCACAGTCTACATATATAGACCGAGTGCTAAGAGGTTTAGCATGTCGGAATCAAGAAAGGTTTCCTACCCATCGGGCATGGGGTACACCTTTGAAGTCTATGTGTCAGCGCCGAGAAGGCGAGAGGATTTGCATGAGTAAGATTCCTATGCATCCATAATAGGATCTATCATGTATGCTATATTATACGAGGCCCGATGTATCGTATGCTCACGAGTGTCACGGCGGATACGATCGATCGAGGAATGGATCATTGGGTGGTATTGTTAAGAATCCTTAAGTACTTAAGAAGAACTAAGGATGTGTTCTAATATATGGAGAAGGAACATGGTAATCTGCGGTATACTGATGCCACCTGCATGCATAAGGATGATTCCATGTCTCACCGATATGTTCACCTTGAATGGAGGCGCAAATAAGTTGGAAAGGTTCCAAGCTTGACACTATAGCGGATTCTCGCCACTAAGGCGTAATACATTGCAACTTGGGAAGCAAAGAAAGGAAGCGGTTTGGATCAAGAAGTTCATCTCTGAACTTAATGTGGTCTCATCAATGATCCAAACATGTGCTTCGCCGCTATCATCTTATCAGAGAGATCATAGTAGGAACGAAATACAAATCGAGAAAATTCCCACTGAAAGGAACTTAGCGGATCCTTTGACTAAGGCATTACCTCAAAGTAAGTTTGAGGGTCATGTCAGAGCTTATGGTATTGGATACCGTAGCGATTGGCATTAGGCCAAGTGGGAGTCTGTTAGTAATATATGAGAGATGTCCTAAGGCAATCGCCTTATGTATGAACCATTTATATGATAAATGAAGATTCACTATTTGAGTATACATGTTTTAATGTATTTGATTAGATCTTAAACTCATTTACTGAATGTCCACGATACGATTCACAGCATGAGAGAATTTGTGATTGGATCACAACTAGTGAGTATCTCTACATGTGTAATTGTGATGTATAGGAATTATCCCTAGTCGATGAATTGATGGATTTGGACACCATCACTTCTGTCGAGACTAGCACGAGGTATACTCCTTGGTGTATCCAAGCAGCTGATTCTCACTGGCTGGAGACATAGTGATGTCCGGAGTTAATCGTGGATGCTAGTTATGGTAACTAGTTCATTGGAGTGACCAGCCGTAAGACTTCATATGGTTCTCTCGCATATATAGATATGTCAATGAAGTTCATCGTAGCTTAAGTGCGATGTTCCTTCGACTTGCGATTCAAGTCATCTTGATCATGGAGACTTATGCTTTGACATCTTAAGCAAGCATCTCTAAGGAGATGTGGACCCGGGATGATTGGGTATAAGTCGAAGTGATCGAAGGTGTTTGAATAGCCTATAAAGGATTCACCACTCCTTGCGAGGAGATGTATACCCATGGACCCTCGTCGGAGTGTTACTAAAGTCTTTGGCCAAAGCATTACATGTTTAAAGTAAGGTACTCTTCGATACATGTGCAGAACTAGAACTGAGGATGAGGAAATGATACTTGGGCTAGGTGTGACGAGTCACTTAGTGGGGATCGACACTATAGACCATGTCCTCGAACCAAGTGGGTATAAGATGAGTGAAGGGAATGGGGCATTCATTCGAGCAAGGGTTTCGTAAATAGTTCGATCAACCGCTTGATCTTTTCTGCTAATTGGGGATCATGATGTACTACTAGGTGCCACTCATGATCGCTCTATAATTAATGGTTAATTATAGACGCCAACATAAACCGAGAACCTATTTGGTCACACGCACAACGAGCATAATCCGAAGGATTTAAAACGAGCATGAGAATGGGATTCTTAGACCGAGAGAAACTAGGTTTGGTTGGACCAAACATTGAGCGAGCATGAAATCGTTTCAGTCACAATGGAAGCATGGATGGGCCATGTCTTATGAAGACATAATGGATGAACCAAAATGGTTTGGTTCTAATCCAATGGAGGAGAATAAACCAAAGGGTTTGGTTTATTTTAAATGAATGAACCAAAGTTGGTTCGGTTCGTTTTAACTTAAAATAAACCATCATGGTTTGGTTTATTTTAACTTAAGTTAATGGAGCGGGTTAACGGGCCTTATGGTTATGATCCAATAACCATTAAGAGAATTAGTTCTCTATAAAAGAGGGCTTAAGGGTTTGTTAAGCCCTAATCCAACTCCCTCTTCCTTGAGTTGCCGCCCCCTCCCCTCCTTGAAGTGGTCGGCGCCCATACCCTAGCTGCCGCCCATCCCTTGTGCCGCCGTCCAAATTGTTGTCGGCGTCCAAGCTTCGGCCGGTGATCCTCCGGCAACTCTCCGGTGATCTCCTTTGGGTTCGGTATCAAGGTGAGCTTCATCTTACCCTTTTTGGCCGACGCCTACTCCTCCACCAAAGCTGCCCAGTTTTCTGGACAGCTTGTTTTCTTCTCGTCGGAGTGTCGTTTGGACGACGTTTGGATCTCCGACAGTGCCTAACTTACCGGGGATTTGATCTTCGGTAATCCTCTAAGGTGGAGGACGAAGGATTCGTCAAACGGTTGACGAATACCTCTCCGGAGAAGCGAGTTTTGAGGACTCATTTTTGGATCCGAATTTGGATTCGGATCGTGATCATCTCTCGATCACATCGTCTTCAACACGAGGCTAGTAATCCGTACGAAGACGAGGCTCATGACTTAGCGAAGTCATCCCAAGGATACTCGGCGTGGATACGGATAGAGACGATTCTAGCGAGGATCATTCCGGTTGATGTCGTTCCCGCTACACGTGATACGAAAGGTATAACGTAGTTAAATTTCCTTTTATTGCAAATTTAAATTTACGGTTATGTCTACACACGTTGTACTATGCATGCGTGTGATGTGTGTGTTGTAATAAATGTAGATTTATTATTTTTATTTCTTCCGCTGTGCACATGTTTACGAAACATGTTCGAACACACACTCGCCGCGGTGCCGGAAACTCAACATAGGCATGTGTGGAACTTGAAAGTGCCGAGGTAATTCTTCATTTAATATATCATGTGTAAAGGGATTTTGCTCTTCTATTTTTGAAATATTAGTTACAAAGGGAAACCCTCTTCAAACTATTCTCTCCCCAGGGGAGCTACATATAGTTTCTTTCCCTTGGATTGCCTATGGACAGAGGCAACATCCTTTTTTGGATGAGAAGCCCACATCAATTCTTCCTCAGAATCACCAGAAGTGTCATCCTCCACATCTCCAGGGATGGCTCTCTGTGACATCTGATCCATCATAGCAACCTCCCCTTGCACAAGATCTTCTCTGCATAAAGGCTGACGACGTCTTCTGCTAGTGCACTCTTTAGAAGTACTAGATGCAGATTTCTTCTCCTGCACGGGCTCCTTCATTGTCCTTCTAGTGTTCCCCATCATGACTTTTTGTTCAGGTTCCCATAGACGGTGCCAATTTGATTGTGTTCACTTCTTCGGCCTGCTAAGATCTCCCTCCCCCTTCTTGCAAATCTCCTCCAATCACCTCAGATCCAAAAGCTCCTAGCTAGATCTGTCACCGAGGAGTGTTAAGAATGAAATAATGAATAACTTCTTCTTTGATCACCTTGTATCTTTGAAATAAATGCTAGATCTGCCACTTCACAAGAGAGTGTTAGAGATGGGTCAGCTTCCTAGCACGACCCCTCTGACGCTCAAGTTAGAAACAATAGAAACAAAAAAGTAGAAATGCAGAAAGAATGAAGAAGAAGAAGTGATAAAAAGATTCTTGAGGTACTGAATAGCGAAGAAACAACCATCTCCCCTTCCTTCTACCTTTGCCCCTTTTATAGATGATTCGTCCCGCCTTCTCCTTGAAGTGAATTTACTCTAATATCCTTGCCAAGCTAGTTTAACTACTTTTCTTTTCCCTTTTCAAAATATCTTCTTCAAATGTTTCATGTGCTTTATATTTCCTTGACAAGTATTAATTAGATAAAATATATAAACAAATGACAAAATATCTTATATTATTTATGATCATCATCCCCGAACTCTTCCTGCTACTCCCAATACTTCACAATACCCATACTTCTTTATTTTACCATATTCAGAAAAAACCCTAGAAATCCATACATGGCTCGGGAAATAGGCATACTGCTCGGGAAATAAGCATATGGCTTGGGAAACACACTGCCTACACGGGAAACAAGCATATGACTCGAGAAACACACTGACTGCTCGGGAACTATATACATTGATCTGCCAATACCATACTTAATTCTGATCATAATTACCCTGTGTCACCCTATTGGGCTCGGGAAATACATAAGTCGCTCGGAAATTACACAAACTGCTCTGCCAATATAACATTTAACTCTGAGCAACACTATCCTATGCCACCCTACTTGGCTCTGGAAATACATATACTGATCGGGAACTATATACACTGATCTGCCAATACCATACTTAATTCTAATCACAATTACCCTATGTCACCCTACTGGGCTCGAGAAATACATAAGTCACTCAGGAATTACGCAAACTTCTCTGCCAATATAACATTTAACTCTGAGCAACATTGTCCTGTGTCACCCTACTGGGCTCGAGAAATACACATATTTCTCGGGAAACATATACACAGATTGACAAGTGCATAAACTGCTCTGCAATCATAATACTCTACTCCGAACCACACTTCCCCGTGCCACCCTACTGAGCTCGGAAAATACATATACTGCCTGGGAAACACATATATGGCTCGACTAGTTCATAAACTACTCTGCAATGACAATACTCAACTTTGAACCACACTTCTCTGTACCACCCTACTGAGCTCAAGAAATACATATACTGCCCGAGAAATACATATATGGCTCGATAAACCTTCTAATATGATAAAAAAATCTCGAACCCATTGGATATCCTTTGCCTCACATAGATCAGTTAGTGGACTCTACTGTGGGACATCAATTTGTTTCAATGATGGCTACCTATCAGGGGTATCACTAGATACCATTAGCATTGGAAGATCAAGATAAATTTAGCTTTATTACGAATGAGGGAACTTTTTGTTATATTGTTATGCCCTTTGAATTAAAAAATACTGGGGCTACTTATCAAAGGTTAATGGATAAGATCTTTGAGAAGCAATTAGGAAAGAATGTGGAGGTGTATATTGATGATATCCTGGTTAAAACTTTACAGCCCGAGCAGTTGATACTTGATTTAGAGGAAACTTTCAGTACTTTGGGCAGATATAAAATGAAGCCTAATCCAGAGAAATGTGAGTTTGAAGTCATGTAGGGATGTCTCTTGGGGTATGTTGTTACTGAGTAGGGCATAAAAGCTAATCCTAGTAAGATTTATGCTATCCAGCAAATGTAACCTCCAAAAAAATTGAGAGAAGTACTGATAACTCACATTTTGACATGATATTTTATATTCATTCCTTGATGTTTTGATCCATTCATATGTGTAATTCGACATATTTATCATATTTTATGAATATGGATCATTTTAGAGCTTTAATGCAAATACATGCTAATTTGATGTCTTAAACACTTATCTGTTATATACTTTATTTTATAGGACATTTAAGAGCAAATTGAGGAAATCACATTGAAAAATATGGGAAGTTACTGTAGTAGGTTACTGTAGCACCGTGCTTTTTTCTCTAGATAAAGACACGGCTTGGCCATGCCAAAAGGCACGGCCGTGTCGCAGGTCCAGATTTAGGTTTATAGCACGTTTAAAAGCAAGAAAGGTCGGACAAAATGTTATCTCTTCTTCCCTTGAGCCCTAGCAGCCACCTCCACCTCCCTTCCATCCATTTTCCTCCTTGGATTAGAGGAGGAACCGCTTCATCAAGGGATTCAGGCGACGTCTTTCATCTCTGCAACTCATCCACCTTCTCCTTCGGATTCGAGGAAGAGTTCTGCACCGATGACACTTCTTCGAGCTCAACCAGATCCATGAGAGTTCGGAGCATCCATCAAGCTACTGGATTCAGGAGTTTGTGTCATCCCACATCCACCATCATTTGCGGAGTCTCGATCGAGCTTCGTTGGACTTAGCCAGAGGAACTTGTTCATACACCGGGCCTATCTTCGGTTGATTTGATCATTTATTTTCTTGTTTTAGCATAGAGGACTTTAATTTGTATGCATGTCAACTGTTTGTTAAATTTCTCCTTACATTTATGGTAGTTTTACATTTGTTCACATTAGGTGTTTGAATTAATGCTTCTTATAGTTTTGTTCTTTTAAATTCTGCATTGCTTTACTTGTTGAATGCTTTAATTACTTGCATTGTCATATTAGCATTTTAATTACCTTGTAATCATAGATTAGAACTCAAATCACAAACACCCCAATTGACATTAGAAAACCCCAAGCAATAATGGAAACAATCCTAAGAAAACCATTCTACCGATTGCATTTGTTGGGAGATGACCCGAGTCATCTCTATGCTACATTAGTGTAGAGGGGGTTCGATTTAATTATAAATTTTGTTTTGTAACGGTACCATGACAAAGACTATTATCAAATTTTAGCGCCGTTGTCGGGGTGTGTAATGGTGTTTAGTAGACTTAGGATTGTTTATCCATTTTTCTAAAAAAAAAAAATCAAAAATCCAAAAATTTTGTTTAGGGCTTCATTCTTTTATTCTCTTATATATCCATGTATTTTATCATGTATACTTCCTATGCCTTTTGATTTGTTTGTTAGTATTTCAGGAAAGAATAGGAAATTTCTTTAAACATAGATCCTTATTATCAATGATTTGGAGACTTAAATCAGGCTTATTATTCAGACCAAAGTGAGCAACAGAGTGTATTTCCTATTGAGCCTCAGAGTTACCCACAAGAATATCAGGACATATATGATCCAACTCATAGTTCCTATAGTTATGATTAGGGAGATCCTTTAATTCAGTATTATCAGTCCCAACAAATTTCAGAGCAGCATGAGTACTTTCAGCCTCAACAATAAGATAGGCATGAATCATTTTCAAATACTTATAATTGTGGTTGGATGGATCATTTAGGGTTCGAGTATGGAAACACACAGCAGAACATTCCTCAACCTCAATTCAACAATTCAGAATAGACACTAGAAAATCTTTTGCAGCTAGCATCATTATTGCAGCAACACCAACAATAAGTGAGTGATAATCATCAATGAAAACAAGAAAGGATAAAAAATTTACAAATCCAGCTCGATCAAATTGCATCATCCATCAGTTAGACACAAGCACAGGATTCCTTTCAGCCTCCGTCAGAAACCATTTCTATGGATATCGACACACATAGGGAGATGGATTATGGAGTGAGAGATAGGCATGTCTATGATTCAGCCGCTCCACAGGGCTCCTATGAATCTTTGTGCTGTGATGTTATTGCAGATACTGATGGATGTGAATTTGTAGATGAAGTTGCTGCTATAGCAGATGAAGTGGATGATGATACTAGTGGCTTGGATTTACTTTGTGATGTTATTTGTGCCACTGATACTGGAATATCTGTAGCAGAAGCAGGGTCAGAAAAATTGGTTGAGGATGATGTTAGTGAGTTTCCAACTACTCCTATTTGTAGTTTTATTGCAGATGATATTGCAAAGGAGACAATGCCTACAAATTTTTTATGTTCAGCTGTGCAACCACTTGTAAAGCCTGACCAGAATTATCTAGAAGATATTGAGCTGATTTCCATGGAAGTGGTGGATAGATGGAGTGTTAGTTATAGCCCTAGAGCCAATCATGTGATGGTTGAAAAGGGAACATTTTGTATCATATTCTATAAAGGAAAATGATTGGTTATTATATTTAAGTCTTGCTTGTGCCAGCTAAATTAAATATAGTAATGCCCTAGAAAAGTAGGTTCTTATCTACAGCACATCAATTGGCAGAATTGATTATGAGAGGATGTAGAGAACACTTTCTAAAAGTTCCTAGTCAAGTATTAATATGCAAGGGCAATATTAATACATAAAGACTAGCATGTAGGTCAATTGATGACTTGATCTCACAAGTCATGGATATATGATATCAAGTTGACACATGGGTATATATTAGAGAATATATACTGAACTGACCCGCCATGAGAAAGTTTCATGGATCGTTATATGAGTGTCATAAACTTTCTCATGTGACTATTGGTATGAATAGTCCTCAGACCTGAAGTCACTACGGTTCCCTACATAAGGAGTTATGTACTTTGGTATCGTCAAACGTCACCCGGAACAGGGTGGACCATAAAGGCAATTACTGGGTATATAACAAATTATGCGAAGGGATGTGAGTGATGTAGATGGGATCTATCCCTCTCATATGACGAGAGTGATATCGGTGGGCCCCTTGATTGAGTAGAACTACTAAAACGCATGGCCATGCTCGAATGAGTCAATATGAGATATTGAGCTCATTTGTTTGAGTTAGTTTACTCAGGGATCAAGAAACACATAGATGGATCGAGGATGACACGGTCTATGCCTCATTGGTCAATCTGATATCAAGGATAGAAGGACACGGTCATACAAGCAAAGTAGTCACGGAAAGGTTAGTCGGATCTTGACTTATCTCATAACTTGGGTAGCAATGATGTATTGCTAGATGCCGCTCATTGCTTGTGTATCTAAAAGAGTTTAGATCCACTGCCAACGTTATGAGAGCCTATAGGGTCACACACAAAGAGCATGATAATTAGAGGAATTAGAGTATTCTAGTTTGACTAGAATAATTTGGGAATAAGCTTAAGTACAAAATGGTTTTTGGACTTTAAGCTTAATGAGAATTTTAGCTAATTGATTTAATGAGATTAATTCAATATGTTACCTTATTGATTTAATAAGATTAATTCAATATGATAACATAAGCTTAATTGAATTAATAAGATTAATTCAATATGATAACATAAGCTTAATTGAATTAATAAGATTAATTCAACATGCATGAATGCCACATAAGAATGCCACATAAGCATGCCACATAAGCATGCCACCTAAGCATCTACCTAAGCTAGATAAGGTGGAAGGAAACAAAATGGTTTTGTCTCCTTAAGTGGCCGGCCAAACAAGTGTCTCAATGCAATGGATTGCATTGAATGTGGAGGTGAAAGGGTTTTTCCAACCCTATAAAAGACCCCATGGAGTGGCCGGCCAAAGCAATTTTTGTGTGGAGTGTGGTTGTTGGGAGCTTGAGGCTTGGAGAGAGCTTGAGAGCTTATTGTTGTGTGGCTTTTGTGAGTGTAGCAAGAAGAGTAGTCTTCTTCTTTCCTTCTCTTTTCCCTAGCTTCCTCTCCTTTAGGGACTTCTCTAGCAAGAAGTAAAGGAGAGCTCCTCTAGTTTTCTTTTGTGAGACAAGAGCTTGCTCGTGTGGATACATATAGAGGCACGGACACTTGAACGTGCTAAAGATCCAACAAACAAAAGGGAGAAGTGGGATTAACAAGGGCACGCAACAAAGGTAATCCTCTCCTATAAGATAGGCTTGGTTTAGAGAAATTTATTTTATACGAGTTTGCTTTCGCATGGATCACTTGGAAGGGATCCTAATTTTTCCGTTGCGCATATGCCATTTCTTATATACAATTCCCTACAGTGGTATCAGAGCCACTTGCGAAAGATCGTATAAAAATAGTTTTTCTCTATTTTATATATGATATAGAAGTAGGATGAATTTTATTATGAGTTGATAATTGCATTAGCAAATTTTCAAACATAATAAAATATCCGATGTCTTTTAAAAGTTAAAATTGACATGGTGCATGGTTATGGCCTAGTCCCAAAAAGTTTGTGATTGTGTGTTGTAATTCTTAATACGGCCTGCGTGTCGTGCCTTTCTCCTAAAATTCTTGTTGTAAAATTAGCTTTAGACTCGAATGTAACTCGAGTATTTCTCCTTTTGTAATATACAACAAAGATGGAGGGTCCATTAGAAGATAATGTTACAAGGAGGAAGTCAACAACACAAGACAACCAAAAGGAAGCACTTGGGAGAAGATGCTATCCCTAGGTTGACCAATCAATCTTCTCATTGGCTTAAGAAGATTGTAGAATAAGGGCCATAACCATGACACACTTAGTTTAACTTGTATGTGATGCATGTTAATTTAATATGTATGTGATGCATGTTAGTTTAGCTTAAATGTGATGTATGCTAATATGTATATGATGCATGTTTTTCCTTAATAAGTCAAAAACGATATGCCTACCAAAGTTTGGTACTCACTACTTCCTCGATCATTTGTTATTGGGTTTGCCAAAGCAAAGCAATGCATTTTATCTTGGAAGGGTGCGAGTGGACAATCGTGATGTCCCGCTATCAAACTTGGTTAAGACTTAATTAAGTTTTTCTTAATTAGTTAAGAAAGTAGAGGCATATATTAGCTTTGAACATAAGTTTTAAAATTAGTTTTATGTGATTTCCGAACATCAGCTTTGTCTTAGAAGTGGTCGTTGCTCCGATATCCAAGAAGGCCCCTGTGCCTCGCCACATACCGAAGTCGGTTTAGGAATAAGCACTAAACTAATCTAAACTTAACCAAAGCTATTAAAGAGTTACATCAGATGTAATTGGCAAAAGATTGCCTACCTAATCATACTACGTCTTGGGCGATTAGCCAAAGCTAACTCAAGACGAATTATGATGTGGATCTTTATCCCATATAAATTTATAGCTAAATAGTAGCTAATGATGTAAGCAAAAAGTGTTTGCCTACATCAATGATTAGCTCATATCAAAGCTATGAGAATTTAGTGGGAGCCTCATTTAATTAAAGGCCTAATTAAATGACTTAGGTATGATACTTAATTTTGCATTTTATTGTTGTAGATCACCATGTCATCTAACACGACACACCCTCAACTTGCGATCCGCCTTGAGAAGGACAAGCTCAATGGAGCGAACTTTCTTGATCGGTATAGGAACTTGAGGATTATCCTCAAGCAAGAACGCAAACTATATGTCCTAGAGTTCACCTCAAATACACCGCCTCGCGCCACTCGTGGCCAAAAAGATGCTTATAAGAAGCATCAAGATGACGATTAGATGTGTCATGCCTTATGCTTGCAACCATGAACTCGAGTAAGCAACATGAGAACATGGATGCCTATGATATGGTTGAGCATTTGAAACAACTATATCAAGGACAAGCCCACGAGCGCTTTGAAGTGTCTAAGGCTCTTTTGCATGCAAGATGCAAGAAGGAACACTCAGAGGAACTCACGACTTAAAATGATTGGGTACGCTGAGAACCTTGAAAGACTAGGTTTTCCATCGAGCCAAGAATTGGCAACCGATGTTATCCTCGCAATCGCTGAAGCATATAATCAATTCGCCATGAATTATAACATGAATGAAATTGATAAACCTTTGTTCGAGATTCTCAAAGATGTTAAGAATCCGAACCGAATCTCAAGAAGAAAGTTAGTAACGTACTAATGGTCAACAAGGGCAAAGGTAAGCGCAAAGGCAAGGGTAAGACCCAAGCCAAAGGCAAGGCCAATTCATCCACTTCAAAGGGTAAAGGTAAAGTGTTAGGGCAATCTCTTGCCGTAATATGGTTTTGATGGTGTGGCAAAGGGTTTAAGTTAGTTTGATATGTTGATATGATATGTGCGTTGAAGTCGTGCAGGACTTAGTAATTCGCACATGGAGCCGTGGCAAGTTTCACATCTCATGACTCGTGCCTTGAGTCGGTGAAGGATAGCTTTGCAGAAGTCGTGCGCTTGGAGCATCCGAGGGACCGCCGGACGAGAAGCTTGGAGTGAAGCCGGAGGAAGTAGACTTCGAGGCAAGAGACGCGAAGGAGCATTGTAGAGTCGTGCGCCTGATGCTGCCGAGGGACGTGGCCGAGAACGAAGAGAACTTCGAAGGCGAGGGACTCCGAGAAATGAGAGTGAGCGATTGTAACCCAGGGAAGGGTAGCTCTTAGGTGAAACTTGGCCATTTGGCCAAGTGTCGGATGGGTTTTCCCGACACCGCCGATCCGCCATGTCATGGCGGGCCGATCGCCCGAGTCGAGTGAGTTCGACCGTATACGATCGATCGATTGTGGCTAGGGCCGATCGCCATACGGCGGCCGATCGCCAAGAATCGATCACCGATCGGCCAAGGCCGAATGATCGTCAATAAGGGTTCCATTGAACCGCTCGTAGCCGAATGGGCGCGATTACGGAGGCAGCCTCGATGAGGTCCATCACCGATCGCCAAGAGTTCCGCTTGACTACAACGGATCCGACGTGTTCGGAGGCCGCTAGAGATCGGCAATGATCGCCAAGGGCGGCATGATCGATGGCGCAAACGGGAAGAAGTTAGCCCTCTCTATCAAAAGAGAGGGTGTAAGCCTTTGAGAGGCTAATGCTCATACTCCAAACGATCTTCCTAGTGCCCCTCAAGCTCTAAACTCTTCTTACTTGTCTTTATTTCAATCCTATTGTAAGAAGAGTGATCTTGGTTGTAAAGGTTACCTCCACCTAGCTTTGTGCAAAGGAGAGACCGATAGTGATTGGTTTTGGCGGAGTGATTCACCGTGGACTAATCGGATCTGTGGATTAGCGGCGTAGCCGTGAACCACGCTATACTATCGTGTTAGCGCTTGTTTTATTGTTTGTCTTTGCTTTGTATTTGTATATTCCGCTTGCTAATAATCTTTGTAGACGAGCAATTTACGACGCCCAACGCATACGAGGGCTATTCACCCTCTAGCCGCCATATCGATCCCCTACAAGTGGTATCGAGCTAAGGAAAGCTTGTCACCGGACTAACCGCCGCAACAAGCCCTACATCAAAATGGCCGCTCCAACATCCATCCTCCGGTTTGAAGGAGAATTCGCTTGGTGGAAGAAGCGAATGGAGGTATTTTTCAAACGGATTTTGATATAATGATTACAATGGAATCCGGTCTGCTTTTGCCTAGGGATGAAGAGGGGAAGCCAATAGAGAAATCTAGGTGGACCAAGAGGCAAAGAGAGGAGCACCTTGCAAACTCCAAAGCCAAGCACCATCTCTACAATGTGCTCCCCCAACAAGAAATCAACCGAATAGGAGAATGCCTAAGCGCCAAGGAGATGTGGGAGAAGCTAATTGAGCTTCATGAAGGCACATCCGAGGCAAAGCTAGCAAGGAGAGATCTCCTCCGCTCCCAACTATCCAACATCAAATTAGAAAAGGGAGAAAAGGTAATTTCTTTGCATTCTAGATTCAAAGAAATTTTAAATGGACTAATAAATGTAGGTGAGAAGCTATCAAACCGGGATATGGTAATGAAGGCCATAGATGCCTTTCCCCGGTCCTCAAAGTGGAGCTCCATGGTGGACTCATTCTATATCTCAAAGAATTTAGAAGTGAGCACCTTGGAGGAGTTCTTCTCAACAATGGAACTCCACGAAACTAGGCTTGAGGGAATACAAGAGGAGCCTAAAATTCAACCTTCAAGAGAAGTAGCATTGTTGGCAAATAAGGGGAAGAAGAAGATGGAAATCCCCTCCTCCTCCGATGACGAAGCGTCTTCCTCCTCCTCCATGGATAGCACCGAAGAAGCCTATATGGTAAGGAGGGTAAGACGTGCATTTAAGAATTTTAGATTTGATAAATCTAATGATAGGATGAGAAGACCAAGGGGGAAGGTTATATGCTACAATTGCCAAGGAGAAGGGCACATAAGGGACAATTGTCCTCTCCTAAACAAGAGCAAGGAAGAGAAGAAAAAGAAAGAAGAGAAGAGGAAGAAGAAGAAGGGGAGCAAGAGAAAGGAAGAAGAAAAGAAAACAAAGGAGAAGGGAAAGGCTAAGGCTCTCAAGGCAAGGACTTGGGATGATCCATCCTCATCCTCCTCCTCATCATCGGATGAGGAGAATGCCTTTGTCACCAATTTGGCCTTGATGGCCTTTGATGACTTGGATTGCTCTTCATCCGAAAATGAAGAATCAAGCTCAAATGGGGAGAGCTCAAATGAAGGGGGAGCTTCCACATCCTCATCATCCGAAGAAGAAGAGGACATGGAAACTATGGTAACCAATCTCTCACCTAGTAAAATAGTTTCTATGATTTCTAGTTTAACTAAGGATTTATTTAGGGCAAAGAAGAAAAATAAATGCATGCTTGAACAAATTAAGGAATTAGAACAAAAATTAGAAAAGGCATGCTTAAATGATAATATTTCTTCTAGCTTAGATGATGCATGCTCACATGACCTTTATATGCCTTTGGATGTTAGTGATGCATGTATAAATGAAAATAGGGCTTTAAGGGAAAAGGTAGATTATTTAACAAAAGCCCTAGAAAAATTCACTATTGGCTCCAACACATTGAACATGATCTTAGGGAGCCAAAGAGCTAGTTTCAACAAGAAAGGCCTAGGATACAAAGAAAAGAAAAATGAAAAGGCCTATAAATGCCTAATAGCTAGGGGACAAGATAAAAAGAAAGCAATAGCTAGAAAATGGATCCCCAAGGAATATTTAGTGAACCCAATAGGAAAGAACTTATTTTGGGTTCCAAAATCCATCCTTAAGGGTTAGAATAACCCTAGGGTAGTCAACCACATGGTCCTAACCTATATCATATTTTGGTTGACTTAGGATGACGGGACAACATTTTTTTTAGATAGTGTTGGGTGATGATAACGTGCCCATAAATAGGTAATAATGCTTAAATCATGATGATTGATGTAATTCCTATGTATGTTTTAAATCATGATTTATGATTTTGATATTTGGCATGTTATCATGAGAAATAGGTTTAAATCATGCTTTAGGTGATAATTTGTTTATTATCATCACATATTACCTAATGCATGACTATAATTTGATGAAAACATGTATTTCATGATCATAATGTAGAATTCATTCATATATGTCATTATGATCATGTAGAATGTTAGGTTGATACTTAACCATGATAGAATTGCATGAATATATGGGTTAAGTATATACAAATACCCCCTAGGATACATCTCACACTCACTATAGGCTAACTTGATTGCAAACTTAGCATGGGTGAGATATTAGGATGATACAAATGTCCACTAATGCCTATGGCATTTAGATGGTCATTTAAAGTATCAAAATAGCAATAATAGACCAATCATGGGGAAGGCTTATGTTTAATTCATAGACATATTGCCCAAAGATCATGGTTGGATATTTCATATGTTTTCAAAACAATTTCTTACCCTAAAATACATGTATTCATGTTTTGAAACAATTGGATGCAAAACTAGGTAGCTAACTTGATACTAGAATGATCAAAAACCTAGTGGTTTTTAGAGCTTTTGGATTTTTGGCAAAAACAAGAAAATATAATGAGTTTTCATGAAAAACTATTTTTCGTTGATAGATATACTTAAAAGAAATATTTTCCCCAAATTTCATGATTTTTCAAATTTTCTGAATTTATAATGCATTTCAAATTCGTAAAAAAATCAAATTTGATTCTTTAGCGATCCAATCGCCATACCGATAGCAAATGATCGTGGCTCAGAATCAGAACATTGAAGGCCAATTCAGTTTGTAAACCTACAACAAGTGGTAGAAATATACTTGATGCCATCAACAAGTGGTACCCAATTTTAAATCAACTTGTCATATTTTTCCTCCATTATACTTGATGCCATGAGCTTATAACTTAGTGTTAATCTTTTGATGGTGTCAAAGGGGGAGAAATAATTATGTTTAATTATTTTAGGGGAAGAAATATATTTTAGGGGGAGAAATATATGATAGGGGGAGAAAATTTGCATAGAGAGTTTCATGGATTAAGGGGGAGTTGCATGTTGCTATATCATGTTTATCTTAACAGGCTTTCTTACCTTAGAATTTATATCAAATGTTTTTACCTAACTTAATCAGATTGCCACACATCAAAAAGGGGAGATTGTTAGGCAATCTGCCGTAATATGGTTTTGATGGTGTGGCAAAGGGTTTAAGTTAGTTTGATATGTTGATGTGATATGTGCGTTGAAGTCGTGCAGGACTTAGTAATTCGCACATGGAGCCGTGGCGAGTTTCACATCTCATGACTCGTGCCTTGAGTCGGTGAAGGATAGCTTTGCGAAAGCCGTGCGCTTGGAGCATCCGAGGGACCGCCGGACGAGAAGCTTGGAGTGAAGCCGGAGGAAGTAGACTTCGAGGCAAGAGACGCGAAGGAGCATTGCGAGCCGTGCGCTGATCTTTGAGGGGCGTGGCGAGAAGCGAAGAGAACCGAGCGAGGACTCAGAAATGAGTGGCGATTGTAACGGGAAGGTAGCTCTTAGGTGAAACTTGGCCATTTGGCCGAGTGTCGGATGGGTTTTCGACACGGTCATTGCCATGTCATGGCGGTCATTGCTAATCAGTGAGTTCGGTATCGGTGGCCGGATTGTGGGCGATCGGCGCCATCGTGGCGTCAGCCAAGACCATCGATCATTCTGAAAGCGGCGGATCGGTAGTCAATAGGGTTGACCCGCGAACCGTTAAACGTAGCCGGCCCAGGCGTCGACTACGGAAGCGTGATCGTGATGAGTCCATCGGTCATTGCCAAGAGTTCCGTTGGACTACAGCGGTCGGGATCGGCGTGTTCGGAGGCCGTTGTAGTGGCGGCGATCGCCAAGGCCAATGATCGTCGATGGCGGCGCAACGGAAGAAGTTAGCCCTCTCTATAAAAAGAGAGGGTGTGAGCCTTTGAGAGGCTAATGCTCATACTCCAAACGATCTTCCTAGTGCCCCACAAGCTCTAAACTCTTCTTACTTGTCTTTATTTCAATCCTATTGTAAGAAGAGTGATCTTGGTTGTAAAGGTTACCTCCACCTAGCTTTGTGCAAAGGAGAGACCGATAGTGATTGGTTTTGGCGGAGTGATTCACCGTGGACGAATCGGACCGTGGATTAGCGGCGTAGCCGTGAACCACGTTATACTATCATGTTAGCGTTTGTTTTATTGTTTGTCTTTTGCTTTGTATTTGTATATTCCGCTTGCGCTAATCTTTTGTAGACGAGCAATTTACGACGTCCAACGTACGAGGGCTATTCACCCCCCTCTAGCCGGCCATATCGATCCCCTACATAAAGTACCTAAGGAAGGGGACTGTTTCCATTGCGGTGAGACTGGACACTGGAAGCGGAACTGCAAAGTCTACCTTGAGGAAGTAAAGAAGAAAAGAAGTGGGACTTCTGCCTCAGGTATACACGTTATAGAAGTTAATCTATCTATTTCTTCTACATGGGTATTAGATACCGGATGTGCATCTCACATTTGTACTAATGTGCAGGGACTGAGAAATAGTAGACTAATGGCAAAGGGCGAAGTGGACCTGCGAGTAGGCAATGGCGCAAAAGTTGCTGCTGTAGCTGTAGGAACATATTCTTTGTCTTTGCCTACTGGGCTTATCTTAGAACTAGAGGAGTGCCTTTATGTACCTGCATTAACAAAGAACATAATTTCTGTATCTTGTTTAGACAAGAAAAACTTTTCTTTTATAATAAAGGACAAATGTTGTTCCATTTATTTGAATGAAATGTTCTATTGTAATGCACCACTTATGAATGGTCTCTATGTTCTAGATTTAGAAAACCCAATATATAACGTAAATACCAAACGGTTCAAATCGAATGATTTGAACCAAACATATCTCACATCGCCGCCTAGGTCACATAAATGAAAATGCATATCCCAACTCCATAAAGATGGATTATTGGACTCATTTGATTTTGAATCATATGAGGTATGCGAATCTTGTCTTTTGGGAAAGATGACTAAAACTCCATTTAGTGGACATGGCGAGAGAGCGACGGACTTGTTAGGACTCATACATACTGATGTATGTGGGCCTTTCAATGTCGAAGCCAGAGGAGGCTATAAGTACTTTATTACTTTCACTGATGATATGAGTAGATTTGGCTACTTATATTTGATAAGACATAAGTCAGAATCCTTTGAAAAGTTCAAAGCATTCAAGAATGAAGTACAAAACCAACTTGGTAAGCGTATTAAGCTACTTCGATCAGATCGAGGTGGTGAATACCTTAGTCAAGAGTTTCGTGATCACTGGTGAGTGTGGGATAATATCCCAACTCACTCCCCTGGAACACCACAATGGAATGGTGTATCGAGAGAGAAATCGTACTCTATTAGATATGGTACGATCAATGATGAGCCAGGTGATCTACCTACTTCCTTTGGGGACTAGCTCTAGAGACAGCCGCATTCACACTTAATAGCGTCCCATCAAAAGCCGTAGAAAAGACACCATCAACCAGATGGACTGGGAAGAGTCCCAAAAGGTCTTTTAAAACGATTTGGGGGTGTGAAGCTTATGTAAGGCGTCTCAGATAAACTAGGACCCAAATCAGATAAGTGTTATTTTGTAGGATATCCCAAGGAAACTAAGGGATATTACTTTTACAATCCTACACTTGGCAAGGTGTTTGTTGCCAGAAATGCTGTCTTTCTAGAAAGAGAATTTATTTCTAGAAAAACTAGTGGGAGTAAAATTCATCTTGAAGAAGTTCAAGATGACGATAACACTAAGGCTTCGATGGAAAATGAACAGGAACCTCTAAGTGTTGTGGATGAGGAAATTGTTGCCCAAAGAGTTGTGGAGCAAACACCTGTTCAAGTAGACCAACCTCTTCGTAGATCTGATAGGATCCGTCGTCAACCTGAGAGATATTCTTTTCTCTTGACTGACAACGGTGAGGTATTGCTTGTCGATCTTGACGAGCCTACATCCTATCAAGAAGCTATGATGAGCCCAGTTCGAGAAATGGCTAGAGGCCATGAGATCGAAATGGAATCCATGTACACTAACCAAGTATGGACTTTGGTTGATCCACGAAGGGTAAAACCCATTGGGTGTAAGTGGGTCTTTAAAGTAAAGACTGGCATGGATGGTAATAAGCATACCTATAAAGGTAGATTGGTGGCTAAAGGATTCAAACAAATTCATGGTATTGACTATGATGAAACCTTTTCACGATTGCGATGCTTAAATCCATTCGGATCATACTTGCTATTGCGACCTACCACGATTATGAGATCTGGCGGATGGATGTCAAAACCGCTTTTACAGAATGGAAAGCTACTCGAGGATGTGTACATGACACACTGAGGTTTTGAAGATCAAAGCATCTGAAAGGTATCTGGCGCAAAGGTCCATTTATGGACTAAAGCGAAGCCTCTCGAAAATCTTGGAATCTTGATTGATGATGCAATCAAGGAGTTTGGTTTCATCAAAGAATGAAGATAGACCTTGTGTCTACAAGAGAAATAGTGGGAGCACGTTGTGTTTCTTGTCTTGTATGTAGATGATATACTTCATCGAAATGATATTCCTCACCCAAATTGTGAAGATGTGGTTAGGAATTGTTTCTCGATGAAAGACTTAGGTGAAGTCGCCTATATTCTAGGCATCAAGATCTATAGAGATAGATCTAAAAGATTACTTGGCCTAAGTCAAAGTACATACATTGATAAAGTGCTAGATCGTTTTGCTATGCAAAATTCCAAGAAAGGATTTCTGCCTTTATCACATGGTGTGAGTCTTTCGAAGACTCAATGTCCCTCTTCTAAGGAGGAGAGAGATCGCATGGATAAGATCCCTTATGCATCCGCCATAGGGTCTATCATGTACGCCATGCGTACTGCTCCGACGCCTCGTATGCTTTGAGCATGACGAGTAGATACTCACTGGATCCAGTGAAAGTCATCGGATAGCAATAAAAATATTCTTAAATACTTACGAAGAACGAAAGAATATTTCCGATATTCGAGGCAATGAGGAGCTAATCAGAAGGGTTACAGTGATGCAAGCTTCCAAATGCATAAGGATGACTATAGATCGCAATCGGGTACGTGGTTTTGCTCGAATGGTGGAGCCGTGAGTCGGAAGAGTTCAAAGCAGACACAGCTTGCCGATTCTACAATGGTTTAGTATATTGCGCCGATGCAAAGAAAGGAGGTGTTTGGCTCCGCAAGTTCATCGCTGAACTTGGGGTAGTTCCTAGCATTACAGATCCAATAGACTCTATTGTGACAACAATGGGGCTATTGCACAGTGCTAAGGAACCTCGATCACATCACGACCAAACACATATCACGGCGCTCCATCTCATTCGAGAGATCATCGATAGAGGAGATGTGAGGATATGCAGAGTACCGATGTGAAGCTAACATCGCAGATCCATTGACCAAGGCTTCGGGTACAGAGGAAGCATGATGGTCACACTAGGTCACTAGGTATTAGATATCATAGTGATTGGTACTAGTGCTAGTGGGAGATTGTTAGTTATAGCCCTAGAACCAATCATGTGATGGTTGAATAGGGAACATTTTGTATCATATTCTATAAAGGCAAAGGATTGGTTATTATATTTAAGTCTTGCTTGTGCTACCTAAATTAAATATAGTAATGCCCTAGAAAAGTAGGTTCTTATCTACAAAGACATCAATTGGTGTAACTGATTATGAGAGGTCAGAGAGAACACTTTCTAAAAGTTCTAGTCAAGTATTAATATGCAAGGGCAATATTAATACATAAAGACTAATGTAGGTCAATTGATGACTTGATCTCACAAGTCATGGATATATGATATCAAGTTGACACATGGGTATATATTAGAGAATATATACCGAATCGACCCGCCATGAGAAAGTTTCATGGATCGTTATATGAGTGTCATAAACTTTCTCATGTGACTATTGGTATGGAATAGTCTCCGATACTAAGTCACTCGACCGGTTCCTTCGCCCCTACATGTGATATGTACTTTTGGTATCACAAAACGCCACCCGTGAATAGTGGTGGACCATAAAGGCGACATCGAGGGTATATAACAAATTATGGAGGGATGTGAGTGATGTAGATGGGATCTATCCCTCTCATATGACGAGTGATATCTGCCAAGGGCCCCTTTGATTGAGTAGAACTACTAAAACGCATGGCCATGCTCGAATGACCGTCAAATATGAGATATGAGAATTTGTTTTAAAGGTTTACAATACGTAAACTGAACGAAGTAAGATTGATCGAGGATGACATGGTCTATGCCTCATTGGTCAATCTGATATCAAGGATAGAAGGACACGGTCATACAAGCAAAGTAGTCACGGAAAGGTTAGTCGGATCTTGACTTATCTCATAACTTGGGTAGCAATGATGTATTGCTAGATGCCGCTCATTGCTTGTGTATCTAAAAGAGTTTAGATCCACTGCCAACGTTATGAGAGCCTATAGGGTCACACACAAAGAGCATGATAATTAGAGGAATTAGAGTATTCTAGTTTGACTAGAATAATTTGGGAATAAGCTTAAGTACAAAATGGTTTTTGGACTTTAAGCTTAATGAGAATTTTAGCTAATTGATTTAATGAGATTAATTCAATATGTTACCTTATTGATTTAATAAGATTAATTCAATATGATAACATAAGCTTAATTGAATTAATAAGATTAATTCAATATGATAACATAAGCTTAATTGAATTAATAAGATTAATTCAACATGCATGAATGCCACATAAGAATGCCACATAAGCATGCGACATAAGCATGCCACCTAAGCATCCACCTAAGCTAGATAAGGTGGAAGGAAACAAAATGGTTTTGTCTCCTTAAGTGGCCGGCCAAACAAGTGTCTCAATGCAATGGATTGCATTGAATGTGTGGAGGTGAAAGGGTTTTTCCAACCCTATAAAAGACCCCATGGAGTGGCCGGCCAAAGCAATTTTTGTGTGGAGTGTGGTTGTTGGGAGCTTGAGGCTTGGAGAGAGCTTGAGAGCTTATTGTTGTGTGGCTTTTGTGAGTGTAGCAAGAAGAGTAGTCTTCTTCTTTCCTTCTCTTTTCCCTAGCTTCCTCTCCTTTAGGGACTTCTCTAGCAAGAAGTAAAGGAGAGCTCCTCTAGTTTTCTTTTGTGAGACAAGAGCTTGTTTGTGTGGATACATATAGAGGCACGGACACTTGAACGTGCTAAAGATCCAACAAACAAAAGGGAGAAGCGGGATTAACAAGGGCACGCAACAAAGGTAATCCTCTCCTATAAGATAGGCTTGGTTTAGAGAAATTTATTTTATACGAGTTTGCTTTCGCATGGATCACTTGGAAGGGATCCTAATTTTTCCGTTGCGCATATGCCATTTCTTATATACAATTCCCTACATGGAGGCCACCAGACTGGACACTTCCATCATAGCCAAAGTCTCCAAGAACCATGATGATGAAGGCCCTGACATCCCATGCAATAATCCAGCCCACTTTTTCTGAATCGCCTCCGACCACCAGAGATTACATATGATGAGACGATGATATTGGAGGGAGCAGCATGGACCTATCCTGATCACACCATGAAGGCACTCACCTCCATTTAGCCCATCCCACTCTCGGCATGAATGCTTACTTTGAATCTTCTTCAACCATCGGGGCGGGATTTCTTTCGGAGCACTCCATAGCCTGCATGGCTTCTTTTACTGAATCTTCTTCAACCGCCAGGACCTCAGGGGAGTTTGCTCCATCTCATCTTCTATTTTTTTCTTTGTATATACATTTCTTCTACTTCATTTGTTTTTGTTTTTGTTTTTGTTTTAATTGTTAAGTTTCATTTGTTGAATTTTTTGTTTTGTCGAGTTTTTCAAATAAATTCTCTATGCATTCTTTTATATCTTCTTAGAAGTCATGAAAGCTAGTTAAATTTGACTATCAAATTTTGGGATTTATTGTCATGAATGGATTATTTGATTGCATATGGTTACTACTTGGTGATGGATTCTGTGTTGATAGACTGAGATGATTATTTTTGTTTACCTAGTGAGGATTGAGTCTATTTTTATTGCTTGTGTGTAGTGTACTTGTGGTTATTGTAACTTTAGAACTTGCTTTGATTCTTTTGAGCCCACACAACAATAGTTTTGCATGATTATTATGAAGGCAATCTCAATTATTTTCCTTCACTTCTTTTATAACCACATGCTTATTGAATAACATTCTAGTTGTTCATCATTTCTATTTTTCTTTCATTCCATTACTTTCTTCTTCATTTCTATTTCTGGATGTGGAATACTTGGATGTTCCATGATGAGTGTTTTACCCAGGATGTATAAAAGTTTAAGTGTGGGGGAGAGGAGAAGCTCAGGGAAATTTAGTGTAAGCATAAGCAAGTCGTGCTTGATCACCATGAGCTAGCCATGCTCTTTATCTTTTTAGCTGAGCTTGATGTTGGAGCATAGGGAAGTGCACTACATGTCGAAAAAAAAGAGTTTAAAAAAAAGATGAAAAAAAGAAGTTGAAAAAAAAAGAATAAACATTTGGGTGCCCATGAAATAAAAAAAAAGTATTGTGAAAATTTTGACATGTTATGCCATTTTTTTTTATTTATGTGTGATAGTATTTTTGTGATAGACATCGCTTGTTGCAACCATTGAGAGATTTATTGCATATCATGAGTGGATTTCTATTGAAGAAATGTGATAAGGGTTGTTTACATGTTTATTGGGTGGGAAGAAAAAATTTTTAGGGCAATGCTTTCTTGTACTTATCTATGTAGCATTCCATTATTTCCATATCTTCCACTATTTTCTTTGTCTCTTTCATTTCTTTTTCTTGAATAGACACCATCATTACTTTTATTTCATGTTTCTCTTACATCCCTAATAAGCCTTCAAAGATTGTGCATTCTTATGTATATAATAGTGGTGAAGAGTAGAAGAGAAGCAAGAATATGGTAGTGCATAAACCATAAGTACCTTGAGTGAACTCCACTATTACATGCTTATGTGAGCGAGAGAAACCACCACTTACCTTGTGAGGCTTAGTCATTCTCAGTCTATTCATAATGGATTGAAGTTACTTTGTTAACCTATGTAAGATTTGAGTCCATGATTGCTTGAGTCTTTGAGAATTGACGATCCTAGGTAACTTTCTTTCACGATTTTCTATACATGATTGGGAATTACTAGGGGAATGCATCTTTAACCATTTTCTTAGTTTTGTTTATTCACACGAGACGTGCAAGAATAAGTGTGGGAGAATTGATAATTCACATTTTGACATGATATTTTATATTAATTCCTCGATGTTTTGATCCATTCGTATGAGTAATTTGACATATTTATCATATTTTATGAATATGGATCATTTTAGAGATTTAATGCAAATACATGCTAATTTGATGTCTTAAACACTAATTTGTTATATACTTTATTTTGTAGGACATTTAAGAGCAAATCAAGGAATGCACATTGAAAAAAAATGGAAGTTACTGTAGCAAAGTACTGTAGCAAATTACTGTAGCAAAGTTATTGTAGCACCGTGTTTTTTTTCCAGAAAAAGACACGACCTGGCCGTACCAAAAGGCACGGTCGTGTTGCGGGTCCAGATTTAGGTTTGGAGCATGTTTAAAAGAAAGAAAGGCCAGACAAAATGTCATCTCTTCTTCCCTTGAGCCCTAGTAGCTGCCTCCACCTCCCTTCCATCCATTTTCCTCCTTGGATTCAAGAACTACTTCATCAAGGGATTCCGACGACGTCTTCCATCTCCGCAACTCATCCACCTTCTCCTTCGGATTCAAGGAGGAGTTTCGCCCTGACGACGCTTCTTTGAGCTCAACCAGATCCGTGAGAGTTCGGAGCATCCATCAAGCTACCAAATTCAGGTGTTTGTGTCATCCCACATCCACCGTCATTTGCGGAGTCTCGATCGAGCTCCGTTGGACTTAGCCGGAGGAACTTGTTCATACACCGGGCCTATCTTGGGTTGATTTGATCATTTATTTTCTTGTTTTAGCATAGAGGACTTTAATTTGTATGCATGTCAACTGTTTGTTAAATTTCTCCTTACATTTATGTTAGTTTTACATTTGTGCACATTAGGTGTTTGATTTAATGCTTCTTATAGTTTTGTTCTTTTAAATTCTGCATTGCTTTACTTGTTGAATGCTTTAATTATTTGTATTGTTAGATTAGCATTTTAATTACCTTGTAATCATAGGTTTGTACTCAAATAATAAACCCCCTAATTTACATTAGAAAACCCCAAGCAATAATGGAAACGATCCTAAGAAAACCATTCTACCGATTGCATTCGTTGGGAGACGATCTGAGTCATCTCTATGCTACATTAGTGTAGGGGGGGTTCGGTTTAATTATAAAGTTTGTTTTGTAATGGTACCATGACAAATATCGTTATCAAGTACAAATATTGTTAGGAAGAATTATTTATTTATCTCAATTTATATCTCGGTCGGCATATAGGAGTCTTCCCTTTTTTAAGATATTGAAAAGAACCACTCAGTTTCAATGGGACGAGCATTGTGATAGGGATTTTCAATCTTTAAAAGAGTACTTGTCCGAGCTACCCTTTTTGGCTAAGCCTCAGCCCAGGGAAAATGTTGTGGGTATACTTGGCTCTTTCTGAAGTTATTGTAAGTTCATTATTAGTCTTGCAGGATAAGGGTCAACAACATCCAATCTATTATATTAGTTATCTGTTAAAAGGACCTGAAGTTCATTACACTAATATGGAGAAGTTAACTTGAGGATTAGTTTTAACTGCTCGGAGACTGCACCTTATTTTTTATCATATCCGTTAGTAGTACTTATTGATACTCCTTTGGGTAGAATACCCATTCATTCGGAGGCTACAGGGAAACTCATTAAATGGGCTACTGATCTTAGTGAGTATGATATTACATATCAACCTCGCACCTCTATTAAGGCCCAAGAATTGGCAAATTTTGTAGTAGAAACTATACATAAGGAGGAGTCAGATCCATGGGTTATATATGCAGATGAGTCCTCTAAAAAAGAAGGTTGTGGAGTCGGGGTAATTTTGATTTCACCGCAAGGGGAAGAGGTAAATTAGCAGTTAGATTGCATTTTAGAGCATCTAATAATGAGGCTGAGTATGAAGCTTTGCTTATAACTTTGCAAGCTACTATGAATATAGGAGCTGAGTGAATAGTAGTGCATATGGATTCTTAGTTGGTGGTATAGCAGACAAGTGGGAGATTTGAAGTTACAGATGATAAGTGTAGGAATTATTGTGAATTAGTAGAGAAAGCTAAGGGGTACTTCACAGAAGTATTGTTAAAAAAGATCACTTGGGTAGAAAATCAGAGGGTTGATGAATTTACTCAATTAGCTAGTTCTTTAGGAAATTGGAATACTCGGGAGGTGATTGCACAAATTGAATTGTTACCTCAAGAAAAGAAAGGTCAGAGGAGTTGGTGGAGGAAGATTGGAGAAAAGAGTTGATCTCATTTTTTTTAAGATAAGAAGGTGCCTAGGGATCTGTTGGGTTTCCCTGGCACCGTGGCGAGTGTGTGTTCGAACACGTTTTGTAAACATGCACACAGCAGAAGCAATAAAAGCAATAAATCTATTTTATTACAACACACACACCACACACATGCAAGGATACAACATGTGTAGACAAAATCGCTATTTCAAATTTTGCAATAAAAGAAAATTACTCTAGTTATACCTGACGTATCACGTGTAGCGGGAATGACATCAACCGAAGCAACTCTCGCTAGAATTACCTCTATCCGTATCTACGCCGAGTATCGTCAGGATAGCTTCACCAAGCTACGAGCCTCGTCTTCGTAAGAGTTACTAGCCTCGTGTCGGAGACGATGTGATCCAAGAGAAGATCACAATCCGAATAAAATTCGGATCCAAAAATCGAGTTTTTTCAAACTCGCTTCTCGGAAGCGGTTTTCGTCAACCGATTGATGAAAACTCAACCTTCCACCTATGATGATTGCCGGAGAACCAATCTCCGGCAAATAGGTCACTGTCGGAGCACAAAACACCGACCAAACGACCTCTCCACAAAGAGGAGAACAAGCTGTCCAGAATCTGGACAACTTGTTTGGTGGAAGATATGGTCGGCCAATCAATGGCCGACTGCTCCTTGGTCGTCGGCGGCCAAGAGAATGTCGGCCAGAGGAGTCGCCGGTGGCTGGTGGGTCGCCGACAGTGACTTGGGTAGCAGCAAAACCTGGGCGACATCTCCTCTTGGGCAGCTAAAGCTCTTGGGTGGCAAGAGCAAGGAGGAGGCTTGGGTGGCTAGGGTTTCCAAAACCCTTGAACCAATTAATTCTCAATGAAAAATCTTTAAGTCGTGTTTTTATGGAGAACACATTCTCCTAACGGTTATTGGTTCATAAACAAAACCCGTTAACCCGCTCCAATAACTTAAGTTAAAATAAACCAAACCGCGTTGGTCTATTTTAAGTTAAAACAAACCGAAACAACTTTGGTTCATTCGTTTAAAATAAACCAAACCACTTTGGTTTATTTTCCACCATTAGATTAGAACCAAACCAATTTGGTTCATCCATCATGTCTTCAAAAGACACGGTCTGATACTGCTGTTACCTCTTCTTTGTGAACCGAGTAAGAGTGCTCGCGTGTGAAACACTATCCGAACCAAATAGTTGGTTCGACAAAGAAAGCAGGGTAGAATGGTTCAGGCGCGATCGTTTGGGACAATTGGAACGGGAGGACAAGTTGAGGTAATCGACACGGCGAAGCGATGGCATAGATTGCTCCGCTAGGAGAAGAACGAGAATCGGTTCGGCCTTGTAGGCCCAGAAGCAGATGGGGCGGAGGGGAATCGGCTCGGCATAGCTAGTCCGAAAATAGTTTGGTGCGGGAAAAAGAGGAGTTGGTTCGGGCTGTTGGGAAGAGCCTAAGGGCTACGCCATACGTGAGCCATAGGTTTAGGTTAATTTCGCCAAAGGCAAATGGTTGAAAGGGACAGGCTAGCATATTTCCTGAAATGTAGACAAGAAGTTGTCACACAACAGAAGGGGGGCCCTCACATAATATTCCGAGGAGCCTTCGCTCCTCGTGTCTTTAACAGAATGATTCTCCACGTGGGAGTGGTGGCCACATGTACGACAGGGAAAGCTTGCGGTGCAGCAACTGATCAGAGGAGGAGAATAAAAGGGAGAAGTAGGACAGAAGTAAGAGGATTCACATTATTCCAACCAGCAAGAGACGAAGGCACATTGGGAGAGAGGAGAGCTACCACTTCGCCAGAGAAGGAGAGAAGGGGAGTGGTGATCTCTCTTTCTTGTATTGTTTTCTTGTATCTTGACCTAACTGTAAGAGGTTTTCTCCTCCACCTCCGGAATTTCTTTCCATGAAGGAGGACATTCATAGTGAAAGTGCTTTGGCATAGCAGTCGATGAGAGAGCTCACCTCCGTGGAGTGGGAATCCTTATTCCAAACCATGTTATATCCTGTGTCTTGGTTTGTTGCTTGGGTTGGCTTGCGTGTCTTTGCTTCACATTTTCATTTTACTGTTGCGGCCGGAGAGAACTCCCTAAGCTTCCCTCGTGCTCCATCGCGTTGAAAGGAAGTCAACAAATCTTCTTCCCCATCACCACATCAGTAGGCGCCGTTTATGGGAAACATACTTGAGCGAGATGTAGAGATGCAGCCAGAAGAGATACAACACCCAGTAGCCTCTGCTGCGGAGGAAAATCCCATTATGATACTGCCATCACAACTTAGAGCAATGGTGAACAATGTCATGGCTGAGGCCTTTACTAGAGAAAGGAGGCGGACACGGTACCTTTACCCTCATTCTGGAGAACCTTCCTCTCATGGACCGCCACCAGAAATGCCCCCTCCCCCTCGTACAACCACTAACATTGAAGTATTGCCTGGAGAAGGGTTAGGGGGGGGGTGATTACATCAGGCTATTGTGCCCTTAACTCAGAATCGACGAGAGGAGTTGGGCGAAAACCGGTCAACTAGGGCTCTAGTGATCTATGAGCCCAGCCCTTTCACCATGGACATTCTTTCTGAAATCCCACTGTCATACTTTAGGAATCCCCAAGTAGACAAGTACGATGACACAACGGATCCGGAAGAACACCTATCGCAATTTGCTGGAGCGGCCTCGCTCCACTGCTATACCGATGCCCTCAAGTGCCGAGTCTTCCAGACCACCTTAATCGGTTCGGCACAAAAATGGTTCAATACCCTGTCCCCGGGGTCTATTACTTGTTTTGCCGATTTTCAGGGGATGTTCCGCCAAGAGTTCACCAGCTGCAAGGTGTATAAGCACGATGCCTCAATTCTGCTGCATATTACGCAGGGACCCTCAGAATCACTAAGAGGGTGTCTTCATCGGTTCACTTCCACCGCCAGAAGCATCCCTTCAGCAAGATCAGATGCTTTCAAAGTAGCCATCCCGCACGGGATGAGGGAGGACCCCTTCCTCAGCTCACTTTTGAGGAAGCCCGCTAACAGCTACAAGGAGCTGTTAAGCCGTGCGAAGAAGTATATCAACGAGGAAGCAGGGCTAAAAGTGCGGAGAGCCGAACGAGCCTCCGCGATGGTCCCTGCTGAAAGAAATCGCCCCGCAACCCCTCAAGCACCTCCCAAGCGGGGATATACTGTTGGGTTTTCGGCACCGCGGCGTGTGTGTGTTCGATCATATTTCGTAAACATGAGCACAGCGGAAGCAATTAAAAATAATAAATCTTTATTTATTACAACACACACAACACACGCATGCTATTACAACAAGTGTAGACATAACCGTAAATTAAAATTTGCAATAAAAGAAATTATCTACGTTATACCTTTCGTATGACGTGTAGCGGGAACGACATCAACCGGAACGATTCTCGTAAGAATCGTCTCTATCCGTATCCACGCCGAGCTCCTCGGGATGACTTCGCTAAGTCACGAGCTTCGTCTTCGTACGGGTTACTAGCCTCGTGTTGAAGACGACGTGATCGAGAGATGATCACGATCCGAATCCAAATTCAGATCCTAAAACGAGTTCTCAAAACTCGCTTCTCCGGAGAGGTATTCGTCAACCAATTGACGAATCCTTCGTCCCCCACCTCAGAGGATTATCGGAGATCAAATCCCCGGTAAGTTAGCCTTTGTCGGATCACTAACCGTCGTCCAAACGACGCTCCGACAAGAGGAGGAGAAGCTGTCCAGAAAACTGGACAGCTTGGTGGAGGATATAGGCGCCGGCCAACCAAGGAAAGAAAAGGCTCACCTTGATGCCAAACCTATAGGAGATCACCGGAGGGTCGCCGGAGGTTCACCGGCTGAAGCTTGGTCGCCGGCAAGGAGCTGGACGGCGGCACCACAAGCTGGGTGGCAACAATATGTTGGGCGGCAGCTATATGTTGGGCGGCAACTAGGTTTAGGGTTTTGGATGATTAGCTTTTAATAATCCCTTAAGCCCTCTTTTATAGAGAACTAATTCTCTTAATGGTTAATGGATCATATCCATAAAGCCCGTTAACCCGCTCCATTAGGATAAGTTAAAATAAACCAAACCATGATGGTTTATTTTAAGTTAAAACGAACCGAACCAACCTTTGGTTCATTCGTTTAATATAAACCAAACCCTTTGGTTTATTCTCATCCATTGGATTAGAACCAAAACATTTTGGTCCATCCATTATGTCTTCATAAGACACGGCCCATCCACGCTTCCATTGCGACTGAAACAATTTCATGCTCGCTTTATGTTTGGTCCAACCAAACATAGTTTCTCTCGGTCTGAGAATCTCATTCTCAAGCTCGGTTTAAATCCTTTGGATTACACTCGTTGTGCGTGTGACCAAATAGGTTCTCGGTTTATGTTGGCCGTCTATAATTAACCATTAATTATAGAACGATCATGAGTGGAACCTAGTAGTACATCATGATCCCCAATTAACCGAAAAGATCAACGGTTGATCCAGAACTATTTCTGAAACCCTTCAGTAGCTCGAATGATTCGTGCCCCATTCCCTTCACTCATATTATACCCACTTGGTTCAGGACATGGTCTATTGTGTCAGTCCCCACTAGGCTGACTACGTCACACCTAGCCCAAGTATCATTTCCTCGTCCTACGGATTCTAGTTACTCCACATGTATCAAAGAGTACCTTACTCTAAACATGTAATGCTTTGGCCAAAGACTTTAGTAACAATCCGACGAGAGGCCATGGGTATACATCTCCTCGCAAGGAGTGGTAAATCCTTTATAGGCTATTCAAACACCTTCGATCACTTCAACTTATACCCAATCATCCCAGGTCCACATCTCCTCGGAGATGTTTGCTTAAGATGTCAAAGCATAAGTCTCCATGATCAAGATGACTTGAATACCGCAAGTCAAAGGAACATCGCACTTAAGCCACAGTAAGAACTTCATTGACATATCTATATATGCAGAGAACCATATGAAGTCTTACGGCTGGTCACTCCAATGAACTAGTTACCATAACTAGCATCCACGATTATCTCCGGACATCACAATGTCTCCAGCCAGTGAGAATCAGCTGCTTGGATACACCAAGGAGTATACCTCGTGCTAGTCTCGACAGAATTGATGGTGTCCAACTCCATCAATTCATTGACTAGGGATAATTCTGATACATCACAATTACACATGTAGAGATACTCACTAGTTGTGATCCAATCACAAATTCTCTCATGCTGTGAATCGTATCATGGACATTCAGTAAATGAGTTTAAGATCCAATCAAATACATGAAACATGTATACTCAAATAGTGAATCTTCATTTATCATATAAATGGTTCATACATAAGGCGATTGCCTTAGGACATCTCTCATATATTACTAACATATACGCGACCTCTTCTACTGGAGGTTCCCAGGCCTCGGTTATTGCTACAAGGTGCTCGCCCCGTGCAACTATTGTAGATCATAGCTGTCGATGCAGTTCCTCCCCCGAGGACTTGGAAAGAGCGGAAGATGGAATTCTACGACCAGTAAGGTCTATTACAGCGGCCCATGGGGTACAGGGGAGTACCTAGCAACCCTCCCGCCCCATTCTTCTGCCAGTACCACATGGAGTACGTCCACGCTAGCGGCCGATGTTTCAAATTGCAAGAGGAACTGGAGCGCCTCCGAGCCGCTTACCCACAACTGCGGCCTCAGACTGGAGGACCGGCACAGCGGGGCCAACGACCCAATGTGGCTCGTCTAGGGCCATATAACCAACCACCGCAAGTTACTTTCCCTCCGGACCCTCAGACTCTAGCCCCGGAGGGCATTTCACAAGGGGGCCCATCATCCGATATGAATAACGCCCCACACAGGGGGTCATTCATGTTATTGCAGGAGGACCCTATTGGATCGAGAAGCGTCGCTAGAGGGGGGGTGAATAGCGAGCGTAAATCTTTTCGTTCGATCGTTTGATACACGAGTAAGAGCAGCGGAAAATAAAAAGACACGTTTATTTTATTTGGTTCACAACCCAGCAGTTGCTACTCCAAGGTCCTATCAGTCCTAGACCGCGTACGGAGGGCAAACCACTATAACGTCTCCTCCTCGTTGGAGGTAGGAGACAACGATCACAAAACCGAAATTACGAGGATGAGGCAACAAGCCTACCTCACCTCGTTACGAATAAAAACAAAGAATACAATATCAAAATATATTACTTGATTCTGCTGCAGATGAAGAAGATCGGAACTTGTCGTCACGTCAGTGTTATGACGGTGTTGGAGTGTTGGCGTTGTAGGAGCACTTGAGAATAAACTTGATGATGCTTGGAGTTGGAATTCTCCCCTCCTTTTATAGATTTTAGCCTCTGAATTTGTCTCCTCAATTTTCAGAACAGATCACGAAGTTATACAAATTTTATCATGATATGGTCGCGTCAAACCTTATCCATTTTGACCTAGCGCAAAGGCTGATTCGTCGCCATCAGTCGACTGATGCCTCCCATCAGTCGACTGATGAGCATCAGTCGACTACCCAATGTCCAACAGTCGATTGCCAGCCTGTCCACTTCCCTACAATAAGAGGTTATGTAACGCCCGTAAAAATTCCTAGCCATTTTACGAGAATTTTTGGCTTTACGATAATTGGCTTTAGGTGGGTTTTCCGAAAATAAAAGGAAATAGCCAAAAAAAAAAAAGAAAAGATGAGATGCAAGGCCTAGGAATTGAACCCCAAACCTCTAGAGATAGCCAAGCCCTATAGATGCACCCACTAACCAGAAGCCCAATAGGATTATATCATTAGAAGAAGAGGGGAAATTGTAGATAAGTGTGATGAGGGTAAATGAAGGGGCATGGAAAGGAGAAGAGAAACTTCTCTTCCTCCCTTTATAAAGAAGAAGGAAGTTTCCACTTGGCCACTTCTTCTTCCCTTCTTCTTCCTCAC
The DNA here is from genome assembly GCA_025175895.1 of Wurfbainia villosa. Taxonomy (NCBI): domain Eukaryota; kingdom Viridiplantae; phylum Streptophyta; class Magnoliopsida; order Zingiberales; family Zingiberaceae; genus Wurfbainia; species Wurfbainia villosa. Next base: position 26,956,093 of record CM046002.1, on the reverse strand, counting down.
CGAAAACCCATCTCTCCCCCTCTCCATTTTCACCTTTGGCCGAACCCCATCCAAGCAAGGAGAAGCTAGTTCTTGGCTTCCATAAGGTCAACTACCCACTACAAGCAAGCGAAGGATGTAAGATTCCCTCACCTGCAGTATATTAGTTTTGTAGGATAGGTTACATGAAAGAAATATGAAGTTGTAGCCCTCTATGTTTCGGCTAACTAAGTTTATGGGCTAGGATTCATGAAAATGCTACTAGGGAAATTTTTATGGGTTGTATGCTTCAAGTAGGAGTCTTTAGGTGTCAAAAGTCCAAGGATTTTAGCCCTTACATGTTTCGGCCAACCCAAGCTTTTATGGTTAGGGTTGCATGAACTTGATTCTAAGGTTATGTTCATAGAGTGTAGGCTTCAAGTAGGGATTTTTAGGTGCCAAAAACCCAAGCTCATGGCCATATATGTTTCAGCCAACCAAAGAATTTAGGGTTAGGGTTTGCATGCAAATGAATCTAAGGATATGATCATAGAGTGTAGGCTTCAAGTAGGAATTTTTAGGTGCAAAAAAAACCCAAGCTCATGGCCATATATGTTTCGGCCAACCAAAGAATTTAGGGTTAGGGTTTACATGAAAATGAATCTAAGGATATGATCATAGAGTGTAGGCTTCAAGTACGAATTTTTAGGTGCCAAAAACCCAAGCTCATGGCCATATATGTTTCGGCCAACCAAGGAATTTAGGGCTAGGATTGCATGAAAAGGCTTCTAAGGGAAGTAGGAGATGTTATATGCTTCATGTAGAAATTCTAGGTAACAAAAACCCAAGCTTGAGCCCTTACATGTTTCGGCCAACCAAGGTATTTAGGGCTAGGGTTGCATGAAAAGGCTTCTAAGGGAAGTAGGAGATGTTATATGCTTCATGTAGAAGTTTTAGGAAATATGCTTATGTGATGAACATGTTTTATGATTTAATATGCCATGAATATGCCTAGGAAGTATGCCTATGTGATGAACATGTTTTATGATTTAATATGCCATGAATATGCCTAGGAAGTATGCCTATGTGAATGAACATGTTTTATGATTTAATATGCCATGAATATGCCTAGGAAGTATGCCTATGTGAATGAACATGTTTTATGATTTAATATGCCATGAATATGCCTAGGAAATATGCCTATGTGATGAACATGTTTTATGATTTAATATGCCATGAATATGCCTATGAAATATGCTTAGGTGATGAACCTGTTTTATGATTTAATATGCCATGAATATGCCTAGGAAATATGCTCATGTGATGAACATGTTTATGATATAATATGCCATGAAATATGCCTATGTGATGAACATGTTTTATGATTTAACATGCCATGAATATGCCTATGAAATATGCTTATGTGATGAACATGTTTGTGCTTTAGGACCCCTTTATGTTATGAATGCATGTATGCTATGAAATGTCTAAGATGGAGATGCTCCCCTTTCAAGTAGGGATTAAGAGCTCTCCTTATGATAAGATAAGATGGAGATGCTTCCCTTTCAAGTAGGGATTAAGAGCTCTCCTTATGGTAAGATAAGATGGAGATGCTTCCCTTTCAAGTAGGGATTAAGAGCTCTCCTTATGATAAGATAAGATGGAGATGCTTCCCTTTCAAGTAGGGATTAAGAGCTCTCCTTATGATAAGATAAGATGGAGATGCTTCCCTTTCAAGTAGGGATTAAGAGCTCTCCTTATGATAAGACAAGAAAAAAAAGGAACTAAGTATTTTACTTTGTAAGAGGTTAAGTACAGGCAGTCGGTGGTCGTTAATCAAATCCATAGGGACATAAGAAGGCGTAAGAGGTCTTGCCTCGGTAAGGCGTAAGAGGTCTTGCTCTAGTAGGTCTGGTGGCTCGCTACCCCAGCCTATTAGGGAACGCGCATTATGTGGTACTTAACCTGGGGCCCCCCATGCAAGTTATGATTATGTTGAAGTATCTATATGTATATGTTTTGAAAAGAAAGGACTTTTATGAAATTGTGCATGCTTATGTTAAAGTCTATGAATGCTTATGGTTAAGTTTAAAAATGCTTATGATTATGTCCTTTATGCATGATAGATTTTATGAAGTTATGATGCTTATAGTTGAGTTAAGAATATTTGTGACTATGGACTTTATGCATGTTTAAGATTTATGATGTTACGGATACTTATGTTATGAATGCTTATGAACTTGTCCTTTATGCATGATAGATTTTATGAAGTTAAGATGCTTATAGTTGAGTTAAGAATATTTGTGACTATGGACTTTATGCATGTTTAAGATTTATGATGTTACGGATACTTATGTTATGAATGCTTATGAACTTATCCTTTATGCATGATAGATTTTATGAAGTTATGATTCTTAGTTGAGTTAAGAATATTTGTGATTATGTATTTTATGCATGTCTAAGATTTATAATGTTATGGATTGCTTATGTCATGAATGCTTATGTTAAATTATGCCCTGCTTAGATTTAATTATGCTTAACATGCTGATGTAAACTCTATGCCATGCTTAGGTTTTATTACGTGGGTATGTTGTTGATTAGTGTTGCTATGAAACACTTAGGCTATTTATGCTAGTATGCTCATGTTTCTAATTGCTTGATGAAGTTTGTGGCTTTTGTGAGTAGGCAAGAATCTTACTATGCTATATGCTTATAGTTTATGTTGTCCATATACTGCAGATAAAGGAAACCTGAACTAGAGGAAGTAGCAGGAAGGGCCAAGTGTGTGTGATAGTGGCATGGTGGAGAAAGACCACATATCTGCTTATATTACATGCACAATGAACCACTTAAGACTTTGCTTCCGCTTATAAGACTTATGAATCCTTAGTATCATGTTGGATGATGCTTATTTATGTTACTGTTTAATTACTTAAGAACTCATGAATGACTCTTTATGTTATGCAAGTTAGAAATGTGACAAGACATGTTAACATGCTGATTATGAATATGATATGTGACGCATGTGCAAAAGAAGATTTAAGTTATGATAACATGTTAAAAAAAAATAGTAAAGTAGCACCGTCCTGAGAGCAGATAAGGGCGGGCGTTACAGGTGGTATCAGAGCGGGTTCACCTTTCCACTATCACACATCAAGCCTCCTTCCTGCTGTTTCCAAGTAAGTAACTTTATGTATACTTAAGTTTCTTTTATAATGAAGAATGTCTTCTATTTAGATAGAAATAATACCTCATCATGATTTAGTAGAAGGGAATCACACTTGTGATTTAGATAGAAATAATACTTCGTCATGCCTAGTATAATGGAACCATACTTGTGGCTTAGATAGTGATGATACCTTACCAAGCTTTATATGATGGAACACGTCTCTAACCTAGAAATACCACTAGAAAGGATACCTTGCCTTGTTTACGATATGGGATGTTAGATGCCTGTATATGAGAAGAAATTATAATAATACCTTAATTAATTATTTATTTATCACTTAGATAACATGAACGGGAGACGTAGTGCTAGAGGGAATGACTCAGCACCCCCACCAGATTTGATGCATGTGGTTACCGAGCTACAGCGTCAGGTCGCAGAACAACAACTGGTTATCAATGCTCTCACGAGTCAACAAGGGAACCCTAGCACCACACCAGGGACGCAGAACGTAACTCCTAACACGACCACTATGGTGCAAGCACCGCTAATCAATGCTGCCACCGGGGTCCGGCCCAAAGCCTATCTGATTCAGTGGCAGAGGCTGAAACCAGAAAATTTCTTTAGTGCCAGCGAACCATGGGATGCCCAAGCCTGGTTCAAAACAGTTGAGAGCATCGTGGAGCTGCTGGATTGGCCCGAGCACGAAAAGATAAAATGTGCCTCATTCTGTATTTCCGGAGATGCAAGGATGTGGTGGGAGAGAGTCAAAGCAAAGAGACAAATAAATCAAATGAGGTGGACAGACTTTGAATCGGAGTTCTTCGAGGAGTTCTTTCAGAGACGGATCACAAATAAGCACTATGATGAGTTCCTCGAGTTCCGACAAGGCGATCTATCAGTTAGTGAAGCTATGAAAAGGTTCAACCGACCGCGTCTTTGCCCGAGTTAGTCGAGATTGAGAGGAGAGGATCGGACTCCTCTTGAAAATGTTGCGGGAGATAGCCACGAATGTGGCCGTGAGTCAATCGACCCTGCACGTGAAGAGCTATTCAGTAGTGCACTGGTCACCGAGCACTACCTGAACAACATTAGTCAGCAGAGTAAGGCGCGGACCGGAGATTCGAAATCTCAGAATACTAGCTGGAAGAGGGACCGCAGTGGCAAGAAGAAACAGTGGAATGACCCAAAAGGGGCCGAGCAATGCCGGGTATCCATTGTCCTACATGTGGGAAGAAGCATCCGGGGGAATGTCGTCAGGGCACGAGGAAGTGTTACAACTGTGGACTAGAGGGGCACATAGCTTAGGCCGCCTACCCGAGTTGAGGCACCTCCTCATATGTCCGATGCAGGAGCTCCTCCACAGCTTCACCATATGCAGGCTACGATAGAGGGTCCTCAGATAAGCCAAGGGAGACTGGAAGCCCCACCCGTTGGGACAAATGCCAGGGTGTTCTCCCTCACCAGGGAAGATGTGGCGAGTGCCTCGACGGTTGTCATAGGTCAAATATTTTTTTTCAGTCAGTATGCTACTGTGTTATTTGACACTGGGGCAACCAATTCGTTCATCTCTACGCCTTTCACAAGAAAGATAGATAGTCATTCCCAAGTCTTGGACTATAAATTTTTAACCACGTTACCTTCGGGAGAAGTGATGCCATCCACCCATATTCTGCGCGCCACACCAATTAGACTCGCAGACAGGGAGCTCTATTGTGACCTGATAGTCCTGGACATGTGGGACTATGATGTTATATTGGGCATGGATTTTCTGCACAAGTACGGTGCTTCAATTGAGTGTCGTAAACGGAGGGTGACCTTCCGACCCGAAGCAGAGGTTTCATTTGAGTTTATCGGGGAGTCAAAGAAAGGAACGAGGAAATTTTTATCGGCGCTAAAAGCCCGAAGAATGTTAGAAAAGGGATGCACCGGATTTCTAACACATGTGGTGGAAACCATATCAGCAAAGAACCAGAAGATAGAAGATGTTAGAGTGGTATGTGACCATCCGGAGGTATTCCCTGATGACCTACCTGGATTACCGCCTGATAGAGAAATTGAGTTCGAGATCGAATTGATTCCCGGAACTAATCTGATCTCCAAGGCACCTTACCGTATGGCGTCGACTGAGTTGAAAGAACTTCGTAAACACTGGAGTTACTTGACCAGTGGATTTATCCGCTGATCCACTCACCATGGGGAGCTCGGTCTTTGTCATAAAGAAAAAGATGGGTCTATGTGAATGTGTTTAGACTACAGACCGAACAACGTGACCATCAAGAATAGTACCCTTCGGGATCGGCGACTGTCGACCAACTGAAGGGAGCTACTGTCTTTTCCAAGATCGATCTCAGGTCTGGCTATCATCAAGTAAAAGTAAAGCCAGGCGATATTCCGAAGACGGCCTTCCGGACGAGATACGGACATTATGAGTTCGTAGTTATGCCCTTCGGAGTAACCAATGCTCCTGCGATGTTCATGGACCTGATGAATCGAGTATTCTCGGCCTTCTTCGACAAATTTGTAATCGTTTTCATCGATGATATTCTTATCTACTCGAGAGACCAAGAAGAGCATGCTGAACATCTGAAGACCGTACTACAGATTCTTCAGAAAGAGCAACTATATGCGAAATTCTCCAAATGTGAGTTCTGGCTCAATCAAGTGTCGTTCTTGGGTCATGTCATCTCTAAAGAAGGAATCATGGTAGACCCAATAAAGATTGAAGCTGTGAGGAACTGGAATAGGCCAAGGAATGCGAGTGAAATCAGAAGTTTTCTCGGGCTAGCAGGCTATTACAGAAAATTTGTAGAGGACTTCTCTAGAATTGCAGCCCCTATGACAGCCCTCACCCGAAAGGACCAGCAATACAAATGGACTGAGGACTGTGAGAGGAGTTTTACGGAACTGAAGAGGAGACTAACCAGCGCTCCCATTCTGACTCTCCCTGAAGATAATGAAAGCTTCGATATGTATAGTGACGCTTCTAAACTAGGGCTCGGAGCTGTACTTATGCAAAATGGCAAGGTTATCGCTTACGCCTCTAGACAGCTCAAGGAGCACGAAAGAAATTATCCTACCCATGACTTAGAACTAGCAGCCGTGGTGTTCGCTCTGAAAATATGGAGGCACTACTTATACGGAGCTCGGTGCAGGATTTATACAGACCACCAGAGTCTGAGATATTTCTTCACTCAGAAAGACCTAAATATGAGGCAACGCCGATGGCTCAAGCTAGTCAAAGATTATGATTGTGAGATATTCTATCATCCCGGAAAGGCCAACAAAGTGGCAGATGCAGCGAAAGTCCGGTGCCGCTTTGATGTCCTTATCGATGCTATCTCAACCCCTGAAAAGGGAAATAATGAATTACGGGATAGAGATTATTTCTGGACAACTTTCCACCATGACGATAGCGTCGACGTTGTTCGACGATATAATGGGAAAGCAAGATGGTGATTCAGACATCCAGAAGATCAAACAGGAAGTCCTGGAAGGAAGGGATAATGGATTCCGCATTTCCGACAGCGGACTATTATACCTCCGGGACCGACTATGTATTCCGGACGATCCGGAATTACGGAAGAAGATACTCGAGGAATCCCATGGAACACCTTATACCATGCATCCTGGATCTAATAAAATGTATCAGGACTTAAGAGATAAATTTTGGTGGTCCGGCATGAAAAGGGATGTGGCTCAGTACGTCAGCACCTGTCTGACCTGCCAGAAGGTTAAGGCAGAACACCAGAAACCTGGGGGATTACTGCAGCCGATACAGATTCCAGAGTGGAAATGGGAAGAAATTTCTATGGACTTCATCTCGGGATTACCCAGAACAACAAATGGTTATGATGCTATATGGGTAATCATAGACCGGTTGACAAAGTCTGCCCATTTCCTGGCGATTAAGATGACCTATTCGGTTGAGCAGCTAGCTCAATTATATGTCAAGGAAATTATCAGATTACATGGAGTGCCTAAGGCTATTATTTCTGACCGTGATGGCCGTTTTACCTCCCATTTTTGGGAATGTGTTCAGAAGGCTCTTGGCACAAAGTTGAGATTCAGCACTGCGTTTCATCCTCAGACCGACGGTCAGACAGAAAGAGTGAACCAAGTGCTGGAAGATATGTTGCGGGCTTGTGCTCTAGACTTTAAGGGGAGCTGGTGTCGATATTTGTGCTTGGCGGAATTTGCTTACAACAACAGCTACCAAGCTATTATTGGAATGACACCATATGAAGCTCTATACGGGAGAAGATGCAGGTCTCCTATCTGTTGGTACGAGGGTGGTGAAAGGAGGGAAATGGGTCCTCAGGCCGTTATTAGTGACAATACCACCCGCGCTATACAGAATATTCATCAGACAATCGAAACTGCTCAGAGCCGACAAAAGAGCTATGCGGATATGCGGCGTAGACCGTTAGAATTCGAAGTCGGAGATTTGGTATCTCTCAAAGTGACCCCTATGAAGGGGGTGATGAGATTCGGAAGGAAGGGTAAACTGAATCCACGCTACGTGGGACCGTATCCGATATTGCAGAGGGTTGGCAAGGTAGCGTACAAGCTGGAGCTGCCTCAAGAGATGTCGGCTATACACAATGTGTTCCATGTCTCTGTGCTCAAGAAATGCATAACCAGTGTGGACCAAGTGATCAAGCCGCAAACAGTACAAGTTCAAGAGGACCTGAGTATTGAAAGTCGGCCTATCCAGATATTAGACCGAGATGTCAAGAGACTAAGGAACAAAGAAGTGCCCTTAGTAAAGGTCCTGTGGCAGAATCCGCGATACGAGGAAGCTACCTGGGAACGAGAGGAGGACATGAAGCAGAAGTACCTGGAATTATTTTAAGTTTCGAGGATGAAACTTTTACAAGGTATGAGGGATTGTAACGCCCGTAAAAATTCCTAGCCATTTTACGAGAATTTTTGGCTTTACGATAATGGGCTTTAGGTGGGTTTTCCAAAAATAAAAGGAAATAGCCAAAAAAAAAAAAAGAAAAGAGGAGATGCAAGGCCTAGGAATTGAACCCCAAACCTCTAGAGATAGCCAAGCCCTATAGATGCACCCACTAACCAGAAGCCCAATAGGATTATATCATTAGAAGAAGAGGGGAAATTGTAGATAAGTGTGATGAGGGTAAATGAAGGGGCATGGAAAGGAGAAGAGAAACTTCTCTTCCTCCCTTTATAAAGAAGAAGGAAGTTTCCACTTGGCCACTTCTTCTTCCCTTCTTCTTCCTCACCGAAAACCCATCTCTCCCCCTCTCCATTTTCACCTTTGGCCGAACCCCATCCAAGCAAGGAGAAGCTAGTTCTTGGCTTCCATAAGGTCAACTACCCACTACAAGCAAGCGAAGGATGTAAGATTCCCTCACCTGCAGTATATTAGTTTTGTAGGATAGGTTACATGAAAGAAATATGAAGTTGTAGCCCTCTATGTTTTGGCTAACTAAGTTTATGGGCTAGGATTCATGAAAATGCTACTAGGGAAATTTTTATGGGTTGTATGCTTCAAGTAGGAATCTTTAGGTGTCAAAAGTCCAAGGATTTTAGCCCTTACATGTTTCGGCCAACCCAAGCTTTTATGGTTAGGGTTGCATGAACTTGATTCTAAGGTTATGTTCATAGAGTGTAGGCTTCAAGTAGGGATTTTTAGGTGCCAAAAACCCAAGCTCATGGCCATATATGTTTCGGCCAACCAAAGAATTTAGGGTTAGGGTTTGCATGCAAATGAATCTAAGGATATGATCATAGAGTGTAGGCTTCAAGTAGGAATTTTTAGGTGCAAAAAAAACCCAAGCTCATGGCCATATATGTTTCGGCCAACCAAAGAATTTAGGGTTAGGGTTTACATGAAAATGAATCTAAGGATATGATCATAGAGTGTAGGCTTCAAGTAGGAATTTTTAGGTGCCAAAAACCCAAGCTCATGGCCATATATGTTTCGGCCAACCAAAGAATTTAGGGCTAGGATTGCATGAAAAGGCTTCTAAGGGAAGTAGGAGATGTTATATGCTTCATGTAGAAATTCTAGGTAACAAAAACCCAAGCTTGAGCCCTTACATGTTTCGGCCAACCAAGGTATTTAGGGCTAGGGTTGCATGAAAAGGCTTCTAAGGGAAGTAGGAGATGTTATATGCTTCATGTAGAAGTTTTAGGAAATATACTTATGTGATGAACATGTTTTATGATTTAATATGCCATGAATATGCCTAGGAAGTATGCCTATGTGATGAACATGTTTTATGATTTAATATGCCATGAATATGCCTAGGAAGTATGCCTATGTGAATGAACATGTTTTATGATTTAATATGCCATGAATATGCCTAGGAAGTATGCCTATGTGAATGAACATGTTTTATGATTTAATATGCCATGAATATGCCTAGGAAATATGCCTATGTGATGAACATGTTTTATGATTTAATATGCCATGAATATGCCTAGGAAATATGCCTATGTGATGAACATGTTTTATGATTTAATATGCCATGAATATGCCTATGAAATATGCTTAGGTGATGAACCTGTTTTATGATTTAATATGCCATGAATATGCCTAGAAATATGCTCATGTGATGAACATGTTTATGATATAATATGCCATGAAATATGCCTATGTGATGAACATGTTTTTGATTTAACATGCCATGAATATGCCTATGAAATATGCTTATGTGATGAACATGTTTGTGCTTTAGGACCCCTTTATGTTATGAATGCATGTATGCTATGAAATGTCTAAGATGGAGATGCTCCCCTTTCAAGTAGGGATTAAGAGCTCTCCTTATGATAAGATAAGATGGAGATGCTTCCCTTTCAAGTAGGGATTAAGAGCTCTCATTATGATAAGATAAGATGGAGATGCTTCCTTTCAAGTAGGGATTAAGAGCCTCCTTATGATAAGATAAGATGAGATGCTTCCTTTCAAGTAGGGATTAAGAGCTCAAGAAAAAAGGATCTAAGTATTTTACTTTGTAAGAGGTTAAGTACCCGACCCGTCAGGTGGTCGTTAATCAAATCCATAGGGACATAAGAAGACGTAAGAGGTCTTGCCCTGGTAAGACGTAAGAGGTCTTGCTCTAGTAGGTCTGGTGGCTCGCTACTGACCTATTAGGGAAGCAGCGCATTATGTGGTACTTAACACAGGGCCCCATGCAAGTTATGATTATGTTGAAGTATCTATATGTATATGTTTTGAAAAGAAAGGACTTTTATGAAATTGTGCATGCTTATGTTAAAGTCTATGAATGCTTATGGTTAAGTTTAAAAATGCTTATGATTATGTCCTTTATGCATGATAGATTTTATGAAGTTATGATGCTTATAGTTGAGTTAAGAATATTTGTGACTATGAACTTTATGCATGTTTAAGATTTATGATGTTACGGATACTTATGTTATGAATGCTTATGAACTTGTCCTTTATGCATGATAGATTTTATGAAGTTATGATGCTTATAGTTGAGTTAAGAATATTTGTGACTATGGACTTTATGCATGTTTAAGATTTATGATGTTACGGATACTTATGTTATGAATGCTTATGAACTTGTCCTTTATGCATGATAGATTTTATGAAGTTATGATGCTTATAGTTGAGTTAAGAATATTTGTGATTATGTATTTTATGCATGTCTAAGATTTATAATGTTATGGATTGCTTATGTCATGAATGCTTATGTTAAATTATGCCCTGCTTAGATTTAATTATGCTTAACATGCTGATGTAAACTCTATGCCATGCTTAGGTTTTATTACGTGGGTATGTTGTTGATTAGTGTTGCTATGAAACACTTAGGCTATTTATGCTAGTATGCTCATGTTTCTAATTGCTTGATGAAGTTTGTGGCTTTTGTGAGTAGGCAAGAATCTTACTAAGCTATATGCTTATAGTTTATGTTGTCCATATACTACAGATAAAGGAAACCTGAACTAGAGGAAGTAGCAGGAAGGGCCAAGTGTGTGTGATAGTGGCATGGTGGAGAAAGACCCTGTTACTATCTGCTTATATTACATGCACAATGAATCACTTAAGACTTTGCTTCCGCTTATAAGACTTATGAATCCTTAGTATCATGTTGGATGATGCTTATTTATGTTACTGTTCAATTACTTAAGAACTCATGAATGACTCTTTATGTTATGCAAGTTAGAAATGTGACAAGACATGTTAACATGCTGATTATGAATATGATATGTGACGCATGTGCAAAAGAAGATTTAAGTTATGATAACATGTTAAAAAAAAATAGTAAAGTAGCGCCGCCCTGAGAGCAGATAAGGGCGGGCGTTACAGGTTAGCTCTGAAAATGATAAATGCGACGGTTTCTAACCGTTCGATCTCGACTTAGACCTTCCACAAGAAGTCTTAGTCGGATCACCACCTACGGTCGTCCCCGTAAAGAGGACACGACCTTACAATCTCTCACTCACACGAGCTTTCCTCGATACTTACCTTGTAGCTCTCGCTTTCGGCCTTCCACTCGATTCCTTCGGCTCCCTCCGAAGTCACTCGAGTGTCACCCGACCACCGCGGCTTCCCCCGGGTGTCACTAGCCTTCAGATTTAGTACTTTTCTGCACACTCGATTTAGCTCATGAAATAGCGATGTAAACTTAACTTTATGTCTTTGCCATAATCAAAACACAAGTTTGATTATCTAGTGCCCCTGCACCAACAGACCCACTGATGTGGATTCCAACCGGGCACAAAAATTATACGCCTGTCTCATGGAGAGCCTGGCTATCATCATCGATCAGGCTGTCCAGACAGCGCCGCCGATTTCATTCGGACCAGAAGATCTTCGAGGCATTCTGTTGCCTCACACAGATGCCTTGGTGATCCGTATTTCCCTGGCCAACTATGAAGTAGCCAGGGTATTAGTTGATTCGGGGAGTTCTGTCAACATCCTCTTCCAGGAGGCCTATGGACAGATGCAGCTGGGAATTGCCCAGCTAGAAGATGTGGCCACACCCCTCTTCGGGTTTGAAGGACATGTGGTCCACCCCACAGGGCAGATTTCATTACCCCTGACTCTGGGTACGAAGCCCAGCCAAAAAACTAGTATAGTCCCGTTTCTCATTGTGGACGCTCCGTCCACCTATAATGCAATTCTTGGTCGCCCTTTCCTTTCCATTTTTCAGGCGGTGGCTTCACCGTATCACCAAAAGGTAAAATTTCCAGTCGGGCAGCTGATTGGGGAAGTCAAAGGTGAGCAGAAGGCTGCAAGAAGCTTCTGCGTACAAATGGTTGGGGATGACAAGAAAAAAGCTCGAACCAATGACCTCAAGGGGAAGGCCATCGTGATCTCTGATGTCTGCGTGCTGGAAAAATCTCCTCCCAAGGCAGATAAAATAGAGAAAGGAGAGCTAGTGGAGATAGCTCCCGAAAAGGCCACTCGGGTGGCACAGCAGCTGGAGGCCAAGGAGGAGTTGGTGGCCTATCTGAAGAAGAACGAAGACATCTTTGTGGGAGATGTGCATGACCTTACAGGAATTGACCCTCATGTTGCTGAACATCACCTCAACATCACTAGAGGAGTCCGACCCGTCCAACAGAAGTGACGATATTTTAGACCTGAGAAGGAAAAGGTGATAGCCGAAGAAGTAGAAAAATTATTAAAAGCGGGTCATGTGAAAGAAATTCAATTCCCCGAGTGGGTCTCCAATGTAGTCCTGGTCCCCAAGCCTTCTGGGCAGTGGAGGATGTGTATTGACTTCTGCGACTTAAATAAAGCATGCCCTAAAGACTGCTATCCCTTGCCTCATATTGATCAGTTGGTGGATTCTACAGTAGGGTATGAGGTTGTGTCCTTAATGGATGCTTACCAGGGATATCATCAAATACCACTAGCCAAAGAAGATCAGAAGAGGGTTAGTTTTGTAATGGCATGAGGGTTATATGCTTATGTGGTAATGCCCTTTGGTCTAAAAAATGCGGGGGCTACATACCAGCAGCTCATGGATAAGATCTTTGTAGAGTAAAAAGGGAAAAATGTGGAGGTTTATGTAGACGATATCCTGGTCAAATTAAAAACCACTCGAGATTTGGTTAAGGACCTAAACAAAACTTTTACTACCTTAAGGCGGTATAACATGAAGCTGAATCCTAAAAAATGTCTGTTCGGGGTGAAGAGCGGAAAATTCTTGGGATATATAGTAATTGAGAAGGGACTGCAGGCTAACCCAGAGAAAGTGCAAGCATTATGCAATATGAAGTCCCTCACTAATTTGCGAGAGACTCAAAAACTAGTAGGGAGAATTGTTTCTTTGTCTCGATTTATAGCCCGATCGGCGGATAAAGGGCTACCTTTCTTCAAGATTTTACACAAAGCTACTAAATTTCAATGGGACAATCAATGCGAGCAGGCTTTCCAAGAGCTGAAGCAGTATCTAGCTGGGCTCCCGCTATTAGCCAAGCCAGTGGTGGGAGAGCCATTGTGGATGTATTTAGCCGTCTCAGAGGGAGCTATCAGTTCAGTTTTGTTGAAGCAAAAAGGTTCTCATCAACATCCTATATATTATACCAGTTATATTCTGAAAGGGGATGAATCCCGTTACACATAGCTGGAGAAGTTAGCGTATATTCTAGTCTTGATAGCCCGCAAGTTGAGGCCATACTTTCTGGCTCATCCTATCAATGTTTTGACTCATAGTGAGTTAGGCAAGGTGGTTACTAAGCCTAATTTTTTTGGGAGACTGGCTAAATGCGTCATAGAACTAAGTGAATATGACATTCATTACCAACCCGAACCATTATCAAGGCTCAGGCTCTCGCTGATTTTCTAACTGAGGTACCTGTTGGCTCAGAAAATGGCTCGTCGGCAAAAGAATAAGGATTGGAGGCATGGAATGTATTTGTGGATGACTCTTCTGGGTTTGCAAGTAGTAGGGTAGGAGTCCTATTGATATCTCCTGAGAAAGAGGAGACTCGTATAGCCATGCGCCTGGGATATCGGGTGTCTAATAATGAAGCAGAATATGAAGCTATTTTAGCAGGGTTATAGGCCGCCAAAGTTGTAGGAGCAACCATTGTTATAATCCACTCGGATTCCCAGTTGGCGGTATCATAACTTCAAGGTTCTTTCACGGTTCGGGAAGAAAGATTGCAAAAATACTTGAAGGCTTTTGAGAAAGAAAAAGCTCACTTTCATCAAGTCCTCTTGAAGCAGATCCCGAGGGAAAACAATGGAAAGGCGGATGAATTGGCTCGGTTGGCTAGTGCAATGGAAGGAGTGAAGCCACTTGAAACGGTCTACGTGAAAATCCCTATTTCTATGGTGATATGCAATGTGGAGGAGGTCGGGCACTACTAGATCTGATCCATGACTGGAGGACTGACATTATAACTTATCTATAGCATGGAAAATTTCCAAAAGAAAAAGGGGCGACATCTGTTTTAATGAACAGAGCCAAATGATTCACCATCCTAAACGGAGACTTGTACAAGACATCTTTTGGGTGGCCCCTGTTAAAATGTTTGGGAAAGGAAGATGTTGAATGGGTACTTCGGAAAATCCACGAAGGTTGTTGCAGCAATCATTTAGTAGGGAGAGCTTTGGCGAAAAAGGCCTTGCTAGTAGGATACTTTTGGCCTACCCTTCAACAAGATGTAGCTCATATAGTGCAAACCTGCTCAGCCTATCAAAAGCATAGTAACCGGTCCGAACGACCAGCTAAATTAATGAAGTTTGTTGTTGCTTCATGCCCTTTTGATCAGTGGGGGATGGATATAGTGGGTCCCATGCCTATGGCGCCATTGTAGAAAAAATTCTTATTGGTGGCTGTGGATTATTTCTCCAAGTGGGTGGAAGAAGAGCCCCTTGCCAAAATTACTGAAAATGCTGTGATACAATTCCTGTGGAAGAATATTATCTGCCAGTATGGTATTCCCCGGAGGTTAGTTAGTGATAATGGGCGGTAGTTCCAAGGCAAAAAGATCAAGGAATGTTGTCAGAGCCTTAATATCCAACAGGCATTTACTTCGGTAGCCCATCCTCAAGCTAACAGATAGGTCGAGGTCACTAATAGAATCCTTATTCAAGGATTGAAGACTAAATTGGGGGCTCAGAGAGGAAATTGGGTGGAATAATTTCCCGGGATCTTGTGGGCCTACCGAACCACACCAAAAACTGCAATAGGTGAAACTCCTTTCAGCCTGGTATATGGGACGGAGGCCGTTATTCCGGTGGAGGCCCTTTTAAGTAGCGCCCGTGTGGAAGTTTACGAGCCAGAGCAGAACCAAATTATTCGGAGCACTGAGTTGGACTTAGTGGAAGAAAAAAGGGAATCAGCACGGAGGCAAGCGAAATTTTACAAGCGAAGGGTACAACAAGACTTTAACAAAAGAGTGATGCCCCGAAGATTTCAAGAGAGGGATTTGGTTCTGCGCAAAGTTAATCCCGCTGGAGATCCTGGAAAGTTAGCTCCAAACTGGGAGGGACCCTACGAGGTGACGCGTCGCATAGCAAGATCAACGTATTATCTGAAAGATGAGCAGGGCAAGGAACTTTCTCGACCCTGGAACGCTGTACATTTGAAACATTTTTATACTATGTAAAGGGTGATGGATGATACAAAAAGGAATTGAGAGGTTCCCGAAGAAATGTGTTTGATAATTTGCTATATTGATTAGACGTGTGGCAAACCCGAATCTCATTGATAAATCATTTACATTAATACTATATTCTCTTTGGAGGGCTGTAAAAAGGGATCCATGTCGCAAAGTAGTACATTAAGTTATAATCTAAAATGATCTGGGGGTAGCGTCGGAAGCCAGTTTCCCAGTGCAGGGAAAGAGCCGGATGGTTCGTAGGGGGTAGTCCTTGGTCAGTATACTGCCGAACCGCCTCATTAAATCTGTCTTGGAAGGTGGCACGCATCAGGATCATTAACTTCTCCTGTCAGTTCGGACGGTCAGGACTTCAGTTTCGATGAAGCCTATGGCAATTCTCTTGATGCTCCCGGAGGGCTCGGCGCATTTTGCTATAACGTCGGGATATTTCTATAATAGCATCAGCTAGGACCGAGATGTCATCCGCACGGGAAGTTTTGTCCTGTTGGAGGAGGCTCGTCATATCCATCATATTCTAGCATATTGAAGTTGAAATTCCTTCTACCACCTCTATATAGGATCTGGTGCGAACAAGCTCATTGCCCAGCCTATGGAGGGATGTTTCTTACCTGTGTATACGGGCGTGAGCATGTGCCCTAGAAGTTACTAAGGAGGAATTTTCTTGTACCTCCTTGCACAGGTGGGTGTGGAGATCCCCTATCTTGTCCTCTTCCCTCTGGTGTTGAACCTGCAGGTTTGCAATGACCTCAAAGTCCCTTTGTTTCTCCTGGAGGAGTTCTGCTACTTGCTCTCGAAGGTCTGTTAATTCTTGAGGAGGGGAAGTCTCTCTGTCAGGCTGCACTGGCTGAACTTCCTGCCGAATAAGTAGCAATTCTGTACAAGCTCATTGTTGTTCTTGTAATGCCGTTATAGTTTCAGCATCCTTTTGGTGTTGGCGATGAGCCTCTGTCAGTTGCTCCTGGCATTCTTTCAGCTACTGTGACAGGGACTGTTCTCGATTCTGGGCAGTTGTCTGATCCTCCCACCGCTGTTGCTCCCATTGTAGAGATTGAGCCTGGTATTGTTGGAAGGAGCGATCTAGTTCTTGATAATTGGTGAAAGCCTGGAGATCATTTTTGAGAAAGAAATCATCAAGTGAAGAAAGTCAGAGAAGTCAGTTTAGGAACATACCAATTCCAGAGCATGGCGTAGGCCTTCCATCCAGGGGATTAGTTCCTCCAAATTTAATATTTGTAGACCCCGGGTAGAGGAAGAAGAAGGGACAGATGACACCAGGGGCGAAGTCTCACTCATAATGGGAGAAGGAAAGATGGAAGCCGGAGGATGTGTCGGGGCTTCAGGAGGAAAAGAAGAAGGAGCCCTCGTGAGGATGCTCAAAGAGATAGGAGACAAGAGAGAAGAAGTAGAAGTATGAGGTGGAAGACTCAATGTGGTTGATTGTGAAATGGGCACAGAAGAATCTGCAGAAGGAGAGTGGTCCGGTGAGGAGTTTGGTGAGGAAGATATAGGGAGCAAGGGGGTGGAAAGCTCTCCACTGGGGAGGGGAAAAGTAGAAGGACCCTGGTTTGTGTCCACAAGAGAAGAAAGGTCCCCAAAGTCCTGGGCATCAGGGGAAAATGATGACGGGGGAATTTTGATTATCCTGGGTTCAGGTGTAGGAGAATGCTCCGGGGAAAGAGAAGGAGGGGACATAGAGACGTCTGTCATCGACAGACATTGACGCACCACTTCTCTGGGCTCATCCTGTGTTGGCGATAATGAAGGGGGTGATTTTTGGATACCCAAGGCGGAAGGGGAAAAGACGGGAGAGTTGGGGTTTATAAGTAACAGCGGAGATGAGGATGGACTGATTACCCTAATCTAATCTGAGGTGAGGAAGATAGGGGTTTCAGAAGAATGAAGAGGAGAAGGGGGAGAGGAGACAGCGTGGTGGTAATGGGTGAAGGTGAAGGCGAAAGGGTTGCTATTTGTTGGCCCTCAGTCCGCCTGGATTCTTGGAAGCACTTTGCCATTTCTCGTTGGAAAAAGGAATACATCCTGCCTGCCGGAGAAAGAAAAGAGGTACTAGACTTAATGGATGAAACGCCGAAAGATGGCGGAGGCAAGAAAGAAGGACGAAGAAGAAGGAAAAGAGGAAAAGGCAAATAGAAAAGATGAAAGCGAAGAAGAAGAAGGTTGAAGCGTCTTATAGGGAAAAGGTGTTAAATGGGCTTACGATGTTAATTGGGCTACTAGGTGGTAAAAAGGACCCCGGGGAAAAAGGGAAGTGATGATTTATTCTTTTAATAGCTGGCTGTCTGCTAAAACCCTTGTCTTAATATGATGAAGTGAGCAAGGGTACCCAACTTCAAGATGAATGAAGTGATGATGCTAGTATGAAGGCAGATCTTGGGGTCAGGATTAGCGCATTCTTTATGCAGAATGGCATTAATCGCTATTATTTTATCCCCGTGTGATGGCAAAATGGAAGAGTTGAGTTCATTCCTCAACTGCATATTATTTTTATCCCCGTGTGGTGGTGGAACGGAAGAGTTGAGTTTAATCCTCAACTATATATTATTTTATCCCCATGTGGTGGCGGAACGAAAGAGTTGAGTTCATTTCTCAACTGCATATTATTTTATTCCCATGTGGTGGCGGAACGGAAGAGTTGAGTTTATTCCTCAACTATATATTATTTTATCTCCGTGTGGTGGCGGAATGGAAGAGTTGAGTTTATTCCTCAACTATATATTATTTTATCCCCATGCAGTGGCAGAACGGAAGAGTTGAGTTTATTCCTCAACTATATATTATTTTATCCCCGTGCAGTGGCGGAATGGAAGAGTTGAGTTTATTCCTCAACTATATATTATTTTATCCCCGTGCGATGGCGGAAGTGCGGTGGTGGAACGGAAGAGTTGAGTTCATTTCTCAACTGCATATTATTTTATTCCCATGTGGTGGCGGAACGGAAGAGTTGAGTTTATTCCTCAACTATATATTATTTTATCCCCGTACGGTGGCGGAATGGAAGAGTTGAGTTTATTCCTCAACTATATATTATTTTATCCCCATGCGGTGGTAGAACGGAAGAGTTGAGTTTATTCCTCAACTATATATTATTTTATCCCCATGCGGTGGCGGAATAGAAGAGTTGAGTTTATTCCTCAACTATATATTATTTTATCCCCGTGCGATGGCGGAAGTGTGGTGGTGGAACGGAAGAGTTGAGTTCATTTCTCAACTGCATATTATTTTATCCCCGTGTGGTGGCAGAACGAAAGAGTTGAGTTCATTTCTCAACTATATATTATTTTATCCCCGTGCGATGGCGGAACGGAAGAGTTGTGTTTATTCCTCAACTATATATTATTTTATCCTCGTGTGGTGGCCAAATAGAAGAGTTGAGTTTATTCCTCAACTATATATTATT
Organism: Wurfbainia villosa; assembly: GCA_025175895.1. Lineage (NCBI taxonomy): Eukaryota > Viridiplantae > Streptophyta > Magnoliopsida > Zingiberales > Zingiberaceae > Wurfbainia > Wurfbainia villosa. Next base: position 26,936,969 of record CM046002.1, on the reverse strand, counting down.
TTATCCCCATGCGGTGGATGAACGGAAGTGTTGAGTTCATTTCTCAACTGCATATTATTTTATCCCCGTGTGGTGGCGGAACGGAAGAGTTAAGTTCATTTCTCAACAACATATTATTTTATCCCCGTGTGATGGTCAAATGGACGAGTTGAGTTTATTCCTCAACTATATATTATTTTATCCCCGTGCGGTGGCGGAACGGAAGAGTTGAGTTCATTTCTCAACTGCATATTATTTTATCCCCGTGTGGTGGCGGAACGAAAGAGTTGAGTTCATTTTCTCAACTGTATATTATTTTATCCCTGTGCTGTGGTGGGACGGAAGCGCTGAGTATTCCCTCAGCTGTATGTTTTTTATTCTCGTACGGTGGAGGTGTATACGTGATCCCTGCGCAATGAAAGGGTAATGAGGTGGTATGTCAATTTGATTTTCATAGAGAAGTGTAAAATTTGACACAGCCAGAAGAAGGACGAAAGAAGAGGATGAGCGGGGAAGGACATAAGCGAAGACTTATATGGCAGAAATTGTTAGCGCAATCAACCCGTGATATGGTTTTGATGTGTGTGGCAAAGGGTTTAAGTTAGGTTGTTATTATGATTTGATATGTGTGTTGAAGTCATGCAGGACTTAGTAATTCGCACATGAAGCATTGGCGGGTTCGCCACTCACAACCTCGTGCTTGAGTCGAAGAAGGAGCATTGTAGAGTCGTGCGCTTGATGCTGCCGAGGGACTGCCGAACAAGATGACTTTAAGCGAAGCCAAGGAAGAAGACTTCGAAGGCAAGAGACGCGAAGGAGCATTGTAGAGTCGTGCACCTGATGCTGCCGAGGGACGTGGCCACGAACGAAGAGAGCTTCGGCGAGGGACTTCGAGTGAGATGAGAGAATGAGTGAATTGTAAGTAGCTCATTAGGTGAACTTGGCCGAATGACTGAGTGTTGGAGGCTCGACCACAAGGGTTGAGGTTTACCCGACTGCCGGAAGCTCAAACGAATGTTAAGTTTAAGTTTCACACAACACCAGTCGACTGCCATGGAATGGAAGTCGACTGCCATTCCATGGCAGTCGACTGCTCTAAGTCGAACGGGGTTCGACTGGTATCCGACTGATGGGTTTATGCCCAGCAGTCGACTGCCATGGAATGGCAATCGACTGCCAGAAGAAGTCACGGGCACAGAACCTCTCGTAGCTGACTAGGCAGTCGGCTACGGAGGCAGCAGTCGACTGATGGTTACATCAATCGACTGCCAAGGGTTCTATTGGACTACAACGGTCGGGATCTGACGTGTTTGGAGGTCGTTGTAGTGGCGACAGTCGACTGCCAAGGGCAGCAGTCGACTGATGGCGGCCAACGGGAAGAAATCAGCCCTCTCTATAAAAATAGAGGGTGTTGGGCTTTGGGAGGTTAATGCTTGAATTCCTAACAGCTCCCAAAGTGCCCTAAACGTTTTCCACTCTTCTACTAGTGTTAATCTTCATTCTATTGTAGAAGAGTGATCCTTGTGTAAAAGAGGTTACCTTCACCTAGCTTTGTGCAAAGGAGAGATCTAGTGGAAAGATTGAGGAGTGATTCACCTTGGACGAATCGGACCGTGGATTAGCGGCGTAGCCGTGAACCACATTATATCCTTTGTCAGCGTTTGTATTCTTATTTATATTTGCTTGTCTTGTTTTTGTTTCCGTTGCGCTAATTAGTTGTGTAGACAAGCGAATTACGTCATAAAATGAAAGAGGGCTATTCACCCCCCTCTAGCCGGCCAACATCTACACTTCATCGATCCTACAAGTGGTATCAGAGCCGAGGAAAGCTTGTTGAGGACTAACCGCCACAACAAGCACATTCAAGAATGCCCGGCTCCAACATTCACCCTCCAAAGTTTGAAGGAGAATTCTCTTGGTGGAAAAAGAGAATGGAGGTATTCTTCGAAACCGACTTCGAAATTTTATTAATTATGGAAAACAGTTTCGAGATTCCTAGGAATGAAGAAGGGGAGCTATTAGAGAAATCAAGATGGAATAAAAGACAAAGAGAGGAGTACTTGGCGAATTCAAAGGCCAAGCACCACCTCTACAATGTACTCCCCCAACAAGAAGTGAATAGGATAGGAGAGTGTGCAAGTGCCAAAGAGATGTGGGAGAAGCTAGTAGAGCTTCATGAAGGCACTTCGGAGGCCAAGTTTGCAAGAAGAGACCTCCTCTGCTCCCAACTAGCAAACATCAAGCTTGAAAAGGGAGAAAAGGTAACCTCCTTACATTCTAGATTCAAAGAAATTTTAATTGGTCTAACAAGTGTAGGAGAAAAACTTTCGAACTGGGACATGCTCATGAAAGCAATTGATGCCTTTCCCCGGTCATCAAAATGGAGCTCTATGGTGGATTCCTTCTACATCTCCAAGAACCTAGAAGTTAGCACCTTGGAGGAATTTTTCTCAACAATGGAGCTCTACGAAACAAGGCTTGAAGGAATAGTAGAAGAGCCTAGAATTCAACATTCAAGAGGAGTAGCCTTGATGGCCAACAAAGGGAAGAAGATGAAGATAGAGACTTCCTCCTCCTTCGACGAAGCATCCTCCTCCTCCTCCATGGATAGCACGGAAGAAGCCTATATGGTAAGGAGGGTAAGGTGTGCATTAAAAGGTTTTAAATTTAATAAATCTAATGATAGGAGAAGAAGACCAAGGGGGAAGGTGATTTGTTATAATTGCCAAAGAGAGGGACACATAAGGGACAATTGTCCCCTCTTGAACAAGAGCAAGGAGGAGAAGAGAAAGAAGGAAGAAAAGAAGAAGAAGAAGGGGAGCAAGAAGAAAGAAGAAGAGAAGAAGGCAAAGGCACTAAAAGCAAGGACTTGGGATGGCCCTTCTTCCTCCTCCTCATCATCATCTGAGGAAGAAAATGCCTTTGTCACAAATTTAGCATTAATGGCTTTTGACGACTTAGACTCCTCCTCCATCGAAAATGAAGAATCAAGCACAAGTGAGGAGAGCTCGAGTGAAGGGGGAGCTTCTTCACCATCGTCATCCGAAGAAGAAGAAGACATGGAAGCTATGGTAACAAATCTAACTCCCAAGAAAATAGTTTCCATGGTTTCTAGCTTAACTAGAGATTTATTTAGGGCCAAAAAGAAAAATAAGAGCATACTAGATCAAATTAATGCCTTAGAAAATAAATTAGAACAAGCATGTTTAGATGTTAATAATGATGATGCATGCTCACATGATCTTTATGTGCCATTAGATGTAAGTGATGCATGTATGGAAGAGAATAGGGCCTTAAGGGAAAAGGTAGATCATTTGACCAAAGCCCTAGAAAAGTTTACAATTGGCTCAAATACATTGAACATGATAATTGGGAGCCAAAGAGCTAGTTCCAACAAGAAAGACGTAGGATATAAGGAAAAAAAAATGAAAAGGCCTATAAATGTCTAATTGCTTGGGGTCAAGATAAGAAAAAAACAATTGCTAGAAAATGGATCCCTAAGGAATTTTTAGTAAACCCCATAGGCAAGAATTTATTTTGGGTTCCTAAATCCATCCTAAAGGGTTAGGAAAACCCTAGGATAGTCAACCATAAGGATTTCACCTATATCATATTTTTGGTTGACTTAGGATGGCGGGACAATATTTTTGAAATAGTGTTAGGTGATGATAATGCACCTATAAATAGATAAATCATCCTTTAGGTGATATTTGACTTGTTATCATGATGAAATAACTAATGCATGATTATTAATTGATGAATACATGTGTTTCATGGTCATAATGTGAAATTCATTCACATATGTATTTATGATCATGTTGGATGTTAGGATGATACTTAACCTTGTATAGAATTTCATGAAATTAAATGGTTAAGTATATACAAATACCTTTAGGATGCATCTCACACTCACCATAGGCTACCTTGATTGAAAACTTAGCATGAGTGAGATGATAGGATGATACAAATGTCCACTAATGCCTATGACATTTAGATTGCCATTTAAAGTATAAAAATAGCAATAATAGACCAATCATGGGGAAGACTTATGTTTAATTCATAGACATATTGCCCAAAGATCATGGTTGGATATTTTATATATTTTCAAAACAATTTCTTACTTTAAAATCTGCATGGTCTTGTTTTGAAACAATCCAAAGCAAAACTAGGTGTTAAAATGGATACAAATTTGATCAAAACACTAGTTGTTTTTAAAACTTTTGAGTTTTTGGAAAATTATTGAAAATATAATGATTTTTCATGAAAAACTATTTTTCATTGATAAAGAACCCTAAAAGAAATGTGTTCCACAAATTTCACTATTTTTTAGATTTTTTGAAATTTATAGTGCATTTTTGAAATTCGTCCAGAAAATCAGAAATTCTGATTTCCTTGTGCTAGTCATTGCCATCACGATGTCGATCGGTGATGTATTAGGATTTTAAGTGTTTTTGATTTTTTCTTCTCTTTAGACTTGATGCCATGACATATAAACCCTGTTTAATCTTTTTGATGGTGTCAAAGGGGGAGAAATATACATGTTTAAGTAAGGGGGAATGCATTTAGGGGGAGTTTCATGTATTAAGGGGGAGAGTTGCTAATCATGTTATTTACATGCTTTCTTTCCTTAATATTTTATCAAATGTTTTTACCTAACTTAAACGGATTGCCACACATCAAAAAGGGGGAGATTGTTAGTGTAATCAACCCGTGATATGGTTTTGATGTGTGTGGCAAAGGGTTTAAGTTAGGTTGTTATTATGATTTGATATGTGCATTGAAGTCATGCAGGACTTAGTAATTCGCACATGAAGCATTGGCGGGTTCACCACTCACAACCTCGTGCTTGAGTCGGAGAAGGAGGATTGCAGAGCCGTGTGCTTGATGCTGCCGAGGGACCGCCAGACGAGATGACTTGAAGCGAAGCCAAGGAAGCAGACTTCGAAGGCAAGAGACGCGAAGGAGCATTGTAGAGTCGTGCGCCTGATGCTGTCGAGGGACATGGCTACGAACGAAGAGAGCTTCGGCGAGGGACTTCGAGTGAGATGAGAGAATGAGTGAATTGTAAGTAGCTCATTAGGTGAACTTGGCCGAATGGATGAGTGTCGGTGGGTCGACCACAAGGGTTGAGGTTTACCTGACCGCCGAAAGCTCAAACGAATGTTAAGTTTGCGTTTCACGGCCGATCATTCATGGAATGACGATCATGATGCTCTCGTCGAGCGGGTTCGACTGGTATCCGGCCCGATGGGTTTATGCCTAGCGATCGACTACCATCAGAATAATGATCCACTACCGTAAGAAGTCGCAGTAAAAACCTCTTGAGCCCGGCGATGACAGAGGCGTGATGGTTATATCAATCGACTGCTAAGGGTTCCGTTGGACTACAACGGTCGGGATCTGACATGTTCAGAGGTCATTGTAGTGGCGGCAGTCGATTGCCAAGGGCAGCAATCGACTGATGGTGGCCAACGGGAAGAAATTAGCCCTCTCTATAAAAAGAGAGAGTATTGGGCTTTGGGAGGTTAATGCTTGAATTCCTAACAGCTCCCAAAGTGTCCTAAACATTTTCCACTCTTCTACTAGTGCTAATCTTCATTCTATTATAGAAGAGTGATCCTTGTGTAAAAGAGGTTACCTCCACCTAGCTTTGTGCAAAAGAGAGATCTAGTGGAAAGATTGAGGAGTGATTCACCTTGGACAAATCGGACCGTGGATTAGCAGCGTAGCCGTGAACCATGTTATATCCTTTATTAGCGTTTGTATTCTTATTTATATTTGTTGGTGCTGTAGGCACCTAAGTCGAACCTTGGTTTTGATTATAGCAAACGATACAAAGTTAAGCTCATATCGTTATCTCACGAGCTGAATCGAGTGTGCAGAAGATTGATATAGCTGGTGCTGAAGGCTAGCGACACCCGGAGGAAGCCGCGGTGGTCGGGCGACACTCGAGTGACTTCGGAGGGAGCCGAAGGAATCGAGTGGAAGGCCGGAAGCAAAAGCAACACGTAAGTATCGAGGTAAGCTCGTGTGTGCGAGCGTAAGTGAGGTCGTATACTCCTTACGGGGATGATCTTAAGCGTAGATCCGACCAGAGACATCCCATCGATGGTCCAGGTCAAGATCGGACGGTCGAAGGGCGTCAAAATAATGTTTTCTTTGAGCTAACTTTGCCCTGCAGCTAGAATTAGTCGACTGCCAGCTTGGAGGACTCGATTGCCGTCAAACAGTCGATTGCCAAAGGTCAGCACTCAACTGATGCTGCCATCAGTCGACTGATGATGGCCATCAGTCGACTGATGGTCAATGATCAGATTCGAGGAGTCAAGGCTTATCACCCCATTTCAAGGAGGTTTTGTGCCCAATTCCTATTGGTTGAAGACCCATTCGATGAGGGGCTTAAAGGCTATAAAAGGAGGGCTTGTCCTAGGGTTTTTCATCAATTCAAAAGCTTCCAAGTGCTTCCGATACGCTCCGACTCTCCGACATCCCTACGATGAAGCGCTGCCGAGACGACGACTAGAGCTTCAACCTCCAACCTTTGAAGTCGTCGGTAACGAAAAGTTTGAATTATAATTCAGTTTATAAGTTGTTCTTCTTTTCAAGCTTTAAATCATATCATGGAGAGGGGAAGTGTCCCTCTACCTTGAGTTTTTTCCATTTTGTGTATCCGTCTAACTCCTACCTCCAACGAGGAGGAGTTTTTTAGTAGATTGCCCTCCATACGTGGTCAAGGACCACTAGGGCCTTGGAGTAGTAGCCTTCGGCTACGAACCAAGTAAAACCTTTGTGTCTATTATCTTTTATTTTTGTTTATTTTTCCGTTGCGTATATTTGTCTTGAAACGAATTCGAAAGAAAAATTTCTATCACTATTCACCCCCCGTCTAGCGATCCGATCGATCCAACAATTGGTATCAGAGCCGGGGGTTGCTAAGATTTGGTGAAACCACCAATCTAGCCATTTTTACAAATTTATTTTTCTTTTAATTCTGTTTTTTTTATTTATTTCGCTTTGTTAAGTTTTTCTCCCGCACTACTAATCCAAGACGCGAGTCTTGGTACTTGTTTTTGTGTTTTTGTCGTTGCTAGTTTCTTCGTCTCCGTCTATTTGTGTCTATTGTTCTAATGGCCCATCTCGAGGGTTTTAGCACCGTCCGACCTCCGTTTTACAATGGAGATGACTTCCGTTATTGGAAGGGTCGGATGGAATGCTTTCTCAAAACCCAAATCGAGATGTGGATCATAATCCAAACGGTTTTCACACTTCTGACTAATGAAGTGGGTGACTCCTTGGATTATGATCAATGGACCATTGCAACAAAACGACAAGTCGAAGCCGACGCCAAGGTAACACAAATCCTCCAATGCGGCCTATCCAAGGAGGAGCTAAATTGCGTCGGCCCCTTCATAAGCGCAAAAGATCTTTGGACGAAACTAGTGGAGCTACACGAAGGGACCGATGAAGCCAAGGTATGTAAGCGTGATCTTCTTTTCAATAAACTATATAACCTAAAAATGCAGGAACATGAGTCCGCGACGCAACTCCACGCCCGTATCCAAGACATAGTCAACAACCTACACGCAATTGGGCAAAAGGTCGAAAACCGCGACCTTATAAGGTATGTTCTAAACTCTTTTCCAAGGACTACCTTGTGGGCATCCATGGTCGACGCCTACAAAGTCTCCAAGGATCTTTCTAAAATTAGGTTAGATGAACTCTTTTATGATTTCGAATTACATGAGCAGTCCAACTCGAAACCCGAGAGGGGTATAGCCTTGTTTGCAGGTTCAAAGAAGAAGAAAATCGCAAGCAAGCCACCACCAACCGAGGAGGAAGACGAGTCCAAAGAAGAAGAAGTTGACCCGGAGTTGACTGTTGAACTAATGAACCTAGCTCGAAGGATAGCCAAGGGACGAAAGCGAACCACGACTCGACCCAACCAAGGTAAGCCTAAAAGTTCTAATATTAGGTGTTATGAGTGTAACAGGTTTGGACATATCAAGTCCGAGTGCCCCAAGCTCAACCACCAAGCACCTAAGCACAAGAAGGCCCTCAACGCGACATGGGAAGAAGCGTCATCCGAAGAAGACGAAGACCACGCCTTCATGGCGAAATCGATCGAGTCAGACACGGAGACCGAACCTGAACTTGAGTCAGAACCTGAGGATGACTCGGACTATGAAGCTACCTTCAAGTCAAGCCACGGATACGCATCCGGTTCAAAAGATACCCTTAAAGTGAGTCGAACTTTATTTAATACTTTACATAATACGGTTAGGTTTTTGTCTAGGAAATTAGCTAAGTCCGAGTCCAAGGTCGAGACCCTTGTTGAGGAGGTTAAACTCCTCAAACACGAGGTCTCCCTAACCTCTTCGACTAGTCGAGTTCAAAAGAAGGACTCAACTCTAGTTGAAAAGCTCAAATTTGAGAACTCTCTCTTGAAAAGTCAAGTTGAAGATCTTAGGAACACGTTGGAAAGGTTCACTTCGAGATCCAAAGGACTTGACCTCCTACTTGGATCTCAAAGGGCCGTGTACAATAAGGCTGGACTAGGGTTTAACTCAAACACGACTAATAGGTCGTATATGTCGATTGTAAGTCAACATAGGAAACATGTCCAAGCATGGGTCCCTAAGAACTTTTTGATTTCAACTCTAGGATCCAACCCGTACTGGGTTCCCAAGGACCAAATCCACTATGTGGATAGACCGAACCGATTCAACGGTCTAGGGGGAGCCAGTACAAAACATGTTTGTGCTTTAACTTAGAAATTGCATGCTTAGAATTTTTTTTGTTTTTTTTTAACTTGTGAACTCACTTAGAACACATACATAACCAACTAAAATCCTTCGAAAAGATTGAGCCTCGGGGAGCCTCTTTTCAAAAATAACAAGTTAGACCAGGAAATAGTCTTAGGTGAGTCAAGTCATCATTTTCTTGAAAATAGCTTTGTCTAAGGAAGTGGTAAATGATCCGATAAAAGAAGGCCCCTGTGCCTCGCCACGACCTGGAAGCCATGATCTTGAAAAGGTAAACTTGACAAGCCTAGGGTCAAATCCAAATCTAACATAAAATTACTTGAACCTAAATGCACTCAATCAACTTAATTGGAAGTCATCTCACAAAAACACATAAGTATAACATGCTTGATCATATAGACACAGGTGAGATGACCTAGGTTTAAAAACTTACAACCAATTTTTTTTAAAAAAAATATATATAAAAAAATCTAACATCCAATCCAACCACCTTGTGTGTAGGATCAATGGATGTTGGACAGCGGTTTCTCCTGACACATGACCGAGGATCAACTCAAATTCACAAAGCTTCGATTCAAACGACAAGGATCGGTAGCCTTTGGGAATAACGGCAAGCTCAAAATCATCGGATCAGGTGATATCGAGCTTAACTCGAATTTTGTTATTAAAAATATATTACTTGTAGAGAATTTTGAATATAACCTGCTTAGCGTAAGTCAATTATGTGACAATAACTATAAGGTCGTATTTTTAGAAAATAAATGTGTAATTAAAACAAATAAAACAGCTAAAACAATACTCAAAGGAACTAGGACAAATAAAATTTATACAATTAACTTAATCAAATCCTCAGCCAAATGTCTTATGACACAGGAAGAGGAATCATGGTTGTGGCACCGACGACTCGGTCACTCGCACCCAAGACTCGTCCACAAGATGAGTCAGAGTGGCTTAGTCAGAGGCTTACCCAACCTCAACAATTTGGTTAATAAAATTTGTAATGCTTGTCAACAAGGAAAACAACCTAGGACACAACACAAGTTAACTAACCAAGAACGAACCTCAAGTGTACTTGAGCTCCTGCATATGGATCTATTCGATTCACATGGAGCCAAGTCACTCAATAGAAGTCAATATTGCTTAGTCATAATTGACGACTACTCCAGGTTTACCTGGGTTAGGTTCATCAAACATAAAAATGATACCCTAGATCAATTAATCAATCTATTCAAATTAATCGAGAATCAAAAAAACCTTAAGGTTAAAAGACTTAGAAGCAATCATGGTGGTGAATTCGAAAATCAAAGGTTCACCGACTTCTGTAACCTAAACGGATACCACCATGAATTCTCTTGCCCTAGGACCCCTCAACAAAATGGCCTAGTGGAGCGGAAAAACCGAACTCTACAAGAAGCCACTAGGACCATGTTGAACGAATACGACCTACCTGATAGGTTTTGGGCAGAAGCCGTTAGCATGGCTTGCTATGTCCAGAATAGGATCCTTATGGTAAAGAGGCACCTTAAGACCTCATACGAGATTTATCACAATAAAGTACCCAACATCAAGTACTTTAGGGTATTTGGATGTAAAGTACATATCTTAAACACTAAGAACCACCTAGGGAAATTCAAATCCAAAACCTCCACCGGAATCTTCTTAGGATACTCAACCACGGTAGGGCCTATAGGGTATATAACCACGATACCCTTAAAGTCGAAGAGACTATTAATGTAATGTTCGATGAAGTACCCGAACCTACAAAACCCTTAATGACCCCAAGTGTTGAGCCCACTGATACCAAACTCGTCTCCGACCCTGAGATCGAGTCTAATCCACATCAACCAACTTCTCTTGTCCACCAAGTGACAAGTGATCCGAGTCAAACTAGTGTTCAACCAAGTCACTCAATTGATCAAGCATTAGGTGACACAAACCCAACCCAATCTAGGATTCAGACTAACCATCCTATCGATCAAGTGATAGGAGATCCTAATCTAGGAGTTCGAACTAGAGCATCCTATAGGAACCTTAGTCAAATTTCCTTAATTTCAAAGATAGAACCCAAATCAATTGAACAAGCTCTTCTTGATCCCGATTGGATTATTGCAATGCAAGAAGAGCTAGCTCAATTCACTAGGAATGAAGTGTGGGAACTAGTACCACCACCTAAAGACAAAACGATAATTGGAACAAGGTGGTTGTTTCGAAATAAGCTTGATGATAAAGGTGAAGTAGTTAGAAACAAGGCTAGGTTAGTCGCCAAAGGGTTTAGTCAAGTCGAAGGCTTAGATTACGACGAAACCTATGCCCCAGTAGCTAGACTTGAATCCATTCGAATGTTGCTAGCTTATGCTGCACATCGAGGATTTAAGCTGTTTCAAATGGATGTTAAGTCGGCATTCCTAAATGGATACATTAAAGAAGAAGTTTATGTTAGCCAACCCCCCGGATTCGAAAATCTAGATAAACCCGACCATGTTCTAAAACTTAAGAAAGCTCTCTATGGACTTAAACAAGCTCCTCGAGCTTGGTACGAGAGACTTTCAATCCATCTTAAGTCAAAAGGGTTTAACCAAGGCTTAGTTGACCCAACTCTCTTCGTAAAAACCTTAGGTAAAGAAATATTCATAGCTCAAATTTACGTAGATGATATAATTTTTGGAACCTCTAACTCAGCCTTACTAAACGAGTTCGTTTCGCTCATGGAAAGTGAGTTCGAAATGAACTTGGTAGGCGAGTTAAGTTTCTTTTTAGGTCTACAAATTAAACAAACTAAGGATGGTATATACCTATATCAACAAAAATACACTAAGGAGTTAATTAAAAGATTTGGAATGCAAGACGCTAAGGTAATAAACACCCCAATGGCGATTAATGTTAACATAGGAGAAGACCTAGAAACTAAGTCCATTAACTTAAAGTACTATAGGAGCACGATAGGAAGTCTCCTATACTTAACTGTGAGTCGACCTGACATCCTATTCGCAATAAGTATGTGCGCCAGGTTTCAAACCTGTGCTAAGGAATCTCACCTAACCCTAGTTAAGCGTATCCTTAGATATCTAAAGGGTACACTTAATGTCGGTATTTGGTATCCTAGATCTACCGAGTTCGAACTAACCGGCTACTCCGATTCGGACTATGCCGGTAGTAAGCTCGATAGAAAGAGCACGAGTGGTTGTTGTCAACTTCTCGGCTCGAGTCTAGTGAGTTGGTGCAGTAGGAAGCAACACTGTGTTGCTTTATCCACTACCGAAGCCGAATACATCACGATGGGTGAGTGTGTCACGTAGCTTCTTTGGATGAAGCACACTCTCCGCGACTTTAAGTTAGACTTTACGAATACTAAACTTCACGTAGATAACATTAGTTCAATTAATCTTACAAAGAATCCGATATGTCACTCTAGGATCAAACATATAGAGGTCAAACACCATTTCATTCGAGAACATGTGGCCGACGGAGCCATACAACTCGAATACGTCGAATCGAAGTCTAACTTGGCAGACCTATTTACTAAACCCCTACCCGAAGCCGAATTTAGTCTATTAAGACGAAAATTGGGCATGTGCGTAATAGAATAGGTACTTGCAAATTATATGTTCTTACTACTATTTCTTTAATTTCATTTCTATGGAACTAGTATAGGACATACCTTAGATATCATGCACCTATAGATTTAAGGAGCCAGTACATCTCACAACACATAGGACTAATGTGTTTGTGTACTTAGCCACGTAGATGGGCGTGAGATGTTAGGACCTTACTCCTGGTTTCAGATGTAGAGCTAGTGCATCGCTATGAACCATGGAGTATAATCATACATACTAACCGACTCTGACCAGGACTGGTTGATCCTTCATATCAATCAAGCCAAATATGAGTCGAACATTTTATAGATGAACCTATTTTCAGTATATTATTTTCAAAATAATGTGGAACATGCTTGGACTTTAAAATTAAAACTTATTTTTTATTCCACACACATCCTCACTCTTTTCGATATATGGCAAAAGGGGGAGAAAAAGGCCAAAGTTAAGGGATCAATTAAGGGATCATTTTTTTTTATGGCCAAGGCTTGCTTAACTTTAAGTTAACAAAACAAGTTAAGGGAACTCTTAACTTAAACACATTTAGTTAACTTGTTTTCGTTAACAATACAAAAAGTAATTTACTTAACTCTTAGTTAATTTGTTAACAAAATGAAAGTAAAGGCCAAGGTTAAGAAATCATTTTTTTTTATTTCTTAACTTAGAATTTATTTTAAACCCTATGGCCAATATTAAGTGATTTGATTTAATTCTTTTTTAGTAGCAAATATCAAGGGGGAGAGTTAAAACTCTTTCTCAAGTACTCACCCTCGGTCAAGGGGGAGGATTCCTCAAGGGGGAGCACTTGAAAAAGAGTTTTTATATACTCCTGCACATTAATGCATATCTCTTACTCAGTTTACTTAATGCACTTAATTTGTCTTTCTTAACTTTGTATGTGGGTTTGCCATAAATCAAAAAGGGGGAGATTGTTGGTGCAGTAGGCACCTAAGTCGAACCTGGGTTTTGATTATAGCAAACGATACAAAGTTAAGCTCATATCGTTACCTCACGAGCTAAATCGAGTGTGCAGAAGATTGATATAGCTGGAGCTGAAGGCTAGCGACACCCGGAGAAAGCCGCGATGGTCGGGCGACACTCGAGTGACTTCGGAGGGAGCCGAAGGAATCGAGTGGAAGGCCGGAAGCAAAAGCAACACGTAAGTATCGAGGTAAGCTCGTGTGTGCGAGCATAAGTGAGGTCGTATCCTCCTTACGGGGATGATCTTAAGTGTAGATCCGACCAGAGACATCCCATCGATGGTTCAGGTCGAGATCGGACAGTCGAAGGCCATCGAAATAATGTTTTCTTTGAGCTAACTTTGCCTGCCTGCACTAGCATCACGATCATTGCCCGGCTTGGAGGACTCATGCCGTCAAGCGATTGATCAGCCAAAGGTCGGACTCGGTGATGCTGCCATCAGTCGACTGATGATGGCCATCAGTCGACTGATGGTCAATGATCAGATTCGAGGAGTCAAGGCTTATCACCCCATTTCAAGGAGGTTTTGTGCCCAATTCCTATTGGTTGAAGACCCATTCGATGAGGGGCTTAAAAGCTATAAAAGGAGGGCTTGTCCTAGGGTTTTTCATCAATTCAAAAGCTTCCAAGTGCTTCCGATACGGTCCGACTCTCCGACATCCCTACGACGAAGCGCTGCCGAGACGACGACTAGAGCTTCAACCTCCAACCTTTGAAGTCGTCGGTAACGAAAAGTTTGAATTATAATTCAGTTTATAAGTTGTTCTTCTTTTCAAGCTTTAAATCATATCAAGGAGAGGGGAAGTGTCCCTCTACCTTGAGCTTTTTCCATTTTGTGTATCCGTCTAACTCCTACCTCCAACGAGGAGTTTTTTAGTAGATTGCCCTCCGTACATGGTCAAGGACCACTAGGGACTTGGAGTAGTATCCTTCGGCTACGAACCAAGTAAAACCTTTGTGTCTATTGTCTTTTATTTTTGTTTATTTTTCCGCTGCATATATTTGTCTTGAAACGAATTCAAAAGAAAAATTTCTATCGCTATTCACCCCCCCTCTAGCGATCCGATCGATCCAACAATATTTGCTTGTCTTGTTTTTGTTTCCGTTGCACTAATTAGTTGTGTAGACAAGCGAATTACATCATCGAACGAAAGAGGGCTATTCACCCCCCTCTAGCCGGCCGACATCTACACTTCATCGATCCTACAGAAAGTTCATTACTTCGGAAAGGCTACATATTACAACTTCACTCAAAAGAAGAAAATAACGAAAGAAGCCCTTATTCGTAGGGTATTAAAGTTTTTTATTGGGAGGTACGGAAGGGGCCACTTTGCGGGGCTGGGGTTGGCGCCATAGCTGCCAAAGGTAAGACTGTTGTATGAAGATGTGCTTGGACAAGTCCTTCTGGGACACGGCTAGTTGTTGGCACAGGGAGTAGTTGCTGGTGGAAGCCTCCCTCAAGCGCCGCTACAGATATCCCACTTGCTCTTCCAGATTAGCGATGTAGCATTATTCTTCAGTCTTTTCTTCAGAAGGAAAAGAGCTGCTACCCTGTTCAGAGGTTTGTTCCACGGCGAAGAGAAGATGAATGTTAACCAAATTATGTATGGGGGTCCTTATAATGGCGAAGGAAAAAGGTGCATTGACTCATGGAGAAGGTAAAATAATAAATGCTAGTAAAGAAAGAGAAACCTAAAGACAGTGGGTAGAAGTTATTAGCGCAGTAACTTTGGGAAGGATGACTTAAATTCCACGAAAGCAGTAAGGAGAAGTATGTTCAGATGGGATGGCAGTCTTTTTTGGTGGTAGTTGTTTTACATTCTCAGGAAAACGACAAGGAGAAGTCTCAGTACCCTCTCTTGTTTCGTTTTATTAATATTTTTGGTCAAAGTTACATCATTTAGGTTAACCCTTATACAAGTTTTTTAGGGTTATCACTAATAGGAGGATCGTCAGAGCGGTCCTCCGGAGGAGAAGGTGCCAAGACGACTCTGTAAAGATCGTCTTGAACTGGAGGTGCCGCTGGTGGAGCTCCATCAAAAGGAGGTGGATGAGTCCTCGCTGAAGGGACTGGAATGAAAGCTAGGGCCGACGGAAGCGGAGGAAGTTCGACAGAGGCTCGAGGATCTCCTATTGTGTATTCCCACATCAGGGGAGGGTTCCAGACCCGATTGCGGAAGGAAGGGAAGGGTGCTCGGAAGGACCTCCCTACGGTAGGGGTTGGAACAGTGGTTAAGGGTGGAGAAGGAAAGGGGTGAAAGGCCGAAGTTGTAGTCGAACGTGTCTCAGACTCTTCAATGTCTTTAGTGGACCAGTCATGTAACTCAAATGAGTCAAAATCTGAAGAGATCTTTATGGGGTGTTCCGCCGAAGCCATGAGAGTGAGATGGGAGTCCGAAGACATTTGGGAAGGCAATTTATAATCGAGGAAGGAAGAACTGCATTTGTCCTCGGGAGGGAGAAGAAGAGGAAGAGACTAATATAATAATGGTGTCGGCATAGGAAATCGTTGAGATATCATTTCTGGAGTGGCCAGGTAACTTGAGAAGATCAAGAGACTGAAGTAACTTAATTATTGGCCAAGCCAAAATTAGTTCAGGTTTGAAGAAGATCACCCGAGATATTTTGAACGGACTCCCGAGCGAAGAATGTCATCATTTCATACAAGACAGGAACTGGGCGGTAATGGAAAAAAGAAGGAAGCATGGAACCAACCTAAAATCCCCGACCCATACCAAGATATACATAATGAACAACAAAAAGCTGTGTCAATATAGACATTTTTCAACAGTGAAAGAGTAGTCGTTACAAGGAGTGAAATGTGACGAATTACAATTCAAAGAGCTCTGGGGGCATTTGGACAAAGCTGCTACGGGGTTCAAATAGATGGTGTCCGTGCCGGAGGGAGGATACCCTCGTTCGACATTTAAAGCCGAGGACCCGTCGAACCCAAGTATGAACAAATCTACCCCCTTTTTGACATAGCACCCCTTCAAATCGGCCTCTTGTTCCTTTAGTTGGGATTGGCAGACGACGAATTGGGCCTGACATTCAGCTAGTTGGGTTGCCATGCCATCTCTTTCTGTTGCTGCCGTCATGGCCTGTCGACTCAAAGCAGAAAAAGCCTCAGTATATTCACGATGAAGTTCTTGTTGTTGTCGAGCCACAGACGATAGGACTTCGGGGGAGGTAGCCACCAATGAGGAGAGTTCTTCACACCTCTCCAAACAAGATTTTTGGGTGGCTTCCCATGCTTGGCATTCCTGCTGCAGCTGCTGAATAGTAGTTGAAGAGTCAGTAACTTGAATAATTACATCTCCAAGCTGTCTTTTGTACCCAGTTAGCTTGTGGGAAAGAAGGTCCACCTGCTGAAGCTGGCTGGACTGCAGGAAGATTTGTTGCTCGAGGTCTTTATTCTTTCACTGAAGTTCCTCATTCTCTCTTTGAATTAGGGCCAGTTGGGTCATGGAATCTTTGCATTGGATGATTAGATCAGATTCCTTCTGCTCTTTTTCGCTCAACCACTGGGTGAGCTATTTCTGGTGCGCCAGGGAAGCAAAATGGCGCGTCTCCACATTGGACTGAAATTGGGCTATGCAGGACATCATCTTATTATGCGTGGCCGATACCTGAAGGAAAAAAGAGGCAAATATTAAGCGTTGGCACACAAATCTATATATATGTGCTAAATATAAAGAGGGAAAGCAATTACCTCGGCCAGCAGTTTGCTCATCTGGTCACAGGGGCCCTGTATACGTGATTGGTTGAAAAATTTCACCTGAGTTCGAGAAGGGAAGATCTCCTCCAAGGAAGAAGAGGGGGCCTACACGTTGAAGGGGCATGGGAGAAGGGTGTGTTTCTAGATGAGCGGTGGCAAGGATAGATTCGGTCGGGGAATATGTGGGAGAGTCAAGAGGAATGGGGGATGAAACGGGAGAATGGGAAGGAGAGTTTCCCCCTTGGGGGGACGAGGATGGGGCGGCCAGGGTAGTATCCCTCATCCTCGATTCATAGATTGCTAGGGTATGAGATTCCTCCCGATTGGAAGAGTATGTGGGAAGATATGAGGAACTGGAGGCTCCTTCCTTAACCGGATGCAATTTCTTTCGAGGGGAAGAAGGGGCAGCCACAGATTTACCTCGCTTGATGGAGGTCTTCTTCTTCATGGCTGCTTCGATCTCTTCGCCTTTTACCAAAGCGCTCTGCATTAGGTTATCTACGAAAACCATTGGTATGAAGGATAAGTTGATCCAGATAATAAGCTATATCGAAATACGAATGCAGTCCTACTTATGGCGACCGGAGCTGTTAGAGGGAAAGGGGATAGCCTGAAGTGACTGAAGAGTTGGGGTTTCATTAGATCTTCCGAGCAGTAGTGGGATTCTCCCAACACTTTATAAACCTCCGAGAAAGGATATTGGGTCCTCATTTCGCGAAAAGGAGGAAGCTCGGGAAGATCTAGCTTCCAGGCATCCGAGTGGGGTAAGGGTGTTGGAAGCTGAGCAAAGAAATATAATTCTTCCCATCCTTTGTGGGAAGAAGGCATATTTACTAAGAATTGGCAGTCTGTGCGACTGGAGAGGTAAAAAAGGCCTGCCTTAGAAGATTTCAGTTGGAAGAAGAAATGGAATAGTTGGGGAGATAATGGAAGGTTCAGGTGTTGGAATACTATGATGGCTCCCGACAAGAGACGGAATGAATTGGGGGTAAACTGATTCAGGTGCAGACCATAAAAATCTAGGATTTCCAAATAAGAGAAGGGTACGGGTAAAAACAAGTCGTTAAGAAATTTTTCAGAGAAGAAACAGGTTAGGACAGGGGAAGGACGATGTGGTCGGTATGTTTTAGATTTGAAACTGCATTGAATGGAAGGGTTTATGAATTGGTTTCTCATGTTAAAGAATTAATGGTCACCGTTTAGTTAGGTGATGGTATGTTCGTACCAAGGAGGTCAAAGTAAGGTCTTAGGGGTCATAGGTACAGAACATGGAAGAGCACTTACTTGAAGGGTGAAGGAGGAACGTTTGCAAAAGAGGGGGCTAGGTCACTGAAATATTGTCGGAGAAAATCGCTAGGAAGAAGAAGTGGAAAAGACTCGATTGTTAGGCACGCTAAGTTATGCCTAAAAGGAAGGGGCGAAGATTTATATAGAGTTTTATGTGATCGTTCGACTATCTAAGAGAAAAGGAGAAGCGGGGCCCATAGGCCCATTAAGCTGCTTCAGATATATGAAGTAGGGCAATGAGAAAAGAGTGAATTTGAATTGGCGAGCAAAGGGTGAAGTAGAGGCTTTATACATGTAGAAAGTCAAGCTTATAACTTTGCTTGACTATTTTTGGGGGTTGACTAATGATACTGTTGTTACCTCTTCTTTGTGAACCGAGTAAGAGGGCTCGCGTGTGAGACACTATCCGAACCAAATAGTCGGTTCGGCAAAGAATGCATGGTAGAATGGTTCAGGCGCGATCGTCTGGGACAATTGGAACAGGAGGACAAGTTGAGGTAATCGACACAGTGAAGCGATGGCATAGATCACTCCACTAGGAGATGAACGAGAATCGGTTCGGCCTAGTAGGCTCAGAAGTAGATGAGGTGGAGAGGAATCGCCTCGGCATAGCCAATCCGGAAATAGTTTGGTGCGGGAAAAAGAGGAGTTGGTTCGGGCTGTTGGGAAGAGCCTAAGGGATACGCCACACGTGAGCCATAGGTTTAGGTTAATTTCGCCGAAGGAAAATGGTTGAAAGGGACAGGCTAGCATATTTCCCGAAATGTAGACAAGAAGTTGTCACACAACAGAAGGGGGGCCCCCACATAATATTCCGAGGAGCCTTCGCTCCTCGTGTCTATAACAGAATGATTCTCTAGGTGGGAGTGGTGGCCATGTGTACAATGGGGAAAGCTTGCGATGCAACAACTGATCAGAGGAGGAGAATAAAAGGGAGAAGTAGGACAGAAGTAAGAGGATCCGCATTATTCCAACCAGCAAGAGACGAAGGCACATTGGGAGAGAGGAGAGCTACCACTTCGCCGGAGAAGGAGAGTGGTGATCTCTATCTTTCTTGTACTGTTTTCTTGTATCTTGACCTAATTGTAAGAGGTTTTCTCCTCCACCTCCGGAAGTACTTTCAATGAAGGAGGACGTTCATAATGAAAGTGCTTTGGCACAACAGCCAGTGAGAGAGCTCACCTCCGTGGAGTAGGAATCCTTATTCCGAACCATGTTATATCCTATGTCTTGGTTTGTTTCTTGGGTTGGCTTGCTTGTCTTTGCTTCACATTTTCATTTTATTATTGCAGTCGGAGAGAACCCCCTAAGCTTCACTCATGCTCAATCGCGTTGAAAGGAAGTCAACAGATCTTCTTCCCCGTCACTGCATCACGACCCATCCATGCTTCCGATGTGACTAAAACCATTTCATACTCGCTCTTTGTTTGGTCCAACCAAACCTAGTCTCTCTCGATCTGAAAATCCTATTCTCAAACTCATTTTAAATCCTTCGGATTACGCTCGTTGTGCGTGTGACCAAATAGGTTCCCGGTTTATGGTCGTCTATAATTAACCATTAATTATAGAACGATCATGAGTGACACCTAGTCGTACATCATGATCTCTAATTAATCAGAAGATCAACAGTTGATCCTAGAATCATTTCTGAAACACTTCAGCAGCTACAATGAACCGTGCCTCATTCCTTTCACTCATCTTATACCCACTTGGTTTAGGATATGGTATATTGTGTCAGTCCCCACTAGGTTGACTACGTCACACCTAGCCCAAGTATTACTTCCTCATCCTCCGGATTCTAGTTACTGCACATGTATCCAAGAGTACCATACTCTAAACATGTAATTCTTTAGCCAAAGACTTTAGTAACAATCCGACGAGAGGCCATAGGGTATACATCTCCTCGTAAGGAGTGGTGAATCCTCTATAGGCTATTCAAACACCTTCGGCCACTTCGACATATACTCAATCATCTTGGGTCCACATCTCCTCGGAGATGCTTGCTTAAGATGTCAAAGCATAAGTCTCCATGACCAAGATGACTTGAATACCGCAAGTCGAAGGAACATCGCACTTAAGCTGCAGTAAGAACTTCATTGACATATCTATATATGCAGAGACCCATATGAAGTCTTACAGATAGTCACTCCAATGAACTAGTTACCATAACTAGCATCCACGATCAACTCCGGACATTCCAATGTCTCTAGCCAGTGAGAAATAGCTGCTTGGATAAACCAAAGAGTATATCTTGTGCTAGTCTCAACAGAATCGATGGCGTCCGAATGCATCAATTCATCGACTAAGGATAATTCCAATACATCAAAATTACACATGTAGAGATACTCACTAGTTGTGATCCAATCATAAATTCTCTCATGCTGTGAATCGTATTGCGGACATCCAGTAAATGAGTTTAAGATCCAATCAAATACAAGAAAATATATATACTTAAATAGTGAATATTCATTTATCAAATAAATGGTTCGACTATAAGACGATTGCCTTAGGCCACCTCTAATAGATCTCTAATAAACTCCCACTTAGCCTAATGCCAATCGCTACGGTATCCAATACCATAGGCCCTAACATGACCCTCAAACTTACTTTGAGGTAAGACTATAGTTAATTGATCCGCTAAGTTCCTTTCAGTGGAAATCTTCTCAATTTGTATTTCCTTCCTACTGATCATCTCTCTGATCAGATGATAGCGACGAAGAACATGTTTGGATCGTTGATGAGACCACATCAAGTTCAGAGATGAACTTCTTGATCCAAACTGCTTCCTTTGCTACTTCTGAAGCTACAATGTATTCTTTCTCAGTGGCAGAATCCGCTATAGTATCTTGTTGGAACCTTTCCAACTTATTGCGCCTCCATTCAAGGTAAATATGTACTCAGACTAAGACTTGGAATCATCCTTGTCTGTCTGAAAGTTGACATCACTATACCCACGCATTACCATATCACCTTCTCCATATATTAGGAATACATCCTTAGTTCTTCTCAAGTACTTAAGGATTGTCTTAATAGCTGCCCAATGATCAATTCTTGGATCGGACTGGTATCTGCTCGTGATAGTGAGAGCATATCATACAACGGGCCTCATACATAATATAACATACATGAAAGATCCTATTGTGGATGCATAGGGAATCTGACTCATGCAAATCCTCTCATCTTCTGTGCGCGGACACATAGACTTCGAAAGGTGTATCCCATGCCTGATGGGAAGGAAAACTTTCTTGGATTCCGATATGCTAAATCTCTTTAGCACTCGATCTATATATATAGACTGCGAAAGACAAAGCAACCATTTCGATCTATCTCTATAGATCTTAATCCCGAGGATGTAGGTCGCTTCTCCCAGGTTTTTCATGGAGAATGTTTTGGATAACCAAATTTTGACTAACTATAAGACAGATATATTATTTCCTATAAGTAATATGTCATCGACGTACAATACTAGGAACATGACTACACTCCCACTAACCTTCTTGTACACAAAGGGTTCTTCTGGATTTTGTGAGAAATCAAACCTTTAGATTGTCTCATCAAAAGGGATATTCCAACTCCTGGATGCTTGCTTCAGTCCATAAATGGACTGTCGAAGTTTCCATACCTTGGTTTTATCAACCGATGTGAAAACCTCAAGTTGTATCATATACACGTCCTCGAGTAGGTTTCTATTAAGGAAAGTCGTTTTCACATCCATCTACTATATCTCATAATCATAATGAGCCACTATGGCCAGGAGTATCCGAATGGATTTAAGCATAGCAACTGGTGAATAGGTTTCGTCATAATCAACACCTTGCTTTTGACGATAGCCTTTCGCCACTAATCTAGCCTTATAGGTAATCACATTACCATCCATGTCGATTTTCTTCTTGAAAACCAACTTGCACCCTATAGGCTTAATACCTTCAGGTGGGTCCACCAAGCTTCAAACTTGATTTTCATACATGGAATCCATTTCCGACTTTATGGCTTCAAGTCATTTGTCTCTTTCTGAACTTTTTAGAACTTCTTCATAACTGGTAGGCTCCTCATCGTCAATGAGTAACACTTCATTCGATTTACTTACGAGAAATCCATATCTCTTAGTAATATTGCGTGTTCTACCAGATCTACGAAGATATGGTGTCACAATAGGTTCAGCCAATGTCTCATCACTATGAGTTATCGATTGAGGTGCTTGACCAGGTATCTCATCAATGTCTATTAGAGTCTCTTGAACCTCCTCAAGTTCAACAACATTCCCACTGTTTTCTTGCAAGAGAAACTCTTTCTCTAGAAACACAACATTCGTTGAAACAAACACCTTTTGTTCCAAGGGATGATAGAATTGGTAACCCCTCGTTTCCTTAGGGTATCCAATAAATAGATATTTATCAGACTTAACATCCAATTTGTCTGACATAGTCCGCTTCACATAAGCAGGACAACCCCATATATTCAAGTAAGATAAATGAGGTTTCTTACTATTCCATATCTCATATGGAGTAGTAGAGACTACCTTGGTCGGAACTCTGTTTAGCAAGTAAATAACTGTCTGAAGTGCATAGCCCCAAAAGGACTTGGGAAGATTCGCGTGATTCATCATCGACCTATCCATGTCCAACAAGGTTCGGTTTTGCCTCTCAGATACACCATTATGCTGTGGTGTATACGGCGGAGTCCATTGGGATAATATACCATTGTCCCTTAGATAATCTAGAAACTCTTGACTCAAATATTCACCACCTCGATCCGATCGAAGTATTTTAATACTCTTGCCAACTTGTTTCTCTACTTCATTTTCTGAATTCTTTGAACCTTTCAAAGGCTTCAGACTTGTGTTTCATCAAGAACACATACCAAAACCGTGAGTGATCATTGGTGAAGGTAATGAAGTAGTTATAGCCTTTTAGAGCTTGAGTTGACATAGGTCCGCATACATCAGTATGTATTAGACCAAGCAACTCTCCCACTGGTTCACCTTTTCCCATAAAAGGTAACTTAGTCATCTTGACTTTTAAGCATGATTCACATGTATCGTATGAATCTAATTCAAACGATTCCAGAATTCCACATCAGTGTAATTCGGACATGCATTTCTTGCTCACATGACAAAGATGACAATGCCACATGTAGGAGTCTAATTGATTATCTTTTCGAGCATGCTTGTTGCTCGCTTCAATATTGAGAATGTCACTGGATACGTCTAACGTATATATACCATTGCACTATCACGCCCGCCCTTTCCCAGGGGTCTGGAGGGGCGGCGCGTGATGCGATCGTACATACATACATTACATTACAGCTGAAGACTACCTATACTTCTTACAGCGGAAGACTTTAGACTTATTTTTTTTTCTTTTAAACATAAACATGCATCGTCATTTCATAGATACTTCTTCTTAACATAGAACATGCATCATTATTTCATAGATACTTCTTCTTAAACATAGGGCATGCATCATCAGTTCATAAGTACTTAGTTCAAATTCATAACTAAATCATCTTAGGGAAAACATGCATAAAGAACATAACAGATCTCCTCCACCATGCCACTACCACACACACTTTGCCCCTCCTGCTGCTCCCTTTAGTTTAGCCACCCTTTACACTTATTTGCAGTACAAGGGAACATAAACTATAAGCACATAGGTTTAGTAAGATTCTGTCCTACTCACAAAAACCATACGTAAGCATAACATGTTAACATACAAAGACATAAGCAGGCATAACTTAAATATAACATCGTAGAACATAAGCAGGCATAACATAAACATAACATCATGGACATAAGCAAGCATAACATAAATATAACATCATAGACATAAGCAGACATAACATAAACATAGCATCATAGACATAAGCAAGCATAACATGAATATAACATCATAGACATAAGCAGGCATAACATAAACATAACATCATAGACATAAGCAAGCATAACATGAATATAACATCATAGACATAAGCAGGCATAACATAAACATAGCATCATAGACATAAGCAAGCATAACATTGAATATAACATCAAAGACATAAGCAGGCATAACATAACCATAACATCATGGACATAAGCAAGCATAACATGAATATAACATCATAGACATAAGAAGGCATGACATAAACATAGCCTCATAGACATAAGCAAGCATAACAATAACATCATAGACATAAGCAGGCATAACATAAACATAACATCATGGACATAAGCAAGCATAACATGAATATAACATCATAGACATAAGCAGGCATGACATAAACATAGCATCATAGACATAAGCAAGCATAACAATAACATCATAGACATAAGCAAGCATAACATGAATATAACATCATAGACATAAGCAGGCATGACAAAAACATAGCATCATAGACATAAGTAAGCATAACAATAACATCATAGACATAAGCAGGCATAACATAATGGTATATGCAGGATGCTCTTCGAAACATATATCATAGGTATTTGAACATAAATCTCAACATATTGGGCCCGATATTGTACCACATCATCATCATCATAGCGCGCATCCCTAAATAGACCCGAGGTAGCTAATCTCAAACCTACTAGGTTACTAGGCCTGTACTATGTCCGTTGACCTAGGGGCCATCATCATAACATAGAAGCCCATCCTAGACCCATACTTATGACCATCGACCTAGGGCATCTGGGAGCCCATCTCGTACTAGGTCTGTACTATGACCGTCGACCTAGGGGCAATCATAACATAGAAGCCCATCCTAGGCCCGTACTAAGTCCGTCGACCTAGGGCATCTTAGGAGCCCATCCCTTCGGACCTTGTTAGGGTCCTGGTACAAGCCATGCAAAAAGTAAAATACATACATGTTTCTTATCATAACATATCATATTTCATTTCATAAACATATCATGTTCCTTATCATGGCATATCATATTTTTCTTCTTCATATCATAACATTTTTCTTCTTCATACCATATCATATGGCTTTCATAACATATTTCTTCTTCATATCATATCATATGGCTTTCATAACATATTTCTTCTTCATATCATATCATGGTTCTTTTCATGCACATAATGTTCCTTCCTTATAACACATCATACATTCATATAATCACAAGGTAATGAGCATAACACGATCACAACATCACACACATATAAGCATGGCATAAGGCATAAACATCATGAACAAGTATACATGGAATGACCTAAACTTCATGGAGTTCTATCAAAGTTTTAAACACCAAACAACTTATATATGGTCTAACTAACCACATGTTAATTCTTTAACATATAAAGCATGGCATGGGAGGGCACTTAGGGTTTTAAATAAACCTTGGTCGAGAGTTCCAAGACAACCTAATATCCATTTCTTAAATTTAGCTTAGCTTTCACATGTTACCTATATCTACATTCAAAACATAACATGGTAATTTATAGATCATAGCATGTTAGGTTTAAATGGGTCTTGGCCGAATGGGTTTAAAGGACATAAGGCTCAACCACTTAACTCTAGGTTAGCCAACAACATGTTATCTTCATCTAACATTCAAAGTTATCATGAACTTATCTAAACATGACCTAGAAACACCCATAGGGGTCTTGGCCGAATGGTTTAAAAGGGGCTTTAAGGATCAACACTTAAATCTAGGTTAGCCAACAACATGTTATCTTCATCTACCATCAAAACATAGCATGAACTTATCTCACTACAAAAAAACTATTTTTTGGCGACGAAATTTGGCAACGAATTATTTTCGTTGCAACTCTGCAACAAATATAGCGACGAATTTTAGGTTTCGTCGCAAATTTGTAACGAAATAAATTTTTGTCGGAAATTTGCGACGAAAAATAAATTCGTTGCAAATTTCTGCAACGAATTATGAATTCGTTGCACAAATTTGCGACTAATTTATTTTTTCGTCGCAAATTTGCGACGGAAATAATTTTCATCGCATAATTTAGCGACGAATTCAGAATTCGTCGCAGATATTTAATTTATTAAAAATAAAAATAAAAAACAAGTCATGCTGAATGAGTTTATTTTTAAATATTTTGCAACGAATTCATAAATTCATTACAAAATAGCAACGAATCCAGGATTCGTTGCAAAATTAATATCAAAAAATAAATTAACATTTTAAAAAGTTTAAATTTTTTTTTAAAATTTGTAACGAATCCACGGATTCGTTGAAAAAATAATATTAATATTAAAAAATAAAATAATGTTTTAAAAAGTTTAAATTTTTTTTTTAAAATCTGCAACGAATCCATGGATTCGTTGCAGATTTTTGCAACGAATCCTGGATTCATTGCAGATTTTTGCAACAAATCCTGGATTCGTTGCTAAATTAAAAAAACATATTAAACTTAACGTTTTAAAAAGTTTATTTTTTTTTTATAAAAATATTGCAACGAATCCAGGATTCGTTGCAAAATATTGCAACGAATCCGTTGCAAATTTGCAACGAATCCTGGATTCGTTGCTAAATTAAAAATACAAAATAAACTTAACGGTTTAAAAAGTTTATTTTTTTTTAAAAAAAATTTGCAATGAATCTTTTGATTCATTGCAAAATTTATTTAATTTTACCCGATGCCCTAATCTTTTTCCTTCCCCTCGCGCCCGATCCAACCCTAAAGCCTTTTCTTTCCCCTCCGCCCAACTTCCTTCGCCCGCCGCGGCTGCGTGTTCGGCGCCACGACCGCCCTCCGGCCGCCGCCGCCGAGCGCCGCCCACACGGCCGGCGTGGCCGCCGCTAGGTCGACCGCCGCCGCCACGCCCCGATCACCGCCGCCGCATGGCCGGCATACCGGCCGCGCGCCCTCGTCCGGACCACGCGTGCCCCCGACCACCGTGGCGACCGGCCAGCGCGCCCCCTTCAGCCGCCGGCCCGGCCAGCCCGCCAGCCCCGAGCCCGCCGCCGGTGCGCGAGCCCACTGGTTGGCCGTGAGCCCAGCCGCCTAGCCACGCCGCCACCCCTCGTCGGTCGCGTGCCCCTAAGCGGCCGTGAGCTCGCCGATCGCCCGCCTCCGCCACGCCGGCCTCCTGCCACGGCGCCCGGCGCCCCCGCCTCCTGCATCGCGGCCGCGCCTCCAGCCGCCGGTGCCTCGCCGCTCGCCGGCCACGGCCGCCTCGCCACCGGCCGTAGGCTGCCTCGCCACCGCTTGCCGGTGCCTCCTTGCCTCCAACGCCAGCCCGCCTCACGCGGTAGCCGACAGCCTTCCGCCCGCGAGTCTTTTTAAATCATTGTTATTTTTTATATTGAAATTTATATTATTGTTAATTTTCGGTGTTGATCTAGAGTGGTATGGTATAGGTTAATTGCGCCCGATGTATTTCATTCAAAATCATACTGGGACTCTATGATATTATCATAATCTTGCAGATTTTTATGCCTTGACCCAATTCATTGACACCTTAATGTCATGGTGGTTAGCATAAGATAGTGAGATGTCTTTTTATAACAAAGGATAATGTATACTAAATGCAGTAATACATGGAAACATATTATATGTTATTATATCCTGATTTTGCAAACATTCAACTCATGTAACATATATAATATAAGTTTTCAAGTATGATAAAATTCAAGGATATGACACATTACCATTTCATAAACATTCACATACACCATCAGAATATGCAATCCATTACAACTGTTGTCTTTTTTCGGTTATGTTTAAAGATTGTTAAACATAGTGAATTCATATGTGAACTAACTGTATAATCGTATTATTGTAATTTCTAGGAGTTTATATTAATATAATTGATTGAAAATAGACATAATGCAGCGTGAAAGGAGTTGGATGTATAATAGGAATTTCCCTGAACGTCGGGGTTTAACTGATGAATTTATGAGTGGGTTGCAAGAGTTTTTAAATTTCGCAGCTAGTAATGTTGAGTTTATGGATGGTAATCAGATAAGGTATCCGTGCAGAAAGTGTCACAATGGTAGATTTTTATCGTCTAACAATGTTTCAGAGCATCTTTGTAGATTTGGATTCATTGCAAATTACTATAACTGGACATGTCATGGTGAACCATTTATATCTGATGAAGTTTATGATAGACACAACACACAAGTCTCTAGGGATTAAAGTGATTATAATCAATTAAATCCATATCAAAGGATGATATATGATGTAGCGGGCCCGAATTTGATTCCCCAATCACAAGGTGCAACTTCAAGTTGTCCTCCAACAGTTGAGCAAATGTTTACTAATGCATCACCCTTGGAAGATGTGCAAGTATCAGATATCGGTCAGAATATGAATAATGAAGCATATCTCAAATTTCAGGAGGTGTTGATTGCTGCAGATGCACCTTTATGGGCTGGTTGTGAGACTCACACTAAACTATCGTTCACCACAAGAATGTTGAATGTCAAGGCAGAGCATAATGTGCCTGAAGAGTGTTTTAATAATTTTGTTCAAGCTTTTGAAGAGGCATTGCTGCGTGATCATATCTTG
Source organism: Wurfbainia villosa (assembly GCA_025175895.1). Classification (NCBI taxonomy): domain Eukaryota; kingdom Viridiplantae; phylum Streptophyta; class Magnoliopsida; order Zingiberales; family Zingiberaceae; genus Wurfbainia; species Wurfbainia villosa. Next base: position 26,908,195 of record CM046002.1, on the reverse strand, counting down.
CTAATGATTTTTGTACAAGAAAAAACTGATGAAAGAATTAGGTCTCCCAAAGGGAAAGAATTGATGTGTGCAGAGATGGTTGTATGTTATATTGGGAGATGATGCAGATGTGGATGTTTGTAAATTCAGAATCAAGATAGGTACAAGAGCACTAGTAGGAGGCAGCAACGACGTAAATCATATAGTCAGTTGTTTTATTTGCCTTTAACTCCTAGGTTACAAAGGCTTTATGCATCAAAGACAACTGCTGAACACATGACTTGGCATGCAAATCATCGAACAGAAGAGGGACTAATGTGTCATCCATCAGATGCAGAGGCGTGGAAAAATTTTGATAGAACATATCCTGATTTTGCGAAGGAGACTCGAAATATTAGGTTAGGTCTCTGTGCTGACGGATTTGCTCCATTTGGTAAATCAGGAAGACACTATTCTTGTTGGTCAGTTATATTAACTCCGTATAATCTTCCTCCTAGGATGTGGATGAAAACACCGTATATATTTTTAACATTGGTTGTGCCTGGCCCAAAAAATCCAAAGAAGTTAATAGATGTTTATATGCAACCATTGATTGCAGAGCTAAAACAACTATGGGATGAAGGTTTTCCTACATACGACGTTCATACTAATCAGATGTTTGTAATGAAGGCTGCTCTTCTTTGGACCATAAATGACTTTCCGGCTTATGGTATGCTATCAGGTTGGAGTACTGCAGGGATCTTAGGATGCCCAATATGTATGGAGAGATCAAAGTCGATTAGATTGAAGCATGGTAAGAAGCCAAGTTATTTTGATTGTCACAGACAATTTTTACCACTAAATCATAATTTCAGAAGGAATAAAGATGAATTCACTAGGAATCGAATTGAAAGAACACCTCCGCCATTGAGATTGACAGGTCAAGATATTTGGTACAGAGTTCTTCACTTTCCATCTGTTATTGAAGAGCCACATGGTACAACTTATGAATATGATAAATGGACCAAACGAAGTATATTTTGGGAGTTACCGTATTGGTTTAGTAATTTGATTCATCATAATCTCGATGTTATGCATATTGAGAAGAATATTTTTGATAATCTGATAAATACAGTGATGGATATCACCGGAAAAACAAAAGATAATCTGAATGCAAGAAAAGATATGCGACTCATTTGTAAACGACCCACCCTTGATGTTGATGAAAATAGTAGAGGACCAAAACCAAAGGCAGTTTATACATTGAATAAGGAACAGAGATGTGTTGTTTGTGAATGGTTGAAGTCATTGAGATTTCCTGATGGGTATGTTTCTAATCTTGGGAGATGTGTCGATATGAAGGAATGCAAATTGATGGGTTTGAAAATCCATGATTGTCATATATTCATGGAAAGACTAATTCCTATTGCCTTTAAAGAACTCTTAGAATTTTATGCAGGGTGCCATTCTGAGTTAAGTATTTTTCTTCATGATATATGCTCAACAGTTTTGGGATATTCACACATGGAGAAGTTAGAGAGAGACATTCCAATCATTTTGTGCAATTTAGAAAGGATTTTTCCGCCTGCATTTTTTGATGCAATGGAACATCTTTTGGTTCACTTGCCATATGAGGCCAAAGTTGGAGGACCAGTTCATTATCGATGGATGTATCCTTTTAAATGGTATAATTCGCATATTCTATACTTCGTTAATATTGCATAAAAATGTTTAAATTTTTTATATATTCATTTCTAATACAATTTGTTATATTACAATCATATTCTTATATCATTTGAAGAAAAAAGTGAAAAATAAGGCACATGTTGAAGCCTCTATTGTGAATGCATATATTGTGGAGGAAGTAACAACTTTTGCATCATATTATTTTGAGCCTCACATTCAGACCAAAAGATGGAAATTCGGAAGGAATGATGAAGGTCCTGTCAATCCCAATTTGAATTCATTCTCAATTTTTAATTATCTTGGTCGACCAAGTGGACCGTGTAAGCAACGATACTTAACTGATCAAGAATGGCGGGCAGCCCAGACATATGTTTTACTTAATTATCCAGAAGTATCGCCATATTTTGAGTTAGTATATATTTCCTATTTCTTCGTCAAGTGTTAATTTGTTTATGTTATAATACAATTTTTTATTATAGGATTTTCCAAAACTTATATTCTGAAATCCCGACATGTGACTTTGATCACTTCTGCGATCAGGAATTTGCACCATGGTTCAAATCATATGTAAGCAGTTTTAATTACCTCATTTTTGTTTACACATATCTTAACTTTTAAATAAATATCATTTTCATTTGAGTATAGGTTTATGCTAATCAAACTCACGTTCAGCAAGAATTGCTAATCCATCTATCATGGGGTCCAAAAGCAATGGTACGACTGCACAAGATATTTCATAAACGGATATAATTTCCACACTCAAGAATATGGAAATGGAAAGAGTACAATGAATAGTGGAGTATGTGTTCAGTCTTCCAATGATGGAGGTGCAAGCAATGAATTTTATGGTTTGCTGGATGAAATTATAGAGATTGATTATCCTGGTCCAGAAATGCGAGTTATCTTATTTATGTGTCGCTGGTTTGACCCCGTCAGAGGGATGAAGGTGCATCCACAGTATAATTTGGTTGAAATAAATCATAAAATATTTTATAAGAGATATGAACCATTTATTTTGGCACAACAAGCGATTCAAGTTTTCTATGCTCCATATCCTAGTTTGAGGCGTGACAAAAATGAATGGTGGGCTGTTTGTAAAACAAAAGTACAGAAAAAAATTGAAGAGCGCTGGCAAGACATTGCATATCAATAAGACAAAGTTACAAATATGTTTCATACCGAGGAATATATAATTCCAACGCTATTTAGATCCCAAATGAGTAGTGATAAACGTGGATGCAACTGAAATTGATGATAATGATGAGGAGGAGGAGGGGGAGGAGGAGGAGGGGGACGAGGAGGAAGAGGAGGAGGAGATCGAGGATGAGGATACTGATGAGGATGAGGAAGATGATAATGAGGACTTTGAAATTTGACGTCTAGGTTAAGTTTTTTTATATATAATTTTAGTTTTAAACTGTAATTTTACAAATTTTCTTAGCTCAATTATTTGTTTATATAATGTCTCATTGTTAAATTTATATCTTTTGTCTCTGTATGTTGTGTATATTTTGTTCTTATAGGTTATCAGTGGTGAAATCATCGTAGCTTATCGCAGTCGCAGTCTCTCATATCTTCATTATGCATATTGTAAGTTTTTCATGTTCTTCATTAAGCATAAAAGTTTTATTTTCTTTATTCTAATTTTGTTTTTGGTTGATAGTTTCGATGTGGTGGACAGAGACGACAGAGTACTAGTAGTGGCCAGACTGATCCACTGCCTGCCAGCACTATACCTACTTGCCCTCCTGATCTGCTTGGACCTTCACATGATCAGTCGCCAGTACCATCTCATTCGCCGGCACGACCTTCCCATTCTGATTCACACCACACTTGGACACTCTCTCTCGAGAACATCGAAAGTCAACCGTATATATTTCTGATTGGAGATTCGTAAGTAATATAAATATTATAATTTTTAAACTATCTTAATTGTTTATTCAATTTATTTTCACTTTATCGTAGGTTTGAAAATTCTGTACCTGTTATTCACAAGATCAATAAAATCGTGAATAACTATTGGAGAGGAGACTCTTTGTCATACTCAAGCATGCCAGGACCTACAAAAGAACTATGGTGGTGCGAGTTTCAGGTATAATTGATTCATTTATATATTAAATAAGTGATTATATAATCAATTGTTTTTTTCCATCTCAGCGGAGATTTATTTGGGACCCTACTCAAGACTTGGAAGTTAAAAGAATTTAAAAAAAAAAATGTGGCGATCATATCCGGCATGTATTGAGTCATGCCAAAGGTACTGGAAAAAAACCCGCCTGTGTCACGTCAAAAAATTGGAGTAAAATCTCCAATTATTGGCAATCTGATGAGAGCAAAAAAAGAAGTCAACAGAATAAATTAAATCAAGCATGTAATTCTGGAGACTTATCTGCAACATATGCGGGAGGATCTATAAATATCGAGGAGCATTCACGTAGATTGGTAATTTTTAAATTCTACAATTAGTTTTTAAATATATTTCAGATTATTATTTTATTTCTAACATTCTTATATTTAGTCTAAGGAATTGGGAAAGGAGCTGAAATTTATAGATAATTTCGTTCGCACTTTCCAAAAAAAAGATAAGACTTGGAGTGGAGATAGAGCTCGAGCAATTAAGGTTTGAATTAATCTTTAAACTTACTTTATAACTTTAATTCTGTTAGTTATGTAAATGCTCTGATTAAAATTTTAATTTTGTGTAGGAGAGATATGATCAGTTATCCTCATCTCAGAGAATTTCAGGAGATGACGGTGATACTGAGGGATCAGAGCCATCTGTTAGTAATAATTTGGATTTATGGCTTGAGGCGAGTGGAGGATCAAAAGGGGGAAGGATATTAGGTATGGGTTCTCTTAGCAGAATGCATAATGCTCCTCGTAGATCTATTTCTTCTACTCCACCAGCAGTAGCAGCACAGATACATAACTTAACTGAGGAGGTTAGCAATTTGAAGGGCATAATACATGAAAGAGATCAGCAAATTCTAGAAATACAACAACAAAACTCACAAAGGGATCAAGAAATGATAGAAATGCGACGACAACAAGCCTTTCTTATGTGACAGTTTCAGCAATTTAGTTCTGGTCCAAGTCATATTCCTCCGAGTCATGACGATGATGGTGGTGACGATGATGATATTGTATGCATGTTTTTAATTATTACTTTTATAATTTTTTAGTTTATTGAGTTTGTTTATTTTGCTTTAAACAGGAATGATCGATGAAGTTAATCCTTATGGCGGTTGAAAATGCACATCATTGTAAGTCTTTGCATAATTATTTTCGTGTTAGTATATAGTTTTTTTTTAATGTATGATACTTTTTGTTTGTTTCATTTCTAATGCAGGTAGAAGAATGTCGCCGATTTCTTACCATATTCTCTTTTCTTTTTTCTTTCCCATGTGTTTAGATCTTTTGTAGACATTGTTATTTGGATATCAGAACTATGTTGATGTTTGAAATGTTGTAGGATATAACTTTTTATTTGGAATGTTGTATTGTTCTTAACTGATTGTGTTGCTTTGTATTTATTTGGATATGATTGAATATTATTTTGTTGTATTGAATGTGTGTGTGTTTTGTTTGTATTGAATGTATTTATTTGGATATTAGAACTTATTGTGTTTTGTTGTGTGTGTGTGAAAATTTGTATATACGATAGAATATCGAAACGGATGAAAGCTGTTAAAAAAAATTTTATTTAGCGACAAATTTAGCGACAAACATACAAATTCGTTGCTAAATTCTGAGAAATCTACGACGATTTTTGCGACGAATTAAATTTTCGTCGCAAATTAGCGACGAATTTAGCAACGAATCCAACCTGCGACAAATTTTGCAACGAATTTTGCGACTAAAATTAATTTTTCGTCGCAAATTTTTGCAACGAAAAAATTAATTCGTCGCAAAATATGGTTTTTTACGACGAATTCAGCGACGAAATTTGCGACGAATTTGTATCAGTCACAAATTTACCAACGACTAATTATTTCGTCGCAAAAATTACCAACGAAAAAATTATTTCGTCGCAAAATATGGTTTTTTGCGACGAATTTTGCGACGAATTCAGCGACGAAATTTACGACGAATTTGTATCAGTCGCCAATTTACCAATGAATTTCTTATTTTGTCGCGAATATTACCAACAAAAAATTTAATTTGTCGCAAATTTGTGATGAATTTTTAATTCGTCGCAAATTTTTGCGACGAAAATTGCGACAACTTTTTGAAATCTTGGTAACTTCTGCAACAAAATTAGCAATGAAATTTTAAATTTGTCCCTAATTTTCGTCGCTAAAATTCGTCGCTGATTTTGTCGCTATTATTTGCGACGCTTTATTCGCAACAAAAATATTTTTGTCGCTAAATTCGTCGCTAATTTTTTTTTGCAACAATTTTTTTTTTAAAATTCGTCGCTAATGACTGTTTTTTTTGTAGTGTCTATAACATAGCATAGAACATGTTATCTTCTTCTAACATCAGACATGGCACGAACTCTTTTAAAACCTAGCATAGAACTTGTTATCTTCATCTAGCATCAAAACATAGCATAAGCTCATCTAAAACATGACATAGAAAATCACCTTAGGGGTCTAGATGGACTTGGCCGAGAGTTTTTGGGGAGGTTGAGGATCAACCACTTAACCAAACTCATCTAGACATCTATCATCTTCATATTAACACAAGTTTTAGCATGGATTTTCATGGAGAGCACAAATATTGGTCTTGGCCGAAATTTCCTTGGGGTTTTTAAGGTCAAACACTTAACCTAATCCATCTAGCATCCTATCTTTATCATGTTCATACAAGATATGGCATGGATCTTCATGGAAAACTCAAACAAAAGGTCTTGGCCGAATGGTTTAAAAGGGATTGACACAATAACATCAATCGAAAACTACTTGTATGCAGGTGAGGGGGATACTTACATCCTTCGCTTTGCTATTAGTTTGAATATAACCTAAGGGAAGCCAAACCTAGCCTTCTTCTTGCTTGGATAGTTCTCGGAAAAAGATGAAAAGGATAGCTTAGGGAAGAAGATGAGAAGGAGAGAAAAACAATTTGGTTTCTCATGTCTCCTCATTCCCCCTATTTATTCACTTGAAGTGTCCCTTAGTCTTCCTTACCCCTAACTATAATTTCCCATATTCCTCTAATAGTACAACCCTGCTGGGCTTCTGGTTATTGGATGCATCTTTAGGGCTTAGCTATCTACTAGAGGTTTGGGGTTCAATTCCTAGGCCTTGCATCCCTTTTTGGCTCATTTTCTTTTATTTTTGAAAGAGCCCACATAAATCCCATTATAATCATGCAAAAATTCTTGTAAAATTGCTAGGAATTTTATGGGCATTACAATCCTTCATACCTTTTAAAAGTTTTGTCCTCGAAACTTAGAACAATTCTGGGTACTTTTGTTTCATGTCCTCCTTGCGTTCCCAGGTAGCTTCTTCGTACCGTTGATTTTGCCACAGTACCTTTACTAAGGGCACCTCTTTATTCCTTAGCCTCTTGACTTCTCGGTCTAATATCTGGATAGACCGACTTTCATAACTCAGGTCCTCTTGAACTTGCACTATTTGTGGCTCGATCACTTGGTCCGTACTGGAAATGCACTTCTTGAGCATCGAAACGTGGAACACGTTGTGAATAGTTGACATCTCTTGAGGCAGCTCTAGCTCATAAGCTACCTTGCCAACTCTCTTCAATATCGGATATGGTCCCACGTAGCGCGGACTCAGCTTACCCTTCCTTCCGAATCTTATCACTCCCTTCATAGGGGCCACTTTGAGGAATACCAGATCCCTGACTTTGAATTCTAATGGTCTACACCGCATATCTGCATAACTCTTTTGCCGGCTCTGAACAGTCTCAATTCTTTGGCGGATATTCTGTATAGCTCAGGTGGTGTCATCAATGAAATCTGTTTGGAGTCCCATCCCCTTCTTTTCACCACCCTCGTACCAGCATATAGAAGATCTACATTTCCTCCCGTATAGAGCCTCGTAGGGCGCCATTCCAATAGTAGCTTGGTAGCTATTGTTGTAGGCGAATTCTGCCAAGCATAAGTATCGACACCAGCTCCCTTTTAAATCCAGGGTGCAAGCTCGTAACATATCCTCCAGTACTTGATTTACCCTTTCGGTCTGTCCGTCCGTTTGAGGATGTAAGGGGTATTGAACAATAGCTTTGTGCCAAAGGCCTATTGAACACATTCCTAGAAATGGGAAATAAAGCGGCCATCTCTGTAAGAAATGATGGTCTTAGGAATTCCATGTAATCTGTTAATTTCCTTAGCATATAATTGAGCCAGTTGCTCAGTCGAATAGGTCATCTTGATGGCTAAGAAATGGGCAGACTTCGTCAATCTGTCCACAATTACCCATATAGCATCATATCCATTTGTCGTCTTGGGCAATCCTGAGATGAAATCCATAGAAATATCCTCCCATTTTCATTCTAGAATCTGGATTGGCTGTAGTGTTCCCCCAGGCCTCTGGTGTTCTGCTTTAACCCTCTAGCAGGTCTGGCAGGTACTGACATACTGAGCGACATCTCTTTTCATTCCGAACCACCATAATTTTCTTTTCAGGTCTTGGTACATCTTGGTGGTTCCAGGATGCATCACATAAGGAGTTCCATGAGTTTCCTCAAATATCTTCTTCCATAATTTTGGGTCATCAGGAATACACAAGCGATCCCTGAGGTAGAGTATTCCACTGTCAGAGATACGAAACCCATCATCCTTTCCTTCTAGGACATCTTGCTTGATCCTCTGAATGCTCGGGTCATGGGTTTTCTTTTCCAGTATATCGACGAACAGCGTTGGTGCTATCGTCATGGTCGAGAGTTGTCCGAAAATGATTTCAACCTCGTAACACATAATCTCCTTTTCTAAGGGCCGAGATAACACTGATAGAGATATCAAGGCGGCGCAGGACTTCCGGCTGAGTGCATCAGCCACCTTGTTCGGTTTTCCTGGATGGTAGAAGATCTCGCAGTCATAATCCTTAACGAGTTCAAGCCATCTGCGTTGTCTCATGTTCAGGTCCTTCTATGTGAAGAAATATTTCAGGCTCTGGTGGTCTGTATAAATCCTACACTGAGCTCCATATAGATAATGCCTCCATGTTTTGAGAGCAAAGACCATGGCCGCTAGCTCTAAATTGTGAGTGGGATAATTCCTTTCATGTTCTTTGAGTTTCCTAAAGGCGTAGGCAATGACCTTGCCATTTTGCATGAGTACAGCTCCGAGTCCCAACTTGGAAGCATCGTTGTACATGTCGAAGCCTTCGTTACTGTCCGGAAGAGCAAGGATTGGAGCGCTGGTCAGTCTCCTTTTCGATTCCGTGAAACTCTTCTCGCAGGCATCCGTCCATTCATACTTCTTGTTCTTTCTGGTGAGGACCGTCATAGGGGTTGCAATTCTAGAGAAGTTCTCTACAAACTTCCTGTAGTAGCTTGCTAGCCCAAGAAAGCTTCTGATCTCGCTGTCATTCTTTGGTCGGTTCCAGTTACTCACAACTTCAATCTTTATTGGGTCTACCATCACTCCGTGCTTGGATATAACATGACCCAAAAATGATACTTGATTGAGCGAGAATTCGCATTTGGAGAACTTTGCATACAACTGCTTTTCCCGAAGAATCTGTAATACCATCTCTAGGTGTTCTGCGTGCTCTTCGGGGGTTCTCAAATATATCAGTATATCGTCGATGAAAACGATTACAAATTTGTTGAGAAATGCCGAGAATACCCGATTCATCAAATCCATGAACAGAGCAGGTGCATTCGTCACTTCGAAGGGCATAACTACGAACTCGTAATGTCCGTATCTTGTTCGGAAGGCCGTCTTTGGTATATCCTCTGATTTCACTTTTACTTGATGATAGCCAGACCTCAGGTCAATCTTAGAGAAGACGGTGGCACCCTTTAACTGGTCGAACAGGTCATCAATCCGCAGTAGAGGGTACCGGTTCTTGATCGTCACATTATTCAGCGCTCGGTATGTTGGTGCAGTAGGCACCTAAGTCAAACCTGAGTTTTGATTATAGCAAATGATACAAAGTTAAGCTCATGTCATTATCTCACGAGCTGAATCGAGTGTGCAGAAAATTGCTATAGCTGGAGCTGAAGGCTAGCGACACCCGGAGGAAGCTGCGGTGGTCGGGCGACACTCGAGTGACTTCGGAGGGAGCCGAAGGAATCGAGTGGAAGGCCGGAAGCAAAAGTGACATAGTAAGTATCGAGGTAAGCTCGTGTGTGCGAGCGTAAGTGAGGTCGTATCCTCTTTACGAGGATGATCTTAAGCATAGATCCTACCAAAGACATCCTATAGGTGGTCTAGGTCGAGATCGGATGGTCGGAGGTCGTCAAAATAATGTTTTTGTTAAGCTAACTTTACCTTGCAGCTAGCATCAGTCGACTGCCAGCTTGGAGGACTCGACTTTCATCCAACGATTGGATCGCTGAGGTCGACATTCGATGATGCTACCATCGATCGATCGATGATGGCCATCGATCGGTGATGGTCAGGATCGACCTCAGTCAAGCCTTATCACCATTTTTTAAGGAGCCATGTGCCAAAACTCTATTGGGTGAAGTTCCTCTCGAAAAGGAGCTCAAAGGCTATAAAAGGAGGGCCAAACCTAGGGTTTCTTCATCAATTCTAAGTGCTCAAAAGCCTCCGCAACGTTGCGACTCTCCGACGACTCTACAATAACGAAGTGCTGCCAACAACCCTAGCTTAAGTTCTTTTTTTAGTTGTTGGTATAATCTTACTTTGTTATTGCTTTCAATATTGCAATTCTTTTTAATCGAGGTTTTCTATCGTTGTATTTTACTTAAATAGAAGAGAGGGTTTGTCTCTCTATCTTTTTGCTTCGAAGGTTTTTGTAATCGTCAAACTCCTACCTCCAACGAGGAGGAGTGTTTTAGTGAATTGCTCTCCGTACACGGTCTAGGACCGTTAGGACCTTGGAGTAGTAGCCGAAGGCTACGAACCAAGTAAAAAAATATCTTGTCTCTTTTTGTTTCATTTATCTTTCCGCTGTAATTACTTATCTTCTCAGGTTTTAACGAACGAACAAAAAAAAGGTTTTTCGCTATTCACCCCCCTCTAGCGAACTGCTTCGATTCAACACGGTAGTCTATGCACATTCGCATAGACCCATCTTTCTTCTTCACCAACAGCACTGGAGCTCCCCATGGAGAGCAACTTGGGCGAATAAGTCCCTTGTCGAGTAACTCCTGTAGCTGTCCCTGAAGTTCCTTCAATTAAGTCGGCACCATACGATAAGGTGCTTTAGAGATCGGGTTAGTACCGGGAATCAATTCGATCTCAAATTCAATTTCTCTATCTGGGGCTAACCCTGGTAGTTCATCGGGGAATACCTCTGGGTAGTTGCATACAACTCTGACATCTTCTAGCTTCTAGTCCTCGGCTTGACTGGTATCGACCATATGTGCTAGAAACCCAGTGCATCCACTGTCTAACATCTTGCGTGCTTGTAGAGCTGATAGAAATTTATCGATTCTTCTCCTTGGCTCTCCAATAAATTTGAACATAGGTTCTGCCTCTGGCTGGAAGACCACTTTTCTTTTACAGTACTCGATCGACGCACCGTACTTGCTTAGGAAATTCATGCCCAATATAATATCATAATCCTACATGTCGAGCACTATCAGATCATAGTAGAGTTCTCTGTCTGCGATTCTGATGGGTGCGGCTCGCAGCATATGAGTGGAGGGTATTACTTCTCCCGAGGGCAGAGTGGTTAAGAACTTGCGATCCAAAGCTTGTGGTGGCATGTCTATCTTTCCAGTGAAGGGTGTAGAAACAAACGAATGTGTTGCCCCAGTATCAAATAATCTGATAGCATCTTGTGAAAATAAATATCGACTGTGACAGTAGAGCGTTCACCACATCTTCTTGGGTGAGAGAGAATACCTGGCATCTATCATAGCTGGCGGGGCTTCTAGTCTCCCTTGGTGATCGGGTACCTTTGATTGACTGCATCTGGTGTAGCGTGGAGGAGCACTCCTATCTTGGAGCATCTTCTTTGAGAGTACCTGAATAGGGCAGTCCCTGACTCTATGCCCTTCTTGTCCACAGTTATAACATCTATTGGTGCCTCGGTAGCATACTCCAGGATGTATCTTCCCGCATGTAGCACACAGAGAGATCTTGGGCTGTTTGTTTGCTGGACCACCTTTAGAGTCCTCCCATTGTTTTCTCTTGCCAGTGTGGTTCCCTTTCCAAGTACCCTGGTTTCTTTGACCTCCTGACTGGGCTTGACCCCTGCCTTCACTCAGTGCCTTCTTTTGCTGGTTAATATTGTTCAGATAATGCTCGGTAATCAAGGCACTACTGAACAACTCTTCTGTAGTCTGTGGTCTATGAACTCCGCCGGCCACATTCAGAGCTATTTCGGGTCGGAGCATCTTCAGCATGAGTCTGACCCTTTCTCTTTCCGTGCTGACCAACTCCGGGCATAGGCGTGCAAGTCGGTTGAATCCCTTCACGGCTTCGTTGACTGATAGGTCACCTTGTCGGAACCCAGTGAACTCGTCGTAATGCATGTTGGTTACCCTCATATGGAATAATTCTTCGAAAAATTCATACTCGAAGTCCGTCCATCTCATCTGATTTACTTTCCTCTTTGCTTTAACCCGTTCCCACCACATCCGAGCATCTACCGAAAGGCAGAATGATGCACACTTAATCTTCTCGCATTCGGGCCAGTCTAGTAGCTCCATGATGCTTTCCACCGTCTTGAACCAGGCCTGGGCGTCCCATGGTTCACCAGTACCAGAGAAATTTTCCGGCTTCAGCCTCTGCCACTGGATCAGGTAAGCTTCCTGTCGAACCATCAGGCCAAGGCCCGCTGGTGGGGCGGTAGGGTTTCCTCGCTGATTCATTAAAGAATTTATCACTTGTTGTTGCTCTGTGACTTGACGCTGGAGTTCAGAAACCACATGCGTAAGATCATGTGGGGGTGCTATCTCATTGGCCCTACTACTGCGTCTCCCAGCCATGGTTATCTTCACATATTAGAGTAAGGGTAGTATAAGTTTATCGTTCATTTATCTATGCATGGTTAAACTAAAAGCTAGTTCATTTAGCTATGCATGGTTAAACTAAAAGCTAGTTCATTTAGCTATGCATGGTTAAACTAAAAGCTAGCATAAGGTTATCTTACATATTTCAGGCATATTTAAGCTAGAGGCATTTGTTATCATACAAGAAAGAAATAAAGTAGGAATAGAAATTCTTACTTGGAGCGGCAGAATTTGGAGCTTGATGTATGTGTAGTGGAAAGGCAGATCTGCTCTGATACCAACCTGTCACGCCCGCCCTTTCCCAGGGGTCCGGAGGGGCGGCGCGTGACGCGATCGTACATACATACATTACATTACAGCGGAAGACTACCTATACTTCTTACAGCGGAAGACTTTAGACTTATTTTTTTTTCTTTTAAACATAAACATGCATCGTCATTTCATAGATACTTCTTCTTAACATAGAACATGCATCATTATTTCATAGATACTTCTTCTTAAACATAGGGCATGCATCATCAGTTCATAAGTACTTAGTTCAAATTCATAACTAAATCATCTTAGGGAAAACATGCATAAATAACATAACAGATCTCTTCCACCATGCCACTACCACACACACTTTTCCCCTCCTGCTGCTCCCTTTAGTTTAGCCACCCTTTACCCTTATCTGCAGTACGAGGGAACATAAACTATAAGCACATAGACTTAGTAAGATCTTGTCCTACTCACAAAAACCATACGTAAGCATAACATGTAAACATACAAAGACATAAGAAGGCATAACTTGAATATAACATCGTAGAACATAAGCAGGCATAATATAAACATAACATCATGGACATAAGCAAGCATAACATGAATATAACATCATAGACATAAGAAGGCAAAACATAAACAAAGCATCATAGACATAAGCAAGCATAACATGAATATAACATCATAGACATAAGCAGGCATAACATAAACATAGCATCATAGACATAAGCAAGCATAACATGAATATAACATCATAGACATAAGCAGGCATAACATAAACATAGCATCATAGACATAAGCAAGCATAACATGAATATAACATCATAGACATAAGCAGACATAACATAACCATAGCATCATGGACATAAGCAAGCATAACATGAATATAACATCATAGACAAAAGCAGACATGACATAAACATAGCATCATAGACATAAGAAAGCATAACAATAACATCATAGACATAAGAAGGCATAACATAAACATAACATCATGGACAAAAGCAAGCATAACATGAATATAACATCATAGACATAAGCAGGCATGACATAAACATAGCATCATAGACATAAGCAAGCATAACAATAACATCATATACATAAGCAAGCATAACATGAATATAACATCATAGACATAAGCAGGCATGACATAAACATAACATCATAGACATAAGCAAGCATAACAATAACATCATAGACATAAGCAAGCATAACAATAACATCATAGACATAAGCAGGCATAACATAAAGGTATATGCAGGATGCTCTTCGAAACATATATCATAGGTATTTGAACATAAATCTCAACATATTGGGTCGGCATTCTACCACATCATCATCATCATAGCGCGCATCCCTAAATAGACCCGAGGTAGCTAATCTCGAACCTACTAGGTTACTAGGCCCGTACTATGTCCGTCAACCTAGGGGCCATCATCATAACATATAAGCCCATCCTAGGCCCGTATTTATGACCGTCGTCCTAGGGCATCTGGGAGCCCATCCCGTACTAGGTCCGTACTATGACCATCGACCTAGGGGAAATCATAACATAGAAGCCCATCCTAGGCCCGTACTAAGTCCGTCGGCCTAGGGCATCTTAGGAGCCCATCCCTTTGGACCTTGTTAGGGTCCTGGTACAAGCCATGCAGAAAGTAAAATACATACATGCTTCTTATCATAACATATCATATTTCATTTCATAAACATATCATGTTCCTTATCATGACATATCATATTTTTCATCTTCATATCATAACATTTTTCTTCTTCATAACATATCATATGACTTTCATAACATATTTCTTCTTCATATCATATCATATGGCTTTCATAACATATTTCTTCTTCATATCATATCATGGTTCTTTTCATGCACATAATGTTCCTTCCTTATAACACATCATACATTCATATAATCACAAGGTAATGAGCATAACATGATCACAACATCACACACATATAAGCATGGCATAAGGCATAAACATCATGAACAAGTATACATGGAATGACCTAAACTTCATGGAGTTCTATCAAAGTTTTAAACACCAAACAACTTATATATGGTCTAACTAACCACATGTTAATTCTTTAACATATAAAGCATGGCATGGGAGGGCACTTAGGGTTTTAAATAAACCTTGGCCGAGAGTTCCAAGACAACCTAAGATCCATTTCTTAAATCTTGCTTAGCTTTCACATGTTACCTATATCTACATTCAAAACATAACATGGTAATTTATAGATCATAGCATGTTAGGCTTAAATGGGTCTTGGCCGAATGGGTTTAAAGGACATAAGGCTCAACCACTTAACTCTAGGTTAGCCAACAACATGTTATCTTCATCTAACATCCAAAGTTATCATGAACTTATCTAAACATGACCTAGAAACACCCATAGGGGTCTTGGCCGAATGGTTTAAAAGGGGCTTTAAGGATCAACACTTAAATCTAGGTTAGCCAACAACATGTTATCTTCATCTACCATCAAAACATAGCATGAACTTATCTATAACATAGCATAGAACATGTTATCTTCTTCTAACATCAAACATGGCATGAACTCATTTAAAACCTAGCATAGAACATGTTGTCTTCATCTAGCATCAAAACATAGCATAAGCTCATCTAAAACATGGCATTGAAAATCACCTTAGGGGTCTAGATGGACTTGGCCGAGAGTTTTTGGGGAGGTTGAGGATCAACCACTTAACCAAACTCATCTAGACATCTATCATCTTCATATTAACACAAGTTTTAGCATGGATTTTCATGGAGAGAACAAATATTGGTCTTGGCCGAAATTTCCTTGGGGTTTTTAAGGTCAAACACTTAACCTAATCCATCTAGCATCCTATCTTTATCATGTTCATACAAGATATGGCATGGGTCTTCATGGAAAACTCAAACAAAAGGTCTTGGCTGAATCGTTTAATAGGTATTGACACAATAATATCAATCGAAAACTACTTGTATGCAGGTGAGGGGGATACTTACATCCTTCGCTTTGCTATTAGTTTGAAGATAACCTAAGGGAAGCCAAACCTAGCCTTCTTCTTGCTTGGATAGTTCTCGGAAAAAGATGAAAAGGTGAGCTTAGGGTTCGGTGAGGAAGAAGATGAGAAGGAGAGAAAAACAATTTGGTTTCTCATGTCTCCTCATTCCCCCTATTTATTCACTTGAAGTGTCCCTTAGTCTCCCTTACCCCTAACTATAATTTCCCATATTCCTCTAATAGTACAACCCTACTAGGCTTCTGGTTATTAGATGCATCTTTAGGGCTTATCTATCTACTAGAGGTTTGGGGTTCAATTCCTAGGCCTTGCATCCCTTTTTGGCTCCTTTTCTTTTATTTTTGAAAGAGCCCACATAAAGGCCATTATAATCATGCAAAAATTCTTGTAAAATTGTTAGGAATTTTACGAGCGTTACATGGACAATGTTCCAGTCCCATAAAGCATGTCATTCAAAGTTATGTAACAACAATTGTTACTAAAAGTTAAATGGTACCCATTTCTATTTAAATAAGAAATAGAAATGATGTTCTTTATCAACGAAGGAACATAAAAGCAATTGTCCTCTAAGACAAGTCCTGTAGGGAGTCTCAACAAATACGTTCTGATGGTGAGTGCATCAACCTTTGCTCCATTCCCCACACATAAATTTGACTCTCCCTTGACGAGCCTTCTTCTATTCCTTAGCCCATGTATGTCATTACATATATGTGAGCCACGCCCAGTATCCAATACCCAAGTTTTTGAGAAAATAAAATGTCAATCAATAACGAAGATATCTGAAGAATATGGGGCATTTGATGCCTTATTCTTCTTCACGGATTCTAGATAAATCTTGCAATTTCTTCGCCAATGGCCCTCCTTGCCACAATGATGGCAAGTGCCCTTTTGAGTTGGTTCTATCTTTTTAGCCTTTTTCTTCTTCCCCTTCTACTGTTCCTTTGACTTCCTCTTAGAACCTTTCTTCGAGAAATCAACTAACAACACCGTCCCCTACTCATGCTTCACAGAAGGCTCCACAGACTTCAACATGTTGAGTAGTACCACAGATGAACCTTCTTGCATCTCAGAGATTAAGAGGAGTTTGGAGACTTCGAACCTTTCGGATCTCACTTGCTCATCAAACAACTCATAAAGATGAAAGACTATGGTATGAGCATCCATATGCTCATGCGGCTTTTGCAGCTCGGG
This sequence comes from Wurfbainia villosa, assembly GCA_025175895.1. Lineage (NCBI taxonomy): Eukaryota > Viridiplantae > Streptophyta > Magnoliopsida > Zingiberales > Zingiberaceae > Wurfbainia > Wurfbainia villosa. Next base: position 26,891,026 of record CM046002.1, on the reverse strand, counting down.
TACCATCGCGGCTAGCATGATGCAACTCACTAGTTCAGAATCACTCACATGTTTCTGATAGGCCAACAATTGGTCCAGAGTTGTGTCATCACTAGGACGGGCGGTGGGAAGAGGCTCTTCAAGGATATACGCAAACTTTTCCACCTTGAGAACAATTATCAAGTTTCTAAGTCAGTCCAAGAAATTTGGCCCAATCAATTTATTCCAAAATAAAGCGCAAATTCAAAGACATCATGATCAAACGATTAACCTAGAAATACAAATCGAGCATATATGAGAAAGATGATTTAAAATGCATCAACATACATTTACAAAATCCCATTCATTTTTTGAAGTAAAAACCATCAAAATTAATTAGGGAGATCGTAGGTCCATTTCTGAATGGGTTGATATCCAACATAGATAAGAACAACCTTGGAGAGAGTCCAACAAGCCATTCTTAGCTATGATGTTAGGTAGCAAGTATACTGATTACATATCACGTATATGTAACTATCACAATGTACTATCAACTAATTGAATGTTCACACATACATTGAGTTGTTAACTCATTAACAAGTATGCATCATATGCATAGCACCCAACTTCACCTCTCTTCACATCGACCTTGTAATGAGTCCAAAAAATCGATGCTCCAAGTTAGAGCTGACCCATTAATCGCAAAATAGTTTTAATATGGTTAGAGCGCATTCAACCAATTAGCCAGGCTTGAAGTGAGTTTAACAACCCAAACTAACGATTGACCTCTGACTCTTACCATATTAGTGTTGGGATGTATATTGAAAAGTCTATCTTTTGTATGAACATCTTTATTTTGAAATAAGAATCACATGTCATTGTTTGCATATTTTTATGGCTATGCATATTGTCTAATACATTACATTGTAGATAACATGGTGTGTGGTGTCACACGGGAGATCATGCTATCGACTCCTTGTAAAGTATAAGTAAAGGCTCACAACCAAGATGACTTTGGACAAACCATTGGAATGATTGTAGTGTGATTTGGTATTGGTTTGTCTTGACCATAAAATCACACTAGTGCACTTTGTGTGTATTGAGCAGGACCAACTTAGAGATGATTCGATTTATTGCTGACTACATAATTGAATCAGACCTCAGATATTATATTGTACATGCTCTTAATCCCGATATAATGATGTGCACATATACTTAGTATTCATTTCTTTGATTTACCAATGGGCAAGATTTATAGATTAAATCGATAGGCTCGGTAAGTTGAAAAATGATATTATTTATATGGTGTGCTGTTGATTATAGGAGGAAACTGTGTCCTATATATTAGGATGATGATGTCCCCTTGAGGAGCTCATAAGGTTCATCATGTAAACCCTGTAGGTGGACTTGGTCCGGCATGATGAAAAGGTTGAGTGGTACTACTCATGGAGTTAGATGTTGATTAATTAATGGTCAGTAAATTAATTAATCGACGGACATTCGAGATCTTCAACATGGGGAGAAAATGTACATATAATATAAGGAGCTCATATTAACTTATGGGGGCTGGTGGGTAGATCAATGATAATCCTTTAGTGGATTGGATTATCATTAATGGATCGGACTTTATGTGGGCTTGATCAATTGGGTGGCCAAGATCCAACTCCTCCTCATGGTCTCTATTGTATCCTATTAATACCTCATGAAGCCTAGATCCAATGGATGGAAACAAAACTCTAGATCCAAAGGTAGAGATTAAATCTCTAGATCCGACGGTTGAGATTAAATCTCTAGATCCGACGATTGAGATTAAATCCCTAGAACCAATGGTGGAGATTAAAACAAGGTTTATCCCTAACTCTATAAAAGGAGGCTTGAGGGTTGGCGTGGAGAGCAATTTGGAAGCAAGGGAGTTTGGAGTTGGCGGCAAGAGGCTTGGAGTTAGGGTTTGGAGCTTGGCGACACCAAATAAGGAAATTCTTTCCTTGTCTTCTTCTTCTCCATTGGTGGTCGGCGTCCATACAGCTCCTCTCCCCCTTGGCCGGCATCCAAACCCAGCTCTCCTCTTCTCCTTGGGCGGTGGAACCAAGGCTTAGGGTCCTCCCTTGGAGCTTTTGGCCAGCATTCATCTTTCTCCTTCTCCTTGTTGGGCAGCGGCAAGCAACTTGTTTGTTGCTTGTTAGTTGGCTAAAGGAAGGAGAAGGGTCTTGTTTCTATTCTTCCTCTTGCTTGGAATGAGCATGGAAGGAAGATTGGTGATCTAGGAGCTTCAACTTTTGGTAGATCGTCGCCCACACGACGTCCGAAAGGAGGAAGGTCATACAATAGAAGATCGAGAGGTATATCACTTATCTATCTTCATGTGTAACATGCTTATATTTGTTTTTCAATTATATGAATGTTATATTCTATTTTGTGGCTAAATATACTTGGACCCCGAACATAAACACAAAATCCGGCGATCCGTACATCGTCTATTCCGCGACTATTCGTAGAATAGAGGTTGGTCGCTTGAACAACAAGTTTGTTCAAGTGACTACTCTAATCGAATAACACGACGATGACAAGGTTGCTTGGGCAATCCCTCTTGTCAAGGATAAATTTGCCTCTTCTTCTATCTTGTTTTTCTTGTAATCATTGTCTCCTACCTCAAATGAGGAGGAGATCTTTAGTGGATTGCCCCTTCGTATGCAGTCTAGGATCACGGGGCCTTAGAGTAGCAACATTTCGGTTGCAAACCAAGTAAAAAGAAATTGTGTTTATTTCTTTTAGTATTTTACTTTCCACTGTGCATCACTCGAGTTTTAGACGAGAAGAAAAGAAGTTTTACAATCGATATTCACTCCCCCTCTAGCGATTCTCTCGATCCAACAGGTTTCCTATCCCGAGATTCTCCTGGTGTCGTTGACCTTAGCAAAGCCTATACCTGCAGACTCAACACAACATATGAGATAACAAGAATGACTTAACTTTGAATCTTTGCCATCATCAAAATCTAGGTTTGATTATCTGGTGCCCCTGCACCAACATGACCAACCCCCTATATAACTTCCACAAGCCCCTTCATGTACCTCTCACAACACATAACTTGCTTCTACCTTTCCTAAACATCGCATAAAGGTCTAGCACTAGTTCTCTTATATAGAATTCCTTTCAACATATAAAAATGAACTACTTGCTATTTGAAGTGTCGAGCCCTCACAGGATCCTGTTAAATATCTATGAGAGGTGGCCTAAGGCAATCACCTTATGCTTGAACCATTTATTTGATAAATGAATATTCACTATTTGAGTATACATATTTTCTTGTATTTTATTGGATCTTAAACTCATTTATTGGATGTCCGCAATACGATTCACAGCATAAGAGAATTTGTGATTGCATCACAACTAGTGAGTATCTATACATGTGTAATTGTGATATATTGGAATTATCCCTAGTCGATGAATTGATGCATTCGGATGCCATCGATTCTGTTGAGACTAGCACGAGGTATACTCTTTGGTTTATCCAAGCAGCTGTTTCTCATTGGCTGGAGACATTGGGATGTCCGGAGTTGATCGTGGATGCTAGTTATGGTAACTAGTTCATTGGAGTGACTAGCTTAAGACTTCATATGGTTCTCTGTATATATGGATATGTCAATAAAGTTCTTACTACAGCTTAAGTGTGATGTTCCTTCTACTTGCGGTATTCAAGTCATCTTGGTCATGGAGGCTTATGCTTTGACATCTTAAGCAAGCATCTCCGATAAGATGTGGACCCGAGATGATTGGGTATAAGTCGAAGTGGACGAAGGTGTTTGAATAGCCTATAGAGGATTCACCACTCCTTGCAAGGAGATGTATACCCTATGGCCTCTCATCGGATTGTTACTAAAGTCTTTGGCTAAGGCATTATATGTTTAGAGTAAGGTACTCTTGGATACATGTGCAGTAACTAGAATCTGGAGGACGAGGAAGTAATACTTAGGCTAGGTGTGACGTAGTCAGCTTAGTGGGGACTGACACAATAGACCATGTCCTGAACCAAGTGGGTATAAGATGAGTGAAAGGAATGGGGCATGATTCATTGTAGCTGTTGAAGGGTTTCAGAAATGGTCCTAGGATCAATCGTTGATTTTTCGGTTAATTGGGGATCATGATGTACTACTAGGTGTCACTCTTGATCATTCTATAATTAATGGTTAATTATAGACGACCAACATAAACCGAGAACCTATTTGGTCACACGCACAACGAGTGTAATCCGAAGGATTTAAAATGAGTTTGAGAATAGGATTCTCAAATCGAGAGAGACTAGGTTTGGTTGGACCAAACAAAGAGCCAGTATGAAATGATTTCAGTCGCATCGGAAGCATGGATGGGTCGTGTCTTTTAAAGACTTGATGGATGAACCAAATTGGTTTGGTTCTATCTAATGGTGGAAAATAAACCAAAGTGGTTTGGTTTATTTTAAACAAATGAACCAAAGTTGGTTCGATTCGTTTTAACTTAAAATAGACCAATGCGGTTTGGTTTATTTTAACTTAAGTTATTGGAGTGGGTTAACGGGTTTTGATTATGAACCAATAACCATTAAGAGAATGTGTTCTCTATAAAAACACGACTTAAGGGTTTTTCGTTGAGAATTAATTGGTTCAAGGGGTTTATAAACCCTAGCCACCCAAGCCCTCCTCCTTGCTCTTGCCGGCCAAGAGCTTTAGCCGCCCAAGAGGAGATGTCACCTAGGTTTTGCTGCTGCCCAAGTCACTGTCGGCCACCCACCAGCCACCGACGACTCCTCCGGCCATCCTTTCTTGGCCTCCGGCGACCAAGGGACAGCCGACCATTGATTGGTCGGCCATATTTTCCACTAAACAAGTTGTCCAGATTCTGGACAACTTGTTCTCCTCTTTGTGGAGAGGTCGTTTGGTCGGCATTTTGCACTCCGATAGTGATCTATTTACCCGGGATTGGTTCTCCGGCGATCCTCATAGGTGGAGGGTTGAGTTTTCGTCAATCGGTTGACGAAAATCGCTTCCGAGAAGCGAGTTTGCGAAACTCAATTTTTGGATTCGAATTTTATTCGGATTGTGATCTTCTCTCAGATCACATCGTCTTCGACATGAGGATAGTAACTCCTACGAAGATGAGGCTCATAGCTTGGTGAAGCTATCCCAATGATACTCGGCGTGGATACGGATAGAGGCAATTCTAGTAAGAGTTGCTTCAGTTGATGTCATTCCCGCTACATGTGATATGTCAGGTATAACTAGAGTAATTTCCTTTTATTGCAAAATTTTAAATAGCGATTTTGTCTGCACATGTTGTATCCTTGCATGCGTCTGGTGTGTGTGTTGTAATAAATTAGATTTATTGGTTTTATTGCTTCCGCTGTGTGCATGTTTCCGAAACATGATCGAACACACATTCGCTGCACTACCAGAGAAACCCAATATTGGTATCAGAACCATGCTATGTTCTGACATAATCATAAAATTATTTTGCGATAGTCATAATTGTATTTATGGAAATTTTTTACTTTTGGAAAGTTTAGAAGTATTTATGGAAATTGTCTACTTTTGGAAAATATAGATGTATTTATGGAAATTTTCTACTTTTGGAATGTTTAGAAGTATTTATGGAAATTAACATTTTTTATAAATAAAATATGTGATTAGATTTAAAAATTTATTTCCTAATTTAATCATGATTTGATTTGGGAATCAAATCTCAAACATATTTTATTTCCATAAATAGTTTTGACAAATAAGGAAATTCAAATTGGAAATTTCCTAATATGATTAGGTAATTACAATTTAGGAAATTTATTTCCTAAATTAAATTTGACTTTCCTTAATTAACACTTTCCATAAATAAAATATGTGATTATATTTGAAAATTTGTTTCCAAATTTTAATCATGATTTGATTTGGGAAATCAAATATAAAATATATTTTATTTCTAAAATAGTTATGACAAATAAGGAAACTATTTGTACATGTCATAATTGTATGTCATGTAATTGCATTAGATGTATATCATTATGTCATGTGTGTCGTGACATATAGATGTATGTCATGTGTGTCATGTCATGTAGATAATAGTTATTTGCATTTAAAGAGGATAAGACATTAAAACCCTTACACAATATTAAAGCCTACACCTTTCATTAATATGGTTAGGACAGAGTTCTGTTTCTTATTTGGGTTGTTGGACTCACTCCAAGTCCGGCTCAAACCTGAACATGTTCAAATCATTGGAATAGTTTAACACTAATTGAAGGTAGGAAACTTCGCTTCCCACTTCAACTCAGTCACTTGTTCATGGTGATCCCTTCTACGTCCCTAGATAAAAAAAAATTTATCCTTGACAAGAGGGATTGCCCAAGCAACCTTGTCATCGTCGTGCTATTCGATTAGAGTAGTCACTTGAACAAACTTGTTGTTCACGCGACCAACCTCTATTCTACGAATAGCCGCGGAATAGACGATGTAAGGATCACCGACTTTTGTGTTTATGTTCGGGGTCCAAGTATATTTAGCCACAAAACAGAATATAACATTCATATAATTGAAAAACAAATATAAGCATGTTACACATGAAGATAGATAAGTGATATACCTTTCGATCTTCTATTGTATAACCTTCCTCCTTTCGGACGTCGTGAGGGAGACGATCTACCAAAAGTTGAAGCTTCTAGATCACCAATCTTCCTTCCTTGCTCGTTCCAAGCAAGAGGAAGAATAGAAACAAGACCCTTCTCCTTCCTTTAGCCAACCAACACGCAACAAGCAAGTTGCTTGCCGCCGGCCAACAAGGAGAAGGAGAAAGATGGATGTCGGCCAAAAGCTCCAAGGGAGGACCCTAAGCCTTGGTTCCACCGGCCATGGAGAAGAGGAGAGCTGGGTTTGGACACTGGCCAAGGGGGGAGAGGAGCTGTATGGACGCCGACCACCAATGGAGAAGAAGAAGACAAGGAAAGAATTTCCTTATTTGGTACCGCCAAGCTCCAAACCCTAACTCCAAGCCTCTTGCCGCCAACTCCAAACTCCCTTGCTTCCAAATTTCTCTCCACGCTAACCCTAAAGCCTCCTTTTATAGAGTTAGGGATAAGCCTTGTTTTAATCTCTACCATTGGTTCTAGGAATTTAATCTCAACCGTCGGATCTAGAGATTTAATCTCAACCGTCGGATCTAGAGATTTAATCTCTACCGTTAGATCTAGAGTTTTGTTTCCATCCATTGGATCTAGGCTTCATGAGGTATTAATAGGCTACAATAGGGACCATGAGGAGGAGTTGGATCTTGGCCATCCAATGGATCAAGCTCACATAAAGTCCGATCCATTAATGATAATCCAATCCACTAAAGGATTATCATTGATCTACCTCACCAACCCCCATAAGTTAATATGGGCTCCTTATATTATATGTACATTTTCTCCCCGTGTTTAAGATCTCGAATGTCCATCGATTAATTAATTTACTGACCATTAATTAATCAACATCTAACTCCATGAGTAGTACCACTCAACCTTTTCATCATGCCGGACCAAGTCCACCTGCAGGGTTTACATGATGAACTTTATGAGCTCCTCAAGGGGACATCATCATCCTAATATATAGGACACGATTTCCTCCTATAATCAACGACACACCATATAAATAATATCATTTTCCAACTTACCGAGCCTATCGATTTATTTTATAAATCTCTCCAATTGGTAAATCAAAGAAATGAATACTAAGTATATGTGCCCGTCATTATATCAGGATTAAGAGCATGTACAATATAATATCTGAGGTCTGATTCAATTATGTAGTCAGCAATAAATCGAATCACCTCTAAGTCGGTCCTACTCAATACACACAAAGTGCACTAGTATGATTCTATGGTCAAGACAAACCAATACTAAATCACACTACAACCATTCCAATGGTTTGTCCAAAGTCATCTCGGTTGTGAGCCTTTACTTATACTTTACAAGGAGCCGATAACATGATCTCCCGTGTGACACAACATACCATGTTATCTACAATGTAATGTATTAGACAATATGCATAGCCATAAAAATATGCAAAAAATGATCATGTGATTCTTATTTCAAAATAAAGATGTTCATACAAAAGATAGACTTTTCAGTATACATCCCAACAATCTCCCACTTATACTAAAAGACTATGTTGTCCTCAAACTGCCATACATCTGATCCCCATTCCCTCCACATGCCTATCAAAAGCTCTCGCCGAAAGGGCCTTAGTGAAAGGATCTGTCAGGTTATCCTCCGATGCATTCTTGGCCATAGCAACTTCTCCTCTCTTTATGATTTCTCGTATCAGGTGGTACTTGCGCTTTATGTGCTTACTTGCCTTATGGGCTTGTGGTTCCTTCGAGTTTGCAGCTGCACCACTATTATCACAATAAATTATGATAGTTCTGGGCAAACCAGCAATCACATCCAAGTCCATCAGGAAGTTCCTGAGCCACACAGCTTCTTTGGCCGCCTCAGAGGTTGCCACATACTCAGCTTCCATGGTGGAGTCCGCCACACATTTCTGCTTGACACTCCTCCATACAATGGCTCCACCTCCCAAAGTAAACACAAAACCTGAGGTAGACTTACTGTTATCCCTATCTGATTGGAAGTCGGAATCCGTATAACCCACAGAGAGTAATTGGTTTGCCTGGTAAACTAGCATATAATCCATAGTCCTTCTCAGGTAATTCAATACATGCTTTACCGCAGTCCAATGTCCCTATCTTGGATTACTCTGATATCTACTGACCATGCCCACAGCAAACCAGATATCTGATCTCGTACATAGCATCACATACATGAGGCTTCCTACTGCCGAGGCATAAGGAACCACCTTCATCTCCTCTATCTCCTCAGATATTCTAGGACACATCTCCTTAGATAAAGGAACTCTATGCCTGAAAGGTAGAAAACCTTTCTTGAAGTTTTGCATGCTAAAACGATCCATAATCGTGTCTATGTATGAAGCTTGAGATAAGCAAAACATCATTTTCCTGTGATCCCTTATAACCTTGATCCCAAGGATGTGTCCCACTTCTCCCAAGTCCTTCATATCAAACTGTTTGGACAACCATACCCTTATGTTCGATAACACCTTGACATTGTTGTCAATTAACAAAATATCATCTATGTATAGTACAAGAAATACCACTACGTTTCCGTCACATCTCTTGTATACACAAGACTCATTCGGACTTTGAATAAATCCATAAGACTGGATCACCTCATCAAAGCGGATGTTCCAAGACCTCAAAGCTTGCTTTAATCCATAAATAGACTGATTAAGCTTACATACAAGATGCTCTTTGCCCTTTGCAATGAATCCCTCTGGTTGCTTCATATAGATGTTTTCCTCAAGACTTCCATTAAGGAAAGCTGTCTTGACATCCATCTGCCACACCTCATAATCCATATGAGCTGCAATGCACAAGAGAATCCGGATAGACTTGAGCATGACTACTGGCAAAAAGGTCTCCTCATAATCGATGCCCTTTTTCTGAGTATACCCCTTCGCAACAAGCCTTGCTTTGAAGGTCTCAACCTTCCTATCTATTTCTCTCTCTCTTTTGTAGATCCACATGCATCCAATGGTTTTTACACCATCGGGTTGTTCTACTAGCTCCCAGACCTGATTTGAATCCATAGATTCAATCTCAGCATTCATTGTACTTTGCCAAGATACTTCATCTTTATCTTGGATTGCCTCGTCATATGTCCAGAGATCAGGTTCATGTTCGTCAGGGACCAAATCAGAAGATTCTCCCAAGAACATGAATCTATCAGGTTGTCTAACAACCCTCCCACTACGATGAGGTATCACCTATGTATCCTCTGTGACATGCGGTGCAGTGACTTGTGGTATATCCTCTTGTACTGGTGGTACCGAAGAAGTGACTTCCCCTTTCAATTCCTCCAGAACAATCTTACTCATTGGCTTGTGGTTCATTACATAGTCTTCCTCTAGAAATCTGGCGTTCGTGCTAATGATCACCCTCTGATCTCTAGGACTATAAAATAAACCACCCTTCATTCCTCTAGGATAGCCAACGAACATGTGTTCTTCTGTACGAGGTTCCAACATACCAACATCCGCCTTCAGCATATGTGCTAGACTCTCCCAAATCCGAATATGTCTTAGACTAGGCTTTCACCCAATCCACAATTCTGTGGGAGTAGAAGGCACTGAATTAGATTGAAGCAAGTTCAGAATGTACACCGTCGTATCTAGAGCATATCCTCAGAACGAATCTGGCAACTCAGAATAACTCATCATCAATCTCACCATCTCCATAAGAGTCCTATTCCTTTGCTCTGCTACACCATTCTGCTGGGGTGTGCCAGGTGCAGACAATTGAGATTGAATCCCAACCTCTGATAAGTAATTCATAAACTCTCCCAAGAGGTACTCACCACCACGATCAGATTGTAGTGTCTCGATACTTTTACCTTGACGTTTCTCCACATCAGCCTTGAATTCTTTGAACTTGTCAAAGCATTCAGACTTGCGGCGCATCAGGTAAATGTATCCATATCTCAAATAATCATCAATAAAAGAGACGAAATACTCAAAACCACCTCTAGCCTAGATAGACATAGGACCACACAAATCAGAATGAACAAATTCTAACACATCTTTGGCTCTATACCCCTTGGCCTTAAAAGACCTCTTGGTCATTTTACCTTCCATGCAAGATTCGCAGGTTGGGAAATCTTCCACCACTAATGAACCCAGAGGTCCATCATCTATCAACCTTTGAATTCTTCTTAGGTTAATATGACCAAGCCTTAGATGCCAAAGATATGTTTGGTTCATCTTCGAAGGTTCTTTTCTCTTATTAGAATTAGAAGATGAGTTATTCACTTCTATTTGCATCGTGGGAGCTTTTGGTTCAAGTGTGTATAAATTTCTTATCAATGCACCCGAACAGATAATGTTCCTATTCCTTTTTATAACAACTCTGTCATTAAAATAAATAGAATATCCATCCATAAACAATTTAGAAACTAAAATTAAATTCTTTCTAAATAAAGGTACATAAAGGCAATTCTTAAGAACCAAAACTTTATTTTTCTCAAACGATAAATGAACATCTCCCACTGCAACAACCACCACCTTCGTGGCATCGCCCAAGTACATGGTAATTTCTCCCTCAGCCAGTCGTCTGGTTTCTTGGAACCCCTGCAAAGTATTGCAGACATGATCAGTGGCTCCCGTATATACACACCAGGTGCCGGTAGATAACACCGCTAAACATGTTTTGATGACTAGACCAAAGGATATACCTTTGTTCTGCTTCCAGTTGGGACAATCTTTCTTCCAATGTCCAGTCTGCTTGCAAGTGAAGCAGTTGCCTTTCGTCTTCTTCACTCGTCCCTGAGATCCTCCCACCACCTTTGCCCTAGCTTGTTTCTTCTTCTTCTTGCCTTTCAGCTTAGAAGTAGAAACCTTTTGAGCAACCATGGCCTGAGCTTGAGCAAGCCTTTTTGTCGACTGGAGAATGATATCGAACTGGGTTTCACCATCGATCTCATCTCCAAGGACTTCCAGCTCATTCGCAGGCTTAGGAGGACACTCTTCGAAGAGTACATACTTGTACTCCTCAGCAGTCAAGACAATGTCTAGATTCCTCTTCCAATCAACATAATTGGGTCCAGTAAGTTTATTCTCTTTCAGTATCACAGCAAGTGGGTTGAAAGTCATTTTAAAAGAAAACCTAAGAATCACATAGATCAAAACATTAGATTTCAAAAAATTATTGATTCCTCAAACAATAAAATTTTAAAATCAACCAACACCTCAAAACACCGAGAATATCGTATGCCACGATAGTGTGGACGTATACGAATTCTACATTTGTAAGAGGAGATTTTACCCATTAATTTTACTATCTTGTCAACCTAACTTTTTGACAAGTAAAATTAATAGTTGGTTCCTCTTTGGCCATACAAATAAAAGCAGTGACTCCGACGGGGAGGATATTTATATTTGTATCTAAGTGTTCACCATTACTCAGTACCAAGGTAATTATCTCGGGTTATGTGTCTTCCGATGGGGAAGTACACACGCTCCTTGATAATTTCCTATAACCATATTTGACCTTGTGATCCGCAAACAAACTCATCCGATGGGGAGGAAGGCACTCAGAGCCGATGCGCAAGTTTGTTTGCATCACTTGTCAAATCGTAATGGAGACCATGGGAATTTATAAAAATTTCCCTCTCCCACTTAGTAATTTGAAATTGAGGAATTTTCTAGCCTACGACATGCATATCAAACAATAAGAAATAAATATGAAAAATAATTATTTTCCAACTATTATGGCTTTTGTTTTCAATATTACTCCCGTCGCATCGCCATCTTGTCCGCTCCTCCTACGCCATGTACGAGCCATCCGGAGATCCGAGCCGAGACTAAAATCTATTTTAATTTACATCCATCAATCCTATACTCCACGAGGGAGTGTACATGAAATCTAGATCGAAAGTAAACTAAAATAAAAAGAGTGGCTAAACAATGTCGTTTCTAATTTACAAAAAATCAAATACTAGTCTCGATCGACATTGTTCTTCTGGCATTTTAGAGTGTGTGGAAGCGAACAATGGATGAGGAATTGAGGTAAGGGACTTCATTTTCTTGAAGGTATTCTTTTCAGCTTCAAGGGGAGGAGATTGCTTTTGTATTTATAAGGGAGAAAAGGGTTGAATTAGAGAGAAATAATAACTTTTCCCGCTCGATTTTGTGAAGTGATATTGTAGAACTGCATGACATAAGTTTGTTAGGGTGAAAATGGTGGGTAGGTAAAGAATTTAGTTTTTAATAGTTTTGTTATAAGATGTTTGGTGGGGGTTATTTTTGAACGGAAAATGAGGTGTTGGTTTTTGTAAAGAATATATGCAAGTGTTTTGTGGTGTTATCTATCAGAATATTTTTTGACAAGTGGTTTCTCTTTAATTTCAGAGGAATTGTGATGAGCAAAGGGAGTACGGGGTTGCTTACTGAATTCTGATTTGTTATGGTTAAGCGTGCCAGTTTGTTGAACTGATAAGGAGGTGTTATCTGTTATAGTATATTTTTTGTTATCATAGGTTTTTTGTTTGGTATATCTATATAGATAAGGTGAAAACAAATAGTATAATTCGTATGGTTGCTACCCCAAGAGGATATTCTTATGTTGTTATTACTTATTACTTATTTCATATATAACACCTGATGTGCATATGCAAAAAATACTTCTCTTTATATATTGGTTGACAGTGCAAATAGTATAAGGAGAGCATTTTCGTTAATAAAAAGGATTAATGGATATTTACAGGGTAGTATAAAATGATCGACATAGTATGAAAGGTTAAACATTCATTGCAAAAATGTTTAGAAAAAGATAAGTTTTACAAAGATAGCTTTTCTATATGAATGTTCAGAAATTACAAATTTCAGTTACTAGAGTATAATTACTGCTCAAAAATAGTTTTCGAGTTAGTATTAAATGCCTTCGGAGGAAATTTCTCATAAGCCTCTTCAATATTTAGCTCATGGTTGGGCAGATTGGGTATAAAGTACTTCTCATTGGCTGTCTGTAGAGAACCTTCAAATTCTCTTTGAAAATACTTGCTGAACTTTTTGGCTATTCTAGTGAGAATTCTAGTTTGTTTAGAAGGCCATCTTTCGGCTTTTGTTTCTTTCAGTTGGGACAACTCATGGTTAAGGTGTTTGATGCGGGAAACATGTTCATTTGTAGTAATGGGTAGGTTATGGAGGTGCTATTTTAATATGTCAAAACTAAAATGGAATTCATTCAGGCTTTTGTAGGTGGTGTCTATTGGATCGAGAAGCGTCGCTAGAGGAGCGGGGGGGGGGGGGGGGGGAATAGCGAGCGTAAAACTTTTCTTTTCGTTCGTTCAATATACGAGCAAGCACAGTGGAAAAATAAAAATGACAAGTTTATTTTTACTTGGTTCACAACATAGCGGTTGCTACTCCAAGGCCTCCGCAATCCTTGACCACATACGAAGGGGCAATCCACTATAAGGTCTCCTCCTCGTTGGAGGAAGGAGACAATGAAAACAAAACCGAAAGCACAAGGATGAGGCAAAAATCCTACCTCACCTCGTTACGATTAAAATAAAAAATACAATAAACAAAAATACTTGTTGCTATTGTCGACGAAGAAGATTAAAGCTTGACATCGCGTTGGCATTATGATGGTGTTGGAGCTTTGCCGTTGTAGGAGCACATAAGAATAATCTCGATTGATTTTTGGGTTTGAGTCCTCCCCTCCTTTAATAGAGTTTTGCCTTGGAATAAGTCTCCTCATCTTTTGGAACTGATCACGAGGTGGTACCATATTTTATCGCGAAGTGGCCACGTTAAACATTATCCATTTTGACCTAGCGAAAAAGGTTGATTCATCGCCATCAATCGACTGATGTCTTCCATCAATTGACTGATGTGCATCAGTCGACTTCCCAATGGTCAGCAATCAACTGCTAGCCTGGCCACTTCCCTACAGTAAGAGGTTAGCATGGAAAATGGGAAATGCAACGGTTTCTTACCGTCCGATCTCGACCTAGACCTTCCATAGGAAGTCTAAGTCGGATTGCGACCTACGGTCGTCCCCGTACAGAGGACACGACCTTACCATCTCCACTCACACTAGCTTACCTCTGGTCCTTTATTACTTATCGCTTTGCTTCCGGTCTTCCACCTAGTTCCTTCGACACCCACGAAGTTCCCTCGGTGTCGCCCGACCACCACGGTTTCCCAACTCATGATTCTCTGGGTGTCGCTGACCTTCGGCTTAGCTTAACCATTTCCTGTACACTTAATTCATCTTATGAGATAACAATATGACCTTAACTTTGGATCTTTTCCATAATCAAAACCTAGATTCGATTATCTAGTGCCCCTGCACCAACAATCTCCCCCTTTTTGATCTATGGCAAACCAATACAAAGTTAAGGGAAAAATTAAAGCATAAAACAAGTAGAGTAAATGATGAATGCCATTTTCAAAAACTCCCCCTTAACCCTAGGTGAGTTTTGAAAGAGATAATTTAATTTTCAAAATTAAATTTTATGTTACTCCCCCTTAACTTGCACTCTTCTCCTTCTTTTTCCATAAATCAAAAAAATTTTGGGGTTTTTTATATAAAATATGGGTTTAAAAACAACATTGTATATGCATGCATCTAGATAAATCAACTATGAGTCCAAGCATGCGTCTAATAGTAGTTAGATAGATTAGTTCGAGGTGTGTCCCTCTGCACCAATAATCTAAAGGTTTGTAATATAAGCCTTAAGGTTAATTTGCTCTCCCCCTTAGTCAAATATATGAAGTATAAGAGATGTAGGGGGGTGCTAAACTTTGGCTTAGAGAGTTGTAAATAGTCATTAAGTACAATAGTTGAGAAAACAAGTAACATTTTGAAAAGGTTATATTTCAATTATCCTTAACATCTCACCCATTCTATGTGTCTCAGAATTTATTCACCTTATATGTTTTGTGAGATGATTTGAACTTAATTAGAGATAGTCAACCTTGGGTTAGATTTGGATTTAACCTTTATATCGTTAAGTAACTTTTCGAGAAATTGACTTCCAGATCGTGGCAAGGCAAAGGGGCCTTCTTTGATCGGAACAATGACCACTTCCTTAGACAAAGCCAAATTCAAGAAAATATCACTAAAGTCACATAGGGTTACTTCTTGGTCTAACTAGTTTAGGATACGACGAGGTAGCTTCAACTAGTTCTACTTGGTCAAGTGCACCAAGCTAGATAAGCCTTATCTAGCTTGAATACACGAGACTTTGTTTTCCTAACGTACTATCATCTCGCTGTGTCCTGATACTATATTGTCAAGAGTTGACTAACTATTTTCCCTATCTAGCCATTCTAAAAATTAAAATAAAATAACTAATCATTCAATAGTTTTGCTAAGGAAGCAGGTATACTATTTTAGTGTTAGCTCTGTTGGGATGTATACTGAAAGCCTAGCTCTTTTGTATGAACATTTTTATTTTGAAATAAGAATCACATGATCATTGTTTGCACTTTATATTTATTATATGTGTGTATATTGTCTAATACTCTACATTGTATATAACATGGTGGTTAGTGTGACACAGAAGATCATGTTATCAGTCCCTTTAGAATATAAGTAGAGGCTCACAACCAAGATGGTTTTGGACAAACCATTGGCATGGTTGTAGTGTAGCTTGGTATTGTTTTGTCTTGAACATAGAGTTACACTAGTACACTTAGGTGTATTGAGCAGGACCGACATAGAGGTGATTCAATTTATTGCTGACTACATAATTGAATCGGACCTCAGATATTATGTTGTACATGCTCTTAATCCCGATATAATAACGGGCACATGTACTTAGTATTTATTTCTTTGATTTACCAAAGGGTGAGATTTATATGGATTAAATATGCCCGGTAAGTTTGGAAATTATATTATTTACATGGTGTGCCGTTAATTATAGGAGGAAACCGTGTCCTATATATTAGGTTGATGATATCCCCTTGAGGAGCTCATAAGGTTCATCATGTAAACCATGTAGGTTGACTTAGTCAACATGATGATAAGGTTGAGTGGTACTACTCGAGGAGTTAGATGTTAATTGATTGATGGTCAGTAAATCAATTAATTGACGGACATTCGATATCTTAAACACGGGGAGATGGATGTACAAATAATGTATGGAGCCCATATTAATTTATGGGGGTTGGTGAGGTAATTCAATGATGATCCTCTAGTGGAATGGAACATCATTGATGGATCAAGTTTGTGTGGTTCCGATCCATCGGGTGGCCAAGATCCAACTCCTCATGATCCCTATCATAGCCTATTAAAACCTCATGGAGCCTAGATCCAATGATGGAAAACAAAACTCTAGATCCGACGGTGGAGATTAAATCTCTAGATCCGACGGTTGAGATTAAATATCTAGATCTGACGGTTGAGATTAAATCCCTAGAACCGACGGTGAAGATTAAATCTCTAGATCCGACGGTTGAGATTAAATCTCTAGATTCGACGGTTGAGATTAAATCCCTAGAACCGACGGTGGAGATTAAATCTCTAGATCCGACGGTTGAGATTAAATCTCTAGATCCGACGGTTGAGATTAAATCCCTAGAACCAACGATGGAGATTAAAACAAGGCTTAAGCCTAACTCTATAAAAGGGGGCTTAAGGTGGGCGGCAAGAAATAGTTTTTGGAGATTAGGGTTTTGCCTATCATTAGCTTGGGCGGCAAGAAATCCTAGGAAGGTTAGGGTTTGGTTGGGAGGCTAGGGTTTGGGAGTTGGAGTGGGCGACAACAATAAGAGAGGTTCTCTTCTTCTTCCTAAGGGGTTGCCGGTACCTATCTCTCTTCCCTCTACCATGGTCGGCGCTCAACCTATTCCTCTTCTCCTCTTCTTTTCCTCTTGGCCGGTGGTACTAGGAGCTTGGGATTGTCCCCTTGTTTGGTTCCTCGGTTGGCCATCTTGTTTCTCTCTTTTCTTGGGGCCAGCGGAAACAAGCCTTTGTGGCTTGGTGGTTGGCTCAAGCAAGAAGGGAAGGAGAGTTCTTCTTTCTTTTGATTGAAGAAGATCTAGGAAGCTTCAACTTGTGGAGGATCTTCGCCCACACGAAGTCTACAAGGAGGTTAGGACATACGATAGAAGATCGAGAGGTATAAAAGTTTTACAAGTTTTATTATTGATCTTTGCATGTTTTTATTAATATGTTTGTATGTGTTGATTATACATGTCTACATCCATATGTATTTGTTTAATCATGGACCCCGAAGATAAAATACAAAAACCGGCGATCCGTCCGTCGTCTCTTCCGCGGCTAACCAACTAGAAGAGTTTTGTTTCTTGAACAACTAGTTTATTCAAGCGATCGCTCAAGTCGTTAGCACGACGAAGAATTGGTTGAGCTTAGGAAACTCATCCCATCCGGATTAGTTTTCATTAGTGAAAATTTTAATCCGGGGACATGCGAGACGATGAGCCTCTGAGCATGCCATCAAAATGGTATCAGAGTCACGGTTTCATATTTTATGTGTTTTAGATTCGGTTACTTTCACGCACTTATCATATATTGTGTATGTCAGATGATAGTAGGATGTGCGTAGGATAACTTTTTAGTTTCAGGCATAAGATCCAACTATTATGGCTATATATGTGTGTTTGTGATTGCATGTGTGTGTGATTGTATATTATTTGAATCCTCGGGGTTGACGAGGCTAAATTAGTATTTAATTTTTGTAATTAAATACGACATTGTTTAGCCACTCATTTTAGTTTACTTTCGATCTAGATTATTTGTACACTCCTTTGTGGAGTATAGGATCGATGGATGTAAATTAAAATAGTTTATCTTGGCTCGGATCTCTTTGGTGACTTGCGCACGGGAAAAGGTGGAGCGGACGAGGTGGCGACACGACGGAACGCATATTGGAGAACAATGCCATAATAGTTGGGAAAATTCTGATTTTTTCCATATTTATTGCTGATTTGTTTTATATGCATGTTGTGTGTGTTTGAAAATTCCTCACTGTCAATTTACTAAGTGGGAGAGGGACATTTTAATTAATTCTCGCGGCCTCCATTACAATTTGACGTGTGATGCAACAAACTTGTGCGTCGGCTCTGAGTGCCTTCCTCCCCATCGGATGAGTTTGTTTGCAGATCACTAGGTCAAATAATGGTTATAGGAAATTATTTAGGAGCGTGTGTACTTCCCCATCGGTAAGACACATAATCCGAGATAATTCCCTTAGTATCGTGTAATGGTGCACACTTAGATGCAAATAAAGAGTATCCTCCCCATCGGAGTCACTGCTTTTATTTGTAGGGCCAAAGAGGAACCAACTATTAATTTTATTTGTCAAAAAGTAAGGTTGACAAGATAATAAAATTAATGGGTTAAACCTCCTCTTACGAATGTAGAATTCGTATACGTCCACACTATCGTGGCATGCGATATTCTCGGTGTTTTGAGGTGTTGGTTGATTTCGAAATTTTATTGTTTGAGGAATCAATGATATTTGAAATCTAATATTTTGATCATTGTGATTCTTAGGTTTTTCAAATGGCTTTCAACCCACTTGCTGTGATATTAAAAGAAAATAAACTTACTGGAACAAATTATATTGATTGGAAAAGAAATTTGGATATTGTCTTAACTGCAGAGGAGTACAAATTTGTACTCTTCGAGGTCTGTCCTCCTAAGCCCACCGATGACTCTGATGAAAAGGAGAAAGAGAGTTATAAGAAATGGATCAAGGCAGATGAGATGGCGCGGTGTTACATTTTGGCATCTATGTCAAATGTGCTGCAACATCAGCATCAGGCCATGGCCACGACTTATGACATGATGCTCAATCTCAAGGAACTTTTTGGACATCAGAGTAGGGCGGCCAGACAGGAGGCTATGAGGAACTTGATGACGACCACCATGATCGAGGGAACACCCGTCAGGGACCATGTTCTCAAGATGATGGCTCATCTGAATGAGATGGAAGTCCTCGGAGCTAAGATCGATGGGGAAACCCAGGTCGATATCATTCTCCAGTCTCTGCCTAGGAGTTTTGAGCAGTTCCGCCTCAACTACAACATGAACAAGAGGTTGTATTCGTTGGCGGAGCTTCTGACAGAACTCCAGGCGACAGAGGGGCTTTTTTGTCAAAGCGCTCAAGCCATGGTTGCTCAAAAGGTTTCTACTTCTAAACCGAAAGGGAAGAAGAAGAATAAGAAGCAAGGTGAAGCAAAGAAAGTGGCGGCAGGACCTCAGGCAGGAGTGAAGAAGCCAAAAGGCAAGTGCTTCACTTGCAAGCAGACTGGACATTGGAAGGCGGACTATCCTCGCCGAAAGAACATAGGTATATCTTCTTGTTTAGTTGTTGAAACATGTTTAGCGGTGTTATCTACCAGTACATGGTGTGTAGATATAAGAGCCACTGATCATGTCTGCAATACTTTGCAGGGGTTCTAGGAAACCCGATGACTAGCTGAGGGAGAGATTACCGTCTTCATGGGCAATGCTTCAAAGGTGGCGGCTATTGTAGTGGGAGACGTTTATTTATCTTTTGATAGGAATAAAGTTTTGGTTTTGAGAAATTGTCTTTATGTACCTACTTTTAGAAAGAATCTAATTTCAGTTTCTAAATTGTTTCTGGATGGATATTCTGTTTCTTTTAATGACAAAGTTGTTATAAAAAGGAATAGGGAGATTATCTGTTCTGGTACATTGGTTGGCAATTTGTACACTCTTTAACCGAAAACTCCCACTATGCATATAGAAGTGAATAACTCATCTTCTAAGTCTAATAAGAGATAAGAACCTTCAAAAATGAACCAGACATATCTTTGGCACCTAAGACTTGGTCATATTAACCTGAGTAGAATTCAAAGGTTGATAGCTGATGGACCCTTGGGTTTATTAGTGGTGGAAGATCTCCCAACCTGCGAGTCTTGCTTGGAAGGTAAGATGACCAAGAGGCCTTTTAAGGCTAAGGGGTATAGTGCCAAAGATGTATTGGAATTGGTTCATTCTGATTTGTGAGGTCCTATGTCTATCCAAGCTAGAGGTGGCTTTGAATACTTTGTCTCTTTTATAGATGATTATTCAAGGTATGGATACATTTACTTGATGCGCCGCAAGTCTGAATGCTTTGACAGGTTCAAAGAATTCAAGGCTGATGTGGAGAACCGTCAAGGTAAATGTATCAAGACACTACGATCTGATCGTGGTGGCTAGTACCTCTTGGGAGAGTTTAGGAGTTACTTATCAGAGGCTGGGATTCAATCCCAATTGTCCGCACCTGGCACACCCCACCAGAATGGTGTGGCGGAGCGAAGGAATAGGACTCTTATGGAGATGGTCAGATCGATGATGAGTTATTCTGAGTTACCTGATTCGTTCTGGGGGTTTGCTCTGGAAACGACAGCACACATTCTGAACTTGGTTCCATCTAAGTCAGTACCCTCTACTCCCACAGAATTGTGGACTGGGCGAAAGCCTAGTCTAAGACATATTCGGATTTGGGGTAGTCCAGCACATGTGCTGAAGGGAGATGCTGGTAAGTTGGAATCTCGTACAGAAGTACGCTTGTTTGTTGGCTACCCTAAGGGAACGAAGGGTGCTTTGTTCTATAGTTCTAGAGATCAGAAGGTGATCGTGAGTACGAATGCCAGATTTCTAGAGGAGGACTATGTGATGAACCACAAGCCCACGAGTAGGATTGTTCTTGAGGAATTGACAGGGGAAGTCCCGACTTCAGTACCACCGGTACAAGAGGAAATACCACAAGTCACTACACCGCGTGTCATAGAGCATACACAGGAGGCACCTCATCGTAGTGGGAGGGTTGTTAGACAACCCGTGAGATTGATGTTCTTGGGAGAGTCTTCGGACTTAGTCACTGGTAAACATGAACCTGATCCCTGGACATATGACGAGGCCCTCCAAGATAGAGATGCGGTATCTTGGCAAAGAGCGATGAATTCAGAGATAGAATCTATGGATTCTAATTATGTCTGGGAGCTAGTAGAACCACCCGATGGTGTGAAAGTCATTGGATGCAAGTGGATCTACAAGAGAAATAGAGGTGTGGACGGGAAGGTTGAGACCTTCAAAGCTAGGCTTGTTGCGAAAGGGTATACTCAGAAAGAGGGTATCGATTATGAGGAGACCTTTTCACCGGTAGCTATGCTTAAGTCTATCCGGATTCTCTTATCTATTGCTGCTCATGAGGATTATGAGATTTGGCAGATGGATGTCAAGACAGCTTTCCTTAACGGAAGTCTTGAGGAAAACATCTATATGAAGCAACCAGAGGGATTCATTGCAAAGGGCAAAGAGCATCTTGTGTGTAAGCTTAATCGGTCCATTTATGGATTGAAGCAAGCTTCTAGATCTTGGAACATCCACTTTGATGAGGTAATTCAGTCATATGGATTTATTCAAAGTCCGGATGAGCCTTGTGTATACAAGAGATGTGATAGAAACGTAGTGGTATTTCTTGTACTATACGTAGATGACATTTTTTTAGTTGGCAACAATATCAGAGTGTTATCAGACGTAAGGGTATAGTTGTCCAAACAGTTTGATATGAAGGACTTGGGAGAAGTGGGATACATCCTTGGGATCAAGGTGATAAGGGATTGCAAGAAAAGGATGTTGTGCTTATCTTAAGCTTCATACATTGACACTATCCTTGCTCGTTTTAGCATGCAGAACTCCAAGAAAAGTTTTATACCTTTTAGGCATGGAGTACCTTTATCTAAAGAGATGTGTCCCAACATCAAAGGAGATAGAGAAGATGAAGGCGGTTCCTTATGCTTCGGAAGTAGGAAGCCTCATGTATGCGATGCTCTATACGAGACCAGATATCTTCTTTGCCGTGGGCATGGTCAGCAGATATCAGAGTAATCCAGGACAGGGACATTGGACTGCGGTAAAACATATATTGTAGTGCCTGAGAAGGACTAGGGATTATATGCTGGTTTATCGGGTAGATCAATTAGTCCCTGTGGGTTACACGGATTCTGATTTCCAATCAGATAGGGACAACAGTAAGTCTACCTCGGGGTTTGTGTTTACTTTTGGAGGTGGAGCCATAGTATGGACGAGTGTCAAGCAGAAATGCGTGGCGGACTCTACCATGGAAGCTGAGTATGTGGCAGCCTTTGAGGTAGACAAGGAAGTTGTATGGCTCAGGAACTTCTTGATGGACTTGGATGTGATTCTTGGTTTGCTCAGAACTATCACAATTTATTGTGATAATAGTGGTGCAGTTGTAAACTCGAAGGAACCACGAGCCCATAAGGCGAGTAAACACATAGAGCGCAAGTACCACCTGATACGAGAGATCGTAAAGCGAGGAGAAGTAGTTGTCGCCAAGATTGCATCAGAGGATAACCTGGCGGATCCATTCACTAAGGCCCTTCCAGCGAAAGCGTTTGATAGGCATGTGGAGGACATGGGGATCAGATGTATGACAGTGTGATGACAGCATAGTCTTTTAGTATAAGTGGGAGATTGTTGGGATGTATACTGAAAGCCTAGCTCTTTTGTATGAACATTTTTATTTTGAAATAAGAATCACATTATCATTGTTTGCACTTTATATTTATTATATGTGTGCATATTGTCTAATACTTTACATTGTAGATAACATGGTGCTTGGTGTGGCACAGAAGATCATGTTATCAGTCCCTTGTAGAATATAAGTAGAGGCTCACAACCAAGATGGTTTTGGACAAACCATTGGCATGTTTGTAGTGTAGCTTGGTATTGTTTTGTCTTGAACATAGAGTTACACTAGTACACTTAGGTGTATTGAGCTGGACCGACATAGAGGTGATTCAATTTATTGCTGACTACATAATTGAATCGGACCTCGGATATTATGTTGTACATGCTCTTAATCCCGATATAATAACGGGCACATGTACTTAGTATTTATTTCTTTGATTTACCAAAGGGTGAGATTTATATGGATTAAATCAATATGCCCGGTAAGTTGGGAAATGATATTATTTACATGGTGTGCCGTTAATTATAGGAGGAAACCGTGTCCTATATATTAGGTTGATGATGTCCCCTTGAGGAGCTCATAAGGTTCATCATGTAAACCCTGCAGGTTGACTTAGTCAACATGATGATAAGGTTGAGTGGTACTACTCGAGGAGTTAGATGTTAATTAATTGATGGTCAGTAAATCAATTAATTGACGAACATTCGATATCTTAAACACGGGAAGATGGATGTACAAATAATGTATGGAGCCCATATTAATTTATGGGGGTTGGTGAGGTAATTCAATGATGATCCTCTAGTGGAATGGAACATCATTGATGGATCAAGTTTGTGTGGCTCCGATCCATCGGGTGGCCAAGATCCAACTCCTCCTCATGGTCCCTATCGTAGCCTATTAAAATCTCATGGAGCCTAGATCCAATGATGGAAAACAAAACTCTAGATCCGACGGTGGAGATTAAATCTCTAGATCCGACGGTTGAGATTAAATCTCTAGATCCGACGGTTGAGATTAAATCCCTAGAACCGACGGTGGAGATTAAATCTCTAGATCCGACGGTTGAGATTAAATCTCTAGATCCGACGGTTGAGATTAAATCCCTAGAACCGACGGTGGAGATTAAATCTCTAGATCCGACGGTTGAGATTATATCTCTAGATTCGACGGTTGAAATTAAATCCCTAGAACTAACGGTGGAGATTAAAACAAGGCTTAAGCCTAACTCTATAAAAGGGGGCTTAAGGTGGGCGGCAAGAAATAGTTTTTGGAGATTAGGGTTTTGCCTATCATTAGCTTGGGCGGCAAGAAATCCAAGGAAGGTTAGGGTTTGGTTGGGCGGCTAGGGTTTGGGAGTTGGAGTGGGCGGCAACAATAAGAGAGGTTCTCTTCTTCTTCCTAAGGGGTTGCCGGCACCTATCTCTCTTCCCTCTACCTTGGTCGGCGCTCAACCTATTCCTCTTCTCCTCTTCTTTTCCTCTTGGCCGGCGGCACTAGGAGCTAGGGATTGTTCCCTTGTTTGGTTCCTCGGTTGGCCATCTTGTTTCTCTCTTTTCTTGGGGTCGGCGGCAACAAGCCTTTGTGGCTTGGTGGTTGGCTCAAGCAAGAAGGGAAGGAGAGTTCTTCTTTCTTTTGATTGAAGAAGATCTAGGAAGCTTCAACTTGTGGAGGATCTTCGCCCACACGAAGTCTACAAGGAGGTTAGGACATACGATAGAAGATCGAGAGGTATAAAAGTTTTACAAGTTTTATTATTGATCTTTGCATGTTCTTATTAATATGTTTGTATGTGTTGATTATACATGTCTACATCCATATGTATTTGTATAATCATGGACCCTGAAGATAAAACACAAAAACCGGCGATCCGTCCGTCGTCTCTTCCGCGGCTAACCGACTAGAAGAGTTTTGTTGCTTGAACAACTAGTTTGTTCAAGCGATCGCTCTAGTCGTTAGCATGACGACGAATTGGTTGAGCTTAGGAAACTCATTCCATCCGGATTAGTTTTCATTAGTGAAAATTTTAATCCGGGGACATGGGAGGCGACGAGCCTCCGAGCATGACATCAAGCTCCACCTGGACCATTGAACCAATATGGTCTATTCAAATAATGAACTTAATCCTGGGGATTCCAATACTTATTAGTCCTTATATGTGAGTTCAATAAAACCTTTGGGACCCATTCTTGGATTCTTTGATTACTACGATTCACAATAGACATGTAAGATCTATTCGTAGTCATTGACCTAAATCCGAGTCCGGCTTTATTGTACACGACTCTTTGGGTTCCAAGTAGTTGGTTAAGATTCTTAGATCCCAACGTGAACCTTTCCAACCTAGCCTCAACCTCTTGAACTCGGTCTTTCAAGAGAGAATTCTCCTCCTCAAGTTTTTCAACATGGGTTGAGTTTCCCTCTTGAACATGACTAGTTGAAGAGGTTAGAGTAGCCTCTTGCTTAAGGATTTCAACCTCCTCAAGTAACAACTCAATCCTAGACTTGGACTTAGTTAATTTCCTTGTAAGCATTTTAATTGTAAGGTAAAGTGTACTAATTATAGAGCGGCTAACCTTGACTTTCCCTTTTGGTCCGACTTTGAGTTTCCTCTCGAAGTATTCTTCGGGGTTGAAGTCGGAGTTGTAGTTGGACTCGGATTCGGATTCTGACTCGGACTCCTCCAGTCTTGCCATGTAAGCTATGTCGACACCTTCTTCTCCATTGTCCCAATTTGCATGGAAGGCTTTCCTTGCTCCCTTTTGCTTTGGCCGCCTCCTTGACTTGAATTGCTCTTGGTCCTTGTTCTTCAATTGCCTTCTTTCTTGTCGAACTATTCTCCGCACCATGTTGACTATTGCGGTCTCCTCTTCGGATTCGAATTCGGATTCATCCTCGGGTTCGGATCCATCTTCTTGATCGGGAGGTGTCTTGCTCTTCTCCTTTCTTCTTCGTCCTGCAAGTAAAGCAACACCTCTCTCGACTGAGACCGCATTAGTTTGTTCATGTAACTCAAATTCCGAAAAGAATTCATCTAACCTAATCTTAGATAAATCTTTAGATACCTTGTAGACATCAACCATGGATGCCCACAAGGTGGTCCTAGGAAAAGCATTAAGAGTGTACCTTATTACATCCCAATTGTCTACCTTTTGTCTGATGGTATGTAGGTTGTTCAAAATGTCTTGGATCCGTGTATGGAGTTGTGAAGCGATCTCATGATCCTACATCTTTAGATTATACAGTTTATTTAAAAGTAAATATCTTTTACATACCTTAGCATCGGACGTCCCTTCGTGTAGATCAATTAATTTGTTCCAGAGGTCTTTGGCGCTAATGAATGGTCCAAGTCGGTTGAGCTCTTCCTTGGACAAGCCGCATTGCAATATTTGGGTTGCTCTTGCATCGGCTTCGATTTGCCTCTTGGTTGCATTGGTCCACTTATCAAAATCCAAGGGCTCCCCTTGATTATTGGTGGGTAGAGCAAAGACAGTTTGGATTATTATCAAAGTCTCGACTTGTGTTTTCAAGAAACACTCCATCCGACCTTTCCAATAACGAAAATCATTTTTTGTTAAAGAACGGAGGTCGGGTGGTGCTATACCGCTCAATGTGAGCCATTAAATATCTTGCAAAACACAAATAAAAACCAAAAGGAATTCCAAGACTTGGTCATGGATTAGTAATGTGGGAAATAATAAGAAATAAATAGAAATAAATAAAAAGAATAAGAAACTAACAAAAACTAGAAACTTACGATCTTCGATGTCCCCGAAAGGGTACTAAACATCGGTTTTTGGGGTAGAATAAAGCTTGTTACAAGGGTAAATACTTGTTAAGAACTGTAGTCTCTCATAGAGCTTCAATTTGGTAGGTAGCACGTTTCGTGGGTCCACTTGTGCAAAAAGTTATGGTCGTTTTACTATCAGCTACTCCAAAAGCGAATACTTGCAAATACACAACCAAAATAAGAGTACCAAGACTTCGGCAATCAACTATAAGGTCTCCTCCTCGTTGGAGGTAGGAGACAACGAACACAAAATCGAAAGCACGAGGATGAGGCAACAAGCCTACCTCACCTCGTTATGATTAATAAAAAGAATACAGTAAACAAAAATATTACTTGCTGCTGTTGTGGACGAAGAAGATGAAAGCTTGATGTCGCGTTGGCATTATGACGGTGTTGGAGCTTTGGCGTTGTAGGAGAACTTAAGAATAATCTTGATTGATGTTTGGGTTGGGGTCCTCCCCTTCTTTTATAGAGTTTTGCCATGGAATAAGTTTCCTCATCTTTTAGAACTGATCACAAGGTGGTACCATATTTTATCGCAAAGTGGTCGCATCAAACATTATCCGTTTTGACCTAGCGCCAAAGGCTGATTCGTTACCATCAGTCGACTGATGCCTTCCATCGATCCGATGATGCATCGATCGGCCTAATGACGTGATCGACTATCAACCACAGCCACTTCCTGCGTAAGAGGTTAGAACGAAAAATGGTAAATGTGACGGTTTCTTACTATTCGATCTCGACCTAGACCTTCCACTGGAAGTCTTAGTCGGATCACTGCCTACAGTCATCCCCATACAAAGGACATGACCTTACCATCTCTCTTCGCCCTCGTGCTTACCTCTGGTCCTTTATGACCTGTCGCTTTGCTTCCGGTCTTCCACCTAGGTTCTTTGACTCCCACGAAGTTCCCTCGGTGTCACCCGACCACCATGGGTTCCCGACTCGGGATTCTCCGGGTGTCGCTGACCTTCATCTTAGCTTAATGATTTCCTGCACACTTAATTAAGCTAGTTCCACTCGGCCAAGAAAACCAAGCTAGATACGTCTTATCTAGCTCGAATACATGAGAATTTATTTCCCTACCGTACTATCATCTCGCCGCGTCCTGATACTATATTGTCAAGAGTTGACTAATTATTTTCCCTATCTAGCCATTCTAAAAATTAAAATAAAATAACTAATCATGCAATAGTTTTGCTAAGGAAGCGGGTATACTATTTTAGTGTTAGCCCCCCCTGGACCATTGAACCAATATGGTCTATTCAAATAATGAACTTAATCCTGGGGAATCCAATACTTATTAGTCCTTATATGTGAGTTCAATAAAACCTTTGGGACCCATGCTTGGACTCTTTGATGACTATGATTCACAATAGACATGTAAGATTTATTCGTAGTCATTGACCTAAATCCGAGTCCGGCTTTGTTGTACACGGCTCTTTGGATTCCAAGTAGTTGTTTAAGACTCTTAGATACCAATGTGAATCTTTCCAACCTAGCCTCGACCTCTTGAACTCGGTCTTTCAAGAGAGAATTCTCCTTCTCAAAATTTTCAACTTGGGTTGAATTTCCCTCTTGAACTTGACTAGTTGAAGAGGTTAGAGTAGCCTCTTGCTTGAGGGTTTCAATCTCCTCAAGTAATGACTCAACTCTAGACTCAGACTTAGTTAATTTCCTAGTAAGCATTTTAATTGTAAGGTAAAGTGTACTAATTAAAGAGCGGCTAACCTTGACTTTCCCTTTTTTTTCGACTTTGAGTTTTCTCTCAAAGTAGTCTTCGGGGTCAGAGTCAGAGTTGTAGTTGGACTCAGCTTCAGATTCTGACTTGGACTCTTCCTGTCTTGCCATGTAAGCTATGTCGACGCCTTCTTCTCCGTTGTCCCAAGTTGCATGGAAGGCTTTCCTTGTTCCCTATTTCTTTGGCCGCCTCTTTGACTTGAATTTCTCTTTGATCTCGTTCTTTAATTGCCTTCTTTCTTGTCGAACTATTCTATGCACCATGTTGACTATTGCGGCCTCCTCTTCAAATTCAGATTCAGATTCATCCTCTTCCTTGGGGGGTGGTTTGTTTGCAGCCTTCTTCTTCGAACCTGCAAATAAGGCAATACCTTTCTTGAGAGTCGAATTAGACGGTTCATGGAGTTCAAATTTAGAAAATAATTTGTCTAATCTAAGTTTAAAAAGGTCCTTAGAAACCATGTAGGCATCGACCATGGATGCCCACAAGGTAGTCCTAGGGAAAGAATTTAAAGCATACCTTATAAGGTCCCGGTTCTCTATGGCTTGCCCGATCGAGTGAAGACCATTGAGATGTCTTGGATCCGGGCATGTAGTTGGGTGGCAGTCTCGCGATCCTGCATCTTTAGATTGTATAGTTTATTTAAAAACAAGTCCTTTTTACATACCTTAGCATCGAGCGTTCCTTTGTGTAACTCAATTAATTTGTTCCATAGGTCCCTTGCACTGATGAAGGGTCCGATGCAGTTGAGCTCCTATTTGGATAGACCACACTGCAACATTTGAGTTGCCTTTACATCGTCTTTGATTTTTTTCTTGGTTGCATTGGTCCACTTGTCGAAGTCGAAGGGCTCGCCTTTATCATTGGTGGGTAGAGCAAAGCCGGTTTGGATGATTATCCAAGTCTCGACTTGTGTTTTTAGAAAACACTCCATCTGACCTTTCCAATAACGGAAATCATCTCCGTTAAAGAATAGAGGTCGGGTGGTGCTATACCCCTCAATGTGAGCAATTAAATATCTTGCAAAACACGAATAAAAACCAAAAAGAATTCCAAGACTTGGTCATGGATTAGTAATGCGGGAAATAATAAGAAATAAACATAAATAAATAAGAAGAATAAGATACTATAAAAAACTAGAAACTTATGACCTTCGATGTCCCCGAAAGGATACTTCGAGAGGAAACTCAAAGCCGGACCAAAAGGGAAAGTCAAGGTTAACCGCTCTTTAATTAGTACACTTTACCTTACAATTAAAATGCTTACTTGGAAATTAACTAAGTCCGAGTCTAGGGGTGAGTCGTTACTTGAGAAGGTTGAAATCCTCAAGCAAAAGGCTACTCCAACCTCTTCAACTAGTCAAGGTCAAGAGGGAAACTCAACCCAAGTTGAAAAAGTTGAGAAGGAGAATTCTCAAGTCCCACATTGGTAAGACATGGAAAAGATCATGTGCTTATAAGATGAAAATATATCTTCATTGGTGTGAGGCCTTTTGTGTAAAGCCCAAAAACAAAACCATGAGGGCTTAGGCCCAAAGTGGACAATATCATACCATTGTGGAGATATGTGGATTCTTATAGGCACCAACAATTGGTATCAGAGCCATGGTCCATATCAAGCATTGAACCTCGAATGAAGGAAATTGAGCTCTCATGTCCGGATCAAGAGAACTAGATACCAGGTAGGAAGTCCAGTTGGGTCGAGAGGATCGAACAACTGGCAGGAAGTCCAGTTGGGCCAGAAGGACTGGACAACTGGCAGGAAGTCCAGATGGGTCTAGAGGACCAGACAGTTGGAAGGGAGTCCTGGTGGGTTGAGGATCGGACATCAAGCAGAGGATGTCCTTCGAGGATGGATAGGCTTGAGGGGGGTCAATGTGATCCTTCGTTTGAGGGGGGGGGGATGGATTGTTGGAGTATTAGGATACAATCAAAGTTCCACATTGGTAGGACATGGAAAAGAGCATGTGCTTATAAGATGAAAAGATATCTTCATTGGTGTGAGGCCTTTTGGGTAAAGCCAAAAACAAAACCATGAGGGCTTAGGTCCAAAGTAGATAATATCATACCATTATGGAGATATGTGGATTCTTATAGGCACCAACAGTGTCCTTGAGCTCGGTAAAGGCGTCTATTAAGTTATCCATGGGTTGGAAGCAATCACCTTACTGAAGGTGCCAGTAACATTCCTTTTGCTTCCATTTGTGAATTTCTGACTGCTGGAAAGCTATGGTCTTATCTGATACTTCAGCCTACATTTGCAGCCGCTTTATGTGTGTATCTTTAAGAGAAAGTTCTTTCTTCTAATCTGCTATTATTTGTTCCCGATCGCTAGAGAAAGTCTCAACTTGAAGTTGCATCCGGTGTACTTTTTGTTGAGGCTCGGATTCTCTTGCTGCTCATTCGGGAGAAGTGTGAGGTGTTAGTGAAAGCCCTAGAGCCGATCATGTGATGATTGTTATATGGACTTGTTGTATCATATTCCTATATATATTTATAAAGGCATTGCTTTATGGTTATTATACTTACTTGTATTAGTGTCAAATAACAAAGTATAATAGCGTCCTTGAGTAGAAGGTTCTTAGCTATATCAATCGATTGGTTGAATCGATAATGAGATGATATAGAGAATACTACTTTTAATCATTCCTAGTCAAGTATTAATATTCAGCGACAATGTTAATGCGAAGAGACTAGCATATAGGTCAACTCGATGACTTGATCTCACAAGTCATGGATATGAGATATCAAGTTGACACATGGGTATACATTGGAGAATGTTATTGAATGACCCACCATGAGAAAGTATCATGGATTATTATATGAGTGTCATATACTTTCTCATGTGACTATTAGTATGACTATTAGTCCTTGAACCTGAAGTCACCATGGTTCCTTACATAAGGAGTTGCATACTTTAGCTTCGTCAAACGTCACCCGTAAATGGGTGAACTATAAAGGCGATTATTGGGTATGTAACAAATTATGTAGAGGGATGTGAGTGATGTAGATGAGATCTATCCCTCCTATATGACGGGATATCATGATTCTTGATAGAGTGAGACCACTAAGTGCATGGCCATGCCCAAATGAGTCAATATGAGATATTGAGCTCATTTGATTAGAGTGAGTCTACTTGGAGTTCAAGATATAGATTGTTCAGAGGATGACACGGTCTATGCCTCAATTGATCAATCTAGATGTCAAGGACAGAGGGAGATTGTCACATATTGTGAGAGTCTCAATTAGTAGTCACAAAGGTGATGTTGGATCTCAACATTCTTGTATCTTGGGTAGCAATGATGTGTTGCTAGATACCGCTTATTGCTTATGTTTCTAAATTAGTTTAGGAGCATTGCCAATGTTAGAAGAACCTATAGGGTCACACACAAAGGGCAATTAGATGGAGATTAGGTTCATATGATGGATCAAGAGGATTAGGTTCATGTGATGAACCAAATTGGATTAAGAGTAATAAAAATTAGACTAATTGAGTTGGACTCAATTTGATTCAAGTGTTGAATGAGTCTAATTCAAATTTGATTCATTGAGTCAATTTAAACTAATGAATAGAGATTCATTAAATTAAATTGACTTGAATCAAAGATTTGATTTGATCAACCATGGGAGATAAAAGAGGTCAAGTTTGACTTGACTTGAGAGGGAAGATGAAGGGTCAAGTTTGACATGACCAAATGCCACTTCTTGGTGACTTGGCATAGGGGCCGACCAATGATGATGTTCCACATCAT
This sequence comes from Wurfbainia villosa, assembly GCA_025175895.1. NCBI lineage: Eukaryota > Viridiplantae > Streptophyta > Magnoliopsida > Zingiberales > Zingiberaceae > Wurfbainia > Wurfbainia villosa. The sequence continues at coordinate 26,858,733 of CM046002.1, read as the reverse complement.
CATGGACACATCATGGTGTGCCACCTCATGGGGAAGACCAAGAGCCATGACTCTAGGTATTACATGGAGGTTTATCCCTCCTTAATGTGGTCGGCCAAAGAATGAATGAGTTAGTGGTTAATTGATTTAATCTTCTTCTGTAACACCCATAAAATTTCTAGCAAATTTTATAAGAATTTTTCACGATCATAATGGGTTTTTATGTGGGCTCTTTCAAAAATAAAAGAGAATAGAGCCAAAAAGGATGCATGGCCCAGGGTATGAAACCTGAACCTCCAAGCAGGAAACTAAACCTTATGATGCATGTGATAACCAGAAGCCCAATAGGGGTGAGCTATGAGAAGGGAAAGGGGAATGATAGATAAGGGTAGGGGAGGCAAAGGGACACCTTCAATTGAATAAATAGGGGTAATGAGGAGACAAGAGAACACAAATTCATCATTCTATTCTCCTTTCTTCTTCCTCCACTGAAAACCTCCCTCTCCTTTCCCCCATTTCCGAAAACTCAAGAAGCAAGAAAAGGGGTTTTGTCTTGGCACCACCTAGGGTATATCCTTATACTAAACAAGTGAAAGGATGTAAGTAATCCCCTCACCTGCAGTACAAGTTGTGTCGATTGTTGATTTTTTAAGACCACTCTTTGAAAGTTTCGGCCAAATCATGTTTGGGCTACTAATGATTCTCCATGCCATGATCTATATATATTTGATGTTAACATGTTGATAGTTAGGCTTTGTACAAGTTTTTTGAACATTTGAATCCTTAAAACCTCCATTAGGGTTTCGGCCAAGACCATGTTTGGGCTACTAATGATTCTCCATGCCATGATCTATATATATTTGATGTTAACATGTTGATAGTTAGGCTTTGTACAAGTTGTTTGAGCATTTGAATCCTTAAAACCTCCATTAGGGTTTCAGCCAGGACCATGTTTGGGCTACAAATGATTCTCCATGCCATGATCTATATATATTTGATGTTAACATGTTGATAGTTAGCCTTTGTACAAGTTGTTTGAGCATTTGAATCCTTAAAACCTCCATTAAGGTTTCGGCCAAGACCATGTTTGGACTACTAATGATTCTCCATGCCATGATCTATATATATTTGATGTTAACATGTTGATAGTTAGGCTTTGTACAAATTGTTTGAGCATTTGAATCCATAAAAACCTCTATTAAGGTTTCGGCCAAGGCCATGTATGTGCCTACTAATGACCTTCCATGTCATGCTACATGTATATAAGATGTTAACATGATGTTAGTTAGGCTTTGTGTAATTTTTTTGGGTGTTGAATTCTTACAAACCTTCCTTGGATGTTTCGGCCATGATAAGTTTATTCTCACCAATGATCTTCCATGCCATGATATATATGTATATGATGATAGCCGGATGTTAGTTAGACCTTGTACAAGTTGAATTAGGGTTTGAATTCTTAAGATTCCCCTTGGAAGTTTCGGCCAAACCTTGTTCATGCTCACCCATGATCTTCCATGCCATGATATATCTATATATGATTTTAACATATTGATAGTTAGACTTTATGATAGCATGATTTGTTTATGCCACTACCTTATGTCCATGTTAATTGTATGAATGTATGCTTATGTTATGCTCATTGCGTCATGATGAACAAGTATGTATGATGAAATACCTAAGAGACGCTTCCCTATCAATGGGGACTAAGAGCACTCTTTATGTTATGAAAAGGAACGTGATATGTTATGAAAAGGAACGTGATATGTTATGAAAAGGAACATGATATGTTATGATAAGGAACATGATATGTTATGATAAAGAACATGATATGCTATTTTACTTTTGTATGGCTTGTACTAGACCCTAGCAAGGTCCACGGGATGGGCTCCTACGTGCCCCTAGGTCGACGGTCAAAGTATGAACCTAGTACGGGATGGGCTCCTAAGTTGCCCTAGGACGATGGTTGTAGTACGGGCCTTGGATGGGCTCCTATGATGCCCCTAGGTCGACAGTCGTAGAATAGACCTAGTACCCTAGTAGGTTCGGGATTAGCTACCTCGGGTCTATTAGGGATGCGCGCAAAGATGATGTTGTATGTGGTACTATGTCGGACCCTCCATGTTGAGATTATGTTTAAGTACTTATAAAATATATGTTTTCAAAGAACATCTTGCATATACCCCTTTCATGTCTATGTGATTATTATGTTTTACGATATATGTTCTTAAATGATCATGTCTCTACTTTTATATGAATGCTATGCTTATATGTTCCTAAATGATCATGCCACTACTTTTATATGAATGCTATGCTTATATGTTCCTAAATGATCATGCCACTACTTTTATATGAATGCTATGCTTATATGTTCCTAAATGATCATGCCACTACTTTTATATGAATGCTATGCTTATATGTTCCTAAATGATCATGCCACTACTTTTATATGAATGCTATGCTTATATGTTCCTAAATGATCATGCCACTACTTTTATATGAATGCTTTGCCTATATGTTGTCTAGATGAACATGTCACTACTTTATGTCTAATCCTTGATGTATGACTTTTGTGAGTAAGAAAGGATATTACTAAGCCTATGTGCTTATAGTTTCATGTTTCCCTTGTACTGCAGATAAGGGTAAAGATTGGTTAAACTAAAGGGAGCAGTAGGAGGGGCAAAGTGTGTGTGGTAGTGGCATGGTGGAAGAGATCTGTTTTATGTTCCAAGACTTATGCATGTTTTCCCTTTAAGTTTTGCATGTTAGTTGTTAAGGGTTGATCACTACTTGATGTTTTGATGGTTGCTACTTGGTATCTATTATGTTGATTATCATGAACTTGAACCGAGTAGGGTCCTTATGAAATGATTATGCATGCGTAGTAAATGTTCACCTGTTATATGGTTAAGAATGTTGAGTTATTTGCATGGTTGAACATAAATGCATGTTCCATGTTTTATGCTTTTTTTAAAAAAAAAGTTTAAAGTCTTCCGCTGTATATGCACGCATGTTATGATCGCGTCACGCCGCCCTTCCACCCCTATAGTTGTCAAGGGTTGATCACTACTTGATGTTTTGAGGAAGCTCACGGAACCCCCTATGCGATGCATCCTGGATCCACCATGATGTAACAAGATCTGAAAGGGAAGTTCTGGTGGTTCTGTATGAAAAGAGATGTGGCTTAGTATGTCAGTACCTGCCAGACCTGCCAGAGGGTTAAAGCAGAACACCAGAGACCTGGAGGAACACTGCAGCCAATCCAAATTCTAGAATGGAAATGGGAAGATATTTCTATGGATTTCATCTCAGGACTACCCAAGACGACGAACGGATATGACGCTATATGGGTGATCGTGGACAGATTGACGATGTCTGCCCACTTCTTAGCAATCAAGATGACCTACTCGGCTAAGATACTGGTTCAATTATATGCTAGGGAAATTATCAGATTACATGGGATTCCTAAGACCATCATTTCTGATAGAGATGGTCACTTTATTTCCCATTTCTGGGAATGTGTTCAGAAGGCCCTTGGCACGAAGCTATTATTCAATACTCCCTTCATCCTCAGACCGACAGAAAGACAGAAAGGGTGAACCAAGTATTGGAGGATATGTTATGAGCTTGCGCCTTGGATTTCAAAGGGAGTTGGTGTCGATACTTATGCTTGGCAGAATTCTCCTACAATAATAGCTACCAAGCTACTATTGGAATGGCGCCCTACGAGGCTCTATACGGGAGGAGATGTAGATCTCCTATATGCTGGTACGAGGGTGGTGAAATGAAGGGGATAGGACTCCAAATAGATTTCATTGACGACACCACCCGAGCTATACAAAACATCCGCCAAAGAATTGAAACTGCTTAGAGTCGGCAAAAGAGCTATGCAGATATGCGATGTAGACCATTGGAATTCGAAGTCGGGGATCTAGTATTCCTCAAAGTATCCCCTATGAAGGGAGTGATGAGATCCATAAAGACGGGTAAGCTGAGTCCGCGGTATGTGGGACCGTATCCGATACTGAAGAGAGTCGGCAAGGTAGCTTACGAGCTAGAGCTGCCTCAAGAGATGTCGGCTATTCACAACGTGTTACACGTTTTGATGCTCAAGAAGTGAATTTCCAATACAGACCAAGTGATTGAGCCACAAACAGTGCATGTTCAAGAGGACATGAGTTATGAAAGTCGGCCTATCCAGATACTAGATCGAGAAGTCAAAAGACTAAGGAATAAAGAGGTGCCCTTAGTGAAGGTCATATGGCAAAATCAACGATACGAAGAAGCCACCTTGGAACGCGAGGAGGACATGAAACAGAAGTATCCAGAGTTATTCTAAGTTTCGAGGACAAAAATTTTAAAAGGTATGAAGGACTGTAACGCCTGTAAAATTCTAGAAAATTTTATAAGAATTTTTCAAGGTTATAATGGGCTTTTTATGTGGGCTCTTTCAAAAATAAAAGAAAATAGAGCCAAAAAGGATGCATGGCCTAGTGTTTGAACCTAGAACCTCCAAGCAGGAAACTAAACCTTAGGATGCATGTGATAACCAGAAGCCCAGCAGGGGTGTGCTATGAGATGGGTAAGGGGAATGATAGATAAGGGTAGGGGAGGCAAAGGGACACCTTCAATTGAATAAATAGGGGTAATAAGGAGACAAGAGAACACAAATTCATCATTCTCTTCTCCTTTCTTCTTCCTCCACCGAAAACCTCCCTTTCCTTTCTCCCATTTCTGAAAACTCAAGAAGCAAGAAAAGGGGTTTTGTCTTGGCACCACCTAGGGCATATCCTTATACTAACCAAGTGAAAGGATGTAAGTAATCCCCTCACCTGCAGTACAAGTTGTTTCGATTGTTGATTTCTTAAGACCACTCTTTGAAAGTTTCGGCCAAATCATGTTTGGGCTACTAATGATTCTCCATGCCATGATCTATATATATTTGATGTTAACATGTTGATAGTTAGGCTTTGTACAAGTTGTTTGAACATTTAAATCCTTAAAACCTCCATTAGGGTTTCGGCCAGGACCATGTTTGGGCTACTAATGATTCTCCATGCCATGATCTATATATATTAGATGTTAACATGTTGATAGTTAGGCTTTGTACAAGTTGTTTGAGCATTTGAATCCTTAAAACCTCCATTAGGGTTTCGGCCAAGACCATGTTTGGGATACTAATGATTCTCCATGCCATGATCTATATATATTTGATGTTAACATGTTGATAGTTAGGCTTTGTACAAGTTGTTTGAGCCTTTGAATCCTTAAAACCTCCATTAGGGTTTCGGCCAAGACCATGTTTGGGCTACTAATGATTCTCCAAGCCATGATCTATATATATTTGATGTTAACATGTTGATAGTTAGGCTTTGTACAAGTTGTTTGAGCATTTGAATCCTTAAAAACCTCTATTAGGGTTTCGGCCAAGGCCATGTATGTGCCAACTAATGACCTTCCATGTCATGCTACATGTATATAAGATGTTAACATGATGTTAATTAGGCTTTGTGTAAGTTGTTTGGGTGTTGAATTCTTACAAACCTTCCTTGGATGTTTCGGCCATGATAAGTTTATGCTCACCAATGATCTTCCATGCCATGATATATATATGTATATGATGTTAGCCTGATGTTAGTTAGACCTTGTACAAGTTGAATTAGGGTTTGAATTCTTAAGATTCCCCTTGGATGTTTCAGCCAAACCTTGTTCATGCTCACCCATGATCTTCCATGCCATGATATATCTATATATGATGTTAACATGTTGATAGTTAGACTTTATGATAGCATGATTTGTTTATGCCACTACCTTATGTCCATTTTAATTGTATGAATGTATGCTTATGTTATGCTCATTGTGTCATGATGAACAAGTATGTATGATTAAATGCCTAAGAGACGCTTCCATATGAATGGGGACTAAGAGCACTCTTTATGTTATGAAACGGAACGTGATATGTTATGAAAAGGAACATGATATTTTATGAAAATGAATATGATATGTTATGATAAAGAACATGATATGTTATGATATGGAATATGATATGTTATGATATGGAACATGATATGCTATTTTACTTTTGTATGGCTTGTACTAGGCCCTAGCAAGGTCCACGGGATGGGCTCCTACATGCCCCAAGGTCGACGGTCTATGTACGGACCTAGTACGAGATGGGCTCCTAAGTTACCCTAGGCCGATGGTCGTAGTACGGGCCTAGGATGAGCTCCTATGTTGCCCCTAGGTCGACGGTCGTAGTACGGACCTAGTACCCTAGTAGGTTCGGGATTAGCTACCTCGGGTCTATTTAGGGATGCGCGCAAAGATGATGATGTATGTGGTACAATGTCGGGCCCTCCATGTTGAGATTATGTTTAAGTACCTATAAAATATTTGTTTTCAAAGAACATCTTGCATATACCCCTTTCATGTCTATGTGATTATTATGTTTTACGATATATGTTCTTAAATGATCATGTCTCTACTTTTATATGAATTCTATGCTTATATGTTCCTAAATGATTATGCAACTACTTTTATATGAATGCTATGCTTATATGTTCCTAAATGATCATGCCACTACTTTTATATGAATGCTATGCTTATATGTTCCTAAATGATCATGCCACTACTTTTATATGAATTCTATGCCTATATGTTTTTTAGATGAACATGTCACTACTTTATGTCTAATCCTTGATGTATGACTTTTGTGAGTAGGAAAGGATCTTACTAAGCCTATGTAATTATAGTTTCATGTTTCCCTTGTACTGCAGATAAGGGTAAAGATTGGTTAAACTAAAGGGAGCAGTAGAAGGGGCAAAGTGTGTGTGGTAGTGGCATGGTGGAAGAGATCTGTTTTATGTTCCAAGACTTATGCATGTTTTCCCTTTATGTTTTGCATGTTAGTTTTTAAGGGTTGATCACTACTTTATGTTTTGATGATTGCTACTTGGTATCTATTATGTTGATTATCATGAACTTGAACCGAGTAGTGTCCTTATGAAATGATTATGCATGCATAGTAAATGTTCACCTGTTACATGGTTAAGAATGTTGAGTTATTTGGATGGTTGAAGGTAAATGCTTGTTCCATGTTTTATGCTTTTATAAAAAAAAGTTTAAAGTCTTCCGCTGTATATGCACGCATGTTATGATCGCGTCGCGCCGCCCTTCCACCCCTATAGATTACGAGGAAAAGGGTGGGCGTGACATCTTCCTCCTCTCCTCTCTTGCTCTCTCCCTCATCCTCCATTGTCGTGACCTCCAAGGGTGCTAGCACACTCTAAGTGCTCTTCTCCACCTTTTGTCTGTGTGGATACGTGTAGAGGAGTGTACACTTGACACTCTACAAGATTCGACAACCATTTGGACGAGCGGGATAAGCGAAGGGCGTCGCTACAAGGGTAATGCTCTTCCCATGTAGATATAAGGTAGATGTAGTGTTTCTAAACATGTAGATGAATTTATTTTATTTATCTTCGCACGGATCCGTGGCCGGCTTCCGAGGTTTTCGCAACGCAAAAGCAGTTTTTACGACTCGGAGAGTCTAACAGTGGTATCAGTGCCACGTGCGAAGCATGTACATGTTTGTTTTGTAATTTTTATATTAGATACGAAAAATTACAGATCTGTAGGTTTCTGTAATTTTCCTAATTTTATAGATTTTTGTGATTATTTTTCTCGTAGTGTCGAAGCAACAAGTGTTTGGACACTTGTAGGCTTCAACCACCGAGAAAAACTCTCCGAAACGGCAAAGTCTCGCTTTAGTTTTTTGGGACAGTGACTTAAGGTGCTGTATGATCAAGATGGGACACTCACGAGATTCATTTTGCGAGATGAGACACTGCCCCTAACCCCGTAAGGGGCATTGTCCCGTGATCGTGCCCAAAAATCGCTTAGCGGGACCGTTGCGGAGATGTGACTCATAAAATTATAAAAAATAGAAAAATTATAGAAATTTATGTAAAATACATAATTTATAATTATGTATGATATTGTGATGGTCATGGCCCAAAAACCCCAATGTGATTGGATAAAATTATGTTGTAATTCATAATACAGCTTGCGCGCTGTTTTTGTGTTGTGCATGTTGTATATGATATGCGACCTACGCGTCGTGCCTCTCTTATTATATTCCTATTGTAAATAGATTTTAGACTCAAATGTAACTCGAGTTTCATGTTTGTAATATACAAAATAAGGTGGGGGAAGGTCCACTTGTAGACAAAGTTACGAGGAGGGTGTCGATGACACATGGCGGTCAAACGAGGCACTTGGAGAAGCCGCTAATCCTAGCTTGACCGTCCGATCTTCTCATTGGCTTAAGAAGATCGTAGTAGGGCCATGACCTCATCACAAATTAAGAAATTAGTATATATATATATATATATATATATATATATATATATATATATATATATATATTGATATATATTTATATTTTGATTTTTGCTTGTATGTATGTGATGCATGCTAGTATAGGGTAATTAATGCCTTAATGCGTATATGATACACATTTGCGATTAGATTAGATCTTAATCAAGTCAACTCGAAATGCGTACCAAGTTTTGATACCCATCACTACCTCGATCATTTGTTGTCGTTGAATCTGCCAAACCAGAGCAACGCATATTATCTTGGTAGGGTGCGGAGGGACAATCTTGGTCCCGCCTATCAAAGCTTGGATGAGAATAAGCTCAATTAGATTGAGTGAATGCTACAAGAAGCCCATTTCCTAGACTGGTACAGGAATCTGAGAATTGTTCTCAAACAAGAAAGAAAAAACATACGTTCTAGAGCAGCCCATTCCGGAACACCTCCTGCCACTGCCATGCGAGCTGACTGAAATGCTTACAAGAAGCATCAAGATGATGCATTAGATGTGTTATGCCTCATGCTCGCGACCATGAACACTGAGCTTCAGAAGCAACATGAGTTAATGAATGCTTTTGATATAGTTGAACATCTTCGTCAACTGTATCAAGGACAAGCAAGACATGAGAGATTCAAGATCTCTAAGGCACTATTTCAGTGCAAGATGCCAGATGAGACTCCCATAGGTCCATATGTACTCAAGATGATTGGGTACATAGAAAACCTATAGAGGTTGGGATTCCCACTTGGCCAAGAACTGACCACTGACTTGATCTTGCAATCCTTGCCAGAAAATTACAATCAATTTGTCATGAATTACAACATGAATGAAATTGATAAGCCACTACCTAAGATGCTTAGCATGTTGAGAACTGTTGAGCTCAACCTTAAGAAGGCAAAGCCCAACTCCATTTTGATAGTGCAAAAGAAGAAAGGCAAGTGTAAGCCTAAAGTGTAGGGAATTCTTGTATGCCAAATGGCATATGCGCAACGGAAAATAGGATCCCTTCCAAGTGATCCATGCGAAAGCAAACTCGTATAAAATAAATTTCTCTAAACCAAACCTATCTTATAGGAGAGGATTACCTTTGTTGCGTGCCCTTGTTAATCCCGCTTTTCCTTTCGGTTTGTTGGATCTTTAGCACGTTCAAGTGTCCGTGCCTCTATACGTATCCACACGAGCAAGCTCTTGTCTCACAAGAGAAACTAGAAGAGCTCTCCTTTACTTCTTGCTAGAGAAGTCCCTAAAGGAGAGGAATCTAGGGAAGAAGAGAAAGGAGGAAGAAGACTACTCTTCTTGCTAGCCTACACTCACAAAGCCACACAACCAAAGCTTCCACCAAGCTTCTCAAGCTCTCTCTCACAACCACACCACAATCACAATCCAAATGATGCTTTGGCCGGCCACTCCATGGGGCCTTTTATAGGGTTGGCAAAACCCTTTCACCTCCTACAATTTAATGCAATCCATTGCATTGAGACCCCTTTTGTTTTGGCCGGCCACTTAAGGAGACAAAAACCATTTTGTCCCCTTCCACCTTATCTAGCTTAGGTGGATGCTTAGGTGGCATGCTTATGTGGCATGCTTATGTGGCATTCATGCATGTTGAATTAATCTTATTAATTCAATTAAGCTTATGTTATCATATTGAATTAATCTTATTAATTCAATTAAGCTTATGTTATCATATTGAATTAATCTTATTAAATCAATAAGGTAACATATTGAATTAATCTCATTAAATCAATTAGCTAAAATTCTCATTAAGCTTAAAGTCCAAAAACCATTTTGTACTTAAGCTTATTCCCAAATTATTCTAGTCAAATTAGAATACTCTAATTCCTCTAATTATCATGCTCTTTGTGTGTGACCCTATAGGCTCTCATAACGTTGGCAGTGGACCTAAACTCTTTTAGATACACAAGCAATGAGCGACATCTAGCAATACATCATTGCTACCCAAGTTCTGAGATAAGTCAAGATCCGACTAACCTTTCTCGTGACTACTATAATATATGACTGTCCTTCTATCCTTGATATCAGTTGATCAATGAGGCATCGATCAATCTATGTGTTTCTTGATCCACAGTAAACTAACTCAAACAAATGAGCTCAATATCTCATATTGACTCATTCGAGCATGGCCATGCGTTTTAGTAGTTCTACTCAATCAAGGGGCCCACCGATATCACTCTCGTCATATGAGAGGGATAGATCCCATCTTACATCACTCACATCCCTCGCACAATTTGTTATATACCCGATGTCGCCTTTATGGTCCACCTGATTACGGGTGGCGTTTGTGATACCAAAGTACATAACTCCTTATGTAGAGAACCGTAGTGACTTCAGGTCTAAGGACTATTCATACCAATAGTCACATGAGAAAGTTTATGACACTCATATAACGATCCATGAAACTTTCTCATGGTCGAATTGATTCGTATATTCTCAATATATACCCATGTGTCAACTTGATATCATATATCCATGACTTGTGAGATCAAGTCATCAATTGACCTACATGCTAGTCTTTATGTATTAATATTGCCCTTGCATATTAATACTCGACTAAGAACATTTAGGAAAGTGTTCTCTCTGACCTCTCATAATCAATTCGCGATTGATGTCTTTGTAGATAAGAACCTACTTTTCTAGGGCATTATTATATTTAAATTAGCTGGCACAAGCAAGATGTAAATATAATAACCAATCCTTTGCCTTTATAGAATATGATACAAAAATGTTCCCTATTCAACCATCACATGATTGGTTCTAGGGCTTTAACTAACAATCTCCCACTAGCACTAGTACCAATCACTATGATATCTAATACCTAGTGACCTAGTGTGACCATCATGCTTCCTCTGTGCAAAGCCTTGGTCAATGGATCTGCGATGTTAGCTTATCGGTACTCTGCATATCCTCACATCTCCTCTATCGATGATCTCTCGAATGAGATGGAGCGCCGCAGATATGTGTTTGGTCCATTGATGTGATCGAGGTTCCTTAGCTGCAATAGCCCCATTGTTGTCACAATAGAGGTCTATTGGATCTGCAATGATACTAGGAACTACCCCAAGTTCAGCGATGAACTTGCGGGCAATGACCTCCTTTCTTTGCATCGGATCTTTGCAATATACTCGGCACATTGTAGAATCGGCAAGCTGTGTCTGCTTGAACTCTTCCGACTCACGGCTCCACCATTCGAGGCAAAACACGTACCGATTGCGATCTATAGTCATCCTTATGCATTTGGAAGCTTGCATCAACGTAACCCTTTCGATTAGCTCCTCATTGCCTCGAATATCGGAAATATTCTTTCGTTCTTCGTAAGTACTTAGAATATTTTTGGCTATCCGATGACTTTCACGGATCAATGGTATCTACTCGTCATGCTCAAAGCATACGAGGCGTCGGGACAGTACAAAGCATGGAGTACATGATAGACCCTATGGCGACGCATAAGGATCTTATCCATGCGATCTCTCTCCTCCTTAGAAGAGGACATTGAGTCTTGAAAGACTCACACCATGTGATAAAGCGAGAAACCCTTTCTTAGAATTTTGCATAGCAAAACGATCTAGCACTTTATCAATGTATGTACTCGACTTAGGCCAAGTAATCTTCTAGATCTATCTCTATAGATCTTGATGCCTAGAATATAGGCGGACTTCACTAAGTCCTTCATCGAGAAACAATTCCCTAACCACATCTTCACACATTTGGGTGAGGGAATATCATTTCGATGAAGTATGTCATCTACATACAAGACAAGAAATACAACTGTGCTCCCACTATTTCTCTTGTAGACACAAGGCTCATCTTCATTCTTGATGAAACCAAACTCTTTGATTGCATCATCGAATCGAAGATTCGACTTGAGAGGCTTGCTTTAGTCCATAAATGGACCTTTGCGGTTTGCATACCTTTCGGGATGCTTTGGATCTTCAAAACCCTCGGGTTGTGTCATGTACACATCCTCGAGTAGCTTTCCATTGAGCGGTTTTGACATCCATCTGCCAGATCTCATAATCATGGTAGGCTGCAATAGCAAGTATGATCCGAATGGATTTAAGCATCGCAACTGGTGAAAAGGTTTCTTCATAGTCAATACCATGAATTTGTTTGAATCCTTTAGCCACCAATCTACCTTTATAGGTATGCTTATTACCATCCATGTCAGTCTTTACTTTAAAGACCCACTTACACCCAATGGGTTTTACCCCTTCAGGTGGATCAACCAAAGTCCATACTTGGTTAGTGTACATGGATTCCATTTCGGATCTCATGGCCTCTAGCCATTTCTCGGAATCTGGGCTCATCATAGCTTCTTGATAGGATGTAGGCTCATCAAGATCGACAAGCAATACTTCACCGTTGTCAGTTAAGAGAAAAGAATATCTCTCAGGTTGACGACGGATCCTATCAGATCTACGAAGAGGTTGGTCTACTTGAACAGGTGTTTGCTCCACAACTCTTTGGGCAACAATTTCCTCATCCACAACACTTTGTGGTGCCTGTTCATTTTCCATCGAAGCCTTAGTGTTATCATCATCTTGAACTTCTTCAAGATGAATTTTACTCCACTAGTATTTCTAGAAATAAATTCTCTTTCTAGAAAAGACATTTCGGCAACAAACACCTTGCCAAGTGTGGGATTGTAAAAGTAATATCCCTTAGTTTCCTTGGGATATCCTACAAAATAACACTTATCGATTTGGGTCCTAGTTTATGCGAGACTTGGCGTCTAACGTAAGCTTCACAACCCCAAATCTTTATAAAAGACATTTTGGGACTCTTCATCCATATCGTATATGGTGTCTTTTCTCTGACTTTTGATGGAGCGATTAAGTGTGAAAGCGTGTCTCTAGAGCTAAACCCCAAAAGGAAGTAGGTAGATCGGTCGGCTCATCATTGATCGTACCATATCTAATAAGTACGATTTCTCCTTCGGATACACCATTCCATTGTGGTGTTCGGTGGAGTGAGTTGGGATATTATCCCACACTCGGCCCGGTGATCACGAAACTCTTGACTAAGGTATTCACCACCTCGATCGATCGAAGTAGCTTATCGCTTACCAAGTTGGTTTTGTACTTCATTCTTGAATTCTTTGAACTTTTCAAAGGATTACGACTTATGTCTCATCAAATATAAGTAGCCAAATCTACTCATATCATCGGTGAAAGTAATAAAGTACTTATAGCCTCCTCACGGCCGACATTGAAAGGGCCACATACATCGGTATGTATGAGTCCTAACATCGCTCTCTCGCCATGTCCACTAAATGGAGTTTTAGTCATCTTTCCTAAAAGACAAGACTCGCATACCTCATATGATTCAAAATCAAATGAGTCAATAGTCCATCTTTATGGAGTTGGGATATCGTTTTCATTTATGTGACCTAGGCGACAGTGCCAGAGATATGTTTGGTTCAAGTCATTCGATTTGAACCGTTTGGTATTTACGTTATAAATTGGGTTTTCTAAATCTAGAACATAGAGACCATTCATAAGTGGTGCATTACAATAGAACATTTCATTCAAATAAATGGAACAACATTTGTCCTTTATTATCAAAGAAAAGTTTTTCTTGTCTAAACAAGATACAGAGATTATGTTCTTTGTTAATGCAGGTACATAAAGGCACTCCTCTAGTTCTAAGATAAGCCCAGTAGGCAAAGACAAAGAATATGTTCCTACAGCTACAGCAGCAACTTTTGCGCCATTGCCTACTCGTAGGTCCACTTCGCCTTTTGCCATTAGTCTACTATTTCTCAGTCCCTGCACATTAGTACAAATGTGAGATGCACATCCGGTATCTAATACCCATGTAGAAGAAATAGATAGATTAACTGCTATAACGTGTATACATTAGGCAGAATTCACACTTCTCTTGTTCTTTACTTCCTCAAGGTAGACTTTGCAGTTCCGCTTCCAGTGTCCAGTCTCACCGCAATGGAAGCAGTCCCCTTCCTTAGGTACTTTACCTTTACCCTTTGAAGTGGATGAATTGGCCTTGCCTTTGGCTTGGGTCTTACCCTTGCCTTTGCGCTTACCTTTGCCCTTTTTGACCATTAGTACGTTACTAACTTTCTTTTTGAGATTTGGTTCGTGATTCTTAACATCTTTGAGAATCTCGCAAAGGTTTATCAATTTCATTCATGTTAAAATTCATGGCGAATTGATTATATGCTTCAGCGATTGCGAGGATAACATCGGTTGCCAATTCTTGGCTCGATGGAAAACCTAGTCTTTCAAGGTTCTCAAGCGTACCCAATCATTTTAGTCGTGAGTTCCTCGGTGTTCCTTCTTGCATCTTGCATGCAAAAGAGCCTTAGACACTTCAGCGCTCGTGCCTAGCTTGTCCTTGATATAGTTGTTTCAAATGCTCAACCATATCATAGGCATCCATGTTCTCATGTTTATACGAGCTCGAGTTCATGGTGGCAAGCATAAGACATGACACATCTAATGTGTCATCTTGATCTTCTTATAAGCCATCCTTTTCAAGACGAGTGGCCGCATGGCGGGTGTTTTGAGGATTAGCTCTAGGACATACTTTGCGTTCTTGTGAGGATAATCCTCAAGTTCCTATACGATCAAGAAAGTTTGCTCCATTGAGCTTGTCCTTCTCAAGGGCGGATCATGAAGTTGAGGGTGTGTCGTGTTAGATGACATGGTGATCTACAACATTAAAATGCAAAGTTAAGTATCATACCTAAATCATTTAATTAGGCCTTTAATTAAATGAGGCTCCCACTAAATTCTCATAGCTACTATTTAGCTATAAATTTATATGGGATAAAGATCCACATCATAATTCATCTTGAGTTAGCTTTGGCTAATCGCCCAAGACGTAGTATAATTAGGTAGGCAATCTTTTGCCAATTACATCTGATGTAACTCTTTAATAGCTTTGGTTAAGTTTTAGATTAGTTTAGTGTTTATTCCTAAACCGACTTCGGTGTGGCGAGGCACAGGGCCTTCTTGGATATCGAGACAGCGACCACTTCTAAGACAAAGGCGATGTTCGAAATCACACAAAACTAATGTTAACACTTATGTTCAAAGCTAATATATGCCTCTACTTTCTTAACCAATTAAGAAAACACTTAATTAAGTCTTAACCAAGACTGATAGCGGGACATCACGATTGTCCACTCGCACCCCTCCAAGATAAAATGCATTGCTTTGCTTTGGCAAACCCAATAACAAATGATCGAGGAAGTAGTGAGTACCAACTTTGGTAGGCATATCGTTTAGACTTATTAAGAAATAAACATGTATCATATACATATTAGCATACATCACATAAAAGCTAAACTAATCATGCATCACATACAAGCTAAACTAACATGCATCACATACATATTAAACTAACGTGTCATGGTTATGGCCCTTATTCTACAATCTTCTCAAGCCAATGAAAAGATTGATTGGTCAACCTAGGGATAGCATCTTCTCCTAAGTGCTTCCTTTTGGTTGTCTTGTGTGTTGACTTCCTCCTTGTAACCTCATCTTCCAATGGACCCTCCATCCTTGTTTTGTACATTACAAAAGGAGAAATACTCGAGTTACATTCGAGTCTAAAACTAATTTTACAACAAGAATATTAGGAGAAAGGCACGACACGCAGGCCGTATTAAGAATTACAACACACAATCACAAACTTTTTGGGACTAGGCCATAACCATGCACCATGTCATTTTAACTTTTAAAAGACATTGGATATTTTATTATGTTTGAAAATTTGCTAATGCAATTATCAACTCATAATAAAATTTATCCTACTTCTATATCACATATAAAATAGAGAAAACCTATTTTTATACGATCTTTCGCAAGTGGCTCTGATACCACTGTAGGGAATTCTTGTATGCCAAATGGCATATGCGCAACGGAAAATAGGATCCCTTCCAAGTGATCCATGCGAAAGCAAACTCGTATAAAATAAATTTCTCTAAACCAAACCTATCTTATAGGAGAGGATTACCTTTGTTGCATGCCCTTGTTAATCCCGCTTTTCCTTTCGGTTTGTTGGATCTTTAGCACGTTCAAGTGTTCGTGCCTCTATACGTATCCACACGAGCAAGCTCTTGTCTCACAAGAGAAACTAGAAGAGCTCTCCTTTACTTCTTGCTAGAGAAGTCCCTAAAGGAGAGGAATCTAGGGAAGAAGAGAAAGGAGGAAGAAGACTACTCTTCTTGCTAGCCTACACTCACAAAGCCACACAACCAAAGCTTCCACCAAGCTTCTCAAGCTCTCTCTCACAACCACACCACAATCACAATCCAAATGATGCTTTGGCCACTCCATGGGGCCTTTTATAGGGTTGGCAAAACCCTTTCACTTCCTACAATTTAATGCAATCCATTGCATTGAGACCCCTTTTGTTTTGGCCGGCCACTTAAGGAGACAAAAACCATTTTGTCCCCTTCCACCTTATCTAGCTTAGGTGGATGCTTAGGTGGCATGCTTATGTGGCATGCTTATGTGGCATTCATGCATGTTGAATTAATCTTATTAATTCAATTAAGCTTATGTTATCATATTGAATTAATCTTATTAATTCAATTAAGCTTATGTTATCATATTGAATTAATCTTATTAAATCAATAAGGTAACATATTGAATTAATCTCATTAAATCAATTAGCTAAAATTCTCATTAAGCTTAAAGTCCAAAAACCATTTTGTACTTAAGCTTATTCCCAAATTATTCTAGTCAAACTAGAATACTCTAATTCCTCTAATTATCATGCTCTTTGTGTGTGACCCTATAGGCTCTCATTCGTTGGCGGTGGATCTAAACTCTTTTAGATACACAAGCAATGACATCTAGCAATACATCATTGCTACCCAAGTTACGAGATAAGTCAAGATCCACTAACCTTTCGTGACTACTATAATATATGATGTGTCCTTCTATCCTTGATATCAGTTGATCAATGAGGCATAGACCGTGTCATCCTCGATCAATCTATGTGTTTCTTGATCCCTGAGTAAACTAACTCAAACAAATGAGCTCAATATCTCATATTGACTCATTCGAGCATGGCCATGCGTTTTAGTAGTTCTACTCAATCAAGGGGCCCACCGATATCACTCTCGTCATATGAGAGGGATAGATCCCATCTTACATCACTCACATCCCTCCGCACAATTTGTTATATACCCAGTAATCGCCTTTATGGTCCACCCTGTTACGGGTGACGTTTGACGATACCAAAGTACATAACTCCTTATGTAGGGAACCGTAGTGACTTCAGGTCTAAGGACTATTCATACCAATAGTCACATGAGAAAGTTTATGACACTCATATAACGATCCATGAAACTTTCTCATGGCGGGTCAGTTCAGTATATATTCTCCAATATATACCCATGTGTCAACTTGATATCATATATCCATGACTTGTGAGATCAAGTCATCAATTGACCTACATGCTAGTCTTTATGTATTAATATTGCCCTTGCATATTAATACTCGACTAGGAACATTTAGGAAAGTGTTCTCTACAGCCTCTCATAATCAATTCTGCCAATTGATGTGCTGTAGATAAGAACCTACTTTTCTAGGGCATTATTATATTTAAATTAGCTGGCACAAGCAAGATGTAAATATAATAACCAATCCTTTGCCTTTATAGAATATGATACAAAAATGTTCCCTATTCAACCATCACATGATTGGTTCTAGGGCTTTAACTAACATAAAGGTAAGGGAAAATCCCAAGCCAAGGGCAAAGGCAAGGCACTGAAACCTAAAGGAGGGGTTGCCAAGGATGGTGAATGCTACCACTGCGGCCAGACCAGTCACTAGAAGCGGAACTGCAAAGTATACCTGGAAGATCATAAGAAGAAGAGAAGTGAGACTTCTACTTCTAGTATATATGTTATAGAAGTCAATCTATCTATTTCTTCATCGTGGGTATTTGATACTGGATGTGCTTCTCACATTTGTACTAATGTACTGGCGCTGAGAAATAGTAGGGCATTGACGAAGGGCGAGGTAGACCTACGAGTAGGCAATGGAGCAAGGGTTGCTACTGTTGCTGTAGAAACTTATTTTCTATCTCTGCCCTATGGGCTTGTACTAGAATTAGATGAATGTTGTTATGTGTCTGCTCTCACAAAGAACATCATTTCAGTTTCTTGTTTAGACAAGAAAGGCTTTTCATTTATAATAAAGAATAAATATTGTTCCATTTATTTAAATGATATGTTCTATTGTAGTGCAATTCTGATAAACGGACTCTACATTCTAGACTTAGAGAATTCCATCTATAACATAAGTACCAAAAGGTTCAAGTCAAATGAATTTAACCAAACCTATCTCTGGCATTATCGCTTAGGTCACATAAATTAGAGTCGCTTATCCCAGCTCCATAAGGATGGGTTGTTGGACTCATTTGATTTTGAATCATATGAGACATGCGAGTCTTGCCTTCTAGGCAAGATGAGCAAGATTCCCTTTAGTGGACATAGCGAAAGAGCAACAGACTTGTTAGGACTTATAGATAGTGATGTATGTTACCCTTTCAATGTTACTGCTAGAGGTGGTTATAGGTACTTCATTATATTTACTGATGACTTCAGTAGATATAGTTATGTGTATCTGATGGCACATAAGTTAGAATCCTTTGAAAAGTTCAAAGAATTCAAGAATGAAGTACAAAACCAGCTTGGCAAGAGTATTTAGATACTTCGATCAGATCGAGGTGGTGAATACCTTAGCCATGAGTTTCATGACTATCTAGTTGAGTGTGGGATTCTATCCCAACTCACTCCTTCTGGAACACCACAATGGAATGGTGTATCCGAAAGAAGGAATCATACCCTATTAAATATGGTACGATCTATGATGAGTCACACAGATCTTTCTATATCTTTTTGGGTATATGCTCTAGTCACAGTAGGCTTCACACTTAATCGTTTTCCATCCAAAGTTGTGATAAAGATGTTAGGGAAATCTCTTGCCGTGATATGGTTTTGATGTGTGTGGCAAAGGGTTTAAGTTAGGATGTATGGATTTAATATGTGCGTTGGAGTCTTGCAGGACTTAGTAATTCGCACATGAAGCATTAGTGAGTTTCACCTCTCATGACTCGGTCTTTGAGTCAGTGAAGGATGGCTTTGTAGAAGTTGTGCGCTTGGAGCATCCGAGGGACCGTCGGACGAGGAGCTTGGAGTGAAGCCGAAGGAAGTAGACTTTAGGGTGAGACACGAAGGATGGCGCTGCAGAGCCGTGCGCTTGGCGCATCCGAGGGACATGGCCGGACGAAGATAACTTCAATGGCGAGGGACTACGAGGGATGAGAGTGAGAGAATGTAACCCGGGATGGGGTAGTGCTCTTAGGTGAAACGTGGCCAATTGGCTAAGTGTCGGATGGGATTTCCTGACACCAGTCGACTGCCATGTAATGGTGGTCGACTACTCTAAGTCGACTATGACTCAACTAGTGTTCGAGTCTGGTTCAAGTGTCAACAATCGACTGCCATAGAATGACAGTCGACTGAGAGACCGCCAGTCGACTGATGAAAGAATTAGTCGACTGGTAGCAAGAGTTTCGGGCACAGAAGCTTGTCGAGCTCGCGGGTCACTCGACTGGAAGTCGACATCAGTCGACTGATGAAAGCATCATTCGACTGATCATATGACTGTTGGAAAATCAGCCCACGGATCCTGCAAATCCAGCCTGGAAGTAGCTATTATTGGGCAACAACTACAGTATCAGTCGACTGATAGGGACATCAGTCGACTGCTCCTGTGTCAACGGGAAGAAATCCTCTTCCTTTATAAAGAGGAAGGGTGTGGGGCTTTGGGGGCCTAATGCTTATGCTCTAAACTTCTCCCAACGTGCCCTAAAGAATTCCCACTCTTCTTACTTGTTATTATTCTATTCTATTATAAGAAGAGGGATTGTAAAGAGGTTACCTCCACCTAGCTTGGTGCAAAGGAGAGAATAGTGAAAGCTTGAGGAGTGATTCACCGTGGACGAATCGGACCGTGGATTAGCGGCATAGCGGTGAACCACGTTACATTGCGGTGTTAGCATTTGTATTCATATTCTTTACTTTGTCTTTAATTGTTTGTATTTGCATATTCCGCTTACGCTAATAGTTTTTTAGACGAGCAACGAACGAACGAATTCCACCGTCTACGACAAAGGCTATTCACCCCTCCTCTAGCCGGCCACATATCGACCCTACAAGTGGTATTAGAGCCAAGGTGCTTGTTGAGGACTAACCGTCAACACAATCACTATATCAAGAGATGGTCGACTCGAACATTCATCCACCGAAGTTTGAAGGAGAATTCTCTTGGTGGAAAAAGAGAATGGAGGTATTTTTTGAAATTATTTTAATTATGGAAAACGGTTTCGAAATGCCTAGGGATGAAGAAGGGGAGCCATTGGAAAAATCAAGGTGGAGCAAAAGCCAAAGGGAAGAGTACTTGGCAAACTCAAAAGCCAAACATCACCTCTACAATGTACTCCCCCAACAAGAAGTCAACCGGATAGGAGAGTGTGCTAGCGCCAAGGAGATGTGGGAGAAACTCATAGAGATTCATGAAGGCACATCCGAGGCCAAGCTAGCAAGGAGAGATGTCCTTCGCTCCCAATTATCCAATATCAATCTCGAAAAGGGAGAAAAGGTAAAATCCCTACACTCTAGGTTTAAGGAAATTCTAACCGATTTGACAAGTGTAGGGGAAAATCTCTCCAACTGAGATATGGTAATGAAGGCTATAGATGCCTTTCCCTGGTCCTCAAGATGGAGCTCAATGGTGGACTCTTTTTACATCTCCAAGAACCTAGAAGTTAGCACCTTGGAGGAATTTTTCTCAACCATGGAGCTCCACGAAACAAGGCTCGAAGGAGTAGTAGAAGAGCCAAGGTCTCAACCGTCGAGGGGAGTGGCGTTATTAGCCAACAAAGGGAATAAGAAGATGGAGACTCCCTCCTCCTCTGATGAAGCATATTCCTCCTCCTCCATGGATAGCACGGAAGAAGCATACATGGTAAGGAAGGTAAGGCGTGCTTTGAAAAATTTTAAATTTAATAAATCTAATGATAGGAGAAGAAGACCAAGGGGGAAGGTGATTTTCTACAATTGCCAAGGAGAGGGACATATAAGGGATAATTGTCCCCTCTTTAACAAGAGCAAAGAGGAGAAGAGAAAGAAGGAAGAAAAGAAGAAGAAGAAGGGGAGTAAGAAGACGGAAGAAGATAAGAAGGCCAAAGAAAAAGGGAAGGCCAAGGCAAGGACATGGGATGATCCCTGATGCGGACGGGTGAAGTCTGTTCACTCCTTTCCAATGCAGTGAAGCACGGATTGAGATCTCAGAGGGTTCTAACAGGCCGCAATCAGTAAAGAGTAAAAAGATGAAGTAGATGAAACGCAAAAACCAGCACCAGCAATCGAGACTCAGACACAAGATATAACGTGGTTCGGAATAAGGATTCCTACTCCACGGAGGTGAGTTTTCTCACCGGGAATGATGCCCAAGCACTTTCACTATGAAGATCCTCCTTTCCGGAAAGCGAGTTTCCGAAGGTGGAGGAGAAAAAGCCTTTCACAATAATCCCACCAGACGAAAAAAATACAAGAGATATAATAACGACAGGGCTCTATCCTTCTTCTCCGGTGAAGCGGTCGTCCTCCTCTTTCCTCTCCTCTTGCGTCTCCTCTCTCGCTCCCTGGGAATAATTGCCTCCTTCTTCTCTCTTGCTGGGTTGGAATAATTGCGGATCTCCCTCTCTCTTGCTGCCTCCTCCTCTTTTATCTCCCCTCTTTTTCTTCATCATAACGTCGTGGGTTATCTTCATCGTACACGTGGCCACCACCTTTCCCTGGAGAATAATTCTGTTACAGATATCAGGAGTGGAGACTCTTTGGAATGTTATGTGGGGCCTCCCAGGACGTTGCCTAACACCCTTTCCCTCCACTTTTCGAGCAACTAGGCTAGACTATTTCCCTCAACCTTCCGTGTTGAGGGAAGCTAGTTTTAGGTCTATAGCCCACGAGCGCCCTAGCCCTAGGGTTCCTCATCAACCCGAACCAATTCCTCTCCTTCCCGTGCCCAACTTCCCTTTGTAGGGATCAGATTGTGCTGGCTTCTTGGCAAAGTGCCCTCTGCCTCTCCTTTGTCGTATCAATTGCTTTCATTACCTCTCTCGTACCAATGGCTCTCAATACTCACCCGTGCCAATGGCTTACGAGGTTCGCCCGTGCCAATGGCTTCTGAGGTTCGCCCGTGCCAATGGCTTCTGAGGTTCGCCCGTACCAATGGCTCTCAGTACTCGCCCGTGCCAATGACTTCTGAGGTTCGCCCGTGCCAATGACTCTCAGTACTCGCCCGTACCAATCTTCCTTTCCTTTCTTAGCTGAGTCGTATATTCTGGGCCGGATCTTAGGTCACCCGCTAACCTCTCTATTGGGGATTATGCAAAGGAGATACCTGTAGTATCAATCCCTCTTCATCATCTTCATCCGAAGAAGAGAAAGAACATGTCTACTCAAACCTTGCCCTAATGGCATTTGACGACCTAGACTCCTCCTCCTACGAAAATGAAGAAGCAAGCTCAAGTGAGGAGAGCTCGTGTGAAGGGGGAGCTTCTTCTGTATCCTCATTATCGGGAGAGGATTTGGTAAGTGAGGTAACAAATCTTTCCCCTAAGAAATTATGTCAATTATTAGCCTCACTAAGGACTTGTTTAGGGCAAAGAAAAAGAACAAATACATGCTTGATCAAATTAAGGACTTAGAAGAAAAATTAGAAAAAACATGCTTAACTATTAATAATAATATTTCTTCTAGTCATGATGATGCATGCTCGCATGATAATTATATGCCTCTTGATGTTAATGATGCATGCATTGAGGAAAATAGGGTCCTAAGGGAAAAGGTAGATCATTTGACCAAGGCCCTAGAAAAGTTTACAATTGGCTCCAACACCCTTAACATGATCATAGGGAGCCAAAGGGCAAGTTTCAATAAGAAAGGCCTAGGATATAAGGAAAAGAAAAATAAAAAGGCCTATAAATGATTAATTGCTAGGGGTCAAGAGAAAAAGAAGACAATTGCTAGAAAATGGATCCCTAAGGAGTATTTAGTGAACCCCATAGGAAAGAACTTATTTTGGGTTCCTAAATCCATCCTTAAGGGTTAGGAAAACCCTAGGATAGTCAACCATATGGCCTTTATCTATATCATATTTTTGGTTGACTTAGGATCACGGGACAATATTTTTGAAATAGTGTTGGGTGATGATAATGTGCCCATAAATTGATAATAATTCTTAAATCATGATAATTAATGTAATTATTATATATATTTACAATCATGATTTATGATTTTGATATTTGACACATAGTAATGGGCATTAGGGTTTAAATCATGCTTTGGGTGATACTTGACTTATTATCATTTTATATCTAATGCATGATTGATAGATACATTTGTTTCATGATCATAATGTGAAATTAATTCATATATGTCTTTATGATCATGTGGGTTGTTAGGATGATACTTAACCTTGGGTAGAATTGCATGAAATTAAAGGTTAAGTATATACAAATACCTTTAGGATACATCTCACACTCACCATAGGCCACCATGATTGAAAACTTAGCATGAGTGAGATGATAGGATGATACTAATGGTCCACTAATGCCTATGACATTTAGATGGTCATTTGAAGTATCAAATAGCAATAATAGACCTATCATGGGGAAGGCTTATGTTTAATTCATAGACATATTGCCCAAAGATCATGGTTGGATATTTCATATGTTTCCAAAACAATTTCTTACTTTAAAATCTGTGTTCATGTTTTGAAACAATCCAAAGAAAAACTAGGTGCTAAAAGTGATACTAACTTGATCAAAACCTAGTTGTTTTTGAAACTTTTGGATTTTTGGAAAATATTAGAAAATAAAATGATTTTTCATGGAAAACTATTTTTCTCTGATAAAGGACCTTAAAAGAAATATGTTTCCCAAATTTCATGATTTTTTGAATTTTATAGATTTTCTAATGTATTTCTGAAATCCACCCTAAAAATCTGAAAAACACGAAATCTGCGTGTTAGTCGACTGGTAGTCTGAAAAAGTCTACTGATCGTCTGATAACATGTCCAGTAACTTCTTTTATCTGATTTTAAGGAATGTTTTGGGTTTTGTTTCCCTCTAAACTTGATGCTATACTTATATGAACTTTGTTTAATATTTTTTATGGTGTCAAAGGGGGAGAAATATATATGTTTAAGTAAGGGGGAATTATATTTAGGGGGAGTTTCATGTATTAAGGGGGAGAGTTGCTAATCATGTTTATTTACATGGTTTCATACCTTAGTATTTTATCAAATGTTTACCTAACTTAAACAGATTACCACACATGAAAAAGGGGGAGATTGTTAAGGCAATCTCTTGCCGTGATATGGTTTTGATGTGTGTGGCAAAGGGTTTAAGTTAGGATGTATGGATTTAATGTAGGGAGTTGCTTCGGAGGCTCTTTGGCTCCCATGTCCCCGGATTAAAATTTTCACTAATGAAAGAATTAATCCGGATGGGATGAGCTTCCTTAGCACAACCATTTCTGTTAGTAATATATGAGAGATGTCCTAAGGCAATCACCTTATGTATGAACCATTTATATGATAAATGAAGATTCACTATTTGAGTATACATGTTTTATGTATTTGATTGGATCTTAAACTCATTTACTGAATGTCCACGATACGATTCACAGCATGAGAGAATTTGTGATTGGATCACAACTAGTGAGTATCTCTACATGTGTAATTGTGATGTATCGGAATTATCCCTAGTCGATGAATTGATGAATCTGGACACCATCAATTCTGTTGAGACTAGCACGAGGTATACTCCTTGGTGTATCCAAGCAACTGATTCTCACTGGCTGGAGACATAGTGATGTCCGGAGTTAATCGTGGATGCTAGTTATGGTAACTAGTTCATTGAAGTGACCAGCCGTAAGACTTCATATGGTTCTCTGCATATATAGATATGTCAATGAAGTTCTTACTGTGGCTTAAGTGCGATGTTCCTTTGACTTGCGGTATTCAAGTAATCTTGATCATGGAGACTTATGCTTTGACATCTTAAGCAAACATCTCTAAGGAGATGTGGACCCGGGATGATTGGGTATAAGTCGAAGTGATCGAAGGTGTTTGAATAGTCTATAAAGGATTCACCACTCCTTGCGAGGAGATGTATACCCATGGCCTCTCGTCGGATTGTTACTAAAGTCTTTGGCCAAAGCATTACATGTTTAGAGTAAGGTACTCTTCGATACATGTGGAGTAACTAGAATCCGTGGGGCGAGGAAATGATACTTGGGCTAGGTGTGGCGTAGTCAGCCTAGTGGGGACTGACACAATAGACCATGTCCTGAACCAAGTGGGTATAAGATGAGTGAAGGGAATGGGGCACGATTCATTCGAGCTACTGAAGGGTTTCAGAAATAGTTCTGGATCAACCGTTGATTTTTTCGGTTAATTGGGGATCATGATGTACTACTAGGTGCCACTCATGATCGTTCTATAATTAATGGTTAATTATAGACGGCCAACATAAACCGAGAACCTATTTGGTCACACGCACAACGAGTGTAATCCAAAGGATTTAAAACGAGCTTGAGAATGAGATTCTCAGACCGAGAGAAACTATGTTTGGTTGGACCAAACATAAAGCGAGCATGAAATTGTTTCAGTCGCAATGGAAGTGTGGATGGACTGCGTCTTATGAAGACGTAATGGATGGACCAAAATGGTTTGGTTCTAATCCAATGGATAAGAATAAACCAAAGGGTTTGGTTTATTTTAAACGAATGAACCAAAAGTTGGTTCGGTTCGTTTTAACTTAAAATAAACCATTATGGTTTGGTTTATTTTAACTTATCTTAATGGAGCGGGTTAACGGGCTTTATGGATATGATCCATTAACCATTAAGAGAATTAGTTCTCTATAAAAGTGGGCTTAAGGGATTGTTAAACCCTAATCCAAAATCAAAACCCTAGCCTCCAAGGAGTTGCCGCCCAACCTGGTTGTGCCGCCCAACCTCCTTGCTTGAGATTGTGCTACCGTCAAGACCCTTGCGGCGTCAAGCTCCAGCCGGTGAACCTCCGGCGACCCTCCGGTGATCCCCTAAAAGGTTCGGCATCAAGGTGAGCTTTTGTCTCCTTGTTTTGGCCGGCGCCTATCTCCTCCACCAAGCTGTCCAGTTTTCTGGACAGCTTCTTCTCCTCTCGTCGGAGCGTCGTTTGGACGACGGTTAGTGCTCCGATAGCGCCTAACTTACCGGGGATTTGATCTCCGGTAATCCTCTGAGGTGGAGGACGAAGGATTCGTCAAACGTTTGACGAATACCTCCGGAGAAGCGAGTTTTGAGAACTCGTTTTGGATCCGAATTTGGATTCGGATCGTGATCATCTCTCGATCACGTCGTCTTCAACACGAGCCTAGTAACCCATACGAAGATGAAGCTCGTGACTTAGCGAAGTCATCCCGAGGAGCTCGGCGTGGATACGGATAGAGACGATTCTTACGAGGATCGTTCCGGTTGATGCCGTTCCCGCTACACGTCATACGGAAGGTATAACGTAGTTTAATTTCCTTTTATTGCAATTTTAATTTACGGTTATATCTACACTTGTTGTAATAGCATGTGTGTGTTGTGTGTGTTGTAATAAATAGGAGTATTTATTATTTTTATTACTTCCGCTGTGCTCATGTTTACGAAACATGATCGAACACACACACGCCGCGGTGCCGGAAACCCAACAGTGGTATCAGAGCCCAGGTTGTGTTTCGACATAATCGTAAAATGGTTTTTCGATAGTCATAATGTATTTCTGGAAATTTTCTAATTTTGGAAATTTAGAAGTATTTATGGAAATTTTTCAATTTTGGAAAGTCTTGTTGTATTTATTGAAATCTTCCACTTTTGGAAAGTTGGAAGTATTTATGGAAATTGATATTTTCCATAAATAAAATATTTGATTAGATTCTGGAAATTTGTTTCCTAATTTAATCATGATTTGATTTGAAATCAAATCTTAAAATATTTTATTTCCATAAGTAGTTTTAATGATTTAGGAAATTGGTTTCCTAAATAGATTTTCCTTAATCAAATAATTCCATGAATAAAATATGTGATTAGATTTGGAAATTTGTTTCCTAATTTAATTATGATTTGATTTGGAGAATCAAATCTTAAACATATTTTATTTCCATAAATAGTTATGACATATAAGGAAATATATACATGACATAATTGTATGCCATGTAATTGCATTAGATGCATAACATTATGCCATGTGTCGTGACATGTAGATGTATACCATGTATGCCATGCCATGTAGATAATAGTTATTTGCATGCAAAGAGGATGAGACATAAAACCTAACTCAATATTAAAGCCTACACCTTCCATTAATAGTGGTTAGAACCAGAGTTCATTTCTTGTTTGGGTTGTTGGACTCACTCCAAGCCGGCTCGAACACGAACATGTTCAAATCATTGGAATAGTTTAACTCTAATATGGTAAGAGTCGAGGTCAATCGTTAGTTTGGGTTGTTGGACTCACTCCAAGCCTGGCTAATTGGTTGAATGCGCTCTAACCATATTAAAACTATTTCGCGATTAATGGGTCGGCTTTAACTTGGAGCATCGATTTGTTGGACTCACTCCAAGGTCGATGTGAAGGGAGGTGCAGTTGGGTGCTATGCATATGATGCATACTTGTTAATGTGTTAACAACCCAATGTATGTGTAAACATTCAATTAGTTGATAGCACATTGTGATAGTTACATATACATGATATGTAATCGGTATACTTGATACCCACCATCATAGCTAAGAATGGCTTGTTGGACTCACTCCAAGGTTGTTCTTATCTATGATGGATATCAACCCATTCGGAGATGGACCTACGATCTCCCGAAGTGATTTTGGGGTTTTTGAATTCGAAAAATGAATGGGATTTATAAATGTATATTGATGCATTTTAAAATCATCTTTCTCATATATGCTCGTTTTGTATTTCTAAGTTAATATATTGATCATGATGTGTTTGAATTTGCATTCCATTTTGGATTCAAATAAATTGACTGGGCCAAACTTCTTGGACTGGCTTAGAAACTTGAGAATTGTTCTCAAGGTGAAAAGCTTGTGTATGTCCTCGAAGCGCCTCTTCCCGCTCGTCCTAGTGACGATGCAACTTTGGACCAATTGTTGGCCTATCAGAAACATGTGAGTGATTCTGAACAAATGAGTTGCATCATGCTAGCCACGATGGAACCCAAGCTACGACAGCAGCATGAGCATATGGATGCTCATATCGTAGTCCTTCATCTTTGTGAGTTGGTTGATGAGCAAGTGAGATTCGAAAGGTTCGAAGTCTCAAAGCTCCTCTTCACCTCTGAGATGCTAGGAGGTTCATCTGTGGTACTGCTCAATATGCTGAAGACTGTGGAGTCTTCTGAGAAGCATGAGCAGGGGACGGTGCTGTTAGTTGATTCCTCGAA
Organism: Wurfbainia villosa; assembly: GCA_025175895.1. Lineage (NCBI taxonomy): Eukaryota > Viridiplantae > Streptophyta > Magnoliopsida > Zingiberales > Zingiberaceae > Wurfbainia > Wurfbainia villosa. The sequence continues at coordinate 26,829,821 of CM046002.1, read as the reverse complement.
GAAAGGTTCTAAGAGGAAGTCAAAGGAACAGCATAAGGGAAAGAAGAGAAGGGCTAAGAAGGTAGAACTAGCTCAAAAGGGCACTTGCCATCATTATGGCAAGTAGGGCTATTTGCGAAGAAAGTGCAAGATTTATCTTGAGTCCGTGAAGAAGGATAGGGCATCGGATGCCTCATCTTCTTTAGAAATCTTCTTTATTGATTGTCATTCTATTTCCTCAGACACTTGGGTATTTGATACTGGGTGTGGCTCACATATATGTAATGACATATATGGGCTAAGGAATAGAAGAAGACTCGTCAAGGGAGAGTCAAAATTACGTGTTGGGAATGGAGCAATGGTTGCTGCACTCGCCATCGGAACGTATTTGTTGGAACTCCCTGTAGGACTTGTCTTAGAACTGGACAATTGCTTTTATGTTCCTTCGTTGATAAAGAACATCATTTCTATTTCTTGTTTAAATAGAAATGGGTACCATTTGACTTTTAGTAACAATTGTTGTTACATAACTTTGAATGGAGTTCTTTATGGGACTGGAACTTTAACCAATGGTGTTTATACGTTGGACGTATCCAGTGACATTTTCAATATCGAAGCGAGCAACACGCGTGCTCGAAAGGATAATCAAATAGACTCCTATATGTGGCATTGTCGTCTTGGCCATATAAGCAAGAAACGCATGTCCGAATTACACCGATGTGGAATTCTAGAATCGTTTGAATTGGATTCATACGATACATGCGAATCATGCTTAAAAGGCAAGATGACTAAGTTATCTTTTACAGGAAAAGGTGAACGAGTGGGAAAGTTACTAGGTCTAATACATACTGATGTATGTGGACCTATGTCAACTCAAGCTTTAGGAGGCTATAGCTACTTCATTACCTTCACCGATGATCACTCACGGTTTGGGTATGTGTTCTTGATGAAACACAAGTCTGAAGCCTTTGAAAGGTTCAAAGAATTCAGAAATGAAGTAGAGAAACAACATGACAAGAGTATTAAAATACTTCGATCGGATCGAGGAGGTGAATACTTAAGTCAAGAGTTTCTTGATTATCTAAGAGACAATGGCATATTGTCTCAATGGACTCCGCCCTATACACCACAGCATAATGGTGTATCTGAGAGGCGTAACCGGACCTTGTTGGACATGGACATGGTCAGGTCAATGATGAATCATGCAACTCTTCCCAAGTCCTTTTGGGGTTATGCACTTGATACCATTTGTTTACTTGTTAAAGATGAATGCCTACCAAGGTAGTCTCAACTACTCCATATGAGATATGGGCTAGTAAGAAACCTCATGTATCTTACTTGAAGATATGGGGTTGTCCCGCTTATGTGAAGCGATCGTATCGCATAAATGGATGCTAAGTCTGATAAATGTCTATTTATTGGATACCCTAAGGAAACAAGGGGTTACCAATTCTATCATCCTATGGAACAAAAGGTGTTTGTTTCAAGGCATGCTGTGTTTCTAGAGAAAGAGTTTCTCTTGCAAGAAAATAGTGGGAGTGTCGTCGAGCTTGAGGAGGCTCGAGAGACTCAAATAGACATTGATGAGATACCTGGTGAAGCACAACAGCCGACAACTCATAGTGATGAGCAATCGACTGGACCTATTGTAACACCACATCTTCGTAGATCTGGTAGAACACGCAATATTCTTGAGAGATATGGATTTCTCGTAAGTGAATCGAACGACGTGTTACTCATTGATGATGAGGAGCCTACCAGTTATGAAGAAGTGCTGACAAGTTCAGAAAGGGATAAGTGGCTTGGTGCCATGAAGTCGGAAATGGATTCCATGTATGAAAACCAAGTTTGGAACGTGGTTGACCCACCTGAAGGGATAAAACCTATAGGGTGCAAGTGGGTTTTCAAGAAGAAAACCGACATGGATGGTAATGTGATTACCTATAAGGCTAGATTGGTGGCGAAAGGATATCGTCAAAAGCAAGGTGTTGATTATGACGAAACCTATTTGCCTGTAGCTATGCTTAAATCCATTCGGATGCTCCTGGCCATAGCAGCTCATTATGATTATGAGATATGGCAGATGGATGTGAAAACAGCTTTCCTTAATGGAAACTTGCTCGAGGACGTGTATATGATACAGCCTGAGGGTTTCACATCGGTTGATAAAACCAAGGTATGCAAGTTGCGACGATCCATTTATGGATTGAAGCAAGCATCCAGGAGCTGGAATATCCGTTTTGATGAGACGATCAAAAGGTTTGATTTCTCACAAAATCCAGACGAACCTTGTGTGTACAAGAAGGTTAGTGGGAGTGCAGTCGAGTTCCTAGTATTGTATGTCGATGACATATTACTTATTGGAAACGATGTGTCAATCTTACAGTCAGTTAAGGTTTGGTTATCCAAGACATTCTCCATGAAAGACCTGGGAGAAGCAACCTACATCCTTGGGATTAAGATCTATAGAGATAGATCGAAACGGTTGCTTGGTCTTTCACAGTCTACATATATAGACCGAGTGCTAAAGAAAGGTTTAGCATGTTGGAATCCAAGAAAGGTTATCTGCCCATCAGGCATGGGGTACACCTTTCGAAGTCTATGTGTCCGCGCACAGAAGACGAGAGGATTTGCATGAGTAAGATTCCCTATGCATCCGCAATAGGATCTATCATGTATGTTATGTTATGTACGAGGCCCGATGTATCATATGCTCTGAGTGTCATGAGCAGATACCAGTCTGATCCAGGAATGGATCATTGGGTGACTGTTAAGACGATCCTTAAGTACTTAAGAAGAACTAAGGATACGTTCCTAATATATGGAGAAGGGTACATGGTGATACGTGGGTATACGGATGCCAGCTCCAGACAGACAAGGATGATTCCATGTCTTTGTCTGGGTATGTATTCACCTGGAATGGAGGCGCAATAAGTTGGAAAGGTTCCAAGCTTGACACTATAGCGGATTCTGCCACTAAGGCAAAATACATTGCAGCTTTGGCGAAGAAAGAAGCGGTTTGGATCAAGAAGTTCATCTCTGAACTTGATGTGGTCTCATCAATGATCCAAACATGTGCTTCGCCGCTATCATCTTATCAGAGAGATCATCAGTAGGAACGAAATACAACTCGAGAAAATTCCCACTGAAAGGAACTTAGCGGATCCTTTGACTAAAGCATTACCTCAAAGTAAGTTTGAGGGTCATGTTGGTGCTTATGGTATTGGATACCGTAGCGATTGGCATTAGGCCAAGTGGGAGTCTGTTAGTAATATATGAGAGATGTCCTAAGGCAATCGCCTTATGTATGAACCATTTATATGATAAATGAAGATTCACTATTTGAGTATACATGTTTTATGTATTTGATTGGATCTTAAACTCATTTACTGAATATCCATGATACGATTCACAGCATGAGAGAATTTGTGATTGGATCACAACTAGTGAGTATCTCTACATGTGTAATTGTGATGTATCGGAATTATCCCTAGTCGATGAATTGATGAATCTGGACACCATCAATTCTGTTGAGACTAGCACGAGGTATACTCCTTGGTGTATCCAAGCAGCTGATTCTCACTGGCTGGAGACATAGTGATGTCCGGAGTTAATCGTGGATGCTAGTTATGGTAACTAGTTCATTGGAGTGACCAGTAAGACTTCATATGGTTCTCTGCATATATAGATATGTCAATGAAGTTCTTTCTTGTGGCTTAAGTGCGATGTTCCTTTGACTTGCGGTATTCAAGTCATCTTGATCATGGAGACTTATGCTTTGACATCTTAAGCAAACATCTCTAAGGAGATGTGGACCCGGGATGATTGGGTATAAGTCGAAGTGATCGAAGGTGTTTGAATAGCCTATAAAGGATTCACCACTCCTTGCGAGGAGATGTATACCCATGGCCTCTCGTCGGATTGTTACTAAAGTCTTTTGCCAAAGCATTACATGTTTAGAGTAAGGTACTCTTCGATACATGTGGAGTAACTAGAATCAGTAGGACGAGGAAATGATACTTGGGCTAGGTGTGACGTAGTCAGCCTAGTGGGGACTGACACAATAGACCATGTCCCGAACCAAGTGGGTATAAGATGAGTGAAGGGAATGGGGCACGATTCATTCGAGCAGCTCTTGAAGGGTTTGAAATAGTTACGGATCAACGGTTGATCTTTTTTTAATTGGGGATCATGATGTACTACTAGGTGCCACTCATGATCGTTCTATAATTAATGGTTAATTATAGACGCCAACATAAACCGAGAACCTATTTGGTCACACGCACAACGAGTGTAATCCAAAGGATTTAAAACGAGCTTGAGAATGAGATTCTCAGACCGAGAGAAACTATGTTTGGTTGGACCAAACATAAAGCGAGCATGAAATTGTTTCAGTCGCAATGGAAGCGTGGATGGGCTGCGTCTTATGAAGATGTAATGGATGGACCAAAATGGTTTGGTTCTAATCCAATGGATAAGAATAAACCAAAGGGTTTGGTTTATTTTAAACGAATGAACCAAAAGTTGGTTCGGTTCGTTTTAACTTAAAATAAACCATTATGGTTTGGTTTATTTTAACTTATCTTAATGGAGCGGGTTAACGGGCTTTATGGATATGATCCATTAACCATTAAGAGAATTAGTTCTCTATAAAAGTGGGCTTAAGGGATTGTTAAACCCTAATCCAAAATCAAAACCCTAGCCTCCAAGGAGTTGCCGCCCAACCTGGTTGTGCCGCCCAAGCTCCTTGCCGCCCAGCTTGATTGTGCTGCCGTCAAGACCCTTGCCGGCGTCCAAGCTCCAGCCGGTGAACCTCCGGCGACCCTCCGGTGATCCCCTAAAAGGTTCGGCATCAAGGTGAGCTTTTGTCTCCTTGTTTTGGCCGGCGCCTATCTCCTCCCCCAAGCTGTCCAGTTTTCTGGACAGCTTCTTCTCCTCTCGTCGGAGCGTCGTTTGGACGACGGTTAGTGCTCCGATAGCGCCTAACTTACCGGGGATTTGATCTCCGGTAATCCTCTGAGGTGGAGGACGAAGGATTCGTCAAACGGTTGACGAATACCTCTCCGGAGAAGCGAGTTTTGAGAACTCGTTTTGGATCCGAATTTGGATTCGGATCGTGATCATCTCTCGATCACGTCGTCTTCAACACGAGGCTAGTAACCCGTACGAAGACGAAGCTCGTGACTTAGCGAAGTCATCCCGAGGAGCTCGGCGTGGATACGGATAGAGACGATTCTTACGAGGATCGTTCCGGTTGATGCCGTTCCCGCTACACGTCATACGGAAGGTATAACGTAGTTTAATTTCCTTTTATTGCAATTTTAATTTACGGTTATGTCTACACTTGTTGTAATATCATGTGTGTGTTGTGTGTGTTGTAATAAATAGGAGTATTTATTATTTTTATTGCTTCCGCTGTGCTCATGTTTACGAAACATGATCGAACACACACACGCCGCGGTGCCGGAAACCCAACAATTTCGTCATCCTGCTAACAACTTGAGTGGTCGCTTGAACAAACTAGTTGTTAAGCAACACAACTCTTCTAGGTGGTTAGCCGCGGAAGAGACGACAGACGGATCGCCGGTTTTTGTGTTTGTCTTCGGGGTCCATGATTATACAATATATATTCATACACATACATGTATAATCAAGACATAAAAGAACATGCTCAGATCTGTAAATAAAAAGAAAAACTTTATACCTTATGATCTTCTACCGTATGTCCTATCCTTCTCGTGGACGACGTGTGGACGAAGATCCTCCATGAGTAGAAGCCTTCTAGATCGCGTTCTTCCCTTCCTTGTCCGCTGCGAACAAAGAGAAGAACCAACAAATACCTATCCTTTCTAGAACCGGCCACCAAATTAGGGAATTTGGTTCAACCGTCGGCCAAGGAGCAAGTGGATGAAGCGCCAACCAACTTGAAGAGGGGTTGCCGCCGGCCACCAAGGAGAAAGGGAGGAGGAAGAGCACCGGCCACCAATGGAAGGAGAACCGCCGGCTAAGGAATAAGAGAGAGGCCTTGAGAATGGGTGCCGGCCAAGTCTAGATGGAAGAAGGTTGGGTGCCGACAACTTCTTGGAGGAAGGAGGTTGCCGCCCAAAAAAAAAAACCCTAGCTCCTAAACCCTAGCCGCCCACTTGTGGAAGAGCCAAACCCTAGCCCTCTATTGATTATATTGCCACCCAAGCCTAAGCCCCCTATTTATAGAATTGGGCTTAAGCCTCCTTTAATCTCCACCGTCGGATCTAGGGATTTAATCTCTACCCTCGGATCTAGGGTTTTATCCCAACCGTCGGATCTAAGGTTTCATCCCAACCGTCGGATCTAGGATTTCATCCCAACCATCGGATCTAGGTTTTGTTTTACATTCTTGGATCTAGTCTTCACAAGGATTATATTAGGCTACGATAGGGACCATAAGGAGGAGTTGGATCTTGGCCACCCGATGGATCGAAACCACATAAACTTGATCCATCAATGATGTTCCATTCCACTAGAGGATCATCATTGAACTACCTCACCAACCCCCATAAATTAATATGGGCTCCATATATTATTTGTACATTAATCTCCCCGTGTTTAAGATATCGAATGTCCGTCAATTAATTGATTTACTGACCATCAATTAATTAACATCTAATTCCTCGAGTAGTACCACTCAACCTTATCATCATGTTGACTAAGTCAACCAGCTGGGTTTACATGATGAACCTTATGAGCTCCTCAAGGGGACATCATCAACCTAATATATAGGACACGGTTTCCTCCTATAATCAACGGCACACCATGTAAATAATTTCATTTCCCAACTTACCGGGCATATTGATTTAATCCATCTAAATCTCACCCTTTGGTAAATCAAAGAAATAAATACTAAGTACATGTGCCCGTTATTATATCGGGATTAAGAGCATGTACAACATAATATCCGAGGTCCGATTCAATTATGTAGTCAGTACTAAATTGAATCACCTCTATGTCGGTCTTGCTCAATACACCTAAGTGTACTAGTGTAACTTTATGTTCAAGACAAAACAATACCAAGCTACACTACAACCATGCCAATGGATTGTCCAAAACCATCTTGGTCGTGAGCCTCTACTTATATTTTACAAGGGACTGATAACATGATCTTCTGTGCCACACCAAGCACCATGTTATCTACAATGTAAAATATTAGACAATATGCACACATATATAATAAATATATAAAGTGCAAAACAATGATCATGTGATTCTTATTCCAAAATAAAATGTTCATACAAAAAGAGCTAGACTTTCAGTATACATTCCAACAATCTCCCACTTATACTAAAAGACTATGCCGTCATCACTCTGCCATACATCTGATCCCCATGTCCTTCACATGCCTATCAAACACTTTCGCTGGAAGGGCCTTAGTGAATGGATCCGCCAGGTTATCCTCTGATGCAATCTTGGCGACAGCAACTTCTCCTCGCTTTACGATCTCTCGTATAAGGTGGTACTTGAGCTCTATGTGTTTACTCGCCTTATGGGCTCGTGGTTCCTTCGAGTTTGCAACTGCACCACTGTTATCACAATAAATTGTGATAGTTCTGGGCAAACCAGGAATCACATCCAAGTCCATCAGTTCTGAGCCCATCTGACATCCTTGGCGCCTCAGGCTGCCACATACTCAGCTTCCATGGTAGAGTTCGCCACGCATTTCTGCTTGACACTCCTCCATACTATGGCTCCACCTCCAAAAGTAAACACAAACCCTGAGGTAGACTTACTCTTGTCCCTATCTGATTGGAAATCCGAATCCGTGTAACCCACAAGGACTAATTGATCTGCCCGGTAAACCAGCATATAATCCCTAGTCCTTCTCAGGTACTTCAATATATGCTTTACCGCAGTCCAATGTCCCTGTCCAGGATTACTCTGATATCTGCTAACCATGCCCACGGCAAAGCAGATATCCGGTCTCGTACATAGCATAGTATACATAAGGCTTCCTACTACCGAAGCATAAGGAACCGCCTTCATGTCCTCTATCTCCTTTGAAGTTTTGGGACACATCTCTTTAGATAAAGGAACTCCATGCCTAAAAGGTAGAAAACCTTTCTTGGAGTTCTGCATGCTAAAACGAGCAAGGATAGTGTCAATGTATGAAGCTTGAGATAAGCACAACATCCTTTTCTGGCGATCCTTATAACTTTGATCCCAAGGATGTGTCCCACTTCTCCCAAGTCCTTCATGTCAAACTGTTTGGACAACCATACCCTTACGTCTGATAACACTTTGATATTGTTGCCAACTAACAAAATGTCATCTAAGTATAGTACAAGAAACACCACTACATTTTCGTCACATCTCTTGTATACACAAGGCTCATCCGGACTTTGAATAAATCCATATGACTGGATTACCTCATCAAAGCGGATGTTCCAAGATCTAGAAGCTTGCTTCAATCCATAAATGGACCGATTAAGCTTACATACAAGATGCTCTTTGCCTTTAGTAATGAATCCCTCTGGTTACCGCATATAGATGTTCTCCTCAAGACATCCGTTAAGGAAAGCTGTCTTGACATCCATCTGCCAAATCTCATAATCCATATGAGCAGCTATAGATAAGAGAATCTGGATAGACTTAAGCATAGCTACCGGTGAAAAAGTCTCCTCATAATCGATACCCTCTTTCTGAGTATACCCTTTCGCAACAAGCCTAGCTTTGAAGGTCTCAACCTTCCCGTCTACTCCTCTCTTTCTCTTGTAGATCTACTTGCATCCAATGGTTTTTACACCATCGGGTGGTTCTACTAGCTCCCAGACCTGATTAGAATCCATAGATTCTATCTCTGAATTCATCGCTCTTTGCTAAGATACCGCATCTCTATCTTGGATTGCCTCATCATATGTCCAGGGATCAGGTTCATGTTCACCAGGGACTAAGTCCGAAGACTCTCCCAAAAACATGAATCTCTCGGGTTGTCTAACAACCCTCCCACTATGATGAGGTGTCTGCTGTGTATGCTCTGTGACACGCGGTGCTGTGACTTGTGGTGTCTCCTCTTGTACCGATGGTACTGAAGTCGGGACTTCCCCTGTTAACTCCTCAAGAACAATCCTACTCATGGGCTTGTGGTTCATCACATAGTCCTCCTCTAGAAATCTGGCATTCGTACTCACGATCACCTTCTGATCTCTAGGACTATAGAATAAACCACCCTTCGTTCCCTTATGGTAGCCAACAAACAAGCGTACTTTTGTACGAGATTCCAACTTACCAGCATCTCCCTTCAGCACATGTGCTGGACTACCCCAAATCCGAATATGTCTTAGACTAGGCTTTCGCCCAGTCCACAACTCTGTGGGAGTAGAGCGTACTGACTTAGATGGAACCAAGTTCAGAATGTATGCTGCTGTTTCTAGAGCAAACCCCCAGAATGAATCAGGTAACTCAGAATAACTCATCATCGATCTGACCATCTCCATAAGAGTCTTATTCCTTCGCTCCGCCACACCATTCTGCTGGGGTGTGCCAGGTGCTGACAATTGGGATTGAATCCCAGCCTCTGATAAGTAACTCCTAAACTCTCCCAAGAGGTACTCGCCACCACGATCAGATCGTAATGTCTTGATACTTTTACCTTGACGGTTCTCCACATCAGCCTTGAATTCTTATAACCTGTCAAAGCATTCAGACTTGCGGGGCATCAAGTAAATGTATCCATATCTTGAATAATCATCTATAAAAGAGACGAAATATTCAAAACCACCCCTTGCCTGGATAGACATAGGACCGCACAAATCAGAATGAACCAATTCTAACACATCTTTGGCTCTATACCCCTTGGCCTTGAAAGGCCTCTTGGTCATTTTACCTTCTAAGCAAGATTCACAAGTTGGGAGATCCTCCACCACTAATGAACCCAAAGGTCCATCAGCTATCAACCTTTGAATTCTACTTAGGTTAATATGACCAAGCCTTAGATGCCAAAGATATGTTTGGTTCATCTGCAAAGGTTCTTTTCTCTTATTAGATTTAGAAGATGAATTATTTACTTCTATATGCATCATGGGAGTTTTCGGTTCAAGAGTATATAAATTGCCAACCAATGTACCAGAACAGATAATCTCCCTATTCCTTTTTATAACCACTTTGTCATTAAAAGAAACAGAATATCCATCCATAAAAAATTTAGAAACTGAAATTAAATTCTTTCTAAAAGTAGGTACATAAAGACAATTTCTCAAAACCAAAACTTTATTCCTATCAAAAGATAAATAAACGTCTCCCACTGCAATAGCCGCCACCTTTGAAGCATTGCCCATGAAGACGGTAATCTCTCCCTCAGCTAGTCGTCGGGTTTCCTGGAACCCCTACAAAGTATTGCAGACATGATCAGTGGCTCCTGTATCTACACACCAGGCACTGGTAGATAACACCGCTAAACATGTTTCAACAACTAAACAAGAAGATATACTTTTGTTCTTTCGGCGAGGACAGTCCGCCTTCCAATGTCCAGTCTGCTTGCAAGTGAAGCACTTGCCTTTCGGCTTCTTCACTCCTGCCTGAGGTCCCACTGCCACTTTCTTTGCTCCACCTTGCTTCTTCTTCTTCTTACCTTTTGGTTTAGAGGAAGAAACCTTCTGAGTGACCATGGCTTGAGCACTTTGACGAAAAAGCCCCTCTGTCGCCTGGAGTTCTGTCAGAAGCTCCACCAACGAATACAACCTCTTGTTCATGTTGTAGTTGAGGCGGAACTGCTCAAAACTCCTAGGCAGAGACTGGAGAATGATATCGACCTGGGTTTCCCCATCGATCTCAGCTCCGAGGACTTCCATCTCATTAAGATGAGCCATCATCTTGAGAACATGATCCCTAACGGGTGTTCCCTCGATCATGGTGGTCGTCATCAAGTTTCTCATTGCCTCCTGCCTAGCCGTCCTACTCTGATGTCCGAAAAGTTCCTTGAGATTGAATATCATGTCATAAGCTGTGGCTATGGCCTAATGCTGATGTTGCAGCACATTTGACATAGATGCCAAAATGTAACACCGCGCCATCTCATCTGCCTTAACCCATTTCTTATAACGTTCTTTCTCCTTTTCATCAGAGTCATCAGAGGGCTTAGGAGGACAGACCTCGAAGAGTACAAATTTGTACTCCTCCGCAGTTAAGACAATATCCAAGTTTCTTTTCCAATCAATGTAGTTTGGTCCAGTAAGTTTGTTTTCTTTTAAAATCACAGCAAGTGGGTTGAAAGCCATTTGAAAATCCTAAAAATCATAATGATCAAAATATTAGATTTCAAATATTATTGATTCCTCAAAAACAATAAAATTCTAAAATCAACCAACACCGAGAATATCGCATGCCACGATACTGTGGACGTATACGAATTCTACATTTGTAAGAGGAGGTTTTACCCATTAATTTTATTATCTTGTCAACCTTACTTTTTGACAAATAAAATTAATAGTTGGTTCCTCTTTGGCCCTACAAATAAAAGCAGTGACTCCGATGGGGAGGATACTTTTAATTTGCATCTAAGTGTGCACCATTACACGATACTAAGGGAATTATTTCGGATTATGTGCCTTACCGATGGGGAAGTACACACGCTCCTTAATAATTTCCTATAACCATTATTTTACCTAGTGATCCACAAACAAACCCATCCGATGGGGAGGAAGGCACTCAGAGCCAACGCGCAAGTTTGTTGCATCACACGTCAAATTGTAATGGAGGCTGCGGGAATTAATTAAAATGTCCCTCTCCCACTTAGTAAATTGAAAATGAGGAATTTTAAAACAAACACAACATGCATATAAAACAAATAAGCAATAAATATGGAAAAAATAGAATTTTTCCAACTATTATGGCATTGTCCTCCAATATGCATCCCGTCGTGTTGCCACCTCGTCCGCTCCATCTTTTCCCGTGCGCAAGTCACCAAAGAGATCCGAGCCGAGATAAGACTATTTTAATTTACATCCATCGATCCTATACTCCACGAAGGAGTGTACAAATAATCTAGATCGAAAGTAAACTAAAATGAGCGGCTAAACAATGTCGTATTTAATTACAAAAATTAAATACTAATCTAGCCTCGTCAACCCCGAGGATTCAAATAATAAATATGTACACACATCCAATCACATACACACATATGGCCATAATAGTCGGATCTTATGCCTGCAACCAAAGAGTTAAACTACGCATATCCTACTATTATCCGGCACATATAATATATGAATAAGTGCATAAAAATTAACCGAATCCTAAACACACAAAACTGGAAACCGTGGCTCTGATACCACTTGTAGGGAGTTGCTTCGGAGGCTCTTTGGCTCCCATGTCCCCGGATTAAAATTTTCACTAATGAAAGAATTAATGCGGATGAGATGAGCTTCCTTAGCACAACCATTTCATCATCGTGTTAACAACTTGAGTGGTCGCTTGAACAAACTAGTTGTTCAAGCAACACAACTCTTCTAGTTGGTTAGCCACGGAAGAGACAACGGACGGATCGCCGATTTTTGTGTTTGTCTTCGGGGTCCATGATTATACAATATATATTCATACGCATACATGTATAATCAAGACATAAAAGAACATGCTCAGATCTGTAAATAAAAAAAAAACTTTATACCTTACGATCTTCTACCGTATGTCCTATCCTTCTCGTGGACGACGTGTGGACGAAGATCCTCCACGAGTAGAAGCCTTCTAGATCGCGTTCTTCCCTTCCTTGTCCGCTGCGAACAAAGAGAAGAACCAACAAATACCTATCCTTTCTAGAACCGGCCACCAAATTAGGGAATTTGGTTCAACCGCCGACCAAGGAGCAAGTGGATGAAGCGCTGGCCAACTTGAAGAGGGGTTGCCGCCGGCCACCAAGGAGAAAGGGAGGAGGAAGAGCACCGGCCACCAATGGAAGGAGAACCGCCGGCTAAAGAATAAGAGAGAGGCCTTGAGAATGGGCGCCGGCCAAGTCTAGATGGAAGAAGGTTGGGCGCCGGCAACTTCTTGGAGGAAGGAGGTTGCCGCCCACTTGTGGAAGAGCCAAACCCTAGCCCTCTATTGATTATATTGCCGCCCAAGCCTAAGCCCCCTATTTATAGAATTGGGCTTAAGCCTCCTTTAATCTCCACCGTCGGATCTAGGGATTTAATCTCCACCGTCGGATCTAGGGTTTTATCCCAACCATCGGATCAAAGGTTTCATCCCAACTGTCGGATCTAGGATTTCATCCCAACCGTCGGATCTAGGTTTTGTTTTACATTCTTGGATCTAGTCTTCACAAGGATTATATTAGGCTACGATAGGGACCATAAGGAGGAGTTGGATCTTGGCCACCCGATGGATCGGAACCACACAAACTTGATCCATCAATGATGTTCCATTCCACTAGAGGATCATCATTGAACTACCTCACCAACCCCCATAAATTAATATGGGCTCCATATATTATTTGTACATTAATCTCCCCGTGTTTAAGATATCGAATGTCCGTCAATTAATTGATTTACTGACCATCAATTAATTAACATCTAATTCCTCGAGTAGTAGCACTCAACCTTATCATCATGTTGACTAAGTCAACCAACTGGGTTTACATGATGAACCTTATGAGCTCCTCAAGGGGACATCATCAACCTAATATATAGGACACGGTTTCCTCCTATAATCAACGGCACACCATGTAAATAATATCATTTTCCAACTTACCGGGCATATTGATTTAATCCATCTAAATCTCACCCTTTGGTAAATCAAAGAAATAAATACTAAGTACATGTGCCCGTTATTATATCAGGATTAAGAGCATGTACAACATAATATCCGAGGTCCGATTCAATTATGTAGTCAGTACTAAATTGAATCACCTCTATGTCAGTCCTGCTCAATACACCTAAGTGTACTAGTGTAACTTTATGTTCAAGACAAAACAATACCAAGCTACACTACAACCATGCCAATGGTTTGTCCAAAACCATCTTGGTCGTGAGCCTCTACTTATATTTTACAAGGGACTGAAAACATGATCTTCTGTGCCACACCAAGCACCATGTTATCTACAATGTAAAATATTAGACAATATGCACACATATATAATAAATATATAAAGTGCAAAACAATGATCATGTGATTCTTATTCCAAAATAAAATGTTCATACAAAAAGAGCTAGGCTTTCAGTATACATTCCAACATTTAATATGTGCGTTGGAGTCTTGCAGGACTTAGTAATTCGCACATGAAGCATTGGTGAGTTTCACCTCTCATGACTCGGTCTTTGAGTCGGTGAAGGATGGCTTTGCGGAAGCCGTGCGCTTGGATCATCCGAGGGACCGCCGAACGAGGAGCTTGGAGTGAAGCTGGAGGAAGTAAACTTCAGGGCGAGATGCGAAGGATGGCGCTGTAGAGCCGTGCACTTGGCGCATCCGAGGGACATGGTCGGACGAAGATAACTTCAAAGGCAAGGGATTCCGAGGGATGAGAGTGAGCGAATGTAACTCGGGAAGGGGTAGTGCTCTTAGGTGAAACATGGCCAATTGGCTATGTGTCAGATGGGATTTCTCGACACCAGTCGACTGCCATGTAATGGTGGTCGACTACTCTAAGTCGACTGTGACTCGACTTGTGTTCGAGTCTAGTTCAAGTATCAACAGTCGACTGCCATGGAATGGCAGTAGACTGAGAGACCACCAGTCGACTGATGAAAGAATCAGTCAACTAGTAGCAAGAGTTTCGGGCACAGAAGCTAGTCGAGCTCGCAGGTCACTGACTGGAAGTCGACATCAGTCGACTGATCATATGACTATTGGAAAATCAGGTCGTAGATCTCGCGAATCCGGCACGAAGTAGCCGCGTATTGTGCAACGGCTCTGATGTCGATCGGCCGATCGATAGGGACATCGATCGACCGGAAGAAACCCTCTTCCTCTATAAAGAGGAAGGGTATGGGGCTTTGGAGGCCTAATGCTTATGCTCTAAACTTCTACCAACGTTCCCTAAAGAATTCCCATTCTTCTTACTTGTTATTATTCCATTCTATTGTAAGAAGAGGGATTGTAAAGAGGTTACCTCCACCTAGCTTGGTGTAAAGGAGAGAATAGTGAAAGCTTGAGGAGTGATTAACCGTGGACGAATCGGACCATGGATTAGCAGCGTAGACATGAACCACGTTACATTGCGATGTTAGCATTTGTATTCATATTCTTTACTTTGTCTTTAATTGTTTGTGTTTGCATATTCCTCTTGCACTAATAGTTTTGTAGATAAGCAACGAATGAACGAATTCCACCGTCTACGACAAAGGCTATTCACCCCCCCTCTAGCCAGCCACATATCGACCCTACAAAAGACACCATATACAATATGGACAAGGGAAAATCCCAAGATGTCTTTCATGAGGATTTGGGGTTGTGAGGCTTACGTTCGACGTCATGTTTCAGACAAACTGGGACCCAAATCCGATAAGTGTTATTTTATTGGATATCCCAAGGAAACGAAGGGATATTACTTCTACATTCCCAGTCATCACAAAGTGTTTGTGGCAAAGACTGGGGTATTTCTAGAAAGGGACTTTATTTCTAGAAAAACTAGTGGGAGTACATTCGATCTTGAAGAATTTCAAGATATGGACCATAGCACTGAGGCCGAGATAGAGGTTGAATAGGAACCACAAAGTGTTGTGGATGATGAGATTGTTGCACAAAGAGTTATGGAACAACAACCTTTTCAAATGGACCTACCTCTTCGCAGGTCTGATAGGGTACGTTGTCAGCCTGAGAGATACTCATTTATCTTGTCTGACCATGATGACATTATGCTCGTTGAGAATGAGCCTACCTCCTATCAGGAAGCTGTGATGAGCTTAGATTCTGAGAAATATCTTGAGGCCATGAGATCCGAGATAGAATCCATGTACACTAACCAAGTATGAACTTTCGTTGATCCACCTAAAGGCATCAAAACCATTGGGTGTAAGTGGGTCTTTAAGAAAAAGACTTACATGGATGGACTTACGCAAACCTATAAGGGTCGATTGATAGCTAAAGGTTTCAAGCAAATTCATGGTATTGACTATGATGAAACTTTTTCTCCATTTTCGATGTTTAAGTCCATTCGAATCATGCTTGCTATTGCAGCGTACCACAATTATGAGATCTAGCAGATGGATGTCAAAATCACATTTCTGAATGGAAACTTGCTTGAGGATGTGTACATGACACAACCTGAGGGTTTTGTAGATTGACAGCATACTGGCAAAGTATGCAAGATGCAAAGGTCCATTTATGGGCTAAAGCAAGCTTCTCAAAGCTGGAATCTTCGATTTGATGATGCGATCAAACAATTTGGTTTCATCAAGAATGAAGATGAACCCTGTGTCTACAAGAGGGTTAATGGGAACACAGTTGTCTTCCATGTATTGTATGTGGATGACATACTACTCATTGGGAATGACATCCCTTCACTACAATCTGTGAAGACTAAGCTGGGGAAGTGTTTCTCAATGAAGGACTTAGGTGAAGCAGCTTGTATTCTAGGCATCAAGATCTATAGAGATAGATCTAAGAGATTGCTTGTCCTAAGTCAGAGTACATATATTGACATGGTATTACTATGGTTTTCCATGCAGAATTTCAAGAAAGGATTTCTGTCAATGTCACATGGTGTGAGTCTTTCGAAGACTCAAAGTCCCTATTCTAGAGAGGAGAGAGACTGTATGGATAAGATCTCTTATGCATCTGCTATAGGATCCATCATGTACGCCATGCTATGTACTTGTCCTGATGTCTTGTATTCTTTGAGCATGACGAGCAGATACTAGTCAGATCTAGGTGAGCGTCACTGGATAGCGATCAAAAATATTTTTAAGTACTTAAGAAGGACTAAAGAATATTTCTTGATATTTGGAGACATTGGGGAATTAGCTATAAAGGGTTACAATGATGCCAGCTTCCAAACAGACTAGGATGATTATAGATGGTAGTCAGGGTTCGTGTTTTGCTTTAATGGTGGCGCTGTGAGCTGGAAGAGTTCGATGTAGGACACAGTTACTGATTCTACAATAGAGGCTGAGTATATTGCTGCATCAGAGGCAGCAAAGGAGGCAGTTTGGATCCGCAAGTTCATTACTGAGCTTGGGGTGGTTCCTAGCATAGCAGTTCCTATAGATCTGTATTATGACAACAATGGAGCGATTGCATAGGCTAAGGAACCTCGCTCACACCAGCGGACTAAACACATACTACGACGCTTCCATCTCATTGGAGAGATTATCGATAGAAGAGATGTGAAGATTTGCAGAATATCCACAGAGGATAACATCGCAGATCCCTTGACCAAGGATTTGGCACAGAAAAAGCATGATGGTCACACTAGGTCATTGGGTATTAGATACTATAGTGATTGGACTAGTGCTAGTGGGAGATTGTTAGTGAAAGCCCTAGAGCCGATCATGTGATGATTGTTATAAGGACTTGTTGTATCATATTCCTATATATATTTATAAAGGAATTGCTTTATGGTTATTATACTTACTTGTATTTGTGCCAAATAACTAAGTATAATAGTGTCCTTGAGTAGAAGGTTCTTATCAATATCAATCGATTGGTTGAATCGATAATAAGATGATATAGAGAATACTACTCTTAATCATTCCTAATCAAGTATTAATATTCAGGGACAATGTTAATGCAAAGAGACTAGCATGTAGGTCAACTCGATGACTTGATCTCACAAGTCATGGATATGAGATATCAAGTTGACACATGGGTATGCATTGGAGAATGTATATTAAATGACCCGCCATGAGAAAGTATCATGGATCATTATATGAGTGTCATATACTTTCTCATATGACTATTAGTCCTTCGATCTGAAGTCACCATGGTTCCCTACATAAGGAGTTGTATAATTTAGCTTCGTCAAACATCACCCGTAAATGGGTGGACTATAAAGGCGATTATTGGGTATGTAACAAATTATGCGGAGGGATGTGAGTGATGTAGATGGGATCTTTCTATCCTATATGACGGGAGTGATATCATGATTTTTGATAGAGTGAGACCACTAAGTGCATGGCCATGCCCAAATGAGTCAATATGAGATATTGAGCTCATTTGATTAGAGTGAGTCTACTTGGAGTTCAAGATATAGTTTGTTCAGAGGATGACACGGTCTATGACTCAATTGATCAATCTAGATGTCAAGGATAGAGGGACATTGTCACATATTGTGAGAGTCACAATTAGTAGTCACAAAGGTGATGTTGGATCTCAACATTCTTGTAACTTGGGTTGCATTGGTGTGTTGCTAGATATTGCTCATTGCTTATATTTCTAAATCAGTTTAGGAGCATTGCCAATGTTATAAGAACCTATAGGGTCACACACAAAGGGAAATTAGATGGAGATTAGGTTCATATGATGGACCAAGAGGATTAGGTTCATGTGATGAACCAAATTGGATTAAGATTAATCCAAATTAGACTAATTGAGTTGGAATCAATTTGATTCAAGTGTTGAATGAGCCTAATTTAGATTTGATTCATTGAGTCAATTAAAACTAATGAATAGAGATTCATTAAATTAAATTGACTTGAATCAAAGGTTGGATTTGATCTACCATGGGAGATAAAAGAGGTCAAGTTTGACTTGACTTGAGAGGGAAGATGAAGGGGCAAGTTTGACTTGACCAAATGCCAGTTCATGGTGACTTGGCATAGGGGCCGGCCAATGATGATGTTCCACATCATCATGGACACATCATGGTGTGCCACCTCATGGGGAAGACCGAGAGCCATGGCTCTTGGTATTACATGGAGGTATTTATCCCTCCTTAATGTGGTCGGCCAAAGAATGAATGAGTTAGTGGTGCATTGATTTCATCTTCTTCCTCCTCTCATCTCTTGCTCTCTCCCTCATCCTCCATTGTTGTGACCTCCAAGGGTGCTAGCACACTCTAAGTTGTCTACTCCACCTTTTATTCGTGTTGATATGTGTAGAGGAGTGTACACTTGACACTCTATGAGATCCGGTAACCATTTGGACGAGCGGGATAAGCGAAGGGCGTCGCTACTAGGGTAATGCTCTTCCTATGTAGATCTAAGGTAGATCTAGTATTTCTAAACATGTACATGAATTTATTTTATTTATCTTCGCACGGATTCCCATGTAGATCTAAGGTAGATCTAAGGTGTTGATAGCTCTATGGATGAGATGGAGGATTTGCAATATTGGCTCTGAAATTTTGTATACCACTATTTGAATTATTGAAGCTTCAAAGTACTCTGAGAGTTAGAAAATAAATATATCATAAGGTAAATTATTGACACAGAAAAATAGTCAACAAGTAAGGATGCTTACTGTTCGCAGGCTATCTTGTAATTCTTGCAAAATTGGAGGAGTTTCAGAAGAAGGGAGGAAAGTGACCGGCAGAAGGGTGGACTCTGATATGAAGGGAGGAATAATAGAAGGGGTTGTAGTTGAAGGGAGTAGAGGGGAAGAAGTTGAAATTGAGGGAAATATGGGCATGATAGGGAGAGAAGAGAGGAGATGGCTTGTGTAGGATTCAGAAACTGCTTGTACTAGTAGGTCGAGGGGTGAAGATATTGTAGGTTTTGGGATTATAGGATTTGAAGTAGGTATGGGTTGTTGTTGTCTGGTGGGGAATAAAGAGGCTAAGGGAAGATCATCCACAAAGGAGGAAGGGGAAGGAGAAGAAATAAGTTCGATGGGCTCATTGGTGTTTTCAGAAGTGGGGCTATGGACAGGAGAATTAGTGGAGGGTAGAGATCCTGAGGGAAAATTTTAAGAAGATGGTTCTGGGGTAGAGGCAGGGACAAGGAATGGGAAGAGGTTAGGGATTGATTCTGGTAGAAGAGGAAGAAGGGGAAGATTGACAAAAGTAAGGGAAGGTTGGTCTGGCTCAGCAATAGTTATGATGGAGACTTGTGGGAGTTCAAGGGGGACCTATGACATATAAGTATAAGTGATTCTGTCAGATATTGTATCAAGAAACTTAATATATGCAATAGAGGTTGAGTAGGGGTTAATTACTGAAGTAGATGGCTCAAGAATGGTCGAGGAGGTAACTGATGGATCGGTTATCTTCCTTTTCTTCAGTTGTTTAGATAGGGTCCTGGCTATAGCTACACTCATCATTTCTTCTACAAAATAAAATATGGGTGAACATTTTAAAGTAAAATTAGTTGATGTACGGAAACTAGTGTTGAGTTATATTAGAAAATAGAAATTATAATTATTTGGCATGGGGATGGAAGTATCATTTCAGGGTATGTTCAGGTCGGATGATTAAAGAATTTGCTAGAGTAGTCATTGTGGATATATAAAATAGGATACTGGTACATTTTTAAGGCATGTAGGAGGAAGTTTTAATGTTGGCTTCCAGATTGGTATGATATATATGTATAGAGACACTTACAGTAAAAAAAAAAAAGAGAAAACTTACTGATGGGATGTGCATCCGGTGATGGAGTTGTTGAAAGTCCATAATAGGACAAAATGGGTTCTTGTAGAAGCTCGTTATTGCTGAAATGCTTATTCTTCAGCTTGGCTTTGATGGAGGGGAAGTTAATTGAAACCTTGACGATTTTTAAGTCGGGGAGATCTTTTAGGGTGGTTCTCTTGCCTAAGAAAATGGGAGGAAAGGATCAATGGTGACAAGGAAGTAAAGTTCTTTCCATCCCTTATTTGACGTAGGCATGTCAGTTAAGAATTGGTAACATTGGCGGGCCATAAAGTAAAAAACACCTGAATCAACCATCTTTAATTGGTAGAGGTAGTGAAATATATGGGAAATTGGGGGGATGTCAAGGTGTTGGAAGACGATGGTGGTGCCGACAAGAATGTGAATGGAGTTTGGGGTCAGTTGGTTGACTGAGAGGCCATAGTAGGTGAGGAAATGGAAGAGAAGCTTTGGAAGGGGAAGGCGGAGTCCTCCTTCTAGTTGCCCGGTGAAAAGAGTGTTTGTGCCTGTTGGGATGCATACTTAAAGCCTAGCCTTTGTATGAACATCTTTATTTTTGAAATAAGAATCACATGATCATTGTTTGCATTTTATGGTTATTCATATTGTCTGATACATTACATTGTAGATAACATGGTGTGTGGTGTCACACAGAAGATCATGTTATCATTTCCTTGTAGAGTATAAGTAGAGGCTAGAAACTAAGATGGTTTTGGACAAACCATTGGTATGGTTGTAGTGTAATTTGGTATTGGTTTATCTTGACCATAGAATTACACTAGTGCACTTTGTGTGTATTGAGCAGGACCGACTTAGAGGTGATTCAATTTATTATTGACTACATAATTGAATAAGACCTCGGATATTATGGTGTACATGCTCTTAATCCCGATATAATAACAGGCACATGTAATTAATATTTATTTCTTTAATTTACCAATGGGCGAGATTTATGGATTAAATTGATAGGCTAGGTAAGTTGGGAAATAATATTATTTACATGGTGTGTCATTGATTATAAGAGAAAATCGTGTCCTATATATTAAGATGATGATGTCCCCTTGAGGAGCTCATAAGGATCATCATGTAAATCCTGCAGGTGGACTTGGTCCTGCATGATGATAAGGTTGAGTGGTACTACTCATGGAGTTAGATGTGAATTAATTAATTGTCAGTAAATTAATTAATTAATGTATATTCGATATCCTAAACATGGGGAGATATTTGTACAATTAATATATGAAGCCCATATTTAATTATGGGGGTTATTGAGATAGATCAATGATAATCCTCTAGTGGAATGGATTATCATTAATGGATCAGATTTTATGTGGGCTGAATCCATTGGGTGGCCAAGATCCAACTCCTCCTGATGGTCCATATTGTAGCCTATTAAAACCCTCAAGAAGCCTAGATCCAATGGACAAGATTAAAAGGAGGTTTGGGCAAAATCTATAAATAGGAGGCAAGACTTGGGCGACAACTAAGGATTTTGGATTCTAGGGTTTGCTTCCATGGCTTGGGCGGTTTAGGGTTTCATTTTCCTCTCTTCACAAGGTTTGGCAGGCGCCCTTTTCTTCATCCCTTTAGGGCCAACGCTCCTTCTTTGAAGCTTGCCCGATAGTTCTTCTTCCACTATTTCTCCTTGCCCGGCGGCAAGAGTTAGGGCTTCTTCCCTTGGAGCTCTTGGCCGGCGCCCACACCATCTCCTTCTTCCTCTCCTTGGCCGGCGGCAACAACCAAGTTTGGTGACTTGGTGGTCGGCACTAGATAAAAGAATAAGTGTTTGGTATTCTTCCCTTGTTCGGAGCGAGCAAGTAAGGGAAGAACATGATCTAGGAGGCTTCATTTCTAGGTAGATCCTTGCCCACACGATGTCCAAGAAGAGGATAGGACATATGATAGAAGATCAAGAGGTAAACAAGAGGTATAATTCTTGTTTTGGTTTCCTTTTGTTCTACGCAATTTGTTTGTAATTGTATGATCATGGACCCTGAATATAAACACAAAAATCGGCGATTCATACATCATCTTTTCCGCGGCTAATCGAGGAAAAGAGTTAGGTTGCTTGAATAACAAGTTTGTTCAAGCGACCACTCTAATCGAATAGCACGATGATGGATCGGTTGCTTGGGTAATCCGTCTTCATCAAGAATTATTTTTTTTTAATCCGGGGACATAGATAGGATTGCCATGCACAAGCGACCGAAGAGGGAAGCAATTCCCCTCAAGTGGTATCAGAGCCACGGTTTCCGATTTTGTGTGTTTAGGATTCGGTTACTTTTATGAACTTATCATATATTATGTGTCGAATAATAGTCGGATGTGCGTAGGCTAATTTTTTGGTTGCAGGCATAAGATCCAACTATTATGGCCATATGTGTGTGTAATCGTAATATTGTTTGAATCCTCGGGGGTTGACGAGGCTAGTATTTAATTTTTGTAATTAAATATGACATTGTTTAGCCACTCTTTTATTTTAGTTTACTTTCGATCTATATTTCATGTACACTCCTTTGTGGAGTATAGGATCGATGGATGTAAATTAAAATAATTTTTCTCGGTTTGAATCTCCGGATGGCTTGTACATGGTGTATGGAGGAGCGGACGAGGTGGTAACACGACTGGAGGCATATTGGAGAACAAAAGCAAAAATATTTGAAAAATTTGTTTATCATATTTATTGCTTTTGATTTATATGCTTGTTGTGCTTGCGTAGTTAAAATTCCTCAATTTTAAATTACTAAGTGGGAGAGGGATATATTTTTAAATTCCCACAACCTCCATTATAATTTGATAAGTGATGCGAACAAACTTGCGCGTTAGCTCTGAGTGCCTTCCTCAACATCGGATGAGTTGGTTTTGTGGATCACTAGGTCAAATATGATTATAGGAAATTATTTAAGAGTATGTGTACTTCCCCACTCTAATCGAATAGCACGATGATGGATCGGTTGCTTGGGTAATCTATCTTCATCAAGGATTTATATTTTTTAATCCAGGGACATAGATACGATCGCCATGCACAAGCGACCAAAGAGGGAAGCAATTCCCCTCAAGTTGTATCAGAGCCACAGTTTTCTGTTTTGTGTGTTTAGGATTCGGTTACTTTTATGTACTTATCATATATTGTGTGTACCGGATAATAGTAGGATGTGCGTAATCTATCTTTTTTGTTGCAGGCATAAGATCCAACTATTATGGCCATATGTGTGTGTATGTAATTGTATGTGTGTAATCGTAATATGGTTTGAATCCTCGGGGTTAACTAGGCTAGTATTTAATTTTTGTAATTAAGTACGACATTGTTTAGCCACTCTTTTATTTTAGTTTACTTTCGAGCTAGATTTCATGCACAATGTTTTGTGGAGTATAGGATCGATGGATGTAAATTAAAATAATTTTTCTTGGTTCGGATCTCTAGATGGCTTATACATGGCGTAGGGAGGAGCGTATGAGGTGGCAACACGACTGGCGGCATATTGAAGAACAAAAGCAATAATAGTTGGAAAATTTGTTTTTCATATTTATTGCTTTTGATTTATATGCTTGTTGTGCTTGCATAGTTAAAATTACTCAATTTTAAATTACTAAGTGGGAGAGGAATATTTTTTTAAATTCCCACGGCCTCCATTACAATTTGATAAGTGATGCGAACAAACTTGCGCATTGGCTCTGAGTGCCTTCCTCCACATCAGATGAGTTTGTTTTGTGGATCACTAGGTCAAATATGGTTATACGAAATTATTTAGGAGCGTGTGCACTTCCCCATTGGAAGGCACATAATCCGAGGTAATTGTTTTAGTATCGGGTAATGGTGGACACTTAGATGCAAATAAAAGCATTCTCCCTTTCGGAGTCACTGCTTTTATTTGTAGGGCCGAAGAGGAAACAACTATTAATTTAATTTGTCAAAAAGTAAGGTTTATAGGATAATAAAATTAATGGGTAAAACCTCCTCTTACAAATGTAGAATTCGTATACATCCACACTATCGTGGCATATGTTATTCTCGGTATTTGAGATGTTGGTTGATTTTGAAATTTTATTGTTTGAGGAATCAATAATTTTTTGAAATCTAAATGTTTTTTATCTATGTGATTCTTGGGTTTCTTCAAAATGACTTTCAACCCACTTGCTGTGATACTAAAGGAAAACAAATTTACTAGACCCAATTATGTTGATTGGAAAAAGAATCTAGATATTGTCTTAACTGCTGAGGAGTACAAATATGTACTCTTCAAGAAGTGTGCACCTAAGCCTGTAGATTATTCTGGTGAAAAGGAGAAAGAGAGTTATAAGAAGTGGATCAAGGATGATGAGATGGCGCGGTGTTACATTTTGGCTTCTATGTCAAATGTATTGCAATATCAACATAAGGCCATGACCACTACCTATGACATGATGCTCAATCTCAAGGAACTTTTTGGACACCAGAATCGGGCAGCTAGGCAAGAAGCCATGAGAAACTTGATGACGACCACCATGGTTGAGGGAACACCCATGAGGGATCATGTTCTCAAGATGATGGCTCATTTGAATGAGTTGGAAGTCCTTGGAGTTGAGATCGATGGGGAAACCCAGGTTGATATCATTCTCCAATCTCTACCTAAGATTTTTGAGCAGTTTCGCCTCAACTACAACATGAATATGTGATTGTATTCGTTGGCGGAGCTTCTGACAGAACTCTAGGTGGTAGAGGGACTTTTTCATCAGAGTGCTTAGGCTCAGGCCATGGTTGCTAAAAGGTTTCGACTTCTATGCCGAAAGGCAAGAAGAAGAAGAAACAAGGTGTAGCAAATGTTGCGGGAGGATCTCAGGGAGGAGTGAAGAAGCCGAAAGGCACGTGCATCACTTGCAAGTAGGCTAGACATTGGAAGAAGGACTGCCCCAACCGGAAGGAGAACAAAGGTATATCTTTTGGTTTAGTCATTGAAACATGTTTAGCAGTGTTATCTACTGGAACCTGGTGTGTAGATACAGGAGCCACTGATCATGACTACAATTCTTTGCAGGGGTTCTAGGAAACCAAACGACTGGCTGAGGGGGAGATTACTGTCTAAATGGGCAATGCTATGAAGGTGGCGGCTATTGCAGTGGGAGATGTTTATTTATCTTTTGATATTAATAAAACTTTGGTTCTGAGAAATTGCCTTTATGTACCTTCATTTAGAAAGAATTTAATTTCAGTTTCTAAATTATTTTTGGATGGATATTCTATTTCTTTTAATGATAGAGTTGTTATAAAAAGGAATAGGAAGATTATCTATTTTGGTGCCTTGATAGGTAATTTATATACACTTGAACCAAAAGATCCCACGAAGCAAATAGAAATAAATAACTCATCTTCTAAATCTAATAATAGAAAAGAACCTTCGAAATTGAACCAAACGTATCTTTGGCATCTAAGGTTAGGTCATATTAACCTAAGTAGAATTCAAAGATTGATAGCTGATGGACCTTTGGGTTCATTAGTGGTGGAAGATTTCCCAACCTGCGAATCTTGCTTGGAAGGTAAAATGACAAAGAGGCCTTTTAACGCAAAGGGGTATAAAGCCGAAGATGTGTTGGAATTGGTTCATTCTGATTTGTGTGGTCCTATGTCTATCCAGGCTAGAGGTGGTTTTGAATATTTCGTCTCTTTTATAGATGATTATTCAAGATATGGATACATTTACTTGATGCACCGCAGGTCTGAATGCTTTGACAGGTTCAAAGAATTCAAGGTTGATGTGGAGAAACATTAAGGTAAAAGTATCAAGACACTACGATCTGATCGTGGTGGTGAGTACCTCTTGAAAGAGTTTAGGAATTACTTATCAGAGGCTGGGATTCACTCCCAATTGTCTGCACCTGGCACACCCCAGCAGAATGGTGTAGTGGAGCGAAGGAATATGACTCTTATGGAGATGGTTAGATCGATGATGAGTTATTCTGAGTTACTAGAATCGTTCTGGGGTATGCTCTAGATACAACAATGTATATTCTGAACTTGGTGCCATCTAAATCAGTGCCTTCTACTCCCACAGAATTGTGGACTGGGCGAAAGCTTAGTCTGAGACATATTCGAATTTGGGGGAGTCTAGCACATGTACTGAAGGTAGATGCTGGTAAGTTGGAACCTCCTACAAAAGTGTGCTTGTTCGTAGGCTATCCTAGAGGAATGAAAGGTGGTTTGTTCTATAGTCCTAGAGATCAGAAGGTGATCGTTAGCTCGAATGCCCGATTTTTAGAGGAAGACTATGTGATGAACCACAAGCCCATGAGCAAGATTGTTCTGGAGGAGTGTTGGGATGTATACTGAAAAGTCTATCTTTTCTATGAACATCTTTATTTTTGAAATAATAATTAGATGATCATTGTTTGCATATTTATGGTTATGCATATTGTTTGATATATTATATTGTAGATAACATGGTGTGTGGTGTCACACGGGAGATCACGTTATCAGTTCCTTGTAGAGTATAAGTAGAGGCTCATAATCGAGATGGTTTTGGACAAACCATTGGTATGGTTGTTGTGTGATTTGATATTGGTTTGTCCTGACCATAGAATTACACTAGTACACTTTGTGTGTATTGAGCAGGACTGACTTAGAGGTGATTCAATTTATTGCTGACTACATAATTGAATCGGACCTCGGATATTATAATGTACATGCTCTTAATCCCAATATAATAATGGGCACATGTACTTAGTATTTATTTCTTTGATTTACCAATGGGCGAGATTTGTATATTAAATCGATAGGCTCGTAAGTTGGGAAATAATATTATTTACATGGTTTGTCGTTGATTAAAGAAGGAAACCGTGTCCTATATATTAGGATGATGATATCCCCTTGAGGAGCTCATAAGGATCATCATGTAAACCCTGCAGGTGGACATGGTCTGGCATGATGATGAGGTTGAGTGGTACTACTCATGAAGTTAGATGTTGATTAATTAATCATCAGTAAATTAATTAATTGACGGACATTCGAGATCTTAAACATGGGGAGATATTTGTACAATTAATATATGGAGCCCATATTTATTTATGGGGGTTGGTGAGGTACATCAATGATAAACCTCTATTGGAATGGATTATCATTAATGGATCAGACTTTATGTGGGCTAGATCCATTGGGTGGCCAAGATCCAACTCCTCCTCATGGTCCCTATTGTAGCCTATTAAAACCCTCATGAAGCCTAGATCCGACGGTGGAAAATGAAACCCTAAATCCGACGGTGGGAATTGAATCCATAGATTCGACGGTGGAGATTGAAAGGAAGCTTAAGCCTAGCTCTATAAAAGGAGGGCCTAGGCTTGGGCATGGGATGAGAATTTTGGTTCAAGGGTTTTGGTTTTTGGCATGAGAGGCTTAGGAGGCTAGAGGTGGTTCTAGGGTTTTGCTTCCTTGGTTTGGGCGGCACACCTTCTCCCTTCTCATTGCCGGCACACCACCTTCATCCTCTCCCTTGGCCGGTGGCAAGAGTTAGGCTTTCTTCCCTTGGAGCTCTTGGCCGACGCCCATCATCATCTCCATCTCCCACTCCTTGGTGGCCGGCGGCAACAACAAAGAGGAGGAAGAGGTTTGATCTTCCTCCAAAGGGTTTGTGTCCAGAACTAGATAGGAGAAGAAGGGAGCTTATTATCTTCCTTTGTTCGGAGCGAACAAGGAAAGGAAGATACGTGATCTAGGAGGCTTCATCTCTTGGAGGATCATTGCCCACACAATGTCCAAGAGGAGGATAGGACATACGATAGAAGACCAAGAGGAAACAAGAGGTATAATTCTTGTTTTGGTTTCCTTTTGTTTCTTTGTTTGATGTATGTAATTTCATGTGGCTAATTTACTTGGACCCCGAAGATAAACACAAAAACCGGTGATCCGTACATAATCTATTCCGCGGCTAATCGAGGAAAAGAGTTAGGTTGATTGAACACCGAGTTTGTTCAAGAAACCACTCCAATTGAATAGCACGATGATGGATCGGTTGCTTGGGTAATCCGTCTTGGCCTTGGATTATTTTTTTTTAATCTGGGGGCGTAGATGGGATCGCCATGCACTAGCGATTGAGGTGCGAAGCGAAGCTTTGGTTCCACACCCATCAAGGAGTTGAGAGGAGAAGTCACTACTTCATTACCAACGGTACAAGAGGACATACCACAAGTGACTACATCGCATGTCACAGAGGATACACAGGTGATACCTCATCGTAGTGGGAGGGTTGTTAGACAACCTGATAGATTTATGTTCTTGGGAGAATCTTCTGATTTGATCTCTGGTGAACATGAACCTGATCCCTTGACATATGAAGAGGCAATCCAAGATAAAGATGCAATATCTTGGCAAAGTGCAATGAATTTTGAGATAGAATCTATGGATTCAAATTAGGTCTAGGAGCTAGTAGAACCACCCAATGGTGTAAAAACCATTGGATGCAAGTGGATCTACATATGGATTATAAGGTGTGACAAATGGATATCAAGATAGCTTTCCTTAACGGAAGTCTTGAGGAAAACATCTATATGGAGCAACCAGAGGGACTCATTGCAAAGGACAAAGAGCATCTTGTGTGCAAGATTAATTGGTTCATTTATAGATTGAAGTAAGTTCGAGATCTTGGAACATCCTCTTTGATGAGGTAATCCAGTCATATGGATTTATTCAAAGTCTGGATGAGTCTTGTGTATACAAGAGATGTGATGGAAACGTAGTAGTATTTCTTGTACTATATGTAGATGACATTTTACTCATTGACAATAATGTCAGAGTGTTATCAGATGTAAGGGTATGGTTATCCAAAAAATTTGATATGAAGGACGTGGGAGAAGTGGGACACATCCTTGGGATCAAGGTTATAAGGGATCGCAAGAAAAGGATATTGTGCTTATCTCAAGCTTCATACATAGACACTATTTTGGCTCATTTTAGCATGCAGAACTCCAAGAAAGGTTTTCTACCTTTTAGGCATGGAGTACCTTTTTCTAAAGAGATGTGTCCTAGAATATCAAAGGAGATAGAGGAGATGAAGGTGGTTCCTTATGCTTCGGCAGTAGGAAGCCTCATGTATGCTATGTTATGTACGAGACCGGATATCTATTTTGCCATGGGCATGTTAGCAGATATCAGAGTAATCAAGGATAGGGACATTGGACTACGGTAAAGCATATATTGAAGTACGTGAGAAGGACTAGGGATTATATGTTGGTATACCAAGCAGACCAATTACTCCCTATGGGCTACACAAATTCTGACTTTCAATCAGATAGGGATAACAGTAAGTCTACCTTGGGTTTTGTGTTTACTTTGGGAGGTGGAGCCATTGTATCGAGGAGTGTCAAGCATAAATGCGTGGCGGACTCCACCATGGAAGATAAGTATGTGGCAGCCTCTGAGGCAGCCAAAGAAACTTTATGGCTCAGGAACTTCTTGATGGACTTGGATGTGATTCCTGGTTTGCCCAGAACTCTTATAATTTATTGTGATAATAGTGGTGCAGTATCAAACTAGAAGGAACCATGAGCCCATAAGGCAAGTAAACACATAGAGCACAAGTACCACCTGATACGAGAGATTGTAAAGTGAGGAGAAGTTGTTGTTGCCAAGATTGAATCAGAGGATAACTTGGTAGATGCTTTCACTAAGGCCCTTCCAGCGAAAGCTTTTGATAGGCATGTGGAGGGAATGAGAATCAGATGTATGGATGTTTCATGGCAGCATAGTCTTTTAGTATAAGTGGGAGATTGTTGGGATGTATACTGAAAGCCTATCCTTTGTATGAACATCTTTATTTTTGAAATAAGAATAAAATGATCATAATTTGCATTTTATGGTTATACATATTGTCTGATACATTACATTGTTGATAACATGGTGTATGGTGTCACACAGAAGATTTTGTTATCAGTTCCTTGTAGAGTATAAGTAGAGGCTCACAACCAAGATGGTTTTGGACAAACCATTGGTATGATTGTAGTGTATGACCGACTTAGAGGTGATTAAATTTATTGCTGACTACATAATTGAATCAGACCTCGGATATTATGGTGTACATGCTCTTAATCCCGATATAATAACGGGCACATGTACTTAATATTTATTTCTTTGATTTACCAATGGACGAGATTTATGGATTAAATCGATAGGCTCGGTAAGTTGGTAAATAATATTATTTACATGGTGTGTTGTTGATTATAGGAGAAAACCATGTCCTATATATTATGATGATGATGTCCCCTTGAGGAGCACATAAGGATCATCATGTAAATTCGGCAGGTGAACTTGGTCCTGCATGATGATAAGGTTGAGTGCTACTACTCATGGAGTAAGATGTTAATTAATTAATTGTTAGTAAATTAATTAATTAACGGACATTCGATATCTTAAACATGGGGAGATATTTGTATAATTAATATATGGAGTCCATATTTAATTATGGGGGTTGGTGAGGTAGATCAATGATAATCCTCTAGTCTAATTGATTATCATTAATGGATCAAATTTTATGTGGGCCAGATCCATTGGGTGGCCAAGATCCAACTCCTCCTCATGGTCCATATTGTAGCCTATTAAAACCCTCAAGAAGCATAGATCCAACGGACACGATTAAAAGGATGTTTGGGCAAAATCTATAAATATGAGGCAAGGCTTGGCCGGCAACTAAGGATTTTGAATTCTAGGGTTTGCTTCCAAGGTTTGGTGGGTAGGAAAGAAGAAGCTTTAGGGTTTAGAGTTAGCTTGGGCAGCGACAAGAGGTGGAGGATGTTGGTGCAATCGGTCCAGGTCACGATTGACTAGACTCGAGTTTGACTCGAGTGATGTTTTGATGTTTGACAAAGTGGTTTGACATAGTATGTTTGACATTGATGTTTGACATTAATGTCGGTTAATGTTTTGGGGAGATTGTTTATACAATCGACCCAGGTTATAATTGACCAGACTTGAGTTTGACTCGAGGGAGACTTTGATGGTTGACTAAGGTTAACCATGTGATTATGGGAAAGTCCAAGCATGGGTCTTGGCAAGGTAAAGTCCAAGTCATGGGTACTTGGCATGGAAAGTCCAAGTGGGACACTTGGCATTTGGGAAAGTCCAAGTCTCGAGTACTTGGCACAAGGGAAGTCCAAGCATGGGTCTTGGCATGGAAAGTCCAACATGGGTTGGCAAGGGAAAGTCCAAGCTTGAGTCTTGGCATTTGAGAAGTCCAAGGAGTTTGATATTGGTGGCGTAAAGTCCAAGGGTGGAGTCTTGGCAGCATAAGTCCAATGGTTGGCGGCGTAAAGTCCAAGCGGAGTCTTGGCAGCGTAAGTCCAATGTTCCTTAGCAGTGTAGACACCGTTAGCATGACATAGCCGATGGAAGCACCTGAAGGCTAGCGCGATGGATGAACAAGTCATGGATGACTTGGAGGGATCCGAGAGGTGTGAGGCTGACGGAGGTGGCTAGAAGGTTTAGGTCTAGGCTAAGGGTGGTCTAGCAAGTATGGGGGCACCATACTTGGGTTAAAACCTCATGTTTGAGGTTGGCAGTCGACTGGCATTATGGATGGTTTGACTGCCATGAGTCGACTAGAGTTTGACTGCCGTTTAAGAGCTAAAATTGCTTTGGCAGTCGACTGCTCATTGGAGCAGTCGATTGATGTCGACGGCAATGATAAGGGCGACAATACGATTGCGATTGGGTTCTGAAAGCACGTATCGCTCGTGAGCCGACCAGGCGATCGGCTATATTGGCGATCAGATCGCCAATGTTGGCGCCCATCGTGAAAGTCCTGTTGGAACTTTTCTAGCGTGGATCGAGCCGTTGTCTTACAGCTACAGTGTTGGCAGTCGACTGCCAGGTAGAAATTTAGCCCGATGGAGGATAAATGTAGCTATTCGTGGAAGGCTCGAAAGAAGTGTTTTCTTGGGCGATTTGAAGGGGAATAGTTGGTGCTCTTCTAGTCCTTAAAGGCTAGTCCAAGACAACCAAAAGCAAGCAATCTAAAGGAATTTGTAAAGTGATTTCTTTACTTGTATTGCATTGTATTTCATTGTAATTGCTTGTTGTACTTAGTTTATTGTTGTAAACTGTTGTGCGAGGTTTCTCCACCTCTGACTTGTGTCGAGAAGGAGTATTTGTGATTAGTGAGTGTGTGTGCACCACTAGAGCTCTTTAGAGCTCGATTCGTGGAGTAGGAACTGTTTGGTTCCGAACCACGTTATATCCTTGCATTTGTGTGTTTGTGTTTTCGTTATTGCTTTATTTTCTTTGTTTCCTCTGCGCTAATGAAAATTTTAGACAAGCATGCGAACGATTTCCATCTACGTACGAGCACGCGCTATTCACCCCCCTCTAGCGTCCAATTGATCCCCAATAGAGGAGGTTTAGGGTTTCATTTTCCTCTCTTCCTATGGTTTGGCCGGCACCCTTTTCTTCATCCCTTTAGGGTCGGCGCTCCTTCTTTGAAGCTTGGTAGGCAGTTCTTCTTCCACTATTTATCCTTGACCGGTGGCAAGAGTTAGGGCTTCTTCCCTTGAAGCTCTTGGTCGGCGCCCACACCATCTCCTTCTTCCTCTCCTTGGTAGGCGGCAACAACCAAGTTTTGTGACTTGGTGGTTGGCACTTGATAGGAGAAGAAGTGTTTGGTATTCTTTCCTTGTTCGGAGCGAGCAAGGAAGGGAAGAACGTGATCTAGGAGGCTTCGTTTCTTGGTAGATCATCGCCCACATGACGTCCAAGAAGGGGATAGGTCATACGATAGAAGATCAAGAGGTAAACAAGAGATATATTTCTTGTTTTAGTTTCCTTTTGTTCTATGCAATTTGTTTGTAATTGTATGATCATGGACCCCGAAGATAAACACAAACACTGGCGATCCGTACATCATTTATTCTGTGGCTAATCGAGGAAAAGAGTTAGGTTGCTTGAACAACAAGTTTGTTCCTACGACCACTCTAATCGAATAGTACGATGATGGATCGGTTGCTTGGGTAATCCATCTTCATCAAGGATTAATTTTTTTTAATCTGGGGACGTAGATACGATCGCCATGCATAAGCGACCGAAGAGGGAAGCAATTCCCCTCAAGTTGTATCAGAGCCACGTTTTCGATTTTGTGTGTTTAGGATTCGGTTACTTTTATGAACTTATCATATATTATGTGTGCCGGATAATAGTAGGATGTGTGTAGTCAAACTTTTTGGTTGCAGGCATAAGATCCAACTATTATGGCCATATGTGTGTGTATGTGATTGTATGTGTGTAATCGTAATATTGTTTGAATCCTTAGGGTTGACGAGACTAGTATTTAATTTTTGTAATTAAGTACGACATTGTTTAGCTACTCTTTTATTTTAGTTTACTTTCGATCTAGATTTCATGTACACTATTTTGTGGAGTATAGGATAAATGTATGTAAATTAAAATAATTTTTCTTGGTTCGGATCTCTAGATGGCTTATACATGCGTAGGGAGGAGCGTATGAGGTGGCAACACGACTGGCGGCATATTGGAGAACAAAAGCCATAATAGTTGGAAAATTTATTTTTCATATTTATTGCTTTTGATTTATATGCTTGTTGTGCTTGCGTAGTTAAAAATCCTCAATTTTAAATTACTAAGTGGGAGAGGGATATTTTTTTTAAATTCCCGTGGCCTCCATTACAATATGATAAGTGATGCGAACAAACTTGCGCATTGGCTCTGAGTGCCTTCCTCCACATCGGATGAGTTTGTTTTGCGGATCACAAGGTCAAATATGGTTATAGGAAATTATTTAGGAGAGTGTGTACTTCCCCATTGGAAGGCATATAATCCGAGGTAATTGCCTTAGTATCGGGTAATGGTGAACACTTAGATGCAAATAAAAGTATCCTCCCTATCGGAGTCACTGCTTTTATTTGTAGGGCCGAAGAGGAACCAACTATTAATTTTATTTGTCAAAAAGTAAGGTTGACAGGATAATAAAATTAATGCCTAAAACCTCCTCTTACATATGTAGAATTTGTATACGTCCACACTATCGTGACATGAGATATTCTCGGTGTTTTGAGGTGTTGGTTGATTTTGAAATTTTATTGTTTGAGGAATCAATAATTTTTTGAAATCTAAATGTTTTTGATCTATGTGATTCTTAGGTTTCTTCAAAATGACTTTCACCCCACTTGATGTGATACTAAAGGAAAACAAACTTACTGGACCCAATTATATTGATTGGAAAAGGAATCTAGATATTGTCTTAACCGTTGAGGAGTACAAATATGTACTCTTCGAGGAGTGTCCACCTAAGCCTGCGGATGATTCTGAGGAAAAGGATAAAGAGAGTTATAAGAAGTTGATCAAGGCTGATGAGATGGCATGGTGTTACATTTTGGCTTCTATGTCAAATGTATTGCAACATCAGTATCATGCCATGACCACTACCTATGACATGATGCTCAATCTCAAGGAACTTTTCGGTTACCAGAATCAAGCTGCTAAGAAAGAAGCCATGAGAAACTTGATGACGACAACCATGGTTGAGGGAACACCCATGAGGGATCAAGTTCTCAAGATGATGGCTAATTTGGATGAGCTGGAAGTCCTTGGAGCTAAGATCGATGGGGAATCCTAGGTTGATTTCATTCTCCAATCTCTGCCTAAGAGTTTTGAGCAGTTTTGCCTCAACTACAACATGAATAAGAGGTTGTATTCATTGGCAGAGCTTCTGACAGAACTCCAGGCGGTAGAAGGACTTTTTCGTCAGAGTTCTTAGGCTCAGGCCATGGTTGCTGAAAAGGTTTCGACTTCTAAGCCGAAAGGCAAGATGAAGAAGAAACAAGGTGTAGCAAATGTGGTGGGAGGATCTCAAGGAGAAGTGAAGAAGCTGAAAGGCAAGTGCTTCACTTACAAGCAGACTGGACATTGGAAGAAGGATTGCCCCAACTGGAAGTAGAACAAAGGTATATCTTTTGGTTTAGTCATTGAAACATGTTTAGCGGTGTTATCTACCGCTACCTGGTGTATAGATGCGGGAGCCACTGATTATGTCTGCAATTCTTTGCAGGGGTTCCAGGAAACCAAACGACTGGCTGAGGGGGAGATTACCGTCTACATGGACAATGCTACGAAGGTGGCAGCTATTGCAGTGGGAGATGTTTATTTATCTTTTGATAGGAATAAAACTTTGGTTATGAGAAATTGCCTTTATGTACATTCATTTAGAAAGAATTTAATTTCAGTTCTGAATTATTTTTGGATGGATATTCTATTTCTTTTAATGACAGAGTTGTTATAAAAAGGAATAGGGAGATTATCTATTCTGGTGCATTGGTAGGTAATTTATATACACTTGAACCAAAATCTTCCACGATGCAAAGAGAAATAAATAACTCATCTTCTATATCGAATAAGAGAAAAGAACCTTCGAAAATGAACCAAACGTTTCATTGGCATCTAAGGTTAGGTCTAATTAACCTAAGTAGAATTCAAAGGTTGATAGCTTATGGACCTTTGGGTTCATTAGTGGTGGAAGATTTCTAAACTTGCAAATCTTGATTGTAAGGTAAAATAACAAAGAGGTCTTTTAAGGCCAAAGGGTATAGAGCCGAAGATGTGTTGTAATTGGTTCATTTTAATTTGTGCGGTCCTATGTCTATCCAGCCTAGAGGTGGTTTTAAATATTTTGTCTCTTTTATAGACGATTATTCAAGATATGGATACATTTACTTGATGCATCGCAAGTCTGAATGCTTTGACAGGTTCAAAGAATTCAAGGTTGATGTGGAGAAACGTCAAGGTAAAAGTATCAAGACACTACGATCTGATCGTGGTGGTGAGTACCTCTTGGAAGAGTTTAGGAATTACTTATCAGAGGATGGGATTCAATCCCAATTGTCTACACCTGGCACACCCCAGCATAATAGTGTAGTGGAGAGAAGGAATATGACTCTTATGGAGATGGTTAGATCGATGATGAGTTATTCTGAGTTACCAGAATTGTTCTGGGGGTATGCTCTGAATACGACAATGTATATTCTAAACTTGGTACCATCTAAATCATTGCCTTCTACACCCATAGAATTGTGGACTGGGTGAAAGCCTAGTCTGAGACATATTCGGATTTGGGGGAGTCTAGCACATGTGCTGAAGGCAAATGTTGGTAAGTTGGAACCTCGTACAGAAGTGCGCTTGTTCATAGGCTATCCTAAAGGAATGAAAGGTGGTTTGTTCTATAGTCTTAGAGATCAGAGGGTGATCTTTAGCATGAATGCCAGATTTTTAGAGGAAGACTATGTGATGAACCACAATCCCATGAGCAAGATTGTTCTGGAGGAGTTGATAGGGGAAGTCACTACTTCTGTACCGACGGTACAAGAGGACATACCATAAGTGACTACACCACGTGTCACAGAGGATACATAAGTGATACCTCATTGTAGCGGGAGGGTTGTTAGACAACCTGATAGATTTATGTTCTTGGGAGAATCTTCTGATTTGGTCCCTGGCGAACATGAATTTGATTCCTGGACATATGACGAAGCAAGCCAAGATAAAGATGCAGTATCTTGGCAAAGTGCAATGAATTCTGAGATAGAATCTAAGGATTCAAATTAGGTCTGGGAGCTAGTAGAACCATCCAATGGTGTAAAAACCATAGGATTCAAGTGGATCTACAAAATAAAGAGAGGAATAGACGGGAAGGTTGAGACCTTCAAAGCAAAGCTTATTGCGAAAGGGTATACTTAGAAAGAGTGTATCGATTATGAGGAGACCTTTTCTCCAGTATCCATGCTTAAGTCTATCTAGATTCTCTTGTCTATTGCTGCTCATATGGATTATTAGGTGTGGAAAATGGATGTCAAGATAGCTTTCCTTAATGGAAGTCTTAAGGAAAACATCTATATGGAGCAACCAGAGGTATTCATTGCAAAGGGCAAAGAGCATCTTGTGTGCGAGTTTAATCGGTCCATTGCAAAGGAAAACATCTATATGGATTAACCAGAGGTATTTATTTCTTTGATTTATCAATAGGCGAGATTTATGGATTAAATTGATAGGCTCGGTAAGTTAGAATATAATATTATTTACATGGTGTGTCATTGATTATAGGAGGAAACCGTGTCTTATATATTAGGATGATGATGTCCCCTTGAGGTGCTCATAAGGATCATCATGTAAATCCTGTAGGTGGACTTGGTCCTGCATGATGATAAGGTTGAGTGGTACTACTCATCGAGTTAGATGTTAATTAATTAATTGTGAGTAAATTAATTAATTATCGGACATTCGATATCTTAAACACGGGGAGATATTTGTACAATTAATATATAGAGCCCATATTTAATTATCGGGGTTGGTGAGGTAGATCAATGATAATCCTCTAGTGGAATGAATTATCATTAATGGATCGGATTTTATGTAGGCTAGATCCAGTGGGTGGCTAAGATCCAAAGAGGGAAGCAATTCCCTTCAGTGCCAGGTGGAGGAAGATGATCATCTTGGGAGCGATTAAGAATGATGACAGTCAAATCCTCGGGAAGGTATTTGTGTTCACGATGAAAGAATGAGTGGTTGAAGGTTAGTTGACTAGGTGTAATTTCGTACCAGGAAGTGGTGGAAGGAGATGAGGCCATGAAGAAGATATGGTTGTAGGGATGTTAAAGATGTCGGAGAAGGGAGCTAGGGTTTTTGATAAAGAATTGTAGTTGAACGATATGGTATTAAAGATAGCAGGTCTTTAAAAGGGGTTATAGTAACTAAGTAGGGTTTGCGGTGAAGGTAAAAAGGGAAGTTAAGGCATTTCTATTATCCCTAATATTTTCTTGAGAAATTTTTTCCTTGCAGAGGTATTTCAAAAAAAAATTCTAAGGCATTTTGAGCCTATTACATAGCCTAGGGGCTAATGAAGGTGTTCTTGTGAGGGTTGCCAATTTTTCTAAGAGGTTTCAGGCTATCTAATAGGGGTTATCAAATTTTTCT
This sequence comes from Wurfbainia villosa, assembly GCA_025175895.1. Classification (NCBI taxonomy): domain Eukaryota; kingdom Viridiplantae; phylum Streptophyta; class Magnoliopsida; order Zingiberales; family Zingiberaceae; genus Wurfbainia; species Wurfbainia villosa. The sequence goes on along the minus strand of CM046002.1, from coordinate 26,791,434 downwards.
AAGGAATTATATGCTTGGTATAATGCAGGATTATTTTACATTTTTATACAGAGGGCTATTGGTATTTTGGTATTTTCTCATACTCTTGGGAGTTATTAATGGCATTCATGCTGAAAGTAATTATGCTTGATCGGAATTCCTCCTTTCTTATTACAATGGTATTCTTTCTGAGGTATGGCAAGTTTGGAGTTATTTTTTTCCAAGTGTTAGAAACTAACTCAGGCTCCGTGCCTAGTATAATAGCCTAAGGGTTAGATAAGCTATTTTCCCCCATGGGGAACTATAACGCTTCTATATGGTATATGTAAAGGTTCTCACGGCTCTCCTATAGAAGCCTAAGGGCTAGATAGCTATTCCCCCCCACGGAGAACTATAACGGCTCCATATGCCATATGTAAAGGTTCTCACGACTCTCCTATAAAAGCCTAAGGGCTTGATAGTTTTTTTCCCCCATGAAAAACTATAACGCCAGCTATAATAGGCAGGTAACATGCTAATAAGTCTCAACACCTCCAGTATTTTATGGTAGAAACGCCTCCTACAGTATTTTAAGGCATACATGCCTCCTACAGTATTTAAGGCATAAATGCCTCCTATAACATTTTAAGGCGTAAATGCCTCATAACAACATTTAAGACATAAATGCCTCATACAATATTTTAGGCATAAACATCTCATATAGTAGTCAAGGTTCATTGATTCATGCAATGTTCAAGATATAGTATGCAAGGATCAATGCCTAGTATGTCAGTATGATAGGTATGGGTATTGGAGGTTGATATGATAGTGGTTGCACATTCATGAATACTTGTAAAACTTCATTCGACTTTGCTTTTCAAGTTTACTAAAGAGGGAAAACTTATGATGGGTGTGGGGTCTTTTTCAGCTAAGGCAGAGAAATTTTTTGTTGTAAACACGTAAAACTTCACTCGACTTTACTCTTCAGTTTTACTAAGGAGGGGGAACTTATTGTAAGATATCAGAAAATAAATTACATTAAAATAATACTTATTAATTAGGAAAATACCTTATAGAATTTTGAGAATTTCTTTCGGTATTTATTTCGACTTGATAGGGATGTCTTAGGAAAAGATTGAGTAGATGTTATAAATCTATTTTGATTTAATGGGAATTAATACGACGGTAAGCTTTAATGGGATTTGATGGAGTCGGTTTGGATTAATTACGATTAAGGAGTGAATTGGGTTGATTAACCTAAAGTATATAAATATTAAAACCTAGGTTTATCCTCTCTATTTTCTTTTCTCCATCTCTCATGCCGCAGCCGCCCAAATTCTCGATTCCTCATTCCGTGATTTCTTTCTCCTCTCCTCTTCCTCCTTCTCGATTTCTCACCACCGTCGCTCCTCAAATTCCTGATCCACTGCTTTTGCCTTCTCTGCGTCGACTTCTTCTCCTCATCTCCATCGCTGCTCGTCTCCGTTGCAAGTTACCTCGCGCCGATGACTTTCCCTTCGCTTCATCGATAACTTTGGGTCTTTACCATAATCAAAATCTAGGTTCGATTATTTGGTGCCCCTGCACTAACAGTAACTTACCATTGAATGATATATCCCTTAAGATGAATCACTTAGCATGTGCACAAGAAGCTAACATAGTGAACTTTTATAACATATCTGTTTTGCTTTGATTGATTGAAAATACCACTTGATAAATCTTGTTAACATGCTAAGTATGGAACCATGCTTTTTAAATTTTCATGGAATTGAGGTTTACTTGAGGACAAGAAAAGATTTAAGTCTGGGGGAATTGATGTGAGCAAAACATATCATGATTTAGGAGTAGTTTTCGCTCACATCTCGTTTCATTTTATACCTGTTTCATGCATATCTTACTTTGTTTTGCATGCATTTTCTATTTTCTGGTTCTGAGATCTACTCGTTGTGCTTTTGTGTGCAGGATAGTATTTTACAAGGAAAATGGCACACTTTCGGAGCAAAAGGAAGACATTGGCAGGTGGAACAGAAGTGGACATGACCTAGCCATGTAATCCACACGACCATGTGGCGCTGGGTTATTTTGACGCGATTAGGGTTCTTTCGTGGATTTATGTAGCATCGGCTTCAAGTCTATAAAAGGGAAGCCACGTCCAAACCCTAGGGGGAGGCACGACGGCACACCGAAGTCCTAAAAAGCTTTGGAAACTCGCAACGGGGAGGAAGAAGATGGCTAGAAGATCGTATCCTACACCTCCGACGATGAAGAGAAGAACCAAGAGTACTGCAATTTTCTTTCTATTCATCTCCTACATTTTGATGCTCTATTCTAATAAGTATTGTGTTCATTCTTTTTCGTCAATGAAGTAGAATCTTCAATTCTATGATTAGGGAGTAACTTGTGTATGTATAACTTGCTAGATCGAATGTAAATTCTATTTTAGGATTTCTATTCGCAGTTCGTATTTGTTTGATTCGATGAAAAATGTGTTTTGGTTTTCTATCTATTGTGCATAGTCGATATAAGGTGTGACAACCCTTGTATAAAAGATCTAGGGGAATTAAAAAGGAACCAAATGGTTGTCCTCATCTTCGGTAACTGTAGGTAGAAGGGTATGAAGGAGTAGGGAATGTGACACATTCCAACTCTTCATAGGGATTGATTTGGCATCCTCGTATCATCTATTCTATCTTAACGAAAGGGTCGGCCTGGTTAAGGATAAATAGTTCCCGATATAAGTGAAAGCTCATCGGAAAAGGGTATGATGTCCATTCCACAAGACCCTAATTAGAGAACCAGACAACATTTAATTGATTAGCATGTTCCATGTTGCACAAGTGAAACCGAAGTCCTAAGATCCCTTTTTGAACCTCGAACCAACCTTCCCTTCCTCCATGTGACACCGTACTAGAGTTAGGACCATCGACAATCCTCGTAATCACATCCCTTAGAACTAAACTCCAAACAATGATGTCCACTGAACAATCGGTACTCGAATCTCAGTCTCTGTGTGATCGATAATCTATTTATTACTTCACGACATCTGTGCACTTACAGGCATTGAATGTGAGCGCGTGCTTCAAGTCCTTGATGGCTCCCATCGCTAGATTTGAGGGTGCATTCACGTGCATCACTGTGTTTGTGGAGTAATTTGTGTGATGACGGAGCAGTTTATGCTTTTCCTGAGCAGTCTATGTGTTTCCCGAGCACTATGTATAATTCCTGAGCTCAGTAGGAGTGAGTAGTGCAGTGATGTTCAGAGCTAAGTATAGTGTTGACATAGCAATTTATGCTTTTCCTGAGCAGTTTATGTGTTTCTCAAGCAGTATATGATGTAATTGAGAGGTGCCCTAAGGCAATCGCCTTAAAAGTTATTAAGAAAATTCACTATTTAAGTATACATTATTTATGTATTTTATTGGATCTTAAACTCATGTACTGAAGTCCACAATACGATGCATTGCATGAAAGAAATTGTGATTGGATCACAATTAGTGGGTATCTTATCATATGTAGTCATTCAAGTATTGAAACTATCTCTAGTCGATGAATTGATGAGATTGGACATCATTAATTCTGTAAGACTAGCACATGTTATACTCCTTGTTTTATCAAGCATTCGGTTCTTACTGAATGGAAGCATAGGAATGCTAAGAGTGAACATGTGGATTCTAGTTATGGTAACTAGTTCATTGGAGTGACCTGCTATTGAGACTTCATATGGTTATATATGTCGTTGAAGATCTCATTGCTTCTCGAGTGTGAGCTTCCTTAAACTTGAGGTATTCAAGTCACCTTAATCATTGCGCCTTATAAGACTTTTTTGCAACCATCTACATAGTAGGTGTAACTCCGGGATGATTGAGTATGAGCTAAAGTGATCGAAGATGCTTGAATAACCCACAAAGGATTCACCACTCCTGATAAAAGAGATGTATACCCTAGGTCTCTTGTCAGGATTGTTACTCAGAAGTCTCTGGCCAGAGCAAATATGTTAAGAAGATGGTCTTCTTGGTAACACGTAAGAGTAAGTTGAATCCAAAGGACAAAGAAACTAACTTGGGCTAAGTGTGACGTTGTCATGCCCCGGAGGAGTACCCTGTCCGACCGACAAACGGAACCCCTCCCTTATGAAAATTTAGAATACAATCGATACACAGTCATCTAATCACAACCAACACATCAAGAATGATATATATAAAAAAACCAACAGCGGAAGACTATCACAAAAGAGTTATAAATTCAACAAGAATACATACCGGTATGACTAACCACAAAATAAGAAAGTACTATAATAAATCCAAAAAGACAAGTGCAAATACAAACAAATGTCCAACAATACAAACCACCATATGAATCCAAGTTCATAACAAAATAAAACCATACGATAATCAAAAGTTAGGACCCTCGAAGTGAGATGAGACGGAATCGACTGGCGATGCTCCAAACCTATCACGAAGTCTGCTACCTGTTACCTGGGTGACAAGAAACCCAGGGTCTGTAGTGGTGAGTATAAACTCAGTGGTAATATAAAAGATAGTGTATACATATCATATATCATACGAGAGTCAACAATATACAGCCTAAAGGTACAACAGATATACACCTGTATTATATAACCAATGCATATACTAAAAGATCAACTAAACAACATAAGGTACTGACATAGCTGAAGATCTATAATGCTACAACTCCTACAACCTGAGCACATCTACCATAATATAACACATATGACAGGAAAGAGTAAAACTACCTTTGTGATCAACAAACCATCTTACGAACATTCTACAACGAAAACAACAATGAACCTGATCCAACCTACTCAACATCATGGTACTGGTAAAATACATACAACCGTCCAATCAACTCGTACACTGGTAATCCACACACAACACTATACATCATGCAAATAACATGTCAGCTGATGTACAACCAAATACAGCAAACATAGCATAAACAAATGCAACAACACAACAAACATATATAGACTGTATATATGTATACTGATCACACTCACACATGCCTGCACACCCCACTCGCTACCACGACCCCAGTGTGGCCTAGGTGGCTCAACATGATAATTTTCCCAACTCAACAACAACAACCACTAATCTCGAGTGGTCGAGTGGGTAGTATGAATAAGGAGCGATAAGCTAAAGAGCTATAAGCTACACAATGGGGGTCCCTACTACTGGCCTCTCCGAACATCACTACCCATGAGTGGTCGAGTGTCACACACACAGGATAACTGCATGCAACTCCAACTACTACTACTACCGATAGTGGCCGAGTGCGACACAACAGATGATCTGCCCTCACACCAGTTACTACTACCACGAGTAACCGTGGAGGCAAGATGAATGACGACCCTCTTGACCACAAGTGAGACCAAGTCGCCAACATGCATTTAAATGGAATGAATGCACAACCACACATACGTAAATCCACAACACACTCTCTATCCCACAGAAAGTCGTACCCAACTGACAGGCGACAATGCTAGAACCTCCAGTCCGTAGCGACACACTACCGACAACCCACAAAACCATACACAGATATACGCTCCGTAATAGTTATACAATGAACAAGAATATGATATAACAACCAACTCTACATTAAGGACATCACCCACCCTCGGATGGTTAATCTTGATGACACGAGTCAAGTACACAACCATACTCAGCTACATACATATAATTAACCAACTATAGGTCCACATACCATAGCGTCGGCAATTTGTAACAATGTTGAATGGAATATAACAACAACAGTGCATCTCTAAGTGCAAAGACTAAGTATCAAGCACAGAATAACAAGAGTGGAGTTTAGGTACGATATCAACACTATAGAATCACATGCACAAGAATTATCAACTACTTGACCAGGGTAGGAAATTATCCACCTGATACGAAACTTGATGCAGTAGTACTCACGCCCATGGACCCTCCTCGTATCCACGTCCTGCACATATCATCAACCACGGTTAAGTTCAAGCATAGGACAAGCATACAAATGAACTACTATGTCGTTCTTATATTCACATCCCTTTAACAAATACGAATTAGAAACCCCATTCTACATTTATCCAGCTACTCCATAACCACATCCAACTTAATCACAACTCCCCCCTCAACAAGGCATGAATGGAGTACCCCAACAACACACACCTACCGCATAAACATCACCACAACCATCCACGTTGCAGCAAGGCAAATCAACAACATCCTAGATCAAACACGCGTCTCACCTCCAGCTTAGCCAACAGATCCGATCACACTGTCGCCACCCCCCTTGAACTCAAAAATCGACACCAATGTTCACACGATAACACTGATCCATAGAGACACACTAGACAGAAGAGAAACAAAGGGAAAACGAGATATATAGCAGAAATTTTAGCTTCACTGATGACACTCCCCCAGATGGCTCTGTTCATAAAAAAAACTACCGTTTCCCTTGCTCTGGCAGGGATCGCAAAGCAACTCCCGATTAGAACAAAGTGAAGACGCTGCCGACGCCAGCTTCCGGCAACATGCACGCTCGTCGTCGGCTCGTCCGTGGAAACCGTCAAGGGTAGTCGACCATCGCTTGTAGAGGAGAGGGAGAGCTAGCCAAGAAATGGATACGCGAAGTGGGGAGGTGAGGTTGCGATGAGGAGGGGTCAAGTGCGGCGGAGAGGGACTTAAAGAAACAGAAAAGAATTTGGTTCGGCTTAAAAAAACTGAGTACCCACCTTTATAAGCAATTAAAACTAGGTTAGGTTTAATAAATCCCTCAATAATTTAATTATCCCAATAACAAACTCTCTATTCAAGGAATATTAAAGGTATTATTCTACAGCGATTTATTTATGGTATTTTACATTCTTCCCCACTTAATAAAATTTGGTCCCCAAATTTCGTACTTAAATATGAAAATTAATTCAAGCAATTTTCTAAACTACCACATACCTCATGTAAACAGATGTGGGTATCGAGCCCGAATAGTTTCTTCCAGCTCCCACATAGCCTCATCATCAACATGATGCTTCTATCTAACCTTCACAAGTCGGATGGTTTTGTTCCGCAATTGTCTGTCCTTGCGATCAAGAATTCACATTGGAATCTCCTCATAAGTCGCATTAGACTGGAGTGGAATCGATACCTCTTTCAGAACTGATCGGCATGTGGCACGTATTTTCTCAACATAGAAATATGAAATACGTTATGTACACCCGTAAGAGTCGGAGGTAAAGCTAACCGATAGGCCACAACCCCAATCTGCTCCAATACCTCAAATGGACCAATGTAGCGTGGAGCTAGTTTCCCCTTTAGCCTGAATCTTTTGACTCCCTTTGTAGGTGAAACACGTAGAAACACATGATCCCCTACCAAGAACTCCAAAGGCCTTCGCCTTCGGTTCGCATAACTCTTCTCACAACTTTGCCTCTCGATAATCTGTCGATGACCGCACTAACTACGATCATGTCAATACTCTGGGGCACAAAGAATCGCCGCTCCCCAACCTCCTCCCACAACACAGGAGATCTACAGGGTCTACCGTATAAAGCCTCTAAAGGAGCCATCTGAATGGAAGAGTGATAACTGTTGTTATAGTCAAATTCCACAAAATGAATGTGATGCTCCCAACTGCCACCAAAATCCATGACACAAGATCTCAATAAATCCTCAAAGGTCTGAATGGTGTGATCGACTGACCATCTGTCTATTGATGAAATGTTGTACTGAGTTGAAGATGTTGGGTTTCCCGGCACCGATGTGGGTGTGTGTTCGAACATGTTTCGTAAACATGCACATAGCGGAAGCAAAAACAAGTAATAACTAACTTATTATAATACACACACCACACGCATGTAGGATACAATAGTGTAGACATAATCGTCATTTCAAATTTTGCAATAAAAAAAACTACTCTAAGTATACCTGATGGATTATGTGAAGCGGAAATGGCATCAACACTAGCGACCCTCGTAAGTTTCTCCTCTATCTGTATCCATGCCAAGTATCGTCGGGGTAGCTTCAACAAGCTACGAACCTTGTCTTCACACGAGATACTAGTCTCGTATCGAAGATGTTGTGATCTGAGAGATGATCACAATTTGAATCCAATTCGAATCCAAAAATGAGTTTCTCAAACTTTCTTCTCGAAAGTAGTTTTCGTCAACCAATTGACGAAGCTTCGATCCTCCACCAAAGATGATTGTCGGAGATCCAATCCTTAGCAAAGAGGTCGCTGTCGGAGTTCTAAATGTCGGCTAAATGACACTCTCGTCACAAAGGACACAAGCTGTCCAAGAGGGTAGCTTGGTGGAGGAAGTGGTCAGCCAAACAAGTGGACGGCCGGGTTGGCCAGGCGGTCGAGGTTGTGGGCAAATGACGGGGATTTGGACGGTGGATGGTCGACCGCACACAAGAAAAGGACAGGGAGAGGAGAGAAAAGGCTAGGGTTTCAAAAACCTAAAATCGAACACAGGTTATCTCTCGACCCCATTATTTAAAGAGAATGCATCTCTTAACCATTAAGAGACCTTTTCTCTAAACCTTTTCTCAAAGAGTTATTGGTTCACAACCAAAACCTGTTAACTTGCTCCATTAACTTAAGTTAAAATAAACCAAACCGCGTTGGTCTATTTTATGTTAAAATGAACCGAACAAATTTTGTTTCATTCGTTTAAAACAAACCAAACCACTTTGGTTTATTTTCCACCATTAGATTAGAACTAAATTGATTTGGTTCATTCATCATGTCTTCATAAGACTCGGCCCATCCATGCTTCCAATGCGACTGAAACAATTTCATACTGCCTCCATGTTTGGTCCAACCAAACCAAGTCTCTCTCGATCTGAGAATCCTTTTCTCAAGCTCATTTTAAATTCTTCGGAAAACACTCGTACTGCGTGTGACCAAATAGGTTCATGATTTATGTTGTCCATTTATAATTAACCATTAATTATAGAAGGATCATGAGTGGTACCTAATAGTACATCATAATCCACAATTAAACGAAAAATCAACAGTTGACCCCTGAACAACATCTAAAACCTTTCAGCAACTATAGTGAGTCGTGCCCCATTCCCTTCACTCATCTTATACCCACTTGGTTTAGTACATGGTGTGTTGTGTACTTGGCTGACTACGTCACACCTAGCCCAAGTATTATTTCCTCATCCTACAGATTCTAGTTACTGCACAAGTATCCAAGAGTACAATACTCTAAACATGTAATGCTTTGGCCAAAGACTTTAGTAACAATATGATGAGAGGCCATAGGGTATACATCTCCTCACAAGGAGTGGTAAATCCTCTGTAGGCTATTCAAACACATTCGGCCACTTCAACTTATACCCAATCATCCCAGGTCCACATCTCCTCGGAGATGTTTGATTAAGATGTCAAAGCATAAATCGTCATGACCAAAATGACTTGAATACTACAAGTTGAAGGAACATCGCACTTAAGCTGTAGTCAGAACTTCATTGACATATCCATATATGCAGTGAACCATATGAAGTCTTACAGCTGGTCACTCCAATGAACTAGTTAGCAAAACTAGAATCCACGGTTACCTCCGGACATCCCAATGTCTCCAGCCAGTGAGAAACAACTGCTTGGATAAACTAAAGAGTATAACTCATGTCAGTCTCAATAGAATTGATGGTGTCCGAATGCATCAATTCATCGAGTAGGGATAATTCCAATACATCACAATAACACATGTAGAGATACTCACTAGTTGTGATCTAATCATAAATTCTCTCATGCTATGAATCGTATTGTGGACATTCAGTAAATGAGTTTAAGATCCAATCAAATACATGAAAACATATATACTCAAATAGTGAATCTTCATTTATCAAATAAATGGTACAACCATAAGGCGATTGTCTTAGGACACCTCTCATATATAACTAACAAACTCCCACTTGGCCTAATGCCAATCGCTATAGTATTCAATACCATAAGCTCCAACATGACCCTCAAACTTACTTTGAGGGAAGGCCTTAGTTAAAAGGTCCGCTAAGTTCCTTTTAGTGGAATCTTCTCGATTTGTACTTCCTTCCTACTAATGATCTCCCTGATCAGATGATAGAGGCGAAGCATATGTTTGGATCATTGATGAGACCACATCAAGTTCAGAGACGAACTTCTTGATCCACATCGCTTCCTTTGCTGCTTCCGAAGATGTAATGTATTCTGCCCTAGTGGTAGAATCCGGTATAGTGTCTTGCTTGGAACCTTTCTAACTTATTGTGCCTCTATTTATGGTGAATATGTACCCAGACTGAGACCTGGAATCATCCTTGTCTGTTTGGAAGCTGGCATTCGTATACCCACGTATTACTATATTACCTTCTCCATATATTAGAAACACATCGTTAGTTCTTCTCAAGTACTTAAGGATTGTGTTAACAATCACCCAATGATCCATTCCTGGATCAGACTGGTATCTTCTCGTGACACTCAGAGCATACGATACATCGGACCTTGTACATAACATAGCATACATTATAGATCCTATTGCGGATGCATAGGGGATCTTACTCATGCAAATTCTCTCGTCTTTTGTGCGCGGACACATAGACTTCGAAAGGTGTATCCCATGCCTGATGGGTAGGAAACCTTTCTTGGTTTCCGACATGCTAAACCTCTTTATAACTCGGTCTATAGATGTAGATTGTGAATGACCAAGCAACCGTTTCAATCTATCTCTATAGATCTTAATCTCCAGGATGTAGGTCGCTTCTCCAAGGTCTTTCATGGAGAATATTTTGGATAACCAAATTTTGATCGACTGTAAGACAGATATATCATTTCCTATAAGTAAAAAGTCATTGACATACAATCTAGGAACACGACTGCACTCCCACTAACCTTCTTGTACACATAGGGTTCATCCATCCATGTCGGTTTTTTTGTTGAAAACCCACTTGCGCCCTATAGGCTTAATTCCTTAGGGTGGGTCTACCATGTTCCAAACTTGATTTTCATACATGAAATCTATTTTTGACTTCATGGCATCAAGCCATTTGTCCCTTTCTGAACATTTCAGAACTTCTTCATAACTATTTGGCTCCTTATCATTAATGAGTAACACATCGTTCGGTTCACTTATGAGAAATTCATATCTCTCAGGAATATTGCATGTTTTACCAGATCTACGAAGATGTGGTGTCACAATAGGTTCAGCCGATAGCCCATCACTATGAGTTATCAATTATGGTGCTTGACCAGGTATCTCATCAATGTCTATTGGAGTCTCTTGAACCTCCTCAAGTTTAATGCCACTCTCACTGTTTTCTTGCAAGAGAAACTCTTTCTTTAGAAACACAACATGCCTTGAAACAAACACCTTTTGTTCCATAGGGTAATAGAATTGCTAACCCCTCGTTTCCTTAGGGATGTCTAAAGTGCATAGCCCCAAAAGGACTTGGGAAGATTCGCATGATTCATCATCAACCTAACCATGTCCAACAATGTTCAGTTTTGCCTCTCAGATACACCATTAAGATGTGGTGTATACAGCGGAGTCCATTGAGACAATATACCATTGTCCCATAGATAATCTAAAAACTCTAGACTTAAGTATTCACCATCTTGATCAGATCGAAGTATTATAATATTTTTGCCAAGTTGTTTCTCTACTTCATTTATGAATTCTTTGAACTTTTCAAAGGCTTCAGAATTGTGTTTTATCAAGAACACATACCCAAATCGTGAGTGATCATCGATAAAGGTAATGAAGTAGTTATAGCCTCCTAGAGCATGAGTTGACATAGGTCTGCATACATCAGTTTGTATTAGACCATGAAACTCTCCCACCGGTTCACCTTTTCCAGTTAAAGGTAACTTAGTCATCTTGCCTTTTAAGCATGATTCACATGTATTGAATGAATCAAATTCAAACGATTCTAGAATTCTACATCGGTGTAATTCGAACATGCGTTTCTTGCTTACATGGCAAAGATGATAATGCCACATATAGGATTCTAATTGATTATCTTTCTGAGCACGCTTGTTGCTCGCTTCGATATTAAAAATGTCACGGATACGTCTAACTTATATATTCCATTGCATAAAGTTCCAGCCCCATAAAAAATGCCATTTAAAGTTATGTAACAACAATTGTTACTAAAAGTCAAATGGTACCCATTTCTATTTAAGCAGGAAATAGAAACAATGTTCTTTATTAATGAAAGTACATAATAGCAATAGTCCATTTCTAATACAAGTCCTGTAGGGAGCTTCAACAAATATGTTCCGATGGCAACCACAACTTTTGCTCCATTGCCAACTTGCAAATTTGATTCTCTCTTGATGAGTCTTCTTCTATTCCTTAGCCCCTATATGTCATTACATATATTTGAGCCACACCCAGTATCCAATACCCAAGTATCTAAGGAAATAGAATGACAATCAATAACAAAGATACCTGAAGAGGATGGGGCATCAGATGCCTTCTTCTTCTTCACAGACTCAAGATAAATCTTGCAGTTTCTTCGCCAATGACCCTCCTTGACACAGTGATGACATGTGCCCTTTTGAGCTAGTTCCGTCTTCTTAGCCTTTTTCTTCTTCACCTTGCACTGTTCCTTTGACTTCCTCTTAGAACCTTTCTTTGAGGAATCAACTAACAATGTTGTCTTCTTCTCATGCTTCAAAGAAGGCTCCACAGTCTTCATCATGTTGAGGAGTGATGTGAGCAAAACATATAGGGTTTTAGGAGTAGTTTTTGTTGGGTTTCCGGCACCGCGGCGTGTGTGTGTTCGATCACGTTTCGCAAACATGAGCACAGAGGAAGCAATAAAAATAATAAATCTACATTTATTACAACACACACAACACACGCATGCATATTACAACAAGTGTAGACATAACCGTAAATTTAAATTTGCAATAAAAGGAAATTTATCTACGTTATACCTTTCGTATGACGTGTAGCGGGAACGACATCAACCGGAACGATCCTCGCTAGAATCGTCTATATCCGTATCCACGCCGAGTTCCTCGGGATGACTTCGCTAAGCCATGAGCTTCGTCTTCGTATGAGTTACTAGCCTCGTGTTGAAGACGACGTGATCGAGAGATGATCACGATCCGAATCCAAATTCGGATCCTAATACGAGTCCTCAAAACTCGCTTCTCCGGAGAGGTATTCGTCAACCAATTGACGAATCTTTCATTCTCCACCTCAGAGGATTACCGGAGATCGAATCCCTAGTAAGTTAGCCACTGTCGGAGCTCTAACCGTCGTCCAAATGACGCTCCGACGAGAGGAGAACAAGCTGTCCAGAAAACTGGACAGCTTTGGTGGAGGTGATAGGCGCCGGCCAACCAAGGAAGATAGAGCTCACCTTGATGCCAAACCTGAAGGAGATCTCCGGAGCACTAACCGGCAGAAGCTCGACGCCGGCGAGGGGGAAGGAAGCTACCTTCTGGACGCCGGTTGGAGGAGCTTTGGGCGGCGGCAATAGGTTGGCGCCGAGAGCTCCAAGGAGGAGGTGGGCGGAAACCTTAGGGCTAGGGGTTTTTGATTTGGGCTTAATTATCCATTAAGCCCTCTTTTATAGAGAACTAATTCTTTTAATGGTTATTGGATCATAACTATTAGGCCCGTTAACCCGCTCCATTAAGATAAGTTAAAATAAACCAAACCATGATGGTTTATTTTAAGTTAAAACGAACCGAACCAACTTTTGGTTCATTCGTTTAAAATAAACCAAACCCTTTGGTTTATTCTCCTCCATTGGATTAGAACCAAACCATTTTGGTTCATCCATTACGTCTTTATAAGACTCGGCCCATCTATGCTTCCATTGCGACTGAAACGATTTCATGCTCGCTTTATGTTTGGTCCAACCAAACCTAGTTTCTCTCGGTCTGAGAATCCCATTCTCAAGCTCGTTTTAAATCCTTTGGATTACGCTCGTTGTGCGTGTGACCAAATAGGTTCTCGGTTTATGTTGGCCGTCTATAATTAACCATTAATTATAGAGCAATCATGAGTGGCACCTAGTAGTACATCATGATCCCCAATTAACCGAAAAGATCAACGGTTGATCCAGAACTATTTCTGAAACCCTTCAGCAGCTCGAATGAATCGTGCCCCATTCCCTTCACTCATCTTATACCCACTTGGTTCAGGACTTGGTCTATAGTGTCAGTCCCCACTAGGCTGACTACATCACACCTAGCCCAAGTATTATTTCCTCGTCCTACGGATTCTAGTTACTCCACATGTATCGAAGAGTACCTTACTCTAAACATGTAATGCTTTGGCCAAAGACTTTAGTAACAATCCGACGAGAGGCCATGGGTATACATTTCCTCGCAAGGAGTGGTGAATCCTTTATAGGCTATTCAAACACCTTCGATCACTTCGACTTATACCCAATCATCCCGGGTCCTCATCTCCTTAGAGATGCTTGCTTAAGATGTCAAAGCATAAGTCTCTATGATCAAGATGACTTGAATACCGCAAGTCAAAGGAACATCGCACTTAAGCCACAGTAAGAACTTCATTGACATATCTATATATGCAGAGAACCATATGAAGTCTTACGGCTGGTCACTCCAATGAACTAGTTACCATAACTAGCATCCACGATTAACTCCGGACATCACAATGTCTCCAGCCAGTGAGAATCAGCTGCTTGGATACACCAAGGAGTATACCTCGTGCTAGTCTCGAAAGAATTGATGGTGTCCAAATCCATCAATTCATCGACTAGGGATAATTCCGATACATCACAATTACACATGTAGAGATGTCCACTAGTTGTGATCCAATCACAAATTCTCTCATGCTGTGAATCGTATCGTGGACATTCAGTAAATGAGTTTAAGATCCAATCAAATACATAAAACATGTATACTCAAATAGTGAATCTTCATTTATCATATAAATGGTTCATACATAAGGCGATTGCCTTAGGACATCTCTCATATATATTACTAACAGATTCCCACTTGGCCTAATGCCAATCGCTACGGTATCCAATACCATAAGCTCTAACATGACTCTCAAACTTATTTTGAGGTAATGCCTTAGTTAAAGGATCCGCTAAGTTCCTTTCAGTGGGAATTTTCTCGATTTGTATTTCGTTCCTACTGATGATCTCTCTGATAAGATGATAGCGGCGAAGCACATGTTTGGATCATTGATGAGACCTTGGCTCTTTCGCCTGTGCAATTGCTCCATTGTTGTCGCAGTAGACCGGTATTGCTTCAACAATGGCCGAAATCACACCAAGTTCATGAACGAACTTCTTGATCCAAACCTCTTCCTTTGCTGCTTCCGAAGCTGCAATGTATTCTGCCTCAGTGGTAGAATCCGCTACAGTCTCTTGTTTGGAACTTTTCCAACTCACTACGCCCCCATTCAAGGTGAACACATATCCAGACTGAGACCTGGAATCATCCTTGTCTGTCTGGAAGCTGGCATCCGTATACCCGCGTATCACCATGTCCCCTTCTCCATATATTAGGAACACATCCTTAGTTCTTCTCAAGTACTTAAGGATCGTCTTAACAGCCGCCCAATGATCCATTCCTGGATCGGACTGGTATCTGCTCATGACACTCAGAGCGTACGATACATCGGGCCTTGTACATAACATAGCATACATGATAGATCCTATTTGCGGATGCATAGGGAATCTTACTCATGCAAATCCTCTCGTCTTCTGTGCGCGGACACATAGACTTCGAAAGGTGTACCCCATGCCTGATGGGTAAGAAACCTTTCTTGGATTTCGGCATGCTAAACCTCTTCAGCACTCGGTCTATATATGTAGACTGTGAAAGACCAAGCAACCGTTTCGATCTATCTCTATAGATCTTAATCCCGAGGATGTAGGTTGCTTCTCCCAGGTCTTTCATGGAGAATGTCTTGGATAACCAAACCTTCACTGACTGTAAGATTGAGACATCGTTTCCTCTAAGTAATATGTCATCGACATACAATACTAAGAACACGACTGCACTCCCACTAACCTTCTTGTACACACAAGGTTTATGCGGATTTTGTGAGAAATCAAACTTTTTGATTGTCTCAAAATGGATATTCCGACTCTGGATGCTTGCTTCAATCCATAAATGGACCGTCGCAATTTGCATACCTTGGTTTTATCAACCGATGTGAAACCCTCAGGCTGTATCATATACACGTCCTCGAGCAGGTTTCCATTAAGGAAAGCTATTTTCACATCCATCTGCCATATCTCATAATCATAATGAGCCGCTATGGCCAGGAGCATCCGAATGGATTTAAGCATAGCTACAGGCGAATAGGTTTCGTCATAATCAACACCTTGTTTTTGTCGATATCCTTTCGTCACCAATCTAGCCTTATAGGTAATCACATTACCATCCATGTCGGTTTTCTTCTTGAAAACCCACTTGCACCCTATAGGCTTTATCCCTTCAGGTGGGTCAACCAAGTTCCAAACTTGGTTTTCATACATGGAATCCATTTCCGACTTCATGGCACCAAGCCACTTATCCCTTTCTGAACTTGTCAGCACTTCTTCATAACTGGTAGGCTTCTCATCATCAATGAGTAACGCGTCGTTCGATTCACTTATGAGAAATCCATATCTCTCAGGAATATTGCGTGTTCTACCAGATCTATGAAGATGTGGTGTTACAATAGGTCCAGCCGATTGCTCATCACTATGAGTTGTCGGCTGTTGTGCTTCACCAGGTATCTCATTAATGTCTATTTGAGTCTCTCGAGCCTCCTTAAGCTCGATGACACTCCCACTATTTTCTTGCAAGAGAAACTCTTTCTCTAGAAACACAGCATGCCTTGAAACAAACACCTTTTGTTCCACAGGATGATAGAATTGGTAACCCCTTGTTTCCTTAGGGTATCCAACAAATAGACATTTATCAGACTTAGCATCCAATTTGTCTGATACAGTCCGCTTCACATAAGCAGGACAACCCCATATCTTCAAGTAAGATACATGAGGTTTCTTACTATTCCATATCTCATATGGAGTAGTTGAGACTACCTTGGTAGGCATTCTGTTTAACAAGTAAACAGCTGTCTGAAGTGCATGACCCCAAAAGGACTTGGGAAGAGTCATATGATTCATCATTGACCTGACCATGTCCAACAAGGTCCGGTTATGCCTCTCAGATACACCATTATGCTGTGGTGTATAGGCCGGAGTCCATTGAGACAATATACCATTGTCTCTTAGGTAATCAAGAAACTCCTGACTCAAGTATTCACCACCTCGATCCGATCGAAGTATTTTAATACTTTTGTCATGTTGTTTCTCTACTTCATTTCTGAACTCTTGGAACCTTTCAAAGGCTTCAGACTTGTATTTCATCAAGAACACATACCCAAACCGTGAGTGATCATCGGTGAAGGTAATGAAGTAGCTATAGCCTCCTAATGCTTGAGTTGACATAGGTCCACATACATCAGTATGTATTAGACCTAGTAACTCTCCCACTCATTCACCTTTTCCAGTAAAAGGTAACTTAGTCATCTTGCCTTTTAAGCATGATTCGCATGTATCGTATGAATCCAATTCAAACGATTCCAGAATTCCACATCGGTGTAATTTGGACATGCGTTTCTTGCTTATATGGCCAAGACGACAATGCCACATATAGGAGTCTATTTGATTATCCTTTCGAGCATGCGTGTTGCTCACTTCGATATTGAAAATGTCACTGGATATGTCCAACGTATAAATGCCATTACTCAAGGTTCCAGTTCCATAAAGTACGCCATTCAAAGTTATATAACAACAATTGTTACTAAACGTCAAATGGAAACCATTTCTATTTAAACAGGAAATAGAAACAATGTTCTTTATTAGAGAAGGAACATAATAGCAATTGTCCAATTCTAAGACTAGTCCACTAGGGAGCTTCAGCAAATAAGTTCCGATGGCGACCGCAGCAACCTTTGCTCCATTGCCAACTCACAAATTTGACTCCCCTCTGACAAGTCTTCTTCTATTCCTTAGCCCCTGAAGAGGATGGGGCATCGGATGCCTTCTTCTTCTTCATGAACTCAAGATAAATCTTGCAGTTTCTTCGCCAGTGGCCTTCCTTGCCACAGTGATGGCAAGTGCCCTTTTGCGCTGGTTCTGCCTTTTTAGCCTTTTTTCTTTCCTTTCTTACATTCTTTTGCCTTCCTCTTAGAACCTTTCTTTGAGAATCAACTATGAACCGCCTTCTCCTCATGCTTCACGAAGGCTCCCAGTCTTGACATATTGAGCTCGGGAATGGTGGATTCCAATTTGTTCATCAGATAGTTCATCACAAATTGCGAGAAACTCTTGGGCAAACAATGCAGAATTAAGTCAATACTTAACTCATGATCCATCACAAAACCGAGGGTAGCTAGCCGCTCGATGTACCCGTTCATCTTTAGCACAAACTGCACTACAGACGAACCTTCTTGCATCTTCGTGGTGAAGAGGAGTCTAGAGACCTCGAACCTTTCGGATCTCGCTTGCTCATCGAACAACTCATGAAGATGGAAGACCATAGTATTAGCATCCATATGCTCATGCTGCTTTTGCAGCTCAGGTACCATCGCCGCTAGCATGATGCAACTCGCCAGCTCAGAATCTGCCACATGCTTCTGATAGACCAACATTTGGTCTGGAGTTGCATCGTCCTTAGGACGGTCAGGAAGAGGCTCTTCAAGGACATATGCAAGCTTTTCCACCTTGAGAACAATTCTCAGGTTTCTAAGCCAGTCCAGGAAGTTAGGCCCAGTCAGTTTGTTCGAATCCAAAATAGTGCGCAAATTCAAAGACGTCATGATCAATTTATTGACCTAGAAATACAAAACGAGCATATATGAGAAAATGATTTTAAAATGCATCAATATACATTTATAAATCCCATTCATTTTTCGAATTTCAAAAACCCCAAAATCACTTCGGAAGATCGTAGGTCCATCTCCGAATGGGCTGATATCCATCATAGTTATGAACAACCTTGGAGAGAGTCCAACAAGCCATTCATAACTACGACGGTAGGTATCAACTATACCGATTGCATATCACGTATATGCAACTATCACACTGTGCTATCAACTAATTGAATGTTCACACATACATCGGGTTGTTAACACATTAACAAGTATGCATCATATGCATAGCACCCAACTTCACCTCCCTTTACATCGACCTTGGAGAGAGTCCAACAAACCGATGCTCCAGGTTAAAGCCAGCCCATTAATCAGGACATAGTTTTAATATGGTTAGAGCGCATTCAACCAATTAGCCCAGCTTGGAGAGAGTCCAACAACCAAAGCTAACGATTGACCTCTGACTCTTACCATATTAGTATTAAACTATTCCATGGTTTGAACATGTTCGGTTCGAAAGGGCTTGGAGAGAGTCCAACAACCCAAACAAGAAACTAACTGGTTCTAACCATATTAATGGAAGGTGTAGGCTTTAATATTGTTTAAGGGTTTTTATGTCTCATCCTCTTTGCATGCAAATAACTATTATCTACATGGCATGACATACATGACATACATCTACATGTCACGACACGCATGGCATAATGTTATGCATCTAATGCAATTACATGACATACAATTATGTCATGTATATAATTTCCTTATATGTCATAACTATTTATGGAAATAAAATATGTTTAATATTTGATTCTCCAAATAAAATCATAATTAAATTAGGAAACAAATTTCCAAATCTAATCACATATTTTATTCATGGAATTATTTGATTAAGGAAAATCTATTTAGGAAACCAATTTCCTAAATCATTAAAACTACTTATGGAAATAAAATATTTTAAGATTTTATTTTCCAAATCAAATCATGATTAAATTAGGAAACAAATTTCTAGAATCTAATCAAATATTTTATTTATGGAAAATATCAATTTCCATAAATACTTCCAACTTTCCAAAAGTGGAAGATTTCAATAAATACTTCTAGACTTTCCAAAATTGAAAAATTTCCATAAATACTTCTAAATTTCCAAAATTAGAAAATTTCCAGAAATACATTATGACTATCGCAAAACCATTTTTACAATTATGTCGAAACACAACCTGGGCTCTGATACCACTGTTGGGTTTCCGGCCCGCGGCGTGTGTGTGTTCGATCACGTTTCGCAAATATGAGCACAGCGGAAGCAATAAAAATAATAAATCTACATTTATTACAATACACACAACACACGCATGCATATTATAATAAGTGTAGACATAACCGTAAATTTAAATTTGCAATAAAAGGAAATTTATCTACGTTATACCTTTCGTATGACGTGTAGCGGGAACGACATCAACCGGAACGATCCTCGCTAGAATCGTCTCTATCCGTATCCACGCCGAGTTCCTCGGGATGACTTCGCTAAGCCACGAGCTTCGTCTTCGTACGGGTTACTAGCCTCGTGTTGAAGACGACGTGATCGAGAGATGATCACGATCCAAATCCAAATTCGGATCCTAATACGAGTCCTCAAAACTCGCTTCTCCGGAGAGGTATTCGTCAACCAATTGACGAATCCTTCATCCTCCACCTCAGAGGATTACCGGAGATCGAATCCCTGGTAAGTTAGCCACTGTCGGAGCTCTAACCGTCGTCCAAACGACGCTCCGACGAGAGGAGAACAAGCTGTCCAGAAAACTGGACAGCTTTGGTGGAGGTGATAGGCGCCGGCCAACCAAGGAAGATAGAGCTCACCTTGATGCCAAACCTGAAGGAGATCTCCGGAGCACTAACCGGCAGCAGCTCGATGCCGGCGAGGTGGAAGGAAGCTACCTTCTGGATGCCGGTTGGAGGAGCTTTGGGCGGCGGCAATAGGTTGGCGCCGAGAGCTCCAAGGAGGAGGTGGGCGGCAACCTTAGGGCTAGGGGTTTTTGATTTGGGCTTAATTATCCATTAAGCCCTCTTTTATAGAGAACTAATTCTCTTAATGGTTATTGGATCATAACCATTAGGCCCGTTAACCCGCTCCATTAAGATAAGTTAAAATAAACCAAACCATGATGGTTTATTTTAAGTTAAAATGAACCGAACCAACTTTTAGTTCATTCGTTTAAAATAAACCAAACCCTTTGGTTTATTCTCCTCCATTTGATTAGAACCAAACCATTTTGGTTCATCCATTACGTCTTCATAAGACTCGGCCCATCCATGCTTCCATTGCGACTGAAACGATTTCATGCTCGCTTTATGTTTGGTCCAACCAAACCTAGTTTCTCTCGGTCTGAGAATCTCATTCTCAAGCTCGTTTTAAATCCTTTGGATTACGCTCGTTGTGCGTGTGACCAAATAGGTTCTCGCTTTATGTTGGCCGTCTATAATTAACCATTAATTATAGAACGATCATGAGTGGCACCTAGTAGTACATCATGATCCCCAATTAACCGAAAAGATCAACGGTTGATCCAGAACTATTTCTGAAACCCTTCAGCAGCTCGAATGATTCGTGCCCCATTCCCTTCACTCATCTTATACCCTCTTGGTTCAGGACATGGTCTATTGTGTCAGTCCCCACTAGGCTGACTACGTCACACCTAGCCCAAGTATCATTTCCTCGTCCTACGGATTCTAGTTACTCCACATGTATCGAAGAGTACCTTACTCTAAACATGTAATGCTTTGGCCAAAGACTTTAGTAACAATCCGACGAGAGGCCATGGGTATACATTTCCTCGCAAGGAGTGGTGAATCCTTTATAGGCTATTCAAACACCTTCGATCACTTCGACTTATACCCAATCATCCCGGGTCCACATCTCCTTAGAGATGTTTGCTTAAGATGTCAAAGCATAAGTCTCTATGATCAAGATGACTTGAATACCGCAAGTCAAAGGAACATCGCACTTAAGCCACAGTAAGAACTTCATTGACATATCTATATATGCAGAGAACCATATGAAGTCTTACGGCTGGTCACTCCAATGAACTAGTTACCATAACTAGCATCCACGATTAACTCCGGACATCACAATGTCTCCAGCCAGTGAGAATCAGCTGCTTGGATACACCAAGGAGTATACCTCGTGCTAGTCTCAACAGAATTGATGGTGTCCAAATCCATCAATTCATCGACTAGGGATAATTCCGATACATCACAATTACACATGTAGAGATACCCACTAGTTGTGATCCAATCACAAATTCTCTCATGCTGTGAATCGTATCGTGGACATTCAGTAAATGAGTTTAAGATCCAATCAAATACATAAAACATGTATACTCAAATAGTGAATCTTCATTTATCATATAAATGGTTCATACATAAGGCGATTGCCTTAGGACATCTCTCATATATATTACTAACAGTTTTCGCTCACATCTCATTTCATTTTGTGTTAGTTTCATGCATATGTTACTCTATTTTGCAAGCATTTCCTATTTTCTATTTCGGAGGTCTACTCGTACTTTTGTGTGCAAGTTAGTATTTCGAGAGAAAAAGACGCATTTTAGAGCAAAAGAAGGATATTTCGCAGCTAGATGCAGAGTGGGACACGGCCAGGGAGTGTGGATTCACATGGCCATGTCCAATGGGCGAGATCAGCACCCCAGGGCCGCACACAGCCAGACCGTGTGGAAACAAACAGGTATGTGGCGGCCCGACAGATTTGCATGACTAGGGCTTTTTCCAGATTTTGCAGCGGTCCGAGGCAATGTCTATATAAGGATGGTTTCGCCCAAACCCTACGGGGGAGGCACGATGGCAAGGACGACATGCCGAAGCCCTAAAAAGCTTCGATAACTCGTAACGGGGAGGGGGAATGCCGTCGGAGGTCAACGCCTTGCACTTCAATGCCGAAGAGAAGACCACGAAAGCATTGTAAATCTTTTTCCTGTGTTTTATTCCTTATGTATTCGAACATAGACATGGTTTGTGATTCTTCCTTCATATACATGGAGTAGTACTTTTGATTCTAGGATTAGGGAGTAGCTTGTGTGCACATTACAATGTTGGTTCATGTTAAATTCTGCCTTTGAATTTGATTTGAGAATTAGTATTTGTTTCTTTACTATATCTATGCATGTTTGGCTTTTTAGCTACTGTGCTTAGGCGATACGAGGGGTGACAACCCTCGTATTTAAGATTTAGGGGATTTTATATAAGGAACCTAGGGGTAAACCTGATCTCCTATAACTATGGGTAGAAAGGTGTGGTGGAACCGAAAATGGTTCACCGTAGGGATTGATTTGGCATGCTCATACCGTCTATCCCGTCCTTTTAGGCAGAGATAGCTCCCAGTAGATGCGGCGGCTCTGCGGGAGAGTGTATGATGTCCCTTCCACAAAACCATAGCTAAACATCTAGACAATGCCAATTGACAACATTGTTTTGTGATGCATAAGCGAAACTGAAGTTCTAGAATCACCTTTGAAGACCTCGACACACTCCTTTCCTCCTTCGTGTGATACCGTATAGAGTTAAGTCCACTGACAACCCTCACCAATCGAAACCTCGTAGAGTTACGTCCGAACAATTACAACCACTGAGTATATTGGTATTCGAGTCCCAGTCCATGTGGGATCGATAATCTTTATTACTTGACGACATCCATGCACTTGCAGGCATTGAGCGCGAGCACGTGCTTTGAGTCCTTGATGGTCTCCATCGCGAGATTTGAGGTCGCGTTTGTGCGCATCAAGTTTTTGGCACCGTTGCCGGGGACTGAGCGATTCGATATCAAATCGAACGGTGGTAAATATGATCGGACTTAGGATTAGATTTATTTTCTTGCTTTATTTTCCTTCTAGTTTACTTTATTTTCTTTAGTCATATATCTTTCATATTTATCTTTAGTTTTTAATTTTTTGTTATTTTTATTTTTTAGCAGTAGTTTCCTATTTACTTATTGCATCTTAGATTTTGATTTGCTAGATTGTTTTATTTTCTGCTCTTAGAATTAGATTAGCACTCCTATCTTTGTGGCTTGGTTCGTCATATGCTTAGACATTTAGGATCGGAAGGTCTAATTCCAATTGACTTAGAAATTGAGTGAACCTTTCATCGTCGGAGAGCGGAGCAGCGAAGGATGGAGGATCAAGCAGCATCCGAGGTGAACATAGGTAGCCGACCTCTGCGGGACTATGCAGCTCCTAGCACTAGAGGATTCAGGCCGAGTATAGCTAGACCATCTATTTCATCAAATAACTTTGAGCTGAAGCTGGCACTTATACATATGGTATAATAGAGCCAATTCGGGGGAGCTGCGACTGAAGACCCGAACTAGCACCTTGAGGCATTTCTTGAAATCTGCTCGACAATGAAAATGAACGGAGTCCCTACTGACGCGATCTGCTTGAGCATGTTCCCATTTTCACTACGGGATAAGGCTAAGGCTTGGCTTCACTCCCTACCTTCTGGTAGCATCACTACATGGGAGCAATATGAGCAGTAGTTTTTGAAAAAACACTTCCCACCAAGTAAGTCTGCTCACATGTGCCATCTCATTACGAGCTTTCGCCAGGAGGGGGAGTCTTTATTCGAGGCCTGGGATCGCTACAAGGGACTGCTCTACCAATGCCCCACCACAAACTGGAAAGGTGGTTGGTGATCCACATTTTCTACAATGAGATCGCTTATGCCATGAAGATGTCCCTAGATTCTGCCGCAGGTGTCACGCCCGCCCTTTTCGGACCCAGAATCCGGAGGGGCGGCGTGTGACGCGACCGTACACACATGCATTACTTACAGCGGAAGACTTTATACATATTTCGTACTTCTTATAGAGGAAGACTTTAGACATATTTTTTTTTCTTTTAAAACATAAACATGCATTGACATATATATATACTTCTTCTTCTTAACACAGAGCATGCATCATAATATATATAGATACTTCTTCTTACTTCTTCTTTACTTCTTCTTATTAACATAGAGCATGCATCATAACATATACAGGCCTGAGTCTTACTCCATCGACCTAGGGCATCTTGGAGCCCATCCCGTACTAGGCCCGAGTCTTATTCCATCGACCTAGGGGCAATCATACATAGAGGTCCATCCTAGGCCCGAGTCTTATTCCATCGACCTAGGGCATCTTAGGAGCCCATCCCTTCTTGGACCTTGTTAAGGTCTTGGTACAAGCCATGCAGAAGGTAAAATACTTATATGCTTATTTTATAACATAGCTTATTTTATTTCGCAACATAGCATACTTCATTTCATAACATATCATGCTTCACTTCATGAACATATCATCTTTCATTTCATAAACATACCATACTTCATTTCATAACATATCATTCTTCATTTCATCATCATATCATATTCATTTCGTGAACATATCGTTTTGTTTCATTTCATAATCTTATCGTATTCCATTTCATAACATATCTTAAATATCACATACACATAAGCATGGCATAAGGCAAGGCATCAAGAGTAAGTAAACACTAACCTAAGGCATATTATCTTCATCTAGCATCATTTAATATCACAAGTCAACATGAATTCACCCAACATAAAACACATGTTAACCTAATTCATTTAACATAACAACAACTTCATATGCATATAAAACATGAATTAAACTTCATTTAATCACCCATAAATACATGATGGCCGAATGGTCCATAGGGGTTTCTAGGGTTATCTTTTTAACCTATTTCATTTAACATACTAACCACATCATAAGCATACAAAACATGGAATAAAGCTTCATTGAATCACCACAATATAGGGGTGGCCGAATGTCCTTATAGGTTTTTAGGGCTAGTCCTTTACCCTAATTCAATTAACCTACTAACAACATCATAAGCATACGAAACATGGAATAAAGCTTCATTGAATCATCAAAATATAGGGGTGGCCGAATGGTCCTTGTTGGCTTTTAGGGTTAACTTTTGACCTAATCCATTTTAAATCCTAACATCATCATATAGTTACAAAACATAGCATAGAAACCTTAAAAACATGGCTTGGCCGAATGGATCTTGGTGGCTATTAGGGTTAACTTTTGTCCTAATCCATTTTAAATCCTAACATCATCATATAGTTACAAAACATAGCATAGAAACCTTAAAAACATGGCTTGGCCGAATGGATCTTGGTGGCTATTACGGTTAACTTTTGTCCTAATCCATTTTAAATCCTAACATCATCATATAGTTACAAAACATAGCATAGAAACCTTAAAAAACATGGCTTGGCCGAATGGATCTTGGTGGCTATTAGGGTTAACTTTTGTCCTAATCCATTTTAAATCCTAACATCATCATATGGTTACAAAACATAGCATAAAACTTCATTGAAACCTTAAAAAAAAACATGGCTTGGCCGAATGGATCTTGGTGATTTCTACACAAAACGATCAACCGGTAGCTACTCGTATGCAGGTGAGGGATACTTACATCCTTCGCTTTGCTTGTAGTGGGAAGATGACCTAAGGAACCAAACCTAGCCCTTGCTTCTTGCTTGGATGTGTTTCGGCCAAGGGATGAAAATGGAGAGGGAGAGCTCTAGGATTCGGTGTGGAAGAAGAAGAGAAGGAGAAAACAAATTTGCTAACTCATGCCCCCTCATCCCTCCATATTTATTCACTTAAAGAGTCCCTTAATCTTCCTCACACCTAACTATAATTACCCATATCCTTCTAATAATAAAATCCTATTGGGCTTCTGGTTAGTGGATGCATCTATAGGGTTTGGTTACTTCTAGAGGTTTGGGGTTCAATTCCTAGGTCTTGCATCCCTTTTTGGCTTATTTTATTTTATTTTTTAAAAGACCCACATAAAGCCCATTATCATCAAGCCAAAAATTCTTGTAAAATTTCTAGGAATTTTGCGGGCGTTACAATCCTTCATACTTTTTAAAAGTTTCATCCTCGAAACTTAGAACAATTCTGGGTACTTCTGCTTTATGTCCTCCTCGCGTTCCCGGGTAGCTTCCTCGCATGCTGATTCTCCGCCATAAGGGCACCTCTTTGTTCCTTAGCCTCTTGACTTCTCGGTCTAGTATCTGGATAGGCCGACTTTCAATACTCAGGTCCTCTTGAACTTGTACTATTTGTGGCTTGATCACTTGGTCCGCACTGGAAATGCATTTCTTGAGCACAGAGACATGGAACACGTTGTGAATAGCCGACATCTCTTGAGGCAGCTCTAGCTTGTAAGCTACCTTGCCAATCCTCTACAATATCGGATACGGTCCCGCGTAGTGTGGACTCAATTTACCCTTCCTTCCGAATCTCATCACTCCCTTCATAGGAGCCACTTTGAGGAATACTAGGTCCCCAACTTCGAATTCTAACGGTCTACGCCGCATATCCGCATAGCTCTTTTGTCAGCTCTGAGCAGTTTCAATTCTCTGACGGATGTTACGTATAGCTCGGGTGGTGTCGTCGATGAAGTCCGTCTGGAGTCCCATCCTCTTCTTTTCACCACCCTCGTACCAACATATGGGAGATCTACATTTCCTCCCGTATAGAGCCTCGTAGGGTGCCATTCCAATAGTAGCTTGATAGCTATTGTTGTAGGCGAATTCTGCCAAACATAAGTATCGGCACCAGCTACATTTGAACTCCAGGGCGCAAGCTCGTAACATATCCTCCAGTACTTGATTTACTCTTTCGGTCTGTCCGTCCGTCTGGGGATGGAAGGCAGTAATGAACAATAGCTTCGTGCCTAGGGCCTTCTGAACACATTCCCAGAAATGGGAAATAAAGCGACCATCTCTGTCAGAAATGATGGTCTTAGGAATTCCATGTAGTCTGATAATTTCCCTAGCATATAACTGAGCCAGTTGCTCCGTCGAATAGGTCATCTTGATTGCTAAGAAGTGGGCGGACTTCGTCAATCTGTCCACAATTACCCATATAGCATCATAACCGTTTGTCATCTTGGGCAATCCTGAGATGAAATCCATAGAAATGTCTTCCCATTTCCATTCTGGAATCTGGATCGGCTGCAGTGTTCCTCCAGGTCTCTGGTGTTCTGCCTTAACTAACCCTGGCAGTGTCAGTCGACATACTAAGCCACATCTCTTTTCATTCTGAACCACCAGAACTTTTGTTTCAGGTCTTGGTACATCTTGGTGGTTCCAGGATGCATCGCATAAGGAATTCCGTGAGCTTCCTCAAATATCTCCTTCCATAATTCTGGATCGTCGGGAATACACAAGCGATCCCTGAGGTAGAGCACTCCACTATCAGAGATCCAAAACCCGTCGTCCTTTCCTTCTAAGACCTCTTGCTTGATCCTCTGAAGGCTTGGTTCACGGCCTTGCTTTTTTAGTATATCATCGAATAGCGTCGGTGCTATCGTCATGGTCGAGAGCTATCCGGAAATGATTTCAACCCTGTAACGCATAATCTCTTTTTCTAAGGGCCGAGATAACACTGATAGAGACATCAAGGTAGCGCAGGACTTCCTGCTGAGTGCATCAACCACCTTGTTAGCTTTCCCCGGATGGTAGAGAATCTCGCAGTCATAATCCTTGACGAGCTCGAGCCATCTGCGCTGTCTCATGTTCAGGTCCTTCTGTGTGAAGAAATATTTCAGACTCTGGTGGTCTGTATAAATCCTACACTGAGCTCCATATAGATAATGCCTCCATGTTTTGAGAGCAAAGACCATGGCCGCTAGCTCTAAATCATGGGTGGGATAATTCCTTTCATGTTCCTTGAGTTGCCTAGAGGCGTAGGCAATTCCTTGAGTTTCCTAGAGGCATAGCTCCGAGTCCCAACTTGGAAGCGTCACTGTACATGTCGAAGCCTTCATTACTGTCCGAAAGAGCAAGGATTGGAGCGCTGGTCAGTCTCCTTTTCAATTCCATGAAACTCCTCTCGCAGGCGTCCGTCCACTCATATTTCTTGTTATTTCTGGTGAGGACTGTCATAGGGGTGGCAATCCTGGAGAAGTTCTCTACAAACTTCCGGTAGTAGCTTGCTAGCCCAAGAAAGCTTCTGATCTCGCTAGCATTCTTTGGTCGGTTCCAGTTACTCACGGCTTCAATCTTTATTGGGTCTACCATCACTCCGTGCTTGGATATCACGTGACCCAAAAATGATACTTGTTCAAGCCAGAACTCGCATTTGGAGAACTTTGCGAATAGCTGTTTTTCCCGAAGAATCTGCAATACCACATTCAAGTGTTCTGCATGCTCCTCGGGGGTTCTCGAATATATCAGTATGTCGTCTATGAAGACGATCACAAACTTGTCGAGGAATGCCGAGAATACCCGATTCATCAAATCCATGAACAGGGCAGGTGCATTCGTCACTCCGAAGGGCATAACTACGAACTCGTAATGTCCATGCCTTGTCCGGAAGGCCGTCTTTGGTATATCATCTAGTTTCACTTTTACTTGATGATAGCCGGACCTCAGGTCAATCTTAGAGAAGACGGCGGCACCCTTTAGTTGGTCGAACAGGTCATCAATCCGTGGTAAAGGATACCGGTTCTTGATCGTCACATTGTTCAGCGCTCGGTAGTCTATGAACATTCGCATAGACCCATCTTTCTTCTTTACCAACAGCACTGGAGCTCCCCATGGAGAGCGACTTGGGCGAATAAGTCCCTTGTCGAGTAACTCCTGTAGCTGTCCCTGAAGTTCCTTTAATTCAGTCGACGCCATACGGTAAGGTGCTTTAGAGATTGGGTTAGTACCAGGAATCAACTCGATCTCAAATTCAACTTCTCTATCTGGGGCTAACCCTGGTAATTCATCTGGGAATACCTCTGGGTAGTTGCATACAACCCTAACATCTTCTAGCTTCTAATCCTCAGCTTGACTTGTATCAACTATGTGGGCCAGAAACCCAGTGCATCCGCTGTCTAACATCTTGCGTGCCTGTAGGGCTGATAAAATCTTATTGACTCTTCTCCTTGGCTCTTCGATAAATTCAAACATAGGTTCCGCCTCCGGCTGGAATACCACTTTTCTTTTACGGCACTCGATTGAAGCACCGTACTTGCTTAAGAAATCCATGCCCAATATAATATCATAATCCTGCATGTCAAGCACTATCATATCGTAGTAGAGTTCTCTGTCTGCAATTTTGATTGGTGCGGCTCGCAGCATATGAGTGGAGGGCATTACTTCTCCCGAGGGCAGAGTGGTTAAGAACTTGCGATCTAGAGTTTGTGGTGGTATGTCTATCTCTCTAGTAAAGTGTGTAGAAACAAACGAATGTGTTGCCCCAGTATCAAATAATGCAGTAGCATGCTGACAGAAAATAAATATCTGACCTGTGACAACTGTAGAGGCGTTCGCCACATCTTCTTGGGTGAGAGAGAATACCCTGGCATCTGTCATAACTGGTGGGGTTTCTAGTCTCCCTTGGTGGATTGGGGTTCCTTCGATTGTGGCCTACATCTGATGTAACTGTGGAGGAGCACTCCTGGGCTGGGCATACGGCTGAGGAGGTGCCTGAACCTGGATAGGGCAGTCCCTGATCCTATGTCCTGTCCGTCCACAGTTGTAACATCTATTTGTGCCTTGGTAGCATACTCCCGGATGTATCTTTCCGCAGGTAGTACACAGAGGATCACAGGGCGCTTGCTTCTTTGGACCACCTTTAGGATCCTCCCATTGTCTTCTCTTTCCAGTGGGGTTCCCTTTCCAATTACTATGGTTCCTCTGACCTCCCGACTGGGCCTGACCCCTGCCTTCACTCAGTGCTTTCTTTTGCTGATTAATGTTGTTCAGGTAATGCTCGGTAATCAAGGCACTACTGAACATCTCCTCTGTGGTTTGCGGTCTATGAACTCCACCGGCCACATTCAGAGCTATTTCTGGTCGGAGCATCTTCAGCATGAGTCTGACCCTTTCTCTTTCCGTGCTGACCAACTCTGGGAATAGACGTGCGAGTCGGTTGAATCTCTTCACGGCTTCGCTGACTGATAGGTCACCTTGTCGGAACCGAGTGAACTCATCATAATGCTTGTTGGTCACCCTCATGTGGAAGAATTCTTCGAAGAACTTGTACTCGAAATCTGTCCATCTCATCTGATTTACTTGTCTCTTTGCTTTAACCCGTTCCCACCACATCCGAGCATCTCCCGAAAGGCAGAATGATGCACACTTAATCTTCTCGCATTCGCCGATCCGGTGCTCCATGATGCTTTCCACCGCTCTTGAACTAGGCCTCAGGCATCCCATGGCTCACCGATGCAGAAATTTTCGGCTTTAGTCTCTGCCACTGGATCAGGTAAGCTTCCTGTCGAACCATCGGGCCGGGGCCCGTTGGTGGGGCAGTAGGGTTTCCTCGCTGATTCATTAGGGTATTTATTACTTGTTGTTGTTCTGTGACTTGTCGCTGGAGTTCTGTGACTACGTGTGTAAGGTCATGCGGGGGTGCTATCTCATCAGCTCTACTACTGCGTCTCCCAAACATGTTTATCTTCATATATTAAAGTAAAACTAGTATAAGTTTTCGTCCGTTTACCTACGCATAATTAGACTAAAGCTAGCATAAAGTCATTTTAAGCTTAAGGCATCATTCATGTTCTCATGCATAATTTAAGCTTAAGGTATTTTACATCATATATGAACAAAATAAGCTAAGGTATTTTATATCATACATGAACAAACATAAGGGTATTATACATATTTTCATGCATATTTAAGCTAGAAACATTTCCTATTGTTGGGGATCGAATCGGTACGAATGGTCGGCTAGAGGGGGGGGGGGTGAATAGCCCTTGTTCGATGGTCGTTGTATTTTGCTTGTCTACAAAAATGTTAGCGCAAGTGGAATATACAAATACAAACAAAGACAAACAAAATATAAGCAAGCAATACAAACACCGAGATATAACGTGGTTCACGGCTACGCATCTAATCCACGGTCCGATTCGTCCACGGTGAAACACTCCGCAATCTATCCACTAGATCTCTCCTTTGCACAAAGCTAGGTGGAGGTAACCTCTTTACAACAACACTCCTCTTACAAATATAATGAAAATAAGCTTGGGTAAGAGGATGGAAAGCTTTAGGGAACTTTGGGAGAGTGTTAGAGTGTAAGCATTAGCCTCCCAAACCCTTACCCCCTTCCTTTTTATAGAGGAAGAGGGTTTCTTCCCGTTGACACAGGAGCAGTCGACTGATGACACCCATCAGTCGACTGGTGCTGTAGTCGTTGCCCAATAACGGCTGCTTTCCATGTTGGATACTATCCAACGGCACTGGCATCAGTCGACTGATGGCACCCATCATGTTAGTAATATATGAGAGATGTCCTAAGGCAATCACCTTATGTATGAACCATTTATATGATAAATGAAGATTCACTATTTGAGTATACATGTTTTATGTATTTGATTGGATCTTAAACTCATTTACTGAATGTCCACGATACGATTCACAGCATGAGAGAATTTGTGATTGGATCACAACTAGTGAGTATCTCTACATGTGTAATTGTGATGTATCGGAATTATCCTAGTCGATGAATTGATGGATCCGACACCATCAATTCATGAGACTAGCACGAGGTATACTCCTTGGTGTATCAAGCGGTGATTCTCCTTTGGTGGAGACATAGTGATGTCGGAGTTAATCGTGGATGCTAGTTATGGTAACTAGTTCATTGGAGTGACCAGTAGTAAGACTTCATATGGTTCTCTGCATATATAGATATGTCAATGAAGTTCTTCTTTGTGGCTTAAGTGCGATGTTCCTTTGACTTGCGGTATTCAAGTCATCTTGATCATGGAGACTTATGCTTTGACATCTTAAGCAAACATCTCTAAGGAGATGTGGACGGATGATTGGGTATAAGTCAGTGATCGAAGGTGTTTGAATAGCCTATAAAGGATTCACCACTCCTTGCGAGGAGATGTATACCCATGGCCTCTCGTCGGATTGTTACTAAAGTCTTTGGCCAAAGCATTACATGTTTAGAGTAAAGTACTCTTGATACATGTGGAGTAACTAGAATCCGTAGGGCGAGGAAATGATACTTGGGCTAGTGTGGCGTAGTCGACCCTAGTGAGGTGACACAATAGACCATGTCCTGAACCAAGTGGGTATAAGATGAGTGAAGGGAATGGGGCACGATTCATTCGAGCTACTGAAGGGTTTCAGAAATAGTTCTGGATCAAACGTTGATCTTTTCGGTTAATTGGGGATCATGATGTACTACTAGGTGCCACTCATGATCGTTCTATAATTAATGGTTAATTATAGACGGCCAACATAAACCGAGAACCTATTTGGTCACACGCACAACGAGTGTAATCCAAAGGATTTAATACGAGCTTGAGAATGGGATTCTCAGACCGAGAGAAACTATGTTTGGTTGGACCAAACATAAAGTGAGCATGAAATTGTTTCAGTCGCAATGGAAGCGTGGATGGGCCGTGTCTTATGAAGACATAATGGATGGACCAAAATGGTTTGGTTCTAATCCAATGGATGAGAATAAACCAAAGGGTTTGGTTTATTTTAAACGAATGAACCAAAAGTTGGTTGGTTCGTTTTAACTTAAAATAAACCATCATGGTTTGGTTTATTTTAACTTATCTTAATGGAGCGGGTTAACGGGCTTTATGGATATGATCCATTAACCATTAAGAGAATTAGTTCTCTATAAAAGTGGGCTTAAGGGATTGTTAAACCCTAATCCAAAATCAAAACCCTAGCCTCCAGGAGTTGCGCCCAACTTTGGTTGTGCCGCCCAACCTCCTTGCCACCCGGCTTGATTGTGCTTGTCTACCGGCGACCCTCCGGTGATCTCCTATAGGTTTGGCATCAAGGTGAGGTTTTCTCTCCTTGTTTTGGCGGCGCCTACTCCTCCACCAAGCTGTCCAGTTTTCTGGACAGCTTCTCTCCTCGTCGGAGCGTCGTTTGGACGACGGTTAGTGCTCCGACAGCGGCTAACTTACCGGGGATTTGATCTCCGGTAATCCTCTGAGGTGGAGGACGAAGGATTCGTCAAACGGTTGTCGAATACCTCTCCGGAGAAGCGAGTTTTGAGAACTCGTTTTGGATCCGAATTTGGATTCGGATCGTGATCATCTCTCGATCACGTCGTCTTCAACACGAGGCTAGTAACCCGTGACGAAGCGAAGCTCGTGACTTAGCGAAGTCATCCCGAGAGCTCGGCGTGGATCACGGATAGAGGCGATTCTTACGAGGATCGTTCGGTTGATGCCGTTCCGCTACCGTCATACGGAAGGTATAAGCGTAGTTTAATTTCCTTTTATTGCAAATTTTAATTTACGGTTATGTCTACACTTGTTGTAATAGCATCGTGTGTTGTGTGTGTTGTAATAAATAGATTTATTATTTTATTGCTTCCATTGTGCTCATGTTTACGAAACATGATCGAACACACACCTGCCTTGTGTCGGAAACCTTGATTGGTATCAGAGCCCAGGTTGTGTTTCGACATAATCGTAAAAATGGTTTTGCGATAGTCATAATGTATTTCTGGAAATTTTCTAATTTTGGAAATTTAGAAGTATTTATGGAAATTTTTTAATTTTGGAAAGTCTAGAAGTATTTATGGAAATCTTCCACTTTTGGAAAGTTGGAAGTATTTATGGAAATTGATATTTTCCATAAATAAAATATTTGATTAGATTGTGGAAATTTGTTTCCTAATTTAATCATGATTTGATTTGGGAAATTAAATCTTAAAATATTTTATTTCCATAAGTAGTTTTAATGATTTAGGAAATTGGTTTCCTAAATAGATTTTCCTTAATCAAATAATTCCATGAATAAAATATGTGATTAGATTTGGAAATTTGTTTCCTAATTTAATTATGATTTGATTTGGAGAATCAAATCTTAAACATATTTTATTTCCATAAATAGTTATGACATATAAGGAAATTATATACATGACATAATTGTATGCTATGTAATTGCATTAGATGCATAACATTATGCCATGCGTGTCGTGACATGTAGATGTATGCCATGTATGCCATGTCATGTAGATAATAGTTATTTGCATGCAAAGAGGATGAGACATAAAAATCCTAACTCAATATTAAAGCCTACACCTTCCATTAATATGGTTAGAACTAGAGTTCCGTTTCTTGTTTGGGTTGTTGGACTCTCTCCAAACCCTGCTCATACCTGAACATGTTCAAACCATTAGAATAGTTTATTACTAATATGGTAAGAGTCAGAGGTCAATCGTTAGTTTGGTTTGTTGGACTCTCTCCAAGGTTGGCTAATTGGTTGAATGCACTCTAACCATATTAAAACTATTTCACGATTAATGAGTCGGCTTTAACTTGGAGCATCGATTTGTTGGACTCTCTCCAAGGTCGATATGAAGGGAGGTGAAGTTGGGTGTTATACATATGATGCATACTTGTTAATGTGTTAACAACCCAATGTATGTGTGAACATTTAATTAGTTGATAGCACATTGTGATAGTTATATATACGTGATATATAATCGGTATACTTGATACCTACCATCATAGCTAAGAATAGCTTGTTGGACTCACTCTAAGGTTGTTCTTATCTATGTTGGATATCAGCCCATTCGGAGATGGACCTACGATCTCCCGAATTGATTTTGAGGGTTTTGATTTCGAAAAATGAATGGAATTTGTAAATGTATATTGATGCATTTTAAAAATCATCTTTCTCAAATATGCTCGATTTGTATTTCTAAGTTAATATATTGATCATGATGTGTTTGAATTTGCGTTCCATTTTGGATTCAAATAAATTGGTAGTGAACTTCTTGGGTGGCTTAGAAACTTGAGAATTGTTCTCAAGGTTGAAAAGCTTGCAAATGTCCTCGAAGCACCTCTTCCTTCACTTGATCCTAGTGGCGATGCAACTTTGGACCAATTGTTGGCCTATCAGAAACATGTGAGTGATTCTGAACAAATGAGTTGCATCATGCTAGCCGCGATGGAACCCAAGCTGCGAAAGCAGCATGAGCATCTGGATGCTCATATCGTAGTCCTTCATCTTTGTGAGTTGGTTGATGAGCAAGTGAGATTCGAAAGGTTCGAAGTCTCCAAGCTCCTCTTCACCTCTGAGATGCTAGGAGGTTCATCTGTGGTACTGCTCAATATGCTGAAGACTGTGGAGTCTTCTGAGAAGCATGAGCAGGGGACGGTGTTGTTAGTTGATTCCTCGAAGAAAGGTTCTAAGAGGACGTCAAAGGAACAGCAGAAGGGAAAGAAGAGAAGGGCTAAGAAGGTAGAACTAGCACAAAAGGAAACTTGCCATCATTATGGCAAGGAGAGCCATTTGCGAAGAAAGTGCAAGATTCATCTTGAGTCCGTGAAGAAGGATAAGGCATCGGATGCCCCATCTTCTTCAGAAATCTTCTTTATTGATTGTCATTCTATTTCCTCAGACACTTGGGTATTCGATACTGGGTGTGGCTCACATATATGTAATGACATACATGGGCTAAGGAATAGAAGAAGACTCGTCAAGGGGAGAGTCAAATTTACGTGTTGGGAATGGAGCAACGGTTGCTGCACTCGCCATCGGAACGTATTTGTTGGAACTCCCTGTAGGACTTGTCTTAGAACTGGACAATTGCTTTTATGTTCCTTCGTTGATAAAGAACATCATTTCTATTTCTTGTCTAAATAGAAATGGGTTCCATTTGACTTTTAGTAACAATTGTTGTTACATAACTTTGAATGGAGTTCTTTATGGGATTGGAACTTTAAGCAATGGTGTTTATACGTTGGACGTATCCAGTGACGATTTCAATATCGAAGCGAGCAACACTAGTGCTCGAAAGGATAATCAAATAGACTCCTATATGTGGCATTGTCGTCTTGGCCATATAAGCAAGAAACGCATGTCCGAATTACACCGATGTGGAATTCTGGAATCGTTTGAATTGGATTCATACGATACATGCGAATCATGCTTAAAAGGCAAGATGACTAAGTTACCTTTTACTGGAAAAGGTGAACGAGTGGGAGAGTTACTAGGTCTAATACATACTGATGTATGTGGACCTATGTCAACTCAAGCATTAGGAGGCTATAGCTACTTCATTACCTTCACCGATGATCACTCACGGTTTGGGTATGTGTTCTTGATGAAACACAAGTCTGAAGCCTTTGAAAGGTTCAAAGAATTCAGAAATGAAGTAGAGAAACAACATGACAAAAGTATTAAAATACTTCGATCGGATCGAGGTGGTGAATACTTAAGTCAAGAGTTTCTTGATTATCTAAGAGACAATGGCATATTGTCTCAATGGACTCCGCCATATACACCACAGCATAATGGTGTATCTGAGAGGCGTAACCGGACCTTGTTGGACATGGTCAGGTCAATGATGAATCATGCGACTCTTCCCAAGTCCTTTTAGGGTTATGCACTTCAGACAGCTGTTTACTTGTTAAACAGAATGCCTACCAAGGTAGTCTCAACTACTCCATATGAGATATGGAATAGTAAGAAACCTCATGTATCTTACTTGAAGATATGGGGTTGTCCTGCTTATGTGAAGCGGACTGTATCAGACAAACTGGATGCTAAGTCTGATAAATGTCTATTTATTGGATACCCTAAGGAAACAAGGGGTTACCAACTCTATCATCCTGTGGAACAAAAGGTGTTTGTTTCAAGCCATGCTGTGTTTCTAGAGAAAGAGTTTCTCTTGCAAGAAAACAGTGGGAGTGTCGTCGAGCTTGAGGAGGCTCGAGAGACTCAAATAGACATTGATGAGATACCTGGTGAAGCACAACAGCCGACAACTCATAGTGATGAGCAATCGGCTGGACCTATTGTAACACCACATCTTCGTAGATCTGGTAGAACACGCAATATTCCTGAGAGATATGGATTTCTCGTAAGCGAATCGAACGACGTGTTACTCATTGATGATGAGGAGCCTACCAGTTATGAAGAAGTGCTGACTGTTAGTGCTTATAAGCTCCACATATCTCCACAATGGCATGATATTGTCCACTTTGGGTCTAAGCCCTCATGGTTTTATTTTTGGGCTTTACCCAAAAGGCCTCATACCAATGGAGATATCTTTTTTCTTATAAGCACATGATCTTTTCCATGTCTTACCAATGTGGGACTTTGATTGTATTCCCCATACTCCCAACAATCCCCCCCTCAAACGAAGGACCACATTGGGCCCCCCCCAAGCCTATCCCTCCTCGAAGGATTTTCTCTGCTTGATGTCCGATCTTCAACCCACCAGGACTTCTCGGTTGTTGGTCCCCGACCCAACTAGACTTCCTTCCTGATGTCTGGTTCTCTTGATCCGGACGTGGGAGCTCAACTTCCTTCGTTCGAGGTTCATGGCTTGACATGGACCATGGCTCTGATACCAATTGTTAGTGCTTATAAGCTCCACATATCCACATTGGGCCCCCCCCAAGCCTATCCCTCCTCGAAGGATTTTCTCTGCTTGATGTCTGATCTTCAACCCACGGGACTTCACATCGGGTTGTTCGGTCCCCAGGCCCAACTAGACTTCCTTCTGATGTCAGTTCTCTTGATCCGGACGTGGGAGCTCAACTTCCTTCGTTCGAGGTTCATGGCTTGACATGGACCATGGCTCTGATACCAATTGTTAGTGCATATAAGATCCACATATCTCCACAATGGTATGATATTGTCCACTTTGGGCCCAAGCCCTCATGGTTTTTGTTTTTGGGCTTTACCCAAAAGGCCTCATACCAATGGAGATATCTTTTTTTCTTATAAGCACATGATCTTTTCCATGTCTTACCAATGTGGGACTTTGATTGTATTCCCCATACTCCCAACACTGACAAGTTCAGTAAGGGATAAGTGGCTTGGTGCCATGAAGTCGGAAATGGATTCCATGTACGAAAACCAAGTTTGGAACTTGGTTGACCCACCTGAAGGCATAAAGCCTATAGGGTGCAAGTGGGTTTTCAAGAAGAAAACTGACATGGATGGTAATGTGATTACCTATAAGGCTAGATTGATGGCGAAAGGATATCATCAAAAGCAAGGTGTTGATTATGACGAAACCTATTCGCCTATAGCTATGCTTAAATCCATTCGGATGCTCCTGGCCATAGCGGCTCAATATGATTATGAGATATGGCAGATGGATGTGAAAATAGCTTTCCTTAATGGAAACCTGCTCGAGGACGTGTATATGATACAGCCTGAGGGTTTCACATCAGTTGATAAAACCAAGGTATGCAAATTGCGACGGTCCATTTATGGATTGAAGCAAGCATCCAGGAGCTGGAATATCCGTTTTGATGAGACAATCAAAAAGTTTGATTTCTCACAAAATCCAGACAAACCTTGTGTGTACAAGAAGGTTAGTGGGAGTGCAGTCGTATTCCTAGTATTGTATGTCGATGACATACTACTTATAGGAAACGATGTTTCAATCTTACAGTCAGTGAAGGTTTGGTTATCCAAGACATTCTCCATGAAAGACCTGGGAGAAGCAACCTACATCCTCGGGATTAAAATCTATAGAGATAGATCGAAACGGTTGCTTGGTATTTCGCAGTCTACATATATAGACCGAGTGCTAAAGAGGTTTAGCATGTCGGAATCCAAGAAAGGTTATCTGCCCATCAGGCATGGGGTACACCTTTCGAAGTCTATGTGTCCGCGCACAGAAGACGAGAGGATTTGCATGAGTAAGATTCCCTATGCATCCGCAATAGGATCTATCATGTATGCTATGTTATGTACGAGGCCCGATGTATCGTATGCTCTGAGTGTCACGAGCAGATACCAGTCTGATCCAGGAATGGATCATTGGGCGGCTGTTAAGACGATCCTTAAGTACTTAAGAAGAACTAAGGATGTGTTCCTAACATATGGAGAAGGGGACATGGTGATATGCGGGTATACGGATGCCAGCTCCAGACAGACAAGGATGATTCCATGTCTCGGTCTGGGTATGTATTCACCTAGAATGGAGGCGCAATAAGTTGGAAAGGTTCCAAGCTTGACACTATAGCGGATTCGCACTAAAGCGAAACGTTGCAACTTTAGGAAAGGAAGCGGTTTGGATCAAGAAGTTCATCTATGAACTTGATGTGGTCTCATCAATGATCCAAACATGTGCTTCGCCGCTATCATCTTATCAGAGAGATCATCAGTAGGAACGAAATACAAATCGAGAAAATTCCCACTGAAAGGAACTTAGCGGATCCTTTGACTAAAGCATTACCTCAAAGTAAGTTTGAGGGTCATGTTGGTGCTTATGGTATTGGATACCGTAGCGATTGGCATTAGGCCAAGTGGGAGTCTGTTAGTAATATATGAGAGATGTCCTAAGGCAATCGCCTTATGTATGAACCATTTATATGATAAATGAAGATTCACTATTTGAGTATACATGTTTTATGTATTTGATTGGATCTTAAACTCATTTATGAATGTCCACGATACGATTCACAAGATGAGAGAATTTGTGATTGGATCACAACTAGTGAGTATCTCTACATGTGTAATTGTGATGTATCGAATTATCCTAGTCGATGAATTGATGGATCTGGACACCATCAATTCGCTGAGACTAGCACGAGGTATACTCCTTGGTGTATCCAAGCATTGATTCTCACCGGGCCGGAGACATTGTGATGTCCGGAGTTAATCGTGGATGCTAGTTATGGTAACTAGTTCATTGGAGTGACCAGCCGTAAGACTTCATATGGTTCTCTGCATATATAGATATGTCAATGAAGTTCTTACTGTGGCTTAAGTGAGATGTTCCTTTGACTTGCGGTATTCAAGTCATCTTGATCATGGAGACTTATGCTTTGACATCTTAAGCAAACATCTCTAAGGAGATGTGGACCCGGGATGATTGGGTATAAGTCGAAGTGATCGAAGGTGTTTGAATAGCCTATAAAGGATTCACCACTCCTTGCGAGGAGATGTATACCCATGGCCTCTCGTCGGATTGTTACTAAAGTCTTTGGCCAAAGCATTACAGTTTTAGAGTAAAGTACTCTTCGATACATGTGGAGTAACTAGAATCCGTAGGACGAGGAAATGATACTTGGGCTAGGTGTGACGTAGTCAGCCTAGTGGGGACTGACACAATAGACCATGTCCTGAACCAAGTGGGTATAAGATGAGTGAAGGGAATGGGGCACGATTCATTCGAGCATCAAGGGTTTCGAAATAGTTCGATCAACCGTTGATCTTTTGGTTAATTGGGGATCATGATGTACTACTAGGTGCCACTCATGATCGTTCTATAATTAATGGTTAATTATAGACGGCCAACATAAACCGAGAACCTATTTGGTCACACGCACAACGAGTGTAATCCAAAGGATTTAAAACGAGCTTGAGAATGGGATTCTCAGACCGAGAGAAACTATGTTTGGTTGGACCAAACATAAAGTGAGCATGAAATTGTTTCAGTCGCAATGGAAGCATGGATGGGCAGTGTCTTATGAAGACATAATGGATGGACCAAAATGGTTTGGTTCTAATCCAATGGATAAGAATAAACCAAAGGGTTTGGTTTATTTTAAACGAATGAACCAAAAGTTGGTTCGGTTCGTTTTAACTTAAAATAAACCATCATGGTTTGGTTTATTTTAACTTATCTTAATGGAGCGGGTTAACGGGCTTTATGGATATGATCCATTAACCATTAAGAGAATTAGTTCTCTATAAAAGTGGGCTTAAGGGATTGTTAAACCCTAATCCAAAATCAAAACCAACTTTGGTTGTGCCCAACCTCCTTGCCGCCCAGCTTGATTGTGCTGCCGTCTAGCTCCTTGCCGGTGACCAAGCTTCAGCCGGTGAACCTCCGGCGACCCTCCGGTGATCTCCTATAGGTTTGGCATCAAGGTGAGGTTTTTCTCTCCTTGTTTTGGCCGGCGCCTACTCCTCCACCAAGCTGTCCAGTTTTCTGGACAGCTTCTCCTCCTCTCGTCGGAGCGTCGTTTGGACGACGGTTAGTGCTCCGACAGCGGCTAACATACCGGGGATTTGATCTCCGGTAATCCTCTGAGGTGGAGGACGAAGGATTCGTCAAACGGTTGATGAATACCTCTCTGGAGAAGCGAGTTTTGAGAACTCGTTTTGGATCCGAATTTGGATTCGGATCGTGATCATCTCTCGATCACGTCGTCTTCAACACGAGGCTAGTAACCCGTACGAAGACGAAGCTCGTGACTTAGCGAAGTCATCCCGAGGAGCTCGGCGTGGATACGGATAGAGACGATTCTTACGAGGATCGTTCCGGTTGATGCCGTTCCCGCTACACGTCATACGGAAGGTATAACGTAGTTTAATTTCCTTTTATTGCAATTTTAATTTACGGTTATGTCTACACTTGTTGTAATAGCATGCGTGTGTTGTGTGTGTTGTAATAAATAGGAGTATTTATTATTTTATTGCTTCCGCTGTGCTCATGTTTACGAAACATGATCGAACACACACACGCCGCGGTGCCGGAAACCCAACAGTGGTATCAGAGCCCAGGTTGTGTTTCGACATAATCGTAAAATGGTTTTACGATAGTCATAATGTATTTCTGGAAATTTTCTAATTTTGGAAATTTAGAAGTATTTATGGAAATTTTTCAATTTTGGAAAGTCTAGAAGTATTTATGGAAATCTTCCACTTTTGGAAAGTTGGAAGTATTTATGGAAATTGATATTTTCCATAAATAAAATATTTGATTAGATTCTGAAATTTGTTTCCTAATTTAATCATGATTTGATTTAAATCAAATCTTAAAATATTTTATTTCCATAAGTAGTTTTAAAGATTTAGGAAATTGGTTTCTAAATAGATTTTCCTTAATCAAATAATTCCATGAATAAAATATGTGATTAGATTTGGAAATTTGTTTCCTAATTTAATTATGATTTGATTTGGAGAATCAAATCTTAAACATATTTTATTTCCATAAATAGTTATGACATATAAGGAAATATATACATGACATAATTGTATGCCATGTAATTGCATTAGATGCATAACATTATGCCATGCGTGTCGTGACATGTAGATGTATGCCATGTATGCCATGTCATGTAGATAATAGTTATTTGCATGCAAAGAGGATGAGACATAAAAATCCTAACTCAATATTAAAGCCTACACCTTCCATTAATATGGTTAGAACCAGAGTTCTGTTTCTTGTTTGGGTTGTTGGACTCACTCCAAGCCCGGCTCGAACCTGAACATGTTCAAATCATTGGAATAGTTTAACTCTAATATGGTAAGAGTCAGAGGTCAATCGTTAGTTTGGGTTGTTGGACTCACTCCAAGCCTGGCTAATTGGTTGAATGCGCTCTAACCATATTAAAACTATTTCGCGATTAATGAGTCG
This sequence comes from Wurfbainia villosa, assembly GCA_025175895.1. Classification (NCBI taxonomy): domain Eukaryota; kingdom Viridiplantae; phylum Streptophyta; class Magnoliopsida; order Zingiberales; family Zingiberaceae; genus Wurfbainia; species Wurfbainia villosa. The sequence goes on along the minus strand of CM046002.1, from coordinate 26,748,268 downwards.
GCTTTAACTTGGAGCATCGATTTGTTGGACTCACTCCAAGGTCGATGTGAAGAGAGGTGAAGTTGGGTGCTATGCATATGATGCATACTTGTTAATGTGTTAACAACCCAATGTATGTGTAAACATTCAATTAGTTGATAGCACATTGTGATAGTTACATATACATGATATGTAATCGGTATACTTGATACCCACCATCATAGCTAAGAATGGCTTGTTGGACTCACTCCAAGGTTGTTCTTATCTATGATGGATATCAGCCCATTCGGAGATGGACCTACAATCTCCCGAAGTGATTTTGGGGTTTTTGAAATTCGAAAAATGAATGGGATTTATAAATGTATATTGATGCATTTTAAAATCATTTTCTCATATATGCTCGTTTTGTATTTCTAAGTTAATATATTGATCATGATGTGTTTGAATTTGCGTTCCATTTTGGATTCAAATAAATTGACTGGGCCGAACTTCTTGGACTGGCTTAGAAACTTGAGAATTGTTCTCAAGGTTGAAAAGCTTGCAAATGTCCTCGAAGCACCTCTTCCCGCCCGTCCTAGTGACGATGCAACTTTGGACCAATTGTTGGCCTATCAGAAACATGTGAGTGATTCTGAACAAATGAGTTGCATCGTGCTAGCCGCGATGGAACCCAAGCTACGAAAGCAGCGTGAGCATATGGATGCTCATATCGTAGTCCTTCATCTCTGTGAGTTGGTTGATGAGCAAGTGAGATTCGAAAGGTTCGAAGTCTCCAAGCTCCTCTTCACCTCTGAGATGCAAGGAGGTTCATCTGTGGTACTGCTCAACATGCTGAAGACTGTGGAGCCTTTTGAGAAGCATGAGTAGGGGACAGTGTTGTTAGTTGATTCCTCGAAGAAAGGTTCTAAGAGGGAGTCAAAGGAATAGCAGAAGGGAAAGAAGAGAAGGGCTAAGAAGGTAGAACTAGCACAAAAGGAAACTTGCCATCATTATGGCAAGGAGAGCCATTTGCGAAGAAAGTGCAAGATTCATCTTGAGTCCGTGAAGAAGGATAAGGCATCGGATGCCCCATCTTCTTCAGAAATCTTCTTTATTGATTGTCATTCTATTTCCTCAGACACTTGGGTATTCGATATTGGGTGTGGCTCACATATATGTAATGACATACATGGGCTAAGGAATAGAAGAAGACTCGTCAAGGGGAGAGTCAAATTTACGTGTTGGGAATGGAGCAACGGTTGCTGCACTCGCCATCAGAACGTATTTGTTGAAACTCCCTGTAGGACTTGTCTTAGAACTGGACAATTGCTTTTATGTTCCTTCGTTGATAAAGAACATTATTTCTATTTCTTGTCTAAATAGAAATGGGTTCCATTTGACTTTTAGTAACAATTGTTGTTACATAACTTTGAATGGAGTTCTTTATGGGATTGGAACTTTAAGCAATGGTGTTTATACGTTGGACGTATCCAGTGACGATTTCAATATCGAAGCAAGCAACACTAGTGCTCGAAAGGATAATCAAATAGACTCCTATATGTGGCATTGTCGTCTTGGCCATATAAGCAAGAAACGCATGTCCGAATTACACCGATGTGGAATTCTGGAATCGTTTGAATTGGATTCATATGATACATGCGAATCATGCTTAAAAGGCAAGATGACTAAGTTACCTTTTACTGGAAAAAGGTGAACGAGTGGGAGAGTTACTAGGTCTAATACATACTGATGTATGTGGACCTATGTCAACTCAAGCATTAGGAGGCTATAGCTACTTCATTACCTTCACCGATGATCACTCACGGTTTGGGTATGTGTTCTTGATGAAACACAAGTCTGAAGCCTTTGAAAGGTTCAAAGAATTCAGAAATGAAGTAGAGAAACAACATGACAAAAGTATTAAAATACTTCGATCGGATCGAGGTGGTGAATACTTAAGTCAAGAGTTTCTTGATTATCTAAGAGACAATGGTATATTGTCTCAATGGACTCCGCCATATACACCACAGCATAATGGTGTATCCGAGAGGCGTAACCGGACCTTGTTGGACATGGTCAGGTCAATGATGAATCATGCGACTCTTCCCAAGTCCTTTTAGGGTTATGCCGGTGACATTGTTTACTTGTTAAGCGAGAATGCCTACTAAGGTAGTCTCAACTACTCCATATGAGATATGGAATAGTAAGAAACCTCATGTATCTTACTTGAAGATATGGGGTTGTCTCGCTTATGTGAAGCGGTGTACGTATAAACTGGATGCTAAGTCTGATAAATGTCTATTTATTGGATACCCTAAGGAAACAAGGGGTTACCAACTCTATCATCCTGTGGAACAAAAGGTGTTTGTTTCAAGCCATGCTGTGTTTCTAGAGAAAGAGTTTCTCTTGCAAGAAAACAGTGGGAGTGTCGTCGAGCTTGAGGAGGCTCGAGAGACTCAAATAGACATTGATGAGATACCTGGTGAAGCACAACAGCCGACAACTCATAGTGATGAGCAATCGGCTGGACCTATTGTAACACCACATCTTCGTAGATCTGGTAGAACACGCAATATTCCTGAGAGATATGGATTTCTCGTAAGCGAATCGAACGACGTGTTACTCATTGATGATGAGGAGCCTACCAGTTATGAAGAAGTGCTGACTGTTAGTGCTTATAAGCTCCACATATCTCCACAATGGCATGATATTGTCCACTTTGGGTCTAAGCCCTCATAGTTTTATTTTTGGGCTTTACCCAAAAGGCCTCATACCAATGGAGATATCTTTTTTTCTTATAAGCACATGATCTTTTCCATGTCTTACCAATGTGGGACTTTGATTGTATTCCCCATACTCCCAACAATCCCCCCCTCAATCGAAGGACCACATTGGGCCCCCCCTCAAGCCTATCCCTCCTCGAAGGATTTTCTCTGCTTGATGTCCGATCGTCAACCCACCAGGACTTCCTGCCAGTTGTTCGGTCCCCCGACCCAACTAGACGTTCTTCACGATGTCCGGTTCTCTTGATCGGACGTGGGAGCTCAACTTCGCCGTTCGAGGTTCATGGCTTGACATGGACCATGGCTCTGATACCAATTGTTAGTGCTTATAAGCTCCACATATCCACATTGGGCCCCCCCCAAGCCTATCCCTCCTCGAAGGATTTTCTCTGCTTGATGTCTGATCTTCAACCCACCAGGACTTCCTGTCAGTTGTTCGGTCCCCCCGACCCAACTAGACTTCCTTCCTGATGTCTGGTTCTCTTGATCCGGACGTGGGAGCTCAACTTCCTTCGTTCGAGGTTCATGGCTTGACATGGACCATGGCTCTGATACCAATTGTTAGTGCATATAAGATCCACATATCTCCACAATGGTATGATATTGTCCACTTTGGGCCCAAGCCCTCATGGTTTTTGTTTTTGGGCTTTACCCAAAAGGCCTCATACCAATGGAGATATCTTTTTTTCTTATAAGCACATGATCTTTTCCATGTCTTACCAATGTGGGACTTTGATTGTATTCCCCATACTCCCAACACTGACAAGTTCAGTAAGGGATAAGTGGCTTGGTGCCATGAAGTCGGAAATGGATTCCATGTACGAAAACCAAGTTTGGAACTTGGTTGACCCACCTGAAGGCATAAAGCCTATAGGGTGCAAGTGGGTTTTCAAGAAGAAAACTGACATGGATGGTAATGTGATTACCTATAAGGCTAGATTGATGGCGAAAGGATATCATCAAAAGCAAGGTGTTGATTATGACGAAACCTATTCGCCTATAGCTATGCTTAAATCCATTCGGATGCTCCTGGCCATAGCGGCTCAATATGATTATGAGATATGGCAGATGGATGTGAAAATAGCTTTCCTTAATGGAAACCTGCTCGAGGACGTGTATATGATACAGCCTGAGGGTTTCACATCGGTTGATAAAACCAAGGTATGCAAATTGCGACGGTCCATTTATGGATTGAAGCAAGCATCCAGGAGCTGGAATATCCGTTTTGATGAGACAATCAAAAAGTTTGATTTCTCACAAAATCCAGACAAACCTTGTGTGTACAAGAAGGTTAGTGGGAGTGCAGTCGTATTCCTAGTATTGTATGTCGATGACATACTACTTATAGGAAACGATGTTTCAATCTTACAGTCAGTGAAGGTTTGGTTATCCAAGACATTCTCCATGAAAGACCTGGGAGAAGCAACCTACATCCTCGGGATTAAAATCTATAGAGATAGATTGAAACGGTTGCTTGGTATTTCGCAGTCTACATATATAGACCGAGTGCTAAAGAGGTTTAGCATGTCGGAATCCAAGAAAGGTTATCTGCCCATCAGGCATGGGGTACACCTTTCGAAGTCTATGTGTCCGCGCACAGAAGACGAGAGGATTTGCATCAGTAAGATTCCCTATGCATCCGCAATAGGATCTATCATGTATGCTATGTTATGTACGAGGCCCGATGTATCGTATGCTCTGAGTGTCACGAGCAGATACCAGTCCGATCCAGGAATGGATCATTGGGCGGCTGTTAAGACGATCCTTAAGTACTTGAGAAGAACTAAGGATGTGTTCCTAATATATGGAGAAGGGTACATGGTGATACGTGGGTATACGGATGCCAGCTCCAGACAGACAAGGATGATTCCATGTCTCAGTCTGGATATGTATTCACCTAGAATGGAGGCGCAATAAGTTGGAAAGGTTCCAAGCTTGACACTATAGCGGATTCTGCCACTAAGGCAGAATACGTTGCAGCTTTGGAAGCAACAAAGGAAGCGGTTTGGATCAAGTAGTTCATCTATGAACTTGATGTGGTCTCATCAATGATCCAAACATGTGCTTCGCCGCTATCATCTTATCAGAGAGATCATCAGTAGGAACGAAATACAAATCGAGAAAATTCCCACTGAAAGGAACTTAGCGGATCCTTTGACTAAAGCATTACCTCAAAGTAAGTTTGAGGGTCATGTTGGTGCTTATGGTATTGGATACCGTAGCGATTGGCATTAGGCCAAGTGGGAGTCTGTTAGTAATATATGAGAGATGTCCTAAGGCAATCGCCTTATGTATGAACCATTTATATGATAAATGAAGATTCACTATTTGAGTATACATGTTTTATGTATTTGATTGGATCTTAAACTCATTTACTAAATGTCCACGATACGATTCACAGCATGAGAGAATTTGTGATTGGATCACAACTAGTGAGTATCTCTACATGTGTAATTGTGATGTATCGGAATTATCCCTAGTCGATGAATTGATGGATCCGGACACCATCAATTCTGTCGAGACTAGCACGAGGTATACTCCTTGGTGTATCCAAGCGGTGATTCTCACCGGAGACATTGTGATGTCCGGAGTTAATCGTGGATGCTAGTTATGGTAACTAGTTCATTGGAGTGACCAGCCGTAAGACTTCATATGGTTCTCTGCATATATAGATATGTCAATGAAGTTGTTACTGTGGCTTAAGTGCGATGTTCCTTTGACTTGCGGTATTCAAGTCATCTTGATCATGGAGACTTATGCTTTGACATCTTAAGCAAACATCTCTGAGGAGATGTGGACCCGGGATGATTGGGTATAAGTCGAAGTGATCGAAGGTGTTTGAATAGCCTATAAAGGATTCACCACTCCTTGCGAGGAGATGTATACCCATGGCCTCTCGTCGGATTGTTACTAAAGTCTTTGGCCAAAGCATTACATGTTTAGAGTAAAGTACTCTTCGATACATGTGGAGTAACTAGAACTGTAGGGACGAGGAAATGATACTTGGGCTAGGTGTGACGAGTCACCTAGTGGGGACTCACACAATAGACCATGTCCCGAACCAAGTGGGTATAAGATGAGTGAAGGGAATGGGGCACGTCGAAGCATCAAGGGTTTCGTAAATAGTTCGGATCAACCGCTGATCTTTCGGTTAATTGGGGATCATGATGTACTACTAGGTGCCACTCATGATCGCTCTATAATTAATGGTTAATTATAGGCCAACATAAACCGAGAACCTATTTGGTCACACGACAACGAGTGTAATCCAAAGGATTTAAACGAGCTTGAGAATGGGATTCTCGCATCGAGAGAAACTATGTTTGGTTGGACCAAACATAAAGCGAGCATGAAATTGTTTCATGCAATGGAAGCGTGGATGGGCGTGTCTTATGAAGACATAATGGATGGACCAAAATGGTTTGGTTCTAATCCAATGGATAAGAATAAACCAAAGGGTTTGGTTTATTTTAAACGAATGAACCAAAAGTTGGTTCGGTTCGTTTAACTTAAAATAAACCATCATGGTTTGGTTTATTTTAACTTATCTTAATGGAGCGGGTTAACGGGCTTTATGGATATGATCCATTAACCATTAAGAGAATTAGTTCTCTATAAAAGTGGGCTTAAGGGATTGTTAAACCCTAATCCAAAATCAAAATTGTGCCGCCCAACCTCCTTGCCGCCTACCTTGATTCAGCTCCTTGCTGGCCGCCAAGCTTCAGCCGGTGAACCTCCGGCGACTCTCCGGTGATCTCCTATAGGTTTGGCATCAAGGTGAGGTTTTTCTCTCCTTGTTTTGGCTGGCGCCTACTCCTCCACCAAGCTGTCCAGTTTTCTGGACAGCTTCTCCTCCTCTCGTCGGAGCGTCGTTTGGACGACGGTTAGTGCTCCGACAGCGGCTAACATATCGGGATTTGATCTCCGGTAATCCTCTGAGGTGGAGGACGAAGGATTCGTCAAACGGTTGACGAATACCTCTCCGGAGAAGCGAGTTTTGAGAACTCGTTTTGGATCCGAATTTGGATTCGGATCGTGATCATCTTTCGATCACGTCGTCTTCAACACGAGGCTAGTAACCCGTACGAAGACGAAGCTCGTGACTTAGCGAAGTCATCCCGAGGAGCTCGGCGTGGATACGGATAGAGACGATTCTTACGAGGATCTTTCCGGTTGATGTCGTTCCCGCTATACGTCATACGAAAGGTATAACGTAGTTTAATTTCCTTTTTGCAATTTTAATTTACGGTTATGTCTACACTTGTTGTAATAGCATGCGTGTGTTGTGTGTGTTGTAATAAATAGGAGTATTTATTATTTTTATTGCTTCCGCTGTGCTCATGTTTACGAAACATGATCGAACACACACACGCCGCGGTGCCAGAAACCCAACACATCAGTCGACTGATGTCAACCAGTCGAGTCCTCAACGAGGTCGACTCCATTCTGCACTGCGTACGTGACATCGATCGACTTCGTCCCTTGCGATCGATCAAGATCACGATCGGCCCCGCCCATCTGCGCCCAATCGATCAACTTGATTCAGCCACATTAGACAAGTCGATCGAACCATCGACTCAGAGCAGTCGACTACCATGACATGGCAGTCGACTGATGTCGGGAAAACTCATCCGACACTTGGCCAAATGGCCAAGTTTCACCTAAGAGCTACCCTTCCCGGGTTACAATCGCTCACTCTCATCCCTCGGAGTCCCTCGCCTTTGAAGTTCTCTTCGTTCGCGGCCACGTCCCTCGGCAGCATCAAGCGCACGGCTCTGCAATGCTCCTTCGCGTCTCTTGCCTCGAAGTCTACTTCCTCCAGCTTCACTCCAAGCTCCTCGTCCGGCGGTCCCTCGGATGCTCCAAGCGCACGGCTTCCGCAAAGCTATCCTTCACCGACTCAAGGCACAAGTCATGAGATGTGTAACTCGCCATGGCTCCATGTGCGAATTACTAAGTCCTGCACAACTTCAACGCACATATCAAATCAACATATTAAACTAACTTAAACCCTTTGTCACACCATCAAAACCATATTACGGCAAGAGATTGCCCTAACAATCTCCCCCTTTTTGATGTGTGGCAATCCGTTTAAGTTAGGTAAAAACATTTGCTATAAATTTTAAAGGAAAGAAAGCATGTAAACATAAACATGATATAGCAACATGCAACTCCCCCTTAATCCATGAAACTCTCTATGTAAATTTCTCCCCCTATCATATATTTCTCCCCCTAAAATAATTAACTTAAACATAATTATTTCTCCCCCTTTGACACCATCAAAAAGATTATTACTAAGTTAAAAACACATGGCATCAAGTCTAATAGAAAGAAAATACCATAAGTTGATTTTTCGTATATATCACGATCGGCATACATGAATTCGTGGATTTCTGATTTTCGATGACCGAATTTCAGAAATACATTAAAAATTCCAGAAAATTCAAAAAATCATGAAATTTTGGGGAACACATTTCTTTTAAGTATATCTATCAGTGAAAAATATGTTTTCATGAAAAATTATTATATTTTCATGTATTTGCTAAAAATCCAAAAGCTTTAAAAACTACTAGGTTTTTGATCATAAGAGTATCCATTTTAACACCTAGTCTTGCATCCAAATGTTTCAAAACATGAATACATATATTTTAAAGTAAGAAATTGTTTTGAAAACATATGAAATATCCAACCATGATCTTTGGGCAATATGTCTATGAATTAAACATAAGCCTTCCCCATGATTGGTCTATTATTGCTATTTTGATACCTTAAATGACCATCTAAATGTCATAGGCATTAGTGGACATTTGTATCATCCTAACATCTCACCCATGCTAAGTTTGCAATCAAGTTAGCCTATAGTGAGTGTGAGATGCATCCTAGGGGGGTATTTGTGCATACTTAACCAATATATTCATGCAATTCTATCATGGTTAAGTATCAACCTAACATCCTACATGATCATAATGACATATATGAATGAATTCTACATTATGATCATAAAATACATGTTTTCATCAACTAATAATCATGCATTAGGTATTATATGATGATAATAACCAAAGTATCACCTAAAGCATGATTCAAACCTATTTCTCATGATAACGTGCCAAATTTCAAAAACATAAATCATGATTGCAAATATACATAGGAATTTCATCAATCATCATGATTTAAGCATTATTATCTATTTATGGGTACGTTATCATCACCCAACACTATCTAAAAAAATGTTGTCCCGTCATCCTAAGTCAACCAAAATATGATATAGGTTAATTCCATATGGTTGACTACCCTAGGGTTATTCTAACCCTTAAGGATGGATTTTGGAACCCAAAATAAGTTCTTTCCTATTGGGTTCACTAGATATTCCTTGGGGATCCATTTTCTAGCAATTACTTTCTTTTTATCTTGTCCCCTAGCTATGAGGCATTTGTAGGCCTTTTCATTTTTCTTTTCCTTGTAGCCTAGGGCCTTTTTGTTAAAGCTTGCCCTTTGGCTCCCTATGATCATATTTAATGTGTTGGAGCCAATTGTGAATTTCTCTAGGGCTTTGGTTAAATAATCTACCTTTTCCCTTAAGGCCCTATTTTCATCCATACATGCATCATTAACATCCAAAGGCATATAGTCATGTGAGCATGCATCATCATGGCAAGAAGAAACATTATCATTTAAGCATGTATTTTCTAGCTTATTTTCCAAATCCTTAATTTTATCTAGCATGCTCTTATTTTTCTTTTTCATGCCAAATAAGTCCTTAGTTAAACTAGAGATTATGGAAACTATTTTCTTAGGAGAAGCTTTCGTTACCATAGTTTCCATATCCTCTTCTTCTTCTTCGGATGAGGAGGATGTAGAAGCTCCCCCTTCATTTGAGCTCTCCCCACTTGAGCTTGATTCTTCATTTGAGGAGGAGGAGGAGCAATCCGAGTCATGAAGAGCCATTAGTGCTAGGTTGGAGTAGACATGCTCTTCTTCTTCGGATGAGGAGAATGGGGCAACATCATCCCAAGTCTTGGCTTTGAGTGCCATGGCCTTCCCTTTTCCTTTTGCCTTCTTTTCTTCTTCCTTTTTCTTGCTCCCCTTCTTCTTCCTCTTTTCTTCCTTCTTTTTCTTATCTTCCTTGCTCTTGTTTAGGAGGGGACAATTGTCCCTTATGTGTCCCTCTCCTTGGCAATTATAGCATATGACCTTCCCCCTTGGTCTTCTATTCCTATCATGAGATTTATCAAATCTAAGATTCTTAAATGCACGCCTTACCTTCCTTACCATGTAGGCTTCTTCCGTGCTATCCATGGAGGAGGTAGAGGCTTCATCGGATGAGGAGGAGGGGACTTCCATCTTCTTCTTCCCCTTGTTCGCCATCAAGGCAACTCCTCTTGAGTTTTGGACTCTAGGCTCTTCTTGTATACCTTCAAGCCTTGTCTCATGAAGCTCCATTGTTGAGAAGAATTCCTCCAAGGTGCTTACTTCTAAGTTCTTGGAGATATAGAATGAGTCCACCATGGAGCTCCATTTTGAGGACCGGGGAAAGGCATCTATGGCCTTCATTACCATATCCCGGTTTGATAGCTTCTCACCTACACTTGTTAGCCCAATTAATATTTCTTTAATTCTAGAATGTAGAGAAGTTACCTTTTCTCCCTTTTCAAGCTTAATATTTGATAGTTGGGAGCGGAGGAGATCTCTTCTCGCTAGCTTGGCTTCCGAAGTGCCTTCATGAAGTTCAACCAATCTCTCCCACATCTCTTTGGCACTTGAGCACTCCCCTATTCTATTTACTTCTTGTTGAGGGAGGACATTGTATAGGTGGTGCTTGGCCTTTGAGTTTGCCAAGTATTCTTCTCTTTGCCTTTTGCTCCACCTCGATTTCTCCAATGGCTCCCCATCTTCGTTCCTAGGCAACTCGAAACTGTTTTCCATTATTAAAAGGATTTCAAAGTTGGTTTCGAAGAATACCTCCATTCTCTTTTTCCACCAAGAGAATTCGCCATCGAACTTCGGTGGGTGGATGTTTGAGCTGGCCATCTTTAGATGAAGTGTTTGTTGCGGCGGTTAGTCCTCGACAAACGACTTGGCTCTGATACCACTTGTTGGGGATCGAATCGGTACGAATGGCCGGCTAGAGGGGGGGTGAATAGCCCTCGTTCGATGGTCGTTGTATTTTTCTTGTCTACAAAAACGTTAGCGCAAGCGGAATATACAAATACAAACAAAGACAAACAAAATATAACAAGCAATACAAACACCGAGATATAACGTGGTTCACGGCTACGCCGCTAATCCATGGTCCGATTCGTCCACGGTGAATCACTCCGTAATCTATCCACTAGATCTCTCCTTTGCACAAAGCTAGGTGGAGGTAACCTCTTTACAACAACACTCCTCTTACAAATATAATGAAAATAAGCTTGGGTAAGAGGATGGAAAGCTTTAGGGAACTTTGGGAGAGTGTTAGAGTGTAAGCATTAGCCTCCCAAACCCTTACCCCCTTCCTTTTTATAGAGGAAGAGGGTTTCTTCCCGTTGACACAGGAGGCGATCGTGATGGCACCCATCACCGATGCGCCGTAGCCGTTGCCCAATAACGGCTGCTTTCCACGTTGGATACTATCCAACGGCACTGGCATCAGTCGACTGATGGCACCCATCAGTCGACTGATGTCAACCAGTCGAGTCCTCAATGAGGTCGACTCCATTCTGCGCGTGCAGCGGTGATCGATCGACTCGTCCGCGACCGATCAAGCCATCATCGATGCCCGCCCATGTTGGCACCGATCGATCAACTTGATTCCCCACATTAGACCATCGATCGAACCATCGACTCGGAAGCAGCCCCCGCCATGACATGGCAGTAGACTGGTGTCAGGAAAACTCATCCGACACTTGGCCAAATGGCCAAGTTTCACCTAAGAGCTACCCTTCCCGGGTTACAATCGCTCACTCTCATCCCTCGGAGTCCCTCGCCTTTGAAGTTCTCTTCGTTCGCGGCCACGTCCCTCGGCAGCATCAAGCGCACGGCTCTGCAATGCTCCTTCGCGTCTCTTGCCTCGAAGTCTACTTCCTCCGGCTTCACTCCAAGCTCCTCGTCCGGCGGTCCCTCGGATGCTCCAAGCGCACGGCTTCCGCAAAGCTATCCTTCACCGATTCAAGGCACGAGTCATGAGATGTGAAACTCGCCATGGCTCCATGTGCGAATTACTAAGTCCTGCACGACTTCAACGCACATATCAAATCAACATATTAAACTAACTTAAACCCTTTGTCACACCATCAAAACCATATTACGGCAAGAGATTGCCCTAACACCTATCATACATGAAAAAAAAATTAACAAAATTAAAGTAGACATAGAATTCTTACTTGGAGTGGCAGGATTTGGAGCTTGATGTGTGTATAGTGGAAAGGTAGACCCGCTCTGATACCAACCTATCACGCCCGCCCTTTTCGGACCCAGAATGCGGAGGGACGGCGCGTGACGCGACCGTACACACATGCATTACTTACAACGAAAGACTTTATACATATTTCGTATTTCTTACACCGGAAGACTTTAGACATTTTTTTTTTCTTTTAAAACATAAACATGCATTGACATATATATATACTTCTTCTTCTTAACACAGAGCATGCATCATAATATATATAGATACTTCTTCTTACTTCTTCTTTACTTCTTCTTATTAACATAGAGTATGCATCATAACATATATAGAAACTTAGTGCTTAGCTCAAGTTCTTAAACATCATCATCATAAGGAGACATAAGTAAGGACATCCATAAACATCATCATCATAGGTAAACATATATACATAGACCTAACTGATCTTCTCCACCATGCCACTACCACACACATTTGGCCCCTCCTGCTGCTCCCTTTAGTTTATCCATCCCTTACCCTTATCTGCAGTACGAGGGAAAGATAAACTATAAGCACATAGGTTTAGTAAGATCCTGTCCTACTCACAAAAACCATACATCGACATTAATCATGGCATGTAACATTCATAACATATAAGCAATATAACATGTAACATACATGGCGTAATCAACTTAACATGTAGCATAAGTAACGTGAGTAAACATAACATGTATCATCCATAACATGGCAGCATAACATGTATCATCTATAACATAGCAACATATCATGTAAATATATGACTTAATCAAACATAACATATAACATACGTAACATAGCAAATCAACATAACATACAACATATATGTATGACATATCAAACATAACATACATCATATGTAACATAGTGGCATAAACATGGCATATCAAACATAACATACATCATATGTAACATATCAACATAGCATGTGAACATAACAATCTAATCATGTAACATATGCAGGATGCTTTTGAAAACATATATTATAGGTACGTCAACATAAATCTCAACATATTTGGGCCCGACATTGTACCACTTCTTCATTATCATAGCGCGCATCCCTAAATAGACCCGAGGTAGCAAATCTCGAACCTACTAGGTTACTAGGCCCGATCTTAGTCCGTCGACCTAGGGCAATCGTCATAGCGTAGAAGCCCATCCTAGGCCCGAGTCTTACTCCATCGACCTAGGGCATCTTGGAGCCCATCCCGTACTAGGCCCGAGTCTTATTCCATCGACCTAGGGGAAATCATACATAGAGGCCCATCCTAGGCCCGAGTCTTATTCCATCGACCTAGGGCAACTTAGGAGCCCATCCCTTCTTGTACCTTGTTAAGGTCTTGGTACAAGCCATGCAGAAGGTAAAATACTTATATGCTTATTTTATAACATAGCTTATTTCATTTCGCAACATAGCATACTTCATTTCATAACATATCATGCTTCACTTCATGAACATATCATCTTTCATTTCATAAACATACCATACTTCATTTCATAACATATCATTCTTCATTTCATCATCATATCATATTCATTTCGTGAACATATAATTTTGTTTCATTTCATAATCTTATCATATTCCATTTCATAACATATCTTAAATATCACATACACATAAGCATGGCATAAGGCAAGGCATCAAGAGTAAGTAAACACTAACCTAAGGCATATTATCTTCATCTAGCATCATTTAATATCACAAGTCAACATGAATTCACCCAACATAAAACACATGTTAACCTAATTCATTTAACATAACAACAACTTCATATGCATATAAAACATGAATTAAACTTCATTTAATCACCCAAAAATACATGATGGCCGAATGGTCCATAGGGGTTTCTAGGGTTATCTTTTTAACCTATTTCATTTAACATACTAACCACATCATAAGCATACAAAACATGGAATAAAGCTTCATTGAATCACCACAATATAGGGGTGGCCGAATGTCCTTATAGGTTTTTAGGGCTAGTCCTTTACCCTAATTCAATTAACCTACTAACAACATCATAAGCATACGAAACATGGAATAAAGCTTCATTGAATCATCAAAATATAGGGGTGGCCGAATGGTCCTTGTTGACTTTTAGGGTTAACTTTTGACCTAATCCATTTTAAATCCTAACATCATCATATAGTTACAAAACATAGCATAGAAACCTTATAAACATGGCTTGGCCGAATGGATCTTGGTGGCTATTAGGGTTAACTTTTGTCCTAATCCATTTTAAATCCTAACATCATCATATAGTTACAAAACATAGCATAGAAACCTTAAAAACATGGCTTGGCCGAATGGATCTTGGTGGCTATTAGGGTTAACTTTTGTCCTAATCCATTTTAAATCCTAACATCATCATATAGTTACAAAACATAGCATAGAAACCTTAAAAACATGGCTTAGCCGAATGGATCTTGGTGGCTATTAGGGTTAACTTTTGTCCTAATCCATTTTAAATCCTAACATCATCATATAGTTACAAAACATAACATAGAAACCTTAAAAAACATGGCTTGGCCGAATGGATCTTGGTGGCTATTAGGGTTAACTTTTGTCCTAATCCATTTTAAATCCTAACATCATCATATGGTTACAAAACATAGCATAGAACTTCATTGAAACCTTAAAAAAAACATGGCTTGGCCGAATGGATCTTCGTGATTTCTACACAAAACGATCAACCGGTAGCTACTCGTATGTAGGTGAGGGATACTTACATCCTTCGCTTTGCTTGTAGTGGGATGATGACCTAAGGAACCAAACCTAGCCCTTGCTTCTTGCTTGGATGAGTTTCGGCCAAGGGATGAAAATGGAGAGGGAGAGCTCTAGGATTCGGTGAGGAAGAAGAAGAGAAGGAGAAAACAAATTTGCTAACTCATGCCCCCTCATCCCCCCCCTATTTATTCACTTAAAGAGTCCCTTAATCTTCCTCACACCTAACTATAATTACCCATATCCTTCTAATAATAAAATCCTATTGGGCTTCTGGTTAGTGGATGCATCTATAGGGTTTGGTTACTTCTAGAGGTTTGGGGTTCAATTCCTAGGTCTTGCATCCCTTTTTGGCTTATTTTCTTTTATTTTTGAAAAGGCCCACATAAATCCCATTATCATCAAGCCAAAAATTCTTGTAAAATTGTTAGGAATTTTGCGGGCGTTACAGCAGGAGGAGCACTGATGAATGAGACCATAGAGGAAGCGGAAGAGCTTATCGAAGAGGTGGCCCAAAACCACCATCAATGCGCTTCCGAACATGGTCAACCTACACCTACAGCGAGACGATACACTATCAACTCCATGGACCACCTTGCAGCAAGGATGGACGCGCTCAGCAGACAGTTTGAATCTATGAATCCTTCATCTGCCTATGCGGCCATTGATTTTAGAGAGGGAGCAGCAGCGTATCAAGAGGACCACTATGGAGGGTAGGTGACCTCAGATGAGCAGATTGAGCACTGTGACGCGATTGGGGACTATGACCAAAGGCCCCACAACCCATTCTCCAATACCTACAATCGCGGATGGAGGAATCACCTGAATTTCTCCTATAAGAATAACTCGGGAACCTCCCAACCATCAGGAGGGTATGGGCAGCATCAGGGCAATGGGCTGCGACCACAGAAGTCTAGACTGGAACTGATGATGGAGGACTTCATCGCTACCCAAACTAAGGCCAATGAGGAATTTCGTCGCCAACATCAGAAGTCTGAAGAATCACTCAAAGACTTGATGGCCACCATTGACGACCTTGTATGTCATACCACGATGTTGGAGACACAAGTGGCCCAGATAGCGCAATCCATATCGCAACCTGTGAAGAGCTCTCCGGTGAGTCAAGGAAAAGAGGAAGGAGTGGGGCAAAGTAGACAAGTCACCAAGGGGTGTGCAACCATGATTACCAACCTACCTGACCAAGATGAGTTTGAAAAGAATATTCCATTACAACTTGAGGACCCTGGTGAATTTGTTCTTCCCTGCTCAATTTATAGGAAGAGCTTCAATGAAGCTCTATGCGACTTGGGGTCATCAGTCAGTGTGATGCCCTACGCATACTATCTGAAGATGGGACTGAGCGGGCTCCAACTAGCAAATCTTGGTATTCGTATGGGGGATGATTCAGTCAAGGAGCCCGTTGGCCTGCTACCACACGTGCCTGTGATGATTGAAGATTTTGTGATACCCACGGACTTCATCATACTGGACACAAGACCAAATCCCCAGAATCCTATCATTCTTGGAAGACCTTTTCTAGTGACTGCAGGGGCATGCATTGATGTGAAGGCACACCAGATCTCCCTAGAGGTAGATGGGGAGATCATCCTCTTCAGCCTTTCGGAGCACAGAGCTCCCTATCTCAACGACTTCACATTTAGCAGAATGAAGCTGGAACCTCCAGATGCAGATCCTGAGATGGATGAATGGAGGTTCACTGAACCTCCAGAGCCGAGTTGATAGTGGAGTGCGATCGAGCTAAACGACCTTAAACATAGCGCTTCTTGGGAGGCAACCCAAGTTTAGTTTTAGATTTCCCTTTTTGATTGCATTGCATGCATTTGTTTGATTTTAGTTTTGATTTTCATCCCATTTAGAGTTAGGACTAGAAAAGAACTTTGCTAGGCAAAAATGAAATCCATATTACCCTACACGGCGAAGTGTATGAGAAAATTTGGACCATGGTGCATAAATGGGCGAAAAAGGGAGACACACAGCCTGGCCGTGTGTTTTCCCACGGCCGTGCCCGATCGACTCGAGGTGCACATGGTCTGGCCGTGTGTTTTCACATGGCCGTGGCGCGCAGGGTTAAAAGGGGCAAGCTATGTGTTTTCACCCCATTTGTACTGTGTGCTTCGAAAGTTCTTACCTTAGCCATGTGATTTCGTCTTCCCCAGCATCTAGAAGCATTTTTAACCTCTAAGGAAGCCAAAAGACGCAAGGATGAGGAGGACCAAGCATGTAGCACCCCGATCCGGTGATTCAGAGTGACGAACAAGGAGAGTCGACGCCCCTCAAGCTCCGGAGGAGGGTAACGCCCAACCCACTCTTCTTTTTCGCAATAATGAATAAAGAGATAGATATAATATGCTCTCTACTCGTAAACTTACTGCTACTAGGTACTTAGATGAAGATTTTCTAGAGTCCTTAGGATTGTTGGAGGATATTCAAGCCCTATTTTTGAAAATGGGGTGGGAAGAGATAATGGGAATAAGACACCTAACCTACCCTAGGATAGTTCTAGAATTTTTGAGTTCATTAGAGGCGGAAATTTTTGTTGGTGCAGTAGGCACCTAAGTCGAACCTAAGTTTTGATTATAGCAAACGATACAAAGTTAAGCATATATTGTTATCTCATGAGCTAAATCAAGTGTGCAGAGAAGTCTCAACGCTGGAGCTGAAGGCTAGCGACACCCAGAGGAAGCCGCGGTGGTTGGGCGACACTCAAGAGACTTCGGAGGGAGCCGAAGGAATTGAGTTGAAGGCCGGAAGCAAAAGAAACACGTAAGTACTGAGGTAAGCTCGTGTGTGCGAGCGTAAGTAAGGTCGTATCCTCTTTACGGGGATGATCTTAAGCGTAGATTCGACCAAAGACTTCTTATAGATGGTCTAGGTCGAGATCGGATGGTCGACGACCATCGAAATTATATTTTTGTTGAGCTAACCTTGCCTTGCAGCTAGCATCGATCATTGCCCGACTTGGAGGACTCGGAGTCAAACATCATTCGGCTGAAGGTCGACAATCGACTAATCGCCATCGGTCGGTGATGATGGCCATCGGTCATTCTTCAAAGGATCAGCCTCGAGTAGTCAAGAGTTATCACCATTTTTCAAGGGGTTTTGTGCCCATTTGTGATTGGCTAAAGACCCATTCGATGAGGGGCTCAAAGGCTATAAAAGGAGGGCCAAACCTAGGGGTTTTCATCAATTCAAAAGCTTCCAAGTGCTTCCGATACGCTCCGACTCTCCGACATCCCTACGACGAAGCGCTGTCGAGACGACGACTAGAGCTTCAACCTCCAACCTTTAAAGTTAATCGATAGCGAAAGTTCTAAATTGTATTTCAGTTTATTCCTTTTAGTAAAGCTTTCATTATAACGAGGAGAGGGGGAGTGTCCTTCTACCTCGGGCTTTTTGTATCCGTCTAACTCCTACCTCCAACGAGGAGGAGTTCTTTAGTAGTTTGCCCTCCGTAAGTGGTCAAGGACCACTAGGGCCTTGGAGTAGTAGCCTTCGGCTACGAACCAAGTAAATCTCTTGTGTCTATTGTCTCCTTTACCTTTTGTTTTGTTTATCTTTCCGCCGCATATAAGTTTTTTTTAAAACGAATTCGTACTAAAAAGTTTCTATCGCTATTCACCCCCCCTCTAGCGATCCGATCGATCCAACAATTGGTATCAGAGCCGGGGGTTGCTAAGATTTGGTGAAACCACCAATCTAGCCTTTTTACAGATTTATTTTTCTTTTAATTCTGTTTTTTTTATTTGTTTCGCTTTGTTAAGTTTTTCTCCCACACTACTAATCCAAGATGCGAGTCTTGGTACTTGTTTTCGTGTTTTTGTCGTTGTTAGTTTCTTCATCTCCGTCTATTTGTGTCTTTTGTTCTAATGGCCCATCTCGAGGGTTTTAGCACCGTCCGACCTCCGTTTTACAACGGAGATGACTTCCGTTATTGGAAGGGTCAGATGGAATGCTTTCTCAAAACCCAAATCGATATGTGGATCATAATCCAAACGGGTTTCACACTTCCGACTAATGAAGTGGGTGACTCCTTGGATTAAGATCAATGGACCATTGCGACAAAATGACAAGTCGAAGCCGACGCCAAGGCAACACAAATCCTCTAATGCGGTCTATCCAAGGAGGAGCTAAATCGTGTCGGCCCCTTCATAAGCGCAAAAGATCTTTGGACGAAACTAGTGGAGCTACACGAAGGGACCGATGAAGCCAAGGTATGTAAGCGTGATCTTCTTTTCAATAAACTATATAACCTAAAAATGCAGGAACACGAGTCCGCGACCCAACTTCATGCCCGAATTCAGAACATAGTCAATAACCTACACGCAATCGGGCAAAAGGTCGAAAACCGCGACCTTATAAGGTATGTTCTAAAATCGTTTCCGAGGACTACCTTGTGGGCATCCATGGTCGATGCCTACAAGGTCTCCAAGGATCTTTCTAAAATTAGGTTAGATGAACTCTTTTCCGATTTCGAATTACATGAGCAGTCCAACTCGAAACCCGAGAGGGGTATAGCCTTGTTTGCAGGATCAAAGAAGAAGAAAATCGCAAGCAAGCCACCACCAACCGAGGAGGAAGACGAGTCCGAAGAAGAAGTTGACCTGGAGTTGACTGCCGAACTAATGAACCTAGCTCGAAGGATAGCCAAGGGACGAAAGCGAACCATAACTCGACCCAACCAAGGTAAGCCTAAAAGTTCTAATATTAGGTGTTGTGAGTGTAACAGGTTTGGACATATCAAGTCCGAGTGCCCCAAGCTCAACCACCGAGCACCTAAGCACAAGAAGGCCCTCAACGCGACATGGGAAGAAGCGTCATCCGAAGAAGACGAAGACCACGTCTTAATGGCGAAATCGATTGAGTCAGACACGGAGACCGAACCTGAACTTGAGTCGGAACCTGAGGATGACTCGGACTACGAAGCTACCTTCAAGTCAAGCCACGGATACGCATCCGGTTCAAAGATACCCTTAAAGTAAGTCGAACTTTATTTAATACTTTACATAATACGGTTAGGTTTTTGTCTAGGAAGTTAGCTAAGTCTGAGTCCAAGGTCGAGACCCTTGTTGAGGAGGTTAAACTCCTCAAACACGAGGTCTCCCTAACCTCTTTGACTAGTCGAGTTCAAGAGAAGGATTAAACTCAAGTTGAAAAGCTCGAAGTTGAGAACTCTCTCTTGAAAAATCAAGTCGAAGATCTTAGGAACACGTTGGAAAGGTTCACTTCGGGATCCAAAGGACTTGACCTCCTACTTGGATCTCAAAGGGCCGTGTACAACAAGGCTGGACTAGGGTTTAACTCAAACACGACTAATAGGTCGTATATGTCGATTGTAAGTCGACATAGGAAACATGTCCAAGCATGGGTCCCTAAGAACCTTTTGATTTCAACTCTAGGATCCAACCCGTACTGGATTCCCAAGGACCAAATCCACTATGTGGATAGACCGAACCGATTCAACGGTCTAGGGGGAGCCAGTACAAAACATGTTTGTGCTTTAACTTAGAAATTGCATGCTTTAACTTAGAAAATTTGTGCTTTAACTTAGAAATTGCATGTTTTAACTTAGAAAGTGTGTGCTTTAACTTAGAAATTGCATGCTTTAACTTAGAAAATTTGTGCTTTAAAACTTGTGAACTCACTTAGAACACGAACATAACCAACTAAAATTCTTCGAAAAGATTGAGCCTCGGGGAGCCTCTTTTCAAAAACATAACCAACTAAAATTCTTCGAAAAGATTGAGCCTCGGGGAGCCTCTTTTCAAAAACATAACCAACTAAAATTCTTCGAAAAGATTGAGCCTCGGGGAGCCTCTTTTCAAAAATTACCAGTTAGACTAGGAGATAGTCTTAGGTGAGTCAAGTCATCTTTTTCTTGAAAAAGGCTTTGTCTAAGGAAGTGGTCGATGATCCGATAAAAGAAGGCCCCTGTGCCTCGCCACGACCTGGAAGCCATGATCTTGAAAAGGTAAACTTGACAAGCCTAGGTTTAAATCCAAATCTAACATAAAATTACTTGAACCTAAATGCACTTAATCAACTTAATTGGAAGTCATCTCACAAAAAACACATAAGTATAACATGATTGATCATATAGACACAGGTGAGATGACCTAGGTTTAACAACTTACAACCAATTTAAAAAAAAAATCTAACATCCAATCCAACCACCTTGTGTGTAGGATCAATGGATGTTGGACAGCGGTTGCTCCCGACACATGATCGGGGATCAACTCAAATTCACAAAGCTTCGATTCAAACGACAAGGATCGGTAGCCTTTGGGAATAACGGCAAGCTCAAAATCATCGGATCAGGTGATATCGAGCTTAACTCGAATTTTGTTATTAAAAATGTATTACTTGTAGAGAATTTTGAATATAACCTGCTTAGCGTAAGACAATTATGTGACAATAACTATAAGGTCATATTTTTAGAAAATGAATGTGTAATTAAAACAAATAAAACAGCTAAAACAATACTCAAAGGAACTAGGACAAATAACATTTACACAATTAACTTAATCAAATCCTCAGCCAAATGTCTTATGACACAGGAAGAGGAATCATGGTTGTGGCACCGACGACTCGGTCACTCGCACCCAAGACTCGTCCACAAGATGAGTCAGAGTGACTTAATCAGAGGCTTACCCAACCTCAACAACTTGGTTAATAAAATCTGTAATGCTTGTCAACAAGGAAAACAACCTAGGACACAACACAAGTTAACTAACCAAGAATGAACCTCAAGTGTACTTGAGCTCCTGCATATGGATCTATTCGATTCACATGGAGCCAAGTCACTCAATAGAAGTCAATATTGCTTAGTCATAATTGACGACTACTCCAGGTTTACCTGGGTTAGGTTCATCAAACATAAAAATGATACCCTAGATCAATTAATCAATCTATTCAAATTAATCGAGAATCAAAAAGACCTTAAGGTTAAAAGACTTAGAAGCGATTATGGTGGTGAATTAGAAAATCAAAGGTTCACCGACTTCTGTAACCTAAACGGATACCACCATGAATTCTCTTGCCCTAGGACCCCTCAGCAAAATGGCCTAGTGGAACGGAAAAACCGAACTCTACAAGAAGCCGCTAGGACCATGTTGAACGAATCGACCTACAGATAGGTTTTGGGTGAAGCGTAGTACGGCATGCTATGTCCAAAATAGGATCCTTATGGTAAAAGGCACCTTAAGACCTCGTCTGAGATTTATCACGATAAAATACCTAACATCAAGTACTTTAGGGTATTTGGGTGTAAGGTACATATCCTAAACACTAAGGATTACCTAGGAAATTTACATCCAAAACCACGTAGGAATCTTTCTAGGATACTCGACTACAAGTCGAGCTTATAGAGTATATAACCACGACACCCTTAGAGTCGAGGAGACTATCAATGTAGTATTTGATGAAGTACCCGAACCTACAAAACCCTTAATGACCCCAAGTGTTGAGCCCACTGATACCAAACTCATCTCCGACCCTGAGATCAAGTCTAATCCACATCAACCAACTTCTCTTGTCGACCAAGTGACAAGTGATCCAAGTCAAACTAGTGTTCAACCAAGTCACCCCATTGATCAAGCATTAGGTGATACAAACCCAACCCAATCTAGGATTCAGACTAACCACCCTATCGATCAAGTGATAGGAGATCCTAATCTAGGAGTTCGAACTAGAGCATCCTATAGGAACCTTAGTCAAATTTCCTTAATTTCAAAGATAGAACCCAAATCAATTGAACAAGCTCTTCTTGATCCCGATTGGATTATTGCAATGCAAGAAGAGCTAGCTCAATTTACTAGGAATGAAGTGTGGGAATTAGTACCACCACCTAAAGACAAAATGATAATTGGAACAAGGTGGGTGTTTCGAAATAAGCTTGATGATAAAGGTGAAGTAGTTAGAAACAAGGCTAGGTTAGTCGCCAAAGGGTTTAGCCAAGTCGAAGGCTTAGATTACGACGAAACCTATGCCCTAGTAGCTAGACTCGAATCCATTCGAATGTTGCTAGCTTATGCCGCACATTGAGGATTTAAGCTGTTTCAAATGGATGTTAAGTCAGCATTCCTAAATGGATACATTAAAGAAGAAGTTTATGTTAGCCAACCCCCCGGATTCGAAAATCTAGATAAACCCGACCATGTTCTAAAACTTAAGAAAGCTCTCTATGGACTTAAACAAGCTCCTCGAGCTTGGTATGAGAGACTTTCAATCCATCTTAAGTCAAAAGGGTTTAACCAAGGCTTAGTTGACCCAACTCTCTTCGTAAAAACCTTAGGTAAAGAAATATTCATAGCTCAAATTTACGTAGACGATATAATTTTTGGAACCTCTAACTCAGCCTTACTAAACGAGTTCGTTTCACTCATGGAAAGTGAGTTCGAAATGAACTTGGTAGGCGAGTTAAGTTTCTTTTTAGGTCTACAAATTAAACAAACTAAGGATGGTATATACCTATATCAACAGAAATACACTAAGGAGTTAATTAAAAGATTTGGAATGCAAGATGCTAAGATAATAAACACCCCAATGGCGATTAATGTTAACATAGGAGAAGACCCTGAAAGTAAGTCCATTGACTTAAAGTACTATAGGAGCGCGATAGGAAGTCTCCTATACTTAACTGCGAGTCGACCCGACATCCTATTCGCAGTAAGTATGTGCGCCAGGTTTCAAACCTGTGCTAAGGAGTCTCACCTAACCCTAGTTAAGCGTATCCTTAGATATCTTAAGGGTACACTTAACGTTGGTATTTGGTACCCTAGATCTACGGAGTTCGAACTAATCGGCTACTCCGATTTAGATTATGCCGGTAGTAAGCTCGATAGAAAAAGTACGAGTGGTTGTTGTCAACTTCTCGGCTCGAGTCTAGTGAGTTGGTGCAGTAGGAAGCAACACTGTGTTGCTTTATCTACCACCGAAGCCGAATACATCGCGATGGGTGAGTGTGTCACGCAGCTTCTTTGGATGAAGCACACCCTCCGCGACTTTAAGTTAGACTTTACGAATACTAAACTTCATGTAGATAACATTAGTTCAATTAATCTTACAAAGAATCCGATATATCACTCTAGGACCAAACATATAGAGATCAAACACCATTTCATTCGAGAACATGTGGCCAACGGAGCAATACAACTCGAATACGTCGAGTCGAAGTCTAACCTAGCAGACCTATTTACTAAACCCCTACCCGAAGCCGAATTTAGTCTATTAAGATGAAAATTGGGCATGTGCGTAATAGAATAGGTACATGCAAATTATATGTTCTTACTACTATTTCTTTAATTTCATTTTTATGGAACTAGCATAGGACATACCTTAGATATCATGCACCTATAGATTTAAGGAGTCAGTACATCTCACAACACATAGGACTAATGTGTTTGTGTACTTAGCCACGTAGATGGGCGTGAGATGTTAGGACCTTACTCCTGGTTCCAGATGTAGAGCTAGTGCATCGCTATGAACCACGGAGTATAATCATACATACTAACCGACTCTGACCAGGACTGGTTGATCTTACATATCAATCAAGCCAAATATGAGTCGAACATTTTATAGATGAGCTTATTTTCAGTATATTATTTTTTTTTATAAAAGATGGGGAACATGCTTGGACTTTAAATTTAACACTTATTTTATTTTCCACACACCCCTTACTCTTTTCGATATACGGCAAAAGGGGGAGAAAAAGGCCAAAGTTAAGGGGTCAAATTTTTTTTTTTTGATAACTTAACTCTTACTTCATATTTAAAACAAAAGTTAAAACTTAGTTACCTTTTACCAAAAGGCCAAAGAATTCTTAACTTAAACTTATTTGTGCCATCTACGTTTTACTTAAACTTATTTTTTAAAACAAAACTTTATGTCGTTAATGTTTTACTTAATGGGGAGAAAGGGCTTAACTAAAACATTTTACTAAGGCCAACTTTAAGTAATGTTAATTACTTAAAGCAACCCTCAAGGGGGAGGATTAAGGTATTTCTTCAAGACTCACCCTCGGTCAAGGGGGAGGTTTCCTCAAGGGGGAGTACTTGAAGAAAATCCTTACTACTCCAACTTAATCTTCATATTTTTTGTTTCTCATGCACATTATTACTCTTCATGCTTGCTATTTACTTAACTTTGTATGTGGGTTTGCCATAAATCAAAAAGGGGGAGATTGTTGGTGCAGTAGGCACCTAAGTCGAACCTAAGTTTTGATTATAGCAAACGATACAAAGTTAAGCATATATTGTTATCTCATGAGCTAAATCAAGTGTGCAGAAAAGTCTCAACGTTGGAGCTGAAGGCTAGCGACACCGAGGAAGCGCGGTGGTCGGGCGACACTCAAGAGACTTGGAGGGGAGAAGGAATTGAGTGGAAGGCGAAGCAAAAGCAACACATAAATCGAGGTAAGCTCGTGTGTGCGAGCGTAAGTAAGGTCGTATCCTCTTTACGGGGATGATCTTAAGCGTAGATCCGACCAAAGACTTCTTATAGATGGTCTAGGTCGAGATCGGATGGTCGACGACCATCGAAATTATATTTTTGTTGAGCTAACCTTGCCTTGCAGCTAGCATCAGTCGACTGCCAGCTTGGAGGACTCATTGCCGTCAAGCGATCATTGCGAAGGTCTCGATCGGTGATCTTTGCCATCGGTCGGATGATGGCCATCGATCATTCGTTAGATCGACCTCGAGTAGTCAGTTATCACCATTTTCAAGGGTTTTGTGCCCATTTGTGATTGGCTAAAGACCCATTCGATGAGGCTCAAAGGCTATAAAGGAGGGCCAAACCTAGGGTTTTTCATCAATTCAAAAGCTTCCAAGTGCTTCCAATACGCTCCGACTCTCCGACATCCCTACGACGAAGCGCTGCCGAGACGACGACTAGAGCTTCAACCTCCAACCTTTAAAGTCATCGGTAACGAAAGTTCTAAATTGTATTTCAGTTTATTCCTTTTAGTAAAGCTTTCATTATAACGAGGAGAGGGGGAGTGTCCTTCTACCTCGGGCTTTTTGTATCCGTCTAACTCCTACCTCCAACGAGGAGGAGTTCTTTAGTAGTTTGCCCTCCGTACGTGGTCAAGGACCACTAGGGCCTTGGAGTAGTAGCCTTCAGCTACGAACCAAGTAAATCTCTTGTGTCTATTGTCTCCTTTACTTTTTGTTTTGTTTATCTTTCTGCTGCATATAAGTTTTTTTTAAAATGAATTCGTACTAAAAAGTTTCTATCGCTATTCACCCCCCCCTCTAGTGATCCGATTGATCCAACAATTTTAATTAGTAGAGAGAGCGTGGAGGGTAGTATAACTTTTAGGCTTTTTAACATTGAGCATGAGTGGACCCTTCACCAATGGAACTCATGCTTTGGCTTGCTGAGTGTGGGAGAGAGAAGAACCCTTATTGGGTTCAACTCTCGGGAATATTGGACCGAGTTGACAGGGGAGCACGCTTATGACCCATCTAGGGACAAAGCGTAGTGCCTCCAAAACCCCATTTTTCGAAACCTCCACCGCATCATGGCCAGTACTATATTTGATCATGCGGAGAGTGACGGTGTAGTTAGAGCTAGCGAGCTACTTTGCCTATGGGATATGCTATAAGAATGGAGTAGCATCTATTTAGGGTCCCACTTCATCAAACACTTAGTGAAGATGGGCAAAGTAGCACGAGGAGAGATCAATGTGGGAGGCCTACTTACCCACATTTGCAATAGGATGGGGTACGATTACACAACATTAGAGAGTATAGAGGGGAGCCCTAGGATCGACCTAGGAGTGTGCATGGCCATGAAAATAATTGTGAGAGAAGGAGACTCCTTATGCTTTGTAAGAAAAAATCTTATGACCCTTTGGCTCCTCGACCTGGATCGTACCACCATCGCTATACGCGCCAACTGGCTCTTGGACCTGATAGTGGAGTCCCCTCCACATGAGGGCCCATCCACATCGGCACCGGTCTCTCCACCATTATATCACTCTCCCTCAAGTCCACACATGCATAGGAGCCCACCTAGTCCACACCGACATGAGCCTGCACTTGCACCACCACCTTTTTCTACTTTTGAGTAAGATGCAGGTACGTCGGCCTATGATTTCTCGGAGTTCCGATCGTGCCTCGACGATATTTACACTAAGCAACAGACGCAGAGGCAGCGATGGGAGGAGTAGAGCGCCTACCAACAGGCGGAGTTCCAGGGATTCTGGGAGCATTTCCAGCGGGTTGAGGAGTTCTATGACAAGGCCCACATATACTCCAAGGAGGAGGCTGCTCGTCACCAGGATGAGGCTGCTTACTGCAGGGAGATGCGACAGCACATGCACGCTCAGCAGGCATAGTGGGTTAGGGAGGAGGAGCACCGAGCAACCGCTGCAACCACCACCTCCCAGATCGACCACATGTATATGTGACATCAGCGGCTCAGTAGCAGGTTCTCCCAGGATCTAGAGATGCCTAGGCTCCTAGACTTTCCACCTCGTCCACCATATTAGAGGTATATTTTCATTTAAGTCTGGGGGGAGACCCCAAAGTTTATTTTTGTTTTTTTTCCTAGCAGTAGTTTTTTTTCTGATATTTTCATTCATTTATTCATGCATGGGTTGTTGAGTTTCTTTCAGTACTTAATTTTTGTTACCTGTAAAGCTACCTCAGCAGTATTTTTGAAAGTTGCTTGCATGAGTTGTTCCCATAGGTAGCTTAACTTTATTTATCTCGTGATATTTTATTTTATTTGCTCTACTGAATGTTCTAGAGTTACATTGGTTAGCTTTATTTTTGCACTTACACATGTCGAACATTATGAAAGGGAGAATCTAGTACATATCTAGTTATGATTCACTTCAATAGCCTAGTACTTTGGAATCCATAGGTGACTATAGGTTTAGCATTTTAGTTATTGGAGATGCTCAGATTGTGTAAGCCCAATTGGAAAAATCAAAATCCCAGTGAGCCGAAAAAAATAAAAGAGAGAAAAGAAAAAGAGAAAAAAAAAGAGAGAAGAGAAAAAAGATTATGAGGGATAAAAAAATAGTTGTCGTGGGTGGAAATGGCTAGGTGCCCCTTTGAGACCGAGTTAGGTTATTGGGGAAACACCTACCAATTTCTTTCAATACCAAGCACGCCTTTGAGACTTTATGCAAGATCTAGGGAACGACCCTCGCTTTGGGAAGGTAAGTGCCTAAGAGCCGGAAACCTTAGGAAAGCTATGGGGTGACGACTTAACTCACCATGGAACGAGCATCTCCTAAGAATGGTTCGCTTAGCACGAGCACGAGGAGCTAACTTAGTGAATTTATAAAACATATTTATTTTGCTTTAATTGTAAATACCAATTGATAAATTTAGTTAACATGCTAATTATGAAATAATATCTTTTTAAAAAATTTCATGGCACTGAGGTTTGCTTGAGGACAAGCAAAGATTTAAGTCTGGGGGAAGTGATGTGAGCAAAATATAAAGGGTTTTAGGAGTAGTTTTTTCTCACATCTCATTTCATTTTGTGTTAGTTTCATGCATATGTTACTCTATTTTGCAAGCATTTCCTATTTTTTAGTTCGGAGGTTTGCTCGTTGTACTTTTGTGTGCAGGTTAGCATTTAATGTGAAAAAGATGCATTTTCGGAGCAAAAGAAGGACATTTCACAGCTAGACGCAAAGTGGGACATGACCAAGGCATGTGGATTCATACAGTCATGTCCAATGGGCGAGATCAGCACCCCAGGGCTGCACACAACATAGCCGTGTGGAAACACACGGTCGTGTGGTGGCCCGACAGATTTGCGTGACTAGGGCTTTTTTCGAATTTTGCAGTGGTCCGAGGCGATGTCTATATAAGGATGGCTCTGCCCAAACCCTAGGGGGGAGGCACGACGGCTAGGACGGCACGAAAAAGCCCTTAAAAGCTTCGATAACTCACAACGGGGAGGAGGAACGCCATCAGAGGTCCATGCCTTGCACTTCAACGCCGAAGAGAAGACCATGAAAGCATTGTAAATCTTTGTTTCTGCGTTTTATTCCTTATGTATTCGAACATAGACATGCTTTGTGATTCTTCCTTCATATACATGGAGTAGTACTTTTGATTCTAGGATTAGGGAGTAGCTTGTGTGCACATTACAATATTAGTTCATGTTAAATTCTGCCTTTGAATTTGATTTGACAATTGGTAGTTGTTTCATTACTATATCTATGCATGTTTGGCTTTCTATCTGCTTTGCTTAGGCGATACGAGGGGTGGTATCCCTCGTATTTATGATTTCGAGGATTTTATATAAGGAACCTAGGGGTAAACCTGATCTCCTATAACTGTGGGTAGAAGGGTGCGGTGGAACTGGAAACGGTTCACCATAGGGATTGATTTGGCATCCTCGTACCATCTATCCCGTCCTTTTAGGAGGAGATAGCTCCCGGTAGATGCGGCGGCTCTATGGGAGAGTGTATGATGTCCCTTCCACAAAATCATAGCTAAACGTCTAGACAACGCCAATTGACAACATTGTTTTTTGATGCACAAGCGAAACCGAAGTTATAGAATCACCTTTGAAGACCTCGGCATACTCCTTTTCTCTTTCGTGTGACACCATATAGAGTTAAGTCCACCGACATCCCTCACCAATCGAAACATCCTAGAGTTACGTCCAAACAATTACAACCACTGAGTATATTGGTATTCGTGTCCCAGTCTCTGTGGGATTGATAATCTTTATTACTTGACGACATCTGTGCACTTGCGGGCATTGAGCATGAGCGCATGCTTTGAGTCCTCGACGGTCTCCATCGCGAGATTTGAGGTCGCATTCGTGCGCATCAAGGAGCTCAGGAATTGTGGTTTCAATTTTGTTCATCTAGTAGTTCATCACAAACTGTGAGAAACTCTTGGGCAAACAATATAGAATTAAGTCAATACTTAATTCATGATCCATCACAAAATCGAGTGTTGCTAATCGCTCGATGTACCCATTCATCTTTAGAACAAAGTACACTACAGATGAACCTTCTTGCATCTTAGAGGTGAAGAGGAGCTTGGAGACCACTAACCTTTCAGATTTCGCTTGCTCATCAAACTACTCTTGAAGATGAAAGACTATGGTATTAGCATCCATATGCTCATGCTGCTTCTGTAGCTCGAGTACCATCGCAGCTAGCATGATGCAACTTGCCAGTTCAGAATCATTCACATGTTTTTGATCGGCCAACAATTGGTCTGGAGTTGCATCATCTTGAGGACATGTGGGAAGAGGCTCTTTGAGGACATATGCAAGCTTTTCCGCCTTGAGAACAATTCTCAAGTTTCTAAGCCAGTCCAAAAAGTTCGCCCCAGTCAACTTATTTGAATCCAAAATAGAGCGCAAGTTTATAGATGTCATGATCAAGCGATTAACCTAGATATACAAATCGAGCATATATGAGAAAGATGATTTAAAATGCATCAACATACTTTTATAAAATCCCATTCATTTTTTTTCGAATTTCAAAACCCTAAAAATAAATTTGGGAGATCGTAGGTCTATCTCAGAATGGGTTGATATCCAACATAGATAAGAACAACCTTGGAAAGAGTCCAACAAGTCATTATTAGCTACGATGGTAGGTATCAAGTATACAAATTACATATCACGTATATGTAACTATCACAATATGCTATCAACTAATTGAATGTTCACACATACATTGGGTTGTTAACACATTAACAAGTATGCATCATATTCATAGCACCCAACTTTACCTCCCTTCACATCGACCTTGGAGAGAGTCCAACAAACCGATGCTCCAAGTTAAAGTCGACCCGTTAATCGTGAAATAGTTTTAATATGGTTAGAGTGCATTCAACCAATTAGCCAAGCTTGGAGAGAGTCCAACAACCCAAACTAACGATTGACCTCTGACTCTTACCATATTAGTAATAAACTATTTCAATGGTTTGAACATGTTCAGGTTCAAGTCAGGCTTGGAGAGAGTCCAACAACCCAAACAAGAAACGGAACTCCGGTTCTAAACATATTAATGGAAGGTGTAGTCTTTAATATTGTGTAAGGGTTTTATGGTCTCATCCTCTTTTCATGCAAATAACAATTATCTACATTGCATGACATGCATGACATACATATGTGCAACTAATGCATCTACATGTTGTTAGTGATATATGAGAGATGTCCTAAGGCAATCGCCTTATGTTTGAACCATTTATATGATAAATGAAGATTCACTATTTGAGTATACATGTTTTCATGTATTTGATTAGATCTTAAACTCATTTACTGAATGTCCACGATACGATTCACAGCATGAGAGAATTTGTGATTGGATCACAACTAGTGAGTATCTCTACATGTATAATTGTGAAGTATCGGAATTATCCCTAGTCGATGAATTGATGGATTTGGACACCATTGATTCTGTCGAGTCTAGCACGAGGTATACTCCTTGGTGTATCCAAGCAGTTGATTCTCACTGGCTGGAGACATTGTGATGTCCGGAGTTAATCGTGGATGCTAGTTATGGTAACTAGTTCATTGGAGTGACCAGCCGTAAGACTTCATATGGTTCTCTGCATATATAGATATGTCAATGAAGTTCTTATTGCAGATTAAGTGCGATGTTCCTTTGACATGCGGTATTCAAGTCATCTTGATCATAAATACTTATGCTTTGACATCTTAAGCAAGCATCTCTAAGGAGATTTGGACCCGGGATGATTGGGTATAAGTCAAAGTGATCGAAGGTGTTTGAATAGCCTATAAAGGATTCACCACTCCTTGCGAGGAGATGTCAAAGGAACATCGCCTTTGTTACTAAAGTCTTTGGCCAAAGCATTACATGTTTAGAGTAAGGTACTCTTCGATACATATGCAGTAACTAGAATCCGTAGGACGAGGAAATGATACTTGGGCTAGGTGTGACGTAGTCAACCTAGTGGGAACTGACACTATAGACCATGTCCTGAACCAAGAGGGTATAAGATGAGTGAAGGGAATGGGGCACGATTCATTCGACCTGCTGAAGGGTTTCAGAAATAGTTCTGGATCAACCGTTGATCTTTTCGGTTAATTGGGGATCATGATGTACTACTAAGTGTCACTCATGATCATTCTATAATTAATGGTTAATTATAGATGGCCAACATAAACCGAGAACCTATTTGGTCTCACGCACAATGAGCGTAATCCGAAGGATTTAAAACGAGCTTGAGAATGAGATTCTCAGACCGAGAGAAACTAGGTTTGGTTGGACCAAACAATGAAGCGAGCATGAAATCGTTTCAGTCACAATGGAAGTGTGGATGGGTCGTGTCTTATGAAGACATGATGGATGAACCAAATTGGTTTGGTTCTAATCCAATGGAGGAGAATAAACCAAAGAGGTTTGGTTTGTTTTAAACGAATGAACCAAAGTTGGTTCGGTTCGTTTTAACTTAAAATAGACCAACATGGTTTGGTTTATTTTAACTTAAATAAATGGAGCGGGTTAATGGGCTTTTGGTTATGATCTGATAACCATTAAGAGAATTTGTTCTCTATAAAATAGAGCTTAACCACCGCCCAAGCTCCCTTGTCGGCGTCCAGCATCTGCCATCCTCTCCCCTTGCCGGCATTGAACTGCTATCGGAGGAGCTTCGGTGATCTCCTTTGGGTTCGGCAACAAGGTGAGCTTCAACCTTCCTTATTTGGCCGACCCATATTCCTCCACCAAAGCTGTCCAGTTTTCTGGACAGCTTGTTTCCCTCTTGTCGGAGCATCGTTTGGGCGACGTTTGGAGCTCCGACAGCGATAGCCTTGCCGGGGATTCGATCTCCGGTAATCCTCATTGGTGGAGGACGAAGGATTTGTCAAACGGTTGACGAATACCTCTCTAGAGAAGCGAGTTTTTGAGGACTCGTTTTGTATCCGAATTTTGATTCGGATCGTGATCTTCTCTCGATCACATCGTCTTCAACACGAGGCTAGTAACCCGTACGAAGACAAGGCTCGTGACTTTGTGAAGTCATCCCGAAGATACTCGGCGTGGATACGGATAGAGACGATTCTAGTGAGGATCGTTCTGGTTGATACCTTTCCCGCTACACGTGATACGTCAGGTATACGTAGTATAAATTTCCTTTTATTGTAAAATTTGAAATTGCGATTATGTCTACACATGTTGTACTATGAATGCGTGTGGTGTGTGTGTTGTAATAAATTAGATTTATTATTTTATTCTTTCCACTGTGCACATGTTTACGAAACATGTTCGAACACACACTCGCCGCGGTGCCGGAAACTCAACACTTGTCACAGCACACATGACATAATGATATGCATCTAATGTAATTACATGGCATACAATTATGACATGTACAAATAGTTTCCTTATTTGTCATAACTAATTTTGGAAATAAAATATGTTTGAGATTTGATTTCTCAAATCAAATCTTGATTAAATTAGGAAACAAATTTCTAAATCTAATCATATATTTTATTTATGGAAAATATTTATTAAGGAAATTCAAATTTAATTTAGGAAATAAATTTCCTAAATTGTAATTTTCTAATCACATTAGTAAATTTCCAATTTGAATTTCTTTACTAATTAAAATTTCCATAATTATTTCTAAACTTTCCAAATGTAGAAAATTTCCAAAAATATAATTATGACTATTACAAAATAATTTTACGATTATGTCAGAACACAGTCAGGCAATGATACCACTGTTGGGTTTCCCCGACACCGACGTGGGTGTGTGTTCGAATATATTTCGTAAACATGCACACAGGAGAAGCAAAAACAAGTAATAACTAACTTATTACAATATACACACCACATGCATGTAGGATACAACAGTGTAGACATAATCATCATTTCATATTTTGCAATAAAGAAAACTACTCTAGGTATCCTTGATGGATTATGTAAAGCAGAAATGGCATCAACCCTGGTGACACTCGTAAGTTTCGCCTCTATATGTATCCACGCCGAGTATCGTCGGGATAGCTTCAACAAGCTACGAGCCCCATCTTCACACGAGATACTAGCCTGGTATCGAATATGTTGTGATCCGAGAGACGATCACAATTCGAATCCAAAAATGAGTTTCATAAACTCGCTTCTCGAAAGTGGTTTTCATCAACCAATTGTCGAAACTTTGATCCTCCACCAAAGAGGATTTTTGGAGATCAAATCCTTAGCAAGTAGGTCGCTATCATAGTTCCAATTGGCGGCTAAATGATTCTCTCATAGTAAAGGGCACAAGCTTTCCAAGAGGGCAGCTTGGTGGAGGAGGTGGCCGACCAAACAAGTGCCCGGCGGCTGGACTAATGGCCGGTGGATGGCCGACGGCTAAAAGCTGGCCAGCGGCTAGGCTTGGGCAGTGGCAACTCCAATGAGTAGTGCACAAGCACAAGAGAGGGAGAGGAGAGAAAAGGCTAGGGTTTCAAACACCTAAAATCGTGTTGGGTTTCCGGCACCGCGGCTAGTGTGTGTTCAAACATGTTTCGTAAACATGTGCACAGCGGAAGAAATAAAAAAAATAAATCTACATTTATTACAACACACACATCACACGCATGCATAGTACAACATGTGTATACATAACCATAAATTTAAATTTTGCAATAAAAGGAAATTTAACTACGTATACCTTACGTATCACGTGTAGCGGGAAAGACATCAACCGGAACGATCCTCGCTAGAATCGTGTCTATCTGTATCCACGCCGAGTATCTTCGGGATGACTTCACCAAGTCACGAGCCTCGTCTTCGTATGGGTTACTAGCCTCGTGTTGAAGACGATGTGATCGAGAGAAGATCACGATCCGAATCCAAATTCGGATCCAAAACCGAGTCCTCAAAAACTCGCTTCTCCGGAGAGGTATTCGTCAACCGTTTGATGAATCCTTCGTCCTCCACCTATGAGGATTACCGGAGATCGAATCCCCGGAAAGGCTACCGCTGTCGGAGCTCCAAACGTCATCCAAACGATGCTCCGACAAGAGAGAAACAAGCTGTCCAGAAAACTGGACAGCTTTGGTGGAGGAGTAGGGGCCGGCCAAAAAGGAAAGGTGGAAGCTCACCTTATTACCGAACCCAAGGGAGATCACCGGAGCTCCTCCAGCAGCATCTCGACGCTGGCAAGTGGAGAAGACGGCAGCAGCTGGTCGCCGGTTGGAGGAGGTGGGCGGCGTCACTAGGGTTGGCGCCGACTTCTTCAAGGGGAGGAGGTGGGTGGCAACTCTAGGTTAAGGGAATTGGATTAGAGATTAACAAATCCTTAAGCCCTCTTTTATAGAGAACTAATTCTCTTAATGGTTATTGGATCATAACCATAAGGCCCGTTAACCCGCTCCATTAATATAAGTTAAAATAAACCAAACCATGGTGGTTTATTTTAAGTTAAAACGAACCGAACCAACTTTGGTTCATTCGTTTAAAATAAACCAAACCCTTTGGTTTACTCTCCTCCATTGGATTAGAACCAAACCATTTTGGTTCATCCATTATGTCTTCATAAGACACGGCCCATCCATGCTTCCATTGCGACTGAAACGATTTCATGCTCGCTCCATGTTTGGTCCAACCAAACCTAGTTTCTCTCGGTCTTAGAATCTCATTCTCAAGCTCATTTTAAATCCTTCAAATTACGCTCGTTGTGCGTGTGACCAAATAGGTTCTCGGTTTATGTTGGCCGTCTATAATTAACCATTAATTATAGAACGATCATGAGTGGCACCTAGTAGTACATCATGATCCCCAATTAACCAAAAAGATCAACGGTTGACCCAGAACTATTTCTGAAACCCTTCAGCAGCTCGAATGAATCGTGCCTCATTCCCTTCACTCATCTTATACCCACTTGGTTCAGGACATGGTCTATAGTGTCAGTCCCCACTAGGCTGACTATGTCACACCTAGCCCAAGTATCATTTCCTCGTCCTACGGATTCTAGTTACTGCACATGTATCGAAGAGTACCTTACTCTAAACATGTAATTCTTTGGCCAAAGACTTTAGTAACAATCCGACGAGGGGCCATGGGTATGCATCTCCTTACAAGGAGTGGTGAATCCTTTATAGGCTATTCATGTTAGTGAAAGCCCTAGAGCCAATCATGTGATGATTGTTGTATGGACTTTATTGTATCATATTCCTATTTATAAAGGCATGGTTATTATATTTACTTGTATTGGTGCAAAATAACTAAATATAATAATGTCCTTGAGTAGTAGGTTCTTATCTATATCAATCGATTGGTTGAATCGATAATGAGATGATATAGAGAACACTACTCTTAATCATTCCTAGTCGAGTATTAACATTCAGGGACAATGTTAATGCGTAGAGACTAGCATGTAGGTCAACAAGATGACTTGATCTCACAAGTCATGGATATGAGATATCAAGTTGACACATGGGTATGCATTGGAGAATGTATACTGAATGACCCGCCATGAGAAAGTATCATGGATCGTTATATGAGTGTCATATACTTTCTCATGTGGCTATTAGTATGACTATTAGTCCTTAGACCTGAAGTCACCATGGTTCCCTACATAAGGAGTTGCATACTTTGGCTTCGTCAAACGTCACCCGTAAATGGGTGGACTATAAAGGCGATTACTGGGTATGTAACGAATTATGCGGAGGGATGTGAGTGATGTAGATGGGATCTATCCCTCCTATATGACGGGGTGACATCGATATTCTTGATAGAGTGAGACCACGAAGTGCATGGCCATGCCCAAATGAGTCAATATGAGATATTGAGCTCATTTGATTAGAGTGAGTCTACTTGGAGTTCAAGATTTAGATTGTACCGAGGATGACACGGTCTATGCCTCGATTGGTCAATCTAGATGTCAAGGATAGAGAGACATTGTCACATATTGTGAGAGTCACAATTAGTAGTCACAAAGGTGATGTTGGAGCTCAACATTCTTGTAACTTGGGTAGCAATGATGTGTTGCTAGATACCGCTCATTGCTTATGTTCCTAAATCGGTTTAGGGACATTGCCAACGTTACAAGAACCTATAGGGTCACACACATAAGAGCAATTAGATGGAGATTAGGTTCATATGATGAACCATGAGGATTAGGTTCAGGGGATGAACCAAATTGGATTAAGAGTAATCCAAATTAGACTAATTGAGTTAGACTCAAGTTGATTCAAGTGTTGAATGAGTCTAATTGAGATTTGATTCATCAAATCAATTTAAATTAATGAATAAAGATTCATTAAATTAAATTGACTTGAGTCAAGTGGTTAGATTTGATCAACCATGGGAGATTAGAGGTCAAGTTTGACTTGACTTGAGAGGGAAGATGAAAGGTCAAGTTTGACTTGACCAAATGCCATGTCATGGTGATGACTTGGCATGGGCGGCCAATGATGATGCTCCACATCATCATTGACTTTGTCAATTGATGCCACATCATGAGGGAGATCAAGGGTCATGGGAGTTACATGCATGCATGTAACCCCCCTCCATGAAGTGGCCGGCCACTCCATTAGATGGAGTATTGATTTTTGGTGGCTAATTGACTTCATCTTCAACCTTGGAACTTTTCCTCTCAGGCTCTCCCCCTCTCCTTCCTCATCTTGCCGAGACACCCTAGGAGTGCTAGCACACTCAAGTGTGTTTTTCTTCCACCTA
This sequence comes from Wurfbainia villosa, assembly GCA_025175895.1. Lineage (NCBI taxonomy): Eukaryota > Viridiplantae > Streptophyta > Magnoliopsida > Zingiberales > Zingiberaceae > Wurfbainia > Wurfbainia villosa. The sequence goes on along the minus strand of CM046002.1, from coordinate 26,710,763 downwards.
TTGCTTGTGTGGATACCATAGAGGAGTGTGCACTTGACACTCTCGAGTTCCGGCGGACTTTTGGACGAGCGGGATTTGCGAAGGGCATCGCATCGAGGGTAATGATCTTATCTCTTAGATCTAAGGTAGATCTAGGGTTTTTATACAAGCACATACATGTTTTGTTTTAATACTTCTTCGCACGGATCCGTGGCCGGGGGCTTCCGAGGTTTCCGCAACGCAAAAAGCGGTTTTTGCGGCTCGGAAAAACCCATCAGTGGTATCAGAGCCACGTGCGAAGCATGTATGTGTTTCATTTTTGTTGTTTTTATATTAGATATAAAGATTACAGATTTATATGTTTCTGTAAATTTTCTTATTTTATAGAATTTTTGGGTATTTTTCTCGTAGAGTCGAAGCAACGAGTGTTGGGACACTCGTAGGCTTCAACCGTCAAGAAAAACTCTCCGAATCGGCGAGTTCTCGCTTTAGGTTTTTGGGACAGCGACTTAAGTCGCTGTAAGATCATTGTAGGGACACTCGCGAAGTTTATTTTGCGAATAGGGGCACTGCCCCTATCCCCGAAAGGGGCCATGTCCCGCGATCGCGCCCGGAAACCGCTTAGCGGGACCGTTACGGAGAGTTGACTCATAAATTCGAAATAAATTAGGAAAAATTATAGAAATATCTGTAAAAAATACATAATTTAGAATTATGTATAATTCTGTGATTGTCATGGCCCAATAACCCAATTGGATTGGATTAAGTGTGTTGTAATTCATAATACAGCCTGCGTGCCGTTTTGTGGTTGTGCGTGTTCTAAAGTGTTTGCGACCTGCGCGTCGCACCTATTCTTTTAATATTCTAGTTATAAATAGTTTTAGACTCGAATGTAACTCGAGTTTCGTATTTGTAATGTACAAAAATGGAGCGGTGGAAAGTCCACTTGAAGACGAGCTTACGAGAAGGGTGACGACGACACATGGCGGTCAAAGGAAGCGCTTGGAGAAGCCGCTAGCCTTAGGTTGACCGTCCGATCTTCTCATTGGCTTGAGAAGATCGTAGTAGGGCCATGACTATATCACATTTAATGATATATATATATGTATATTTAATTGATTTTGCTTGTATGTATGTGATGCATGCTAGTAGAAACATGTTTGTATGTATATGATGCATGCTAGGTTAATTTTCTTGTATGTATATGATGCATGCTAGAATAATTAATGTATGTATATGATGCATGCTAATATAGGATAATAAAGGCCTAAATGCGTATAAGATACACATTACGATTAGATTAGATCATAATCGAATCAACTCGAAAATGCCTACCGAGCCTTGATACCCATCACTACCTCGATCATTTGTTGTTGTTGAATCTGCCAAAGCAGAGCAACGCATATTATCTTGGTAGGGTGCGGAGGGACAATCTTGGTCCCGCCTATCACGACTCGGGTTAGAGTAAGCTCAATTAGATTGAGCAAAACTAGTTAACTCAATTGGATCGAGTAGAACTATAGGCATATTCCAATCGTTGGAAAGATAGGTTAAGATCGCATTTACACTAAATCTTGGGCAATTTAGCCAAAGCTAACTCAAGGTCTTTTGTAAATGTGGGTCTTAATCCTATAAACAAGAGTTGCATAGAGATGTAATCGGTAATGTGTTACCCACCGATCGTACTAAGTCTTGGGCGATTTAGCCAAAGCTAACTCAAGGCTTAGTATGATGTGGATCTTGTCCCGCAAGAATTATAGCTAGTTTGTATGAATCTAGTAAAAGTGGTTTGACCACATCCATAACTCGATTCTACAAAATTCCTATAATTCAGTGGGAGCATCATTTGATTAAAGGCCTAATTAAATGATAAAAGGAATATGATACAATTCTCTGCATTGTATGTTGTAGATTACTATGTCAACAAACACGAACACTCTCTCTCTGCGATCTGTCCTTGAGAAGGACAAGCTCAATGGAGCAAATTTCTGACTGCATACAGAACTCGAGAATTGTTCTCACCCAAGAAAGGAAGTCAGACGTCGGAGCAGCCCATTCCGGAGGCACCTCCTGCCAATGCCTCACGAGCTGACAAAGATGCTTACAAGAAGCATCAAGATGATGCATTAGATGTGTCATGTCTAATGCTCGCGACCATGAACTCTGAGCTTCAGAAGCAACACGAGTTCATGAATGCTTATGATATGGTTGGACATCTTCGTCAACTATATCAAGGACAAGCTAGGCATGAGAGATATGAAGTCTCTAAGGCATTATTTGGGTCCAAAATGCAAGACGGGACTCCCGTAGGTACATATGTACTCAAGATGATTAGGTACGTAGAAAACCTACAAAGGCTGGGATTCCCACTTGGCCAAGAGCTGGCCACTGACCTAATCTTGCAATCTTTGCCAAGAGCCTTCGATCAATTTGTCATGAATTATAACATGAATGAAATTGATAAGCCATTATCAAATGCTCAAAGATGTTGAGAATCACGAGAGCTTAACCTTAAGAAGGGTAACTGACACCATTTTGATGGTGCGTAAGAAGAAAGGCAAGGGCAAGCCTAAAGGTAAGGGAAAGTCCTGCCAAGGGCAAAGGCAAAGAACTTAAACCCAAAGGAGGGGTAGCCAAGGAAGGGGCTTGCTTCCATCGCAAGGAAGCAGGACATCGAAGCGAATCGCAAGGCATACCCGGAAGATCTTAAGAAGAAGAGAAGTGAGACTTCTACTGTATAAATGTTATAGAAGTCAATCTATCTATTTCTTCATCATGGGTATTAGATAAATGTGCATCTCACATTTGTAATGTGCAAATGAGAAATAGCAAGGCATCGACAAAGGGCGCAGGTGGACCTACGAGTAGGCAATGGAGCAAGGTCAAGGCCGAGGGAACTTATGATCTATCTCCGCCTCCGGGCTTGTACTAGAATTAGAAGAATGTTGTTATGTGCCCGCTTTAACTAAGAACATCATTTCATTTCTTGTTTGGACAAGAAAGGGTTTTCATTTATAATAAAGAACAAATGTTGTTCACTTTATTTAAATGATATGTTCTATTGTAGTGCACCTCTAATGAACGGACTCTACTTTCTAGACTTAGAGAGCCCTATCTATAATAAAGTACCAAGAGGTTCAAATCAAATGAGTTGAACCAAACCTATCTCTGCATTGTCGCTAGGTCACATAAATGAGAGTCGCTTATCTCACTCCATAAGGATGGGTCGCTAGACTCATTTGATTTTGAATCATATGAGACATGTAGTCTTGCCTTTTAGGCAAGATGACCAAGACTCCCTTTAGTGGACATAGCAAAGAGCAACAGATTTGTTAGGGACTTATACATAGTGATGTATGTGGTCCTTTCAATGTTGTCGCTTAGAGGTGGTTAAGGTGTACTTCATTACATTTATCGATGACTTCAGAGATATGGTTATGTGTATCTTATGACACATAAATCAATCCTTTGAAAAGTTCAAAGAATTCAAGAATGAAGTACAAAACCACTTGGCAAGAGTATTAAGATACTGATCGATCGAGGTGGTGAATACCTTAGCCATGAGTTTCGTGGACTATCTAGCCGAGTGTGGATTCTATCCCAACTCACTCCTCCCGAACACCACAAAGGGAATGGTGTATCCGAAAGGAGGAATCGAGACTTATCGATATGGTACGATCTATGATGAGTCACACAGATCTTCCTATATCCTTTGGGGATATGCTCGACATAGCAGCCTTTACCCTTAACCGTACCATCCAAGGTGGTAAAGACACCATATACGATATGGACAGGAAAATCCCAAGATGTCTTTTATGAGGATTTGGGGTTGTGAGGCTTACGCTCACGCCAAGTCTCGCATAAACCGGGACCCAAATCCGATAGGTGCTATTTTGTGATATCCCAAGGATCTACAAAGGGATATTATTTTACATTCCCACAAGACAAAGTGTTTGTGGTAAGATCGGGTTTTTCTAGAAAGGGATTTTGTTTCTAGAAAACTAGTGGGAGTACCTTCGATCTCAAGAAATTCAAGATAAGGACCATAGCACTGAGGCCTTGATGGAGGTTGAACAGAACCACAAAGTGTTGTGGGTGATGAGGTTGTTGCACAAAGAGTTGTGGAACAACCAATTGCTCAAGTAGCAGACCTACCTCTTCGCAGTCCGATAGGGTACGCCGTCACCGAGAGATACTCATTTCTCTTGTCCGACTACGATGACGTTATGCTCATTGAGAATGAGCCTACCTCCCATCAGAAGCCGATGAGCCCAGATTCGAGAAATGGCTAGACGCCATGAGATCCGAGATGGAATCCATGTACACCAACCAAGTATGGACTTTGGTCGATCCACCAAGGGGTCAAACCCATTGGGTGTAAGTGGGTCTTTAGGAGAAAGACTGACATGGATGGACTTACGATACCTATAAGGGCCGATTGGTGCTAAAGGTTTCAAGCAAATTCATGGTATTGACTATGATGAAACCTTTTCTCCAAAGGGCGATGTTTAAGTCCATTCGATCTTGCTTGCTATTGCGGCATACCACGATTATGAGATCTGGCGGATGGATGTCAAAACCGCATTTACGAATGGAAACTTACTCGAGGATGTGTACATGACACAACGAGGGTTTTGTAGATCCACGGCATCTTGGGAAAGTATGCAAAGTGCAAGGTCCATTTATGGGCTAAAGCAAGCTTCTCGGGCTGGAATCTTCGATTGATGATGCGATCAAGCAGTTTGGTTTCATCAGAATGAAGATGAACCTGTGTCTACACGAGGGTTAATGGGAACACAGTTGTGTTCCTTGTACTGTATGTGGATGACATACTACTCATTGGGAATGACATCCCTTCGCTACAGTCTGTGAAGACTTGGCTGGGGACGTGCTTCTCAATGAAGGACTTAGGTGAAGCAGCCTGTATTCTAGGCATCAAGATCTATAGAGATAGATCTAAGAGATTGCTTGGCCTAAGTCAGTACATACATTGACACACGGTATTACTTGGTTTGCCATGCGAATTCCAAGAAAGGACTTACAGATGTCACATGGTGTGAGTCTTTCGAAGACTCAAAGTCCCTCTTCTAGAGAGGAGAGACCGCATGGATAAGATCCCTTACGCATCTGCTATAGGATCTATCATGTATGCGCATCTGTTGTGTACTCGTCACGATGTCTCGTATGCTTTGAGCATGGAGTAGATACGATCGGATCGGTGGCGTCCTTTGGATAGCGATCAAGAATATTCTTAAGTAGAGAAGGACTAAAGAATATTTCTTGATATTTGGAAGCGATGAGGAGCTAGGTGTAAAGGGTTCTGATATGCCTTCGGCCGAGGATGATTATAGATCGCGATCGGGGTTGTGTTTTGCTTGAATGGTGGCCTTGTGAGTGGAAGAGTTGACGAGGACACGATTGCGATTCTACAGCAGGTAGAGTATATCTGCATCGAGGCGCAAAGGAGCGATTTGGATCCATGAGTTCATTCTTGAGCTTGGGGTGGTTCCTAGCATTGCGAGATCCTATAGAGCTCTATTGTGACAACAATGGAGGCGATTACCGAGCTAAGGAACCTCGCTCACCAGCGGACCAAACACATACTACGGCGCTTCCATCTCATTCGAGAGATCATCGATAGAGGAGATGTGAAGATTTGCAGTACCCGAGAGGCTAACATCGCGGATCCCTTGACGAGGCTTTGGCAGAGAAAAAGCATGATGGTCACACTAGGTCATTGGGTATTAGATACTACGGTGATTGGCACTAGTGCTAGTGGGAGATTGTTAGTGAAAGCCCTAGAGTCAATCATGTGATGATTGTTGTATGGACTTTATTGTATCATATTCCTATTTATAAAGGCATGGTTATTATATTTACTTGTATTGGTGCCAAATAACTAAATATAATAATGTCCTTGAGTAGTAGGTTCTTATCTATATCAATCGATTGGTTGAATCGATAATGAGATGATATAGAGAACACTACTCTTAATCATTCCTAGTCAGTATTAACATTCGGGGACAATGTTAATGCGTAGAGACTAACATGTAGGTCAACAAGATGACTTGATCTCACAAGTCATGGATATGAGATATCAAGTTGACACATGGGTATGCATTGGAGAATGTATCTTGAATGACCCGCCATGAGAAAGTATCATGGATCGTTATATGAGTGTCATATACTTTCTCATGTGGCTATTAGTATGACTATTAGTCCTTAGACACGAAGTCACCATGGTTCCCTACATAGGAGTTGCATACTTTGGCCGTCAAGCGTCACCCGTAAATGGGTGGACTATAAAGCGATTCTTGGGTATGTAACAAATTATGCGGAGGATGTGAGTGATGTAGATGGGATCTATCCCTCCTATATGGCCAGGGTGACATCGATATTCTTGATAGAGTGAGACCACGAAGTGCATGGCCATGCCCAAATGAGTCAATATGAGATATTGAGCTCATTTGATTAGAGTGAGTCTACTTGGAGTTCAAGATTTAGATTGTACCGAGGATGACACGGTCTATGCCTCGATTGGTCAATCTAGATGTCAAGGATAGAGGGACATTGTCACATATTGTGAGAGTCACAATTAGTAGTCACAAAGGTGATGTTGGATCTCAACATTCTTGTAACTTGGGTAGCAATGATGTGTTGCTAGATACCGCTCATTGCTTATGTTCCTAAATCGGTTTAGGGACATTGCCAACGTTACAAGAACCTATAGGGTCACACACATAAGAGTAATTAGATGGAGATTAGGTTCATATGATGAACCATGAGGATTAGGTTCATGGGATGAACCAAATTGGATTAAGAGTAATCCAAATTAGACTAATTGAGTTAGACTCAAGTTGATTCAAGTGTTGAATGAGTCTAATTGAGATTTGATTCATCAAATCAATTTAAATTAATGAATAAAGATTCATTAAATTAAATTGACTTGAGTCAAGTGGTTAGATTTGATCAACCATGGGAGATTAGAGGTCAAGTTTGACTTGACTTGAGAGGGAAGATGAAAGGTCAAGTTTGACTTGACCAAATGCCATGTCATGGTGATGACTTGGCATGGGCCAATGATGATGCTCCACATCATCATTGACTTTGTCAATTGATGCCACATCATGAGGGAGATCAAGGGTCATGGGAGTTACATGCATGCATGTAACCCCCCCTCCATGAAGTGGCCGGCCACTCCATTAGATGGAGTATTGATTTTTGGTGGCTAATTGACTTCATCTTCAACCTTGGAACTTTTCCTCTCAAGCTCTCCCCCTCTCCTTCCTCATCTTGCCGAGACACCCTAGGAGTGCTAGCACACTCAAGTGTGTTTTTCTTCCACCTATTGCTTGTGTGGATACCATAGAGGAGTGTGCACTTGACACTCTCGAGTTCCGGCGGACTTTTGGACGAGCGGGATTTGCGAAGGGCATCGCATCGAGGGTAATGATCTTATCTCTTAGATCTAAGGTAGATCTAGGGTTTTTATACAAGCACATACATGTTTTGTTTTAATACTTCTTCGCACGGATCCGTGGCCGGGGGCTTCCGAGGTTTTCGCAACGCAAAAAGCGGTTTTTGCGGCTCGGAAAAACCTAACAATTCAAACACCTTCGATCACTTCGACTTATACCCAATCATCCCGGGTCCACATCTCCTTAGAGATGCTTGCTTAAGATGTCAAAGCATAAGCCTCCATGATCAAGATGACTTGAATATGTCAAAGCATATGGATCTCTGCATATATAAATATGTCAATGAAGTTCTTACAGTAAGAACTTCATTGACATATTTATATATGCAGAGATCCATATGAAGTCTTACGGCTGGTCACTCTAATGAATTAGTTACCATAACTAGCATCCACGATTATCTCCGGATATCACAATGTCTCCAGCTAGTGAGAATCAACTGCTTGGATACACCAAGGAGTATACCTCGTGCTAGTCTGGACAGAATCAATGGTGTCCAAATCCATTAATTCATCGACTAGGGATAATTCGGATACATCACAATTACACATGTAGAGATACTCACTAGTTGTGATCCAATCACAAATTCTCTCATGTTGTGAATCATATCGTGGACATTCAGTAAATGAGTTTAAGATCTAATCAAATACATGAAAACATGTATACTCAAATAGTGAATCTTCATTTATCATATAAATGATTCATACATAAGGCAATTGCCTTAGGACATCTCTCATATATTATTAACAAATCGAACACAGGTTATCTGTCAACCCCATTATTTATAGAGAATGTGTCTCTTAATCATTAAGAGACCTTTTCTCAAGACCATTTCTCTAAACCTTTTCTCTAAGGGTTATTGGTTCACAACCAAAAACTATTATCCCGCTCCATTAACTTAAGTTAAAATAAACCAAACCATGTTGGTCTATTTTAGGTTAAAATGAACCAAACCAATTTTGGTTCATTCGTTTAAAACAAACCAAACCACTTTAGTTTATTTTCCACCATTAGATTAGAACCAAATCGATTTGGTTCATTCATCTTGTCGTCATAATACTCGGCCCATCCATGCTTTTGATGCGACTGAAACAATTTCATGCTCACTCCATATTTGGTCCAACCGAACCAATTCTCTCTCGATATGAGAATCTTATTCTCAAGCTCATTTTAAATCCTTCAGATAACACTCGTAGTGTGTGTAACCAAATAGGTTCCCGATTTATGTTGCTCGTCTATAATTAAGCATTAATTATTGAACGATCATGAGTGACACCTAGTAGTACATCATAATCCCTAATTAATCGAAAAATAAACAGTTGACCCTAGAACAACTTCTGAAATCTTTCAGCAGCTACAATGAGTCGTGCTCCATTCCCTTCACTCATATTATATCCACTTGGTTCAGGACATAGTCTATTGTGTCAGTCCTCACTAGGCTGACTACGTCACAGCTAGCCTAAGTATTACTTCCTCGTGTTGGATCGAAAAGCACACTAGAGGGGGGGGGTGAATAGCAAGCATGAAATCTTCGTTTCTTTTCATTCGTTCGATTAAGAATATGAGTAATGCAGCGGAAAAATAAATATGACAAAATTATTTTTACTTGGTTCACAACCCAGCGGTTACTACTCCAAGGCCCTTAATCCTTGACCATGTACGAAGGGGAAATCCACTATAAAGTCTTCTACTCGTTGGAGGTAGGAGATAACGATCACAAAAACCGAGAGACAAAAACTCGAGGATGAGGCAACAAGCCTACCTCACCTCGTTATGGTAAAAACTCTGATTACAAATTAAATAAACTGATACTATCGACGAATATGAATCTTAGATGAAGAGCTTGTCATCGACGTGTTGGAGTTGTAATGTCGTCGTCGAAGCGTAGAGTTGTTGGAGCACTTGGGAGCAAAGAATTGATGATCTTTGGGTTCGAGTCCTCCCCTCCTTTTATAGACTCGTGCCTTGGAATTAGTCCGGATCTATATCCTCAATTTGTGGAACTTATCATGAGGTGGCACCTTATTTTATCGCGAAGTGGCGGTGTAAAATGTTATCCTTTTTGACCTAGCGCACAAGGTCGATTGTTATCACGATCGATGCCCTTCATCACGATTGAAAACATGGAGCCAATAGCCAATGATGATTTCGGCTGGCCACTTCGCTGCAATAAGAGGTTAGCACGAAATATGGTAAATATGACGATTTCTTATTTTCCGATCTCGACCTAGACCTTCCACTGGAAGTCTTAGTTGGATCGCCGCCTACGGTCATCCCCATACAGAGGACACGTCCTTACCATCTCTCTTCGCACTCGTGCTTACCTCTGGTCCTTTATGACCTATCGCTTTGCTTTCGATATTCACCTAGGTTCTTCAACTCCCACGAAGTTCTCCCGTTGTCGCCCGACCACCATGGTTTCCCGACTCAGAATTCTCCGGGTGTTGCTGACCTTCGGCTTAGCTTAATCATTTCCTGCACACTTAATTCAGCTCATGAGATAACAATATGACCTTAACTTTGGATTTTTACCATAATCGAAACCTAGGTTCGATTATCTGGTGCCCCTACACCAACACCTCGTCCTACGGATTCTAGTTACTGCACATGTATCCAAGAATATCATACTCTAAACATGTAATGCTTTAGCCAAATACTTTAGTAACAATCCAACGAGAGGTCATAGGGTATACATCTTCTGGCAAGGAGTGGTGAATCCTATGTAGGCTATTCAAACACCTTCGACCACTTTGACTTATTCCCAATCATCTCGAGTCCACATCTCCTCTGAGATACTTGCTTAAGATGTCAAAGCATAAGTCTTCATGACCAAGATGACTTGAATATTGCAAGTCAAAGGAACATCACACTTAAGCTACAGTAAGAACTTCATTGACATATCCATATATGCAGTGAACCATATGAAGTCTTACAGCTGGTCACTGCAATGAACTAGTTACCATAACTAGCATCCATGGTTAACTCCGGACATCCCAATGTCTCTAGCCAGTGAGAAACATCTGCTTGGATAAACCAAAGAGTATAACTCGTGCCAGTCTTAATAGAATTGATGGTGTCTGAATGCATCAATTCATCGACTAGGGATAATTCCAATACATCACAATTACACATGTAGAGATACTCACTAGTTGTGATCCAATCACAAATTCTCTCATGCTATGAATCGTATTGCGGACATTCAGTAAATGAGTTTAAGATCCAATCAAATACATGAAAACTTGTATACTCAAATAGTGAATCTTCATTTATCAAATAAATAGTACAACCATAAGGCGATTGCCTTAGGGCACCTCTCATATATAACTAATAGAAGCTCTGTGCCCATGGCCTATTGAAGACTTTCCCATAATCGTGAAGTAAATCGTGGGTCTCTATTTGATATGATACTCAAAGGTACTCCATGCAACCTATTAATCTCTCGACAGTATAACTTTGCCAGATGATCCAACGAGTCCGTCGCACAAATCGAAAGGAAATGAGCGGATTTGGTTAATCGATTCATAATCACACAAATCACATCATGTCCTTTATGGATTCTGGGCAATCCCGTAACAAAATCCATGGTGATGTTCTCCCACTTCCATTCCGGTATTGGAATTTCCTAAAGCAACCAAGCTAGTTTCTGATGTTCAGCCTTTACTTGCTGGCATACTGAACTGTGAGCAACAAAGTATGCAATGTCCCTCTTCATACTGTCCCACCAATATGAACGCTTTAAATCTTGGTACATTCGAGTACCACCAGGATGTATAGAAAATCTTGAACGATGTGCTTCTCATAACAACTCCTCCTTAACTGGATGCGTGTTCGAAACACATAGTCTTCCTCGAAAATGAAGTAATCCTTTCTCATCACACGAGAAATCTATCTGTCGTCCTGAATCTATTGTATTGCACAAAAACTAAAGATGTTGATCACTAACTTGTGCCTCTTTGATCTTCTTAACAATAGTGGATTGTGCAACCATAGAAACTAATATCCACTGGGATATTTGACCATGTTCATACAATCCCAACTCTAAGAACTGTCGGACTAGATCGGTAACTACTGTCAAATGACTGGCCAAAACCCCACGAGACTTCCTGCTCAGTGCATCTGCTACCAAATTAGCTTTTCCTAGATGGTAATGAATGGTGTAATCATAATCCTTCAGATATTCCATCCATCGCCTCTGTCTAAGGTTCAGTTCCTTCTATGTGAAAATATATTTCAAACTCCTATTATCTGTATAGATCATGAAAGTAATTTCATACAAATAATGTCTCCATATTTCAATGCAAAAATAATGGTAGCTAAATCAAGATCGTGTACTCGATAATTCCTTTCATGATCCTTTAGTTGACGGGAGGCATAAGATACTACACGGTCGAACTACATCAGAATTGCTCCCAAACCTTGGAAAGAAGCATCAGTATACAATACCATCCCATCAACACCAGAAGGAATCATAAATACTGGTGCAAAAATTAGCCGCTGCTTAAGCTCCTGAAAGCTAGTCTCATAAGCCTCTGACTAGATGAACTTGACCCCTTTTCGGGTCAAGCGAGTAAGTGGTGTGGCAATACGAGAAAATCCCTCCATAAATCTACGATAATACTCGGCCAAACCAAGGAAACAAAGGGCTTCTTGAACTGATTTTGGCTGTTCTGAACCAGTAATGGCTTCAAATTTCTAGGTATCTACAGAAATACCTCTGTTAGATACCACGTGTCCAAGAAAACCCATTGAGGATAGCCAAAAAACAAATTTACTGAACTTGGCATACAATTGCTCTCATCGCAAAGTCTCCACACTATCCGTAGGTGATGTTCATGCTCCACCTCAGATTGGGAATATATCAAAATATCATCTATGAATAATATCACAAACTGATCTAGATACCTCAAGAATATCCGGTTCATCAAGTCCAAAAATACAGCTGGGCATTAGTGAGACCGAATGGCATCACCAGAAATTCGTAATGTCCATAACGAGTGTGGAAATATGTTTCCTGAACATCCTCATTCCTTAGTCTTAGCTAATGATAGACTGAGCGCAAATCAATCTTAGAGTACACAGATGTATCCTTGAGTTGATCAAATAAATCCTCTATCCTTAGCAATGGATATTTGTTCTTCACAATTACCACATTTATTTGTCGGTAATCAATGCATAACCACAACAATCCATCTTTCTTTTTAACAAAAAGTGTCGAAGCTCCCCATGGCGAAACACTAGGATGAATAAATCCTCTATCCAACAACTCCTGTAGTTGTACATTAAGTTCATTCAACTCTTTTGGTGTCATCCGATATGGAGTTTTTGATACTGATGCGGTTCCTGGAATCACCTCTATCACAAATTCCACTTGCTTAGGAGGTGGCAAGCCCGAAAGTTCATCTAGAAACACATTAAGATGCTCTCGGACTGTTGGAATTGCTTCGGAGGCTCATCGGATCCCATGTCCCCGGATTAAAATTTTCACTAATGAAAACTAATCCAGATGGGATGAGTTTCCTAAGCACAACCAATTCATCATCGTGCTAACGACTTGAGCAATCACTTGAACAAACTAGTTGTTCAAACAACACAACTCTTCTAGTCGATTAGCCGCGGAATAGACGATGTCCGGATCGCCGGTTTTTATGTTTATACTCGGGATCCAAGTATTATTTAGCCATTTACAGAAATATAACATGCTTATATTTGTAAAACAAAAACAAGCAAAGAATAAAAGAGAAAGAAGAATAGGTATACCTCTTGGTCTTCTAATGTATGACCTTCCTCCTTTTGGACGTCGTGTGGGCGACGATCCACCAAAAGTTGAAGCTCCTAGATCGCAAAACTTCCTTCCTTGCTTTTCCCAAGCAAGAGGAGGAAAAGAAACAATGTTTTTCTCCTTCCAAAACTCAACTAACAAAGAGCTATCAAAGCCCTTGCCGCCGGCCAACTAGAAGGAGAAGGAGATGGTGGAAAACTACCAAGACACCAAGGGAAACCCTATATCTTGTTTCCACCACCTAAGGAGAAGAAGAAGGGGACTTTGGGCGCCAGCCAAGGCTGAAAAAGAGATGGAAAAGGCTACTGGACGTTGGCCTAAAGAGGAAGAAGAAGAGAGAAAGAACCTTCCTTATTTGGTGCCATCCTAGCCTCAAAACCCTAATCCCAATCCTATCTCAAATAGGATTGCTCCTTGCCGCCCAAACCCTAGCTCTCCTCCTATTCGTCATGTAATCCACGACCACTCCCCATGCCCTCCTTTTATAGAATTAGGGATACGTCATGAATTAATCTCCTCCATTGGTTCTAGGGATTTAATCTCAACCGTCGGATCTAGAGATTTAATCTCAACAGTCGGATCTTAGAGATTTTGATCTCTACCAATGGATCTTAGAGTTTTGTTTCTATCCATTGGATCTAAGCATCATGAGGTGTTAAAAGGCTACATTAGGGACCATGAGGAGGAGTTGGGTCTTGGCCACCCATGGATCAAGCCCACATAAAGTCCAATCCACTAATGATGATCCAATCCAATAAAGGTTCATCATTGATCTACCTCACCAACCCCCATATGATAATATGGGCTCCATATATTACTTGTACATTTTCTCCCCGTGTTTAAGATCTCGAATGTCCGTCGATTAATTAATTTACTGACCATTAATTAATCAACATCTAACTCCTTGAGTAGTACCACTCAACCTTTTCATCATGCCGGACTAAGTCCACCTGCAGGGTTTACATGATGAACCTTATGAGCTCCTCAAGGAGACATCATCATCCTAATATATAGGACACGATTTCCTCCTATAATCAATGATACACCATATAAATAATATCATCTCTCAACTTACCGAGCCTATCGATTTAATCTATAAATCTCGCCCATTGGTAAATCAAAGAGATGAGTACTAAGTATATGTGCCCGTTATTATATCGGGATTAAGAGCATGTACTAAATAATATCTGAGGTCCGATTCGATTATGTAGTCAGCAATAAATCGAATCACCTCTATGTCGGTCCTGCTCAATACACACAAAGTGCACTAGTGTGATTCTATGGTCAAGACAAACCAATACCAAATCACACTACAACCATTCCGATGGTTTGTCCAAAGCCATCTCGGTTTTGAGCCTTTACTTATACTTTTCAAGGGGCCGATAACATGATCTCCTGTGTGACACCACACACCATGTTATCTACAATGTAAAGTATGAGACAATATTGCATAACCATAAAAATATACAAACAATGATCATGTGATTCTTATTTCAAAATAAAAATGTTCATACAAAAGATAGACTTTTTAGTATAGATCCCTACAATCTCCCACTTATACTAAAAGACTATGTTGTTCTCAAAGTGTCATACATCTGATCCCCATTCCCTCCACATGCCTATCAAAAGCTCTCGCCGGAAGGGCCTTAGTGAAAGGATCTGCCAGGTTATCCTCCGATGCAATCTTGGCCACAGTAACTTCTCCTCTCTTTACGATTTCTCGTATCAGGTGGTACTTGTGCTCTATGTGTTTACTAGCCTTATGGGCTCGTGGCTTCGAGTTTGCAACTGTACCACTATTATCACAATAAATTGTGATAGTTCTGGGCAAACCAGGAATCACATCCAAGTCCATCATGAAGTTCCTGAGCCATACAGCTTCTTTGGCCGCCTCAGAGGCTGCCACATACTCAGCTTCCATGGTGGAGTCTGCCACGCACTTTTGCTTGACACTGCTCCATACAATGGCTCCACCTCCCAAAGTAAACACAAAACCTGAGGTAGACTTACTGTTATCCCTATCAGTTAGAGTCGGAATCATGTAACCCACAGAAGTAATTAGTGCCTTGATAAACCATATAATCTCTAGTCCTTCTCAGGTACTTTAATATATGCTTTACCGCAGTCCAATGTCTCTGTCCTGGATTACTCTGATATCTGCTAACCATGCCCACGACAAAGCAGATATCTGGTCTCATACAGAGCATCTCATACATGAGGCTTCCTACTGCCGAAGCATAAGGAACCGCCTTCATCTCCTCTATCTCCTCAGATGATCTAGGACACATCTCCTTAGATAAAGGAACTCCATGCCTGAAAGGTAGAAAACCCTTCTTGGAGTTCTGCATGCTAAAACGCTCCATAATCGTGTCTATGTATGAAGCTTGGGATAAGCACAACATCCTTTTCCTGCGATCCCTTATAACCTTGATCCCAAGGATGTGTCCCACCTCTCCCAAGTCCTTCATATCAAACTGTTTGGACAACCATACCCTTACGTCCGATAACACCTTGATATTGTTGCCAATCAACAAAATGTCATCTACGTATAGTATAAGAAATACCACTACATTTCCGTCACATCTCTTGTATACACAAGACTCATCCGGACTTTGAATAAATCCATAAGACTGAATCACCTCATCAAACCAGATGTTCCAAGACCTCGAAGCTTGCTTCATTCCATAAATGGACCGATTAAGCTTACATACAAGATGCTCTTTGCCCGTAGCAATGAATCCCTCTGGTTGCTTCATGTAGATGTTTTCCTCAAGACTTCCATTAAGGAAAGATATCTTGACATCCATCTGCCACACCTCATAATCCATATGAGCTGCTATGTATAAGAGAATCCGGATAGATTTAAGCATGGCTACCGGTGAAAAGGTCTCCTCATAATCGATACCCTCTTTCTGAGTATACCCCTTCGCAATAAGCCTCGCTTTGAAGGTCTCAACCTTCCCATCTATTCCTCTCTTTTTTTTGTAGATCCACTTGCATCCAATGGTTTTTACACCAACGGGTGGTTCTACTAGCTCTCAGACCTGATTTGAATCCATAGATTCAATCTCAACATTCATTGCACTTTGCCAAGATACTGTATCTTTATCTTGGATTGCCTCATCATATGTCCAGGGATTAGGTTCATGTTCGCCAGGGACCAAATCAGAAGATTCTCCCAAGAACATGAATCTATCAGGCTGTCTCACAACCCTCCCACTACGACGAGGTATCACCTGTGTATCCTCTGTGACATGCGGTGCAGTGACATGTGGTATATCCTCTTGTACCGGTGGTACTAAAGAAGTGACTTCCCCTTTTAGCTCCTCAAGAACAATCCTACTAGTGGGCTTATGGTTCATCACATAGTCCTCTTCTAGAAATCTGGCATTCGTACTCACGCTCACCTTCTGATCCCTAGACTATTGAACAAACCACCCTTCGTTCCCTTAGGGTAGCCAACAAACAAGCGTAATTATGTACGAGATTCCAACTTACCAGCATCTCCCTTCAGCACATGTGCTGGACTCCCCCATATCCGAATGTGTCTCAGACTAGGCTTTCGTCTAGTCCACAATTCTACGGGGGTAGAAGACACTGATTTAGATGGAACCAAGTTCAGAATATACATTGTCGTATCCAGCGCATACCCCCAGAATGAATGTGGCAACTCAGAATAACTCATCATCGATCTAACCATCTCCATAAGAGTCCTATTCCTTCGCTCCGCTACACCATTCTGCTGGGGTGTGCCTGGTGCAGACAATTGGAATTGAATCCCAGCCTCTGATAAGTAATTCCTAAACTCTCCCAAGAGGTACTCACCACCACGATAAGATCGTAGGGTCTTGATACTTTTACCTTGACGGTTCTCCACATCAGCTTTGAATTCTTTGAACCTGTTAAAGCATTCAAACTTGCGGCGCATCAAGTAAATACATCCATATCTTGAATAATCGTCTATAAAAGAGACGAAATATTCAAAACCACCTCTAGCCTGGATAGACATAGGACCGCACAAATCAGTATGAACCAATTCTAACACATCTTTGGTTCTATACCCCTTGGCCTTGAAAGACCTCTTGGTCATTTTACCTTCCAAGCAAGATTCGCAGGTTGGGAGATTCTCCACAACTAATGAACCCAAAGGTCCATCAGCTATCAACCTTTGAATTCTACTCAGGTTAATATGACCAAGCCTTAGATGCCAAAGATATGTCTGGTTCATCTTCGAAGGTTCTTTTCTCTTATTGGAATTAGAAGATGAGTTATTTACTTCTATATGCATCGTGGGAGCTTTTGGTTCAAGAGTATACAAATTGCCAACCAATGTACCTGAACAGATAATCTCTCTATTTCTTTTTATAACAACTCTGTCATTAAAAGAAACAGAATATCCATCCATAATCAATTTAGAAACCGAAATCAAATTCTTTCTAAATGTAGGTACATAAAGACAATTTCTCAAAACCAAAACTTTATTTCTATCAAACGATAAATGAACGTTTCCCACTACAATAGACGCTACCTTTGTAGCATTGCCCATGTAGACGATAATTTCTCCTTCAGCTAGTCGTCGGGTTTCCTGGAACCCCTGCAAAGAATTGCAGACATGATCAGTGACTCCCGTATCTACACACCAGGTACCGATAGATAACACCACTAAACATGTTTCAACGACTAAGGCAGAAGATATACCTTTGTTCTACTTTAGGTTGGGGAAGTCTTTCTTCCCATGTCCAGTCTGTTTGCAAGTGAAGCACTTGTCTTTCGGCTTCTTCACTCCTCCCTGAGGTCCACCTGCCATTTTTGCTCCACCTTGTTTCTTCTTCTTCTTGCCTTTCGGCTTAGAAGTAGAAACCTTCTGAGCAACCATGGCTTCCTGCCTAGCAGCCCGATTCTGGTATCCGAAGAGTTCCTTTTCCCTAGAATCATCCGCAGGCCTAGGAGGGCACTCATCGACAGTTAAGACACAATCCAAATTTCTTTTCTAATCAATATTATTTGGGTACAGTAAGTTTATTTCTTTTAATATCACAGTAAGTGGGTTGAAAGCCATTTGAAAATCCTAAGAATCACAATGATCAAAATATTAGATTTCAAATATTATTGATTCCTCAAAACAATAAAATTCCGAAATCAACCAACACCTCAAAACACCGAGAATATCGCATGTCACGCAGTGTGGACGTATACGAATTCTTCATTTGCAAGAGGAGGTTTTACCCATTAATTTTATTATCTTGTCAACCTTACTTTTTGACAAATAAAATTAATAGTTGGTTCCTCTTTGGCCCTACAAATAAAAGCAGTGACTCCGATGGGGAGGATACTTTTATTTGCATCTAAGTGTGCACCATTACACGATACTAAGGGAATTATTTTAGATTATGTGTCTTACCAGTGTGGAAGTACACACACTCCTAGATAATTTCCTATAACCATTATTTGACCTAGTGATCAGTAAACAAACCCATCCTCAGGGAGGAAGGCACTTAGAGCCGACGCGCAAGTTTGTTTGTATCACTTGTCAAATTGTAATCGAGGCCACGGGAATTTATAAAAATATCCCTCTCCCACTTAGTAATTTGAAATTGAGGAATTTTCCTAGACTACGACATGCATATCAAACAAAAAGCAATAAATATGAAAAATAAATTATTTTCCAACTATTATGGCTTTTGTCTTCAATATGACTCCCGTCGCATCGCCATCTCGTCCGCTCCTCCTACGCCATGTACGAGCCATCCGGAGATCCGAGCCGAGACTAAAACCTATTTTAATTTACATCCATCGATCCTATACTCCACGAGGGAGTGTACATGAAATCTAGATCGAAAGTAAAATAAAATAAAGAGTGGCTAAACAATGTCGTATTTAATTTACAAAAACTAAATACTAGCCTCGTCAACCCCGAGGATTCAACAAAATAAATATTTACACACATACAATCACATACACACATATGGCCATAATAGTCGGATCTTATGCCTGCAACCAAAGAGTTAAACTACGCATATCCTACTATTATCCGGCACATATAATATATGAAAAAGTGCATAAAAATTAACCGAATCCTAAACACACAAAACCGGAAACCTTGGCTCTGATACCAATTGTTGGGAACATGCTCCTAGGAGACTCATCGGATCCCATGTCCCCAGATTAAAATTTTCACTAATGAAAACTAATCCGGATGGGATGAGTTTACTAAGCACAACCAATTGATCGTCGTGCTAACGACTTGAGCAATCGCTTGAACAAACTAGTTGTTCAAGCAACACAACTCTTCTAGTCGATTAGTCGCGGAATAGACGATGTCCGGATCGTCGGTTTTTGTGTTTATACTTGGGATCCAAGTATTATTTAGCCATTTACAGAAATATAACATGCTTATATTTGTAAAACAAAAACAAGCAATGAATAAAAGAGAAAGAAGAATAGGTATACCTCTTGGTCTTCTAATGTATGACCTTCCTCCTTTTGGACGTCGTGTGGGCGACGATCCACCAAAAGTCGAAGCTCCTAGATCGCAAAACTTTTTTCCTTGCTTTTCCCATGCAAGAGGAAGAAAAGAAACAATGTTTTTCTCCTTCCAAAACTCAACCAATAACGAGCTATCAAAGCCCTTGCCGCCGGCCAACTAGAAGGAGAAGGAGATGGTGGAAAACTACCAAGACACCAAGGGAAACCCTATATCTTGTTTCCACCACCTAAGGAGAAGAAGAAGGGGACTTTGGACGCCGGCCAAGGCTGGAAAAGAGATGGAAAAGGCTGCTGGACGTTGGCCCAAAGAGGAAGAAGAAGAGAGAAAGAACCTTCCTTATTTGGTGCCACCCTAGCCTCAAAACCCTAATCCCAATCCTATCTCAAATAGGATTGCTCCTTGCCGCCCAAACCCTAGATCTCCTCCTATTCATCATGTAATCCACGACCACTCCCCATGCCCTCCTTTTATAGAGTTAGGGATAAGTCATGAATTAATCTCCTCCATTGGTTCTAGGGATTTAATCTAAACCGTCGGATCTAGAGATTTAATCTCAACCGTCGGATCCTAGAGATTTTGATCTCTACCAATGGATCTTAGAGTTTTGTTTCTATACATTGGATCTAAGCATCATGAGGTGTTAAAAGGCTACATTAGGGACCATGAGGAGGAGTTGGGTCTTGGCCACCTATGGATCAAGCCCACATAAAGTCCGATCCACTAATGATGATCCAATCCACTAAAGGTTCATCATTGATCTACCTCACCAACCCCCATATGATAATATGGGTTCCATATATTATTTGTATATTTTCTCCCCGTGTTTAAGATCTCGAATGTCCGTCGATTAATTAATTTACTGACCATTAATTAATCAACATCTAACTCCTTGAGTAGTACCACTCAAAATTTTCATCATGCCGGACCAAGTCCACCTGCAGGGTTTACATGATGAACCTTATGAGCTCCTCAAGGGGACATCATCATCGTAATATATAGGACACGGTTTCCCCCTATAATCAATGACACACCATATAAATAATATCATCTCTCAACTTACCGAGCCTATCGATTTAATCTATAAATCTCGCCCATTGGTAAATCAAAGAGATGAGTACTAAGTATATGTGTTCGTTATTATATCGGGATTAAGAGCATGTACTAAATAATATCTGAGGTCCTATTCGATTATGTAGTCAGCAATAAATTGAATCACCTCTATGTCGGTCCTGCTCAATACACACAAAGTGCACTAGTGTGATTTTATGGTCAAGACAAACCAATACCAAATCACACTACAACCATTCCGATGGTTTGTCCAAAGCCATCTCGGTTGTGAGCCTTTACTTATACTTTTCAAGGGGCCGATAACATGATCTCCTGTGTGACAGCACACACCATGTTATCTACAATGTAAAGTATGAGACAATATTGCATAACCATAAAAATATGCAAACAATGATCATGTGATTCTTATTTCAAAATAAAGATGTTCATACAAAAGATAGACTTTTCAGTATACATCCCTACACGGACTACCTGTACACTAGAGAGGGGTGGTAGTCCCTCGCTCTCAACTTTGATGAGACACAGTAAGTAGCCCTGACAACCTTGAGATTATAGTTTTTGAGCTTATAAGGCTGAGATAACAGACACTCCATCATCTTTGGTACCAATAAATTCCCAAGCAGGTTGATCTGGTGGTCGAAAAGTCGCTACTCTTACTCTACAATCTACTGTAGCTTGATAATTAGCCAACCAATCCATATCCAGAATGATATCAAACTCTATCATTTCCAACACCTAAAGGTCCACCGTAAGAATGTGCCCATCAAAATCTAATGGGAAACCCTTGATTTTTTGATGGCTAATCAACACCTCTCCTGATGGCAAAGATATTGCTAACCCATAAGAACAAACCATCGGAACCCTTCCAATCCTACCCAGAAATATCCTAGATACAAATGAATGTGAACAACCAGTATCAATCAAAGTATCAGCATATATGGAATAAACTAAAACCATACCCCAAATAACTGATCCTTTATCCCAATGTGCCTCCTCTCTGGTTATAGCATAAACACGTCCAATCTCCACATTTGATGGTTGCATCTCTGATGAAGTAGTAGAGTGCCTCCACTCAGGCTTAATATGGATCGGTGGTACCGAAGACTGAGTCGACTGTGCAGGAATAATATACCTCAAAAAGCTCGTTGGTATAAACTATGTTGGGATGTATACTGAAAAATATATTCTTTGTATGAACATCTTTATTTTTGAAATAAGAATCACATGATCATTATTTTCATATTTATGGTTATGCATATTGTCTGATACATTACATTATAGATAACATGGTGTGTGGTGTCACACAGAAGATTATGTTATTAGTTCCTTGTAGAGTATAAGTAGAGGCTCACAACCGAGATGGTTTTGGACAAACCATTGGTGTGGTTGTAGTGTAATTTGGTATTGGTTTGTCTTGACCATAGAATTACACTAGTACACTTTGTGTGTATTAAGCAGGACCGACTTAGAGGTGATTCAATTTATTACTGACTACATAATTTAATCGGACCTCGGATATTATTGTGTACATGCTCTTAATCCTGATATAATAACGGGCACATGTACTTAGTATTTATTTCTTTCATTTACCAATGGGCGAGATTTATAGATTAAATCGATAGGCACGGTAAGTTGGGAAATGATATTATTTATATGGTGTGTCGTTTATTATAGGAGGAAACCGTGTCTTATATATTAGGAAGATGATGTTCCCTTGAGGAGCTCATAAGGATGATCATGTAAACCCTGCAGGTGGACTTGGTCCGGCATTATGATAAGGTTGAGTGGTACTACTCATGGAGTTAGATGTTGATTAATTAATTGTCAGTAAATTAATTAATTGACGGACATTCGATATCTTAAACACGAGGAGACATATGTACAATTAATATATGGAATATATGGAGCCCATATTTATTTATGGGTGTTGGTGAGGTAGATCAATGATAATACTCTAGTGGAATGGATTATCATTAATGGATTGGATTTTATGTGGGCTAGATCCATTGGGTGGCCAAGATCCAACTCCTCCTCATGGTCCCTATTGTAGCCTATTAAAACCCTCATGAAGCCTAGATCCAACGGACACGATTAAATTGAGGCTTGGGCTAAATCTATATAAAGAAGGCCAAGGCTTGGGCGGCAATAATGAATTGAGGATTCTAGGGTTTGCTTCCAAATTATTGGGCAGCGAGATTAGAAGAGGTTTAAGGTTTGGAGTTGGCTTGGTCGGCGACAAGAAGTGGAGAAGAAGTTTAGGGTTTTGTTTCCTCTCTTCCTAAGGTTGAGCCGACATCTCTTCTCCTTCCCTAAGGGCCGGTGCTCCTTCCTTGAAGCTTGGCAGGCGGTTATTCATCTTAAATCTTTGGAGCTCAACTCTTGGCCGGCACCCAATCTTCTTCTCCTTCTCCTTGGCCGGTGGAAACAACTAAGTAATGTGACTTGGTGGTGGGCACTAGATAGGAGAAGAAGGGAGCTTTCATCTTCCCTTTGTTCAGAGCGAGCAAGGAAGGGAAAAACGTGATATAGGAGGCTTCATCTCTTGGAGGATCATTGCCTACACAATGTCCAAGAGGAGGATAGGACATAAAATAGAAGATCAAGAGGTAAACAGGAGGTATAATCTTGTTTGTTTAGATTTAGTTCTTTTGTATATTATGTATGTGGCTAATATACTTGGACCCTGAAGATAAACACAAAACCGGTGATTTATACGTCATCTATTCCATGGCTAATCGAAGAAAAGAGTTAGGTTGCTTGAATAACAAGTTCGTTCAAGAGACCACTTGAATCGAATAGCACGATGATGGATCAGTTGCTTGGGTAATCCGTCTTCGTCAAGGATTAATTTTTTTTAATTCAGGGACGTTCATAGGATCGCCATGCACAAGCGACCAAGTTGAAGTGGGAAGCGAAGCTTCGACCTTCAAGTGGTATCAGAGCCACGATTTTCGATTTTGTGTATTTAGGATTCGATTACTTTTATGCACTTATCATATATTGTATGTGCCAGATAATAGTAGGATGTGCGTAGGCTACCTTTTTGAATTCTGGCATAAGATCCAACTATTATGGCCATATGTGTGTGTATGTGATTGGATGTGTGTAATTGTAATATTATTTGAATCCTTGGGGTTGACGAGCCTAGTATTTAATTTTTGTAATTAAGTATGACATTGTTTTGCCACTCTTTTATTTTAGTTTACTTTCGATCTAGATTTCATGTACACTCCTTCATGGAGTATAGGATCGATGGATGTAAATTAAAATAATTTTTCCTCGTCTCGGATCTCTAGATGGCTTGTACATGGCGTAGAGAGGAGCGGACGAGATGGGGACACGATGGGAGGAATATTAGAAAACAAAAGTCATAATAGTTGGAAAATATTTTTTCATATTTATTGCTTCTTATTTTTATATGCATGTTGTGTGCTAGGAAAATTTCTCATTTTAAATTACTAAGTGGGAGAGGGATATTTTTTTAAAATTCCCATGGCCTCCATTACGATTTGACATGTGATGCAAACAAACTTGCGCGCCGGCTCTGAGTGCCTTCCTCCCCATCAGATGAGTTTGTTTTGCGAATCACAGGGTCAAATATGGTTATAGGAAATTATTTAGGAGCGTGTGTACTTCCCCATTGGAAGGCACATAATCCGAGATAATTGCCTTGGTATCGAGTAATGGTGAACACTTAGATGCAAATAAGAGTATCCTCCCCATCGGAGTCACTGCTTTTATTCGTAGGGCTGAAGAGGAACCAACTATTAATATTATTTGTCAAAAAGTAAGGTTGACAGGATAATAAAATTAATGGGTAAAACCTACTCTTACAAATGTAGAATTCGTATACGTCCATACTATTGTGGCATACGATATTCTCGGTGTTTTAAGGTGTTAGTTGATTTTAAAATTTTATTGTTTGAGGAAATAACAAATTTTTGAAATCTAATGTTTTGATCTATGTGATTCTTAGGTTTTTCAAAAATGACTTACAACCCACTTGCTGTGATACTAAAGGAAAATAAACTTACTAGACCCAATTATGTCGATTGGAAAAGGAATCTAGATATTGTCTTGACTGTAGAGGAGTACAATTATGTACTCTTCGAAGAGTGTCCTCTTAAGCCTGTGGATGATTCTAGGGAAAAGGAGAAAGAGAGTTATAAAAAGTGAATTAAGGCTGATGAGATGGTGCAGTGTTACATTTTGGCTTCTATGTCAAATATATTGTAACATCAACATCAGGCCATGACTACTACCTATGACATGATGCTCAATCTCTAGGAACTTTTCGGACACCATAATCGGGCTGCTAGGCAAGAAGTCATGAGAAACTTGATGACGACCACCATGGTTGAGGGAACACCCGTGAGGGATCATGTTCTCAAGATGATGGCTCATTTGAATGAGCTAAAAGTCCTTGGAGCTGAGATCGATGGGGAAACCCAGGTCGATATCATTCTCCAATCTCTACCTAGGAGTTTTGAGCAGTTTCGCCTGAATTACAACATGAATAAGAGGTTGTATTCATTGGTAGAGCTTCTGATAGAACTTCAGGTGGCAGAGGGACATTTTCATCAGAGTGCTCAGGCTCAGGCTCAGGCCATGGTTGCTCAGAAGATTTCTACTTCTAAGCCAAAAGGCAAGAAGAAGAAGAAATAAGGTGGAGCAAAGGTGGCAGGAGGATCTCAGGGAGGAGTGAAGAAGCCGAAAGGCAAGTGCTTCACTTGCAAGCAGACTGGACATTGGAAGAAAGACTGCCCCAACCGGAAGCAGAACAAAGGTATATCTTTTGGTCTAGTTGTTGAAACATGTTTAGCAATGTTATTTATCGACACCTAGTGTGTAGATACGGGAGTCACTGATCATGTCTACAATACTTTACAGGGGTTCCAGGAAACCAGACGACTAGCTGAGAGAGAGATTACAGTTTACTTGGGCGATGCTCCGAAGGTGGCGGCCATTACAGTGGGAGATGTTTATTTATCTTTTGATAGGAATAAAACTTTGCTTCTGAAAAATTGCCTTTATGTACCTTTATTTAGAAAGAATTTGATTTTGGTTTCTAAATTATTTTTAGATGGATATTCTTTTTATTTTAATGACAGAGTTGTTATAAAAAGGAATAGGGAGATTATCTGTTCTAGTGCATTGATAGAAAATTTATATACCCTTGGACCAAAAGCTCCCACGATGCAAATAGAAGTAAATAACTCATCTTCTAAATCTAATATGAGAAAAGAAACTTCAAAAATGAACCAAACATATCTTTGGCAGCTAAGGTTAGGTCATATTAACCTAAGTAGAATTCAAAGGTTGATAGCTGATGGACCTTTGGGTTCATTAGTGGTGGATGATTTTCCAACCTACAAATCCTGCTTGGAAGGTAAAATGACCAAGAGGGCTTTTAAGGCCAAGGGGTATAGAGCCAAAGATGTGTTGGAATTGGTTCATTCTGATTTGTGTGGTCCTATGTCTATCCAGGCTAGAGGTGGTTTTGAATATTTTGTCTCCTTTATAGACGATTATTCAAGATATGGATACATTTATTTGATGCGCTATGAGTCTGAATGCTTTGACAGGTTCAAAGAATTCAAGGCTAATGTGGAGAAACGTCAAGGAAAAAGTATCAAGAAACTAGCATCTGATCATGGTGGTGAGTACCTCTTCGTAGAGTTTAGGAATTACTTATCAGAGGCTGGGATTAAATCCCAATTGTCTGCACCTGGCACACCCCAACAGAATGGTGTAGCGGAGCGAAAGAATAGGACTCTTATGGAGATGGTTAGATCGATGATGAGTTATTCTGAGTTACCAGATTCGTGGGGGTATGCTCTGGATACGACAGTGTATATTCTGAACGTGGTACCATCTAAATCAGTGCCTTCTAATCCCACAGAATTATGGATTGGGCAAAATCCATGTCTGAGACATATTCGGATTTGGGCGAGTCTAGCACATGTGTTGAAGGCAGATGCTGGCAAGTTGGAACCTCATACAGAAGTGCGCATGTTCGTAGGCTATCCTAAAGGAATAAAAGGTGGTTTGTTCTATAGTCCTAAAGGTCAGAGGGTGATCATTAGCACGAATGCTAGATTTTTAGAGGAAGACTATGTGATGAACCACAAGCCCATGAGTAAGGTTATTCTGGAGAAATTGAGAGGGAAAGTCACAACTTCAGTACCACCGGTACAAGAGGATATACCACAAGTGACTGCACTGCGTGTCACAAAGGATACACAGGTGATACCTCGTCGTAGTGGGAGGGTTCTTAGACAACCTGATAGATTTATGTTCTTGGGTGAATCTTCTAATTTGGTCCCTGACAAACATGAACCTGATCCCTGAACATATGACGAGGCAATCCTAGATAAAGATGCGGTATCTTGGCAAAGTGCAATGAATTCTGAGATAGAATCTATGGATTCAAATAAGGTTTGGGAGCTAGTAGAACCACCCAATGGTGTAAAAACCATTGGATACAAGTGGATCTACAAAAGAAAGAGAGGAATAGATGGGAAGGTTGAGACCTTCAAAGCAAGGCTTGTTGCGAAAGGGTATACTCAGAAAGAGGGTATCGATTATGAGGAGACCTTTTCGCCAGTAGCCATGCTTAAGTCTATCCTGATTCTCTTATCTATTGCTGCTCATATGGATTATGAGGTGTGGCAGATGGATGTCAAGACAGTTTTCCTTAATGGAAGTCTTAAGGAAAACATCTATATGGAGCAACAAGAGGGATTCATTGCAAATAGCTAAGAGCATCTTGTGTGCAAGCTTAATTGGTCCATTTATGGATTGAAGCAAGCTTTGAGATCTTATAACATCTACTTTGATGAGGTAATCCAGTCTTATGGATTTATTCAAAGTCCGAATGAGTTTGTGTATACAAGAGATGTGACGAAAACATAGTGGTATTTCTTGTACTATACGTAGATGACATTTTGTTAATTGGCAACAATGTCAAGGTGTTATCAGACGTAAGAGTATGGTTGTCCAAACAATTTGATATGAAGGACTTGGGAGAAGTGGGACACATCCTTGTGATCAAGGTTATAAGGGATCGCAAGAAATGGATGTCGCGTTTATCTCAAGCTTCATACATAGACACCATTTTGGCTCGTTTTAGCATGCAAGGAGATAGACACCATTTTGGCTCATTTTGACTCTAAGAAAGATTTTCTACCTTTTAGGCATAGAGTACCTTTATCTAAAGAGATGTGTCCTAGAACATCCAAGGAGATAGAGGAGATGAAGGTGGTTTCTTATGCTTCGACGGTAGGAAGCCTCATGTATGCCATGTTATGTACGAGGTCGGATATTTACTTTGACATGGGCATGACTAGCAGATATCAGAGTAATCCAGGACAGAGACATTGGACTGCGGTAAAGCATATATTGAAGTACTAGAGAAGGACTAGGGATTATATGCTGGTATACCAGGCAGATCAATTACTCCCTATGGGTTACATAAATTTTGACTTCCAATCAGATAGGGATAACAGTAAGTCTACCTCGGGTTTTGTGTTTTCTTTGGGAGGTGGAGCCATTGTATGGAGGAGTGTCAAGCAGAAATGCATGGCGGACTACACCATGGAAGCTGAGTATGTGGCAGCCTCTGAGGCAGCCAAAGAAGCTGTATGGCTCAAGAACTTCTTGATGAACTTGGATGTGATTCCTAGTTTGCCCAAAACTATCATAGTTTATTGTGATAACAGTGGTGCAGTTGCAAACTCGAAGCAACTATGAGCCTATAAGGCAAGTAAACACATAGAGCACAAGTACCACCTGATACGAGAGATCATAAAGCGAGGAGAAGTTGTTGTAGCCAAGATTGCATCAGAGGATAACCTGACAGAACCTTTCACTAAGGACCTTCCAATGAGAGCATTTGATAGGCATGTGGAGGGAATGGGAATCAGATGTATAGCAATATAAGGATAGCATAGTCTTTTAGTATAAGTGGGAGATTGTTGGGATATATACTGAAAAGTCTATTCTTTGTATGAACATCTTTATTTTTGAAATAAAAATCACATTATCATTATTTACATATTTATGGTTATGCATATTTTCTGATACATTACATTGTAGATAACATGGTGTGTGGTGTCACATGGAAGATCATGTTATCAGTTCCTTGTAGAGTATAAGTAGAAGCTCACAACTGAGATGGTTTTGGACAAACCATTGGTATGGTAGTAGTGTAATTTGGTATTGGTTTGTCTTGACCATAGAATTACACTAGTACACTTTGTGTGTATTAAACAGGACCGACTTAGAAGTGATTCAATTTATTGCTGACTATATAATTGAATCGGACCTCAGATATTATGGTGTACATGCTCTTAATCCCGATATAATAACAGACACATGTACTTAGTATTTATTTCTTTGATTTGCTAATGGGTGAAATTTATAGTTTAAATCGATAGGCTCGGTAAGTTGGAAAATGATATTATTTACATGGTGTGTCGTTGATTATTGGAGGAAACCGTGTCCTATATATTAGGATGATGATGTCCCCTTGAGGAGCTCATAAGGATCATCATGTAAACCCTGCAGGTGGTCTTGGTCCGGCATGATGATAAGGTTGAGTGGTACTACTCATGGAGTTAGATGTTGATTAATTAATTGTCAATAAATTAATTAATTGATGGACATTCGATATCTTAAACATGGGGAGACATTTGTACAATTAATATATGGAGCCCATATTTATTTATGGAGGTTGGTGAGGTAGATCAATGATAATCCTCTAGTGGAATGGATTATCATTAATGGATTGGATTTTATGTGAACCGGATCCATTGGGTGGCCAAGATCCAACTCCTCCTCATGGTCCCTATTGTAGCCTATTAAAACCCTCATGAAGCCTAGATCCAACGGACACGATTAAAAGGAGGCTTGGGCTAAATCTATATAAAGGAGGCCAAGGCTTGGGCGGAAACAATGAATTGAGGATTCTAGGGTTTGCTTCCAAATTATTGGGCGGAAAGATTAGAAGAGGTTTAGGGTTTGGAGTTGGTTTGGTCGGCGGCAAGAAGTGGAGGAGAGGTTTAGGGTTTTGTTTCCTCTCTTCCTAAGGTTGAGCCGACATCTCTTCTCCTTCCCTAAGGGCCGACGCTCCTTCCTTAAAGCTTGGTCGGCGGTTCTTCATCTTAAATCTTTGGAGCTCAACTCTTGGCTGGCCCCCAATCTTCCTCTCCCTCTCTTTGGCCGGTGGCAACAACTATGTAAGGTGACTTGGTGGTGGGCACTAGATAGGAGAAGAAGGGAGTTTTCATCTTCCCTTTGTTCGGAGCGAGTAAGGAAGGGAAGAACGTGATCTAGGAGGCTTTATCTATTGGAGGATCGTTGCCCACACAACGTCCAAGAGGAGGATAGGACATACAATAGAAGATCAAGAGGTAAACAAGAGGTATAATCTTGTTTGTTTTGATTTAGTTCTTTTGTATATTATGTATGTGGCTAATTTACTTGGACCACGAAGATAAACACAAAAATCTATGATCCATATGTCATCTATTCCGCGGCTAATCGAGGAAAAGAGTTAGGTTGCTTGAATAACATGTTTATCCAAGAGACCACTCGAATTGAATAGCACGATGATGGATCGGTTGCTTTGGTAATCCGTCTTCGTCAAGGATTATTTTTTTTAATCCGGGGACATTCATAGGATCGCCATGCACAAGCGACCAAGTTGAAGCGGGAAGCGAATATTCGACCTTCAAACTATTGTGTAGGTTCCCCTGGATAGTAAATCACAGAAGCTGTAGGATATTGAATTACTGTCGGCATCACTAAAGAGACACCCCCCCTATATGTGATACAGTTGTGCCTGTGGAGGTACTGGCTGCTTCTGACCATATGCCTATGTCCTTGGTGATGTCCTCTATTGTCGATGCTGACTAGGCTTCTTTCCCTTGTTGGAGTTATCTGAAAACTCCAACTGTGCCCTCAAAGTACACTCTGGACTGGTATGCCCTGGATGCATGCAATAATAGCAAACAGGTTGCTCCTGAAGGGTTTTGTTTATCGAGTCTGTGAGGGGAAACTTCGCTTCCCACTTCACCTCGGTAGCTTGTTAATGGTGATCCCTTCGATGTCCCCGGATTAAAAAAAAAATTTAATCCTAGACAAAAGGGATTTCCCAAACCACCAAGTCATCGTCGTGCTATTCGTTTAGAGAGGTCACTTGAACAAACTAGTTGTTCAAGCGACCATCCTCTATTCTACGAGTAGCCGCGGAATAGACGATGTCCGGATCGCCAGTTTTTGTGTTTATGCTCAGGATCCAAGTATTATTTATCCATTTACAGAAATATAACATGCTTATATTTGAAAAACAAAAACAAGCAAGGAACAAAAGAGAAAAGAGAATAGATATACCTCTTGATCTTCTAATGTATGACCTTCCTCCTTTTGGACGTCGTGTGGGTGACGATCTACCAAAAGTCGAAGCTCCTAGATCGCAAATCTTCCTTGCTCTTCCAAAGCAAGAGGAAGAATAGAAACAAGATTTTTTTCCTCACTAGAAACAACCAACAAGGAACTAAAACTATCCTTGCCGCCGGCCAACTAGGTGAAGGAGAAGATGGTGGAAAACAACCAAGACACCAAAGGAAGCCCTATATCTTGTTTCCACCACATAAGGAGAAGAAGAAGGGAGCTTTTGGGCACTGGCCAAGGCTGGAAAAGAGGCTGGAGAGGTGCTGGACGTTGGCCAAAAGAGGAAGAAGAAGAGAAGAATACCTTCCTTATTTGGTGCCACCCTTGCCTCCAAACCCTAATCCTAATCCTATCTCAACTAGGATTCCTTCTTGCCGCCCAAACCCTAGCTCTCCTTCAATGTTCTTCACGCCAACTCCCATGCCATCCTTTTATAGAGTTAGGGATAAGTCATGAATTAATCTCATCCATTGGTTCTAGGGATTTAATCTCAACCGTCGAATCTAGAGATTTAATCTCAACCGTCGGATCTTAGAGATTTAATCTCTACCAATGGATCTTAGAGTTTTGTTTCTATCCATTGGATCTAAGCATCATGAGTTGTTAATAGGCTACAATAGGAAACATGAGGAGGAGTTGGGTCTTGGCCACCCATGGATCAAGCCCACTAAAGTCCGATCCACTAATGATGATCCAATCCACTAAAGGTTCGTCATTGATCTACCTCACCAACCCCCATATGATAATATGGGCTCCATATATTATTTGTACATTTTATCCCCATGTTTAAGATCTCGAATGTCCGTCGATTAATTAATTTACTGACCATTAATTAATCGACATCTAACTCCTTGAGTAGTACCACTCAACCTTTTCATCATACCGGACCAAGTCCACCTGCAGGGTTTACATGATGAACCTTATAAGCTCCTCAAGGGGACATCATCATCCTAATATATAGGACACAGTTTCCTCCTATAATCAACGACACACCATATAAATAATATCATCTCCCAACTTACCGAGCCTATCGATTTAATCTATAAATCTCGCCCATTGGTAAATCAAAGAGGAGATGAGTACTAAGTATATGTGCCCGCTATTATATCGGGATTAAGAGCATGTACTAAATAATATCTGAGGTCCGATTCGATTATGTAGTCAGCAATAAATCGAATCACCTCTAAGTCGGTCCTGCTCAATAGACACAAAGTGCACTAGTGTGATTCTATGATCAAGACAAACCAATACTAAATCACACTACAATCATTCCGATGGTTTATCCAAAGTCATCTCGGTTGTGAGCCTTTACTTATACTTTACATGGAGCCGATAACATGATCTCCCGTGTAACACCACACACCATGTTATCTACAATGTAATGTATTAGACAATATGCATAAAAATATGCAAACAATGATCATGTGATTCTTATTTCAAAAATAAAGATGTTCATAGAAAAGATAGACTTTTCAGTATACATCCCTACAATCTCCCACTTATACTAAAAGACTATGTTGTCCTCATACTGCCATACATCTGATTGCCCTTCCCTCCACATGCCTATCAAAGCTCTCGCTAGAAAGGCCTTAGTGAAAGGGTCCACCAGGTCATCCTCTGATTCAATCTAGGCGACAGCAACTTCTACCTTCTTTATGATTTCTCGTATCAGGTGGTACTTGCACTCTATGTGTTTACTAGCCTTATGTGCTCGTGGTTCCTTCTAGTTTGCAACTGTACCACTATTATCATAATAAATTGTGATAGTTCTGGGCAAATCAGGAATCACATCCAAGTCCATCAGAAAGTTCCTGAGCCACACAGCTTCTTTGGCCGCCTCAGAGGTTGCCACATACTCAGCTTCCATGGTAGAGTCCGCCATGCATTTCTGCTTGACACTCTTCCATACAATGGCTCCACCTCACAAAGTAAACACAAAACCTGAGGTAGACTTACTGTTATCCCTATCTGATTTGAAGTCGCAATCCATGTAACCCAAAGGGAGTAATTGGTCTGCCTGGTAAACTAGCATATAATCCCTAGTCTTTCTCAGGCACTTCAATATATGCTTTACTGCAGTCCAATATCCCTATCCTGGATTACTCTGATATCTACTGACCATGCCCATGGCAAAGCAGATATCTAGTCTCGTAGATAGCATCACATACATGAGGCTTCCTACTGCCGAAGCATAAGGAACCGCCTTCATCTCCTCTATCTCCTCAGATGATCTAGGACACATCTCCTTAGATAAAGGAACTCCATGCCTGAAAGGTAGAAAACCTTTCTTGGAGTTCTGCATGCTAAAATGATCCAAAATCGTGTCTATGTATGAAGCTTGGGATAAGCACAATAACCTTGATCCCAAAGTTGTGTCCCACTTCTCCCAAGTCCTTTATTTCAAAGTGTTTGGACAATCATACCCTTACGTCCGATAACACTTTGATATTGTTGCCAATCACCAAAATGTTATCTACGTATAGTACAAGAAATACCACTACATTTCCGTCACATCTCTTGTATACACAAGACTCATCCGGACTTTTAATAAATCCATAAGACTGGATTACCTCATCAAAGCGGATGTTCCAAGACTTCGAAGCTTGTTTCAATCCATAAATGGACCGATTAAGCTTACACACAAGATGCTCTTTGCCCTTAGCAATGAATCCCTCTGGTTGCTTCATGTAGATGTTTTCCTCAAGACTTCCATTAAGGAAAGCTGTCTTGACATCCATCTGCCACACCTCATAATCCATATGAGCTACTATGCATAAGAGAATCCGGATAGACTTAAGCATGGCTACCGCCAAAAAGGTCTCCTCATAATCGATACCCTCTTTCTGAGTATATCCCTTCGCAACAAGCCTCGCTTTGAAGGTCTCAACCTTCCCATCTATTCCTCTCTTTCTCTTGTAGATCCACTTGCATCCAATGGTTTTTACACCATCGGGTGGTTCTACTAGCTCCCAGACCTAATTTGAATCCATAGATTCAATCTCAGCATTCATTGCACTTTGCCAAGATACTGCATCTATATCTTGGATTGCCTCGTCATATGTCCAGGGATCAGGTTCATGTTCGCCAAGGACTAAATCAGAAGATTCTCCCAAGAACATGAATTTATCAGGCTGTCTCACAACCCTCCCACTACGACGAGGTATCACCTGTGTATCCTCTGTGACACGCGGTGCAGTGACATGTGGTATATCCTCTTGTACCGGTGGTACTAAAGAAGTGACTTCCCCTTTTAGCTCCTCAAGAACAATCCTACTAGTGGGCTTGTGGTTCATCACATAGTCCTCTTCTAGAAATCTGGCATTCGTACTCACGCTCACCTTCTGATCCCTAGACTATTGAACAAACCACCCTTCGTTCCCTTAGGGTAGCCAACAAACAAGCATAATTCTGTACGAGATTCCAACTTACCAGCATCTCCCTTCAGCACATGTGTTGGACTCCCCCATATCCGAATGTGTCTCAGACTAGGCTTTCGCCTAGTCCACAATTCTACGGGGGTAGAAGGCACTGATTTAGATGGAACCAAGTTCAGAATATACATTGCCGTATCCAGCGCATACCCCCAGAACGAATGTGGCAACTCAGAATAACTCATCATCAATCTAACCATCTCCATAAGAGTCCTATTCCTTCGCTCCGCTACACCATTCTGCTGGGGTGTGTCAGGTGCAGACAATTGGAATTGAATCCCAGCCTCTGATAAGTAATTCCTAAACTCTCCCAAGAGGTACTCACCACCACGATAAGATTGTAGGGTCTTGATACTTTTACCTTGACGGTTCTCCACATCAGCCTTGAATTCTTTGAACCTGTCAAAGCATTCAGACTTGCGGCGCATTAAGTAAATACATCCATATCTTGAATAATCGTCTATAAAAGAGACGAAATATTCAAAACCACCTCTAGCCTGGATAGACATAGGACCGCACAAATTAGTATGAACCAATTCTAACACATCTTTGGTTCTATACCCCTTGGCCTTGAAAGGCCTCTTGGTCATTTTACCTTCCAGAACAATTTTACTCTTGGGCTTGTGGCTCATCACATAGTCTTCCTCTAGAAATCTGGTGTTCGTGCTAACGATCACCCTCTGATCTCTAGGACTATAAAACAATCCACCCTTCGTTACTCTAGGATAGCCAACGAACAAGCGCACTTCTGTACGAGGTTCTAACTTACCAGCATCTGTCTTCAGCACATGTGCTGGACTCCCCCATATCCGAATATATCTTAGACTAGTCTTTTGCCCAGTCCACAACTCTGTGGGAGTAGAAAGCACTTATTTAGATGGAACCAAGTTCAGAATGTACATCGCCGTATCTAGAGCATATCCCAAGAACGAATCTGGCAAGTCAGAATAACTCATCATCGATCTAACCATCTCCATAAGAGTCCTATTCCTTCTCTCTGCTACACCGTTCTGCTGGGGTGTGCCAGGTGCAGTCAATTGGGATTGAATCCCAGCCTCTGATAAGTAGTTCCTAAACTCTCTCAAGAGATACTCACCACCACTATCAGATCGTAGTGTCTTGATACTTTTACCTTGACGTTTCTCCACATCAGCCTTGAATTCTTTGAACTTATCAAAGCATTCAGACTTGTGGCGCATCAGGTAAATGTATCCATATCTTGAGTAATCATCTATAAAAGAGATGAAATACTCAAAACCACCACTAGCCTGGATTGACATAGGACCACACAAATCACAGTGAACCAATTCTAACACTTCTTTGGCTCTATACCCCTTGGCCTTAAAAGGCCTCTTGGTCATCTTACCTTCCAAGCAAGATTCATAGGTTGGAAGATCTTCCACCACTAATGTACCCAAAGGTCCATCAGCTATCAACCTTTGAATTCTGCTTAGGTTAATATGACCAAGCCTATGATGCTTAAGATATGTTTGTTTCATCTTCGAAGGTTCTTTTCTCTTATTGGAATTAGAAGATGAGTTATTAACTTCAATTTGTATCATGGGAGGTTTTGGTTCAGCTCTATACAAATTTCCTATCAATGTACCTGAATAGATATTCTACCTATTCCTTTTTATAACAGCTCTATCATTAAAAGAAATAGAATATCCATCCATAAATAATTTAGAAACTGAAACTAAGTTCTTTCTAAATAAAGGTACATAAAGGGAATTTTCCAGAACCTAAGTTTTATTTTTTCTCAAAAGATAAATAAAACTTCTCCCACTGCAATAGCCGCCACCATTATGGCATTGTCCAAGTAATTGGTAATCTCTCCTTCAGCTCGTCATTGGATTTCCTGGAACCCCTGCAAAGTATTGCAGACATGATCAGAGGCTCCTGTATCTACACACCAGGTGCTGGTAGATAACACTGCTAACCATGTTTCAACGACTAGACAAAAGGATATACCTTTGTTCTGTTCCGGACTGGGACAGTCCTTCTTCCAATGTTCATCCTGCTTGTAAGTGAAGTACTTGCCTTTCAGCTTCTTAACTCCTCCCTGAGATCCTCCCACCACCTTTGCTCCACCTTGTTTCTCCTTCTTGCCTTTCGGCTTAGAAGTAGAAACCTTTTTGAGCAACCATGACTTGAGGACACTCTTCGGAGAGTGCATACTTATACTCCTTAGGAGTTAAGACAATATCTAGATTCTTTTCCAATCAATATTATTTGGCAACAGTAAGTTTATTTCCTTTAGTATCATAGTAAGTGGACTGAAAGTCATTTTTTAAAATCCTAAGAATCACATAGATCATTACTGTAGATTTCAAAAAATTATTGATTCCTCAAACAATAAAATTTTAAAATCAACCAACACCTCTAAACACCGAGAATATCACATGCCACGATCGTGTGGACGTATATGAATTCTACATTTGTAAGAGGAGGTTTTACCCATTAATTTTACTATCTTGTCAACCTAACTTTTTGACAAGTAAAATTAATAGTTGGTTTCTCTTCGTCCCTACAAATAAAAGCAGTGACTCCGATGGGGAGGATACTTATATTTGTATCTAAGTGTTCACCATTACTCGGTACCAAGGTAATTATCTCAAGTTATGTGTCTTACGATGGGGAAGTACACACGCTCCTTAATAATTTCCTATAACCATATTCGACCTTGTGATCCGCAAACAAACTCATCCGATGGGGAGGAAGGCACTCAGAGCCGATGCGCAAGTTTGATTGCATCACATGTCAAATCATAATGGAGGTCGTGGGAATTTATAAAAATATCCCTCTCCCACTTAGTAATTTGAAAATGAGAAATTTTCCTAGCCTATGACATGCATATCAAACAAAAAGCAATAAATATGAAAAATAAAATTATTTTCCAACTATTATGGCTTTTGTCTTCAATATGTCTCCCGTCGCATCGCCATCTCGTCCACTCCTCCTACGCCATGTACGAGCCATCCGAAAATCCGAGCCGAGACTAAAACTTATTTTAATTTACATCCATCGATCCTATACTCCACGAGGGAGTGTACATGAAATCTAGATTGAAAGTAAAATAAAATTAAGAGTGGCTAAACAATGCCGTATCTAATTTACAAAAAAACAAATACTAGTCTCGTTAACCCCGAGGATTCAACAAAATAAATATTTACACACATACAATCACATACACACATATGACCATAATAGTCGGATCTTCTGCCTACAACCAAAGAGTTAAACTATGCATATCCTACTATTATCCGGCACATATAATATATGAAAAAGTGCATAAAAATTAACCGATATCCTAAACACACAAAACTGGAAACATTGGCTCTAATACCAATTAAAGGGTTTTGCTTATCGAGTTCGTGAGGGGAAACTTCGCTTCCCACTTCACCTCGGTAGCTTGTTCATGGCGATCCCTTCGATGTCCCCGATTGAAAAAAAATTAATCCTAGACAAACGGGATTGCCCAAACCACCAAGTCATCGTCGTGCTATTCGTTTAGAGAGGTCACTTGAAAAAACTAGTTGTTCAAGCGACCATCCTCTATTCTACGAGTAGCCGTGGAATAGAAGATGTCCGGATCGCCGATTTTTGTGTTTATGCTCGGGATCCAAGTATTATTTAGCCATTTACAGAAATATAACATGCTTATATTTGAAAAACAAAAACAGGCAAGGAACAAAAGAGAAAAGAGAATAGATATACCTCTTGATCTTCTAATGTATGACCTTCCTCCTTTTGGACGTCGTGTGGGCGACGATCTACCAAAAGTCGAAGTTCCTAGATCGCAAATATTCCTTCCTTGCTCTTCCAAAGCAATAGGAAGAATAGAAACAAGGTTTTTCTCCTCACTAGAAACAACCAACAAGGAACTAAAACTATCCTTGCCGCCAGCCAACTAGATGAAGGAGAAGATGGTGGAAAACAACCAAGACACCAAGGGAAGCCCTATATCTTGTTTCCACCACCTAAGGAGAAGGAGAAGGGAGCTTTTGGGTGCCGGCCAAGGCTGGAAAATGTAGGGGATCGATATGGCCGGCTAGAGGGGGGTGAATAGCCCTCGTATGTTGGACGTCGTAAATTGCTCGTCTACAAAAGGTTAGCGCAAGCGGAATATACAAATACAAAGCAAAAGACAAACAATAAAACAAACGCTAACACGATGGTATAACGTGGTTCACGGCTACGCCGCTAATCCACGGTCCCTGATTCGTCCTCGGTGAATCACTCCGTTAAACCAATCCACTAAATGGTCTCTCCTTTGCACCAAGCTAGGTGGAGGTAACCTTTACAACCAAGATCACTCTTCTTACAATAGGATTGAAGTAAAGACAAGTAAGAAGAGTTTAGAGCTTGTGGGGCACTAGGAAGATTGTTTGGTGTATGAGCATTAGCCTCTCAAAGGCTCACACCCTCTCTTTTTATAGAGAGGGCTCCTCTCGGATCGTAGTCAGCGGAACTCTTAGCGGTCGGTGATGGACCTCATCGGCTGCTTCCCTCCGTAATCGCGCCGCGATCGGCTACGAATGGTTACTAATGGCGAAACCCCATTGACCCGGTCATTGCGCCTTGGCGATCGTGATAATCTTAGCGATCGGCGCCCACGTATGCGATCGGCCGCCGTATCTCTTGATCGGCTGCGCACAATCCGGATCGATCGTATACGGTCGAACTCGCTCGACTTCGGAAGCGATCATTGCCATGACATAGCGGTCGGTGGTGTCGAGAAAACCCATCCGACACTTGGCCAAATGGCCAAGTTTCACCTAAGAGCTACCCTTCACGGGTTACAATCGCTCACTCTCATTTCTCGAGTCCTCGCCGAAGTTCTCTTCGTTCTCGGCCATGTCCCTCGGCAGCATCAGGCGCACGGCTCTGCAATGCTCCTTCGCGTCTCTTGCCTCGAAGTCTACTTCCTCCGGCTTCACTCCAAGCTTCTCGTCCGGCGGTCCCTCGGATGCTCCAAGCGCCGCGGCTTCATAAGCTATCCTTCACCGACTCAAGGCACGAGTCATGAGATGTGAAACTCGCCACGGCTCCATGTGCGAATTACTAAGTCCTGCACGACTTCAACGCACATATCACATCAACATATCAAACTAACTTAAACCCTTTGCCACACCATCAAAACCATATTACGGCAAGAGATTGCCCTAACAATCTCTCCCTTTTTGATGTGTGGCAATCCGTTTAAGTTAGGTAAAAACATTTGATATAAATTCTAAGGTAAGAAAGCATGTAAAGATAAACATGATATAACAACATGCAATTCCCCCTTAATCCATGAAACTCTCTATGCAAATTTTCTCCCCCTATCATATTATCATATATTTCTCCCCCTAAAATATATTTCTCCCCCTAAAGTGATTAACTTAAACATACTTATTTCTCCCCCTTTGACACTATCAAAAAGATTAACACTAAGTTATAAGCTCATGGCATCAAGTATAATGGAGGGAAAATATGACAAGTTGATTTAAAATTGGGTACCACTTGTTGATGGCATCAAGTATATTTCTACCACTTGTTGTAGGTTTACAAACTGAATTCGGCCTTCAATATTCTGATTTACAGGCCACCAGTCGACTGCTATCAGTATGGCAGTCGACTGGCACAAAGGAATCCGAATTTTTGATTTTCTGGACGAATTTCAGAAATGCATTATAAATTCCAGAAAATTCGAAAAATCATGAAATTTGGGGAACATATTTCTATTAAGTATATCTATCAAGGAAAAATAGTTTTTCATGAAAACTCATTATATTTTCTTGTTTTTGCCAAAAATCCAAAAGTTCTAAAAACCACTAGGTTTTTGATCATTCTAGTATCAAGTTAGCTACCTAGTTTTGCATCCAATTGTTTCAAAACATGAATACATGTATTTTAAGGTAAGAAATTGTTTTGAAAACATATGAAATATCCAACCATGATCTTTGGGCAATATGTCTATGAATTAAACATAAGCCTTCCCCATGATTGGTCTATTATTACTATTTTGATACTTTAAATGACCATCTAAATGCCATAGGCATTAGTGGATATTTGTATCATCCTAATATCTCACTCATGCTAAGTTTTCAATCAAGGTAGCCTATGGTGAGTGTGAGATGCATCCTAGGGGGTATTTGTATATACTTAACCCATATATTCATGCAATTCTATCTTGGTTAAGTATCAACCTAACATTCTACATGATCATAATGACATATATCAATCAATTCTACATTATGATCATGAAACTCATGTATCCATCAAATAATAGTCATGCATTAGGTATTATACGATGATAATAAACAAATTATCACCTAAAGCATGATTTAACCCTATTTCTCATGATGAAGTGCCCAATATAAAAAAAATAAATCATGATTGCAAACATACATAGCAATTACATTAATCATCATGATTTAAGCATTATTACCTATTTATGGGCACGTTATCATCACCCAACACTATCTAAAAAATGTTGTCCCGTCATCCTAAGTCAACCAAAATATGATATAGGTCAAGTTCATATGGTTGACTACCCTAGGGTTATTCTAACCCTTAAGGATGGATTTTGGAACCCAAAATAAGTTCTTTCCTATTGGGTTCACTAAATATTCCTTGGGGATCCATTTCCTAGCAATTACCTTCTTTTTATCTTGTCCCCTAGCTATAAGGCATTTGTAGGCTTTTTCATTTTTCTTTTCCTTGTAGCCTAGGCCCTTTTTGTTGAAACTAGCTCTTTGGCTCCCTAAGATCATATTTAATGTGTTGGAGCCAATTGTGAATTTCTCTAGGGCTTTGGTTAAATAATCTACCTTTTCCCTTAAGGCCCTATTTTCATTTATACATGCATCATTAACATCCAAAGGCATATAATCATGTGAGCATGCATCATCATTTAAGCTAGAAGAAATATTATCATTTAAGCATGCCTTTTCTAATTTTTGTTCTAATTCCTTAATTTGTTCAAGCATGCATTTATTTTTCTTCTTTGCCCTAAATAAATCCTTAGTTAAACTAGAAATCATAGAAACTATTTTACTAGGTGAGAGATTGGTTACCATAGTTTCCATGTCCTCTTCTTCTTCGGATGATGAGGATGATGAAG
The DNA here is from genome assembly GCA_025175895.1 of Wurfbainia villosa. Taxonomy (NCBI): domain Eukaryota; kingdom Viridiplantae; phylum Streptophyta; class Magnoliopsida; order Zingiberales; family Zingiberaceae; genus Wurfbainia; species Wurfbainia villosa. The sequence continues at coordinate 26,668,981 of CM046002.1, read as the reverse complement.
CTCCCCCTTCATTTGAGCTCTCCCCATTTGAGCTTGATCCTTCATTTTCGGATGAAGAGCAATCCAAGTCATCAAAGGCCATCAAGGCCAAATTGGTGACAAAGGCATTCTCCTCATCCGATGATGAGGAGGAGGATGAGGATGGATCATCCCAAGTCCTTGCCTTGAGAGCCTTAGCCTTTCCCTTCTCCTTTATCTTCTTCTCCTCTTCCTTCTTTTTCTTGCTCCCCTTCTTCTTCTTCTTTTCTTCTTTCTTTTTCCTTTCTTCCTTGCTCTTGTTTAGGAGAGGACAATTGTCCCTTATGTGCCCTTCTCCTTGGAAATTGTAGCATATGACCTTCCCCCTTGGTCTTCTCATCCTATCATTAGATTTATCAAATCTAAAATTCTTAAATGCACGTCTTACCCTCCTTACCATATAGGCTTCTTCGGTGCTATCCATGGAGGAGGAGGAAGATGCTTCATCATCGGAGGAGGAAGGGATTTCCATCTTCTTCTTTCCCTTGTTTGCCAACAAGGCTACTCCCCTTGAAGGTTGAATTCTAGGCTCCTCTAGTATTCCTTCAAGCCTAGTTTCGTGGAGCTCCATTGTTGAGAAAAATTCCTCCAAGGTACTTACTTCCAAGTTCTTGGAGATGTAGAATGAATCCACCATGGACCTCCACTTGGAGGACCGGGGAAAGGCATCTATGGCCTTCATTACCATATCCCGGTTTGATAGCTTCTCACCTACACTTGTTAGTCCATTTAAAATTTCTTTGAATCTAGAATGCAAAGAAATTACCTTTTCTCCCTTTTCTAATTTGATGTTGGATAGTTGGGAGCGAAGGAGATCTCTCCTTGCTAGCTTTGCCTCGGATGTGCCTTCATGAAGCTCAATTAGCTTCTCCCACATCTCCTTGGCGCTTAGGCATTCTCCTATTCGGTTGATTTCTTGTTGAGGGAGCACATTGTAGAGATGGTGCTTGGCTTTGGAGTTTGCAAGGTGCTCCTCTCTTTGCCTCTTGGTCCACCTAGATTTCTCTATTGGCTTCCCCTCTTCATCCCTGGGCAAAACGAAACCGGATTCCATTGTAATCATTATATCAAAATCCGTTTCGAAAAATACCTCCATTCGCTTCTTCCACCAAGCGAATTCTCCTTCAAACTTCGGAGGATGGATGTTGGAGCCGGCCATTTTGAAAATTGCTTGTAGTGGCGGTTAGTCCTCGACAAGCTTTCCTCGGCTCTGATACCACTTGTAGGGGATCGATATGGCCGGCTAGAGGGGGGTGAATAGCCCTCGTACGTTGGACGTCGTAAATTGCTCGTCTACAAAGGATTAGCGCAAGCGGAATATACAAATACAAAGCAAAAGACAAACAATAAAACAAACGCTAACACGATGGTATAACGTGGTTCACGGCTACGCCGCTAATCCACGGTTCCTGATTCGTCCTCGGTGAATCACTCCGTTAAACCAATCCACTAAATGGTCTCTCCTTTGCACCAAGCTAGGTGGAGGTAACCTTTACAACCAAGATCACTCTTCTTACAATAGGATTGAAGTAAAGACAAGTAAGAAGAGTTTAGAGCTTGTGGGGCACTAGGAAGATCGTTTGGAGTATGAGCATTAGCCTCTCAAAGGCTCACACCCTCTCTTTTTATAGAGAGGGCTAGATCGGGCCTCGAACACGTCGGATCCCGCTAGTCCAACGGAACTCTTGGCCGATCGATGGACCTCATCGGGCCGATCGCCGCCTCGTAGTCGATCGCCTCGGCTACGAACGGTTCTCGCGGGCCGAAACCCCATTGGCGGCCGATCGGCCGCAGCCGATCGATAATCTTGGCGCGATCGGCCCATCGATGGCGGGCCGATCACGCCACAATCGATCGATCGATACGGTCGAACTCACTGACTCGGAGCGATCATCGCCATGACATGGTCGGCCGATCGTGTCGAAAACCCATCCGACACTTGGCCAAATGGCCAAGTTTCACCTAAGAGCTACCCTTCCCTGGGTTACAATCGCTCACTCTCATTTCTCGGAGTCCCTCGCCTTCGAAGTTCTCTTCGTTCTCGGCCACGTCCCTCGGCAGCATCAGGCGCACGGCTCTGCAATGCTCCTTCGCGTCTCTTGCCTCGAAGTCTACTTCCTCCGGCTTCACTCCAAGCTTCTCGTCCGACGGTCCCTCGGATGCTCCAAGCGCACAGCTTCCGCAAAGCTATCCTTCACCGACTCAAGGCACGAGTCATGAGATGTGAAACTCGCCACGGCTCCATGTGCGAATTACTAAGTCCTGCACGACTTCAACGCACATATCACATCAACATATCAAACTAACTTAAACCCTTTGCCACACCATCAAAACCATATTACGGCAAGAGATTGCCCTAACAGAAAAGAGGCTGGAGAATTGTTGGACGTTGGCCAAAAGAGGAAGAAGAAGAGAAGAATACCTTCCTTATTTGGTGCCACCCTTGCCTCCAAACCCTAATCATAATCCTATCTTAACTAGGATTCCTTCTTGCCGCCCAAACCCTAGCTCTCCTTCAATGTTCTTCACGCTAACTCCCATTGCATCCTTTTATAGAGTTAGGGATAAGTCATGAATTAATCTCATCCATTGGTTCTAGGGATTTAATCTCAACCGTTGGATCTAGAGATTTAATCTCAACCATTGGATCTTAGAGATTTAATCTCAACCAATGGATCTTAGAGTTTTGTTTCTATCCATTGCATCTAAGCATCATGAGGTGTTAATAGGCTACATTAGGGACCATGAGGAGGAGTTGGGTCTTGGCCACCCATGGATCAAACCCACATAAAGTCCGATCCACTAATGATGATTCAATTCACTAAAGGTTGATCATTGATCTACCTCACCAACCCCCATATGATAATATGGGCTCCATATATTATTTGTACATTTTCTCCCCGTGTTTATGATCTCGAATGTCCATTGATTAATTAATTTACTGACCATTAATTAATCGACATCTAACTCCTTGAGTAGTACCACTCAACTTTTTCATCACGCCGGACCAAGTCCACCTGCAGGGTTTACATGATGAACCTTATGAGCTCCTCAAGGGGACATCATCATCCTAATATATAGGACACGGTTTCCTCCTATAATTAACGACACACCACATAAATAATATCATCTCTCAACTTACCGAGCCTATCGATTTAATCTATAAATCTCGCCCATTGATAAATCAAAGAGATGAGTACTAAGTATATGTGCCCGTTATTATATCAGGATTAAGAGCATGTACTAAATAATATCTGAGATCCGATTCGATTATGTAGTCAGCAATAAATCGAATCACCTCTAAGTTGATCCTGCTCAATACACACAAAGTGCACTAGTGTGATTCTATGGTCAAGACAAACCAATACCAAATCACACTACAACCATTCTGATGGTTTATCCAAAGTCATCTCGGTTGTGAGCCTTTACTTATACTTTACAAAGAGCCGATATCATGATCTCCCGTGTGACACCACACACCATGTTATCTACAATGTAATGTATTAGACAATATGCATAAAAATATGCAAACAATGATCATGTGATTCTTATTTCAAAAATAAAGATGTTCATAGAAAAGATAGACTTTTCAGTATACATCCCTACAGCTCCAGGGGAAACTCTAAAATTTTATGGCTTTCATATCCACATATATAACATTCGGTCATGTTCTGGCCCTTACGATTCTTTTGAGAACCTCCAGAATACTCAGAAGCTAGACGCTTCCCTTTTTGCGATCTAGATGATCCCTCTGCAACACCTCGAGTAGCTCCATCTCGATCCTGCTTCTTCTGAGTCTCCTTTATTGAACTCTATTTTGGCTGCTTACTCAACATCCTTCTCCCTAGAAATCTGCTGGGAAGTCATCTCGATAAAGATAGCCCAATCTAGTGCCTCTTTGTAAGAGTTAATAGAAGACCCTGACATTATGGCCCGAATATATGCAGCCAGACCTTGAGTAAACTGAAACATCCGATCTCTATCTTGAGCCACCATATGAGGGAAGAACTCCGCAAGTCTGGTAAACTCTGTGGTATACTCCATAATCGATCGGTCACCTTGCTTAGGGCTTAAGAATTCCTGGCGCCGAGCCAAAGAAAATACAGAAGGAAAATATTGTCTCCAGAAAGTGTCTCGAAAAACTGACCATGTAATCTCACGCTCCACAAATAGGGTTTTCTGCATCTTCCACCAGGTAACTGCCTGATCTCGAAGATGGTATGCTGCTAAGCCCACTTTCTCCTCATTCGTACAATTAAAGTACTCGAAAGTGTCTTCTAGATTATCCAGCCAAGCCCGAGCAATCCATGGGTCAGACTCCCCTTTGAACAAAGTAAGTCGATCCTTGGCCGAACACGCCAATGCAAGTATCTGAGCTTTATCATTGAGCCAATTGGAATCAGCAGGTATCGGCATAGTCAGTGGTATATTAGAATTTTTGGACTCCGAACCTCCGATATGGGGATGACAAGGTTATTCCTGAGTAACAGGCTCAGTCGTAGTAGTCTCATGTCCCACAACTCTGGTTGGTCGCCTTGGTGGATGACCCTTACTACGAGTCTGAACAGGTGCCATATCTCCGTCTGTCAACGCCTACTGAATAATTCAAATAAGTATCTAACCAAAAAATAAGGTATCAAGAATTCTTACTTCGTACTGCTCGGAGCTCATGCCGCTGTCAATCCCATCTCACAATCTAAAAACAAACGAAAACAAAACAACTCCCGAGGTCCAAAACTCGACGAAAAATATCATTCCACGACATCGAAACCTTTGCTCTGATACCAATAAAATTGTCATGGCATGGAGGTGTACCCTATCCGGCCAACAAATGGAACTCCTCCCTTGTGACAATTTAGAATACAATCGATACACAACCATCTAGTTAGAGCCAACACATCAAGAATGATATATATAAGAAAACCAACAGCGCAAGACTATCACAAAAGAGTTATAAACTCAACAAGACTGCATACCAGTATGACTAACCACAAAATAAGAAAGTACCATAATAAATCCAGAAAGACAAGTGCAAATACTAACAAATGTCAAACAATAAAAACCACCATATGAATCCAAGTTCATAACAAAAAAAACCATACAATAATCAAAAGTCAGGACCCTCGAAAATGAGATGAGACAGAATCGACTGGCGATGCTCCAAGCCCATCACGAAGTCTGCTACTGTTAGTGTCAACCCTTAATGTCAATCATGAGATGATTGATTAGGGATCATATGCATCATATTTCATTAATAACAGGAAAGGTTTGCTTATTATATTATTTCTTATCTGTGCTATATGAATAATATAATAGTGTCCTTGAATAGTAGATTCAGGTTTATAGCATATCAATTTGTTGAATTGATAGTGAGAGCCTGTATATATATATATATATACATAGAACACTACTCTTAACTATTCCTAGTAGAGTATTAATATGCAAGGATAATATTAATGCATAGAGACTAGCATTTAGGTCAATTGATGACTTAATATCATAAGTCATGTATATGTGATATTGAGTTGACACATGGGTACATATTAGAGACTATGTACTGAATTGACACGCCATGAGAATGTTTCATGGATCATTATATGAGTGTCATAAACATTCTCATTTGACTATTGGTATGAATAATTCTTAGACCTGAAGTCACTACGGTTCCCTACATAATGAGTTGTATACTTTATCTTCGTCAAATGTCACCTGTAACAGGGTAACTATAAAGGCGATCACTCAGTATGCAATAAGTTATGCAGAGGGATGTGAGTGATGTAGATGGGATCTATCCCTTCCATATATCGGAAGTGATATCTATGGGCCCCTTGATAGAGTTGGACTGCTAAAAATGCATGGCCATGCTCGAATAAGTTAATATGAGATATTGAGCTTATTTGGTTGAGTAGTCTACTTGGATATCAAGAAACTCATGATTGATAAGAGGATGACACAGTCTATGCTTTATTGATCAATCTAGATATCAAGGATAGAAGGACTAAGTCATACACGATAATAGTCACGGAAAGGTTATGTCGGATCTCGACATTCTCGTCACTTGGGTAGCAATGATGTATTGTTAGATGTCGCTCATTGCTTATGTATCTAAAAGGGTTTTAGAAACATTGTCAACGTTACGAGAACCTATTAGGCACACACTTAGGACATGTGAGTTGGAGATGGCTCATTTGATAAGCCATTGGGCCATCGGGTTGAGTCTAATGTAGATTAGACTCAATGAGTAGAACTCAAGGTATACCCAATGAATCTGACTCGAGTTAGACTCAAGTCAAATTCGAATTGAGTAGGACTCAAGGTATACCCAATGAATCTGACTCGAGTTAAACTCAAGTTAGATTCGAACAAATGTGAGACTCACCATTAAGAGGGGTTACATGTGTTGGATCGAGAAGCATCGCTAGAGGGGGGGGGTTAATAGCTAGCATAAAAATTTTCTTTTCGTTCGTTCGATATACGAGCAAGCACAGTGGAAAAATAAAAAGACAAGTTTATTTTTACTTGGTTCACAACCCAGCGGTTGCTACTCCAGGGCCCTAACGGTCCTAGACCGCGTACGGAGGGCAAAGCACTATAAGATCTCCTCCTCATTGGAGGTAGGAGACAACGATCACAAAACCGAAAGTACGAGGATGAGACAACAAGCCTACCTCACCTCGTTACGATTAAAACAAAGAATACAATAACAAAAAATATTACTTGCTGCTGCTGCCGACGAAGCAGATTAAAGCTTGTCATCACGTCGGCGTTATGACGGTGTTAGAGCTTTGACATTGTAGGAGCACTTGAGAATAATCTTGATTGATGTTTGGGTTGGAATCCTCCCCTCCTTTTATAGAGTTTGGCCTTGGAATAAGTCTCCTCTTCTTTTGGAATAGATCATGAGGGTACCATATTTTATCGCGAAGTGGTTGCGTCAAACATTATCCATTTTAACCTAGCGTAAAAGGTTGATTCGTCGCCATCATTCGACTGATGCCTTCCATCAGTCGACTGATGAGCATCAGTCGACTCTCCAATGACCAGCAGTCGACTGCCAACCTGACCACTTCCCTGCAATAAGAGGTTAGAATGGAAAATGGTAAATGTGATGGTTTCTTACCATCCGTTCTCGACCTAGACCTTCCACAGGAAGTCTTAGTCGGATCGCCGCCTACGATCGTCCCCGTATAGAGGACATGACCTTACCATCTCTCACTCACACGAGCTTACCTCTGGTCCTTTAAGATCTGTCACTTTGCTTCAGGTCTTCCACCTAGGTTCTTTGACTCCCATAAAGTTCCCTCGATGTTGCTCGACCACCACAGCTCCATCTAGGTGTCACTAACCTTCGGCTTGGCTTAGCCTTTCTGCACACTTGATTTAGCTCATGAGACAACGATGTAAACTTAACTTTGTCTCTTTGCCATAATCAAAACACAGGTTCGATTATCTGGTGCCCATGCACCAACACCATGATCATTAAGGTGGAATTAATGAGTGATTAATTCCAAGCAAACCAAGAGTCAAAAACTCTTCATATTTAATGGTTGAATATAAAAGAGGATTTTTTGCATCAGACTCTTGGGTGTTTTCGTGTGCATTAGTTTGGGGCATGATAGTGATCTTCCTCTTCCCCCTCTTCTACTTTCTTGGTCAAACCTATCTTGTGGCTAGCACGACAGTGTGGTTCTTCTCCACTTCACGGTTTGTGTGGATACCGTGGAGGCATGGATGTACTGACTGCGCTGAGATCCATACACAAGTGTTGCTGACGGGATTGTGTAGCGCACACAGCGAAGGTAACAAGATTCTCATAGGTTAGAATCGATAAATAATCAATTTAGTTTTCACATGGATCTCTAGAGGGATCTCATTTTTCCGCTGCTTAGTGCTTGTAAATGTTTCCAAGCGCGATAAGTATCCCTATAGCTTCCTGTTACCTTGGTGACAAGAAACCCAGGGTCTGTGATGGTGAGTATAAATTAGCGATAATATGAAAGATAGTGCATACATATCATATATCATACGAGAGTCAACAATATACAGCCTAAAGGTACAGTAGATATACACCAGTATAATATAACAAATGCATATACTAAAAGATCAACTGAACAATATAAGGTACTGCCATACTTGAAGATCTGCAATGCTTTAACTCCTACCTCCTGAGCACATCTACTACAATATAACACATATGACAGGAAAGAGTAAAACTACCTTTGTGATCAACAAACCGTCTTACGAACATTCTACAATGAAAACAATAATGAACCTGATATAACCTACTCAACATCATGGTACTGGTCAAATACATACAACCATCCAATCAACTCATACACTGGTAATCCACACACAACAGTATAGATCATGCAAATAACATGTCAGATGATGTACAACCAAATGCAGCAAGCAGAACACAAACAAATGCAACAACACAACAAGCATATATAGACTATATCTATATATAATGATCACACACACACACACATATATATATATATAGCAAAAACAAATGCAACAACACAACAAGCATATATAGACTGTATCTATATATACTGATCATACTCCCACACACATATATACATAAATATATATATATATATATATATATATATATATATATATATATATGCACATGGCCTCACACATGACAATGTTGATGCATGGTCATTCCTGCACACCTCACTCACTACCATGACCCCAGTGTGGCCTAGGTGGCTCGACATGACAATTGTCCCAACTCAACAACAACAACCACTACTCTCGAGTGACTGAGTGGGCAGTATTAATAAGTAGCGATAAGATAAAGAGCTATAAGCTACACAACGGGGGTCCCTGCTACTGGCCTCTCCGAACGTCACTACCCATGAGTGGTCGAGTGCCACACACAGAGGACAATTGCACGCAACTCCAACTACTACTACTGATAGTGGCCTAGTGTGACACAACAGATGATCTACCATCACGCAATTTACTACTACCATGAGTAACCATGGAGGCAGGATGACTGATGACCCTCTCGACCACAAGTGAGACCAAGTTGCCAGCATGCATTTAAATGGAATGAATGCACAACCACACATACGTAAATCCACAATACACTCTCAATCCCACAGAAAGTCGTACCCAACTGACAGACGACCATGCTAGAACCTCCAGTCCATAGTGACACATTACCGACAACCCACACAACCATACACATATATATGATCCATAATAGTTATACAATGAACAGGAAGATGATACAACAACCAACCCTACATTAAGGAAATCACCCACCCCCGGATCGTTAATCCTAATGACACGAGTCAAGTCAACAACCATACTCAACTACATATATATAGTTAACCAACTATAGAACCACATACCATAGCATCGACAATACGTAACAACGATGAATGGAATATAACAACAACAGTGCATCTCTAAGTGCAAAGACTAAGTATCAAGCATAGAATAATAGGAGTGGAGTGAAGGTACGATATCAACACTATAGAATCACATGCACTAGAATTATCAACTACCTAACCAGGGTAGGAAATTATCCACCTGATATGAAGCTCGATGTAGTAGTACTCACGCCCGCGGACCCACCTCGTATCCACATCCTGCACATATCATCAACCACGGTTAAGTTCAATCACAGGACAAGCATACAAATGGACTACTATGTCATTCTTATATTCACATCCCTTTAACGAATACGAATTAGAAACCCCATTCTACATTCATCCAACTACTCCATAACCATATCCAACTTAATCACAACACCCCCCCCCCCCCACCCTCAACGAGGCACGAATGGAGTATCCCAACAACACACACCTACCGCATAAACATCACCATAACCATCCACATTGCAACAAGGCAAATCAACAACATCATAGATCAAATTCGTGTCTCACCTCTAGCTTAGCCTATCGCTCCAATCACACTGTTGCCACCCCCCTTGAACTCAAAAATAGACACTAATGTCCACATGATAACACCGATCCTTAAAGACACACTGGACAGAAGAGAAACAAAGGGAAAAATGAGATGTATATCAGAAATTTCAGCTTCACCGACGACACTCCCCCAGATGGCTCTATTTGCCAAAAAAACTATCGTTGCCCTTGCTTCGATAGGGATCGCGAAGTAGCTCTCGATCAGAATAAAGTGAAGACTGTAGGGATTCTTATCGCGCTTGGAAACATTTACAAGCACTAACCAGTTGAAAAATGAGATCCCTCCAAAGATCCATTTGAAATCTAAACTCGTTTTTGATCGATTCTAACCTATGAGAATCGTGATTACCTTCGTTGTGTGCCCTTCACAATCCCGTCAGCAACACTTGTGTACGGATCTTAGTGTGGTCAGTATGTCCGCGCCTCCATGGTATCCACATGAACCGTGAAGTGGAGAAGAACCACACTGTGGTTCTAGCCACAAGATCGGTTCGGCCAAGATGATAGAAGAGGAGGAAGAGGAAGATCACTATCAAGCCCCAAACTAATGCACACGAAAACACCCCCCAAGAGTCTCACCCAAAAAAATCTCTTTTATATTCAACCATTGAATATGAAGAGTTATTGACTCTTGGTTTGCTTGGAATTAATAATAAATTAATTCCATCTTAATGATCATGCAACCCCTCTTAATGGTGAGTCTCATTTGATCCGGATCAGACTTGAGTCTAACTCAAGTCAGATTCGATCCAGAGATGATTGAGTAGGGCTCAAGGTATACCCAATGAATCTGACTCGAGTTAGACTCAAGTCAGATCCGTATCGAATGAGACTCACCATTAAGAGGGGTTGCATGATCATTAAGATGTAATTAATTTGTTATTAATTCCAGGCAAACCAAGAGTCAAAAACTCTTCATATTCGATGCTTGAATATAAAAGAGGATTTTTTGGATGAGACTCTTGGGGGGTTTTTTTGTGTGCATTAGTTTGGGGCTTGATAGTGATCTTCCTCTTCCTCCTCTTCTACCTTCTTGGTCGAACCTATCTTGTGGCTAGCACCAAGATAAAATCCTCAAAATAAATTCGGGAGATCGTAGGTCTATATCTGAATGGGTTGATATCCAACATAGATAAGAACAACCTTGGAGAGAGTCCAACAAGTCATTATTAGCTACGATGGTAGGTATCAAGTATACCAATTGCATATCACATATATGCAACTATCACAATGTGCTATCAACTAATTGAATGTTCACACATATATCAGGTTGTTAACTCATTAACAAGTATGCATCATATGCATAGCACTCAACTTGACCTACCTTCACATCGACCTTGGAGAGAGTCCAACAAGCCGATGCTCCAGGTTAAAGCCAGCCCATTAATCGAGAAATAATTTTAATACGGTTAGAGCGCATTCAACCAATTAGCCCATCTTGGAGAGAGTCCAACAACCAAAGCTAATGATTGACCTCTGACTCTTACCATATTAGTATTAAACTATTCCATGGTTTGAACATGTTCGAGTTCGAGCCGGGCTTGAAGAGAGTCCAACAACCCAAACAAGAAATAGAACTCTGGTTCTAACCATATTAATGGAAGGTGTAGGCTTTAATATTGTGTAAGTGTTTTAATGTCTCATCCTCTTTGCATGCAAACAACTATTATCTACATGGCATGGCATACATAGCATACATCTACATGTCACGACATGCATGACATAATGAAATGCATATAATGCAATTACATGGCATACATTTATGGCATGTAATTATTTCCTTATATGTCATAACTATTTATGGAAATAAAATATGTTTTAGATTTGATTTCCCAAATCAAATCATGATTAAATTAGGAAACAAATTTACAAATCTAATCACATATTTTATTTATAGAAAGTCTTAATTAAGGAAAGTCAAATTTAATTTAGGAAACAAATTTCCTAAATTGTCAAAACTATTTATGGAAATAAAATATATTTTAGATTTGATTCCCAAATCAAATCATGATTAAATTAGGAAATAAATTTCCAAATCTAATTGTAACAACCCAAATTTTAGTTCCTATACTTATATTTAGAGAAAAATAAAAATAAGAATAGGAATAAAAAAATCGAATAAATGGTTCGTTAGTTGGGGCTCGAACCATGAACCGTTGGTTTGGGGGAATAGGCTTCCTACCACTAAGTCATAAGATTACCAATGAGTAGGATATAACAGAACAAATCTATAGGCAGGAAAAAGGGAGAAGTTAGTTAATTTGGAAAATCATTTAAAGGGGTAATTAGGTTAAGGAAAATCCTAGTTAATATATTCTTTTTTTCTTTCTTCTCCCTAAACTCCACGTCGAAACCCTTCCAGCCACCGAAGCCCTCATCTTCTCCTCTCTCATTTTTTTCTCACCGTCGAATTTATCTCCTCCTCTTCTCTCCAAATGCCACCCATCTCATCCCTCTCTCTCTCTCTCTCTCTCTCTCTCTCTCTCTCTCTCTCTCGATCTTCCATTTTTTTCCTAGCCGCCAAACTCTCATCTTCCTCTCTCCACTGAGGAAAACAAAAGAAAAGAAAAAGAGCCTCTAAAATTTCTCCACTATGGGATAATTCAAGAGGGGATTTTCAAGAAGGATCTCCTCAAGGACTAGGTAGAGGATCACGCTAAAGCAAAGGAATGCGTAGGAGATCTTCTCTTTACGAAATCTAACGGTATAAATTGTTGAAAAGCATAGGAAGTAAGTATTACTCACCTGCAGTATAAGTAGTTATCGTACATCAATGATAGATTTTTTTTGTTCTTGTTATTTCCAGTTACATGGTTGAGCAGTTTATACGTATGTATATGAGCCAGTTATGTATGGTATTTTTAGTTACATGATTTTTACCCGTTATGTCATGTTTAATTTAGTATCATTATTAGATCCATGATAAGAATGTGATTTATGATCATACATGTTGTAGATGAGTTGTAGCTTAAAATTATATGCATGATGTAGAGTAAGATGTAAAAATATTACCTTTATAAAGAAAATTTAAAGATGCTCCCCGTTCGAATTGGGGATTAAGAGCACGACGATCTTCAGTATGCTCCCCATTTCAGTTTTGGGGGTCAAGAGCATAATGATCTTTATGGTGCTCCCCATTCATAGTTTAGGGGATTAAGAGTATTTTTTTCAGTATGTATAAGAATATAAGTATAAAGAAAGTATTTTACTTTTGACAAGGCATGTACCGGGCATCAGTTTCGCCCACGGGCCAAGGCCCTCAGTTTCAGTTACCCTAGTAGGTTCGGTGGTTGGCCACCCCGGCCTATTAGGAAAGTGCGCATTGGTACTATGCCGGGCCATATTCAAAATGGTTATTAATTTGAAGTATCAGTATAAGTAAAAGTAAAAGTTTTTTCCAAGTTAATTATTTCAGTTCAGATACACTGTTTACAAAATACTTAAGAGCATGGTTCATACAAGAGACATGTATTCAGAGTTATGATTTTCAGTTATGCTTACATATGTATCAATGTATCAAGGGTAAGAGAACTAGTTGTATGATTTCATACGTTGCATGTTTTTGTGAGCATAGAAAGTACTTACTAAGCGTTATTGCTTACAGTTTACATTTCCTTATATTGTAGATAAAGGTAAAGAAAAGCTTCAATAAAGTGGCACAGCGGATGAAGTGCTTGGAGTGTGTGGCGACGGAACAGTGGAAATAAAAGATCCTAAGTGCAGATGTCTAAACCAGATTTTTAATTTCTATTTGTTTTTTTTTATATTGTTGAAGTTCAACTGGATTGCTTATGGTTGAGACCAAAGAATGCTAGAGTCATGTTAGGTTAGTCTTAATACTTACATGATATGTGAAGATCTTGAATTGGTTATTGTTTAAGTTATGTCAAGGTCCTTATGATCATTTTAGTTGTTAGCATATTGCGTTAGTATATTGCAAGAATTTTGGAATGATAGTAACATGGTGTGATGATTAGAGTATAGCGTCAGAGTAAGAGTAGAAAGTACAAAATCTGTAACGATCTCTCCCTTATGGGAGGGGTGGTACAGTTGGTGTCAGAGTAAGATAAAGAAGAATTAAAGAAACAGACAGTAAAATAGTGACATTGCCCCTAGTAGAGAGTGGAAAAACTAGGGGGGGGGGGGTGTTACAAGATGGTATTAGAGCAGGTTCTGCCCTTCCGTCACACACACATCGAGCATCAATCCTGTTGCCACCAAGTAAGCAAGTATTTATCTTTTTTATTTACTTTATGAGTAGTAAGGAATGCTTCTTTTAATTTAACTATGCTCACCTAGAATGTTCTCTTTGAGTTAAATATGCTTGCATATATATATATGAAGATGATAGACAGTAAGTAATTGAGCATACCTAGATATGTATGTGAAGATGGGAAAAAATAGTGATTATAGCCTGATAGTGGTTTCACATTATCATCTTATGAAGATGAAGAAATGCCTCTAGAAAGACCCCGTGGAGGACAAGAAATGAATGAAGAAGTACCACCACCATTCTAGATGTAGATAGTCACTCAGCTCCAACAGCAAGTGGCAGAGCAGCAGGTCATCAATACCTTGATGATGAATTAGCGAGAGAATCCTGTTACTCAGTCAGGGACTCAGAATGTCATTCCAACTGCATCTTCTGCCCCACCAAACCCATCAACAGCTCCAGTGGGAGGGGTGAGACAAGAGGCCTATTTTATTCAATGGAAAAAGCTGAAACCAGAGAGTTTTGCCCATGCCAGTGACCCATGGGAAGCTCAGGCATGGTTCAAGAGAGTAGAGAGCATAGTGGAACTGCTAGACAAGCCTGAGAATGAGAAAGTTAAGTGTGCCTCGTTCTGTCTGACCAGAGATGCCAGAATGTGGTGAGAGCGAGTAAAGGTCAAGATGGTGGTGAACCAAATGTCATGGATGGACTTTGAGACGAAGTTCTTCCATATGCGAGTCACCAACAAGCATTATGATAAGTTCACAGAGTTCCGACATGGGGATTTATCAGTAGATGAAGCGGTAAAGAAGTTCAATAGGTTGGCTTACCTATGTCCGAAACTGGTCAGTACTGAGAAGGAAAGAGTTAGGTTGATGCTAAAGATGTGAGGCCGGAGATAGCTCTGAATGTAGCTGGTGGAATTAATAGACCACAGACCACTAAAGAGCTAATCAACAGTGTGCTAATCACGGAGCATTACATGAATAGTATCAAGCACCAGAAGCTAGCCTCGACAGAAAGCAAAAGCCAGGGAAGTTCAAGAGGTCGGAAACCTCAGAGCGGTAATTTGAACTGGAAGCGAAATAACAATGGCAAGAGGATACAGTGGAATAATGCAAAGGGAGGTTCAACCAGTAAGTAGCCTACATATCCTACATGTTCTAAGTGTGGAAGGAAGCATTCAGTAGTTTACCACTAGAGCATGAGTGGGTGTTATATATTTGGTGTCGAGGGACACTTCGCCAAACCGTGCCCCACCAAGACCAATCTACCTCCGCCACATTCTACTCAGTATGGAGATAGACTAGCTCAGCTACATCAGATGCAGGGAGCATTGGAGGCCCCATCAGTTACACCTAATGCCCGGATCTTCTCCCTCACCAAGGAGGAGGTAGCAAATGCTTCTACGGTAGTCACAGGTCAAATACCTATCCTTAGTCAGCATGCTACCGTACTATTTGATACTAGGGCAACCCATTCTTTCATGTCTATAGCATTTACTAAGAAGATAGATATAACACTGGACATCTTAGATATTCAGTTTTTAACGACCCTACCTTCGGATGAAATAATGACATCTACACACTGGTTGCATGTCATGCCGATCAGAATTTTAGACAGAGAGCTTTATAGTGATATGATCTTACTGGACATGTATGACTATGATGTCATCTTTGGAATGGACTTTCTTAGCAAGTACAGTGCTTCCATTGAGTGTCGTAAGAGAAAAGTAGTATTCCAACCCGAGACCGAGGCCAGTTTTGAGTTTATTGGAGAACCAAGGAAGAAGACTAAGAAGTTCTTGTCTGCCATAGAAGCTCAGAAGATGTTAGCTAGTGGATGCACTAGGTATTTAGCACATATAGTTGATACTAAGTAAAAAAGAAGCCAAAAGTTGAAAGACATCCCAATTGTATGTGACTACCTAGGAGTATTTCCTGACGAACTACCAGGACTAGCACCTAGAAGGGACGTTGATTTTGAGATCGAGCTTATTTCTGGTACCCACCCAATTTCAAAAGCACCCTATCGTATGGCTCCAGCTGAATTGATAGAACTTTAAGAACAATTATGGGAGTTGTTAGACAAGCGATTCATCTGCCCTAGTCATTCCCCATCGGGAGCTTCACTGTTGTTCATGAAAAAGAAAGATGGGTCTATGAGGATGTGCATAGACTACCGAGCCTTGAATCAAGTGACGATCAAGAAAAATATCCTCTACCAATGATAGAGGATTTATTTGATCAATTGTGGGGAGCCACAGTCTTCTCCAAGATTGATTTGCAGTCCGATTATCATTAAGTAAGAGTTAAAGAGGATGACATACCGAAAACAACCTTCCAAATGAGGTTTGGACACTATGAGTTCGTGGTCATGCCTTTCGGAGTGACAAATGCCCCCACTATGTTTATGGACTTAATGAATCGGGTATTTAGGGAGTTCCTTGACAAGTTTATGGTCATCTTCATTGACGACATCCTTATCTACTCGAGAACCCAAGAAGAACATGTCGAACACTTGAAGACAGTCTTGTAAACCCTTTAGCAAAGACAGTTATATGCAAAGTTCTCCAAGTGTGAGTTTTGGTTCGATCGAATATCATTTTTGGGTCATGTTATTTCAAAAGATGGAGTTATGGTACACCCGACAAAGATAGAAGCGGTCAGTAATTGGGGTCAACCAAAGAATGTCAGTGAAGTCAGAAGTTTCCTCGAATTAGCGGGATACTACCAGAAGTTTGTGGAAAACTTCTCAAGGATAGCTTCACCGTTGACGGTTCTTACCAGAAAGAATAAGAAGTTCGAATGGACCGAAGATTGTGAAAAGAGCTTCCTTGAATTAAAGAGGAGACTCACAAGTGCTCCAGTGCTCACCCTTCTATAAAGTAATGAGGGATTTGACATGTATAGTGATGCGTCCAAGATGGGACCCGGAGCAGTACTTATGCAGAAGGGTAAAGTCATTGCTTATGCATCTAGAAAACTCAAGGACTTCTAAAAGAATTACACCACTCATGACCTTGAGTTGGCAGTAGTGGTCTTTGCTCTGAATGTTTGAAGACATTACTTATATGGAGTTCAATGCAAGATTTACACAGATCACCAGAGTCTAAATTATTTCTTCACTCAGAAGGATCTGAATATGCAACAACACAAATGGCTTGAGCTAGTAAAGGACTATAACTGTGAAATCCACTACCATCCTGGAAAGGCAAACAAAGTAGAAGACACGCTGAGTAGAAAATCATGTGTCACTTTGATGTCCCTAGCAACACTATCCCAACCACTAGAAAAAGAGATAATGAATTTTGTGGTTGAGATCATTTTTAGACAGCTCTCCACCTTGACCATAGTACCTACACTGTTTGGGGATATATTAGCAAGACAGGACAAAGATCCTAGCCTCCAAAGGATCAAGCAAGAGATCCAAGAAGGAAAGTATGAAGGATTCCATGACTCTGACAGTGGGGTATTATATTTGGGCGAACGCCTATGTATCCCCAAGGACCCAGACTTAAGAAAAAAGATCCTAGAAGAAGCTCAAGGGACCCTATATTCGATGCATTATGGATCCACCAAGAAGTATCAAGATATGAAAAGGAAATTCTGGTGGCTTGGTATGAAGAGGGATGTGGCTAAGTATGTTAGCACTTGTCTGACATGTCAGAGAGTGAAATCAGAACACCAGAGACCAGGAGGAGTTCTACAGCCTATCCAGATTCTAGAATGGAAGTGGGATGAAATAGCCATGGATTTCATAGTAGGACTTCCCAAAACTGTAGGGTCGATGTTGGCTGGCTAGAGGGGAGTGAATAGCCCTCAATCGTAGTATGGTGGAATTCGATCGTTCTTCTTGCGTTGCTTGTCTACGATTGTTGGTAGCGCAGCGGAATAACAATAATAATGAAAATACTAACAACACATACAAGTATACACAAGATATACGTGATTCGGAACCAAATGGTTCCTACTCTATGGGCGAGCTCACCGAGCTCTAGTTATGAGCACGACACTAACTAACACTCCTTCTCGACAACACATCGAAGGTGGAGAAACCTCTCACAAGCAATTATAACAGTAATATAACAAGATTAAAGCTAATACAAAGACACTAAGAAATACAAGTAAAGAACGCTTTACAACTCTTTGCTTTGAATGCTTTCTTGTTGCTGGCTTTGGTTGGCTCTTGAAGGACTGGAATGCAGCAGCAATTCCCCTTCAAAGTCTCCCTTAAAGTCTTGGCGAAATTCTTCCTCTTGAGCTCCATTTGTAACCTGCATCTAGCTGATTTCGTGCCCATCAGTCGACTGGTCCTATAGTCGTTGTCTCACAACGGCCAGATCCACGTTGGTTAAGTTCCAACGGATCACCCATCAGTCAACTGATGATACCCATCAGTCGAGTGCTGGCGCGAGCACTTGACTGGAAACCATTCTGTGGCTGAAAACACCCCAATTAGTCGACTGATCTCCCTTATCAGTCGGCTGATTGTGTCAATAGTCGACTGTCATCCCTCGGCAGTCGACTGATCAGCCATACCCTGTCCGGCGGTCCCTCGGATGCACCAAGCATACGACTTCGCAATGCCATCCTTCACCGACTCAAGGACCCCAAGCCTAGTGAACTTGCCAAGTTCTCAAGACTTCCCAAATGCACCAAGCGTACAACTTCGCAATGCATTTCTCACCAAGCACCAAGTGCACAACTTCGCAATGCTTTGGACTTTCCCACACCAAGCCCCATACTTGGATTGTCAATGCCAACACCATGTTAGACTTTCCTATGACAATACCAAGTCATAAGTTTTTTCTATCATCAAAATACTGCTTGAGTCAAACTCGAGTCAACCTGGGCCGATTGCACCCACAATCTCCCCCTTTTTGATGATTGACAAAACTATCATCTCAAGTCTACCAATTCTCCCATATTGGCAATTTTCTACTCCAATAAGAATTCCAACGAACCCTAATTGGTAACTTGGTAACTTCTCCCCCTTTTTGACATAACATCAAAAAGGTCTTCAAGGGTGTCAATGTCTCATATCCCAATGAGATATTACAATCTTCCCCTTGGCATGCCCTCAATCTTTCTAGTGATAATCCCATATCTCTTATGAGAGGCGCAATCCCTCAATTTTCCTCCCATGAGGAAATATACACATACATCTTTCCATGATGGATATCTCCCCATAGAGGCTTGCTCCCTTTTGACCATTACACCAACAATGTCTTTGGAAAGCCCCTAAGCCAATAGGAACACAAAAACCATCAAAGTTAAGGCAAAGTTCAACAATGAACTCTCATCCACCTTAAAATTAATACTCTCCCTAAACACTTCTCCTAATCCATATCCAATAGATTTCCACTCTTTCTAATGCTCTCCCAAGCATGTCCTAGGTTTAGGAGTGGATAGGGGACCAAAACCTAGCTGAACATGGGTCTAACCACCAAGGTTTACCCAAAATCAGCAGTATCAGTCGACTCTGTCTACTACCTGTCGACTCCTTCCCACATCAGTCGACTGGCCTTCTGGCAGTCGACTGATAACTGCATTTGCAGTTTTCTGAATTTTAGAAATAAATTTCTAAAATTCATAAGTAAATATACATACATTAATAAATCATGAAATTTTTTACGTATATTACTTATTACAATATACCCACCAATTAACAAGATTGATACAAAGTTCAAAAATTTAGAAAAGTTCAATATTGAGCCCTCTTTGTATCATCCCATTCAATGGTGATAGCTATCAAAAAATAGACTTCACCAAGGTTTTTTCAAAATGTTTTCAAAATGTTTTTAAAACTTTTAATTTCTTTTTCCTAAACATCTCACTTGTATCTAAATGTGCAAAACATATTCAAGGCAAATATTCTAGTGAGATGTGGGCTTCGATTTATTGCTGACTACATAATCAGATCGGACCTCAGATATTATTTAGTACATGCTCTTAATCCCGATATAATAACGGACACATATACTTAGTATTCATCTCTTTGATTTACCAATGGGCGAGATTTATAGATTAAATCGATAGACTCGGTAAGTTGGGAGATGATATTATTTATATGGTGTGTCGTTGATTATAGGAGGAAACTGTGTCCTATATATTAGGATGATGATGTCCCCTTGAGGAGCTCATAAGGTTCATCATGTAAACCCTGCAGGTGGACTTGGTCCGGCATGATGAAAAGGTTGAGTGGTACTACTCAAGGAGTTAGATGTTGAAGGGATTTCCCATGTCGAGTCCGTGAGGGGAAACTTCGCTTCCCCTTCGCGTCGGTTGCTTGACCATGGTGATCCCTTCGATGTCCCCGGATTAAAAAATTTAATCCTAGACAAAAGGGATTCCCAAAGCAACCAAGTCATCATCGTGCTATTCGTTTAGAGAGGTTACTTGAACAAACTAGTTGTTCAAGCGACCTTCCTCTATTCTACGAGTAGCCACGGAATAGACGATGTCCGGATCGCCGGTTTTTGTGTTTATACTCGGGATCCAAGTATTATTTAGCCATTTACAGAAATATAACATGCTTATATTTGTGAAACAAAAACAAGAAATGAATAAAAGAGAAAGAAGAATAGGTATACCTCTTGGTCTTCTAATGTATGACCTTTCTCCTTTTGGACGTCGTGTGGGCGACGATCCACCAAAAGTCGAAGCTCCTAGATCGAAAAACTTCCTTCCTTTCTTTTCCCAAGCAAGAGGAAGAAAAGAAACAATGTTTTTTTCCTTCCAAAACTCAACCAACAAAGAGCTATCCAAGCCCTTGCCGCCGGCCAACTAGAAGGAGAAGGAGATGGTGGAAAACTACCAAGACACAAAGGGAAACCCTATATCTTGTTTCCACCACCTAAGGAGAAGAAGAAGGGGACTTTGGGTGCTGGCCAAGGCTGGAAAAGAGATGGAGAAGGCTGCTGGACCTTGGCCCAAAGAGGAAGAAGAAGAGAGAAATAACCTTCCTTATTTGGTGCCACCCTAGCCTCAAAACCCTAATCCCAATCCTATCTCAAATAGGATTGCTCCTTGCCGCCCAAACCCTAGCTCTCCTCCTATTAATCATGTTATCCACGACCACTCCCCATGGCCTCCTTTTATAGAGTTAGGGATAAGTCATGAATTAATCTCCTCCATTTGTTCTAGGGATTTAATCTCAACCATCGGATCTAGAGATTTAATCTCAACCGTCGGATCTTAGAGATTTGATCTCTACCAATGGATATTAGAGTTTTGTTTCCATCCATTGGATCTAAGCTTCATGAGGTGTTAATAGGCTACATTAGGGACCATGAGGAGGAGTTGGATCTTGGCCACCCATGGATCAAGCCCACATAAAGTCCGATCCACTAATGATGATCCAATCCACTAAAGGTCCATCATTGATCTACCTCACCAACCCCCATATGATAATATGGGATCCATATATTATTTGTACATTTTCTCCCCGTATTTCAGATCTCGAATGTCCGTCGATTAATTAATTTACTGACCATTAATTAATCAACATCTAACTCCTTGAGTAGTACCACTCAACCTTTTCATCATGCCCGACCAAGTCCACCTGCAGGGTTTACATGATGAACCTTATGAGCACCTCAAGGGGACATCATCATCCTAATATATAGGACACGGTTTCCTCCTATAATCAACGGCACACCATATAAATAATATCATCTCCCAACTTACCGAGTCTATCGATTTAATCTATAAATCTCGCCCATTGGTAAATCAAAGAGATGAGTACTAAGTATATGTGCCCGTTATTATATCGGGATTAAGAGCATGTACTAAATAATATCTGAGGTCCGATTTGATTATGTAGTCAGCAATAAATCGAATCACCTCTATGTCGGTCCTGCTCAATACACACAAAGTGCACTAGTGTGATTCTATGGTCAAGACAAACCAATACCAAATCACACTACAACCATTCCGATGGTTTATCCAAAGCCATCTCGGTTGTGAGCCTTTACTTATACTTTCCAAGGGGTCGATAACATGATCTCCTGTGTGACACCACACACCATGTTATCTACAATGTAAAGTATGAGACAATATTGCATAACCATAAAAATATGCAAACAATGATCATGTGATTCTTATTTCAAAATAAAGATGTTCATACAAAAGATAGACTTTTCAGTATACATCCCAATAGATGTTGATTAATTAATGGTCAGTAAATTAATTAATCGACGGACATTCGAGATCTTAAACATGGGGAGAAAATGTACAAATAATATATGGAGCTCATATTATCATATGGGGGTTGGTGAGGTAGATCAATGATGAACCTTTAGTGGATTGGATCATCATTAGTGGATCGGACTTTATGTGGGCTTGATCCATGGGTGGCCAAAACCCAACTCCTCCTCATGGTCCCTAATGTAACCTATTAACACCTCATGAAGCTTAGATCCAATGGATAGAAACAAAAATCTAAGATCCATTGGTAGAGATTAAATCTCTATGATCCGATGGTTGAGATTAAATCTCTAGATTCGACGGTTGAGATTAAATCCCTAGAACCAATGGATGAGATTAATTCATGACTTATCCCTAACTCTATAAAAGGATGGCATGTGAGTTGGCGTGAACTACATTGAAGGAGAGCTAGGGTTTGGGCGGCAAGAAGGAATCCTAGTTGAGATAGGATTAGAATTAGGGTTTGGAGGCAAGGGTGGCACCAAATAAGGAAGGTATTCTTCTCTTCTTCTTCCTCTTTTGGCCAACGTCCAACACCTCTCCAGCCTCTTTTCCAGTCTTATCCGGCGCCCAAAAGCCCCCTTCTCCTTTTCCTTAGGTGGTGGAAACAAGATATAGGGTTTCCCTTGGTGTCTTGGTTGTTTTCCACCATCTTCTCCTTCACCTAGTTGGCCGGCGGCAAGGATAGTTTTAGTTCCTTGTTGGTTGTTTCTAGTGAGGAGAAAAACATTGTTTCTATTCTTCCTCTTGCTTTGGAAGATCAAGGAAGGAAGATTTGCGATCTAGGAGCTTCGACTTTTTGTGGATCATCGCCCACACGACGTCCAAAAGGAGGAAGGTCATACATTAGAAGATCGAGAGGTATACCTATTCTACTTTCTTCTTTTGTTTGTTGCTTGTTTTTGTTTTTCAATTATAAGAATGTTATAAATCTATAAATGGATAAATAAACCTTGGATCCTGAGCATAAATACAAAAACCGGCGATCTGGACATCGTCTATTCCGCGGCTACTCATAGAATAGAGGATGGTCGCTTGAACAACTAGTTTGTTCAAGCGACCTCTCTAAACGAATAGCACGATGATGACTTGGTGGTTTGGGCAATTCTCTTTTGTCTAGGATTAAATTTTTTTAATCCTGGGACATCGAAGGGATCGCCATGGTCAAGCTACCGAGGTGAAGTGAGAAGCGAAGTTTCCCCTCACGGACTCGATAAGCAAAAACCTTCAATTGGTATCAGAGCCAAGGTTTTCGGTATTGTGTATTTAGGATTCGATTAATTTTTATGCTCTTTTCATATATTATATGTGTTGGATAATAGTAGGATATGCGTAGTTTAACTCTTTGGTTGCAGGCATAAGATCCGACTATTATGGTCATATGTGTGTATGTGATTGTATGTGTATATTTTGTTGAATCCTCGGGGTTGACGAGGCTAGTATTTGATTTTTTGTAAATTAGATACGGCATTGTTTAGCCACTCTTTATTTTATTTTACTTTCGATCTAGATTTCATGTACACTCCCTCGTGGATTATAGGATCGATGGATGTAAACTAAAATAGGTTTTAGTCTCGGCTCGGATCTCTGGATGGCTCGTACATGGCGTAGGAGGAGCGGACGAGATGGCATTGCGACGGGAGACATATTGAAGACAAAAGCCATAATAAACAATGTCGTATCTTTAGTTGGAAAATAATTTATTTTTCATATTTATTGCTTTTTGTTTGATATGCATGTCGTAGGCTAGGAAAATTCCTCAATTTCAAATTACTAAGTGGGAGAGGAAAATTTTTATAAATTCTCACGACCTCCATTACGATTTGACATGTGATGCAAGCAAACTTGCGCGTCGACTCTGAGTGCCTTCCTCCCCATCGGATGAGTTTGTTTGCGGATCACAAGGTCAAATATAGTTATAGGGAGTTATTAAGGAGCGTGTGCACTTCCCCATCGTAAGGCACATAACCCGAGATAATTACCTTGGTACCAAATAATGATGAACACTTAGATACAAATATAAGTATCCTCCCCATCGGAGTCACTGCTTTTATTTGTAGGGCCGAAGAGAAACCAACTATTAATTTTACTTATCATAAAGTTAGGTTGACAAGATAGTAAAATTAATGTGTAAAACCTCCTCTTACAAATGTAGAATTCATATACGTCCACACGATCGTGGCATGTGATATTCTCGGTGTTTAGAGGTGTTGGTTGATTTTAAAATTTTATTGTTTGAGGAATCAATAATTTTTTGAAATCTACAGTAATGATCTATGTGATTCTTAGGATTTTCAAAATTAACTTTCAGTCCACTTGCTATGATACTAAAGGAAAATAAACTTACTGTACATAATTATGATGATTGGAAAAGAATCTAGATATTGTCTTATCTGCTAAAGAGTACAAGTATGCACTCTTCGAAGAGTGTCCTCGAGCCATGGTTGCTCAGAAGGATTCTACTTCTAAGCCGAAAGGCAAGAAGAAGAAGAAACAAGGTGGAGCAAAGCTGGTGGGAGGATCTCAAGGAGGAGTGAAAAAACCGAAAGGCAAGTACTTCATTTGCAAGCAGGATGGACATTGGAAGAAGGATTGTCCCAATCCAAAGTAGAACAAAGATATATCCTTTGGTCTAGTCGTTGAAACATGGCTAGCGGTATTATCTACCGGCACCTGGTGTGTAGATACGGGAGCTACTGATCATGTCTGCAATACTTTGCAGAGGTTCCAGAAAACCCGACGACTAGTTAAAGGGGAGAATACTGTTTTCTTGGGAAATGCCATAATCGTGGTGGCTATTGCAGTGGGAGAAGTTTTATTTATCTTTTGAGAAAAATAAAACATTGGTTCTGAAAAATTCCCTTTATGTACCTTTATTTAGAAAGAATTTAATTTCAGTTTCTAAATTGGTTATGGATGGATATTCTATTTCCTTTAATAACAGAGTTGTTATAAAAAGGAATAGGGAGAATATCTGTTCAGGTACATTGATAGAAAATTTGTATACACTTGAACCAAAATCTCCCACGATGCAAATTAAAGTTAATAACTCATCTTCTAATTCCAATAAGAGAAAAGAACCTTCGAAGATGAACCAAACATATCTTTGGCATCTTAGGCTTGGTCATATTAATTAAGCAGAATTCAAAGGTTGATAGCTGATGGACCTTTTGGGTTCATCAGTGGTGGAGGATCTCCCAACCTGCGAATCCTACTTGGAAGGTAAGATGACCAAGAGGCCTTTTAAGGCCAAGGGGTATAGAGCCAAAGATGTGTTAGAAATGGTTCATTCTGATTTGTGTGGTCCTATGACTATCCAGGCAAGAGGTGGTCTTGAATATTTTGTCTCTTTCATAGATGATTATTCAAGATATGGATGACACTACGATCTGATCGTGGTGGTGAGTACCTCTTGGGAGAGTTTAGGAACTACTTATTAGAGGATGGGAATCAATCCTAATTGACTGCACCTGGCACACCCCAGCAGAATGGTGTAGCAGAGCGAAGGAATATGACTCTTATGGAGATGGTTAGATCGATGATGAGTTATTCTGACTTGCCAGATTCGTTCTGGGGATATGCTCTAGATATGGCGGTGTACATTCTGAACTTGGTTCCATCTAAATCAGTGCCTTCTACTCCCACAGAATTGTGGACTGGGCGAAAGCCTAGTCTAGGAAATATTCAGATATGGGGGAGTCCAGCACATGTTCTGAAGGCAGATACTGGTAAGTTGGAACCTCGTACAAAAGTACGCATGTTTGTTGGCTATCCTTGAGGAATGAAGGGTGGTTTGTTTTATAGTCCTAGAGATCAGAGGGTGATCGTTAGCATGAACACTAGATTTCTAGAGGAAGACTATGTGATGAGCCACCAGCCCAGGAGTAAAATTGTTCTGGAGGAGTTAAAAGGGAAAGTCACTTCTTTAGTACCAACGGTACAAGAGGATATACTACATATCACTGCACAACATGTCACAGAGGATACACAGGTGATACCTCGTCATAGTGGGAGGGTTGTGAGACAGCCTGATAGATTCATGTTCTTGGGTGAATCTTCTGATTTGGTCCCTAGCGAACATGAACCTGATCCCTGGACATATGACGAGGGAATCCAAGATAAAGATATAGTATCTTAGTAAAGAGCATCTTGTATGTAAGCTTAATCGGTCCATTTATGGATTGAAGCAAGCTTCAAGGTCTTAGAACATCCTTTTTGATGAGCTAATCCAGTCATATGGATTTATTCAAAGTCTGGATGAGTCTTGTGTATACAAGAGATGTGACAGAAACGTAATGGTATTTCTTGTACTATACGTAGATAACATATTGGTGATTGGCAACAATATCAAGGTGTTACCGGACGTAAGGGTATGATTGTCTAAACAATTTGATATGAAGGACTTGGGAGAGGTAGGACACATCCTTGGGATCAAAGTTATAAGGGATCGCAGGAAAAGGATGTTGTGCTTATCCCAAGCTTCATACATAGACACAATTATGGATCGTTTTAGCATGCAGAACTCCAAGAAGGGTTTTCTACCTTTCAGGCATGGAGTTCCTTTATCTAAGGAGATGTGTCCTAGAATATCTGAGGAGATAGAGGAAATGAAGGCGGTTCCTTATGCTTCGGCAGTAGGAAGCCTCATGTATGCAATGTTATGTACGAGACCAGATATCTGTTATGCCGTGGGCATGGTCAGTAGATATCAGAGTAATCCAGGACAGGGATATTGGACTGCGGTAAAGCATATATTGAAGTATCTGAGAAGGACTAGGAATTATATGCTAGTTTACCGGGCAGACCAATTACTCCCTATGGGTTATATGGATTGCGACTTCCAATCAGATAGGGATAACAGTAAGTCTACCTCAGGTTTTGTGTTTACTTTGGGAGGTGGAGCCATTGTATGGAAGAGTGTCCAGCAGAAATGCATGGCGAACTCCACCATGGAAGCTAAGTATATGGCAGCCTCTGAGGCGGCCAAAGAAGTTGTATGGCTCAGGAACTTCCTGATGGACTTGGATGTGATTCCAGGTTTGCCCAGAACTATCACAATTTATTGTGATAATAGTGGTGCAGTTGCAAACTCGAAGGAACCATAAGCCCATAAGGCTAGTAAACACATAGAGCGCAAGTACCACCTGATATGAGAAATCGTAAAGAGAGGAGAAGTTACTGTGGCCAAGATTGCATCGGAGGATAACCTGGCAGATCCTTTCACTAAGGTCCTTCTGGCGAGAGCTTTTGATTGGCATGTGGAGGGAATGGGGATCAGATGTATGGCAGTTTGAGGACAACATAGTCTTTTAGTATAAGTGGGAGATTGTAGGGATGTATACTGAAAAGTCTATCTTTTGTATGAACATCATTATTTTGAAATAAGAATCACATGATCATTGTTTGCATATTTTTATGGTTATGCAATATTGACTCTTACTTTACATTGTAGAGAACATGGTGTGTGATGTCACAGGAGATCATGTTATCGACCCCTTGAAAAGTATAAGTAAAGGCTCACAACCGAGATGGCTTTGGACAAACTATCGGAATGGTTGTAGTGTGATTTGGTATTGGTTTTTCTTGACCATAGAATCACACTAGTGCACTTTGTGTGTATTGAGCTGGACCGACTTAGAGGTGATTCGATTTATTGCTGACTACATAATCGGATAGGACCTCAGATATTATTTAGTATATGCTCTTAATCCCGATATAATAACGGACACATATACATAGTATTCATCTCTTTGATTTACCAATGGGTGAGATTTATATATTAAATTGATGGCCTCGGTAAGTTGGGAGATGATATTATTTATATGGTGTGCCATTGATTATAGGAGGAAACCGTGTCCTATGTATTAGGATGATAATGTCCCCTTGAGGAGCTCATAACGTTCATCATGTAAACCCTGCAGGTGGACTTGGTCCGACATGATGAAAAGGTTGAGTGGTAATACTCAAGGAGTTAGATGTTGATTAATTAATGGTCAGTAAATTAATTAATCAATGGACATTCGAGATCTTAAACACGGGGAGAAAATGTACAAATAATATATGGAGCCCATATTATCATATGGGGGTTGGTGAGGTAGATCAATGATCAACCTTTAGTGGATTGGATCATCATTAGTGGATCGGACTTTATGTGGGCTTGATCCATGGGTGGCCAAGACCCAACTTCTCCTCATGGTCTCTAATGTAGCCTATTAACACCTCATGATGCTTAGATCCAATGGATAGAAACAAAACTCTAAGATCCATTGGTAGAGATTAAATCTATAAGATCCGACGGTTGAGATTAAATCTCTAGATCCGACGGTTGAGATTAAATCCCTAGAACCAATGGATGAGATTAATTCATGACTTATCCCTAACTCTATAAAAGGATGGCATGGGAGTTGGCGTGAACTACATTGAAGGAGAGCTAGGGTTTGGCCGGCAAGAAGGAATCCTAGTTGAGATAGGATTTGGATTAGGGTTTGGAGGCAAGGGTGGCACCAAATAAGGAAGGTATTCTTCTCTTCTTCTTCCTCTTTTGGCCAACATCCAACACCTCTCCAGCCTCTTTTCCAGCCTTGGACGGTGCCCAAAATCCCCCTTCTCCTTCTCCTTAGATGGTGGAAACAAGATATAGGGCTTCCCTTGGTATCTTGGTTGTTTTCCACCATCTTCTCCTTCACCTAGTTGGCCGGCGGCAAGGATAGTTTTAGTTCCTTGTCAGTTGTTTCTAGTGAGGAGAAAAACCTTGTTTCTATTCTTTCTCTTGCTTTGAAAGAGAAAGGAAGGAAGATTTGCGATCTAGGAGCTTCGACTTTTGGTGGATCGTCGCCCACACGACGTCCAAAAGGGGAAAGGTCATACATTAGAAGATCGAGAGGTATACCTATTCTACTTTCTTCTTTTGTTTGTTGCTTGTTTTTGTTTTTCAATTATAAGCATGTTATAAATCTGTAAATGACTAAATAAACCTTTGATCCCGAGCATAAACACAAAAATCGATGATTCGGACATCGTCTATTCCGCGGCTACTCGTAGAATAGAGGATGGTTGCTTGAACAACTAGTTTGTTCAAGTGACCTCTCTAAACGAATAGCA
This sequence comes from Wurfbainia villosa, assembly GCA_025175895.1. Lineage (NCBI taxonomy): Eukaryota > Viridiplantae > Streptophyta > Magnoliopsida > Zingiberales > Zingiberaceae > Wurfbainia > Wurfbainia villosa. The sequence goes on along the minus strand of CM046002.1, from coordinate 26,639,492 downwards.
CAACGATGACTTGGTGGTTTGGGTATTCCCTTTTGTCTAGGATTAAATTTTTTTAATCTGGGGACATCGAAGGGATTGCCATGGTCAAGCTACTGAGGTGAAGTGGAAGCTAAGTTTCTCCTCACGGACTCGATAAGCAAAAACCTTCAGTCTTGGTCGGATCATCGCCTAAGAACGTCCCCACACAGAGGACACGACCTTACTTGTGCTCACTCACACGAGCTTACCTCAACATTTACCTTGTAGCTTCTACTTCTGGTCTTCCACCTGATTCCTTCGGCTCCCTCCGAAGTCATCCTAGTGTCGCCCGACCACCACGGCTCCCTCCAGGTGTCGCTGACCTTCAGCTCTAATGCTAACATATTATCACTGCAGAAAGTTCTAAAGCTAGAGCTGAAGGTCAGTGATAATATGTTAATACCAATGGACTCTAACCATGCAGTGATAATATGTCCAAAAGTCATATGAACTTTCCCTTGTACAGGAGATATGAAATGGACAATGCAATGAAAAATGTTCAATCCAATGTTCACGTCTAATCGATGGTGCATGGCATACATGAGAAAGAGATGGGGAGGCCAGATCTTGGCCTGACCCTGAGTCACAATCGGAAGGAAGCACCCAACAATGACTTTGTAAAGAACATTGTCATGTGTAGATAATTCATTGATAGGGAAGAGGTTTTGAGCTTGTGGGCGAGGATGACGGAAGAAGTGCTCATGCATGGAATCTAATGAGATGTGGTCAAAAGGATCAGGAAGAGGTGCATCAAAGTAGGATAAAAAATGAAGGTGTCATATGATGCCCTACACTCCAGAAACTCCTGCAAGATCGCAGGAGTGAACTCCAGGTCGCGTTTTGCAACACGAGTGGTGTAGGTAGGGCTATCGTCTACCTTCCTCAAGTTTTGATAAAATTCCTTGAGGGGGTCATCATTGATAGCATGATTGCAAAGGGAGATCTTCATCAGCTGATAATGCAGTAAGATCTCAATGACGTCGCCATAGTAGTATCTAAAGAATCGCTCATCAATGTACCTAACCACCATCGGTTGGTACAAACGCGATGCACCCTCATTTGGGTCATTCCTACGTTGTCTTCTACATGATTATATGATGAATGCAATGTGATGACACAAATACCATGATTAGATCAAAATGTGGTGTAAAAAAAATTAGGGTTTAAGGGTTTAGAGGTATACTTTGGTGACATTACTAGACTGATGGTTGTGAGGGCCTAACTGGGTAGCCTACTTGACGGAGAGAACGCCGAAAGATCGCCGGAAAGAGGATCTCACCGGAACCCTAGTGCTGGAGAAAAAATAAGGGCTATGAGACGCCATTTTAGCTATAGAGCGATCAGAAACATGAATGGCAGAGATAGCTTCCAAACCTAAAGGCTTTTGGTCGCCGACGTGGATGCGAGAAGGTTGGTCGGAGAGGATTGGCAGAAATCGGAAAGGAGAAATCGCACGAAGGGAGCGTGAAGATGTCGAACCCAAGAGGTTCGGCGTTATAAAATTACGACATCAGTTTACTGATGTGTGACATCAGTCGACTGATAGCGGGTTAGTGAACGGTTCACCGAACCGGCAATCGATTACTCTGGCTCGGCATTAGACTGTCGAACATTCTGTGAGCTACGATATATCGGATCGTGATGTGACGCACTCATTTGCTCTTCTACCCCGATGACGTTCCAACTCAATCGATGTGGATGTCGATCGGTGATGGACAAATCAATCGAGTCCTAAAAGCAGCACTCGACTGTTGGGCTCGCGGTATCATTACTCTGATGTTATCGATCGATATATCAGGATTTTCAAATTAAGTGAATTTCAATTTCTTCACTCAATTTGTTTCATTTTACCATGTTTATTCATGTATATCGAATATATTAGTGTTATGCTTATGTTCATGTATTTGTTAATGTATTTTGGTATTTTATTTCATTTTCATAAGCATTAGCATCCAATAGTTTCAAATCCTAGCATCTCACCCTTTCTAAGTGTTGAAATACACAATCAAGGTGAATGATCTATTTTGTGAGATGCAATACACCATAAACATTCCTTCCATGCAAACATATGATAAAACACATGAAGCATGGTAAGTATGAGACATCAAGATGTGTAGTACTTGAGTATCAATCTTAAATGTAATTTCTAAGCCTTAAGACAATTTTCTTGATACACTAATTCCCAAAGTGTTCCAAAACCCCAAATTGCACACCAATACCTCTAATTCTACATGTGCCAAGTTTAATCAATTTTTCACAATTCTCAAGGCTTATTAGCACATCCTAAAATCCTTTAGGATTAAAATTCAAAAATATTTTCAAGGTATCACATAACCTTGAAAAAGCTATAAAGTGTTAACTTTACAATGGTTAGGTTAACTACCCACCAATTCAAGTTAACACCTCCAACCCACTTAGCGTGATGGAATCACGCTTCTTGGAACCCAATACTTGTTTGAGCTCCTTGGGTTAACTAGGTATTCCTTAGGGATATCTTCCCTAGATACCTTCCTAATGACCCTCCTAGGCTTAGGAGCCTTAGTCATTTGGGTCCTATCATAGTTAACCTTAAGGATTGCCTCCCTAGTAACCTTCTTAATGGTCTTCCTTGGTTTCATAGAAACCTTGGCCACTAGACACTTGCCTTGGTTAACCTTAGGAATAGATTCCCTAGTAACCATGGCCTTCCTAGACCTAGGTTGTGTTCCATAATCGAATGGAACACTATGGTAGGTCTCCTTAGGCTTAGGTTTGTGACCCAAACCTTTTTTACCTTTGGATGACTCTTGTCTTCTAAACCCTAGGTTTTGACTTATAGACCCTAGAGTTTGACCATTTGACCTTTGCATTTGATTTGTCATTTTTGCAATGGTCTTTTCAAGTTTCTCAAGCCTTGATCTCAAGGCTTGATTTTCCTTTTCTAATTGCCCAATTTTTTATTTTTCATTATCTCTTGAGATATTCTTATTTCTAGGCATGTGTCTAGTCCATTTAGGATTGATGCCTAGGTGATTTTCTATTTTCCTAATAGATTCCTTAGGTAATGTTTTTCTAGAGACATTAGTCCCAAATTTCTCCTTATTTTTAACCTTATAGGTCTTAGCCCCTAAGCAATAAAATTTATTATTCTTAGCATGCTCTTTATAAAACATAGAGAAATTACTTCTAGCATGCTTGTTCTTATTACTTAAAGAATGAACATTGTTTAAATGTACCTTAGGGTTTGCCTTAAAGGCTCCCCCTACATTTGATCCTCCTTCTTGAACTCTCTTCTTCCCCTTAGGGAATTGACTTCGGTAGTGCCATTTTTGGTGACACTTGAAGCATACCACATGCTCCTTGTTCTTAGGAATGGTGACTCCGGTATCCTTGGCCTTTACTTGAGATTTCGGTGTCGGTAGACTTTTCTTGACTTTCCTAGGGCACTTGCTCTTATAGTGCCCATATTCACTACACTCAAAACACATAATATGATTTTTATTTTGAATTGATGTGCTTGAGTTACCTAGGTTAATGGTGATGGTTTGGGCATCTTCATCTCCTCGACCGGAGGTGAATGCTTCCTCTTGATCATGTTCCTAAGTAGAAATTTTCTCCTCCTCCTCAATCCTAGAGGTGGAGGTCTCTTCTTCTTCTTGCTCCTCGGATGTCGACTCCCTTTCAATCTCCAAATCCTCACTTTCTTGTGAGGAAGATGAACTCGCTTCATCAGCCTCTTCCTCTTCTTGAGTCGATGAACATTCTTTGGCTTCTTGTAATTGTTCCTCGCTTGAAGCCGGTGATGATCCTTCATGAAGCTTTGCCAATTTGCTCCAAAGCTCCTTGGCATCTTGATATTCACCTAGCCTAGACAAAATGTCATTAGGTATCAAATCTTCTAAAAGCTTTGTTACCTTGACTTCAGTTTTGAACTTTAGGCGTTGCTCTTGGGTCCACTTCTTCAACTTCAAGACATTTCTCTTCTTATCTCTAGGAGGTTCAAAGCCTTCCATGATGATGAACAAATCTTCTATGTCCATCATCAAGAATGTCTCCATTCTTGCCCTCCATGCCGGAAAATCCTCTTGGTCGTATGGTGGTTGTGTGTTGATGTCCCATCCAAGTCATTCTTCGAATTCCATCTTATTCCTCAAGCGGTTTTTCTCCCAGCGGTTAGTCCATAGAAGAGCCCCGAGCTCTGATACCAATTGTAGAAGATTCGTTGACCGCTAAAGGGGGGTGAATAGCTTGTTTCCGTTGCTCGATGGAATTCGTTTGTGCTTGTCTCTACAATCTTTGTTAGCGTAGCAGAATATATATAATAGCAATAACAAAAACTAAGACAAACACAAGTACACAAGGATGTAACGTGGTTCAGAATCGAAAGGTTCCTATCCACGGATCGATCTCTAAAGAGCTCTAACGATGCCAATCACACACCACTAATAAACACTCCTTCTCGACACAAGTCGGAGGCGGAGAAACCCCTTACAATGATTACACTAACTAATACGAAAGATACAAGCTAATACAAGTATGAAATATAATGCAAGTAAAGAAAAAAAATACTTTACAAGAGCACTTTGGTTGCTTGATCTTTGATTGCCTTGGACTAGCCTTGAAGACCCTAATTTGCAACAGAAAATCGCTCCAATTCACCCAAGAAAACCGATGCCAAAAACCCTCTTCCGAGCTGCTTTTATAACCTAAAATAGGGCTAGATTTTCGCCTATCAGTTGATTGGTCAGGACCATCAGTCAATTGATGAAACTGTTGCTGTGACACAACGATGCAATCCACGCAGGAAAAATCCAACATATAGGACATCAGTCGACTGATCATGTCCATCAATCGACTGATCGAGCCTTCACTCGACTGCTAACCCCAGCAGTCGAGTCAGACTACATTCTGTGCCCAAATACCTAGCACCAGTCGACTGATCACAAGATCAGTCGACTGATCGGTCCAGCAGTCGACTGCCCACCTCTGACAATCAACTGCTAGGGCACTCCCCACAGTCAAACCCTAGTTGACTCACACCAGTCGACTACCACATGGTCCCAGTCGACTGATACACCTCAAACATGAGATTTTTAACCTAAAAATGAGATTTAACTCAAGTATGATGCCCCCATACTTGCTAGACCACCCGTAGCCTAGACCTAAGCCTTCTAGCTACCTCCGTCAGCCTCGCGCCCATTGGATCCCTCCAAGTCATCCATGACTTATTCATCCATACGCTAGCTTTCAGGTGCTTCCATCGGCTATGTCATGCTAATGGTGTCTACACCGCCAAGGCACATTGGACTTACGCTGCCAAGACTCCGCTTGGACTTTACGTCGCCAACCATTGGACTTATGCTGCCAAGACTTCACCCTTGGACTTTACGAATGCCAAGTACTCATGACTTGAACTTTCACCGCCAAGACTACACTCTTGGACTTACGTGGCCAAGACTACACCCTTGGACTTTCCAACTGCCAAGACTCAAGTTTGGACTTTCGCTTGCCAACCCATATTAGACTTTCAATGCCAAGACCCATGCTTGGACTTTCCTTGACATGGTCAACCCCAGTCAACCATCAAAATCCCCCTCGAGTCAAACTCGAGTCCAGTCAATCATAACCCTGGTCGATTACACCAACAATCTCCCCAAAATATTATCAGACATTAATGTCAAACATCAAAACATCACTCAAGTCAAAATCGAGTCGGGTCAATTGTGACCTGGGCCGATAGCACCAACAAACCTTTCTTGCCCTTGGGTGGACCTTGCGTCCTAGACCCTAGGCTTTGACTCCTAGACCCTAAATTTTGACTATTTGACCCTTGCATTTGATTTTTCATCTTTCTAAGGGTCTTTTCAAATTTCTCAAGCCTTGACCTCAAGGTTTGATTTTCTAATTCTAATTTTCTTAATTTTGATTTTTCATTAATCTTTTGGGAAAGATTCTTCCTAGGCATATGCCTATGGTTCATGGGATTAATGCCTAGGTGATCCTCTACCTTCCAATTGACTCCCTAGGTAGAGTTGGTCTAGTGTTGTTGTTTCTAGATTTGTCCTTAGGTAAAGTAAGTCTAGTATTATCCTTAGACCCAAAATTACAACTCTTAGCACCTAAATAATAGAATTTATTATTTCTAGCATGTGCTTCCTTTCATGAACAATAGCGAGATTACTCCTAGCATGCTTATTTTTATCATGAAAACTAGTAGGTGCATAACTAAAATATACCTTAGGGTTTGCTTTAGAAGCTCCACCTACATGTGATGCTCCTTCTTGTACCTTATTTCTTCCCCTAGGGCATTGACTCCTTTAATGGCCCCTTTGATTGCACTTGAAGAAAATTACATGCTCCTTGCTTTTCCTAGTCGGGACACCGGCATCCTTGCCCTTTGGTGCCGGTTGAGCCTTCTTGACCTTCTTAGGGCACTTGCTCTTATAGTGCCCATATTTCCGACACACAAAAAACATAATATGATTTTTATTATTTATTAAGGTGCTTGAGTTACCTAGATCAATGGTGGTGGAAGGCTCTTGATCTTTTTCGTCACTTCTTCAGGAGGTGGAGGCTACTTCTTGATTTTGCTCCGGAGTGGAAATTCTCCCCCCCCCCCCCCTCTTCAATCCTAGAGGTGGAGGCTTTTTCCACTTCTTCCTCAGATGTCGATTCCTTCTCAACCTCCGAATCCTCACTTTCTTGTGAGGAGGAGCTTTCCTCTTCAGGCTCTCTCTACTTGAGCCACAGATGGTTCTTCATGGAGCATGACCAACTTGTCCAAAGCTCCTTGGCATCCTTACAATCTCCTAATCTACATAATATATCATTAGGAATTACATTAACTAATATACCCATTACCTTATTTTTTATGTTGAAGTATCGGATTTGCTCCTCGCTCCACTTCTTCTTCTTGAGTATTTTTCCATTCTTATCCTTAGGAGCATCGAAACCTAATACAACACTAATCCAATTGTCGTAATTACACATAAGGTAATACATCATTCTACCTTTCCAATATGCAAAATCTTTGCAGTTGAAGGAAGGAAGAATGTTAATATCATCACCAAATTTCTCGTGAAGATCCATCTTCTCCTCTAGCACTTTTGCTCCTGGTTGTTAATCCGTAGAAGAGCTCCTAGCTCTGATACCAATTGTAGGAACTTCAGTGAGCTCTAGAGGGGGGTGAATGGCGGGCGCATTAATTCGTCGATGATGGAAATCGTTCGCATTTGTCTACAAAGCTTGTTATGCATAGTGGAAATAATAATAATGCAATACAAAATGTGACAAACACAAACACACAATAAACACAAGCGATATACATGGTTCGAAACCTTAGGGTTCTTACTCCATGGGGCAAGCTTGACAAACACTAGTGATGTACACACCACTAATAAATCTCCTTCTCGACAATAAGTCGGAGATGGAGAAATCTCGTACAAGAGTTTTCAACAATAAATAAGATAACACAAGCAAATACAAATAAACTACACAAATACAAGTAAAGCAAACTTTAATAATGTGTTTTTGAATGTTTTCTTGTTAATCTCCTTGGACTAGCCTTGAAAGACTGGAAAGCAATAACTATCCCCTTCAAATCGCCCAAGAAAATCACTACCGAAATCCTCTCCGTCGAGCTCCTTTTAAGCCTCCGCACAACCTAGATTTCTGCCTGGTAGTCGACTGCCAAAAGGCCCCACTAAACTCCCAATAGTGTTTTTGTCTCACAACGGACTTGATCCACATTGGCATTCAAGCCAACGAATACACTGGCAATCGATTGCTCAAGCCCGTAGCCGATTACTTAGTCGGCTACCGAGCGTTCTGCCTTCGCGACCAATACCACCAGCAGTCGACTACCCTCCATGGCAGTCGACTACTCATGGCCAGTCAACTGCCCATAATGGCAGTCGACTATCAAGGCTATTTGTCACAGTCGAATGTCAGTCGACTCATGACAGTCCACTGATCATAATCCCAGTCGACTGCTCAATGTCGACTCGGCTGCCAAGTGTCAAACACTTAACCAGTCAAATGGTTCATAACCACAATCGACTACTACACCTCAACTATGAGTTTTACCTTAAGTATCATGACCTCATACTTGCTAGACCACCCTTAGCCTAGACCTAAACCTTCTAGCCACTTCCATCAGCCTCACGCTTATTGGATCCCTCCAAGTCATCCATGACTTGTTCATCCATACAGCTAGCCTTCAAGTGCTTCCATCGGCTATTGTTATGCTAAGATGATCTACACCTCTAAGGCACATTAGGCTTACGCTGCCAAGACACACACTTGGACTTTACGCCGCCAATTATTGGACTTAAGCTGCCAAGACTCCACCCTTGGACTTTACGCTGCCAATATCAACCCTTGGACTTCCCAATTGCCAAGTACCCATGACTTAGACTTTCACCGCCAAGACTACACACTTGGACTTACATGGACAAGACTACACCCTTGGACTTTCCATGCCAACCCATGTTGGACTTTACAATTGCCAAAACTCAAGCTTGGACTTTCCCTTGCCAAGACCCATGCTTGGACTTTCCATGCCAAGTACTCAAGACTTGGACTTTACCATTGCTAAGACCCATGCTTGGACTTTCCATGCCAAGTGTCCCACTTGGACTTCTCTATCATATGGTCAACCTCACATCAACCATATAGTCAACCCATTGTAAAACAATGATCAACTCATCATCAAACATCAAAACACCACTCTAGTCAAACTCGAGTCTAGTCAATCGTGACCTGGGTCAATTGCACCAACACTACCAACTTGTGGGAAACCTAGAAATTGGTTGTGAGGATTTTTTTCATTGTCCCATTTTATTGCCAGGTCGATAGATCAAGGGTTACTCTTCTTTCAGATTCTGAGGAAAGCTACTCGATTTCAGTGGAATGAACAGTGTGAGCAAGCCTTCCAAGATCTGAAGCAGTATTTTGTAGAACTCCCATTGTTAGCTAAATCTGTGTCTGGAGAATCGCTGTGGGTATATCTAGCCATATCTGAAATATCTATTAGTTCAGTTTTGTTACGCCAAGAATGTGCAAAACTATAACCTTTCTATTATACCAACCACATATTGAAGGGGGCTAAGTTGAGATACATTAAATTAGAGAAGTTAGCATATATACTCATCCTAACTGCTCGCAAATTGAGACCATTTTTCTTTGCCCATCCAGTGAATGTGCTGACAAATAGTGAGTTGGGTCGAATAGTCACCAAACCAAACTCTTCAGGGAGGCTAGCCAAGTGGGTGGTGGAACTAAGCGAATATAATATTCATTATCATCCCCGAACTGCAATCAAGGCTCAAATGTCAGTCGATTTCCTAGCTGAAGTACCGAGGGTTCTGGACAATAGTTCGGCAAAAGAAGAAAAGGGAAAAAGTGTCTGGAACATCTTTGTAGATGGATCTTTTGGGCTTGAGGAAGTGGAGCCGGAGTGGTACTTATATCTCCTTCCAATGAAGAAACTCGTATAGCCATTCGCTTGGGATATAAGGCATCCAATAATGAGGTGGAGTATGAAGCTATTTTGGCTAGATTACAGGCAGCTCAGACAGTGGGAGCCACTTCAATCATAATTCATTCAAATTCTCAATTGGTTGTGTCACAACTTCAGGGTGCTTTTGCCATTAGAGAGGATAGATTGCATAAATACTTTGCAACTTTTGAAAAAGGAAAGACGCATTTCTAGGAAGTCATCCTGCAATAAATTCCTAGGGAGGAGAACCAACAGCCAGACAAATTGGCATGGTTAGCTAGTAGTTTAGAAGGATGGTGGACTCAAGACTCTATTTTCGTTAAAGTCTCTCATTCTTTGGCGGTGTATAATTTAGAAGACGGGGCGTGAGAAGATGACAGTACCTACGACTGGAGAAGTGACATCATGGCTTATTTGCAACATGGAGACATTCCCTCCGAAGAGAGGGCACCCTCAGCTTTGGTGAAAAGAGTGAAACGGTTTGTAATTATTGATGTAACTCTGTATAAGACATCTTTTGGCCAATCTTTACTAAAATGTCTTGGGAAAGAAGATGCCGAGTGGGTGCTTAGAGAAATACATGAAGGATGCTGCAGCAATCACCTGGGAGGAAGGGCATTAACTCAGAAAGTACTGTTAGCTAGATTCTTTTGGCCCACTCTTCATCAAGATGCAACACATCTAGTGCAGACTTGTCCAGCCTGTCAAAAGCATAGCAATCGGTCAGAGCGGCCTGCAAAGCTAATGAAGGTTGTGGTCTCTTCCTGCCCCTTTGATCAATGGGGAGTGGATATAGTTGGCCCAATGCCCATAGCCCCTTTACAAAAGAAATTCTTACTGGTGGCAGTAGATTACTTTTCCAAATGGGTGGAAGCTGAACCTCTAGCTAAGATTACATAAAATGCGGTAATATAGTTCCTTTGGAAGAATATTATTTATCGATATGGAGTTCCTCAAAGGTTGGTTAGTGACAATGATGGGCATCAGTTACAGGGTGTTGGTGCAGGGGCACCTAAGTCGAACCTGTATTTTGATTATGGCAAAAGACGCAAAGTCAAGGATATATCATTATCTTATGAGCTGAATCAAGTGTGCAGAAAAGTGCTAAAGATGGAGCTGAAGGCTAGCGACACCCGGAGGAAGCCGCGGTGGTCGGGTGACACTCAAGTGACTTCTGAGGGAGCTGAAGGAATCGAGTGAAAGGCCGGAAGCAAAAGCAACACAGTAAGTATCGAGGTAAGCTCGTGTGTGCGAGCGTAAGTGAGGTCGTATCCTCTTTACAAGGATGATCTTAAGCATAGATCCGACCAAAGACATCCTATAGATGTTCTAGGTCGAGATCGGATGGTCGACAACCATCAAAATTATGTTTTTGTTAGGCTAACTTTGACTTGCAACAAGCATCGCTGATCGCCACTTGGAGGACTCATTGCCGTCAATCGGGCCGATCGCCGAGGTCGGACTGATCGGCGATCGCCGCATCACGATCGATGATGACCAGTCAAGGCTTATCACCTCTTTTCAAGGAGGTTTTGTGCCCATTTGTGATTGGTTGAAGACCCATTCGATGAGAGGTCAAAGGCTATAAAAGGAGGGCTTGTCCTAGGTTTTTCATCAATTCAAAAGCTTCCAAGTGCTTCTGATACGCTACGAGTCTCCGACATCCCTACGACGAAGCGCTGCCGAGATGACGACTCAAGCTCCTAGATTCAAGTCTTCAAAAGTCGTCGGTATAAGATTTAATTTTATAAGTTGTTCTTATTTCGAGCTTTAAATCATATCAAGGAGAGGGGGAGTGTCTCTCTACCTTGAGTATTTATTGAGTTTTGTATTCGTTTAACTCCTACCTCTAACGAGGAGGAGTTCATTTAGTGTTTTACCCTCCGTGCGTGGTCAAGGACTACTAGGGCCTTGGAGTAGTAGCTGAAGGCTACGAACTAAGTAAAAATACTTGTCTTCTTTTATTTATTGCTTATCTTTCCGCTGCAAATTATCTACTCGAGTTTTAACGAACGATTTTGTAAAAGTTTTATCGCTATTCACCCCCCCCCTCTAGCGATCCGCTTCGATCCAACACAGGGCTGAAAGATTATGGAATGTTGTCAAAGCCTCAATATTCAACAGGCCTTCACCTCGGTAGCTCATCCTCAAGCTAATGTCAAGGTGGAGGTAATTAACAGAATTCTCATTCAAGGGTTGAAAACCAAGTTGAGTGCCAAGCGAGGAGGTTGGATGGATGAGTTGCCCGAGATATTATGGGCCTATCGAACTACCCCCAAAAGAGCCACTGGAGAAACCCCGTTCAGCCTAGTATATGGAGCTGAAGCAGTTATCCCGATGGAAGTCATTCTGAGTAGTGCCCGAGTTGAAGCTTATGAACCAGAATAGAATCAAATGGTGAGAAGTACTGAGTTAGATTTATTGGAGGAAAGGCGGGAGCAAGCTCGGGTACGGGCTGAAGCCTACAAGCGAAGAATACAACAAGCCTTCAACAGAAGGGTGGTGCCAAAGAGGTTTCAAGAAGGTGGCCTAGTTTTGCACAAAGTCAACCTTGCTGGAGATCTTAAAAAATTAGCTCCCAATTGGGAGGGACCTTACACTGTAGCTCACAGAGTTGCTGGATCAACATATTATTTGAAGGATGTTGTAGGAAAGGAACTACCTAGGCCCTGGAATGCCATACACTTAAAATATTTCCATACTATGTAATTGAGGGGCATCCATGAAAGGAGTCATTTGGTATATGTTTTCTATTGACCCCCAAGAAGGAGGTGGGCAACTTGTGTACCGTTTCATGTTGTGGCATTCCATTGTTTATAATTACCAAAAGAAGGAAATGAGAAATCATAGAACATCCATGAAAAAAGTTATCTATTATAAAGTTGTTGTCAGCTATTAAGAAAGAGCAATGCCCTTTAGATATCGTTTCAGACCATTGTTCATGACTACAAGAAAAAAGGGATGCAAAATAGAAAAGCTACAATTTAAAATGGTCTGTAGGATAGCGCTTGAAACCAATTTCACATTACAAAAAAGGAGTTGGTTAGTGAGAGGGAAGGAATCCTTGATCGACGTATTGTCTGACCGCTTCATTGAAGCCATCCCTGTATGTGGCCTACATCAAGGGCTTCAAGCGTGTCTGGCGTTGTTGGTCCGCTGCTTGAGTATCTTGACAAAACTTGATGCAACACTCCCTATGCTCCAAAAAGTCCCGACGAACTCGATGGTAACCATGCAATATGTCAGTTAAAGTATCAGTCAACGTGGACATGCCGTGAGAGTGAGAAGCATAATCTTGATGTATAATTCTTGACATGCCTACCAAATCTTGTCGCATTGAGGTAGAGATTCCTTCCATAGCCTCGGTATAAGTCCTGGTACGGGAAAGTTCGTTCATCACTTGCTGCAAGGAAACATTATGTCGATGCATTTGAGAGAGGGCTCGATTTCTCTCTGATATTAGCACTGAACTATGGAAAATCTCCCTACTCACTTGGCTTCGCAGTGTGGCTATGGTCTCAACATCCCTATGTTGCTGTCGTTGAGCCTCTGATAGTTGGGTGCGACATTGAGCTAGTTCTTGAAGTAAAGCAAACTCTCTCTATTTGGACATTTCTTGAGATGTTGAATTGGCAATGCAGTGTTGTTCAGTCTGTTGTTTAAGTTAAGTGAAGGAATGCTTCAGCTCTTGATAATTTGTTACCGCCTAAAGACCATAAGTTAAAGAAAGAGTTATTACTAAAGGGGCAGGCAGGAATGACGTATGAAAGCTTACCGGTTCCAAAACCTTTTGCAAGCTTTGCATCTGGGGGGTTAATTCTTCTAAGGTGAGGGTGCGTGGAGTTCTGAAAGAAGGAGAAGAAGGAGTAAAAGCAATCGGTGGGATTGATTCACTCATGATGGGTGAAGGATGGTATACTACGGGGAGTTGTTCTATTGGTTTAGAAGGAAAATGAAGGGAGGCTCTGGAGGTGAAGGGGGAAACATCCCTGCTCGGAGTGGGACTATAATTTTTGGGGGAAGATGGGGAGCTTGAAGGTTCTGACGATGAGTAACGAGAGGAAGATGAAATGGGGGATGTTACCGGTGTCAAGGAGGTAGGGATGTCCGTGGTGAGAGAGGTTGTGGAAGTGGCAAGAAAAAGAGTCGTAGCTAGAGGGCTTATAGGGGTGGATGATGGAAAAGGGAGGCTCAAAGATGAAGGAAGGAGGTCTGAGATTACTTGTTGAATAATTAAAGAGGGGGAGCCCTCTGCGGATGGTGCAAGTGACACCGACATCGGGGTGGAAGCTGCGATGGAAGACGTATGGGCAGCTGGAGGGGAGACAACTAGCAACAACCCTTCATATGCTTGAGGAAGGACACCGAAAGAGAAATCAGGACTGGACCACTGACGAAGGCCCTCAGATGTTGTATTAGGAATGGTAGAGATGAGGGCATTTGGAGGTGGAAGGAATGGTGGGGGTAGGGTTGATGAGATAGAAAATGAAAGGGGTGTGACAAAGTTTAACTCAGTGCCCGTGGGCGGGGCAAATGAAGACGAGGGGTCAAAGGAAGAAGCATCTTATTCTTGCATCCGCCAGCGTGCCACTCCTCTTAATTTGGTTTGTGTATGCAGAAAGGGGCAAGGGGGCATACGACTATATAGATGGGAAAGTGGAGAGGAAGAAGGGTTAGGGTTTAGAGATAATATAGACGGGGAAGAAGGAGATGTTGTTACTGGTGGGGGACTCATAGTAAGTGGCGGTGGAACAATGGGGGATGATGTTGTCGAGGAAAAGGAAGGGGAGGTAACTGAGGAAACGGTGGAGCAAAACCCCACTGGAGCTAGGGCAGTAGACGGCGGTGCAAGATTGACAGACACTGGAACCTAGCTTATCGGGTCATCTTGCAGCTATTGTGAAAGTTCTTTCAGGCAGTGGGCCTTGATCTTATCACAAAGAATGAAGGATTGAGGAGAATGCGAGAAGAAGAGAGCAGAATTTTTTGCACTACGCAAAAATGTGGAGAAGATTCAAAGAAAGGAGGAGAAGAAGACGAAGAAAGGGGGAGGCGAGGAGTTAGATTTAAAAGGAGGAAATGTATTGGTGATAAGCGAGGTAGTTGGGCCCTAGGGCAAGGGTATGATCCTTAAAAGAGAATGGAGGTGTGGTTTAGTGGAGGGATGAGCCTTTATTTAACTCTTCACAGCCCGGTAATTGCCGAAGCTATCATCCCCGTGCGGCTGCGGATCGGAGGAGTAGGGTTTAAGGTAAATACACATGTGAAGATTAGAGAAGTAAAAAAATTCATTCCGATCTGGTGGGGCAAGGCCTTAGATTAGATCGTCACACTTTTTACAGCTCGACAATAGTCGAAGCTATTATCCCCATACAATTGCGGATCGGAGGAGTAGGGTTTAAGGTAAATACACCTGTGAAGATTGGCGGAGTAAAAAATTAATTCTGATCTGATGAGGCAAGACCTTAGATCAGATTGCCACACTTTTTATAGCTCGGTAATAGCCAAAGCTATTATCCCTCTACAGTTACAGATCCAGGAATAGAGTTTAAGATAAATACACCTGTAAAGATTGGCGGAATAAAAAATTCATTCTGATCTGATAAGGCAAAGCTTTAGATCATATCGTCACACTTTTTATAGCTCAGCAATAGCCGAAGCTATTATCCCCATATAACTGCAGATCGGAGGAGTAGGGTTTAAGGTAAATACACCTATGAAGATTGGCGGAGTAAAAAATTGATTCCGATCTAATGAGGCAAGGCCTAGGTCAGATCGTCATACTTTTTATAGCCCGACAGTCGCTGAGGCTATTATCCCCGTGCGATTATGGAACGGAGTAGGGTTTAAGGTAAATACACCTGTGAATATTGGCAGAGTAAAAAATTTATTCCGATCTAATGAGGAAAGGCCTTAGATCAGATCGTCACACTTTTTACAGCCCGACAGTCGCCGAGGCTATTATCCTTGTGCGGTTGCGATACGGAGTAGGGTTTAAGGTAAATACACCTGTGAAGATTGCCATAGTAAAAAATTTATTCCGATCTAATGAGGCAAGGCCTTAGATCAGATCGTCGCACTTTTTACATCCAGATAGTCACTGAGGTTATTATCCCCATACGATTGCGAATGGATGAATAGGGTTTAAGGTAAATGCACCTGTGAAAATTGGCAGAGTAAATTTTTTTTCCCAATATGATGAGACAAGGCCTTAGATCATATCAACACACTTTTTACAGCTCGGTAGTCACCGAGGCTATCATCCCTGTGCGGTTGCGGAACGGAGGAGTAGGGTTCAAGCTAAATACACCTGTGGAAGATGAATGGAGTAAAAAATTATTTCGATTTGACTAGGAGAAGCCCTAGGTCAGATCATCACTATTTTCCAGCTTGTCCTTAGGTCAAGCTGTTATCCCCATGTGATTGTGGATCGGAGGTGTTGGGTTCAAGTTAGATGAGTTATGGAAGATTGGCAGAGTAAAAAATTATTCCAATCTGACTAGGTGAAGCCCTAGGTCAGATCGTCACTATTTTTCTAGGTTGTCCTCAAGTCAAGCTATTATCCCCGTGCGATTGTGGATCGGAGGAGTTGGATTCAAGGTAGATGCACTATGGAAGATTGATGGAGTAAAAAGTTATTCCGATCTGACCAGGTGAAGCCCTCGGTCAGCACATCACTATTTTTCCAGTTCTTAGGTCAAGCTATTATCCCCGTGAGGTTGTGGATCGGAGCAGTTGGGTTCAAGGTAGATGTACTATGGAAGATTGGCGGAATAAAAAATTATTCCGATCTGACCAGGAGAAGCCCTAAGTCAGATCGTCACTATTTTCTAGCTTGTCCTCAGGTCAAGCTATTATCATCGTGTAGTTGCGGATCGAAGGTGTTGAGTTCAAGGTAGATGCAAGGAAGATTGGCGGAGTAAAAAATTATTCCAATCTGACCAGGCAATGCCCTAGGTTAGATCGTCACTATTTTTCTAGCTTGTCCTCAGGTCAAGCTATTATCCCTGTGTAGTTACAGATCGGAGGAGTTGAGTTCAAGGTAGATGCACTATGGAAGATTGGCGAAGTAAAAAATTATTCCGATCTGACCTAGCGAAGCCCTAGGTCAGATCATCACTATTTTTCCATCTTGTCCTCAGGTTAAGCTATTATCCCCATGCAGTTGTGGATCGGACGAGTTGGGTTCAAGGTAGATGCACTATGAAATATTGGTGGAGTAAAAATTTATTTCGATCTAACTAGGCGAAGCCCTAGGTCAGATCGTCACTATTTTTCTAGTTTTTCCTCAGGTCAAGCTATTATCCTCGTGCGGTTGTGGATCGGAGGAGTTGGGTTTAAGTTAGATGCACTGTGGAAGATGGATGTAGTAAAAAATTATTCCGATCTGACCAGGCGAGGCCCTAGGTCAGATCGTCACTATTTTTCCAGCTTGTCCTCAGGTCAAGCTATTATCCCCATGCGGTTGTGGATTCGAGGAGTTGGGTTCAAGGTAGATGCACTATGGGAGATTGGATGAGTAAAAAATTATTTCGATCTGACCAGGCAAAGCCCTAGGTTAGATCGTCACTATTTTTCCAGCTTGTCCTCAGGTTAAGGTATTATCCCTGTGCAGTTGCGGATCTGAGGAGTTGGGTTCAAGGTAGAAGCATTGTGGAAGATGGATGGAGTAAAAAATTATTTCGGTCTGACTAGGCGAAGCCCTAGATCAGATTGTCACTATTTTTTCAGCTTGTCCTTAGGTCAAGCTATTATCCCTGTCCAGTTACGGATCGGAGGAGTTGGGTTCAAGGCAGATGCACTGTGGAAGATGGACGGAGTAAAAAAATTTTCTGATCTGATCAAGCGAAGCCCTAGGTCAGATCGTCATTATTTTTCTAGCTTGTCCTCAGGTCAAGCTATTATCCCCATGCGGTTGTGGATTCGAGGAGTTGGGTTCAAGGTAGATGCACTAGGGAAGATTGGATGAGTAAAAAATTAATTCGATCTGACCAGGCAAAGCCCTTGGTTAGATCGTCACTATTTTTCCAACTTGTCCTCAGGTCAAGGTATTATCCCCATGCGGTTACGGATCTGAGGAGTTGGGTTCAATGTAGATGCACTGTGGAAGATGGATGGAGTAAAAAATTATTCCGGTCTGACTAGGCGAAGCCCTAGGTCAGATTGTCACTATTTTTTCAGCTTGTCCTTAGGACAAGCTATTATCCCCGTGCGGTTACGGATCGGAGGAGTTGGGTTCAAGGTAGATGCACTGTGGAAGATGGACGGAGTAAAAAATTATTCTGATCTGATCAAGCGAAGCCCTAGGTCAGATCATCACTATTTTTCTAGCTTGTCCTCAGGTCAAGCTATTATCCCCATGCGGTTGCGGATCGAAGGAGTTGGGTTCAAGTTGCAGAACGGAGGAATTTGGTTCATAGTAGGTGTACTGACAAGGTTGGCAGAATAAAATATCATTATTCTGATCTGACCAGGTGAAACTCCAGGTTAGGTCATCTCTATTTTTCAACTTGTCTACGAGTCAAGTTGTTATCTTTGTGCGGTGGTGGACCGAAATAGTGGGGTTTAAGGGAGGAGCAATGTCGAAGGGTGATGAAAGTAACAAGTCTTGTTATGATTTGTACAAAAGGAGCCAGAAGTAAGATCATCTCTATCTATTATAGCTTAATTTAGTCCTTGCATGGGGCCAAACCTGAAGTAGGGAAGGTTGTTATGATGGACTTGTGCCCAAGGATCAAAGGGTGTGTTGGCATAAGAATGACGCATTTCTGCTGTGGAGGGGTGGTGCTATGATATTTTACTTATCTCGGAAAATCAATTTTTAGCAAGAAAAGGTACACCCTAGTATCTTCCCAAAATAAGAGTTTTATTATAGCAAGAAGGGATTACATGCATAATTTCTTAAAGAAAGTAAAGAAAATACATCCTAGTGTAAGGAAAACTAAGGAGCTTCGTGGATGACTTTCTCTGGAGGTAATGTCGGAGCACTGCGGTGCCCTAAAATGGTGAGAAGTCGACTGACGTGAGACTGGTGCATGAACTTGTGTTTTGATAGGGCCCATTAGGCTACCAACAGTTCTTGTCAAAGGGAGTAGTTGTGAGTGGAAGCTGACTACAGGCACCTCCTCAGGTCCCTCTCCATCTCGTGTATACGTTGTTGATCTATTGTACCTATATCAGAGGAAGGAGAGTTGCTTCCTTGCTCTGAAAATTCTACCATTTAGAAGGTAGGAGAAGGGAGGAGTATGCGAGTAGAGGGTGGTGCAGGATTGTTTTATCGAGACAATGGGGGGTATTAATTTTCCCTCTTGGAAAACGAAGAAAGTAAAGGTTGACAAGATGGGAGGACGTGGGGGTAGTAGTGGAGGTAGTTGGATGCGTTAATGATGAAACAACCATTCAGATCCTAATGCAAAGGTAAATATTTGGTTGGAATAATCCGATAATAATGCAGCTGTTTTCTTGTGATGATTCCCAATTTCGCTGTACATTGCTAGTGTTGGCAACCTGCTCCTAGGAGACTCATTGGATCCCATGTCCCCGGATTAAAATTTCCACTAATGAAAACTAATCCGGATGGGATGAGTTTCCTAAGCACAAGCAATTCATCGTTGTGCTAACGACTTGAGCAATCGCTTGAACAAACTAGTTGTTCAAGCAACACAACTCTTCTAATCGATTAGCCGTGGAATAGACGATGTCCGGATCGCCGGTTTTTGTGTTTATGATCGGGATCCAAATATTATTTAGCCATTCACAGAAATATATCATGCTTATAAAAGAAAAACAAATACAAACATGTAACATATAATATTAGAGAATCGATATACCTCTCGATCTTCTAATGTATGTCCTCCTCCTTTCGGACGTCGTGTGGGCGACGCTCTACCAAAAGTCGAAGCTCCTAGATCACACATCTTCCTTCCTTGCTCATCCAAAGCAAGAGGAAGAATAGAAACAAGGCTCATCTCCTTCCTATGTCCAACCAACAAGCAACAAAAGAAATGCTTGTCACCGGCCAATAAGGAGAAGGAGATAATGGTGGAAACCAACCAAGACATCAAGGGAAACCCCTAAGTCTTGTTTCCACCACACAAGGAGAAGGAGAAGGTGTCTTTGGATGCTGCCCTAGGGCTGGAGAAGGTGATATGGGCGCCGGCCACCAAACCATGAAGAAGAAAGGAAGGAACTTTCCTTATTTGGTGCCACCCAAACCTCCTAAACCCTAAGCTTCCAAACCCTAATCCAAGCTCACCTTGTGGCTGGCCATGGAAGTGAGGAAGAAGATTAGGATGAGCTCAAGCCAAGGTAGAGAGGAGAACCAAAGTGGCCAGCCAACCCTTAGGAAGAAGAAGAACATCTCCTTTAGTTGCCGCCCACCATTTGCTCCCAAAACCCTAGCCACCCAAACCCTAATCCTAACTCACCTTATTTCCGGCCATGGAAGAGGGGAAGAAGAATAGGATGAGCTCAAGATAAGGTAGAGAGGAGAAGCATAGTGGCCGGCCAACCCAAGGAAGAAGAAGGAAAAACCTTCATTGTTGCCGCCCACCCTTGCTCCCAAAACCCTAGCCACCAAACCTAATCCTAAACCAACTAGGATTCCTAGCCACCAAAGGAAGCAAACCCTAATCCCCTCATCCATTGTGTTCTATTTTCCACGCCAACCACCCTAAGCCACCCTTTTATAGAGTTAGGGATAAGCCTTGGTTTAATCTCCACCATTGGTTCTAGGGATTTAATCTCAACCGTCGGATCTAGAGATTTAATCTCAACCGTTGGATCTTAGAGATTTTATCTCTACCAATGGATCTTAGAGTTTTGTTTCTATCCATTGGATCTAAGCATCATGAAGTGTTAATAGGCTACATTAGGGACCATGAGGAGGAGTTGGGTCTTGGCCACCCATGGATCAAGCCCACATAAAGTCTGATCCACTAATGATGATCCAATCCACTAAAGGTCCATCATTGATCTACCTCACCAACCCCCATATGATAATATGGGCTCCATATATTATTTGTACATTTTCTCCCCGTATTTAAGATCTCGAATGTCCGTCGATTAATTAATTTACTGACCATTAATTAATCAACATCTAATTCCTTGAGTAGTACCACTCAACCTTTTCATCATGCCGGACCAAGTCCACCTGCAGGTTTTACATGATGAACCTTATGAGCTCCTCAAGGGGACATCATCATCCTAATATATAGGGCACGGTTTCCTCCTATAATCAACGGCACACCATATAAATAATATCATCTCCCAACTTACCGAGTCTATCGATTTAATCTATAAATCTCGCCCATTGGTAAATCAAAGATATGAGTACTAAGTATATGTGCTCGTTATTATATCGGGATTAAGAGCATGTACTAAATAATATCTGAGGTCTAATTCGATTATGTAGTCAGCAATAAATCGAATCACCTCTATGTCGGTCCTGCTCAATACACACAAAGTGCACTAGTGTGATTCCTTGGTCAAGACAAACCAATACCAAATCACACTACAACCATTCCGATGGTTTGTCCAAAGTCATCTCGGTTGTGGGCCTTTACTTATACTTTACAAGGAGCCGATACCATGATCTCCCGTGTGACACCACACACCATTTTATCTACAATGTAACGTATTAGACAATATGCATAAAAATATGCAAACAATGATCATGTGATTCTTATTTCAAAAATAAAGATGTTCATAGAAAAGATAGACTTTTCAGTATACATCCCTACAGCTAGTCCTTTAGAATGGGTCAAGTATTAAAATAATTATCCTACAGGGAAGGTTCGGGCGATATATATATATATATATATATATATATATATATATATATAACATATATATTTAGTCAACTAGGATTTTATTATTCATAAATATCGGACGATACTAGAATGTTAGGGATCGTTGGAACACTAGAGGGGGGGGTGAATAGCGTCGTGTTATACGTCGATGGAAATTATTCGCGTTCGTCTCTAAAAAACTCATTATGCATAGTGGAATAATAATAAAAGCAATAATAAAATAAGAACAAACATGCAAACACGAGTATATAACGTAGTTCAGAACCTCAAGGTTCCTACTCCACGGTTGAGCTCAACGAGCTCTAGTGATGCACACGCAAACACTAATAAACACTCTTTCTCGGAACAATCCGGAGGTGGAGAAACCTCATACAATATGATTACAACAGTAATACTAAATACAACAAGTGAATACAACAAAAGAAATGCAAAGAAAACTTTACAATCAATCTTTTGAGAGCTTGCTTGTTTGGTTGGTTGAGTGGCACTTGGAGACCCTGATTTGCAGCAACAAATCGCCCCAAAATCTTCTCAAAGAACCCCTGTATTTTCCTCCTCCATAAGCTCCTTTTAAAGCTTCTACCTGTGCTGGAAAATGCCGATCAGTCGACTGCTCGGGACCATCAGTCAACTGATGCCACTATTGTCGTGAGACAACGGTTAGATCCACGCTAGAAAAATCCAACGGATCCATCATCGATCGGCCCGATTATGACCATCGATCAAGATCAAGCCATCTCTCATTCGGCGCGATCAGGCGAACTCCATTCTGCATGCTTCAAAACCCGAGCACCACTCGGTGATCACGAGATCGATCATTGCTAAACGATCGATCGGCCACCTCTAGAAGTCATTGCTAGGCCAATTCCCTGATCAAACCCTAGTTGACTCGGCCCGGTCATTGTCATGGCACGATCCACCTCAAACATGAGGTTTTAGCCCAAGTATTGTTCCCCCATACTTGCTAGACCACCCTTAGCCTAGACCTAAGCCTTTTAGCCACCTCCATCAGTCTCACGCCTCTCGGATCCCTCCAAGTCATCCATGACTTGTTCATCCATCGCGCTAGCCTTCAGGTGCTTCCATCGGCAATGTCATGCTAACGGTGTCTACACTGCCAAGGCACATTGGACTTACGTCGCCTAGACTCCGCTTGGACTTTACACCGCCAACCATTGGACTTATGCTGCCAAGGCTCCCGCTTGAACTTTATGCCGCCAATATCAAATCCCTTGGACTTCTCAAATTCCAAGACTCAAGCTTGGACTTTCCCTTGCCAACCCATGTTGGACTTTCCATGCCAAGACCCATGCTTGGACTTTTCTTGCCAAGACCCATGCTTGGACTTTTCTTGCCAAGACCCATGCTTGGACTTTACATGCCATGTACTCAAGACTTGGACTTTCCCAAACGCCAAGTGTCCCACTAGGACTTTCCATGCCAAGTACCCATGACTTGGACTTTCCCATGACAATCACATTGTCATATGTTTTTGTCGATCATCAAAACATCACTCGAGTCAAACTCGAGTCCTGGTCAATCGTAACCTGGGCCTATTACACCAACAATCTCCCTCTTTTTGATGTTTGACAAAAACCAAACAAACCATTGAGTTAGAACATCAAAATCCCATTTGATGACATTCTCTTAATAAGTTCTCCTCAAAACATTCTCCCTCTTTTTGACATAACATCAAAAAGGTTCTCTCCAAGGAGGTCAATGTCTCATGTCCCTACTGAGATCTTACAATCTCCCCCTTGGTCCAAAAATGCCTAGGATGCCTACCATTTTTCTAGTGATAAGTCTCATATCACTCAAGAGAGGAAATCCTATACACTCTTCCAATTTCCAAATTGGTATCTCAAAATCCCATGTTTCCTCCCCATGAAGAAAAATACCATCCATCATCCCATGATGGATACCTCCCCCTAAAGACTTTCTCCCCCTTGACCATTGCACCAACAATGTCCTTGGGAAGTACCTAAGCCAATAGTAACTCTAAACCATCAAAAATAAGGTTCAAAGTTCAAACATGAACTCTCCACACCTTAAAATTGATACAAACCCTAAACAACTCTC
Source organism: Wurfbainia villosa (assembly GCA_025175895.1). Classification (NCBI taxonomy): domain Eukaryota; kingdom Viridiplantae; phylum Streptophyta; class Magnoliopsida; order Zingiberales; family Zingiberaceae; genus Wurfbainia; species Wurfbainia villosa. Next base: position 26,616,107 of record CM046002.1, on the reverse strand, counting down.
CTAATCCATATCCAATGGATTTTTCACTCTTTCTAATGCTTCCCAAAACATATACTAGGTTTAGGAGTGGTTAGAGACCTTAACCGTAGCTGAACACGGGCTAAACAATCTTGTTTTCCCGAAATCAGCATTGGCAGTCGACTAGATCAGAGATCAGTCGAGTGCCGTCTCCATCAGTCGACTGCCACCCAGGGCAGTCGACTGATAACTGAAATATCAGAATTTCAATTATCAAAAATTAAATTCAAAAAATCATAAGTAATTCTATGTATATCGAAAAATCGTGAAAATTCATACGTATATTATTCATAGTCAATACAATGGGTGAAAAATATTTAACAAATTATTTTACCCATAAAATATCAAAATTGATACAAAATCCAAAAGTGAATAAAAACTTCAAAGTTTTAGCTCACTTTGTATAAATATCATCAATGGTGATTGCTATCAAAAGATAAACCTCACCAAGGTTTTTCAAAAAGATTTTAAAATGTTTTCAAAAACTTATTTTGGATCATATTCCTTGGGCTCAATGTACATGACTTGTACACAAGCTTTCCCAATGATCCACCAATGAAATTAGATGAGTTTTAGTTCATCTAGATGCAAAAACTATGCACCTTGAACTTAACTCATATCCTAGCATCTCACATGTATCTAAGGTGTATAAATACACATACATGTCAATTTAGATGTGAGATGTGGGTCTTGTTCATCCTAATCTAGGGTTTCATGCATTTTTCTAAGGCAACCCTACTTGATTCATGCCATTGTCCTTAAATCAATGTTCATTCATTTAAATGCATGAAGTATGATCATGGCATAGATGATAGCATAATAAAGCATGACCAATAATAATGATGCCATGGCATATGATATAATCTAAGCATACATGACATTCAACCTAACCCTAAGCATGAACATGACATTTTAAATGATTAAAAATAGATATGATGTCATGGCATGTTATATGGCAAACAAGACATGGCAAATAAAAAGTATAGGTATACTAATACATAAATTTTAATATTAAGTGTCATTTGATATAATTAAATATATTTTGTCATATTATCACTTTTCTCCCTAGTGTGCTAAAACCCTAAATGGTCCACTATGACCTCTAATCCTAAATTGTGTCAATTTAATTGATTTTTCATAATTCCAAAACTATATTGGCACATCCTAAAATCTTTTAGGATTAACAATCAAATCTATTTCCAAGGTATCCATAACCTTGAAAATTTTCTAAAGTGTCACCTTTGCCATGGTTAAGTTAACTACCCATCTAATCAAGGTTGACATACCCTAATCTCATCTAGCGTGAATCAATCACACTTTTAGAAACCCAAAACCTATTTGAGCTTCTAAGGTTTACTAGGTATTCCTTAGGGATGACCTCCCTAGATACCTTCCTAATGACCCTTCTAGGCTTGTTAGCCTTGGTCATTTGGGTCTTGCCTAGGTTGACTCTAGGGGTAACTCTCCTTGCAACCTTCTTAGTGGCTTCCCTAGGTTTCCTTGAAACCCTAGCCACTAGGAACACATCATGGTCAACTCTAGGGATGACTTTCCTATTGACCTTGGTCTTCCTAGACCTAATTTGTGTTCCATAATCAAATGGAACACTACTTGCCCTTGGTTGACTTTTCTCTCTTTGGCCCTAGGTGTTGACTCTTGGTCCTAGACTCTTGACTTTAATTATTTGACCCTTGAAATTGATTTTGCATCTTCTTGAGGGTCTTTTCTAATTTCTCAAGCCTTGACCTCAAGGCTTGATTTTCTAATTCTAATTGCCCAATTTTAGAATTTTGATTAAATCCTTGGGCATGGTCCCTTCTAGGCATATGCCTAGTCCATTTAGGATTAACACCTAGGTGCTCTCCTATTTTCTTGATAGATTCCCTAGGTAAAATATTTTTAGGAAAATTAGTCCTAAATTTCTCCTTATTCCTAAGGTTTACACTCTTAGCACCTAAACAAATATATTTGTTGTTTCTAACATGCTTTTCATGAGATATAGCAAGAGAATTGAAATTCCTAGCATGCTTTTGTCTATTAACTAAATTAGGAGCATTATTAAAATATACCTTAGGGTTTGCCTTAGAGACTCCCCCTACTTGTGATGCTCTCTTTTTCTCTCCCTTTGGACATTGACTCCGGTAATGCCCTTTTGAATTGCACTTGAAGCATATGACATGCTCCTTGCTCTTTTGACTTTGGGCACCGACATCTTTGACCTTTGGTTGACTTTTTGGTGCCGGTGGAGTCTTCTTAACCCATTTAGGACACTTACTCTTGTAGTGTCCTTGCTCCCTACACTCAAAGCATATAATACGAATTTTATTATTATTTGAAATGCTCGAGTTAACTAGGGTGGTGGTGGCCGGATTTTGAGCTTCTTCATCTTGATCGGATGTTGAAGGTTCTTCCTCTTGCTCCGGTCTGGATGGTCTCTCCTCCCCCTCAATCCTTGAAGTGGCGGCTTCTTCCACTTCTTCCACTGATCCAGAAATTGATTCCCTATCATCTTCCGAATCCTCAAGCTCTTTAGACGACGATGTACTTGCTTGAGCTTGAGAGGGTGAGCACTCATCTTCTTCTTCTTCTTCTTGGATTGATGATGAATTTTCATGAAACTTGGCCAAGTCGCTCCATAGCTCCTTGGCATCCATGCACTCACCTAGGCTACACAAGAAGTCATTAGGAATTAAATCAAAATTAAATTTGATTACCTTCTTGTTTTTCTCGAATCCTTGGAGTTGATCCTCACTCCATCTCTTCTTCTTGAGGAAACCACCTTTTGGTCCTTTTGGATATTCGAATCCTTCCATCAAAATGGACCACTCCTCAAGGTCTCTCATCATCAAAAAGTTTTCAATTATCGCCTTCCAAGAATTGAATCCTTCTCGTCCATGAAGGCATAGGGAATTGGGGTGTTGATATCCCATCCCAATTGTTCTTCCAACTCTAACTTCACCCTCTAGCGTGCTCCCTTTGTTGTTAGACTTGAAGAGTGGCCTCACTCTGATACCACTTGTTGGGGATCGTTGGAATGCTAGATGGGGGTGAATAGCATCGTGTTATACGTCGATGGAAATCGTTCGCTTCCGTCTCTATAAAACTCATTATGCACAGCGAAATAATAATAAAAGCAATAACGAAATAAGAACAAACACGCAAACACGAGTATATAACATGGTTCGAAACCTCAAGGTTCCTACTCCACGGTTGAGCTCAATGAGCTCTAGTGATGCACACGCAAACACTAATAAACACTCCTTCTCGGAACAATCTGGAGGTGGAGAAACCTCGTACAATATGATTACAACAATAATACAAAATACAACAAGAAAATACAAGTGAATACAATAAAAGAAATGCAAAGGAAACTTTACAATCGATCTTTTGAGAGCTTGCTTGTTTGGTTGGTTGAGTGACACTTGGAGACCGTGATTTGCAGCAACAAATCGCCCCAAAAACTCCTCAAAGAACCCCTGCATTTTCCTCCTCCATGAACTCCTTTTAAAGCTTCTACCTGTGCTGGAAAATGTAGATCAGTCGACTGCTCGGGACCATCAGTCGACTGCTCGGGACCATCAGTCGACTGATGCCACTGTTGTCGTGAGACAACGGCTAGATCAATGCTGGAAAATTTCAACAGATCTATCATCAGTTGACTGATTATGACCATCAGTCGACTGATCAAGCCATCACTCGACTGCTGACTACAGGGGTCAAGTGAGACTCCATTCTATGCTCCAAAACCCGAGAACCAGTTGACTGATCACACGATCACTCGACTGCTAGGTTGATCATTTGATTGCCCACCTCTAGCAGTCGACTGCTAGGTCAATTCCCACAGTCAAACCCTAGTTTACATAGCCAGTCGATTGTCACATGACACCAGTAGACTGACACACCTCAAACATGAGATTTTAGCCCAAGTATGGTTCCCCCATACTTGCTAGACCACCCTTAGCCTAGACCTAAGCCTTCTAGCCACCTCCATCAGCCTCACACCTCTCAGATCCCTCCAAGTCATCCATGACTTGTTCATCCATCGTGCTAGCCTTCAGGTGCTTCCATCGGCTATGTCATGCTAACGGTGTCTACACCGCCAAGGCACATTGGACTTATGCCGCCAAGACTCCGCTTGGACTTTACGCCGCCAACCATTGGACTTATGATGCCAAGACTCCCGCTTGGACTTTACGCCACCAATATCAAACCCCTTGGACTTCTCAAATGCCAAGACTCAAGCTTGGACTTTCCCTTGCCAACCCATGTTGGACTTTTCATGCCAAGACCCATGCTTGGACTTTTCTTGCCAAGACCCATACTTGGACTTTTCTTGCCAAGACCCATGCTTGGACTTTACATGCCAAGTACTCAAGACTTGGACTTTCCCAAATGCCAAGTGTCCCACTTGGACTTTCCATGCCAAGTACCCATGACTTGGACTTTTCCATGACAATCACATTGTCATATGTTTTTGTCAAACATCAAAACATCACTCGAGTCAAACTCGAGTCCTGGTCAATCGTGATCTGGGTCGATTGCACCAACATAGAAGAGCCAGCAAAAGACTCATCTTTTGAATGGGATGTTGGTGCAATCGACCTAGGTCACGATTGACCAGACTTGATTAATGGTTTGATGTTAGTGTTTTGATGTTTGACAAAGGAGTTGACCATTGTTTGATAATGGGTTGACTAGATGGTTGACTTGAGGTTGACCATAATGGAGAAGTCCAAGTGAGACACTTGGCAAGGGAAAGTCCAAGCTTGAGTCTTGGCAATTGGAAAGTCCAACATGGGTTGGCATGGAAAGTCCAAGCATGGGTCTTGGCAAGGGAAAGTCCAAGCTTGAGGCTTGGCAATTAGAAAGTCCAACATGGGTTGGCATGGAAAGTCCAAGCATGGGGCTTGGCAAGGGAAAGTCCAAGCTTGAGTCTTGGTAAATGGAAAGTCCAATATGGGTTGGCAAGGGAAGTCCAAGGATTGATATTGGCGGCGTAAATTCCATGCGAGAGTCTTGGCAGCATAAGTCCAATGGTTTAGCAACGTAAAGTCCAAGCGTGTGTCTTGGGATTATAAGCCCAAATGTGCCTTGGTGGTGTATACCAGTTTAGCATGACAATAGCCGATGGAAGCACTTGAAGGCTAGCATATGGATGAACAAGTCATGAATGACTTGGAGGGATCTTAGCGGCATGAGGCTGGCGGAGGTGGCTAGAAGGCTTAGGTCTTGGCTAAGGATGGTCTACCAATTATGAGGGCATCATATGTGGGGTTAAACCTCATGTTTGAGGTTTGTTAGTCGACTGGGGCATTAGACCAGTTGACTGGCCAAGTGTTTTGACACTAGGCAGTCGAGTTAACTTTGGACAGTCGACTGAGATTATGACCAATCGACTGGAAGGGAGTTGATTGGCGTTCGACTATAGGAAATGGCCTTGGGAGTCGACTGCCAACATTGGGCAATCGACTGATGGGTTGAGCATTCAACTGCCATGGATGGCAGTCGACTGCTTGTCGAGGTTGTGTGAGCAGAACGCTTGGTAGTCAATTGGTCAGTCGGCTATGGAATTGGCAGTCGACTGATGGGTAATGGTAGTCGACTGCCAGTGTATCCGTTGGAGTTTTACCAATGTGGATTAAGTCATTGTGAGACAACAACACTATTGGAAGTCGACTGGGGCCTTATGGCAGTCGATTGCCAGCCACGAAATCATCCTTAAAAGGAGCTTTTGACATGGTTCTTTGAGGCGATTTGGAGAGGATTTACTGCTGCAATCCAGACCTTCAAGGCTACTCTCAAGCAACCAAAAGCAAGCATTCAAGTTCACATTTTGTAAAGTTCTCTTTACTTGTAGTTGTATAGTTTACTTGTATTTGCTTGTATTTCTTTCTTATTGTTATAAGAATCCTTGTACAAGGTTTCTCTACCTCTGACTTGTTGTCGAGAAAGAGTATTATTGTTTAGTGGTGGTGTTTGCATCGCTAGGGTGCATTCGAGCCCAACCCATGGAGTAAAAACCCTATGGTTCCGAACCATGTTATATCGCGTGTTTGTGCTTGTATTTTGTTGTGTATTTCTATATTCCACTACATACTAACAATTGTAGACAAAGAACGATCAAATTTCATCAAGCAACGATGAACACTCTATTCATCCCCCCTCTAGCGATGTCCAATTCCTAACAAGTGGCATCAGAGCGAAGTCGCTCTTCAAGGTTTAACAACTAAGAGAGCACACTAAGGGGAAGAAGATGGAGTTTGAAGAAAACTTGGGATGGGACATCAACACCCCAATTCCATACAACTTCTATAGACAAGAAGGCTTCAATCAATGGAAGATGAGGATTGAAGAATTCATAATGATGAAGGACTTCGAAGATCGATCCGCCTTGATTGAATGATTTGTATATCCAAGAAGTTCAAAGGGAGGATTCCTCAAGATGAAGAAATGGACCGAGGAATAACTCCGAAATTTCAAGAGAAATAAGAAGGTAATAAAATTCTTATGTGATTTAATCCCTAATGATGTTTTGTGTAGATTAGGTGAATATAAGGATGCAAAGGAGTTTTGGAGCGAATTGGCAAATCTCCATGAAGGACCATCACCAACTTCAAGTGAAGAACAATCCCAAGAAGCCAAAGAATGCTCAACGACTCAAGAAATAGAGGAGCCCAAGGAACAAGAACCATCATCGACTCAATTTGAGGAAGAGGCCAAAGAGGCAAGCTCATCCTCATAAGAAAGTGAGGATTCGAAAGTTGAGAAGGAGTCAACATCTAGATCGGAGGTCGAGGAGTGTTCGACATCCGAGGAGGAAGAAGAAGTGGAAGAAGTAGGAGAAGCCTCCACCTCTAGGATTGAGGGGGAGGAGAGAATTTCCACACCAGAGCAAGCTCAAGGGAACCATCTACCTCCGGTCGAGAAGATGAAGAAATTCAAAACTCCACCACCATTGACCTAGGTAACTCAAGCACATTAATAAATAATAAAAATCATATTATGTGGTTTGAGTGTAGGGAATATGGGCACTATAAGAGCAAGTTCCCTAAGAAGGTCAAGAAGGCTCAACCGGCACCAAAGGTCAAGGATGTCGATGCCCCAATTAGAAAGAGCAAGGAGCACATGGTGTGCTTCAAGTGCCAACAACCTGGGCATTATAGGAGTCAATGCTCTAAAAGGAAGCCTAAGAAGGTTCAAGAAGGAGCATCACAAGTAGGGGGAGCTTTTAAAGCAAACCCTAAGGTAAAATTCAATGATGCACCTTCAAATTTTTATGTAAAAAAGAATGCCTTCAATTCACTTGCAATTGTGCATAATCATAAGAAGCATGCTAGAAATAATAGACTCTATTGCTTAGGTGCCAAATCATATAATTTTAGAAATAAAGAGAAATTTGGGACTAATATCCCTAAAATAATCCTACCCAGGGAAACTATTAGAAAAGTAGAAAATCATTTAGGCATTAACCCTAAGAAGGGTAGACATATGCCTAGAGGAAATGGTAATGCCTAAAGACTCAATCAAAAATCAAAGATTGGGCAATTAGAGTTGGAGAATCAAGTCTTGAGGTCAAGACTTGAGAAATTAGAAAAGACCCTTAAGAAAATACAAAATCAAATGCAAGGGTCAAATAGTCAAAGCCTATGGTCTAAGAGTCAAAGCCTAGGGTCTAGGAGGCAAGGTTCATCCAAAGGCACGAAAGATTTGGGTCACAAACCTAAGCCTAAGGAGACCTACCACAATGTTACATTTGATTATGAAACTCAACCTAGGTTTAGGAAGGCCATGGTTACTAGGGAGGTCATCCCTAAGGCTATCCATGGAGTGTGCCTAGTGGCAAAGGTTTCGAAGAAACCTAGGGAAGCCACTAAAAAGGTTACAAGGGGATCACCCCTAGAGTTAACCTAGGTAAGACCCAAATGACCAAGGCTTCTAAGCCTAGGAGGGTCATTAGGAGGGTATTTAGGGAAGTTATCCCTAAAAAATACCTAGTAAACCCAAGGAGCTCCAATAGGTTTTGGGTTCCTAGGAGTGTGATCGATTCATGCTAAATGGGTTAGGGTGTGTCAACCCTAAGTGGATGGGTAGTTAACCTAACCATGGTAGAGTTGACACTCTAGGAAATTTTCAAGGTTTTGGGATACCTTGGAAAAAAGGTTTGATTATAATCCTAAAATATTTTAGGATGTGCCAATATAACTCATGGAAATTGAAAAATCAATCAAATTGGCACCATTAAGGTTTAGAAGTCATAGTGTGTCATTTTGGGTTTTTGGCACACTTGGGAGAAGAGTGATAATATGGAAAATATGGATTTAACACTAGAAATAGCAACTAAAATTAAAATTTAGGTATTCCTATTCCTTATATTTTATTTGCCATGATTTGTTTGTCATATGTCATGTCATGACATCATATTTATTTTTAATCATGTTATATGTCATGATCATGCTTAGGTTTATCTTTTATGTCATGTATGTTTAGATTAAATCATATGCCATGACATCATGATTATTGGCACTTGATTTTATTTATACTATCATTTAGGCCATAATCATAACTCATGCATTTATGTTAATTAAAATTGATTTAAGGACTATGGCATGACTTGAAGTCTCATGTATAAGAGAATTAAGTAGTGTAGCCTTAGAAAATGCAAGAGACTTTAGTTTAGGATGAACAAAACTCACATCTCACATCACATTGACATGTGTATGTATTGATACACCCTAGACACATGTGAGATGCTAGGAAATGAGTTAAGTTCAAAGTGCATAGTTTTTGCATCTAAATGAACTCAAACTAATCGTATACCATGGGTGGATCATAGGGAAAGCTAATGTGCAAGTCATGTGCATTGTTCCCTTTGATCATGATACAATATAGGTTTTCAAAAACATTTTTAAATCATTTTAGAAAATCTTAGTGAAGTCTATCTTTTTATAGCAATCACCATTGATAGAGTTGATACAAAGTATGATCAAAACTTTGAATTTTCAATAATTTTGAACTTTGTGTCAATCTCATTATTTTATGAGTATTTTATTTTTTTTCAATATTTTTCACCCATAATGATTGACTTAAGTATTATACATATGAATTTTCATGATTTTTTATATTATATATAATTACTTATGATTTTCCGAAAATCAATTACTAAAACTTGTTGGTGCAATCGGCCCATGTCATGATTGACCAGACTCGAGTTTGAATCGAGTAGTGATTTAATGTTAGTGTTTTGATGTTTGACATTGATGTTTGATAATAGGTTGACTATATGGTTGACATGGGGTTGACCATATGATAGAGAAGTTCAAGTGGGACACTTGGCAATGGGGAAGTCCAAGTCTTGTGTACTTGGCATGGAAAGTCCAAGTCTTGGGTACTTGGTATGGAAAGTCCAAGCATGGGTCTTGGCAAGGAAAAGTCCAAGCTTGAGTCTTAGCAATTGGAAAGTCCAACATGGGTTGGCATGGAAAGTCCAAGCATGGGTCTTGGCAAGGGAAAGTCCAAGCTTGAGTCTTGGGAAATGGAAAGTCCATCATGGGTTGGCAAGGGAAGTCCAAGGGTTGATATTGGCAGCGTAAAGTCCAAGCGGGAGTCTTGGCAGCATAAGTCCAATGGTTTGGTGGCATAAAGTCCAAGCGATAGTCTTGGCAGCACAAGTCCAAATGTGTCTTGACAGTGTAGACCAGCTTAGCATGATAATAGCCGAAGGAAACACCTGAAGGCTAGCGTATGGATGAACAAGTCATGGATGACTTGGAGGGATCCGATAACCATGAGGCTGACGGAGGTGGCAATAAGGCTTAGGTCTAGGCTAAGGGTGGTCTAGCAAGTATCAGGGCATCATACTTGGGGTTAAACCTCATGGTTGAGGTTATCAGTCGACTGAGGCTTTGAACCAGTCGATTGGTCAAGTGTTTTGACACTTGGTAGCCTAGTTAACTCTGGGCAGTCGATTGGGATTATGACCAGTCGACTGTCGTGAGTCGACTAGGGTTCGACTGCGGCAAATGACCTTGGTTGTTGATTGATGACTTGAACAATCGATTACCATGGAGAGAAGTCGATTACTTGTCGAGGTTGTGGGAGCAGAATGAAGGGTTTTGCTTATTGAGTACGTGAGGGGAAACTTCGCTTCCCACAATACCTTGGTTGTTTGTTCATGGCGATCCCATCGATGTCCCCGGATTAAAAAATTTAATCCTAGAGAAAAGGGATTGCTCAAACAACCAAGTCATCGTCGTGCTATTCGTTTAGAGAGGTCACTTGAACAAACTCGTTGTTCAAGCGACCAACCTCTATTCTACGAGTAGCCACGGAATAGACGATATCTGGATCGCCGACTTTTGTGTTTATGTTCGGGATCCAAGTATTATTTAGCCACAAAACAGAATATAACATTCATATAATTGAAAAACAAATATAAGCATGTTACACATGAAGATAGATAAGTGATATACCTCTCGATCTTCTATTGTATGTCCCTCCTCCTTTTGGACGTCGTGTGGGCGACGATCTCCCAAAAGTTGAAGCCTCTTAGATCACCAATCTTCCTTTCCTTGTTCACTCCGAACAAAGGAAGATCTGTTAGTAATATATGAGAGATGTCCTAAGGTAATCGCCTTGTGTATGAACCATTTATATGATAAATGAAGATTCACTATTTGAGTATACATGTTTTATGTATTTGATTGGATCTTAAACTCATTTACTGAATGTCCACGATACGAATCACAGCATGAGAGAATTTGTGATTGGATCACAACTAGTGAGTATCTCTACATGTGTAATTGTGATGTATTAGAATTATCCCTAGTCGATGAATTGATGGATTTAGACACCATCAATTCTGTCGAGACTAGCATGAGGTATACTCCTTGGTGTATCCAAGCAGCTGATTCTCACTGGCTGGAGACATAGTGATGTCCAGAGTTAATCGTGGATGCTAGTTATGGTAACTAGTTCATTGGAGTGACCAGCCGTAAGACTTCATATGGTTCTCTGCATATATAGATATGTCAATGAAGTTCTTACTGTGGCTTAAGTGCGATGTTCCTTTGACTTGCGGTATTCAAGTCATCTTGATCATAGAGACTTATGCTTTGACATCTTAAGCAAGCATCTCTAAGGAGATGTGGACCCGGAATGATTGGGTATAAGTCGAAGTGATCGAAGGTGTTTGAATAGCCTATAAAAGATTCACCACTCCTTGCGAGGAGATGTATACCCATGGCCTCTCGTCGGATTGTTACTAAAGTCTTTGGCCAAAGGATTACATGTTTAGAGTAAGGTACTCTTCGATACATGTGGAGTAACTAGAATCCGTAGGACGAGGAAATGATACTTGGGCTAGGTGTGACGTAGTCAGCCTAGTGGGGACTGACACTATAGACCATGTCCTGAACCAAGTGGGTATAAGATGAGTGAAGGGAATGGGGCACGAATCATTCGAGCTGCTGAAGGGTTTCAGAAATAGTTCTGGATCAACCGTTGATCTTTTCGGTTAATTGGGGATCATGATGTACTACTAGGTTTCACTCATGATCGTTCTATAATTAATGGTTAATTATAGACGGCCAACATAAATCGATAACCTATTTGGTCACACGCACAACGAGCGTAATCCGAAGGATTTAAAACGAGCTTGAGAATGGGATTCTCAGATCGAGAGAAACTAGGTTTGGTTGGACCAAACAAGAAGCGAGCATGAAATCGTTTCAGTCGCAATGGAAGCGTGGATGGGCCATGTCTTATGAAGACATAATGGATTAACCAAAATGGTTTGGTTCTAATCCAATGGAGGAGAATAAATCAAAGGGTTTAGTTTATTTTAAACGAATGAACCAAAAGTTGGTTCGGTTCGTTTTAACTTAAAATAAACCATCATGGTTTGGTTTATTTTAACTTATCTTAATGGAGCGGGTTAACGGGCCTAATGGTTATGATCCAATAACCGTTAAGAGAATTAGTTCTCTATAAAAGATGGCTTAAGGGATAATTAAGCCTTAATCCAAAACCCCTAGGTTAAAGTTGCCGCCCACCTCCTTATTGGAGTTTTCGGCGCCAACCTCTTGCCGCCGCCCATAGCTCCTCCAACCGGCGTCCAGAAGGTAGCTTCCTTCCCCCTCGCCGCTGGCCCAAGGTTTAGTGCTCCGGAGATCTCCTTCAGGTTTGGCATCAAGGTGAGCTCTATCTTCCTTGGTTGGCCGGCGCCTATCACCTCCACCAAAGCTGTCCAATTTTCTGGACAACTTGTTCTCCTCTCGTCGGAGCGTGGTTTGGACGACGGTTAGAGCTCCGACAGCGGCTAACTTACCGGGGATTCGATCTCCGGTAGTCCTCTGAGGTGGAGGACGAAGGATTCGTCAATTGGTTGACGAATACCTCTCTGGAGAAGCGAGTTTTGAGAACTCGTATTAGAATCCGAATTTGGATTCGGATCGTGATCATCTCTCGATCACGTCGTCTTCAACACGAGGCTAGTAACCCGTACGAAGACGAAGCTCGTGGCTTAGCGAAGTCATCCCAAGGAACTCGCCGTGGATACGGATAGAGACGATTCTAGCGAGGATCGTTCCGGTTGATGCCGTTCCCGCTACACGTGATACGAAAGGTATAACGTTGTTAAATTTCCTTTTATTGCAAATTTAAATTTACGGTTATGTCTACACTTGTTGTACTATGCATGCATGTGTTGTGTGTGTTGTAATAAATATAGATTTATTATTTTTATTGCTTCCGCTGTGCTCATGTTTGCGAAACGTGATCGAACACACACGCCACGGTGCCGGAAACCCAACAGTGGTATCAGAGCCTAGGTTGTGTTTCGACATAATCGTAAAATGGTTTTGCGATAGTCATAATGTTATTTCTGGAAATTTTCTAATTTTGGAAATTTAGAACTATTTATGGAAATTTTTCAATTTTGGAAAGTCTAGAAGTATTTATGGAAATCTTCCACTTTTGAAAAGTTGGAAGTATTTATGGAAATTGATATTTTCCATAAATAAAATATTTGATTAGATTTTGGAAATTTTTTTCCTAATTTAATCTTGATTTGATTTGGGAAATCAAATCTTAAAATGTTTTATTTCCATAAGTAGTTTTAATGATTTAGGAAATTGGTTTCCTAAATAGATTTTCCTTAATCAAATAATTCCATAAATAAAATATGTGATTAGATTTGGAAATTTGTTTCCTAATTTAATTATGATTTGATTTGGAGAATCAAATCTTAAGCATATTTTATTTCCCTAAATAGTTATGACATATAAGGAAATATATACATGACATAATTGTATGCCATGTAATTGCATTAGATGCATAACATTATGCCATGCGTGTCGTGACATGTAGATGTATGTCATGTATGTCATGCCATGTAGATAATAGTTATTTGCATGCAAAGAGGATGAGACATAAAACCCTTAAACAATATTAAAACCTACACCTTCCATTAATATGGTTAGAACCAGAGTTCCGTTTCTTGTTTGGGTTGTTGGACTCTCTCCAAGCCCAGCTCGAACCCGAACATGTTCAAACCATGGAATAGTTTAATACTAATATGGTAAGAGTCAGAGGTCAATAGTTAGCTTTGGTTGTTGGACTCTCTCCAAGCTGGGCTAATTGGTTGAATGCCCTCTAACCATATTAAAACTATTTCTCGATTAATGGGTTGGCTTTAACCTTGAGCATCGGCTTGTTGGACTCTCTCCAAGGTCAATGTAAAGGGAGGTGAAGTTGGGTGCTATGCATATGATGCATACTTGTTAATGTGTTAACAACCCAACGTATGTGTGAACATTCAATTAGTTGATAGCACATTGTGATAGTTGCATATACGTGATATGCAATCGGTATAGATGATACCTACCGTCGTAGTTATGAATGGCTTGTTGGACTCTCTCCAAGGTTGTTCATAACTATGATGGATATCAACCCATTCGGAGATGGACCTACGATCTCCCGAAGTGATTTTGGGGTTTTTGAAATTCGAAAAATGAATGGGATTTATAAATGTATATTGATGCATTTTAAAATCATTTTCTCATATATGCTCGTTTTGTATTTCTAGGTCAATAAATTGATCATGACGTCTTTGAATTTTCGCACTATTTTGGATTCGAACAAACTAACTGGGCCTAACTTCCTGGACTGGCTTAGAAACCTGAGAATTGTTCTCAAGACGGAAAAGCTTGCATATGTCCTTGAAGAGCCTCTTCCTGACCGTCCTAAGGACGATGCAACTCCAGACCAAATGTTGGTCTATCAGAAGCATGTGGCAGATTCTGAGATGGCGAGTTGCATCATGCTAGCGACGATGGTACCTGAGCTGCAAAAGCAGCATGAGCATATGGATGCTAATACTATAGTCTTCCATCTTCATGAGTTGTTCGATGAGCAAGCGAGATCCGAAAGGTTCGAGGTCTCTAGGCTCCTCTTCACCATGAAGATGCAAGAAGGTTCATCTGTAGTGCAGTTTGTTCTAAAGATGAACAGGTACATCGATCGGCTAGCAACCCTCAGTTTTATGATGGGTCATGAGTTAAGTATTGACTTAATTCTGCATTGTTTGCCCAAGAGTTTCTCACAATTTGTGATGAACTATCGGATGAACAAATTAGAATCCACCATTCCCGAGCTCCTCAATATGCTGAAGACTGTGGAGCCTTCTGTGAAGCATGAGGAGAAGGCGGTTCTGTTAGTTGATTCCTCAAAGAAAGGTTCTAAGAGGAAGGCAAAAGAACAGAAGAAAGGAAAGAAGAAAAAGGCAAAGAAGGCAGAACCAGCGCAAAAGGGCACTTGCCATCACTGTGGCAAGGAAGGCCACTGGCGAAGAAACTGCATGATTTATCTTGAGTCCATGGTGAAGAAGAAGGCATCCGATGCCCCATCCTCTTCAGGTATCTTCGTTATTGATTGTCATTCTATTTCCTTAGACACTTGGGTATTGGATACTGGGTGTGGCTCACATATATGTAATGACATACAGGGGCTAAGTAATAGAAGAAGACTTGTCAGAGGGGAGTCAAATTTGCGAGTTGGCAATGGAGCAAAGGTTACTGCACTCGCCATCGGAACGTATTTGTTGAAACTCCCTGCAGGACTTGTCTTAGAACTGGACAATTGCTTTTATATTCCTTCGTTGATAAAGAACATCATTTCTATTTCTTGTTTAAATAGAAATGGTTTCCATTTGACGTTTAGTAACAATTGTTGTTACATAACTTTGAATGAGGTTCTTTATGGGACTGGAACTTTAAGCAATGGTGTTTATACGTTGGACGTATCCAGTGACATTTGCAATATCGAAGCGAGCAACAAGCGTGCTCGAAAGGATAATCAAATAGACTTCTACATGTGGCATTGTCGTCTTGGCCATGTAAGCAAGAAACGCATGTCCAAATTACACCGATGTGGAATTCTGGAATCGTTTGAATTGGATTCATACGATACATGCGAATCATGCTTAAAAGGCAAGATGACTAAGTTACCTTTTACAAGAAAAGGTGAACGAGTGGGAGAGTTACTAGGCCTAATACATAGTGATGTATATGGACCTATGTCAACTCAATCTTTAGGAGGCTATAGCTACTTCATTACCTTCACCGATGATCACTCACGGTTTGGGGATGTGTTCTTGATGAAACACAAGTCTGAAGCCTTTGAAAGGTTCAAAGAATTCAGAAATGAAGTAGAGAAACAACATGATAAGAGTATTAAAATACTTCGATCGGATCGAGGTGGTGAATACTTAAGTCAAGAGTTTCTTGATTATCTAAGAGACAATGGTATATTGTCTCAATGGACTCCGCCATATACACCACAGCATAATGGTGTATCTGAGAGGCGTAACCGGACCTTGTTGGACATGGTCAGGTCAATGATGAATCATGCGACTCTTCCCAAGTCCTTTTGAGGCTATGCACTTCAGACAGCTGTTTACTTGTTAAACAGAATACCTACCAAGGTAGTCTCAACTACTCCATATGAGATATGGAATAGTAAGAAACCTCATGTATCTTACTTGAAGATATGGGGTTGTCCTGCTTATGTGAAGCGGACTGTATCAGACAAATTGGATGCTAAGTCTGATAAATATCTATTTATTGGATACCCTAAGGAAACAAGGGGTTACCAATTTTATCATCCTGTGGAAAAAAAGGTGTTTGTTTCAAGGCATGCTGTGTTTCTAGAGAAAGAGTTCTCTTGCAAGAAAACAGTGGGAGTGTCGTGGAGCTTGAGGAGGCTCGAGAGACTCAAATAGACATTAATGAGATACCTGGTGAAGCACAACAGCCGACAACTCATAGTGATGAACAATCGGCTGGACCTATTGTAACACCACATCTTCGTAGATCTGGTAGAACACGCAATATTCCTGAGAGATATGGATTTCTCGTAAGTGAATCGAACGACGTGTTACTCATTGATGATGAGGAGCCTACCAGTTATGAAGAAGTGCTGACAAGTTCAGAAAGGGATAAATGGCTTGGTGCCATGAAGTCGGAAATGGATTCTATGTATGAAAACCAAGTTTGGAACTTGGTTGACCCACCTGAAGGCATAAAGCCTATAGGGTGCAAGTGGGTTTTCAAGAAGAAAACCGACATGGATGGTAATGTGATTACCTATAAGGCTAGATTGGTGGCGAAAGGATATCGCCAAAAGCAAGGTGTTGATTATGACGAAACCTATTCGCCTGTAGCTATGCTTAAATCCATTCGGATGCTCCTGGCCATAGCGGCTCATTATGATTATGAGATATGGCAGATGGATGTGAAAACAGCTTTCCTTAATGGAAACCTGCTCAAGGACGTGTATATGATACAGCCTGAGGGTTTCACATCGGTTGATAAAACCAAGGTATGCAAATTGCGACGGTCCATTTATGGATTGAAGCAAGCATCCAGGAGCTGGAATATCCGTTTTGATGAGACAATCAAAAAGTTTGATTTCTCATAAAATCCAGACGAACCTTGTGTGTACAAGAAGGTTAGTGGGAGTGCAGTCGTGTTCCTAGTATTGTATGTCGATGACATACTACTTATAGGAAACGATGTTTCAATCTTACAGTCAGTGAAGGTTTGGTTATCCAAGACATTCTCCATGAAAGACCTGGGAGAAGCAACCTACATCCTCGGGATTAAGATCTATAGAGATAGATCGAAACGGTTGCTTGGTCTTTCGCAGTCTACATATATAGACCGAGTGCTAAAGAGGTTTAGCATGTCGGAATCCAAGAAAGGTTTCTTACCCATCAGGCATGGGGTACACCTTTCGAAGTCTATGTGTCCGCGCACAGAAGACGAGAGGATTTGCATGAGTAAGATTCCCTATGCATCCGCAATAGGATCTATCATGTATGCTATGTTATGTACAAGGCCCGATGTATCGTACGCTCTGAGTGTCACGAGCAGAGACAAGTCCGATCCAGCAATGGATCATTGGGCGGCTGTTAAGACGATCCTTAATTACTTGAGAAGAACTAAGGATGTGTTCCTAATATATGGAGAAGGGGACATGGTGATACGCGGGTATACGGATGCCAGCTTCCAGACAGACAAGGATGATTCCAGGTCTCAGTCTGGATACGTGTTCACCTTGAATGGGGGCGCAGTGAGTTGGAAAAGTTCCAAACAAGAGACTGTAGCGGATTCTACCACTAAGGCAGAATACATTGCAGCTTTGGAAGCAGCAAAGAAAGCGGTTTGGATCAAGAAGTTCATCTCTGAACTTGATGTGGTCTCATCAATGATCCAAACATGTGCTTCGCCGCTATCATCTTATCAGAGAGATCATCAGTAGGAACGAAATACAAATCGAGAAAATTCCCACTGAAAGGAACTTAGCGGATCCCTTGACTAAGGCATTACCTCAAAATAAGTTTGAGGGTCATGTTCGAGCTTATGGTATTGGATACCGTAGTGATTGGCATTAGGCCAAGTGGGAGTCTGTTAGTAATATATGAGAGATGTCCTAAGGAAATCGCCTTGTGTATGAACCATTTATATGATAAATGAAGATTCACTATTTGAGTATACATGTTTTATGTATTTGATTGGATCTTAAACTCATTTACTGAATGTCCACGATACGATTCACAGCATGAGAGAATTTGTGATTGGATCACAACTAGTGAGTATCTCTACATGTGTAATTATGATGTATCAGAATTATCCCTAGTCGATGAATTGATGGATTTGGACACCATCAATTCTGTCGAGACTAGCACGAGGTATACTCCTTGGTGTATCCAAGTAGCTGATTCTCACTGGCTGGAGACATCGTGATGTCCGGAGTTAATCGTGGATGCTAGTTATGGTAACTAGTTCATTGGAGTGACCAGCCGTAAGACTTCATATGGTTCTCTGCATATATAGATATGTCAATGAAGTTCTTACTGTGGCTTAAGTGTGATGTTCCTTTGACTTGCGATATTCAAGTCATCTTGATCATAGAGACTTATGCTTTGACATCTTAAGCAAGAATCTCTAAGGAGATGTGGACCTGGGTTGATTGGGTATAAGTCGAAGTGATCGAAGGTGTTTGAATAGCCTATAAAGGATTCACCACTCCTTGCGAGGAGATGTATGCCCATGGCCTCTCGTCGGATTGTTACTAAAATCTTTGGCCAAAGCATTACATGTTTAGAGTAAAGTACTTTTCGATACATGTGGAGTAACTAGAATCTGTAGGACGAGGAAATGATACTTGGGCTAGGTGTGACGTAGTCAGCCTAGTGGGGACTGACACAATAGACCATGTCCTGAACCAAGTGGGTATAAGATGAGTGAAGGGAATGGGGCACGAATCATTCGAGCTGCTGAAGGGTTTCAGAAATAGTTCTGGATCAACCGTTGATCTTTTCGGTTAATTGGGGATCATGATGTACTACTAGGTGCCACTCATGATCGTTCTATAATTAATGGTTAATTATAGAAGGCCAACATAAACCGATAACCTATTTGGTCACACGCACAACGAGCGTAATCCGAAGGATTTAAAACGAGCTTGAGAATGGGATTCTCAGACCGAGAGAAACTAGGTTTGGTTGGACCAAACAAAGAAGCGAGCATGAAATCATTTCAGTCGCAATGGAAGCGTGGATGAGCCATGTATTATGAAGACATAATGGATGAACCAAAATGGTTTGGTTCTAATCCAATGGAGGAGAATAAACCAAAGGGTTTGGTTTATTTTAAACGAATGAACCAAAAGTTGGTTCGGTTCGTTTTAACTTAAAATAAACCATCATGGTTTGGTTTATTTTAACTTATCTTAATGGAGCGGGGTTAACGGGCCTAATGGTTATGATCCAATAACCGTTAAGAGAATTAGTTCTCTATAAAAGAGGGCTTAAGGGATAATTAAGCCTTAATCCAAAACCCCTAGGTTAAAGTTGCCGCCCACCTCCTTATTGGAGTTTTCGGCGCCAACCTCTTACCACTGCCCATAGCTCCTCCAACCGGCGTCCAGAAGGTAGCTTCCTTCCCCCTCGCCGGCATCGAGCTGCTGCCGGTTAGTGCTCCGGAGATCTCCTTCGGGTTTGGCATAAAGGTGAGCTCTATCTTCCTTGGTTGGTCGGCGCCTATCACCTCCACCAAAGCTGTCCAGTTTTCTGGACAGCTTGTTCTCCTCTCGTCGAAGCGACGTTTAGACGACGGTTAGAGCTCCGACAGCGGCTAACTTACCGGGGATTCTATCTCCGGTAATCCTCTGAGGTGGAGGATGAAGGATTCGTCAATTGGTTGACGAATACCTCTCCGGAGAAGCGAGTTTTGAGAACTCGTATTAGGATCCGAATTTGGATTCGGATCGTGATCATCTCTCGATCACGTCGTCTTCAACACGAGGCTAGTAACCCGTACGAAGACGAAGCTCGTGGCTTAGCGAAGTCATCCCGAGGAACTCGGCGTGGATACGGATAGAGACGATTCTAGCGAGGATCGTTCCGGTTGATGCCGTTCCCGCTACACGTGATACAAAAGGTATAACGTAGTTAAATTTCCTTTTATTGTAAATTTAAATTTACGGTTATGTCTACACTTGTTGTACTATGCATGCGTGTGTTGTGTGTGTTGTAATAAATATAGATTTATTATTTTTATTGCTTCCGCTGTGCTCATGTTTGCGAAACGTGATCGAACACACACACGCCACGGTGTCGGAAACCCAACAAGATCATCAAACAAAACTCTTCTTCCTATCTAGAACCGGCCACCAAGTCAATAAACTCTATGTTGCCGCTGGCCAAGGAAGAGAACATGGAGTATAGGAACTGGTCAAAGGAGAAAACATGAGAGCATGGGCGCCGGCCAACACTTGGAGAAGAGAAAGGAAAGCAATCCTTCTCCTTGTTGCCGCCCAAACCTTAAACTAAGCTCTCCTAATTTCCGGCCAAGGATGAAGGGAAGAAGAATAGGTTGAGCTCCGACCAAGGTAGAGGGAAGAAGAAGAGGGGCCGGCCAACCTTAGGAAGAAGAAGAAGAAGCTTCCTCCCCTTGTTGCCTCCCACCACCAACACCCAAACCCTAACCCTAGCCGCCCACTCCTATTCCTATCCCAACTAGGATTGGTTGCCGCCCATAAGGAAGCAAACCCTAACCCCTCATCCATCAAGTTTCCGCCCACCCCTATGACCTCCTTTTATAGAGTTAAGGATAAGCCATGATTTAATCTCCTCCATTGGTTCTAGGGATTTAATCTCAACCGTCGGATCTAGAGATTTAATCTCAACCATCGGATCTAGAGATTTAATCTCTACCTTTAGATCTAGAGTTTTGTTTTCATCCATTGGATCTAAGCTTCATGAGGTGTTAATAAGCTACAATAGGGACCATGAGGAGGAGTTGGATCTTGGCCACCCATGGATCAAGCCCACATAAAGTCCGATCCACTATAGGATTATCATTGATCTACCTCACCAACCCCCATATGATAATATGGGCTCCATATATTATTTATAAATTTTCTCCCCGTGTTTAAGATCTAGAATGTCCGTCAATTAATTAATTTACTGACCATTAATTAATCAACATCTAACTCCATGAGTAATACCACTCAACCTTTTCATCATGCCGGACCAAGTCCACCTGCAGGGTTTATATGATGAACCTTATGAGCTCCTCAAGGGGACATCATCATCCTAATATATAGGGCACGGTTTTCTCCTATAATCAACGGCACACCATATAAATAATACCATTTCCCAACTTACCGAGCCTATCGATTTAATCTATAAATCTCGCCCATTGGTAAATCAAAGAAATGAATACTAAGTATATGTGCCCGTTATTATATCGGGATTAAGAGCATGTACAAAATAATATCTGAGGTCCGATTCGATTATGTAGTCAACAATAAATCTAATCACCTCTAAGTCGGTCCTGCTCAATACACACAAAGTGCACTAGTGTGATTCTATGATCAAGACAAACCAATACCAAATCACACTACAACCATTCCGATGGTTTGTCCAAAGTCATCTCGATTGTGAGCCTTTACTTATACTTTACAAGGAGTCGATAACATGATCTCCTGTGTGACACCACACACCATGTTATCTACAATGTAATGTATTAGACAATATGCATAACCATAAAAATATGCAAACAATGATCATGTGATTCTTATTTCAAAATAAAGATGTTCATACAAAAGATAGACTTTTCAGTATACATCCCAACACAGAACACTCAGTAGCAAACTGATCAGTCCGCTACAAGGTTGGCAGTCGACTGATGGGTAATGGCAGTCGACTGTTAGTGTATCCGTTGGCTTGGATACTGACATAAATTAAGTTATTCTGAGACGAAGATAATGTTGGCAGTCGACTAAGGCCTTATGGAAGTCAACTGCCTGGCACAAAATTAGGCCATTGTAGGTTATAAAAGTAGCTCGAAGAGGAGGATTTTGGTATGGTTCTTTGAGGCGATTTGGAGGGGATTTACTGCTGCAATCCAAACCTTCTAGGCTACTCTCAAGCAACCAAAAGCAAGCATTCAAGTTCACATTTTGTAAAGTTCTCTTTACTTGTATTTGTGTAGTTTACTTGTATTTGCTTGTATTTCTTTCTTATTGTTGTATGAATCCTTGTACGAGGTTTCTCTGCCTCCAACTTTTGTCAAGAAGGAGTATTATTGATTAGTTATGGTGTTTGCATCGCTGGTGCTCATTCGAGCCCAACCCGTGGAGTAGGAACCCTAAGGTTTCAAACCACATTATATTGGCATGTTGTGATTGTTCGTGTCATCTTTTATTATTGTTATTATTATTTTCGCTGCTCTAACAACATTGTAGACTATCAAACACGAACGAATTCCATCATCGGACGAAGATGCGCCATTCACCCCCCCCCCCTCTAGTGCTCACGGACATTCCTACAATTGGTATCAGAGCCTAGGGCTCTTCTACAGATTAACAACTAGGAGCAAAATTGCTAGTGAAGATGGAGTTTAAAGAAAAATTGGGATGGGATATCAACACGCCAGTTCCATATATGCTCTATGGACGAGAATGCTTCAATCAATGGAAGGCAAAGATTGAAGACTTCATGATGATGATGGACATCAAAGATTAGTCTGCCTAAATGGAATGATTTGAATATTCAAGAGGGCCAAAAGGAGGTTTCCTCAAGATGAAGAAATGGATCGAGGAACAACTCCAAAGATTCGAGAAAAATAATAAGGTAGTAAAATTTCTTGTTGATTTGATCCCTAATGATATTTTGTGCAAGCTAAGGTATTACATGGATGCCAAGGAGCTATGGAGCAAGTTGGCAAGATTCTATGAGGAGCCTCACTGGGCACAAGAAGAAGAAGAGAAGGAAGAAAGTTCATCCTCACAAGCAAGTGAGGATTAAGAAGTTGAAGAGGAGTCAACATCTGGGTCGATAAAAGAATGTGAAGAATTGGAGGTTGAGAGGCCATCATCGTCCAAGGAAGAGGTGGAAGAAGCCTCCACCTCTAGGATTGAGGGGGAGGAGAGATCATTGGAGCCGAAGAAAAATAAAAACGTAGCTTCAACCTTTGGAAGAAGTGAAGAATCAACTCCGATGCCAACCACCATTAACCTAGGTAACTCAAGGATTCCATTTAAAAATAAAATTCATACCATGTGCTTTGAGTGTAGGAAAGTAGGACATTACAAGAGTAAATGTCCTAAAAGAGTCAAGAAAAGTCAACTGACACCAAAATCTCAAGAAAAGTCAAAGGAGGTCAGTGCCCCAATTAGGAAGAGCAAGGAGCACGTGGTGTGCTTCAAGTGCTAACAACCAGGGCATTATAGGAGTCAATGTCCTAGGGGGTGGAAGAAGGGCAAAGAAGGAGCATCAAAAGTAGGGGGTGCTTTAAAAGCAAACCCTAAGGTAAAATTCAATAATGCACCTTCGAGTTTTAATTATAAAAAACATGCTTTTAATACTCTTGCAATTGTGCATAATCATAAGGAGCATGCTAGAAATAATAGATTTTATTGCTTAGGGGCTAAACATGTCAATCTTAGAAATAAGAAGAAATTTGGGACTAATATTCCTAAAACAATCCTACCTAGGGAAACTATTAGGAAAGTAGAAAACCATCTAGGCATTAACCCTAAGAAGGGTAGACATATGCCTAGGAGAAATCCTTCCCAAAGGATAATGAAAAATCAAGATTGGGAAGATTAGAGTTAGAGAACCAAGCCTTGAGGTCAAGGCTTGAGAAACTTGAAAAGACCCTTAGAAATATGCAAAATCAAGTTCAAGGTTCTAGGAGTCAAAGTCAAGGGTGTAAGAGGCAAGAACCATCTAGGAGGCAAGGTTTGGGTCACAATCTTATGCCCAAGAAGGTAATGCCTACTTATCACAATGTTCCATTTGATTATAAAACTAAAACTAGGTTTAGGAAAACCAAGGTCACAAGGGAAGCCATCCCTAGAGTTGACCATAGTAAGTGTTTAGTGGCCAAGGTTTTCATGAAACCTAGGAAGACCACTAAGAAGGTTACTAGGGAGGCAATCTCTAAGGTTAACCATGACAAGACCAAAATTACCAAGGCTTCTAATCCTAGGAGGTTCATTAGGAGGGTATCTAGGGAAGTTATCCCTAAGGAATACCTAGTAAACCCAAGGTGCTCCAATAGGTATTGGGTTCCTAGGAGCGTGATCGATTCATGCTAAATGGGTTAGGATGTGTCGACCATGATTGGATGGGTAGTTAACTCAATCATAGTAAAGTTGACACTTTAGGTCATTTCCAAGGTATTGTGACACTTTGGAAATGTGGTTACAATTTAATCCTAAAGGATTTTAGGATGTGCCAATATATTTTGAGAATTTTAATAAATTGATCAAATTGGCACAAACTAGGTCTAGAGGTCTTGGTGTGCCATTTTGGTTTTTTGCACACTTGGGAGAAGAGTGATAATTTGGAAAAATTGAATTAATCCTAACAAATGACAACTAATATTAAAATTTAAGTATTCTTATGCATTATATTTTATTTGTCATGCTTTGATTGTCGTATAAGATGTCATGACATCATATTTGTTTCTATCATATAATATGTCATGATTAATGCTTAGGTTGTAGTTTTAATTTCATGTATGTTTAGATTAAATTTATATGCCTTGACATCATGATTTTTGACAATGCTTATTTATGCTATCATTTATGTCATAATAATCATTCATGCATTAATAAAATTGAGTAAAGGGCAATGGCATGACTTGAAGTACCATATATAAGAGAATCAAGTAGTGTTGCCTTAGAAAATGCATGAGGTCTTAGTTTAGGATAAACAAAACTCACGTCTCACATCACATTGACATGTGTGTGTTTTCATACACCCTAGACATATGTGAGATGCTAGGAAATGAGTTAAGTTCAAGGTGCATAATTTTTGAATATAGATGAACTCAAACTCATCTTATGCCATGGATGAATCATGAGGAAAGCTTATGTACAAGTCATGTGCATTAAGCCCATAGACTATGGCTCAATATAAGATTTTAAAAACATTTTAAAATCATTTTAGAAAACCTTAGTGAAGTCTATCTTTTGGTAGCAATCATCATTGATAGAGTTGATACAAAGTAGGGTCAAAACTTTAAACTTTTCAATGGTTTTAAACTTTGTATCAAACTCACTATTTAATGGGTAATTTATTTTTCATATATTTTTCACCCATAATGTTTGACTTAAGTATTATGCATATGAATTTTCATGATTTTTCGTATTATGTATAATTACTTATATTTTTATAAAAACTATTTTCCTAATTTGATTTTTGCATTTTGCAGATATCAGTCGACTACTACTTATGGGCAGTTGATTGATGCATAGGGCAGTCGACTGTTAGGCCTGATTTCGGGTAAACAAAGATTGTTTAGCCTAATTTCAGTTGTGTTAGGCTACCCTAACTACTCCTAACCCTAGGATATGCTTTGGAAAGCATTTGAAAGGGTGAAAATGCAATGGATATGGATTAGTAGAGTTGTTTGGGTGTGTATCAAGTTTAAGATGTGTAAAAGTTCAAGTTTGAACTTTTGATCTTAATTTTGATGGTTTAGTGTTCCTATAGGCTTAGGGCTCTCCAAGGACATTGTTGGTGCAATGGTCAAGGGGGATCAAGCCTTTAGGGGGAGGTTATCTATTATGGGATGATAGATGTGTTCTTCCTCATGAGGGAGAGAATTTTGAGTTTTTAGAGAAGTGAGGATTGCCTCTCTTTAGTGATATGGCACTTATCACTAGGAAGAGTGAAGGCATCCTAGATGTTTCTGGACCAAGGGAGAGATTGTAAGATCTCATTGGGATATGAGACATTGACACCCTTGAGGAGAGCCTTTTTGATGTCTGTCAAAAAGGAGGAGAATTAAGAGAATTTGGGAATTCCCAATTTAGAAAATTGGGATGATTGGATTGAGTTAGTGTTCTAACTCAAAGATGTTGGTTTTTATCAAACATCAAAAAGGGAGAGATTGCTGGTGCAATCGACCAAGGTCACGATTGACCATACTCAAGTTTGACTCGAGTAGTGGTTTGATGTTAGTGTTTTGATGTTTGACATTGATGTTTGACTATATGTTGACATGGGGTTTACCATATGATGGAGAAGTCCAAGTGGGACACTTGGAAATGGAAATTCCAAGTTTTGTGTACTTGGCATGGAAAGTCTAAGTCTTGGGTACTTGGCATGAAAAGTCCAAGCATGGGTCTTGGCAAGGGAAAGTTCAAGCTTAAGTCTTGGCAATTGGAAAGTACAACATGGGTTGGCATGGAAAGTCCAAGCTTGAGTCTTGGCAAATGGAAAGTCCAACATGGATTAGAAAGGGAAGTCAAATGGTTGATATTTGCGACTTAAAGTCCAAGTGGGAGTCTTGGCAGCATAAGTCCAATGGTTTGGTGGCGTAAAGTGCAAGCGATAGTCTTGGCACCATAAGTCCAAATGTGTCTTGGCAGTGTAGACCAGCTTAGCATGATAATAGTCGATGGAAGCACCTGAAGGCTAGTATATGGATGAACAAGTCATAGATGACTTGGAGGGATCCGATAGGCATGAGGCAGACGGAGGTGGCTAAAAGGCTTAGGTCTAGGCTAAGGGTGGTATTGTTGGATCGTAGCGGATCGCTAGAGGGGGGATGAATAGCGATAAAACCTTTTTTTTTGTTTGTTCGTTAAAACCCGAGTAGATAAGTAATTACAGCGGAAAGATAAGCAATAAATAAAGGAGACAAATATTTTTACTTGGTTCGTAGCCTTCGGCTACTACTCCAAGGCCCTAGCGGTCCTTGACCACGTACGGAGGGCAAAAACACTAAAGAACTCCTCATTAGAGGTAGGAGTTGATCGATACAAATAAAAACAAAGCTTGAGGTAGAGGGACACTCCCCCTCTCCTCGTTACGATAAAAGCTCCGAGAAATTGCAGTAATGAACTGAAATAAAAGATTAAACCGACGTTAAAAAAAGAAAGCAATCAAGACCTAGACGTCGGAGAGGAAGCTCTTCGTTGTCGGAAAGTTGCAGCTTGGCGGAGGCTTTTGGAAGCTTAGAATTGATGAAGAAACCCTAGGTTTGGCCTTCCTTTTATAGCCTTTGAGCACCTTTTCGAGAGGAACTTCACCCAATAGAGTTTTGGCACATGGTTCCTTGAAAAATGGTGATAAGGCTTGACTCCTCGAGGCTGATCCTTGACCATCAGTCGACTGATGGTAGCATCGATCGAATCGACCTCGAGCGATCATTGGGCCAGCGATCGAGTCCTCCAAGCTGGCAGTCGACTGATGCTAACTGCAAGGCAAAGTTAACTTAACAAAAACATTATTTTGACGGCCTCCGACCATCTAATCTCGACCTAGACCACCTATAGGTCAGATCTACTCTTAAGATCATCCCCGTAAAGAGGATACGACCTCACTCACGCTCGCACACACGAGCTTACCTCGATACTTACTGTGTCGCTTTTGCTTTCGGCCTTCCACTCGATTCCTTCGGCTCCCTCCGAAGTCACTCGAGTGTCGCCCGACCACCGCGGCTTCCTCCGGGTGTCACTAGCCTTCAGCTCCAGCTATAGCAATTTTCTGCACACTCGATTCAACTCGTGAGATAATGACATGAGCTTAACTTTGTATCGTTTGCTATAATCAAAACTCAGGTTTGACTTAGGTGCCTACTGCACCAACAGGTATAGCAAGTATGATGCATCATACTTGGGGTAAAACCTCATCATTGAGGTTATCAGTCGACTGGGCTTTGGACCAGTCGATTGGTCAAGTGTTTTGATACTTGGCAGCCGAGTTGACTATGGACAATCGACTGGGATTATGACCAATCGAGTGTCATGAGTCGACTAGGGTTCGACTGCGGCAAATGGCCTTGGCAGTTGACTGCCAGCATTGGACAGTCGAGTGATGGCTTGAACAGTCGACTGTTGGTCGAGGTTCAAGAAGCAAAACGCTTGGTAGTCGATTGGTCAATTAGCTATGAGGTTGGCAGTCGATTGATGGGTAATGGAAGTCGACTTCTAGTGTATCCGTTGGCTTGGATTCCGACGTGGATTAAGTCGTTGTGAGACAATGACATTGTTGGTAGTTGACTGGGGTCATATTACAGTCGACTTCCATGCACAAAATCAGCCTGTTGCAGGTTATAAAAGTAGCTCGAAGTGGAGGGTTTTGTTGGACTTTCTGAGCCGCAAAAATCACTTTTTACATTGCGGAAACCCCAGAAGTCCGGCCACAGATCCGTACGAAGATATATTAAAATAAAAATATGTATGTGGTAAGTAAACCTAGATCTACCTTAGATCTAGAAGTTGAGAGTCTTACCCTCGATGCGACGCCCTTCGCAAATACCGCTCGTCCAAACGTTCCGCCGGAACTCAAGAGTGGCAAGTGAACACTCCTCTATTGGTATCCACACGGACAAATAGTGGAGAAAAATACCTTAGAGTGTGCTAGCACCCTTTAGGAATTTTGGCAAGATGAGGGATGGAAGAGCTTGAGAAGGTGATCCATGGAAGAAGATGAATTTCTAGTAACTCACAAAATGAATTCATCCATCAAATGGAGTGGCCGACCACTTCATGACTTGGGGGGTAACATGCATGCATGTAACTCCAAGAGCCAATGGCTCTTGGTCTCCCTCATGAGGTAGCACCACATGATAAGTCAATGATGATGTGGAGCATCATCATTGGTTGGCCATGCCAAGTCATCATCATGACATGGCATTTGGTCAAGTCAAACTTGACGTTTCATCTTCCCTCTTAAGTCAAGTCAAACTTGACCTCTTATCTCCCATGGTTGATCAAATCCAACCATTTGATTTAAGTCAATTTAATTTAATGAATCTCTAGTCATTAATTTAAATTGATTTGATGAATCAAATCTAAATTAGACTAATTCAACACTTGAATCAAATTGAGTCCAACTCATTTAGTCTAATTTGGATTACTCTTAATCCAATTTGGTTCATCCCATGAACCTAATCCTCATGGTTCATCATATGAACATAATCTCCATCTAATTGCCCTTTGTGTGTGGCCCTATAGGTTCTTGTAACGTTGGCAATGTCCCTAAACCAATTTAGGAACATAAGCAATGAGCGGTATCTAGCAACACATCATTGCTACCCAAGTTACAAGAATGTTGAGTTCCAACATCACCTTTGTGACTACTAATTGTGACTCTCACAATATGTGACAATGTCCCTCTATCCTTGACATCTAGATTGACCAAATGAGGCATAGACCGTGTCATCCTCGGGACAATCTATATCTTGAACCCCAAGTAGACTCACTCTAATCAAATGAGCTCAATATCTCATATTGACTCATTTGGGCATGGCCATGCACTTTGTGGTCTCACTCTATCAAGAATAACGATGTCTCTCTCGTCATATAGGAGGGATAGATCTCATCTACATCACTCACATCCCTCCGCATAATTTATCACATACCCAGTAATTGCCTTTATAGTCCACCCATTTACGGGTGACATTTGACGAAGCCAAAGTATGCAACTCCTTATGTAGGGAACCATGGTGACTTCAGGTCTAAGGACTAATAGTCATACTAATAGCCACATGAGAAAGTATATGACACTCATATAACGATCCATGATATTTTCTCATGGCGGGTCATTCAGTATACATTCTCCAATGCATACCCATGTGTCAACTTGATATCTCATATCCATGACTTGTGAGATCAAGTCATCGTGTTGACCTACATGCTAGTCTCTATGCATTAACATTGTCCCTAAATGTTAATACTTGACTAGGAATGATTAAGAGTAGTGTTCTCTATATCATCTCATTATCGATTCAACCAATCGATTGATATAGATAAGAACCTACTACTCAAGGACATTATTATATTTAGTTATTTGGCACCAATATAAGTAAATATAATAACCATGCCTTTATAAATAGGAATATGATACAATAAAATCCATACAACAATCATCACATGATTGGCTCTAGGGCTTTCACTAACAATCTCCCACTAGCACTAGTGCTAATCACCGTAGTATCTAATACCCAATGACCTAGTGTGACCATCATGCTTTTCCTGTGCCAAAGCCTTGGTCAAGGGATCTGCGATGTTAGTCTCTGTGCGTACTCATAGCGCCACCATTCAAACAAAATACGAACTATGACTATGATCTATAATCATCCTGGTCAGTTTGGAAGCAGGCATCACTATAACCCTTTATAGCTAGCTCCTCATTGCCTCCAAATATCAAGAAATATTCTTTAGTCCTTCTCAAGTACTTAAGAATATTCTTGACTGTTATCCAGTGATGCTTACCTAGATCTGACTGGTATCTACTCCTCATGCTCAAAGTATACGAGACATCAGGACGAGTACATAGCATGGCGTACATGATAGATCCTATAGCAGATGCATAAGGGATCTTATCCATACAGTCTCTCTTCTCTTTAGAAGAGAAACTTTGAGTCTTCGAAAGACTCACACCATGTGACATCGGCAGAAGTCCCTTCTTGGAATTCTGTTTGGCAAATTGTAGTAATACCGTGTCAATGTATGTACTCTGACTTAGGCCAAGTAATCTCTTAGATCTATCTCTATAGATCTTGATGCCTAGAATACAGGCTGCTTCACCTAAGTCCTTCATTGAGAAGCACGTCCCTAGCCAAGTCTTCACAGACTGTAGCGAAGGGATGTCATTCCCAATGAGTAGTATGTCATCCACATACAATACAAGGAAGACAACTGTGTTCCCATTAACCCTCTTGTAGACACAGGGTTCATCTTCATTCTTGATGAAACCAAACTGTTTGATCGCATCATCGAATCGAAGAATCCAGCTCCGAGAGGTTTGCTTTAGCCCATAAATGGACCTTTGCAGGTTGCATACTTTCCCAGTATGCTATGGATCTTCAAAACCCTTAGGTTGTGTCATGTGTACATCCTCGAGTAAGTTTTCATTCAGAAATGCGGTTTTGACATCCATCTGCCAGATCTCATAATCGTGGTATGCTACAATAGCAAGCAAGATCCGAATGGACTTAAACATCGCCACTGGAGAAAAGGTTTCATCATAGTCAACACCATGAATTTGCTTGAAACC
This sequence comes from Wurfbainia villosa, assembly GCA_025175895.1. NCBI lineage: Eukaryota > Viridiplantae > Streptophyta > Magnoliopsida > Zingiberales > Zingiberaceae > Wurfbainia > Wurfbainia villosa. The sequence goes on along the minus strand of CM046002.1, from coordinate 26,585,002 downwards.
TTTAGCCACCAATCGACCCTTATAGGTATGCGTAAGTCCATCCATGTTAGTCTTTCTCCTAAAGGACCACTTACACCCAATGGATTTGACCCCTTCAGGTGGGTCAACCAAAGTCCATACTTGGTTGGTGTACATGGATTCCATCTCGGATCTCATGGCCTCTAGCCATTTCTCAGAATCTGGGCTCATCACAACTTCCTGATAGGTGGTAGGCTCATTCTCAATAAGCATAACGTCATCATGGTCAGACAAGAGAAATGAGTATCTCTTAGGCTGACGATGTACCCTATCAGATCTGCGAAGAGGTAGGTCTACTTGAACAGGTGGTTGTTCCACAACTCTTTATGCAACAACCTCATCACCCACAACACTTTGTGGTTCCTATTCAACCTCCATCAAGGCCTCAGTGCTATGGTCCTTATCTTGAATTTCTTCAAGATCAAACGTACTCCCACTAGTTTTTCTAGAAACAAAATCCCTTTCTAGAAAAACCCCAGTCTTTGCTACAAACACTTTGTGCTGACAGGGAATGTAGAAGTAATATCACTTTGTATCCTTGTGATATCCAACAAAATAGCACCAATCGGATTTGGGTCCCAGTTTGTTTGAGACTTGACGTCGTACGTAAGCCTCACCACCCCAAATCCTCATGAAAGACATCTTAGGATTTCTCCCTGTCCATATCGTATATGGTGTCTTTATCACAGCCTTGGATGGTACACGATTAAGGGTAAAGGTTGTTGTGTCTAGAGCGTATCCCCAAAAGGATATAGGAAGATCTGTGTGACTCATCATAGATCTTACCATATCTAATAGGGTACGATTCCTCCTTTCGGATACACCATTCCACTGTGGTATTCTAGGAGGAGTGAGTTGGGATAGAATCCCACACTCATCTAGATAGTCACGAAACTCATGGCTAAGGTATTCACCACCTCGATCTGATCGAAGTATCTTAATACTCTTGCCAAGCTGGTTTTGTACTTCATTCTTGAATTCTTTGAACTTTTTAAAGGATTCTGATTTATGTGTCATGAGATACACATGACCATATCTACTAAAGTCATCAGTAAATGTAATGAAGTACCTGTAACCGCCTCTAGCAGCAACATTGAAAGGGCCACATACATCATTATGTATAAGTCCTAACAAGTCTGTTGCTCTTTCGCTGTGTCCACTAAAGGGAGTCTTGGTCATCTTGCCTAAAAGTCAAGACTCGCATTTCTCATATGATTCAAAATCAAATGAGTCCAGCATCCCATCCTTATGGAGCTGAGATAAACGACTCTCATTTATGTGACCTAAGCGACAATGCCAGAGATAGGTTTAGTTCAACTCATTTGACTTGAACCTTTTGGTATTTATGTTATAGATAGGGCTCTCTAAGTCTAGAAAGTAGAGTCTGTTCATTAGGGGTGCACTACAATAGAACATATCATTTAAATAAACTGAACAACATTTGTTCTTTATTATAAATGTAAATCCTTTCTTATCCAAACAAGAAATCGAAATTATGTTCTTTGTCAAAGCAGGCACATAACAACATTCATTTAATTCTAGTACAAACCCAGAGGGCAGAGATAGATCATAAGTTCCTACAGCAACAGCAGCAACTCTTGCTCCATTGCCTACTCGTAGGTCCACCTCGCCCTTTGTCAATGCCTTGCTATTTCTTAGTGCCTGCACATTGGTACAAATGTGAGATGCACATCCGGTATCTAATACCCATGATGAAGAAATAGATAGATTGACTTCTATAACATTTATACCTGAAGTAGAAGTCTCACTTCTCTTCTTCTTAAGATCTTCCAGGTATGCCTTGCAGTTACGCTTCCAGTGTCCAGCTTCCTTGCAGTGGAAGCAAGTCACTTCCTTGGCCACCCCTCCTTTGGGTTTCAGTTCCTTGCCTTTGCCCTTGGCTTGGGACTTTCCCTTACCTTTATGCTTGCCCTTGCCTTTCTTCTTTTGCACCATCAAAATTGCGTCAGATTTTCCCTTCTTAAGGTTGAGCTCAGCAGTTCTTAACATGCTGAGCATCTCAAGCAGTGGCTTATCAATTTCATTCATGTTGTAATTCATGACAAATTGATTGTAGCTTTGTGGCAAATATTGCAAGATCAAGTCAGTGGCCAGCTCTTGGCTAAGGGGGAATCCCAATCTCTGTAGGTTTTGTACGTACCCAATCATCTTGAGTACATATGGACCTACGGGAGTCCCATCTTGCATTTTGGAACCAAACAATGCCTTAGAGACTTCATATCTCTCGTGCCTTGCTTGTCCTTGATATAGTTGACGAAGATGTTCAACCATATCATAAGCATTCATGAACTCATGTTGCTTCTGAAGCTCAGAGTTCATGGTCGCGAGCATTAGATATGACACATCTAATGCATCATCTTGATGCTTCTTGTAAGCATCTTTGTCAGCTCACGAGGCAGTGGCAGGAGGTGCCTCCGGAATTGGCTGCTCCAGGACGTACAACTTCCTTTCTTGGGTGAGAACAATTCTCAGGTTCTTGTACCAGTCCAGAAAATTTGCTCCATTGAGCTTGTCCTTCTCAAGGACAGAACGTAGAGAGAGAGTCTTCGTGTTTGTCGACATAGTAATCTACAACATACAATGCAGAGAATTAATATCATATTCTTTTTATCATTTAATTAGGCCTTTAATCAAATGATGCTCCCACTGAATTATAGGAATTTTGTAGAATCGAGTTATGGATGTGGTCAAACCACATTACTAGATTCATACAAACTAGCTATAATTCTTGCGGGACAAGATCCACATCATACTAAGCCTTGAGTTAGCTTTGGCTAAATCACCCAAGACTTAGTACAATCGGTGGGTAACACATTACCGATTACATCTCTATGCAACTCTTGTTTATAGGATCAAGGCTCACATTTACAAACAACCTTGAGTTGGCTTTGGCTAAATCGCCCAAGATTTAGTGTAAATGCGATCTTATCCTATCTTTCCAATGGTTGGAATATGCCTATAGTTCTACTCGATCCAATTGAGTTAACTAGTTTTACTCAATCTAATTGAGCTTACTCTAACCCAAGCCGTGATAGGCAGGACCAAGATTGTCCCTCCGCACCCTACCAAGATAATATGCATTGCTCTGCTTTGGCAGATTCAACAACTACAAATGATCGAGGTAGTGATGGGTATCAAGGACTTGGTAGGCATTTACGAGTTGATTCGATTAAGATCTAATCTAATCATAATGTGTATCATATATGCATTGAGGCCTTTATTATCCTATATTAGCATGCATCACATACATACAAGCATTATTCTAGCATGCATCATATACATACAAGAAAAATATCCTAGCATGCATCATATACATACAAGCATTATTCTACTAGTATGCATCACATACATACAAGCAAAATTAATATATATATATATATATATATATATATATATATATATATATATATATATCAACATATATATATATAATTAACTGTGATGTGGTCAAGGCCCTACTATTATCTTCTCAAGCCAATGAGAAGATCGGACTGTCAACCTAGGGCTAGCGGCTTCTCCAAGTGCTTCCTTTGACTGCCATGTATCGTCGGCACCCTTCTCATAACTTCGTCTACAATTAGACTTTCCACCGCTCCATTTTATACATTACAAATATGAAACTCGAGTTACATTCGAGTCTAAAACTATTTACAACTAGAATTTTAAAAGAAGAGGTACGACGCGCATGTCGCATACACTATATAACACGCACAACCACAAAAATGGCACGCAGGCCGTATTATGAATTACAACACATCATCATCCAATCATATTGGGGTTCTCGGGCCATGAAAATTATAGAATTATACATAATTCTAAATTATGTATTTTTACAGAAAATTTCTATAATTTTTTCTTTTTTTTTTTCAATTTTAAGAGTCATCTCTCCGTAACGGTCCCGCTAAGCGGTTTCCGAGCGCGATCGCGGGACAAAGCCCCTTTCGGGGATAGGGGCAACGCCCCTACTCAGAAAATAAACTTTGTGAGTGTCCCTACTATGATCTTACAATGACTTAAGTCGCTGTCCCAAAAACCTAAAGCGAGAACTTGCCATTTCGGAGAGTTTTTCTCGATGGTTGAAGCCTACAAGTGTCCCAACACTCGTTGCTTCGACTCTTCGAGAAAAATACCCAAAAATTCTATAAAAATAGGAAATTTAAAGAAACATAAAAATATGTAATTTTTATATCTAATACAAAAACTATAAATACGAAACACATACATGCTTCGCACGTGGCTCTAATACCACTATTGGACTTTTCGAGCCGCAAAAATAGCTTTTTGCGTTGCGAAAACCTCGGAAGTCCGGCCACAGATCCGTGCGAAGATATATTAAAATAAAAATATGTATGTGCTAAGTAAACCTAGATCTACCTTAGATCTAGAAGTTGAGAGTGTTACCCTCGATGCGCCGCCCTTCGCAAATCCCGCTCATCCAAACGTTTCGCCAGAACTCAAGAGTGTCAAGTGAACACTCGTCTATTGGTATCCACACGGACAAATGGTGGAGAAAAATACCTTAGAGTGTGCTATCACCCTTTAGGAATTTTGACAAGATGAGGGATGGAAGAGCTTGAGAAGGTGATCCAAGGAAGAAGATGAAGTTCTAGTAACTCACAAAATGAATTCATCCATCAAATGGAGTGGCCGGCCACTTCATGACTTGGGGGGTTACATGCATGCATGTAACTCCAAGAGCCAATGGCTCTTTGTCTCTCTCATGAGGTGGCACCACATGATAAGTCAATGATGATGTGGAGCATCATCATTGGCCAGCCATGCCAAGTCATCATCATGACATGGCATTTGGTCAAGTCAAACTTGACCTTTCATCTTCCCTCTCAAGTCAAGTCAAACTTGACCTCTTATCTCCCATGGTTGATCAAATCCAACCATTTGATTCAAGTCAATTTAATTTAATGAATCTCTATTCATTAATTTAAATTGATTAGATGAATCAAATCTAAATTAAACTCATTCAACACTTGAATCAAATTGAGTCCAACTCAATTAGTCTAATTTGGATTACTCTTAATCCAATTTGGTTCATCCCATGAACCTAATTCTCATGGTTCATCATATGAATTTAATCTCCATCTAATTGCCCTTTGTGTGTGACCCTATAGGTTCTTGTAACGTTGGCAATGTCCCTAAACCGATTTAGGAACATAAGCAATGAGCGGTATCTAGCAACACATCATTGCTACCCAAGTTACAAGAATGTTGAGTTCCAACATCACTTTTGTGACTACTAATTGTGACTCTCACAATATGTGACAATATCCCTCTATCCTTGACATCTAGATTGACCAAATGAGGCATAGACCGTGTCATCCTCGGGACAATCTATATCTTGAACTCCAAGTAGACTCACTCTAATCAAATGAGCTCAATATCTCATATTGACTCATTTGGGCATGGCCATACACTTCGTGGTCTCACTCTATCAAGAATAACGATGTCTCTCCTGTCATATAGGAGGGATAGATCTCATCTACATCACTCACATCCCTCCGCATAATTTGTCACATACCCAGTAATCGCCTTTATAGTCCACCCATTTACGGGTGACGTTTGACGAAGCCAAAGTTTGCAACTCCTTATGTAGGGAACCTTGGTGACATCAGGTCTAAGGACTTATAGTCATACTAATAGCCACATGAGAAAGTATATGACACTCATATAATGATCCATGATACTTTCTCATGGCGGGTCATTCAGTATACATTCTCTAATGCATACCCATGTGTCAACTTGATATCTCATATCCATGACTTGTGAGATCAAGTCATCGTGTTGACCTACATGCTAGTCTCTATGCATTAACATTGTCCCTGAATGTTAATACTTGACTAGAAATGATTAAGAGTAGTGTTCTCTATATCATCTCATTATCGATTCAACCAATCGATTGATATAGATAAGAACCTACTACTCAAGGACATTATTATATTTAGTTATTTGGCACCAATACAAGTAAATATAATAACCATGCCTTTATAAATAGGAATATGATACAATAAAGTCCATACAACAATCATCACTTGATTGGCTCTAGGGCTTTCACTAACTTGTTTTGCTATGGTTCTTTGAGGCTATTTGGAGGGGATTTGCTGCTTCAATCCAGACCTTCAAGGCTACTCTCAAGCAACCAAAAGCAAGCATTTAAGTTCACATTTTGTAAAGTTCTCTTTACTTGATTTGTGTAGTATACTTGTATTTGCTTGTATTTCTTTCTTATTTTTGTAAGAATCCTTGTACAAAGTTTCTCCGCCTCCGACGTGTTGTCGAGGAGTATTATTGATTAGTGGTGGTGTTTGCATCGCTAGGGCTCATTCGAGCCCAACCCATGAAGTAGGAACTCTAAGGGTCCGAATCACGTTATATTCGCGTGTTGTGATTGTGTGTGTCATGTTTTATTACTGTTATTATTATTTCTGCTGTGCTAACGACATTGTAGACTATCAAACATGAACGAATTGCATCATCAGACGATTCACCCCCCCCCCTCTAGCACTCACAGACGTTCCTACAAAACTGAATTTCGGAATTTACAGAAATCAGTCGACTGTTGCTTATGGCAGTCGACTAGCGTCAAGGGAAATCGAATGTCAGTTAAAGGAGTCGACTGTTAGACCTGACTTCGAGTAAACAAAAGTTGTTTTGCCTGATTTCAGCTGTGTTAGGCTACCCTAACTGCTCCTAGCCCTAGGATATGCTTTGAAAAATCATTAGAAAGGGTGAACATTCATTGGATATGGATTAGGAGAGTTATTTGGGTGATGTATCAATTTTATAGTGTGAGAAAGTTCAAGTTTGAACTTTTAACCTTAATTTTTGAGGGTTTAGTGTTCCTATCGGCTTAGGGACTCTCCAAGGACATTGTTGGTGCAATGGTCAAGAGTGTAGGGGATCGAACGGCCAGCTAGAGGGGGGTGAATAGCCCTCAATCATTGGATGTCAGTATTTGCTCGTCTACAAAACTAATTAGTGCAACGGAAACAATAAAGACAAGAAAATACAAATACAAGAAAACAAAATGCTAACGCAAGATGTAATGTGGTTCACGGCTACGCCGCTAATCCACGATCCCGATTCGTCCGAGGTGAATCACTCCTCCAAAGCCAATCACTATTGATCTCTCCTTTGCACCAAGCTAGGTGGAGGTAACCTTTACAATCAAGATCACTCTTCTTACAATAAGAATGGAGTAAAAGCAAGTAAGAAGAGTTAAAAGCTTGTGAGGCACTTGGAAGATCACTTAGAGCATAAGCATTAGCCTCCCAAAGCTCCACACCCTCTCTTTTTATAGAGAGGAAGTTTTCCTTCCCGTTGGCCGCCACCAGTCGACTGCTGTCCTTGGCAGTCGACTGCCGCCACTACAACGGCCTCCGAACACGTCGGATCCCGACCGTTGTAGTCCAACGGAACACTTGGCAGTCGACTAATGGACCTCATCGATCGGCTACGCCTCAGTCGATCGGGCCTAGTCGGCTGAGTGGTTACGTGGCCAAACCCTTTCGACCCGATCATTTGCCGCCTTGGCCCGATCGATAATCTTTAGCGATCAAGCGCCCACATATGGCGATTAGCTGCTGGCCTCAAAACACTCAGTCAAATACCAGTCGAACCACGTTCGACTCAGAGCAGTCGACTGTCATTCCATGGCAGTCGACTGGTGTCGGGAAATCCCATCCGATACTTAGCCAAATGGCCAAGTTTCACTTAAGAGCTACCCCATCCCGGGTTACATTCGCTCACTCTCATCTCTCGGAGTCCCTCGCCTTCGAAGTTTTCTTCGTTCGCGGCTACGTCCCTCGGCAGCATCAGGCGCACGGCTCTGCAATGCTCCTTCGCGTCTCTTGCCTCGAATTCTACTTCCTCCGGCTTCACTCCAAGCTCCTCGTCCAGCGTTCCCTCGGATGCTCCAAGCGCATGGTTTCCGCAAAGCCATCCTTCACCGACTCAAGGACCGAGTCATGAGATGTGAAACTCGCCACGGCTCAATGTGCGAATTACTAAACCCTGCAAGACTTCAACGCACATATCAAATCAACATAACACACTAACTTAAATCCTTTACCACACACATCAAAACCTTATCATGGTAAGAGATTGCCCTAACAATCTCTCCCTTTTTGATGTGTGGCAATCCGTTTAAGTTAGGTAAAAACATTTGATATAAATTCTAAGGTAAGAAAGCATGTATACATAAACATGATATAGCAACATGCAACTCCCCCTTAATCCATGAAACTCCCATACAAATTTTCTCCCCCTATCATAATTAACTTAAACATAATCAAATCTCCCCCTTTAACACCATCAAAAAGATTAACACTAAGTTATAAACCCATGACATCAAGTCTAATAGAAGGAAAATACCAAAAACATGTTTAAAATCTGAATTCAGAAAATATTGGGATGTTTTTAGAAGCAAGCGATCATTCTTTATCGATATGGTGATCGGGCACAATGAATTTCGAAATTTTGATTTTCTGGGCAAATTTCAGAAATGTATTAAAAAATTCAGAAAATTCTAAAAATCATGAAATTTGGGGAACATATTTCTTGTAAGTATATCTATCAATGAAAAATACTTTTTCAAGAAAAATCATTATATTTTCTAGATTTGCCAAAATTCCAAAAGCTTTAAAAACCACTAGTTTTTGAGCATGTTAGTATCCATTTTAACACCTAGTTTTGTATCCAATTGTTTTAAAACATGAATACACAGATTTTAAAGTAAGAAATTGTTTTGAAAACTTATGAAATATCCAACCATGATCTTTGGGCAATATGTCTATGAATTAAACATAAGTCTTCCCCATGATTGGTCTATTATTGCTATTTTGATACCTTAAATGACCATCTAAATGCCATAGACATTAGTGGGCATTTGTATCATCCTAACATCTCACCCATGCTAAGTTTTCAATCATGGTAGCCTATAGTGAGTGTGAGATGTATCCTAGAGGTATTTATATGTACTTAACCAATATATTCATGCAATTCTATCAAGGTTAAGTATCACCCTAACAATCCACATGATCATAATGACATATATGAATGAATTCTACATTATGATCATAAACCTAATATATTCATCAATTAATAATCATGCATTAGGTATTATATCATGATAATACGCAAAGTATCACCTAAAGCATGATTTAACCCTATTTCTCATGACTATGTGCCAAATATCAAAAATCATAAATCATGATTTCAAACATACATAGCAATCATGATTTAAGCATTATTAACTATTTATAGGCATGTTATCATCACCTAACACTATTTCAAAATGTTTTCCCGCCATTCTAAGTCAACCAAAATATGATATAGGTCAATTGCATATGGTTGACTACCTTAGGATTTTCCTAACCCTTAAGAATGGATTTTGGAGCCCAAAATAAGTTCTTGCCTATGGAGTTCACTAGATACTCCTTAGGAATCCATTTCCTAGCTATTACTTTCTTCTTATCTTGTCCCCTAGCAATTAGGCATTTATAGGCCTTTTCATTTTTCTTTTCTTTATAACCTAGGCCCTTCTTGTTGAAACTTGCCCTTTGGCTCCCAATTATCATGTTCAAGGTGTTGGAGCCTATTATGAATTTTTCTAGGGCTTTTGTCAAATAATCTACCTTTTCCCTTAATGCCCTATTTTTTTCTATGCATGCATCATTCACATCTAATGGCATGTAATTATCATGTGAGCAAGCATCATCATTATCATCATTAACACATGCTTTTTCTAGTTTTTGTTCTAAATCCTTAATTTGTTCAAGCATGCATTTGTTCTTTTTCTTGGCTCTAAATAAGTCCTTAGTGAGGCTAGAAATCATGGACATAATTTGTTTAGGGGGTAGATTAGTTACCTCACTTACCAAGTCCTCTTCTTCGCATGAGGATGTAGAGGAAGCTCCCCCTTCACTTGAGCTCTCTCCACTTGAGCTTGATTCTTCATTTTCGGTGGAGGAGCAATCCAAGTCGTCGAAGGCCATTAGAGCAAGGTTGGTGATGAAAGCGTTCTCTTCTTCCGATGATGATGAAGAGGAAGAGGAAGGGTCATCCCACGTCTTTGCTTTGAATGCCTTGGCCTTCCCCTTTTCCTTTGCCTTCTTCTCCTCTTCCTTTTTCTTCTTGCTCCCCTTTTTCTTCTTCTTTTCTTCTTTCTTTTTCCTCTCTTCCTTGCTCTTGTTTAGGAGGGAACAATTATCCCTTATATGTCCCTCCCCTTGGCAATTATAGCAAATAATTTTTCCTCTTGGTCTTCTATTCCTATCATGAGATTTGTTAAATCTAAAACCTTTTAAAGCACGTCTTACCCTCCTTACCATATATGCTTCTTCTGTGCTATCCATGGAAGAGGAAGAAGACGCTTCATCATCGGAGGAGGAGGGTATCTCTATCTTCTTCTTCCCCTTGTTGGCCATCAATGGTACTCCTCTTGAAGGTTGGATTCTTGGCTCTTCTTGTATTCCTTCAAGCCTCGTTTCGTGGAGCTCCATTGTTGAGAAGAACTCCTCCAAGGTACTTACTTCCAAGTTCTTGGAGATGTAAAACGAATCCACCATGGAGCTCCATCTTGAGGACCGGGGAAAAGCATCTATGGCCTTCATTACAATATCCCGGTTGGAGAGCTTTTCACCTACACTTGTCAACCCGGTTAGAATTTCCTTAAATCTAGAGTGTAGGGATTTTACCTTCTCTCCCTTTTCAAGTTTGATATTGGACAATTGGGAGCGAAGGACATCTCTCCTTGCTAGCTTTGCCTCAGATGTGTCTTCATGGATCTCTATTAATTTCTCCCACATTTCCTTGGCACTAGCACACTCTCCTATCCGGTTGACTTCTTGTTGGGGAAGGACATTGTATAGGTGATGCTTGGCCTTTGAATTTGCCAAGTATTCTTCTCTTTGCCTCTTGCTCCACCTTGATTTCTCCAATGGCTCCCCATTTTCGTTCCTAGGCAACTCGAAACTGTTTTCCATAATTAATAATATTTCAAAGTCGGTTTCAAAGAATACCTCCATTCGCTTCTTCCACTAAGCGAATTCGCCTTCGAACTTCGGTGGGTGAATGTTTGAGCCGGCCATTTTGAATGCTGCTTGTTGTGGAGGTTAGTCCTTAACAAGCTTAACCTGGCTCTGATACCACTTGTAGGGGATCGAACGGTCGGCTAGAGGGGGGTGAATAGCCCTCAATCGTTAGATGTTGGTATTTGCTCGTCTACAAAATTAATTAGCGCAACAAAAACAATAAAGACAAGCAAATACAAATACAAGAAAACAAAATGCTAACGCAAGATGTAACGTGGTTCACGGCTACGCCGCTAATCCACGATCCCGATTCGTCCGAGGTGAATCACTCCTCCAAAGCCAATCACTATTGGTCTCTCCTTTGCACCAAGCTAGGTGGAGGTATCCTTTAAAATCAAGATCACTCTTCTTACAATAAGAATGGAGTAAAAGCAAGTAAGAAGAGTTTAAAGCTTGTGAGGCACTTGGAAGATCACTTAGAGCATAAGCATTAGCCTCCCAGAGCTCCAAACCCTCTCTTTTTATAGAGAGGAAGTTTTTCTTCTCGTTGGCCGCCACCAGTCGACTGCTGTCCTTGGTAGTCGACTGCCACCACTACAATGGCTTCCGAACACGTAGTATCCCGATCGTTGTAGTCCAACGGAACACTTGGCAGTCGACTGATGGACCTCATCAGTCGACTGCTGCCTCCGTAGTCGACTGCCCAGTCGGCTACGAGTGGTTATGTGGCCAAACCCTTTCGACCGATTGCTTTGCGCCGATCGGTGATGGTCTTGCGATCGGCGCCCACATATGGCGATCGGCTGCGGCCTCAAACACTCGATCGAATACCCGGTCGAACCACGTTCGACTCGGAAGCGATCAGCCATTCCATAGCGATCGGCCCGTGTGAAATCCATCGACACTTAGCCAAATGGCCAAGTTTCACCTAAGAGCTACCCCATCCCGGGTTACATTCGCTCACTCTCATCTCTCGGAGGCCCTCGCCTTCGAAGTTCTCTTCGTTCGCGGCTACGTCCCTCGGCAGCATTAGGCGCACGACTCTGCAATGCTCCTTCGCGTCTCTTGCCTCGAATTCTACTTCCTTCGGCTTCACTCCAAGCTCCTCGTCCAGCGGTCCCTCGGATGCTCCAAGCGCACGACTTCCGCAAAGCCATCCTTCACCGACTCAAGGACCGAGTCATGAGATGTGAAACTCGCCACGGCTCAATGTGTGAATTACTAAACCCTGCAAGACTTCAACGCACATATCAAATCAACATAACACACTAACTTAAACCCTTTGCCACACACATCAAAACCTTATCATGGCAAGAGATTGCCCTAACAAAGGGGGAACAAGCCTTTAGGGGGAGGTTATCCATCATGGGATGATGGATGGATTCTTCCTCATGAGAGGTAGAATATTGGAGAATTAGAAAATGGGAAAATGTGAGATGCCCAAGTTGTAAAATTGGGAGAGTTTAAACGATTGTCTCTCTTTAGTGATATGGGACTTATCACTAGGAAGAGTGAAGGAATCCTAAATGTTTTTGGACCAATGGGGAGATTGTAAGATCTCATTGGGAAATGAGACATTGACACACTTGGGGAGAGCCTTTTTTATGTATGTCAAAAAGGGGAAGAATTGATGTGGAAGAAGTTGAGATTCCTAATTTGAACAATTGGGAAGTTTGGATTGAGTTAGTGTTCTAACTCAAAGATGTTGGTTTTTGTCAAACATAAAAAAAGGGGAGATTGTTGGTGCAATCATTCTAGGTCACGATTGACCAGACTCTAGTTTGACTTGAGTAGTGGTTTGATGTTTGACATTGATGTGTAACAAAAAAAATTGACCATTGTTTGACAATGAATTGACTAGATGGTTAACTTGGGGTTGACCATAATGGAGAAGTCCAAGTGGGACACTTGGCAAGGGAAAGTCGAAGCTTGAGTCTTGGCAATTGGAAAGTCCAACATGGGTTGGCATGGAAAGTTCAAGCATGGTTCTTGGCAAGGGAAAGTCCAAGCTTGAGTCTTGGCAATTGGAAAGTCCAACATGGGTTGGCATTGAAAGTCCAAGCATGGGTCTTTTCAAGGGAAAGTCCAAGCTTGAGTATTGGCAAATGGAAAGCCCAACATGGATTGGATATGGAAGTCCAAATATTGATATTGATGGCGTAAAGTCCAAGCAGGAGTCTTGGCAGCATAAGTCCAATGGTTTGGCGGTGTAAAGTCCAAGTGTGTGTCTTGGCAGCATAAGACCAAATGTGCCTTGGCAGTATAGACCAGCTTTGCATGACAATAGCCGATGGAAGCACCTAAAGGCTAGCGTATGGATGAACAAGTCATAGATGACTTGGAGGGATCCGATAGGCATGAGGCTGACGGAGGTGGCTAGAAAGCTTAGGTCTAGGCTAAGGGTGGTTTAACAAGTATGAGGGCATCATATATACTTGGGGTTAAACCTTATGTTTGAGGTTTATCAGTCGATTGGGGCATTGGACCAGTTGACTGGCCAAGTGTTTTAACATTTGACAGTCGAGTTGACTCTCAACAGTCAACTAGGATTATGACCAGTCGACTGGTCTAGAGTCGACTGGAGTCCGACTATGGGAAATGGCCTTGGCAGTCGATTGCCAGCATTGGGCAGTCGACTGATGGCTTGAGCAGTCGACTGCCATGTATGGCAATCGATTGCTAGTCGAGGTTGCAGGAGAAGAATGCTCGATAGTCAACTGTTCAGTCGGCTATGACCTTGGCAGTTGATTGATGGGTAATGACAGTCGACTGCCAGTGTATCCGTTGGAGTTTTGTCGAAGTGGATTAACTCGTTGTGAGATAACGACACTATTGGCAGTCGATTGCCAAGCACATAATCAACCTTAAAAGGAGCTCGTGGAGAAGATTTTTGGCATGGTTTTTTGAGGCGATTTGGAGGGGATTTGCTGCTGCAATCCAGACCTTCAAGGATACTCTCAAGCAACCAAAAGCAAGCATTCAAGTTCACATTTTGTAAAGTTCTCTTTACTTGTATTTGTATAGTTTACTTGTATTTCCTTGTATTTCTTTCTTATTATTGTAAGAATCCATGTACGAGGTTTTTCCGCCTCTGACTTGTTGTCGAGAAGGAGTATTATTATTTAGTGGTGGTATTTTTATGGCTAGGGCTTATTCGAGCCCAACCCGTGGAGTAGGAACCCTAAGGTTCCGAACCACGTTATATTGTATGTGTTTGCGGTTGTATTTTGTTGTGTATTCCTATTTTTCACTGTGTACTAACAATTGTAGACAAGCACGTTCAAATTCCGTCAAGCAACGACAAACATAGTATTCACGCCGCCCCCCCCCCCTCTAGTGACGTCCAATTCCTAACATGGGATAATAGGACTACCCTAAGAGGAGGAACCCCATCAAGTGTTTAAGGTCGAGGAACATCAACCGGTGGAGGAAGAGGAGTGTCGACTGGTGGAGGAGGGAGACCCCTTTTAAGCTGTAGTAGAGTTGCTGGAGGGTTCCATACACGATTACCACAGGAAGGGAAAAGAGGTCGAAAGGACCTCCTAGTGTCTAAAGCTATCATGCTGGTAGGAGTTTGAGGAAGTGGAAGTCGGTACACTGAGGTGGCTGTAGAATGAGTATCTGGGTCATCAGTTGAGTCCGTGTCAAAACCTATTCTAATTGGGAGTGAAGGAGAAGCCATGGAAGCAGTATGAAGGCAAGAGGTCTCGTGGTAGGTATTTATAGAAGGGAAGGAGAATCAATATTCTCCCTTGGAAAGAGAAGAAGAATGCGGATGGTTGGATGGAGTAACTGAAGGGTTGGCGTTGGGAAGAGTAAGAACATTGACAGTGAGGTGACTATTCATATCCTCATTTGATTAAGGGGATAGAGGCTAGTCAAGATTGGTTCGGCTATGGTGCGGGTTAACTCAGTAGTGATGGGTCCCTCCCACTAGGGAAACGTCTCGGGATAATATGAAAATACAATATTTTCTAAACTAGCTAAGGTAATCTTTAAGGAGTTCATGTATCAGTCGACTAGCACCCAGAAAATTCTTGATTAGAGGCAATTAGGAACAGTAAAGAGAAGATATTCATTTGACAAGGAAAATGTTGTTATCCCGAGTAACTTAGAAGGAGAAGAAGGGACAACAGGTTATTTAAGTGAAATTCAATATTTTCTCTCTCTCTCTCTCTCTCTCTCTCTATATATATATATATATATATATATATATATGTCATTTAGTACAATTCAAGAGGGGTAAAGAGTTACAATTCAAAGACCTCATCCGGATATTCTCCCATAGTAGCCTCCACACTCAAGTAGTTGATATCTATGTCGGGAGGGGAATGGTCATGGGCAACATGTTATTTGCTATCCCCTTGGAAGCCTAAAAGGAATAGTTCTGCCCCTTTATTGGCACATTTTATCAACAGTTCTTCCTCTTGCTCTTTCCATTGAACTTCCTTATTGGCCATCTGGGTGACGAGAGCACCCGTTTCTTTGGCGGAGGTTATAACGTGTTGGCCCAAGGAGGTTATAGCTTGAGCATACTCCTCTTGTAGTGCCTGCAGCTGTCTGCATGTCTACTACAACCCCAGGAAAGGTAGTTACTTTAGAGGAGAGGCTCTCTAACTGTGCTCGGCACGCTAATAGGGAGACCTCCAAATTTCATTACTTGATTGGACTTGTTGGAGGGTGGCCGAAGATCTGGATGCTCTAGCCTCCACTTTCTTAAGTTGAACTTTATGCTCCAAAAGTTATTGGGCTAGAGCATTGGCGTGTTGAATCTTGTCAGTCTTCAAATACAGCTGGTGATGAAGGGCGTTGTTTTTCTTTAAGACTTTTTTTTGTTTAAGACTTCTTCTTTTTCTTGCCCTGCTGCTACCAATTTAGCTATCAATTATTCACAGCGGCTAGTTAAGGTAAACTCCCATTGTTTACTCTCAGCCAGCTACTGGGTTAGTTTTCTCTTCTAAGCCTGGGAAGCACTATGGCGAGCAACCATCACGAACTGGTAGTCAGCCAAATGCCAATTTCATTATGATTGGTGACTACCTATGGAAGAGAAAGAAATATTTTAGAGATCAATGTCAGGATGTCTTAAATATAAGGAGGATAAGGGAAGGGCTTTACCTCTGATATATTCCGATGCATGTGCTCAAAGGGGCCATGAACGCCTGATTAAGTGAAAAACCCTACTTCCTCGATATCCCGAATCTTGAGCATAGATCCTAAAGTAGTAGCAGGAGGATTTAGAGGAAGGATATCTCCCATTGGAAGAGAGGGTTCTTCCTCAGGTAAGAAAGGGTCAGAAGGAGCAAAATTAGGGGTGGGAGAAGGCGAAGGAGATAATTCTGTAGGAGCTGTGGGAGGATCAATTCCCCTGCCCGAGGAAGAGGGAGGGGAAGAAGTAGGTAATGGAGGAGAGAGTTCCTCATGAGTGAGGGTAGGGGGGACTGGAGAATGAATACCCTCCCCCATGGCCTCAGAAATAACAAGACAGCGACGTCTATTGAGTTTAAGAGGAGTAGAGGAATGAGAGGAGGAGGATATGGACAGGGTGGAAGAACTGGGGGCACTTTCCTGATGCGGTCAGAGTTACTTACGGGGAGAGGAAGAGAGAATGGGATCCTTTCCCCTTATCTGTTTCTTGGAGGGTTTGTTGGTAGCCATCTTATCTCCACTGATCATGGCTCTTTGCATCAAGTCTTCTTCAATTCAAGATATCCAGAACACTGAGTAGCAACAATAAAGGTTAACTGACACTATATACTAAATGTTGATAGTATCCTACCTATGACGATCGGGTTGTTGGGATTCCGGGGCATCGACGTGGGCAACCTTAGTGACCTTCACAAGTTTCGCCTCTATCCGTATCCACACTGAGTATCATCAGGATAGCATCAATTAGCTACGAGCCCTGTCTTCACGCGAGATACTAGTCTTGTGTCAAAGACGTTGTGATCCGAGAGACGATCACAATTCGAATCATATTCGAATTCAAACGAGATTCACAAACTCATTTATCAAAAGCAATTTTTATCAACCAATTGATGAAACTTCGATCCTCCACCAATGAGGATTGCTGGAGATCCAATCCTCGACAAGGAGGTTGCTGCCAGAGTCCCAAACGTCGGCCAAACAACGCTCTCATCGCAATGGACACAAGCTGTTCAAGAGGGCAGCTTGGTGGAGGAGATGACCGGCCAAACAAGTGGTCGGCGGTAGCCTTGTGGTCGGCGGCTGGAGGTGGCTGGCGACTGTACTGCTGGCCGGTGGATGGCCGATGGCTTGTGGTTGGCTAGCGACTGAAGGCTAGCCGGCGGCAACACCAAGGGGCGGTGCACAAGCAAGGAGAGGAGAAAAGGGTGGCTAGGGTTTCTCTAAACCTAAGTCGTTAATGAAATATCTCTCAACCCTGTTATTTATAGAGAACGTGTCTCTTAACCATTAAGAGACCTCTTCTCAAGGGTTATTGGTTCACAACCAAAACCCGTCAACCCGCTCCATTAATTTAAGTTAAAATAAACCAAACCGCGTTGGTCTATTTTAAGTTAAAATAAATAAAACAAATTTTGGTTCATTCATTTAAAACAAACAAAACCCCTTTGGTTTATTTTCCACCATTGGAATAGAACCAAACCAATTTGGTTCATCATCATGTCTTCAAAAGACTCGGCCCATCCATGCTTCCGATGGAACTGAAATAATTTCATGTTCGCTCTTTGTTTGGTCCAACCAAACCAAGTCTCTCTCGATTTGAGAATCTCATTCTCAAACTCATTTTAAATCCTTCAGATAACACTCGTAGTGCGTGTAACCAAATTGGTTCCCGATTTATGTTAGTCATCTATAATTAAGTATTAATTATAGAATGATCATGAGTGCCACCTAGTAGTACATCATGATCCTCAATTAACTGGAAAATCAATGGTTGACCCTAGAACAACTTCTGAAACCTTTCAGCAGTTATAGTGAGTTGTGCCTCGTTCCCTTCACTCATCTTATACCCATTTGGTTCAGGACATGGTCTATTGTGTCAGTCCCCACTAGGCTGACTATGTCACACCTAGCCCAAGTATTTCTTCCTCGTCCTATGGGTTTTAGTTACTACACATGTATCCAAGAGTATCATACTCTAAACATGTAATGATTTGGCCAAAGACTTTAGTAACAATCCGACGAGAGGCCATAGGGTATACATCTCCTCGCAATGAGTAGAGAATCCTCTGTAGGCTATTCAAACACCTTCGGCCACTTCGACTTATACCCAATCATCCCAGATCCACATATCCTCGAAGATGCTTGATTAAGATGTCAAAGCATAAGCCTACATGGCCAAGATGACTCGAATACCACAAGTCAAAGGAACATTGCACTTAAGCTGCAGTAAGGACTTCATTGACATATCTATATACATAGAGAATCATATGAAGTCTTATAGCTAGTCACTCCAATGAACTAGTTATCATAACTAGCATCCACAGTTAACTTCATACATCCCAATGTCTCCAGCCAGTGAGAAATAGTTGCTTGGATAAACCAAAGAGTATAACTCATTCTAGTCTCAACAGAATTGATGGTGTCCGACTGCATCAATTCATCGACTAGAGATAATTCCAATACATCACAATTACACATGTAGAGATATTCACTAGTTTTGATCCAATCACAAATTCTCTCATATTGTGAATCGTATTGTGGACATTCAGTAAATGAGCTTAAGATCCAATCAAATACATGAAAACATGTATACTCAAATAATGAATCTTCATTTATCAAATAAATGGTACAACTATAAGGCGATTGCCTTAGAACACCTCTCATATATAACTAACACCGGTCGTCCAAGTGGAAGGGGGATAGCCTGTAATGGCTTAGGATGTGGACATCCAAAAAAGAGGTCAGAGTTGTAGTGGTGTTTTCTCAGCACCTCGTGAACCTCAGCAAAGGGGCATTGAAGCCTACAATCTTAGAAGGGGGTAACTCTAGAAGGTCAATCTTCTAGGTGTCGAAGTGAGGGAGTGGAGTAGGGAGTTGGGCAAAGAAGTATAAATCCCTCCAACCTTTGTGGGAGAAGGGTATATTCATTAAGAATTGACAGTCAGGATGACTAACAAAATAAAAAATGAATGCCTTTGAAGATTTTAATTGAAAGAGGCAATGGAACATCAACAGAGATAGAGGAAGTTCCAAGTGTTTAAATACTGCAACGGTGCCTACCAACACTCGGAAAGCATTAGGAGCTAACTGGTTGATAGATAATTTATAAAACTCTAGTAGTTCAAAGTAAATAGCGAGTACGGGAAGTCGAAGGCCATTGGTCAGTTGTTCAGAGAAGAAGCAGTGAAGGCCAAGAGGGGGGAGATGTGGTCTATGGGAAGTAGAAGAGAAAAGGCATTTTATCGAAGGGTCTATAACCAGGTCTTTGGAATCTAGGAAGGAGTGGTTTCTGTTTAGCCGTGTGATAGTACTTTCATACCAGGGGGTCGAGCTAGGGTTTTTCGGAGCCATAGTGGGAAGGTAAAAGGGCACTTACTTGCAGTTGGAGGAGGATGATCTTTGAAAGAAAAGAGATTCTCAGGTGATGGATGTTTAGGCATAGGGCAGTCACTGGCAGGAGTCGTCAGGTGGGAGAAGATGCGTCAGAGCCAAGGGAGAAGAAGCATCGAAGCAGAAGGAGAAGAAGTGTGCATATGACAAAGGCATCGCCGAGGGTTTCGCTTTTAAACTTCCCTCTGGAAATGGGGAAGTGAGGCCCATTAGTCCAGTAAAATGTTTAATATACTTAAGGTAAGTAGGGAAAGTAAAATTTTGGCTCGATAAGCTACCGATAAGACGATGAGGAGTTGAATGAGGTAGGGTTGAAAGAAGGTGACAGAGAAGAGGGTTTCTTAATTAGAAAGTCAAACTCAGAGCTTCGTTTGACTATTTTGGGGGGTGGCTAATGATACTACTGTAATATGACTTAAGAGTTGAAGAAAAAAATTATGAGCGGTAAGGTAAAGTCTAAGGAAGGGAAGTAGTGTAGGATATGCGACCTGGTCAAAGTAGACCTAACTCGGGGAAATAAATTGAGTTGATGAGGTGGCAAACTGATGTAGGACGGAGAAGCCTAATGGTCAAAAAGAAATAGGATGAGTAGCCCGGAGAAGTAAGTCAGGAAAAGACTTGGGAAATTACTCGAAAAATTAAGGGAGTTGTAGATGTAAGGGTTTCATGGCCGAAGCAGGGCCAAATATCAACTCTGCAAGATTAGTTGGGTCACATATACATCTCGGCCTACACAAACCAGAAGGGTGGAAGGAAGTAAGTCAAAGGAGCAAGTTGAGGGCACTTTGGGAAATAGAGCCGAGTTGATGTAAAGATCAGAGGAAGTAATTAGGGAAAATAAGGACCTTAGGAGGGAGCGAGGGTAGAGAAAAGGGGGAGATGCTCCTTGTTATGCTTCCTATAAGAGTTTGTTATGCGGAATAACAAAATAGAACCCCACATAAGATTCTTAAGAGTCTTCACGCACTGATATAATAACATAATGATTCTTCTGACGAGGAGGGGCATCCACGTGGACGGTGATCCTGATGGTTTGTTACACAACAGTCGACTCCGAAGAAAACAGGGATAAAAAAGAGAGAAGGAAGAAGGAAAATGGGGGATCGCTTCCATTGAAGAAACATCTCTACACACCAGTTCTCAGGTTTTCTTCTCTCTAACCCTCTGGTTCTCACCAGAAGGGACCGACTTGTTGGGGATCCTTGGAAGGCTAGAGGGGGGTGAATAGCCTCTTTTCGTTTCTACAATTAAGATTAGCGGAAGCAAAAACAAATATGAAATGAAAATACAAAAATAACACAAATGCTAATAATAGTGTTTAACGTGGTTTGGAGATTATTCTCCTACTCCACGGCGATCCATAAGGTGGATCAACCCTAGCAAATCTTCACTAAGAGCTATTTTTGATGACCACACCAAGGTGGAGAAGACTTCTTTACAATGAACTCCTCTTCTTACAAATGATAGAAATGAGAATTAGAGAAGAGGAGATTAGAACACAATAGAAAGCTTGAGAAAACTTGGAGATCTTAAGAGTATAGTTAGGAATGAGAGCACTAGTGTAAGATATCGAAAAACAAAATATCCCTTGTTAATTAAGAAATTATCTTATATAATTTTCCAGGGATTTTTAGAAATTTTTCTGGATTTAAAAAAAAGTTTTATGATCTTTCATGGGGATAAAATAAATAGGCTTTAGTAGAACCTGTTTAAGGGAGTTAATAGGTGTCATTAACCTAATGTTTAATACCTAAACCTAAGTTTGGTTTTCCCGATTCCTTCCCATATCTCCTTCCCGATTCCTCACCTCCGCTTATTCCTTCTCTCGATCGGCCTTCCCTTCTCTTCTCACGTCGCGAGCTCTCCTTGCCCTTCGATCATCGGTGCCCCAAGCCAGCTTGCCGCACAGGTCGGCTTGCCTTCACTTCGCCCATTCACGACCACCCTCCAACTGTCGCAACAAGCTACCATCGCTCAAGTCTTCCGTCGCCTTCTTCTTCTGTTGGTCCGACAGCAGCAAATGTCGTTGCTCAAGATTTCTTCTGTCGGAGCTCTCAGTCGCTACCAGTTGGGCTACCTCCGGCCATCACTAACCGATCGACAGTATTTCATCTTCATTCATCGTGAGCCACCCTGCGTCACTGCCACAACTTGATCCACTAAGTTGGTCATCGCCGCATCTCTTTGCCTTACCCTCCCCATCTCGGTTGTTTCTGAGATCTCGGTGTCGCCCCCTCTTCCACCCCTGATCCATTTCCTCTCTAACGCGAGCAGGATTGTCGACAACAACCTATATCTCTGATGCCACCATCAGTTGTTGTTGTGATGGCAACATCAACATGGAGAAGGGGAGGTATAAGTGAACTTTGTATTAATTAATGTAATTGTTATATGATTCGATGAGTTGATACAATGATCAATTAGTTGCACTAGGTTTAATTGATTTCTGGTGATGGGCAGTAGAGTTGTTCTTTCGGTTAGGTTGTGGCAATTGAAACAGTGCGATGAAGAAGAACGCACCACCACTTACAGTCTTCACCTTCGATTTTTGGTGATGGGGTTATTGGAGTTGGAATCGATTGCCTCCTATTCAAATGTAGATCTAATACCCTATACTTGATGTAGGAAGTGGTGTGGATGATACAAACTCGGTAAGTACATATTTGATATCATATGGTTGTGTAATATATTCTTACCGTTAGCTTTGTTGTGGATTTGATTATTAAGAGACCATGAACAAGGGGTTAATATTTTGGTTGAATCCATCAGGTTGTTATAGATTCTTTACAATGGAAGCTAAGCTAGGATTTGATTTGAGGCAGAGTTCTCTGATGTGAACACAATTGGTGTTCTGCATATGAGGTGGGTAATATTCTACCCTGGTCAGGTAGTTGATTATTCTTAGTACATGCGTTTCTATATGGTTGTTATTTTACCTTGACTCCACTCTTATTTAATCATGTGCTTGATACTTAGTCTTTGCACTTTGAGATATACTGTTGTTGTTGTCATATTTCATTCATCGTTGCTATAAATTTCGATGCTATGGTATGTAGGTCTTTAAATGCTTAACCATGGGGGTGTAGCTGAGTATAGATGTTGATTTGACTCGTGTCATCAGGAATAATCATCCGGGGGTGGATGATGTCCTTAATGTAGAGTTTTGTAGTTGTGTCACTATACCTTTCGTTGTATAACTATTATGGATCATATGTCTGTACACGGTAGTGTGGGTTGTCGACGGTGTGTCGCTACAGATTGGAAGTCCAAGCATGGTCGATGGTTAGTTGTATACGACTCTCTGTTGTGTAGAGTGTATTATGGATGTATGTGTGGTTGTGCATTCATGTCATTTACATGCATGCTGGCGACTTGGTCTCCCTTGTGGTTGAGAGGGTCGTCAGTCATTCTACCTCCACAGTTACTCATGGTAGTCGTAACTAGTATGAGGGCAGTTCATTTGTTGTGCCGCACTCGACCGCTCTTGATAGTGGTAGTTAGAGTTGCGTGCAGTTGTCATGGGTGTGTGACACTCGACCACTCAAGGATAGTGTCAGTCGGAGTGGCCAGTAGCAGGGACCCCCGTTGTGTAGCTTATAGCTCTTTAGCTTATCGTTACTTATTCATATTACCCACTCGGCCACTCGAGAGCAGTGGTTGTTGTTGAATTGGGATAGTTGTCATATCATGCCACCTAGGCCACACCACACTGGGGTCATGGTAGCAAGTGGGGTACGCAGGCATGACCATGCATTTGCATTGCCATGTGTGAGGGCATTTGTATATATATATATACATATACATATATTTTTGTATATATATGTGTGTGTGTGTGTGTGTGTGTGTGTGTGTGTGTGTGTGTGTGTGTGTGAGTGTGAGCAGTATATATAGATACAGTCTATATATATGCTTGTTGTGTTGTCGCATTTGTTTGTGTTATGATTGATGCATTTGATTGTACATCATCTTGCATGTTATTTGCATGATCTATACTGTTGTGTGAGATACCAGTGCATCACTTGGACCGGACTGTTGTACGCCTATGGCCAGTATCATGAGGTTGTATATGACTGATGAGGTTTGATGATGTTGTTGTTTATAGGTTAGTAGGGCAGTGTGTTGATTACATGCTTAGTGTTGTTCTTTCATATTGTATTTGTTATATGGTAGAATGTGTGTTCAGGTTATACGAGTTGTATCGTTGTAGATTTTCAAGTATGTCAGTACATTACGTTATGTACAGTTGATCATTTGGTTGTTTATCCACTGCTTAGATTCACACGGATAGTTAATTGGCATTACCTTCACGACTGTATACCATTGATCTCCATTTGTATATTTGTTGCCCTTTATATCTTATTTGTTGATCATGCACCATCTTGCATATTACCGCTAAGTTTTTATACTCACCACCACAAACTCTGGATTTTCTTGTCGCCCAGGTAACAGGTAGAAGATTCCTTGGTGTGCTCAGAGCTCCGCCAGTTGATCCCATCTCACCTCGAGTATTTGAGATTTTATTTCCTATTGGTTCCACTGTTGTTTCTGGATTATCGTTTATGTATGTAATTTTTTGTATTTGGCTTTTATTATGCTTTTGGGTTAAATGTTGGATGTGATCTTATTTTGTTTAGTGTGTTAGAGTCACATCGGTGCACATTTTTGGGTCTATGTGGTTGTATTATGATGTAGTGTGATTTTAGTATGTTGTGTGATTGTAGCCGAAAGGCTTTGTATCAACAAAGAATTATATCACATACAGAGGAGATGTTGTCCGATTTTCGGGCTCGACATACTCTCGGGGTGTGACAATTTATTGCTATCAGAGTCCTGGGTTGCAAAGTCCACTTTCAAATTTTATTTCAATTTGGGCATCGAGTTTTATTTTACTCGATTTTGATTTTGTGAGTTCTGGGATCTGGCTATTGTAGAACATCTCCGAGCTACAAGGTTTAAGGTGTTGGAACGTAGGTGATCGACTAGAGGAGGGTGAATAGCCCTAAGTCGTCGTAGAATGGAATTCGATCGTTTGTTTGTCTACACGTTAGGGTTAGCACAGCAGAAATAAAACTAAACAACAATAAAGATAAACAAGATAAAAACAATGCTAACAAAGAGATATAACATGGTTTACGACCCTATGTCGCTAATCCATGGTCCGATTCATCTCCGGTGAATCACTCCGAAACCAATCCAATATGGTCTCTCCCTTTAGCCAAAGCAAGGTGGAGGTAAACCTTCTTACAACACAAAAACATTCTTTCTTATAATAGATTTGAAATAAGAGCAAGAGAAAGAGTTTAAAGCTTATGGGGCACTTGGATGATCAATTGGAGCATAAGCATTAGCCATCCCAGAGCCCACACCCTCTCTTTTTATAGAGAGGGCTAATTTCTTCCAATTAGCCGCCCATTAGTCGACTGCTGCCTTTGGCAGTCGATTACCACTGTCACAACGGCTTCTAAACACGTCAGATCTTGACCGTTGTAGTCCAACGAAAAACTTGGCAATCGACTGAAGTATCTATCAGTCGATTGATGCCTCTGTAGCCGATAGATCAGTCGGCTACGGGAGGTTCTGTGCCCGCGATTGTCTTCATCAGTCGACTATCATCCTTGGCAGTCGACTGAAAGTCTGGTAGTCGACTGTCATTTCTTGGCAATCGACTGTTAGGCCAGAAACCCACTAGTCGAACACCAGTCGAACTCAAGTTGACTTAGAGCAGTCGACTGCCCATTCATAGCAGTCGACTGATTTCGAGTAAACCTCAAACTTCACATCCGTTTAAGTGTCTGACGGTCGAGTAAAACCTCAACCCTCATGGTTGAGAATCCGACACTCCACTTCGTCGGGTAAAACCTCAAACCAATGTTTGAGCATCCGACTAAATCATTCGTTGGGTAAAACCTCAACCAAGTTGGTTGAGTATCCGACTTAACTAAACATGTCGGGTATAACCTCAACCAACTCGGTCGATCCTCTGACACTTAGCCATTTCGGCCAAGTTCACCTAATGAGCTACTTACATTTCACTCATTCTCTTATCTCACTTAAAGTCCCTCACCGAAGCTCTCTTCGTTCACGGCCACGTCCCTCGGCAGCACCAAGCGCACGGCTTCGCAATGCTCTTTCGCGTCTCTTTCCCTCGAAGTCTGCTTCCTTGGCTTTGCTTCAAGTCATCTCGTCCGACGGTCCCTCGGATGCATCAAGCGCACGACTTCGCAATGCTCCTTCACCGACTCAAGCACGAGGTTGTGAGTTGGTGATCTTACCAATGATATTCATCATATGTACGAATTACTAAGTCCTATATGACTTCAACACACATATTAAATCTACAATAATATCCTAACTTAAACCTTTGCCACACACATCAAAACCATAATTCAAACCACAACTTGGGTCGATTGTCCTACCAATCTCCCCCTTTTTGATGTGTGGCAACTACGTTTAAGTTAGGTAAATTGTAAACAAGATAACATAAGCAAGGAAAGCAAGTAAACAATTCATGAGCATCAAACTCCCCCTAAATACATGCAACTCCCCCTTAACCCATGCTAATCTCATCCCTAGCATGATTAAACTTAAACATCCCTATTTCTCCCCCTTTGACACCATCAAAAATATTAACATAATGTCATAATCCAAGGCATCAAAGTCTAATGGAAGAAAATACCAAAATCAGACTTAAAACCTATCAAAACAGGTTACTGTGCTCATCCATAGTCCAGCAGTCGATTGCTATCAGCATGGCAGTCGACTGGCACAAGTAAAATCAGTTTTTCTAATTTTCTTGATGAAATTCAGAAATGCACTGGAAATTCTAGAAAATTTGAAAAATTGTGAAATTTTGAAAACACATTTCTTTTAAAGTCCTTTATTAGTGAAAAATGAGTTTTCATGAAAATTACTTATATTTTCAATGATTTGCCAAAAATCCAAAAGTTCCAAAAACAACTAGTATTTGATCAAGTTTGTATCAATTTTAACACCTAGTTTTGCTTTAGATTGTTTCAAAACATGAAAACATAGATTTTAAAGTAAGGAATGGTTTTTAAAACATATGAAATATCCAACCATGATCTTTGGGCAATATGTCTATGAATTAAACATAAGTATTCCCCATGATTGGTCTATTATTACTATTTTGATACTTTAAATGACCATCTAAATGCCATAGGCATTAGTGGACTATTAGTATCATCCTAACATCTCACCCATGCTAAGTTTTCAATCAAGGTTATCCTTATGGTGAGTGTGAGATGTTCCTAAAGGTATTTATATACTTAACCTTTAAATTCATGCAATTCTACACAAGGTTAAGTATCACTCTAACATACCACATGATCATAAAGACATACATGCATTAGGTATAAAATCATGATAATAAGTCAAGTATCACCCAAAGCATGATTTAAGCTATTTATGGGTGCATTATCATCACCCAACACTATTTCAAAAATTAAGTCCCGATCATTCTAAGTTATAAGCATGTATCATTATTCAAATCAAGTATATGATTCTAACATTATAATCACTTCATCCATCATGCTTATAAATTAAATTTCACTACCCACATCATCCTAAGTAAACCATATAATATGATATAAGTAAAATCCACTTATGGTTTACTATCCTAGGGTTTTCCTAACCCTTAAGGATGGACTTAGGAACCCAATATAGATTCATTCCAATAGGGTTCACTAAGTATTCCTTTGGGATCTATTTCCTAGCTATCATTGTTGTTTTAGATTGACTCCTAGCAATTAAACAATGATATGCTTTCTCATTCTTGGATCCCTTGTAACCTAACCCCTTCTTGTTAAAGCTAGCCCTTTGGCTCCCTATGATCATGTTCAATGTGTTGGAGCCAATGATAAATTTCTCTAGGGCCTTTGTTAAATGATCTACCTTTTCCCTTAAGACCTTGTTTTCATTCATACATGCATCACTAATATTTAGAGGCATATAATCATTATGTGAGCATGTATTATCATTAACATTTAAGCATGCTTTTTCTAGTTTTTCTTCTAGTGCCTTAATTTGATCAAACATACTCTTATTTTTCTTTTTATCCCTAAACAAATCCCTAGTTAAGCAAGAAATCATGGCAACTACTTCTTGAGTGGGAAGGTGTTTTACCATAGTTACCATGTCTTCTTCTTCGGATGATGAGGATGATGATGAGGCTCCCCATTCACTTGAGCTCTCCTCACTTGAGCTTGTTTCTTCTTTTTCGGAGGAAGTGGTGTCCACATCTTCTATTGCCATTAGAGCTAGATTTGTGATAAAGGCATTTTCTTCCTCCGATGATGATGATGAAGGATCATTCCATGTCCTTGCTTTGAGTGTTTTGGCCTTCTTCTCCTTTTCTTTTTCCTTGGACTTCTTCTCTTCTTCCTTATTCTTGCTCCCCTTCTTCTTTTCTTCTTTTCTTCTTCTTTGTTCCTTGCTCTTATTCAAGAGGGGACAATCATTCCTCATGTGTCCCTCTTGTTGACAATTATAGCAAATGAACTTCCTCTTGTGCCTTCTCCTATTATAAGATTTGTTAAATTTTAAATTTCTTAAAGAACGCCTTACCTTCCTTACCATATAAGCATCTTCATTGCTATTCATGGAGGATGAGGAGGATGCTTCATCGGAGGAGGAAGGTGGTGTCTCCTTCTTCTTCTTCTTCCCCTTTTCGGCTATCAAGGCTGCTCCTCTTGATGGTTGAATTCTTGGCTCTTCTACTACTCCTTCAAGCCTTGTTTCGTGGAGCTCCATGGTTGAGATGAACTCCTCTATGGTGCTAACTTCTAGGTTCTTTGAGATGTAGAAGGAGTCTACCATTGAGCTTTATTTCGATGACCGGAGCAAGGCGTCGATTGCTTTCATAATCATATCCTTGTTCGAAAGTTTTTCTCCTACACTAGTTAGTCCATTTAAAATTTCTTTAAAATGAGAGTGTAATGAGGTTACCTTTTCTCCCTTTTCAAGTTTGATATTAGTTAGTTGGGAGCGGAGGAGGTCTCTTCTTGCAAGCTTGGCCTTCGAGGTGCATTCATGAAGCTCTATCAATCTCTCCCACATCTCTTTGGCGCTCGCACACTCCCCTATCCGGTTGATTTCTTATTGAGGGAGTACGTTGTAGAGATGATGTTTGGCTTTTGAGTTTGCCAAGTACTCCTCCCATTGCTTTTTGGTCCATCTTGACTTCTTTATTTGCTCCTCATCTTCATCCCTAGGTATCTCGAAATCATTTTCCATTATCAATAAAATTTCGAAGTCGGTTTCGAAAAATACCTCCATTCGCTTTTTCCACCAAGCGAATTCTCCCTCGAACTTTGGCGGATGAATATTTGAGTCGACCATCCTTGATGTAGTGCTTGTTGCAACGGTGAGTCTGTTGACAAGCGACCTTGCTTTAATACCACTTGCTGGAATGTAGGTGGCCGGCTTGAGGGGGGTGAATAGCCCTAAGTCATTGAAGAATGGAATTCGATCGCTCGTTTATCTACACGTTAGGGTTAGTACAACAGAAATAAAACTAAACAACAATAAAGATAAACAAGATAAAAACAATGCTAACAAAGAGATATAATGTGGTTCACGACCCTATGTCACTAATCTACGGTCCGATTCGTCTCCAGTGAATCACTCCGAAACCAATTCAATATGGTCTCTCCCTTTAGCCAAAGCAAGGTAGAGGTAAACCTTCTTACAACACAAAAACACTCTTTCTTACAATAGATTTGAAATAAGAACAATAGAAAGAGTTTAAAACTTGTGGGGCACTTGGATGATCAATTGGAGCATAAGCATTAGTCATCCCAAAGCCCACACCCTCTCTTTTTATAGAGAGGGATGATTTCTTCTCATTGGCCGCCCATCAGTCGACTGTTGCCTTTGGCAGTCGACTGCCGCTATCACAATGCTTCTGAATAAGTCAGATCCCGATCATTGTAGTCCAACGATAAACTTGGTAGTCGACTAATGTATCCATTTGTCAACTGATGCCTCTGTAGCTGACTGATCAGTCGACTACGAGAGGTTCTATGCCCGCGACTGTCTTCATCAGTCGACTGCCGTCCTTAGCAGTCGATTGATAGTCTGGCAGTCGACTGTCATTCCTTGGCAATCGACTGCTATGCCAGAAACCCACCAGTCGAACTCAAGTTGACTTAGAGCATTCGATTTCCCATTCACAGCAGTCGACTGATTTTGAGTAAACCTCAAACTTCACATCCGTTTGAGCATCCGGCGGTCGGGTAAAACCTCAACCCTCATGGTTGAGCATCCGACACTCCACTTCGTCGGGTAAAATCTCAAACCAATGTTTGAGCATCCGACTAAACCATTCGTTGGGTAAAACCTCAACCAAGTTGGTTAAGCATCCGACTTAACTAAACATGTCGGTATAACCTCAACCAACTCGGTTGAGCCTCCGACACTTAGCCATTTCGACCAAGTTCACCTAATGAGCTACTTACATTTCACTCATTCTCTCATCTCACTTGAATTCCGTCATTGAAGCTCTCTTCGTTCACAGCCACGTCCCTCGGAAGCACCAAGCTCATGACTTCGCAATGCTCCTTCGTGTCTCTTGCCCTCAAAGTCTGTTTCCTTGGCTTCGCTTCAACTCATCTCGTCCGGCGGTCCCTCGGATGCATCAAGCGTACGGCTTCACAATGCTCCTTTGCCGACTCAAGCACGAGGTTGTGAGTTGGTGATCTTACCAATGCTATTCATCATATGTGCGAATTACTATGTCTTGCATGACTTCAACACACATATTAAATCCATAATAATATCCTAACTTAAACCTTTTCCACACACATCAAAACCATAATCCAAACCATAACTTGGGTCGATTGTCCTAACATAAGTTATGCTAGTTATTATCACATATCCTTTTGTTGGTTATGCATTTAGTTATTTATAACATGGAATGACATATAGTGTGTTAGTTGCTATTCATAACCATGGTTTGGGTTGACTACGGGAACGACATTTTGAGTTCATTAGGCATGTACCTACTTTCGAAAAGGTAAATTACCTTTTAGAGCTAACTGATACCGAGTTGGAAAGCAAAGTTAGGTAGTCACATTTCTTATGGAGATCAACATTACAGTCTTAGGGATTTTCACCTATTTATGCTAGTCAGATCATTATCCATGGGGCAATGGACAAATGAGTATACTATTGTTGATGTAGATAGTAGAGGATTAGTGTATGATACTTCATAGGGATTTTGATCCCTGAGTTGTTCGTGGTGGGCTGTATAATTTTGAAGGTACTTTCGAGTACTTAACTTGAGTTATACAGAGAAAGTAGGGTTAGTTGCATACCATTATTGGTATCAAACCAGAACATGGTGGAAGATGTAGGAAATAACTTTCGGGGAATAACATATCACTTGATCATGATTAAGTGATGTTGTGAGAGAGTATTTCCCCATGTCACTTTCTTTGACTCGTTGTCAGGGAATTCTTGAGCTTCAAGTAGGGTGATCGTCGGTGATGTGAGCAAAAC
This sequence comes from Wurfbainia villosa, assembly GCA_025175895.1. Lineage (NCBI taxonomy): Eukaryota > Viridiplantae > Streptophyta > Magnoliopsida > Zingiberales > Zingiberaceae > Wurfbainia > Wurfbainia villosa. The sequence continues at coordinate 26,553,863 of CM046002.1, read as the reverse complement.
ATATAGGGTTTTAGGAATAGTTTTCGCTCACATCTCATTACATTTCATGTTAGTTTGTTTTGCATACATTTCCTATTTTTTGGTTCGAAGGTCTGCTCTTTGTACTTTTGTGTGCAGGATAGCATTTTGGGGGGAAAAGGCACACTTTTGGAGCAAAAGAAGGGCATTTTGCAGCTAGACGCAGAATGGGACACGACCAGGGCATGTGGCTACACACGGCCATGTCCAATTGGCGAGATCAGCCACCCCAGGGCTGCACACGCCCTGGACATGTGGAAACACACGGCCGTGTGGTGGCCCAACAGATTGACGTGATTAGAGTTTTTTCTGGATTTTGCAGTGATCTGATGTGATGTCTATATAAAGAGAGCTCCGCCCAAACCCTAGGGGGGAGGCATGACGGTTGGGATGGCACACTGAAGCCCTAAAAAGCTTCGGGAACTCGTAATGGGGAGGAAGAACGTCGTCGGAGGTCCAAGTTCTGCACTTCAACGTCGAAGAGAATGCCACATTGGCATTGTAACCTCTTGTTCTTGCATTTTATTTCTGATATATTTGAACATGAACATGTCTTGTGATTCTCCTCTTCTATATATGGAGTAGTTCCTTCGATTCTAGGATTAGGGAGTTGCTTGTGTGCGCATGACATGTTGCTTCAAATTGAATTCTATTTTTGAGTTTGAATTTGCAATTAGAAATTGTTTATACCAATATCTATGCGTATTTGGTTTTCTACCTACTGTGCTTAGGCGATACGAGGGGTGACAGCCCTCGTATTTAAGATTTAGGGGATTTATACAAGGAACCTAGGGGTAAACATGATCTCCTGTAACCGTGGGTAGAAGGATGCGATAGAACTAGAAACGGTTCGTCACAGGGATTGAATCGGCATCCTCGTACTACCTATCCCATTCTTGTAAGGCAGATATAGCTCCCGGTAGATGTGGTGGCTGATCGGGAGAGTGTATGATGTCCCTTCCACAAAACCATAGGTAGACATTTAGACAACGCCCAGTTGATAGCATGTTTTGCAAGCGAAACCGAAGTCCTAGAATCCCTTTTAAAGATCTCGCGGCAAGCTCCTTTCTTCCTCCGTGTGACACCGAACTAGAGTTTAGTCCACCAACAACCCTCACAATCGCAACCCTTAGATTTGACTTCCGAACAATTTCACCCACAAAACAAATTGGTACTCGAATCTCAGTCCCTGTGGGATCGATAATCTTTTATTACTTGATGACATCCGTGCACTTACAGACATTGAGTGTGAGCGCGCGCTTCGAGTCCTCGACGGTCTTTGTTGTGAGGTTAGAGGTCGCGTTCGCGTACATCAAATTTTTGGCACCATTGCTGGGGACTAATCGATTCGATATCGAATCAAGAAGTGGAAAATTGGATCCGACTTAGGATTAGATTTATTTACTTGTTTAATTTTCTTTTTAGTTTACTTCATTTACTTTAGTTTTATATTTTCCATATTTAGATTTAGTTTTTAGCAGTAGTTTTTGATTTCCTTATTGCCTCTTTGATTTTATTAGCTAGATTTGTTTATTTCCTATTTCTTAGTATTAGGTAGCACTCCTAATTTTTGTGGCTCAGTTCTTCGTATGCTTAGATGCTTATGATCGGAAGGCCTAATTCCGATCGACTTAGAAATTGAACGAACCTTTCATCGCCAGAAAGCAGAACATAAGAGGATGGAGGACCAAGCTGCATTCGAAGTACATAGTCGACCTCTGTGGGATATGCAGCTCCTAATGCTAGAGGATTTAGGCCGAGTATAGCTGGACCATCTAATTTGGCGATCAACTTTGAACTTAAACCAACACTTATGGTCCAATAGAGTCAATTTGGGGGAGATGCGATTGAAGACCCGAACCGGCACCTAGAGGCATTTTTGGAAATCTGCTCAATAATGAAGATGAATGGAGTCCTTACTGACGCGATCCACCTGAGCCTATTCTCGTTCTCATTGTAGGATAAGGCTATAACATGGCTTCACTCCCTACCTTCGGAAAGCATCACTACACGGGAGCAATGTGAGCAGCAGTTTTTGAACAAATACTTCCCACCAAGCAAGACTGCTCACATGCGCCATCTTATCATCGGCTTCCGTCAGAAGGAGGGAGAGTCATTATTCGAAGCTTGGGATGGCTACAAAGGGCTATTCTACCAATGTCCCCACCACGGATTGAAAAGGTGGTTGGTGATCCACATCTTCTACAATGGGATCGCGTACGCTACGAAGATGTCCCTGGATTCTGCTGCAGGAGGAGAACTTATGAATAAGACCATAGAGGAAGCGGAAGAGCTGATAGAAGAGGTTGCTCAGAACCACCATCAATTGGCTTCCAAACGTGGTCACCTAGCTCCTGTGGTAGAAGGATATGCTGTCAACTCCGTGGACCACCTAGCAGCATATCGAGAGGACTACTATGGAGGGCAGGGAACCTTAGAAGAGTAGATTGAGCATGTTGATGTGGTTGGGGACTACAATCAAAGGCCCAATAACCCATACTCTAGTACCTACAATCCTGGATGGAGGAATCACCTGAATTTATCCTATAAGAATAACTCAGGAAACTTCCAACCATCAGGAGGGTATGGGCAGCAACCGGGAAATGGGCATCAACAACAGAAGTCTAGACTGGAACTGATGATGGAAGACTTCATTGCTACCCAAACAAAGGTCAATGAGGAATTTCATCACCAGCATCAAAAAATAGAGGAATCACTTAGAGACTTGAAGGCCACTATCGATGGTCTTGCAAGTCATACAAAGATGCTAGAGACACAAGTGGCCCAGATAGCCTAATCCATGTCGCAACCTGTGAAGAGCTCTCCGTTACTACCCGAGTTGAGTCAAGCAAAGGAGGAAGAAGTATACAATGAGGGAGTAGCGCCGAGAAACAGATTCACCAAGGGGTGTGCATCCATGATTACCACCCAACCTGACCAAGCTGAAATTGAAGATAATATTCCACCACAGCTTGAGGACCCTGGTGAATTTGTTATCCCCTGCTCAATTTATGGGGAAAGCTTTGATGAAGCACTGTGTGACTTGGAGTCATCAGTAAGTGTGATGCCCTATGCATACTATCTGAAGATGGGACTGAGTGGGCTCCAACCAACGAATATTGGTATTCGTATGGGGGATGACTCAGTCAAGGAACCCGTCGATTTGCTAGCACACGTGCCCGTGGTTGTCGAGAATTTCATGATACCCACAGACTTCATCATACTAGACACGAGATCCAATCCCCAGAATCCCATCATTCTGGGAAGGCATTTTCTGGCAACTGCGGGAGCATGCATAGATGTGAAGGCACACTAAATCTCCTTGGAGGTAGATGGGGAGATCATCCTCTTTAGCCTTTCAGAGCATAGAGCCCCCTACCTAGCTGGCTTTACTCTCAGTAGGTTAAAGCCGAGGCCCCCAGATGAAGATTCCGAGATGGATGAATGGAGGTTCACTGAACCTCCAGAGCCAAGTTAATAGTGAAGTGTGATCGAGCTAAACAACCTTAAACAAAGCGCTTCTTGGGAGGCAACCCAAGTTTAGTTTTTAGATTTCCCTTTGATTGTATTGCATGCATTTAGTTAATTTGAATTTTGATTTCCATCTCATTTAAAATTAGGACTAGAAAGGAACTTTGTTATATAAAAATAAAATCCATATTAGCTTACACGGCGAAGTGTATGATGAAATTCAGACCACTATGCAAAAATGAGAGAAAAAGGGGGACACACTACCTGGCCGTGTGTTTTCCCATGGCCATGCTCGACTGACCCAAGGTGCACATAGTCTGGCCGTGTGTTTTCACGCAGCCATGTCGCGCCAGGTTTAGTAGGGTGAGCCATGCTTTTTCGCCCCATTTGCACCGTGTGATTCAATTTCTCTTTCCCTAGCCATGTGGTTTCTTCTTCCCCACCACCTAGAAGATTTTCTAACCTTCAAGGAAGCTAAAAGAAGCAAGGATAAGGAGGACCAAGCATGTAGCGTCTCGATCTGGTGCTTTGAAGTGACGAACAAGGAGAACCAATGCCCCCTAGGCTCCAAAGGAGGGTAACGCCCTACCAACCCTTCTTTTTTGCAATAATGAACATAGAAATAGATATAATATGCTTTCTACTCGTAAACTCACTGCTAATAGGTACCTAGATGAAGATTTGCTAGAGTCCTTAGGGTTGTTCGGTGACATTCAAGCCCTATTTACAAAAATGAGGTGGGAAGAGATAATGGGAATAAGACACCCAACCTACCCTAGGATAGTTCTAGAATTTTTAAGCTCCTTAAAGGCGGAAATTTTAATGGGTAGAGAGAGCGAAGAGGGGAGGAAACTTTTAGAATATTTAACATTGAGCATGAATGGACCCTCCACCAATGGAATTCATGCTCTGACTTGCCGAGTGGGGGAGAGAGAAGAATCCCTATTGGGTTTAACTCTCGGATATTTTGGATCGAGTTGACGGGGGAGCACGCTTATGACCCTTCTAGGGACAAAGCATCGCACCTCCAAAACTCCATTTTCCGATACCTCCATCGAATCATGGCCAGTACTATATTTGGTCGTGGGGACAGTGATGGTGTGGTGAAAGCTAGCGAGTTGTTTTGCCTTTGGGACATGCTACAAGAAAGAAGTAGTATCGATGTAGGGTCCCACTTCATCAGACACTTAGTGAAGATGGGCAAAGCAGCACGAGGAGAGATTAATGTGGGGGGCCTACTTACCCACATTTTCCATAGGATGGGGTACGATTACACTGCATTAGAGAGTATAGAGGGGAGCCCTAGGATTGACCTATGAGTGTGCATGGCCATGAAGATGATTGTGAGAGAAGGACACTCCTTATGTTTTGTAATGAAAAATCTGACGGCCCTTAGGCTCCCCGATTATGATCGTACTACCATCACTACACGCAGGTGGAGTTCCAAGGCTTTCGGAAGCACTTCCAGTGGTCTGAGGAGTTCTATGACGACGCCCGCATCTACTTCCAGGAGGAGGCTGCCCATCGCCAAGATGAGGCTGCCTACCGTCAGGAGATGCGGTAGCACATGCATGCCCATCAGGCACAGTGGGCTAGGGACCGAGTAGCCGCTACATCCACCAGCTCCTAGATCGACCACATATACATGTGGCATCAACGGCTCAGCAGCAGCTTCTCCTAGGATCTCGAGATGCCGAAGCTTCCAGATTTTCCACCTCATCCACCATACTAGAGGTATACTTTCATTTAAGTTTGTGGGGACCCCAAATTTTATTTTGTTTCTAGTAGTAGTTTCTTTCCTGGTATTTACATTATTGTTAGCATTCATTTATTCATGCATAGGTTGTTGAGTTTCTTTCAGCACTTAGTTTTTGTTATCTGTAAAGCAACCTCAGTAGTATTTTTAAAAAGTCTTCTTCATGAATTATTTCCGTGAGTAGTGTAACTTCATTTATCTCATGGTATTTTATTTTATTCGCTCTAATGAATGTTCTAGACTTACACTAGTTAGCTTCTATTTTTACACCTACACATGTCGAACATTCTGAAAGGGAGAGTCTAGTATATACCTAGTTATGATTCATCTCAGTAGTCTAGTACTTTGGAATCCACGGGTGGCTCTAAGACTAGCATTTTAGTTACTGGAGATGCTCAGATTGTGTAAGCCTATTCGGAAAAATCAAAATCCTAGTAAGACGAAAAATAAAAAAAAAAGAAAAAGGAAAAAAAAAAAGAGAAATAAAAGAGAGAGAGAAAAAATGAAAAAAGAGAGAGAGAGAGATTATGAGGGATAAAAAATAGTTGTCGTGTGTGGAAATGGCTAGGTGCCCCTTTGAGACCGAGTTAGGTTACAGGGGAAACACCTATCAATTTCTCTCAATACCGAGCATGCCTTTGAGACTTTGTGCTAGATCTAGGGAATGACCCTCGCTTTGGGCAAGTAAGTGCCTAAAAGTCGGAGACCTTAGGAAAACTAGAGGATGACGACTTAACTCACCATGGAACGAGTATCCCCTAAGAATGATTCGCTTAGCACGAGCACGAGGAGCTAATTTAGTGAATTTCTAGAATAAATTTATTTTGCTTTGATTGTAAATACCACTTGATAAATTTAGTTAACATGCTAAGTATGGAACAATATCCTTTTAAAATTTCATGGCACTGAGGTTTGCTTGAGGACAAGCAAAGATTTAAGTCTGGGGAAGTGATGTGAGTAAAACATATAGGGTTTTAGGAGTAGTTTTCACTCACATCTCTTTACATTTCATGTTAGTTTCATGCATATGTCACTTTATTTTGCATACATTTCCTATTTTCTGGTTCGGAGGTCTGCTCTTTGTACTTTTGTGTGTAGGATAGCATTTCGAGGGAAAAGGCGCACTTTCGGAGCAAAAGAATGGCATTTTGCAGCTAGACGCATAATGGGACATGGCCAGGGCATGTGGCTACACACAGCCATGTCCAATGGGCGAGATCAGCCACCCCAGGGTTGCACACGGCCTGGCCGTGTGGAAACACATGACCATGTGGCGGCCCAGCAGATTGACGTGATTAGGGTTTTTCCAGATTTTGCAGCGATCCGATGTGTTGTCTATATAAAGATAGCTCCTTCCAAACCCTAGGGGGGAGGCACGACAGCTAGGACGGCACACCGAAGCCCTAAAAAGCTTTGGAAACTTGGAACGGGGAGGAAGAACGCCGCCGGAGATCCAAGTTCTGCACTTCAACGTCGGAGAGAAGGCCACATCGGTATAGTAACCTCTTGTTCTTGCATTTTATTTTTGATATATTCGAACATGAACATGCCTTGTGATTCTTCTCTTCTATATATGGAGTAGTTCCTTCGATTCTAGGATTAGGGAGTAGCTTGTGTGCGCATGACATGTTGCTTCAAATTGAATTCTATTTTTGAGTTTGAATTTTCAATTGGAAATTGCTTATACCAATTTCTATGCGTATTTGGTTTTCTACGTACTGTGCCAAGGCGAAATGAGGGGTGACATCCCTCATATTTAAGATTTAGGGGATTTATATAAGGAACCTAGGGGTAAACCTAATCTCCTATAACTGTGGGTAGAAGGATGCGATAGAACTGGAAATGATTCATCCTAGGGATTGATTCGGCATCCTCACACCACCTATCCAGTCCTTGTAAGGCAAAGATAGCTCCCGATAGATGCGGTGGCTCATCGGGAGAGTGTATGATGTCCCTTCCACAAAACTATAGGTAGACATTTAGACAACACCCAGTTTTTTTTTTTTTGATGAAAGGTAAATATATTGTTAGGGCAATCTCTTGCCATGATAAGGTTTTGATGTGTGTGGCAAAGGGTTTAAGTTAGGTTGTTATGTTTTGATATGTGCGTTGAAGTCTTACAAGACTTAGTAATTCGCACATGGAGTCTTGGCGGGTTCGCCACTCACAACCTCATGCTTGAGTCGGAGAAGGAGCATTGCAGAGTCGTGTGCTTGATGCTGCCGAGGGACCGCCGGACGAGATGACTTGAAGCGAAGCCAAGGAAGCAGACTTCGGAGGCAAGAAACGTGAAGGAGCATTGCAGAGTCGTGCGCCTGATGCTGCCGAGGGACGTGGCCGCGAACGAAGAGAGCTTCGACGAGGGACTTCGAGTGAGATGAGAGAATGAGTGAATTGTAAGTAGCTCATTAGGTGAACTTGGTCGAATGGCTAATTGTCGGAGGAGTTTTCGACATCGATCGCCATGGAATGGCGATCGGCGCTCTAAGTCGAATGGTTGGGTATCCAATTGATGGGTTTATGCCCGGATTGGCGCCATGGAATGGCGATCGCCATGGAATGGATCATTGCGCGAAAAATATCGCGAACCGCAGAAGCTCGTGGCCAGGCCCAGGCGATCGACTACGGGCGGCGATCGTGATGGGATCCATCGATCCATCGAGCGTTCCGTTGAACTATAGCAGGTCGGGATCAATGTGTTGAAGGTCGTTGGGTGGCGTGATCGGTCAAGCTTCCTCTCTATAAAAAGAGAGGGTGTGGGGCTTTGAGATGCTAATTCTTATGCTTTAAGTGATCATCCAAGTGCCCCACAAGCTTTAAACTCTTCTTACTTGCTTTTACTTCATTTCTATTGTAAGAAGAGTGATCTTGATTTGTAAAGGTTACCTCCACCTAGCTTGGTGCAAAGGAGAGACCAATAGTGGATTGGTTTTGGCGGAGTGATTCACCGAGGACGAATCGGGGACCGTGGACTAGCGGCGTAGACATGAACCACATTATAGTATCTTGTTAGCATTGTTTGTATTCTTCTTTATTGTTTATTTACTTGTCTTTATTAGTATTCTGCTTGCGCTAACATTTGTGTAGACGAGCAAATTTCACCATCCAACGACAAAGGGCTATTCACCCCCCTCTAGCCGGCCGATCGATCCCCTACAATTGGTATCAGAGCCAAGAAAAGTTTGTCGAGGACTAACCGCCACAACAAGCACATTCATGGATGGCCGGCTCAAATATTCACCCACCGAAATTCGAAGGCGAATTCTCTTGGTGGAAAAAGAGAATGGAGGTATTTTTCGAGACCGATTTTGAAATTCTCTTAATTATGGAAAACGGTTTCGAATTGCCTAGGAATGAAGAAGGGGGGCTATTAGAAAAATCAAGATGGAGCAAAAGACAAAGAGAGGAGTATTTGGCAAATTCAAAAGCCAAACACCACCTCTACAATGTACTCCCCCAACAAAAGGTGAATAGGATAGGGGAATGCTCTAATGCAAAGGAGATGTGGGAGAAGCTAGTAGAGCTTCATGAAGGTACCTCGGAGGCCAAACTTGCAAGAAGAGATCTCCTCCGCTCCCAACTATCCAACATAAAATTAGAAAGGGGAGAAAAGGTAACATCATTGCATTCTAGGTTTAAAGAGATTTTAATTGGGCTAACAAGTGTAGGTGAAAAACTTTCAAACCAGGACATGCTCATGAAAGCAATTGATGCTTTTCCCCGATCATCAAAATGGAGCTCAATGGTGGACTCCTTCTACATGTCAAAGAATTTAGAAGTGAGCACCTTGGAGGAGTTCTTTTCAACCATGGAGCTTCATGAGACAAGACTTGAAGGAATAGTTGAAGAGCCTAGAATTCAACCTTCAAGAGGAGTAGCATTTTTGGCCAACAAGGGGAAGAAGAAGATGGAGATCCCCTCTTCCTCCGATGATGAAGCATCCTCCTTCTCCTCCATGGATAGCACGGAAGAAGCCTATATGGTAAGGAGGGTAAGGCGTGCATTAAAAGGTTTTAGATTTAATAAATCTAATGATAGGAGTAGAAGATCAAGGGGGAAGATTATTTGTTACAACTGCCAAGGAGAGGGGCACATAAGGGATAATTGTCCCCTCCTAAACAAGAGCAAGGAAGAAAGGAAAAATAAGGAAGAAAAGAAGAAAAAGGGGAGCAAGAAGAAAAAGGAAGAGGAGAAGAAGGCAAAGGAAAAGGGGAAGGCCAAAGCATTAAAAGCAAGGACATGGGATGACCCCTCTTCATCATCTTCATCATCATCGGAAGAGGAGAATGCTTTTGTCACCAACCTAGCTCTAATGGCCTTTGATGACTTGGATTGCTCCTCCTCCGAAAATGAAGGATCAAACTCAAGTGGAGAGAGCTCAAGTGAAGAGGGAGCCTCCTCTACATCCTCATCATTGGAAGAGGATTTGGTAAGTGAGATAACGAATCTACCTCCTAAGAAAATAATGTCTATGATTTCTAGCCTCACTAAGGATTTATTTAGAGCTAAAAGGAAAAATAAGAGCATGCTAGATCAAATTAAGGACTTAGAAAATAAACTAGAAAAAGAATGCTTAAATGTAAATGATAATATTTCTTCTAGTCATGATTATGCATGCTCACATGAATATATGCCTTTCAATGTTAGTGATGCATGTATGAATGAAAATAGGGCTTTAAGGGAAAAGGTAGACTATTTGACCAAAGCCCTAGAAAAGTTCACTATTGGCTCAAACACTTTGAACATGATAATTGGGAGCCAAAAAGCTAGTTTCAACAAAAAAGTCCTAGGTTATAAGGAAAAGAAAAATGAAAAGGCCTATAAATGCCTAATTGCTAGGGGTCAAGATAAAAAGAAAGTAATTGCTAGGAAATGGATTCCTAAGGAATTTTTAGTGAACCCCATAGGCAAGAATTTATATTGGGTTCCTAAATCCATCCTTAAGGGTTAGAAAAACCCTAGGATAGTCAACCATATGGACTTTACCTATATCATACTTTTGGTTGACTTAGGATGGCGGGACAACATTTTTGAAATAGTGTTAGGTGATGATAATGCACCTATAAGTAGATAAATCATGCTTTAGGTGATATTTACTTTATTATCATGATGTAATACCTAATGCATGATCACAATTTGATGAATACACTTGTTTCATGATCATAATATGAAATCAATGCATATGTATATTTATGATCATGTGATATGATAGGATGATACTTAACCTTGATAGAATGCATGAAAATAATGGTTAAGTATATACAAATACCTTTAGGATACATCTCACACTCACCATAGGCTACCATGATTGAAAACTTAGCAGTGAGATGTTAGGATAATACAAATGTCCACTAATGCCTATGGCATTTAGATGGTCATTTAAAGTATCAAAATAGCAATAATAGATTAATCATGGGGAAGGCTTATGTTTAATTCATAGACATATTGTCCAAAGATCATGGTTGGATATTTCATATGTTTTCAAAACAATTTCTTACTTTAAAATCTGTGTATTCATGTTTTGAAATAATCCAAAGCAAAACTAGGTGTTAAAATAGATACTAACATGTTCAAAAACTAGTGGTTTTTAAAGCTTTTGAAATTTTAGCAAATCTCAGAAAATATAATGATTTTTCATGAAAAACAATTTTTCATTGATATATATACTTAAAAGAAATGTGTTCCCCAAATTATACTATTTTTTGAATTTTCTAGAATTTATAATGCATTTCTAAAATTCGTCCAGAAAATCAGAAATTTGGATTCCTTTGTGCGGTCATTGTCATCTTGAGTCATTGATGGATCAGAACGAAATGATAACTGATTTCATCAGGTTTTTGACTGATTTCGGTTTTTATTTCTCTCTAGACCTGATGCCATGCTATATAAACCGTGTTATTTATTTTTGATGGTGTCAAAGGGGGAGAAATGTATATTTAAGTAAGGGGGAATATATATCTAGGGGGAGTTTCATGTATTAAGGGGGAGAGTTGCTAATCATGTTTATTTACATGCTTTCCTTTCTTAATGTTTTATCAAATGTCTTTACCTAACTTAAACGGATTGCCACACATCAAAAAGGGAGAGATTGTTAGAGCAATCTCTTGCCATGATAAGGTTTTGATGTGTGTGGCAAAGGGTTTAAGTTAGGTTGTTATGTTTTGATATGTGCGTTGGAGTCTTGCAGGACTTAGTAATTCGCACATGGAGTCTTGGCGGGTTCACCACTCACAACCTCGTGCTTGAGTCGGAGAAGGAGCATTGCAGAGTCGTGCGCTTGATGCTGCCGAGGGACCGCCAGACGCGATGACTTGAAGCGAAGCCAAGGAAGCAGACTTCGGAGGCAAGAAACGCGAAGGAGCATTGCAGAGTCGTGCGCCAGATGCTGCCGAGGGACGTGGCCGTGAACGAAGAGAGCTTCGGCAAGGGACTTCGAGTGAGATGAGAGATTGAGTGAATTGTAAGTAGCTCATTAGGTGAACTTGGCCGAATGGCTAAGTGTCGGAGGAGTTTTTTCGACATCAGTCGATTGCCAAGGAATGGCAGTCGACTTCTCTGAGTCGAATGGGTTCGACTAGTATCCAACTGATGGGTTTATGCCTAGCGTGCGCCATGGAATGACGATCGCCGAGGATATCGCGGAACGCAGAACAACTCGTAGCCGATCGGGCGACTACGAGCGAATGATCGTGATGGGATCCATCGATCGGCGCCATGTTCTGTTGGACTACAACGGTCGGGATCTGACGTGTTCGGAGGCCGTTGGAGTGGCGGCAGTCGATTGGTGGTGGCCAACGGGAAGAAAAGCTTGCTCTCTATAAAAAGAGAGGGTGTGGGGCTTTGAGAGGCTAATGCTTATGCTTTAAGTGATCATCCAAGTGCCCCACAAGCTTTAAACTCTTCTTACTTGCTTTTACTTCATTTCTATTGTAAGAAGAGTGATCTTGATTTGTAAAGGTTACCTCCACCTAGCTTGGTGCAAAGGAGAGACCAATAGTGGATTGGTTTTGGCGGAGTGATTCACCGAGGACGAATCCGGGACCGTGGACTAGCGGCGTAGCCATGAACCACGTTATACTATCTTGTTAGCATTGTTTGTATTCTTCTTTATTGTTTATTTGTTTGTCTTTATTAGTATTCCACTTGCGCTAACATTTGTGTAGATGAGCAAATTCCACCATCCAACGACAAAGGACTATTCACCCCCCTCTAGTCGGTCGATCGATCCCCTACATATATATCATCAAAGAAAAGCACAATCATACAATAGCCTAGGATTCATTCTCATGTAATGTCTGACGAAATGTCAGATCTGAGATGCATCCAAGGTGCGATGAACATGTGCTTTCATGAGTACCAACTCTCTCACTAGATACAACCAACATTCCTCTCATGTCCTTCTCGTGTCAACGCCTCATGTGTACCATCTATATCTCTATGCTCTCCGGTGTACCATCCTGCTATGATTAGCTCCTCCTGCATACCATCATATGTCCTCCTATCTCCTGGGCCCATCTGTCTGCATGATCCTTCAGTATTTATCACTTTTAGCAAGTGATCAGCTGATAATAGATTTGATGCGTCTTTACCATAGTCATTTGCTACGGACTAGATAGGACATTTAGGTGGACCTATTCACCTCTCCTAGGCTTTTTGGCAAAGCCTCAGCCATGAACGGATTTGCAACGTCTTTACCATAGCCGTTTGCTACGGACTAGATAGGCCATTCTTGGTGGGCCTATTCACCAATACAAAACTATGTTGCGTCGCTATACACATAACCAAAGCCCCTTAACTAAATACAACGGAGGGGGTGAGTTGATGCCAAAGAGGGTACTGTTTCCCCTCTGTAATTTTTATTTTTTATTTTTTTAAGAAAGTAGGGGAAATACTCCCCTTCCCTGGTATAGTGCCCTACAAAGGGAACTAGAGACTACCCTAGGCGAGGTGAACCAGCTGGGACAAGGAGAGCGACCCTGGAGGCGAAGAAAGTGCCCTGGCCAAAGGTGAACCAGTCTAGAAAGGGAGCAAGGGTTCCCCCCTTGGACAGGGGAAAACTGCCCTGGTCGAGGGTGAACCAATTGAGAGGTGAACCACCTTGGAAATTCGTCCCCTGGTATAGTGCTTTGCGAAGGGAACCAGAGACTACCTTGGACGAGGCGAACCAATCGGGACAAGGAGAACCACCTTGGATCCGAAGAAATGTCCTGGCCAAAGTTGAACCAGTCTGGAAAGGGGGCAAAAGTTCCCTCTTGGATAGGGGAACCTGCTTTGGTCCTGGGTGAACCAGATGAGAGGTGAACCACCCTAGATTTTTTTTTTTTGGATAGTCCCCTTCCTACAATAGTGCCCTGCGAAGGGAACCAGTCGATCAGGAGAACCACCCTGGGCTGGGTGTGAACCGGCGGGGAAAAGAGGATAAGAATCACCCTTGATCAGGAGAAACTACCCTGGGCAGGGGTGGACCGATCTAGAAGGAGGGAATAAGTTCTGCCCTGAAATAGGGGAGATGGATTACTAGCCTGGTTCAAGGAAATTGCCCTGGATTGGGGTGAACTGGCCAGGAAATGAACCACCCTGGAACCGATAAAACTGATCGGGAAGAAGGGGAACTAGTCGGGAAGAAGTGGAACTGGCCTAGAAGGCCCAGGACTGACCTGAAAATGTCAATCTGGAACAAGAGAAATGTTTTACTAGCTAGGCAAAGCAATCTGCCCTAGACGGGGGTGAACTAGCCGAGAAATGTGGGTAAGGAGAACTGCCCTGGAACGAAGAAGAACTGCCTTGGCTAGGGGTGGACTAGTCTGGAAAGGGGGTAGGGGTTCCACCCTAGACCAAGGGAGATGGGTTACTGGCCTGAAATAGGGAAACTACCCTAGGAAGGCAAGACTGGCCTTGAAGAGGGAAAATTGGCCTGGAAAGGGCCAAAACTGGCCTGGAAAAGCTCCAATTTGATCGGGAGAGAGAAAAGACCATTAGCAGAAAGTACCCTGGAAAGACAAAACTAGCCTTAAAAATAGGGAACACCCAGTTGATAACATGTTTTGCGACACACAAGCAAAACCGAAGTCCTAGAATCCCTTTTAAAGATCTAGCGGCAAGCTCCTTTCTTCCTCCGTGTGACACCGAACTAGAGTTTAGTCCACCAACAACCCTTAGATTTGACTTCCGAACAATTTCACCCACAAAACAAATTGGTACTCGAATCTCAATCCCAGTGGGATCAATAATCTTTTATTACTTGACGACATCCATGCACTTGCGGACGTTGAGCGTGAGCACGCGCTTCGAGTCCTCGATGGTCTCCATCGCGAGGTTAGAGGTTGCGTTCACGTGCATCAGTCGGTAACGGGAATACCATGCAGAGTTGTTAAACTTGCAGAGTTTATGCCCACCTAATAGCTCAAGAGTGTAAATGGATATCTTAAGCCACCCAAGGTTTATTGGCTTGTATTTTGATTAGAATGTTTGGATCTTCTATCAGATCGTACCGGTAGACATTGGATCGAGCCATGAGTTTAGAACTGACTTTGTACAAATGTTTAAATGTTGGAGACCGATAAGCAGATATTATAGGTCAAATTATTAGAATCGGAAGTCTCCAAATGTAGGATAAAAGGAGCAAGATCAGAGTCATAGGCCATGAGCTACCCGATCATAGAATACCAATCGCAGATTGTCAGAACTGTCTCATGTTGTCAGCGAAATCAGAAGAAAGGCTTCGAAGGGAGTATGTGCGTGCAGTGCGGGACACGATGACACACAAAGTCAGATTATCCGTTGGATCAGTTTATCTGTTCTACTGTAAGCAACCAGTATATATGAGGAGGTGTAATTTGAAGACTCAGTTGAAGACCATCAACATTGCTTTCAGGAGGATGATTCACTATCTTGTCAATAGAGATCATCACAGAAGGTTAGGTTATCACACCAGCAACGATCTACTACTTCAGGCAAGGTTAGAGTTCTGTGATACTTCCATCTAAGAGACGTGATTTATTCAACACTATTAGCAGAAGACATCTTAGAAGACTCATGCAAACAACAACAATTGTTACCTCTCCAGGCGTGGTTATAGTTTGTATAGAGGAGGGACTATACGATGATGGTCGTATCTATTTTGTATTCTCCAGTTGTAGTTATACCATTTGCAGAGTATGGAGCGTGCTACGATGTTGACAATTATTCAGTACCTTACAGTCGATAGTGTACTCTTTACCAGTACAACAGTGTTTACCATCCCCATTGCAGTCATTCTGGGTTTGTACCTTAGTTCAGCAGTTGATTTTAGTTTCTTCAGAGTAGTCTTTTGCACCTACATTAGCTCAATCAGTAAGAGCAAAAGTTGGATGAGCCTACGTCTTTGCTCGAGAGATGTAGAGGGTCGAAGGATTGACCACTTGAGGTATTACTTTAGTTTACCCTATTTGTTGGCATAGTGAGAGATACTGATAGTTTATTGGTATCTATGTCTTGAGCAATCTTAGAAAGGATTAGAAGAGTTTTTATACATCGATTTGTAGGTCGGTGATATCTTTACCATCAGGTGAGATATTGACCAACAACCAATAGGTCAAGGGATGCCCTTAGACTTTGATAGACATACCTTTACGGTAGATATATCCTTGTGGATAGTTAAATTGTTAAAATGATGGTATGTTATGTCTCTCGGATGTGCGTATAATCTAAGGGTATTCGATTGTTGTTTAGAAATGAACTCCCAGACTTGCCAATGCATAGACAAGTGGAGTATGCGATTGGAGTGATTTCGGAAATAGTTTCGACATTGAAGACCTCATACCGGGAGATAATTTTATTAGTATTGGTGTTGCTAAACACTATGGGAATTGAAAGAATGTAAGTTGCGATTATAGGAGGTGTTGGATGGGATATTTGTCTGACCCAGTATTTCTTCTAGAGAAGATTAAGAACTCTTTGTTAAAAGAGAGATAGACCTTTGAGGTCATGCATTGATTCTCAATGATGGAGTGCAGTAGCTGGGGAGAATAAATATCCTTCATTGTGGATAAATAATCTGTTTAGATCAGCTAAAGGACACCTGTGTATACTCTAGAGTTGATTT
The DNA here is from genome assembly GCA_025175895.1 of Wurfbainia villosa. NCBI lineage: Eukaryota > Viridiplantae > Streptophyta > Magnoliopsida > Zingiberales > Zingiberaceae > Wurfbainia > Wurfbainia villosa. The sequence continues at coordinate 26,537,535 of CM046002.1, read as the reverse complement.
ATGATTAGAGTGTTGATATTGTAGTGACTTGGCATCATATAGTTGTCATTGTCGGTGTGATGATTGAGATATCATCAGCTTAGAGTAAAAAGGATGCGGGTGTGTAGAAGATGACATTTCATATTTGGTATGAATTTTATGAGTTGTTGATAATGTTGTTATACTTATTAACGATTTAGTCGATCATGGACTTGAAGAATTGAGTATTCCGGAAGTGACTGGACCAGTTGGAGATTGTCGTTTTAGACGATATTGTGTTGGATATATTCACAATCTTAAGGGAAGTTGTGGGTTCCCTAGATTGATTTGGTTATTACCTCGGATGTAGATGGGGTGTCTCTAGCGATATTATATAGCTGACTTGTTGGACCAGGAAGGTGATGGCATTCACTCGGTCAAAAGCTTGTGAACCCAGTTTTCAGGACCTAGACGGTGGTTAACTTTTGCACGAGTATTAGTTAATTCTTCCGGGGTGGATGGAAGGATATTGTACGCAGATGCATCATTTCAAGGATTGGAATGATTCCGATGCAATTGAATGAGATGTATCCTAGGCATACGACAGTTGAGGGGTTGTAGATGTGTGGAGCAGGAGTGCTCAGGGAGTTTTGGCTAGCTACTGGGTAGCAGCTATAGAGTTGCTAAGGCACGGGCAGATGCAACAAGGGAGATCGGTCACTATAATCTCATAGTCACTTGTAGGTTCTGGGTGGTAGAGTGGATTTTGGACAGTGGATTGATTTCGCTTGGGGGGAAAGAATTCTCCGCCCTTGAGGAGGATAGTGGTTCCTGGAGTTGTATTAGATCTAGGACAAGTTACTTTTGATTTAGGTCAGCAGACAAATCTATTTTGTAATGATAGAGAGATTTTTCATATTAGAGGAAGACTATGATCCAGAGTTGTTGTAGTTTCAAGACGAGTTGATTCAGGAGACTCATCATTCGAGATCAGTGATTTATTCAGAGTAGATCCGAAAATAGTGAGTGTTGAAATGTTCTTCATAATGGAACGACATGCAGGACATAGTTGATTTCGTAGTATGGTGTTCAGTGTGTCAACTAGTAAAAGTGGAATACTAGTGATCAGAAATGTTGTGTACCGAAATGGAAGTGGGAGCTCAGTAGATGGACAGTGTTGGGAGATTATCTAGAATTCGGAAAGAACTTGATGCGATTTGGGGTAATCGATGATCGATTAGCTAAGTCTGTTCATGTTCTTCCGATCCGTAAGATAACTTTGATGGATCACTTGATATATTTATATTGCAAGGAGATTTCCATATTTTATGGATTATCCTTGAATATCATATCTGATAGAGATTCACGGTTCACCTCACGAACCCTGGAAAAGTCTCCAACAGGTCACGGGTATAGAGCTCCACTCTGGTACAATTATTTACCTTTTGATAGATGGTCTATATGAATGTACTGTTCATACTTTAGAAGGGTTGATGATGGCATGCATGATAGATTTTAGAGGCTATCAGTATTCCCACTTAGTTACTTGAGGTCTGTGATTTTTCTTTAAGTACTTGAGTTGAGCAGTGTGACATTGCTTACTCATCGTACTTGAGTAGGAAATTTAGGGACTACATTTTTATTAGTGGAGAAGAATGTAAGATATAGAAAAATAAAATACCCCTTATTAATTAAGAAATTATCTTATATAATTTTCCAAGAATTTTTAGAAATTTTTCTGGATTTAAAAGGAAGTTTTATGATATTTCATGGGGATAAAATAAATAGGCTTTGGTAGAACCTGTTTAAGGGAGTTAATAGGTGTCATTAACCTAATGTTTAATACCTAAAGCTAAGTTTGGTTTTCGCGATTCCTTCCCATATCTCCCTCCTAATTCCTCACTGTCGCTTATTCCTTCTCCTGATCGACCCTCCCTTCTCTTCTCACGTTGCGAATTCTCCTTGCCCTTCGATCGACGGCTCCCCAAGTTAGCTCGCCACACTGGTCGGCTTGCCTTCGCTCTACCCATTCACGGCCCCCTTCAACCATCGCACCGAGCTACCATCGCTAAAGTCTTTCATCGCCTTCTTCTTCTTCTACTGGTCCGACAGCAGCAAACATCGTCGATCAAGTTTTCTGCAATCGGAGCTCTCACTCGTCGCCAATCGGGCTACCTCCGACCATCACTAACCGATCGATAGTTTTCCTTCTTCCATCGCCGTGAGGCACCCTGCGTCGCCACCACAGCTTGATCCGCTAGGTTGGTCATCGCCGCATCTCTTCCCCTTGCCCTCCCCATCTCGGTTGTTTCTGAGATCTCAGTGTCACCCCCTCTTCCACCCCTAACCCATTTCCTCTCCACCGCGAGCAGGATTGTCAGCAGCAGCCTGTATCTCCGATGCCACCATCAATTGTTGTCGCGGTGGCCAGATCAATGCGGAGAAGGGGAGGTATAAGTGAAGTTTGGATTTATTAATGTAATTGTTATATCATTCGATGAGTTGATACAACGATCAATTAGTTGCACTAGGTTTAATTGATTTCTGGTGATGGGCCATAGAGTTGTTCTTTCGGTTAGGTTGTGGCAGTTGAAATAGCGCGATGAAGAAGAACACACCACCGCTTACAGTCTTCACCTTCGATTTTTGGTGACGGGGTTATTGGAGTGGGAATCGATTGCCTCCTATTCAAATGCAGATCTAATACCCTATACTTGATTTAGGAAGTGGTGTGGATGATACAAGCTCGGTATGTACATATTTGATATCATATGGTTGTGTAATATATTCTTATCGTTAGCTTTGTTGTGGATTTGATTATTAAGAGACCATGAACAAGGGGTTAATCTTTTGGTTGAATCCATCGGTTTGTTATAGATTTTTTGCAATGGGAGCTAAGCTAGGATTTGATTTGAGGCAGAGTTCTCTGACATGAAGAGAATTAGTGTTCTGCATATGAGGTGGGTAATATTCTACCCTGGTCAGGTAGTTGATTATTCTTAGTGCATGCATTTCTATATGGTTGTTATTTTACCTTGACTCCACTCTTATTTAATCATGTGCTTGATACTTAGTCTTTGCACTTTGAGATATATTGTTGTTGTTGTCATATTTCGTTCATTGTTGCTATAAATTACCGATGCTATGGTATCTAGGTCTTTAGATGCTTAACCATGGGGGGTGTAGCTAAATATAGATGTCGATTTGACTCGTGTCATCAGGAACAATTGTCCAGGGGTGGATGATGTCCTTAATGTAGAGTTTTATGGTTGTATCACCATATCTTTCGTTGTATAACTATTACAGATCATATGTATATACACGGTAGTGTGGGTTGTCGATGGTGTGTCGCTACATACTAGAAGTCCTAGCATGGTCGATGGTTAGTTGTATACAAATCTCTATTTGGTAGAGTGTATTGTCGATGTATGTATGGTTGTGCATTCATGTCATTTACATGCATGCTGGTGACTTGGTCTCCCTTGTGGTTGAGAGGGTCATTAGTCATTCTGCCTCCACGGTTACTCGTGGTAGTAGTAACTAGTGTGAGGACAGTTCATTTGTTGTGTCGCACTCGACCACTCTTGATAGTGGTAGTTGGAGTTGTGTGCAGTTGTCCTGGGTGTGTGGCACTCGACAACTCATGGGTAGTGTCAGTCGGAGTAGCCAGTAGTAGGGACCCCCATTGTGTAGCTTATAGCTCTTTAGCTTATCGCTACTTATTCATACTGCCCACTCGGGCACTCGAGAGTAGTGATTGTTATTGTGTTGGGACAGTTGTCATGTCGTGTCACCTAGGCCACACTGGGTCATGGTAGCGAGTGGGATGCGCAGGCAAGACCATGCATTTGCAATGCCATGTGTGAAGGCATTTGTATATATATATACATATAGATATATTTATGTATATATATGTGTGTGTGAGTGTGAGCAATATATATAGATACAGTCAATATATATGCTTGTTGTATTGTTGCATTTGTTTGTGTTATATTGTTGCATTTGATTGTACATCAACTTGCATGTTATTTGCATGATCTATACTGTTGTGTGGGATACCAGTGTATGACTTTGACCGGACTATTGTATGCCTATGGCTAATATCATGGGGTTGTATAGGACTGACCAGGTTTGATGATGTTGTGGTTTATAGGTTAGTAGGGTAGTGTGTTGATTACATGCTTAGTGTTGTTCTTTCATGTTGTATTTGTTATATGGTAGTATATGTGTTCAGGTTTTATGAGTTGTATCGTTGCAGATTTTTAGGTATGTCAGTACATTACGTTATGTACAATTGATCAGTTGGTTGTTTATCCACTTCTTAGATTCACACGGATAGTTAGTTGGCATTACCTTCATGACTGTATACCATTGATCTCCATTTGTATATTTGTTACCCTTTATATCTTAGTTGTTGATCATGCACCATCATGCATATTACCGCTGAGTTTTTATACTCACCACAAAAGACCTTGGGTTTTCTTGTCGCTCAGGTAACAGGTAGAAGATTTCTTAGTGTGCTCGGACCTTCGCCAGCTGATCCCATCTCACCTCGAGTATTTGAGATTTTATTTCCTATTGGTTCCGCTGTTGTTTCTGGATTATCGTTTCTGTATGTAATTTGTTGTATTTGGCTTTTATTATGCTTTTGGGTTGGATGTTGGATGTGATCTTATTTTTTTTAGTGTGTTAGAGTCACACCGGTGTGCATTTTTGGGTCTATGTGGGTGTATTATGATGTAGTGTGATTTCAATATGTTGTGTGGTTGTAGCCGAAAGACTTTGTATCAATAGGGAATTATATCATGTACAGTGGAGATGATGTCTGATTTTCGGGATCAAGATACTCACGGGGCGTGACAACTAGCCCTCTTAAGCTCCTCATGGCCTCTTTTTATAGAGAAGAGGTTGATTTTCCCGTTGAGAATGTAGCAGTCGACTGATCAAGCCATCAGTCGACTGATGTTGTAGCTGACCTCATCCAACGGCTTCTAACGAGCCTGATATGTGGTCGTCACATCCCAATGGGACTCCGATAAGTCGACTGATCACACTATCAGTCGACTGATTAAGTCATCAATCGACTGCTTTGAGAAATCACTCAACTCAAAACCTTTTTGTGCCCGTGTCCACTTATAATGATTGTGCTAGGTTATGGCGATCATCGATGAGTGAATGATCGCCAAATCTTAACAATGATCATTGTTGGACCACAGACCTCAGCTATCTTCAGTTGACTAACTGATCAGTCGACTAGGACAAAGCACCAGTCGACTGATACACTTCAAGTATGATCAAATCATACTTGAAATCAACTCCCTAGACCTAGACTCAACCTTCGAGCTCTTCCTTCAGCCTCGCGCCTCTAGGATCCCTCCGAGTCCGTGACTCCTTCATCCTTGCACTTACTTTCAAGAGCTTCCCTCAGTTTCGTCATGTCTTGGGTTTCTCTTTTTACCAAAGTCTGCTTGGACTTTATGCTGCCAAGACTACATGCTTGGACTTATGTTGCCAACACTTTGCCTTTGGACTTCCTTTGCTAAGGGTCCACTTGTACTTTACACCGCCAAGACTACATGCTTAGACTTACACTGTCAAGACCTTCCCTTTGACTTCCCTTGCCAAGATCACACTTGGACTTTCTTCTACAAAGTCTTCACACTTGATTTTTCCTGTCACTTTACACATTCTCTGTTAGATCACAAATATTGTCTAACTATAAATGATTATCCAAACATCAAAATACATAAATGCTTGGGGCATTGTTGCACCAACAATCTCCCCCTTTTTGATGTTTAATAATCATTTAAGTTAGGTCTTGAAATGTGCTTAGAAATAAACATCATATATCAATATGAATTCTAACTTAAATTCTCCTTCTCCCCCTTTGACACACATCAAAAAGAGGACTTATAAATTCATGAATGAATAGAATTGATTAAGCCTTGAATTAAGGTGTAAGATAGATATAGCGCTCCCCCTTAATCCAAGACATGGTTCATGATGTGTAAACAACATTTTGACCAAAGCATAATATGAAAATATATCCTAACTTTGCACCAACAATATAGATTTTGAGGATGGAAAGATTGCACAATGAAACTCCCCCTAAAATAATGCATCAATCAGTCCTACACTCCCTTATTTGCTGGGATTATCATACTATACGATTAAGACACTTAAGATTGAACATAAGACAAAGAAATAAGGCTAATTTGAAGAAAACTCAGCGTGGCAGTTGACTGAATACTGAAGCAGCCGATTGACAAGCCTGAAACATCAATTTCAAGATTTCAGCAAAACTTTAGAAATGCGCCAAAAATTCAAGAAATATCAAAAAATTACTAAATTTTGTGGACACATTTATGAAATCATTCTCTATCTAGGAAAAAAATTTAAAATATATCTTTTTCATATTTCGAAAATGATACAAATTTGAAAACTAGCAAAATATGATAGTTTAAAGTATATTTGAAGACTTTGTATCACTTTTGCTTGTCAAGGGAAAACTATTTTTCAAATTTGTATCACTTTTGCTTGTCAAGGTTTTTGAAGACTTTGTATCACTTTTGCTTGTCAAGGTTTTTGAAGACTTTGTATCACTTTTGCTTGTCAAGTGAAAACTATTTTTCAAAATATGATAAATAGTTTAAAATATATTTTGTTTGACATATCCAATCATGTTCTTAGAGCTATATGGACATCAATTGTACACAAGCCTTCCCAATGATTGGTCCAATTAAGGATCAATGTCTCCAGATGACACTTTGGTTCATAGTAATGCATCATAACAAGCATAATGAACCTAATACATCTTCCTAACATCTCACATGATGTCTAAGTGGCTCAATACAAAAATCATGGTTTCTTAGATATTTTGTGAGATGCTATAGAGGTATAATCCTAGGCTTTCTATAGGATCATGCTATAGAGATATAATCCTAGGCTTACTATAGGATCATGCAAAGTTATCTCCTAAGTGAAGAAAAATCTGCTTCGGGGAGAGCCTTGGTGAAAATGTCAACAATGTTGGACTTAGATTCTATGTAGTTGAGTTAAATGTCCCCCTTTGCCACATGATCTCTAATGAAGTGATACTTCACTTCAATGTGCTTTGTCCTAGAGTGATGTACTGGATTTTTGGTCAATTTATGGTACTCACATTGTCACAATAAAATTTAATATTGGAGTATTGTTGCTCATAATCCTCTAGAGTGTGTCTCGTCCAAAGTAATTGAGCTATACAACCACACATAACTACATACTCGGCTTCGGTGGTGGATAGAGAAACACAAGGTTGCTTCCTACTACTCCAACTAACTAAGGAGGTTCCAAGAAATTGGCATCCACCACTAGTACTCTTTTGATTCAATTTGCAACTGCATAATCGGAATCGGTGTACCCAACCATGTCAAAAGACCTAGTCCTAGGGTACCAAAGTCCTACATTTAGTGTGCCTTTAATATATCTTAAAATTCTTTTAATGACTACTAAATGAGATTCTTTGGCACATGATTGGTATCTAGCACACATACCTACCGCAAATAAGATATCGGGTCTACTAGCAGTTAGGTAGAGTAGGCTACCAATTATACTCCTATAAAGTTTTAGATCAATTGATTTACCTTCATTATCATTGTATATTTTGGTGTCAGTTGTCGTTGGGGTTGATACTACTTTAGTATTTTCCAAACCAAATTTCTTAATCATTTCTTTGGCATATTTGGTTTGGTATATGCAGATTCCTTCACTAGTTTGTTTGACTAGTAAACCTAAGAAGAAATTTAATTCTCCAACTAGACTCATTTCAAACTCATTCTCCATATTTTTGATAAAGTCTTGAAGAAGTTCATCATTTGTTGACCCAAAAATGATGTCATCAACATATATTTGGGCCACAAAGATATCCTTTGACTTTGACTTGATGAAGAGAGTTTGATCTACTTTGTCCCTTCTAAAGTCCTTAGATATTAAGAAAGAAGATAATCTTTCATACCAAGCCCGGGGAGCTTATTTTAACCCATATAAAGCTTTTCTAAGCTTATATACGTGGTTTGGATAGTCTACACTCTCAAACTCGGGAGGTTGTTCTACATATACTTTTTCCTTAATAAATCCATTTAAAAATGTCGATTTTACATCCATTTGATAAAGTTTAAATCCCATGTAAGAGGCATATCCTAATAGGGTTCTAATTGACTCTAACCTAGCAACTGGGACATAAGTTTCATCATAGTCAAGTCCCTCAACTTGATTGAAACCCCTTGCAACTAACCTAGCTGTATTTTTTGTTATGTTTACTTGATCATCTAGTTTATTCCTAAAGACCCATCTTGTGTAACAATAGTACTATCATTGGGTCTAGGGACTAGCTCCCATACTTGACTCCTCTCAAATTGTGCTAATTCTTCTTGCATTGCTAAAATTCAATCAGGATCAAGTAATGCATCATTGATTGATTTGGGCTCAAATTATGAGATGAGAGCTATTTAACTAGTAGGAGCTCTATGAAAAGATCTAGTTCTAACACCTTGGGATAGCTCTCTTACAACTTGGTCTAGAGGATGATTTTGATGAATTCTTAATGTTCTAGGAGGTGTATCAAATTGATTTAGATCATAGTTATCCTCCTTTCTCCTCTCATCATCGGAATCTCCTCTTCCTCCCCTTGATCTAATCCTCCCCCTTGATCATTACCCCCTAAGGTTAAGTTTTAAAGTTTTTGGATAATATCTTGGTTTTTATCATTGATATCAATATCAATAAAGGATTTCCTAGGGTAAGTGTTAGAGGTCTCATCAAATTGAACATTTGAGGATTCCTCGACCTTTTGGGTCCTCTTGTTGTAGACTCTATATTTTCTACTAATGGATGAGTATCCAACTAGGATTCCCTCATCCGCTTTGGACTCAAATTTTCTTAAATTGTCTTTGGTGTTTAAGATGTAGACTTTGCATCCAAAGACTTTGAAATAATGAATTGTAGGAATTGTGTCATTCCATAATTCAAATGATTTTTTCCCTAAAAACCTATGGATTAATACTCTATTTTGGATATAGCAAGCAGTATTAACCGCTTCTGCCCACAAGTAGCTAGGTAGAGAATATGCATTAAGCATAGTCCTAGCTGCCTCTTATAGGACACAATTTCTCCTTTCCACCACCCCATTTTGCTGGGGTGTTCTAGGATAAGAGAAGTCATGCTTGTACCCTTGTTCTAAGTAAAATTTTGAGAAATTAGAATTCTTAAATTTTCCACCATGATCACTACGAATCCGATTGATTTTGAGATTTCTTTCATTCTCTACTCTTTTACTAAAACCTATGATTATTCCTAGGGTATCATCCTTATTTTTCATAAAATAAACCCATGTGTATCTAGAAAAATCATCAACTATGACTAAGCAAAATTTACTACCATTCAAAGAAGGAATACTTTGACAATCAAACAAATCCAAATATAAAAGTTCTAAAGGTAAAGAGGTATTAGTTAAAGTTTTACCCTTGTGTGATGACTTTGATTGCTTTCCTTCTTGACATGCATCACACATCTTGTCTTTGATGTACTTCACCTTTGGCAATCCTTTGACTAGATCCAACTTGGCTATCTTGGCAATATTCTTTATGTTGATATGCCCAAGCCTTCTATGTCATAGCCAACTTTCTTCTTCTTTTGCCATAAGACACTTAGTGGAAATGTTAGAAGCATAGGATAAATCAACATAGTAAATATTCGATATCCTATATCCTACTAATATGCAATCATTCAAATTCGTGTGTTTTATAAAGAATTTTGTGGAGTTCAATTCAACACTAAAGTCGACATCACATAATTGGCTAACACTAAGCAAGTTGAATTTCATATTTTTAACTAGAAAGACCTTATGAATAGCAAGTTTTGGGGATACCTCAATTGTGTCTTTATCTAGAATTTTGAGTTTACCACTATTCCCAAAGGGCACGGTTCTCTTGCTAAGGTAGTTGATTGTGAAAATTTTGCTCACGTCTTCGGTCATATGTCTTGAGCAACCGTTATCTATAATTCACATACTTGGTCATTCTACCTAAACAACATGAAAAACAAAAACCTTAGGTACCCAAATTTTTGGACCGGTAGCATCAATCACAAATCTCTTGGGAACCCATGCCTTTTAAACTTTGCTCCTAAATGTTTATTTTCTACTAATTAGGGAGATATAAGCTACTTCCTTCTCCTTAAGTCTATATCCTATCCCGACCTTGTTATAAATAGTCCTTTGGTCCCTAAGTATCATATCAAGGTATTTAGATCCATTTGTGAATTTTTCTAAACATTCTCTTAATTCACATACTTCCTTTTTGAGTTTCTCATTTTCATCCTTAAATAAGCATACATCATTACATGAAAGTTCTACATTCTTAATTGCCTTAATTTCTACCTTCAAATCCTTAATCCTAGATTTTGATTTATCTAAGGCACTTTTAAGATATGCAATGGTCTTATATAATAATTCTACCCTAGGGGAGTCTCTTACCTCATCGTCACTAGAGGATGATTCGTCGCTTGATGATGATGACTCCTCTTGACTTGAACTTTCGGCTTCATCTTCCAAAGCCATGAGTGCTACATGTCGTGTGATGTTGCATAGTTCCTCATCATCGAATGAATCTTCTATGCTTTGTGTATCCCATGTTTGTGCTACCATGGTCTCCTTCTTCTTCTTTTCTTTCTTATCCTTCTTCTTCTTTTCCTTTTCCTCCTTTTTCTTTAGGTCCGGGCAATTCAGCTTGATATGCCCTTTCTTATTACATCCATAACAAATGACGTTAGTGTTGGAAATCGAACTACTAGTAGATTTACCTTTTGAGGATTGAAACATCCTCCTCACTCCTTCTTGGTGAGCTTCCTTAATCTTCCACCAAATTTCTTTACATAGTGGGCCACCTCGCTAGCGGACAATTCTTCACCGCTACTAGAAGATTCATCCTTCGATTCGGATGATGAAGAGATCTCCTTCTTTCCTTTCTTCTTCTTCTCCTTCTTACCTACAACAAGAGCTAAACCTTTCTCCTTTGATGAAGTGTTAGCTTGTTTATGTAATTCAAATTCACAAAATAATTCATCTAATTTAACTAAAGAAAGGTCCCTAAAAACCTTATAAGCATCTACCATTGATGCTCATAGAGTTGTTCTAGGGAAAGCTTGAAGAACATATCTTACTAAGTCTCGATTTTCAACCTTCTCAGCTATTACATGTAGTCCGTTGACTACCTCCTGTAGTCCGTTGACTACCTCCTTGAATCGACCGTGCATTTGACTCACAGTCTCATTGGTCTTCATGCCAAAGCTTTGGAGTTGACCCATTAATAGGTCTCTCTTGGCTCTCCTTGTCTCCTTTGATCCTTCATTGAGTTTGATGAGCTTCTCCCAAATCTCTTTTACGGAGTTGAAGGGGTCGACCTTGCTTAATTGCTCTTTAGACAAGCCACATTGGAGCGTGGTTGTTGCTTTGTGTTGGGTTTTCGGCACCGCGGTGAGTGTGTGTTCGAACATATTTCGTAAACATGTGCACAACGGAAGAATTAAAAAGCAATAAATTTAATATATTACAACACACACATCACACGAATGCATAGTACAACATGTGTAGACATAATCGTAGTTTTAAATTTTACAATAAAAGAAAATTACTCTAGTTATACATGACGTATCACATGCAGCGGGAATGACATCAACCAGAGCGACTCTTGCTAGAATCGTCTCTATCCATATCCACGTCGAGTATCGTCGGGATGGCTTCACAAAGCCATGAGCCTCATCTTCGTAGGAGTCACTAGCCTCGTGTCGAAGACGATGTGATCGAGAGAAGATCACAACCCGAATCAAAATTCGGATTCGAAAATGAGTCTCCAAAATGTGCTTCTCCGGAGAGGTATTCGTCAACCGATTGACGAATCCTTGGTCCTCCACCTATGAGGATTACTAGAGATCGAATCTCCGGCAAGGTAGCAGTTGTCGTAGCTCCAAACGTCGTCCAAATGACGCTCCGACACGTAAGGAAACAAGCTGTCCAAAAAACTGGACAGCTTGGTGGAGGATTTGCACCGACCAATGGAGGAAGGTCGGCTGCACCTTGGTCACCTGAGCCAAGGGGTGTTGCCAGAGGGTGGCCGGCGGCAGCTGGTGGAGTCGGCGGCAGCAGCTGCAAGGGGCGGTGGCAAGGTTGGGCGGCAACCTTGTTGGGCGACGGCAAGGAGAAGAGAGGAAGAGGAGAGGAAGAAAAGTTTTTCCAAAATAAAACTTAGGGCTCTCCAAAAACGTAACCGCATTTTTATAGAACCCGTGTTTCTTAACCATTAAGAAAACTTCTCCTTAGAGTTATTGGTTCATAACCAAAACCCGTTAACCCGCTCCAATAACTTAAGTTAAAATAAACCGAACCGAGTTGGTCTATTTTAAGTTAAAACGAACTGAACCAACTTTGGTTCATTCGTTTAAAACAAACCAAACCTCTTTGGTTTATTCTCCACCATTGGATTAGAACCAGACCAATTTAGTTCATCCATCATATCATCATAAGACTCATCCCATCCATGCTTCCATTACGACTGAAACAATTTCATGCTCGCTCCTTATTTGGTCCAACCAAACCTAGTTTCTCTCGATCTGAGAATCTCATTCTCAAGCTCGTTTTAAATCCTTTGGATTACGCTCGTTGTGCATGTGACCAAATAGATTCCCGATTTATGTTGGTCGTCTATAATTAACCATTAATTATAGAATGATCATGAGTGGCACCTAGTAGTACATCATGATCCCCTATTAATCGAAAAATCAACGGTTGATCCAAAACCATTTCTAAAACACTTCAATAGCAACAATGAATTCTGCCCCGTTCCCTTCACGCATCTTATACCCACTTGGTTCAGGGTCTATAGTGTCAATCCCGACTAGGTCGACTATGTCACACCTAGCCTAAGTATCATTTCCTCATCCTACGGATTCTAGTTACTGCACATGTATCTAAGAGTACCTTACTCTAAACATGTAATATTTTGGCCAAAGACTTTAGTAACAATGCGACGAGAGGCCATGGGTATACTTCTCTTTGCAAGGAGTGGTGAATCCTTTATAGGCTATTCAAATACCTTCGGACATTTCGACTTATACCCAATCATCCCGGATCCACATCTCCTTGGAGATGCTTGCTTAAGATTTCAAAGCATAAGTCTCCATGACCAAGATGACTTGAATACCGTAAGTCAAATGAACATCACACTTAAGCTATGGTAAGAACTTCATTGATATATTCATATATGTAGAGAACCATATGAAGTCTTACAGTTGGTCACTTCAATTAACTAGTTACCATAACTAGCATCCACGATTAACTTCGGACATCACAATGTCTTCAACCAGTGAGAATCAGTTGCTTGGATACACCAAGGAGTATACCTCGTGCTAGTCTCGACAGAATTGATGGTGTCCAAATCCATCAATTCATTGACTAGGGATAATTCTAATACATCACAATTACACATGCAGAGATATTCACTAGTTGTGATTCAATCACAAATTCTCTCATGCTGTAAATCGTATTATGGACATTCAGTAAATGAGTTTAAGATCTAATCAAATACATGTAAATATGTATACTCAAATAGTGAATCTTCATTTATCGTCTTAGGACACCTCTCATATATTACTAACACTTTGTCATTGACTTGAGACTTCTTAGCCATCTCTAGTCCAATCCTTTATTGGTATTGGTGCTCCAAATTCGTCGACCGCCTTTTCGAACACATCTATAATGCTAAACCAATTATCAATATCATTCATTAGATAATATTTCATCCTACTTTTCCAATACGCGAAATCATTGTCGTCGAAGAAAGGAGGTCGCACCGTGTTATATCCCTCTTGAAACGTCATTGCTTCGGTTGATGGTTAGATCCTCCGATGTGATCCGGGCTATGATACCACTTGTTGGGGATCCATGAAAGGCTAAAGGGGGGTGAATAGCCTCTTTTTGTTTCTACAATTAAGATTAGCGGAAGAAAAAATAAATATGAAATGAAAAAACAAAAATAACACAAGCGCTAACAAGAGTGTCTAACGTGGTTTGGAGATTATGCTCCTACTCTACGGCGATCCGTAAGATGGATCAACTCTAGCAAGTCTTCACTAAGAGCTCCTTTTAATGATTACACCAAGGTAGAGAAGTCTTCTTTACAATGCACTCCTCTCCTTACAAATGATAGAAATGAGAATTAGAGAAGAGGAGATTAGAACACAATAGAAAGCTTGAGAAGACTTGGAGATCTTGAGAGTATAGTTAGGAATGAGAGCACTAGCCCTCTCAAGCTCTCCAAGACCTCTTTTTATAGAGAAGACGTTGATTTTCCCGTTGAGACTGCAGCAGTCAACTGATCGAGCCATCAGTCGACTGCTGCTGTAGCTAACCTAATCCAACGACTTCTGACAAGCCTGATCTGCGGTCGTCACATCCCAATGGGACTCCGATCAGTTGATGGATCACACTATCAATCGACTGATTGAGTCATCAATCGACTGCTCCGAGCAATCAATCGACTCAAAACCTTTCTGTGCCCGTGTCCACTTATAACAGTTGATTGCCAGGGTATGACAGTCAACTGATGGTGGACCAGTTGACTGCCAAACCCAAGCAGTTGACTGTTGGACCACAAACCTTAGTCGTCTTCAGTTGACTGATTGATCAGTCGATTGGGACAAAGCACCAGTCGACTGATACACTTCAAGTATGATTAAATCATACTTGAAATCAACTGCCTAGACCTAGACTCAACCTTCTAGCTCTTTCTTCAGCCTTGCGCCTCCAGGATCCCTCCGAGTATGCAACTCCTTCATCCTTGCGCTTGCTTCCAAGATCTTCCCTCGATTTCGTCATGTCTTGGGTTTCTCTTTTTGTTAAAGTCCGCTTGGACTTTATGCCGCTAAGACTATATGTTTGGACTTATGCTTCCAAGACTTTGCCTTTGGACTTCCTTTGCCAAGAGTCCACTTGGACTTTACGCCGTCAATACTACATGCTTTGACTTACGCTGCCAAGACCTTCCCTTGGACTTCCCTTGCCAAGATCACACTTGGACTTTCTTCTACCAAGTCTTCACACTTAGTTTTTCCTGTCACTTAACACATTCGCGGTTAGATCACAAATATTGTCTAACTATAAATGATTATCCAAATATCAAAACACATAAATGCTTGAGACATTATTGCACCAACATGGCTGACCTTCGGAGACACAGGAGTTGGCTGAACAAAGATCATTCTTCAGGAGAGGAGATTGGCAAGGACGCGAGAGGGCGGATAATCCGAGCAGCTTGATTTATTGTCTCTACATTGTACATACTTCTTGCTTGTAAGAGGTTTTCTCTACCTCTGAAAGCACTTCCGAGAAGGAGGGATTGGATAGTGAAGGTGTCTAGCATCGGAGCTCGCTCTAGAGCTCATCTCGTGGAGTAGAAATTGAAATTCTGAATCACATTAAACTTTGTGTTGTTATTCCCTGTTGTTCACTTCATAATCACCGTCTTCATCCTTTCACTGTTGCGATCGGAGAGCACCCTAGGGTTCCTTGACGTCATCATTCACTCCAAAAAGGAGGTAGAAAATCCATTGCCACATCATCGATGATTGTTTTATATGCAGAAAAAAGTTTTTCTAAATTTAAATTGTTGAAATTTTGTTTAAAATCAACCAGAACCCAAACAAGATTGAATGTATTAACTATGATTTCAATTGAGAGTGAGTTTCTAAAAAAAATAATTATTAAAGAGTGATCGATGACTTTGCTGATAAAAATATAAGAAGATCAAATTTTAATTGTTAATTATATAATAGTTCTTTTTCATTTTCTATGATACATTGATAATGATTACTAACAATATGAAATATAATATTTTTCATTATTGTAAATCTCAATTTATGCGTTCTGTTATTACATTTTTATTTATTGGATTGATTTTATTATGTTTTTTATATGAATACGAAGGATTTTTTTTCCACCAGACCCTTCAAAATCTAGGATTGGTCGGTAGACATTAGACAAGCTCATATGTATATACATTAAATTCAGATAAATTATGTTGCATTTTATAGTCAGTTCATGAAACGTACTTAATCTAATTAGCTATTATATTGCAATTATTATCTCGAGGGGATACTAACATCCATTCTTATTCATATTCAGAAATTTTTCGTTGTTTTTAATCAACGGATCGAGGGACATAACATCCTCATATATTTTCATAATTTATTTTTCTTCATCATCATCAAAGGACCACCAGTGAAAAATAAGCATAATCATTTTTCTATTATTATAGATAGTTAATCTAATTAGCTGAAATAATGATTGCAATAATTAATTAAAATTTAAATCAACAAAGTAGATAAGTTTTGCATACATGAAATATAATAATTTCGCCTTTTGATTTGTTCGACAAAATTCGCGTGGTGCTGTGATTGTGGTCCTCATCAGTCCGATGGCATTGTACCACTTCTTCCTCTTCCTCCTCGTCATCCTCCTCCTCCAGCCAGCGCGGTCCCTTAGCTGCTATTCCGCTATATTTAGCTTCGGCGACTCGCTCACCGACACCGGAAACATAGTCTACTTCTCTGGCGGTGCTGATCCGGCGAACCGTCTACCCTACGGCGAGACATACTTCCATCGACCCGCTGGCCGATACTCCGACGGCCGGATCGTACTCGACTTCTTAGGTATGCTCCTTCCTCATCTCATCGTAGATACATCGCCCTTTCTTTCATTTGAAGAGCAATGTTAGGTTGGGTTCAGCACAAGCCCTGGGGCTACCGCTGGTGCCACCGTACGACGCGGGACACAACCGCGAAGCGGATTTCGCAACCGGAGCCAACTTCGCGGTCGCAGGAGCGTCCGCCCTGAGCCCTCGCTACTACGAAGCGAAGGGGTTTAATGTCTCAGGGGAAGATTACTCCTTGGTCACGCAGCTCAAATGGTTCCGACAAATGCTCTTGTTTTCTCGTATTGGTAAGGACTTCAGATATCTGTGTGCGCCGTGTGCGGGTTATCATTGGACCATCATCTCGCCACTTTTGATCTGATTTGGATTTTGTGGAATTAGGTGATACTTTTAACGATGCGCTATTCTTCGTCGGCGAGATTGGGGTGAACGACTACAAAAACCTCCTTTCGATGGATGGAAAATCCGTGGATTACGCCCGATGGCTCGTCCCCTCCATCGTGCAGGGAATTGGTTCGGCAATTGATGTAAAACCGATTGACTTTGTGATTGGCATCTACCAGTTCATCATGATCTTCATTAATTTGTACCGGTGGATGACTAGGAGTTATTGCAAACGGGAGCACGGACGGTGATGGTTGCAGGGATGTTTCCACTCGGCTGCATCCCTCTCTTCTTGACCATGTTCCTCACGCAGCAATCGGATGCATACGAACCAGAAACAGGGTGCCTCAAGTCACTGAACCAGCTGTCGCAGTACCACAACCTCCTGTTGCAGCACGAGCTCGGACAAATTCAGAAATCTCATCCACGTTCCAAAATCATCTACGCTGATTTCTACGACAACTTGATGTCTGTTTATAGATCTCCGGAACAATTTGGTGATCTCCAACTCCCGTGAGTAAAAGCCTTTTGATAATTTAGTGGCAATTTTCATTGATTTTGTGTGGAGCAGGGATCAAGTCGACCGTGGTGGCATGTTGCGGCGGGGAAGGACCATATAACTTCAACTTTTCCGTTATGTGTGGCGATCCAACATCCAAATGCTGCAGCAGTCCATTGACCTGCATGTGTTGGGATGGTATGCACTTCACCGAGGCTGCTTCCCGAGTAATTGCCAGAAACATTATTGATGGATCATCTGCCCACTTTTCCAACACAAAAATGCTCGCTGATACTTGATCGAGTGAGTAGGGATTGAAGAGGAAGGTAGAATAAGCTGGGAGGGTAATTTATCCAAATGCAGATGCCGAATCGTATAGAAGAAACTATAATTTTCTTCTATTTCATATGTTCATGAGATTCTACTGTATAATTACTTCAATTTCACTCTTTACACAAAGAAAATGTTCTTGTTGGAATGAAAAACTTAAGGAAGAGGAATTGCACTTGTATGGAAGAGAAAATAAGAGAACTTAAGAGTGCATTTGGTATGCAGAAAATGGAGTTTTTATCATTTTTATTTTCTAGAAAATAGGAAAACATATTTGGTTTGTTTTTTTTTTTTCCATTTTCGTTTTCTAAAAAATGATAGAGTATTTTTCGAAAAATTGAAAAATGAGGAAAAATTGTTTTCCGAAAAATAGAAAAATGCAGAAAACAGAAAAAGAAAATGAAAAATGCGGTGAAATCAAACGTAGCCTAAGTTTTTTGAAATTCCGTATCTTTTTACAACAAGAGACTTCATATCCTATTTATACTAGTTTCTCCTCCTAATCAATGGTTAAGATTATGTCAATACATATTTAATCTAATGACTATTAGAGATTATCTAGAATTTTTTAAACTATTCTACTATAATTCACTATAAGATACATCAACCTAAAACATTCCACACTAATCTTCCATATGAATATTGTAGATCATGAGCTCATTTGTTTAATCTACTTGGTTTTGGCTCAATAATAATAGCCCAAGGTCCAAAATCAAGTTTAATTTTTAACACCCCTTTTAAACTTGATTTTGCGACTATAAATAGACTTCACATTTTGATAAAATATTCAAATTTGAGTATCTTGGTAAAGATTATTGGTGCAGAGAGTATCATTCCTTAGTTTTGATATATGAACCTTAGTTTAAAGTTAGGAATTACTTATATTTTAATATGTGTGTTAAGTATGTAGGAATTACAGGAAGTCCTAGTAGGTCAGGTTTGTCATGCCCCGAGAGTATGCCGAGCCGAAAAACAAACGGATAGCATCTCCCCTATACGTGACAACATATCCTGTTGATACAAGGCCTTTCGGCCACAATCACATCAACATATATAAATGTAAAATACCACAAAAAACAGCGGAAACTATCCAAACAAAATAACAACTACACACAGTGCATACCGGTATGACTAACACCCAAACATAAAGGAAATATCGACAAAACCCGAATCCATAAATGTGTACATCAACCACAAGTTTCACACTACAATCCACCATATAAAACCAAAGTCATATCGAGAAATACACGGAATAACTAAAACTCAGACCCTCGGATGTGAGATGAGATGATGCTAGCCAACGTTGCTCCAAGCCCATCACAGAGCCGAGTACTTGTTACATGGGCAATAAGAAACTCAGGGTTTGTGGTGGTGAGTATAACTCAACGGTAATAACAACAGAAGTGCATGCATAATTTATATATATCACATGCGAGTCAATAATATGCTGTCTATAGGTATAACAGATATACACCAGCATAATATAACAACTGTATAACTAAACTGATCAACAATAACAACATAAGGTACTGACATACCTGAGGATCAGCAACGATGTAACTCATACAACCTGAGTGTTGGACTATCCGAGCCGTAAAAACCGCTTTTTGTGTTGCGGAAACCTCGGAAGTTGGTCACGGATCTGTGCGAAGGTAAACAAAAATACATGTACGTGTTTAAAAAACCTTAGATCTACTCTAGATCTACATGTTAAAAGTTTTACCCTAGATGTGACGCCCTTCGTTTATCCCGCTCATCCAAATGGCTTGTCGAAACTCGAGAGTGTCAAGTGTACACTCCTCTATCGGTATCCACATGAGTAATAGGTGGAGAAAAGCAACCTAGAGTGTGCTAGCACCCTTAGAAGCTCATGGCAAAGGAGGGGGAGAAAGCTTGAGAAGAGAGGAGGAAGAAGATGAAGTTACAACACTTAACTTCACACTAATGCACCAACATTATGGTGGTCGACCACTTCAAAAGGGTTATATACATGCATGTAATACCAAGAGCCATGGCTCTTGGTCTCCCTCATGAAGTGGCACCCCATGATGTGTCCATGATGATGTGGAACATCATCATTGGCCGGCCCCATGCCAAGTCACCATGGCATGGCATTTGGTCAAGTCAAACTTGACCTTTCATCTTCCCTCTCAAGTCAAGTCAAACTTGACCTCTTATCTCCCATGGTTGATCAAATCTAACCATTTGATTCAAGTCAATTTGATTTAATGAATCTTTATTCATTAGTCTAAATTGACTCAATGAATCAAATATAAATTAGACTCATTCAACACTTGAATCAAATTGAGTCTAACTCAATTAGTCTAATTTAGATTACTCTTAATCTAATTTGGTTCATCACATGAACCTAATCCTCATGGTCCATCATATGAACTTAATCCCCATCTAATTTCCCTTTGTGAGTGACCCTATAGGTTCTTGTAACGTTGGCAATGCTCCTAAACCGATTTAGAAACATAAGCAATGAGCGGTATCTAGCAACACATCATTACTACCCAAGTTATAAGAATGTTGAGATCCAACATCACCTTTGTGGCTACTAATTGTGACTCTCACAATATGTGACAATATCTCTCTATCCTTGACATCTAGATTGACCAATTGAGGTATAGACCGTGTCATCCTCGGTACAATCTATATCTTGAACCCCAAGTAGACTCACTCTAATCAAATGTGCTCAATATCTCATATTGACTCATTTGGGCATGAGCATGCACTTAGTGGTCTCACTCTATCAAGAATAACAATGTCACTCCTGTCATATAGGAGGGATAGATCTCATCTACATCACTCACATCCCTCCGCATAATTTGTTATATATCCAGTAATCGCCTTTATAGTACACCCATTTAGGGGTGACATTTGACGAAGCCAAAGTATGCAACTCTTTATGTAGGGAACCATGGTGACTTCAGGTCTAAGGACTAATAGGCATACTAATAGTCACATGAGAAAGTATATGACACTCATATAATGATCCATGATACTTTCTCATGGCGGGTCATTCAGTATACATTCTTCAATGCATACTCATGTGTCTACTTGATATCTCATATCCATGACTTGTGAGATCAAGTCATCGAGTTGACCTACATGCTAGTCTCTTCGCATTAACATTGTCCCTGAATGTTAATACTTGACTAGGAATGATTAAGAGTAGTGTTTTCTATATCATCTCATTATTGATTCAACCAATCGATTGATATAAATAAGAACCTTCTACTCAATGACATTATTATACTTAGTTATTTGACACTAATACAAGTAAGTATAATAACCATAAAGAAATACCTTTATTAAATAGGAATATGATACAACAAGTCCATACAACAATCATCACATGATTGACTCTAGGGCTTTCACTAACAATCTCCCACTAACACTAGCGTCAATCACTGTAGTATCTAATACCCAATGACCTAGTGTGACAATGATGCTTTTTCTGTGCCAAAGCCTTGGTTAAGGGATCTATGACATTAGCCTCTGTGAGTACTCTGCAAATCTTCACATCTTCTCTATCGATAATCTCTCGAATGAGATGGAAGCGTCGTAGTATATGTTTGGTCTGTTGGTGTGAGCAAAGTTCCTTAGCTTGCGCAATCGCTCCATTGTTGTCACAATATAGCTCTATAGGATCTGCTATGCTAGGAACCACCCCAAGCTCAGTAATGAACTTGCGGATCCAAATTATCTCCTTTGCTGCCTCTGTTGCAGCAATATACTCGGCCTCTGTTATCGAATCAGTAACTGTGTCCTGCTTCGAACTCTTCCAGCTCACAGAGCCACCATTCAAGCAAAACACGAACCTTGACCGCGATCTATAATCATTCTGTCAGTTTGGAAACTGGCATTGTTGTAACCCTTTATAGCTAGCTCCTCATCGCCTCCAAATATCAAGAAATATTCTTTAGTCCTTCTTAAGTACTTAAGTATATTCTTGACTGCTATCCAGTGATGCTCACCTGAATCTGACTGGTATCTATTCATCATGCTCAAAGCATACGAGACATCAGGACGAGTACATAGTATGACATACATGATAGATCCTATGGCTGATGCATAAGGGATCTTATCCATGTGATCTCTCTCCTCTCTAGAAGAGGGACTTTGAGTCTTCGAAAGACTCATACCATGTGACATCAACAGAAGTCCCTTCTTGGAATTCTGTATGGCAAACCATAGTAATACCGTGTCAATATATGTACTCTGACTTAGGCCAAGTAATCTCTTAGATCTATCTCTATAGATCTTGATGCCTAGAATACAGGCTGCTTCACCTAAATCCTTCATTGAGAAACACGTCCTCAGCCAAGTCTTCACAAACTGTAGCGAAGGGATGTCATTTCCAATGAGTAGTATGTCATCTACATACAATACAAGGAAGACAACTATGTTTCCATTAACCATCTTGTAGACACAGGGTTTATCTTCATTCTTGATGAAACCAAACTATTGATCACAATATCGAATCGAAGATTCCAGCTCCGAGAAGCTTGCTTCAACCCATAAATGGACCTTTGCAGCTTGCATACTTTCCCAGTATGTTGTGGATCTACAAAACTCTTAGGCTGTGTGATGTACACATCCTCAAGCAAGTTTCCATTCAGAAATACGATTTTGACATCCATCTGCCAGATCTCATAATCGTGGTATGCTGCAATAGCAAGCATGATCCAAATGGATTTAAACATCGCCACTGGAGAAAATATTTCATCATAGTCAATACCATGAATTTGCTTGAAACCTTTAGCCATCAATTGGCCCTTATAGGTATGTGTAAGTTCATCAATGTCAGTCTTTCTCTTAAAGACCCACTTACACCCAATGAGTTTGACGCCTTCAGGTGGATCAACCAAAGTCCATACTTGGTTGGTGTACATGGATTCCATCTCGGATCTCATGGCCTCTAGCCATTTCTCAGAATCTGTGCTCATCACAACTTCCTGATAGGAGGTAGGCTCATTCTCAATGAGCATAACATCATCATGGTTAGATAAGAGAAATGAGTATCTCTCAGGCTGACGACATACCCTATCAGACCTGCGAAGTGGTAGGTCTACCTGAACAAGTTGTTGTTCCACAACTCTTTGTGCAACAATCTCAACACTTTGTGGTTCCTGTTCAACCTCCATCTCGACCTTAGTGCTATAGTCCTTATCTTGAATTTCTTTAAGATCGAACGTACTCCCATTAGTTTTTCTAGAAACAAAATCCCTTTCTAGAAATACCTCAGTATTTGCCACAAATACTTTGTACTGACTGAGAATGTAGAAGTAATATCCCTTCATTTCCTTGGGATATCCAACAAAATAGCACTTATCGAATTTGAGTCCCAGTTTATCTGAGACTTGACGTCGAACATAAGCCTCACAACCCCAAATCCTCATGAAAGACATCTTGGGATTTTTCCCTATCCATATCGTATATGGTGTCTTTATCACAGCCTTGGATGGTATACGGTTAAGTGTGAAGTTTGCTGTGTCTAGAGCATATCCCCAAAAGGATATAGGAAGATCTGTATGACTTATTATAGATTGTACCATATCTAATAGGGTATGATTCCTCCTTTCAGATACACCATTCCACTGTGGTGTTCCAGGAGGAGTGAGTTGGGATAGAATTCAACACTCAGCTAGATAGTCACGAAACTCATGGCTAAGGTGTTCACCACCTCGATCTGATCAAAGTATTTTAATACTCTTGCCAAGCTGGTTTTGTACTTCATTCTTGAATTCTTTGAACTTTTCAAAGGATTCCGACTTATGTGTCATCAGATACACATAACCATATCTACTGAAGTCATCAGTAAATGTAATGAAGTACTTGTAACCACCTCTAGCAGCAATATTGAAAGGGTCACATACATCACTATGTATAAGTCCTAACAAGTCTGTTGCTCTCTCGCTGTGTCCACTAAAGGGAGTCTTGGTCATCTTGCCTAGAAGGCAAGATTCGCATGTCTCATATGATTCAAAATCAAATGGGTCCAGTAGCTCATCCTTATGGAGCTGGGATAAAGCGACTCTCATTTATGTGACCTAAGCGACAATGCCAGAGATAGGTTTGGTTCAACTCATTTGACTTGAACCTTTTGGTACTTATGTTATAGATGGGGCTCTCTAAGTCTAGAATGTAGAGTCCGTTCATCAGAGGTGCACTACAATAGAACATATCATTTAAATAAACTGAACAATATTTATTCTTTATTATAAATGAAAAAGCCTTTCTTGTCCAAACAAGAAATTGAAATTATATTCTTAATCAAAGAAGACACATAATAACATTCATCTAGTTCTAGTACAAGCCCAGAGGGCAGATATAGATCATAAGTTCCTATAGCAACAGCAGTAACCCTTGCTCCATTGCCTACTTGTAGGTCCACCTCGCCCTTCATCAATACACTGCTATTTCTCAGCACCGCACATTAGTACAAATGTGAGATGCACATCCGGTATCTAATACCCATGATGAAGAAATAGATAGATTGACTTCTATGACATATATACCTGAAGTAGAAGTCTCACTTCTCTTCTTCTTAAGATCTTCCAAGTATTCTTTGCAGTTA
Source organism: Wurfbainia villosa (assembly GCA_025175895.1). NCBI lineage: Eukaryota > Viridiplantae > Streptophyta > Magnoliopsida > Zingiberales > Zingiberaceae > Wurfbainia > Wurfbainia villosa. Next base: position 26,513,036 of record CM046002.1, on the reverse strand, counting down.
CGCTTCCAGTGTCCAGCTTCCTTACAGTGGAAGCAAGTCCCTTCCTTGGCCACCCCTCCTTTCGGTTTCAGTGCCTTGCCTTTGCCCTTGGCTTGGGACTTTCCCTTACCTTTAAGCTTGCCCTTGCCTTTATTCTTTTGCACCATCAAAATGGAGTCAGGTTTTCCCTTCTTAAGGTTGATCTTAGCAATTCTCAACATGCTAAGCATCTCAGGCAGTGGCTTATCAATTTCATTCATGTTGTAATTCGTGACAAATTGATTGTAGCTTTGTGGCAAAGATTGCAAGATCAAATCAGTGGCCAGCTCTTGGCCAAGTGGGAATCCCAACCTCTGTAGGTTCTCTATGTACCTAATCATCTTGAGTACATATGGACCTACGGGAGTCCCATCTTGCATCTTGGACTGAAACAGTGCCTTAGAGATCTCATATCTCACATGGCTTGCTTGTCCTTGATACAGTTGACAAAGATGTTCAACCATATCAAAAGCATTCATGAACTCGTGTTGCTTCTGAAGCTCAAGTTCATGGTCGTGAGCATGAGGCATGACACATCTAATGCATCATCTTGATGCTTCTTGTAAGCATCTCGATCAGCTCGCGAGGCAGTGGCAGGAGGTGCCTTCCGAATTGGCTGCTCTAGGACGTACAATTTTCTTTCTTGGGTGAGAACGATTCTCAGATTCCTTACCAGTCTAAAAAATTAGCTCCATTGAGCTTGTCTTTCTCAAGGATAGAACGCAGGGAGAGAGTGTTTGTGTTTGTCGACATGGTAATCTACAACATACACAATGCAGAAAATTAATATCATATTCCATTTATCATTTAATTAGGCCTTTAATCAAATGATGCTCCCACTAAATTATAGGACTTTTGTAGAATTGAGTCATGGATGTGGTCAAACCACATTACTAGATTCATACAAATTAGCTATAATTCTCACGGGACAAGATCCACATCGTACTATACCTTGAGTTAGATTTGGCTAAATCGCCCAAGACTTAGTATGATCGGTGGGTAACAAATTACCGATTACATCTCTATGCAACTCTTGTTTATAGGATCAAGATCCACATTTACAAAAGACCTTGAATTAGCTTTGGCTAAATCGCCCAAGATTTAGTGTAGATATAATCTTATCCTACCTTTCCAACGGTTGGAATATGCCTATAGTTTTACTCGATCAAATTGAGTTAACTAGTTTTACTCAATCTAATAGAGCTTATTCTCACCCAAGCTGTGATAGGCAGGACCAAGATTGTCCCTCCGCATCCTACCAAGATAATATATGCATTGCTCTACTTTGGCAGATTCAACAACAACAAATGATCGAGGCAGTGATGGGTATCAAACTTGGTAGGCATTTTCGAGTTGATTCGATTAAGATCTAATCTAATCGTGAATGTGTATCATATACGCATTAAGGCCTTTATTACCCTACACTAGCATGCATCACATAAATACAAGCAATATACTAGCATGCATCATATACATACAAGCAAAATATCCTAGCATGCATCATATACATACAAGCAAAATTTACTAGCATGCATCACACACACACACACACACACACACACACACACACACACACACATATATATATAGTCATGGCCCTACTACGATCTTCTCAAGCCAATGAGAAGATCGGACAGTCAACCTAAGGTTAGCGGCTTCTCCAAGCGCCTCCTTTGACCGCCATGTGTCGTCGGCACCCTCCTCGTGGACCTTCCACCACTTCATTTTGTATATTATAAACATTAAACTCGAGTTACATTCGAGTCTAAAACTATTTACAACTGGAATATTAAAAAGAGAGGCACGACGCGCAGGTCACATACATTATACAACATACACAACACAAAAACGACGCACAAGCTGTATTATGAATTACAACATATTTATCCAATCACATTGGGTTTCTTGGGCCATGACCATCACAGTATTATACATAATTCTAAATTATTTATTTTACATAAATTTCTATAATTTTTACTATTTTTTGTTTTCAATTTTATGAGTCACATCTTCGTAACGGTCCCGCTAAGCGATTTCCGGGCGTGATCGCGGGACAATACCCCTTGTGGGGTTAGGGGCAGCACCCCTTCTCGCAAAATGAACCTTGCGAGTGTCCCATCTTGATCTTACAGCGACTTAAGTCACTGTTCCAAAAACCTAAGGTAAAAATTCGCCATTCCGGAGAGTTTTTCTTGGTAGTTGAAGCATATAAGTGTCCCAACACTTGTTGCTTCGGCTCTTCGAGAAAAATACCCAAAAAATATATAAAAATAGGAAATTTACATAAACTTACAGATTTGTAATTTTTATATCTAATACAAAAACTACAAAACTAAACACATACATGCTTCGCACGTGGCTTTGATACCACTGTTGGACTATCCGAGCCGCAAAAACCGCTTTTTGTATTGCGGAAACCTCGGAAGTCGGCCACGGATCCGTGCGAAGGTACATAAAAATACATGTACGTATTTAAAAAACCTTAGATCTACTCTAGATCTACATGTTAAGAGTTTTACCCTTGATGCGAAGCCCTTCGCTTATCCCGCTCGTCCAAATGGCTTGTCCGGAACTCGAGAGTGTCAAGTGTGCACTCCTCTATCGGTGTCCACACGAGCAATAGTTGGAAAAAAAGCAACCTAGAGTGTGCTAGCACCCTTAGAAGCTCATGGCAAAGGAGGGGGAGAAATCTTGAGAAGAGAGGAGGAAGAAGATGAAGTTACAACACTTAACTTCACACTAATGCACCAACATTATGGTGGCTGGCCACTTCAAAAGGGTTATATACATGCATGTAATACCAAGAGTCATGGCTCTTGGTCTCCCTCATGAAGTGGCACCCCATGATGTGTCCATGATGATGTGGAACATCATCATTGGCCGGCCCCATGCCAAGCCACCATGACATGACATTTGGTCAAGTCAAACTTGACCTTTCATCTTCCCTCTCAAGTCAAGTCAAATTTGACCTCTTATCTCCCATGGTTGATCAAATCCAACCATTTGATTCAAGTCAATTTGATTTAATGAATCTCTATTCATTAGTTTAAATTGACTCAATGAATCAAATCTAAATTAGACTCATTCAACACTCGAATCAAATTGAGTCTAACTCAATTAGTCTAATTTGGATTACTCTTAATCCAATTTGGTTCATCACATGATCCTAATCCTCATGGTCCATCATATGAACCTAATCCCCATCTAATTGCCCTTTGTGTGTGACCCTATAGGTTCTTGTAACGTTGGCAATGCTCCTAAACCAATTTAGGAACATAGGCAATGAGCGGTATCTAGCAACACATCATTGCTACCCAAGTTACAAGAATGTTGAGATCCAACATCACCTTTGTGACTACTAATGTGACTCTCACAATATGTGACAATATCCCTCTATCCTTGACATCTAGATTGACCAATTGAGGTATAGACCATGTCATACTCGGTACAATCTATATCTTGAATTCCAAGTAGACTCACTCTAATCAAATGAGCTCAATATCTTATATTAACTCATTTGGGCATGGCCATGCACTTAGTGGTCTCACTCTATCAAGAATAACGATGTCACTCCTGTCATATAGGAGGGATAGATCTCATCTACATCACTCACATCCCTCCGCATAATTTGTTACATACCCAGTAATCGCCTTTATAGTCCACCTATTTATGGGTGACGTTTGACGAAGCCAAAGTATGCAACTCCTTATGTAGGGAACCATAGTGACTTCAGGTCCAAGGACTAATAGTCATACTAATAGTCACATGAGAAAGTATATGACACTCATATAACGATCCATGATACTTTCTCATGGTGGGTCATTCAGTATACATTCTCCAATGCATACCAATGTTGTTAGTAATATATGAGAGATGTCCTAAGGCAATCGCCTTATGTATGAACCATTTATATGATAAATGAAGATTCACTATTTGAGTATACATGTTTCATGTATTTGATTGGATCTTAAACTCATTTACTGAATGTCCACGATACGATTCACGGCATGAGAGAATTTGTGATTGGATCACAACTAGTGAGTATCTCTACATGTGTAATTGTGATGTATCGGAATTATCCCTAGTCGATGAATTGATGGATTTGGACACCATCAATTTCGCCGAGACTAGCACGAGGTATACTCCTTGGTGTATCAAGCGGTGATTCTCAGGTGGAGACATTGTGATGTCCGAGTTAATCGTGGATGCTAGTTATGGTAACTAGTTCATTGGAGTGACCAGCCGTAAGACTTCATATGGTTCTCTGCATATATAGATATGTCAATGAAGTTCTTACTGTGGCTTAAGTGCGATATTCCTTTGACTTGCGGTATTCAAGTCATCTTGATCATGGAGACTTATGCTTTGACATCTTAAGCAAACATCTAGGAGATGTGGACCCGGATGATTGGGTATAAGTCGAAGTGATCAAGGTGTTTGAATAGCCTATAAAGGATTCACCACTCCTTGCGAGGAGATGTATACCCATGGCCTCGTCGGATTGTTACTAAAGTCTTTGGCCAAAGCATTACATGTTTAGAGTAAGGTACTCTTCGATACATGTGGAGTAACTAGAATCCGTAGGACGAGGAAATGATACTTGGGCTAGGTGTGACGTAGTCAGCCTAGTGGGGACTGACACAATAGACCATGTCCTGAACCAAGTGGGTATAAGATGAGTGAAGGGAATGGGGCACGATTCATTCGAGCTACTGAAGGGTTTCAGAAATAGTTCTGGATCAACCGTTGATCTTTTCGGTTAATTGGGGATCATGATGTACTACTAGGTGCCACTCATGATCGTTCTATAATTAATGGTTAATTATAGACGGCCAACATAAACCGAGAACCTATTTGGTCACACGCACAACGAGTGTAATCCAAAGGATTTAAAACGAGCTTGAGAATGGGATTCTCAGACCGAGAGAAACTATGTTTGGTTGGACCAAACATAAAGCGAGCATGAAATTGTTTCAGTCGCAATGGAAGCGTGGATGGGCAGTGTCTTATGAAGACATAATGGATGGACCAAAATGGTTTGGTTCTAATCCAATGGATAAGAATAAACCAAAGGGTTTGGTTTATTTTAAACGAATGAACCAAAAGTTGGTTCGGTTCGTTTTAACTTAAAACAAACCATCATGGTTTGGTTTATTTTAACTTATCTTAATGGAGCGGGTTAACGGGCTTTATGGATATGATCCATTAACCATTAAGAGAATTAGTTCTCTATAAAATAGGGCTTAAACCCTAACCCTAAGACCTAATGAAGTGGTTGCCGCCCAATCAAGAGTGGCCGCCCAACATAGAGTTGGCGCCCAACCCTAAGTGGCTGCCGCCCATCCTTTGTGCCGCCGTCCAAGTCATTGCCGGCGACCAAGCTTCAGCCGGTGAACCTCCGGCGACCCTCCGGTGATCTCCTATAGGTTTGGCATCAAGGTGAGGCCTTTCTCTCCTTGTTTTGGCCGGCGCCTACTCCTCCACCAAGCTGTCCAGTTTTCTGGACAGCTTCTCCTCCTCTCGTCGGAGCGTCGTTTGGACGACGGTTAGTGCTCCGACAGCGGCTAACATACCGGGGATTTGATCTCCGGTAATCCTCTGAGGTGGAGGACGAAGGATTCGTCAATCGGTTGACGAATACCTCTCCGGAGAAGCAAGTCTTGAGGACTTGTTTTTAGGTCCGAATTTGGATTCGGATTGTGATCATCTCTCGATCACGTCGTCTTCAACACGAGGCTAGTAACCCGTACGAAGACGAAGCTCGTGACTTAGCGAAGTCATCCCGAGGAGCTCGGCGTGGATACGGATAGAGACGATTCTTACGAGGATCGTTCCGGTTGATGCCGTTCCCGCTACACGTCATACGGAAGGTATAACGTAGTTTAATTTCCTTATATTGCAAATTTTAATTTACGGTTATGTCTACACTTGTTGTAATAGCATGCGTGTGTTGTGTGTGTTGTAATAAATATAGATTTATTATTTTTTAATTGCTTCCGCTGTGCTCATGTTTACGAAACATGATCGAACACACACACGCCGCGGTGCCGGAAACCCAACAAATGTGTCTACTTGATATCTCATATATATAACTTGTGAGATCAAGTCATCGAGTTGACCTACATGCTAGTCTCTTCGCATTAGCATTGCCCCTGAATGTTAATATTTGACTAGGAATGATTAAGAGTAGTATTTTCTATATCATCTCATTATCGATTCAACCAATCGATTGATATAGATAAGAACCTTCTACTTAAGGACGTTATTATACTTAGTTTTTTGGCACCAATACAAGTAAGTATAATAACCATAAAGAAATGCCTTTATTAAATAGGAATATGATACAATAAGTCAATACAACAATCATCACATGATTGGCTCTAGGGCTTTCACTAACACTGAGTATAAGTACCAAAATACAACACCTACAATATGGTAGAGTAAATACTAACTCTATAAACAATAATACCGACATACTACCGATCTATGTCCAATACGCAAAGAACCAGTTCCATCCCGTATCACCTTAAGTTACTGATCAAAGATATACAACTGTCTAACCACTGAATACTAGTAATCCATATGCAACCGCCATCTACCACGACAATGCAGATGCATGGTCATACCTGCACACCCCTACTCGCTACCACAACCCCAGTGTGGCCTAGGTAGCACGACATGACAACTGTCCCAACTCAACACCAACCACTGCTCTCGAGTGGTCGAGTGGGCAGTATGAAGTAACATATAAGTATAAAGAGCTAGCTACGCAACGGGGGTCCCTGCTGCTGGCCACTCCGACTGTCACTACCTATGAGTGGTCGAGTGTCACGTACCCAGGACAACTGCACGCAACTCCAACAACCACAGTCTATAGTGGGGCGAGTGCGGCACAACAAATGATCTGCCCTCACACCAGTTACTCCTCCACGAGTAACCTAGGAAGCAGGATGATTGATGACCCTCTCAACCACAAGGGAGACTAAGTCGCCAGCATGCATTTAAATGACATGAATGCACGACAACGCACATACATATGTCCACAGCACAATCTCTTTTCTATAGAGAGGCATACTCAACTGATGAACACACTCTCTACCCTGTAGAGAGTCATACTCAACTGATTATAATACTCTCTATTCTGCAGAGAGTCATACTCGACTAATCAACACACTCTCTATTCTATAGAGAGACATATACAACTGACAACACCAAGCTAGGACCTCTAGTCCATAGCGATGTTGTATCGACAAATCACACGTCCATACACGACTACATGATCCATAGTGGATACATACACAACATTAGGATATAACTTAGAAGCTCAACTTTACTTCTAGAATCATCCACCCCCGGGATGATTTATCTAAATTTCACAATTCAGTTTTACAACTGAATTTAGCTACATACACATAGGTAAACCACTACAGTCCACTTACCATAACATCTATAATTCATAACAAAGATGAATGAATAGATAAAAATAATAATAGAGTATTTAAGTGCAAAGGCAAGTATCAAGCATCAGAAAAATAGAGTGGAGTCAAGGTCAAAGCGATAACATTATAAAGTTATATACTTCAGGGTTTAACTACTACCTGACCAGGGTAGGAAATATTATCCACCTGCTATAAAACTTGAAATCAATATCTTCATGGCCATGGACCTGTCTCGTATCCACGTCCTGCAAATATCATTAACTGTAATTAAATTCAAGCACGCAACAAATATACAAATCCATTACGACATCGTTCCTATATTCACATTCTTTCATTGAATACAAATTAGAAACCCCCAATCATCAAACGTAACCCTTCTACAACATCCAACTAGGTTTAAATCATTAAACCTCTTAAGTACGCTCCACCCAAATCAATTAAATGTACCAACTCACATCCTCAACCATTACAGATTTATCCACGACCCCATTTGTAGCCAAGATCAGAGCATCACACAGCTCGATCAACAATCGATATTTCACACTAATTTAGAGACCTGACCAACCTCAAACCAAACCCTATTCAAGGCCTTGAAACGACCCATCACAACTCCTAATTGCACAAAATTAGGGATCTAACCATCCTAATTGACACACTTCGTTCCACCCGTCCCTTTCTCACTTAGCCATCGCCAAACAAACCCTGGAACCAACCATTCACAGCCACTTACAGCCATTCATAGGCATTCACAGCCATTCACAACCATTAATAGCTATTCACAGCCACCCAACAACACACTCATAGTCCCTTCGTGGCCAAGAACAACCCTATTCACCATCGCACAATCAGTAATTCCTTGCTCATAGCCATACAACCATTCACAGCTCACTCATACAACCACCAACAACCCATAATCGACCAAAATTTCAACTCACAACCCCACAGCCGGCACTCCTTGCCCACAAAATCACAATTCCACAATAGGAACCACATAATCTAGCAATTATAGCAAAACTGCAGAGGATCAATCAAGCTTACCAACCCTATACTCCACCGACAGTAATCCTCTAATCTGTTTGGTTCGTCGAAAAAACCCCAACGCCAATGCCACTGCCCCAACTTCTGCGGTAATCCCCTATTCACCGGCTCAAGGTAAACTGCCCAAATCACAGAGGGATTTCAATGAAGGAAAACCATCGTAGCACCTAAATCTCATCCAAGGTCGAGGAAGAGCGGCGCTTACCTTTCTCCGGCAATGATCGGTCAGAAGGGAAACTCCCAACTCCGGCAGTGTGAAGCTGCTGTCGATCCCTCCACTCCTGTTGGTTCTCCCACCCGACAGAATCACCGATAGTCGCTGGATCATGGAGGAGCAAAGGCATCAACCTCCTTCCCTCCGGTCGATTTTCCAACCAAGAGGTCGTCGGCAGCAAGCAGTTGCTGGATCGCAGAGAAACAGAGAAGGAGAGTCACGCATTTTGGAAGAGAAGAGTCGTGCATTTTCGGAAGAGAGGAGGAGAATCGGGGAAAAGCATTCGGGAGATGAAGAGGATCATCGCAGAAATGCCGAGTAATCTATGCATGAGGTAATTAGCCGGGTTTTGAAAGCGGATCAGGTTTTAAAATAGATCCACTTATAACCTTTAATCCCTAACCATGTTTTAATTAATCTCCAACCATGGTTTAAATTTATCCCTAGAATAAGCTCCCTAATTCACGAATAATTGAGATATTAATCTGTCGCAAATTTATTCGTGGTATTTTACAAGGTTGACTAGAAAATAGGCATTGAGTAAAAGTCCTAGTAGGTCATGTTGATTGGATACTACGCAAAGGACTTGAACGATCAAGAGGACTAAAGACTAGGTAGGAAGTCTAGATGGGTGTGTAGAAGATTGGTTGGGCCAGGAGATCAGACAACTGGCATGAAGCCCAACTGGGTCAGAGAGACCGAACAATTGGCGGGAAGCCCTGGTGGGTCAGATCGGATGTCAAAGAATGATAACTCCGGCTGGACAACCGACAAGTAAGCCTCGAGTGAAGAGGTGAGGCCGAGTCCTTTATAGGGGGACAAGGTAGGCGTCGATCCGACGGATAGTCCGTGTGGGACTAAGAAGTCGAGATCGAGCAATACTACTACTATCATTCCATTTCATACTATATATTGGCTAATATGATTTTGTAAGTATCCAGGTGACTGGATGGTTTCCAGTTGACTCATATCCAATCGATTGGGTATGGTCCAGTCGATTGGAATGCCGAGTTGGCAACACAGGATGGTGATCAATTGGAGATCTGGCCATTGAGATGGCAAGAATTCTAGTCGATTGGGGAGGTCCAGTCGACTGTGATGTGAAATTTTCTGAACTATGGAGGAGTGGAGCCAGGAGACCTGGAGTTTACTAGACTAGGTCCAGTCGGTTGGGGAGGTCAAAATACCAAATCGACTGGCTGATTTGAAGTCGTCTAGAGGGTGTTCCAGTCGACTGGAAAGTGCCTATATAAGAAATGGAGAGCCAACTCCAATTACAACAACTCTAATACATCCAAGTGTTGTCGCAAGTGTTCCTCATCCGCAAAAGCTATTGGTGTAATCGACCTAGATCACGATTGACCAGACTCGAGTTTGACTCGAGTTGTGTTTTGATGTTTGACGATGAGTTGACCATTATTTGATAATGGGTTGGCTATATGGTTGACATGGGGTTGACCATATGATGGAGAAGTCCAAGTGGGACACTTGGCATGGAAAGTCCAAGCATGGGTCTTGGCAATGGTAAAGTCCAAGTCTTGAGTACTTTGCATGGAAAGTCCAAGCATGGGTCTTGGCAATGGTAAAGTCCAAGTCTTGAGTACTTGGCATGGAAAGTCTAAGCATGAGTCTTGGCAAGGGAAAGTACAAGCTGAGTCTTGGCAATTGGAAAGTCCAACATGTGTTGGCAAGGAAAGTCCAAGGGTGTAGTCTTGGCGGTGAAAGTCCAAGTCATGGGTACTTAGCATTTGAGAAGTCCAAGGGTTGATATTAGTGGCGTAAAGTCCAAGGGTGGAGTCTTGGCAGCATAAGTCCAATGGTTGTCGGCGTAAAGTCCAAGCGTGTGTCTTAGCAGCGTAAACCCAATGTGCCTTGGCGGTGTAGACCAACTCAACATGACAATAGCCGATGAAAGCACCTGAAGGCTAGCATATGAATGAACAAGTCATGGATGACTTGGAGGGATTTGATAGGAGTGAGGCTGATGGAGGTGGCTAGAAGGCTTAGGTCTAGACTAGGGTGGTCTAGCAAGAATGAGGACATCATACTTGGGATAAACCTCATGGTTGAGGTGTAGCAGTCGACTGGGGTTATGGACCAATCGACTGAACAAATGTTTGACACATGGCAGCCAAGTTGACACTGATCAGTCGACTGTCGTGAGTTCAGTGGCGTTCAACTGCGACAAATAGCCTTGGTAGTCGACTGCCATGTATGGGCAGTCGATGGGCCATGAGCAGTGGACTGCCATAGAGGGCAGTCGACTGATGGTGGTTTTGGTCGCGATGGCAGAATGCTCGGTAGCCGACTATGCAGTCGGCTATGGGCTTGAGCAGTCGACTGCCAGTGTATCCGTTGGCTTGAATGGCAATGTGGATCAAGTCCATTGTGAGACAATGACACTGTTGGCAGTCCACTAGGGCCTTTTGGCAGTCGACTGCCAGGTAGAAATTCAGGTCGCGCGGAGGCTTAAAAGGAGCTCGACGAAGAGGATTTTGGCAATGATTTTCTTGGGCGATTTGAAGGGGATAGTTGTTGTTTTTCAGTCCTTCATGTAGGGGATCGATATGGCCGGCTAGAGGGGGGTGAATAGCCCTCGTACGTTGGACGTCGTAAATTGCTCGTCTACAAAACTAATTAGCGCAAGCGGAATATACAAATACAAAGCAAAAGACAAGCAAGATATAAGCAAGCAATACAAACACCGAGATATAACGTGGTTCACGGCTACGCCGCTAATCCACGGTCCGATTCGTCCACGGTGAATCACTCCGCCAAAACCAATCACTATCGGTCTCTCCTTTGCACAAAGCTAGGTGGAGGTAACCTTTACAACCAAGATCACTCTTCTTACAATAGGATTGAAGTGAAGACAAGTAAGAAGAGTTTAGAGCTTGTGGGGCACTAGGAAGATCGTTTGGAGTATGAGCATTAGCCTCTCAAAGGCTCACACCCTCTCTTTTTATAGAGAGGGCTAACTTCTTCCCGTTTGCCGCCATCGATCATTGCCGCCCTTGGCGATCATTGCCGTCCTCTAGCGGCCTCCGAACCGCGTCGGATCCCGGCCGTTGTAGTCAGCGGAACTCTTAGCGGTCGTGATGGACCTCATCGATCATTGCTCTCCGTAATCGGCGCGATCGGCTACGAGCGGTTAATGGCGAAACCCATTGACGGTCGATCATTGCGCCTTGGCGATCGGTGATAATCTTAGCGATCGGCCCGCCGCGTATGGCGATCGGCTGCTGGCGCCTAATCCGGTCGATCGTATACGGTCGAACTTACTCGACTCGGAAGCGATCGGCCCCGCCATGACATAGCGATCGGGGTGTCGGAAAACCCATCAAACACTTGGCCAAATGGCCAGAGTTTCACCTAAAACTACCCTTCCCGGGTTACAATCGCTCCTCTCATTTCTCGAGTCCCTCGCCTTGAAGTTCTCTTCGTTCTCGGCCACGTCCCTCGGCAGCATCAGGCGCACGGCTCTGCAATGCTCCTTCGCGTCTCTTGCCTCGAAGTCTACTTCCTCCGGCTTCACTCCAAGCTTCTCGTCCGGTGGTCCCTCGGATGCTCCAAGTGCACGGCTTCCGCAAAGCTATCCTTCACCGACTCAAGGCACGAGTCATGAGATGTGAAACTCGCCACGGCTCCATGTGCGAATTACTAAGTCCTGCACGACTTCAACGCACATATCACATCAACATATCAAACTAACTTAAACCCTTTGCCACACCATCAAAACCATATTACGGCAAGAGATTGCCCTAACACTTCAAGGCTAGTCCAAGGTGATAAATAAGTAAGCATTCAGAAGCACATTTGTAAAGTTTTCTTTACTTGTATTTGTGTAGTTTATTTGTATATTCTTGATGTATCTTGTTTATTGTTGTAAACTCTTGTATGAGGTTTCACCATGTCACGCCCCGAGAGTATGACGAGCCCGAAAATCGGACAACATCTCCCCTGTACGTGATATAATTCCCTGTTGATACAAAGCCTTCCGTCCATAACAACACAACATAATGAAATGACACTACCAAATAATACAACTTCAAAGATACAAAGATGCGCACCGGTGCAAATCTAACACACTAAACAAAATATGATCAAATTTGACATCCCAACCAAAAGAATAATAAAAGCCAAATACAACACTTCACATACATGACCTTAATACAAAAACAGCAGCGGAACAAATATGAACTAAACTCTAAATGCTCGGTGTGAGATGAGATCAGTCAGCGGAGCTCCAAGCATCCTAGGAATCTTCTACCTGTTACCTGGGCGACAGAAAAACTCAGGGTCTGTGGTGGTGAGTATAAAACTCAGCGGTAAAGAATAGATAGTGCATGAACTAAATAAATATAAGGAGATCAACAAATATATAGTCTAAAGGTACAACAGATAATCACCAGTATAATATAACCCATACATATACTAAAAGATCAACTAAACAATATAAGGTACTGACATACTTGAAAATCTACAACACTACCACTCATACCACCTGAGCACATATATTACAATGTGACACATACAATATGGAAGAACAACATTACCTCTGTAATCAACAAACTGTCATACGGATGTTCTATAACAAATACAACAACGTACCTGGTCCATCCCTTACCACACATCATGATACTGGTCAAAGGTGTACAATAATCCGATTAACTCGTATACTGGTATCCAACACACAACCAACATAGAATATGCAAATAACATACAAGATGATGTACAACCAAATGCAGCAAACATAATACAAACAAATGCAATAGCACATCAAGCATATATATATATAGACTATATCTATATATATTGCTCACACACACACACACACACACACACAAACACACACATATATATACAAATGCCCTCACACATGACAATGCAAATGCATGATCATGCCTGTGCACCCCACTCGCTATCACGACCCTAGTGTGGCCTAGGTGGCACGACATGACAACTATCCCAACTCAATAACAACCACTACTCTTGAGTGGCCGAGTGGGCAATATGAATAAGTAGCGATAAGCTAAAGAGTTTCAGGCTACACAATGGGGGTCTCTACTGCTGGCGACTCCGACTGACACTACCCATGAGTAGTCGAGTGCCACACACCCAAGACAATTGCACGTCACTCCAACTACCACTATCAATAATACTCGAGTGCGACACAATAAATGAACTGCCCTCACACCAGTTACTACTACCACGATTAATCGTGGAGGCAGGATGATTGATGACCCTCTCAACCATAAGGGAGACCAAGTTGCCAGCATGCATGTAAATGGAATAAATGCACAACTACACACACATACATCCACAACACACTCTCTATCCAACAGAGAGTCATACACGACTGACAGTCAACCATACTAGGACCACCAGTCCATAGCAACCCACTATCGACAATCTACTAAACACAAATCCATGATCCATATTAGACACACAACGTAAAGGGATATAACACGACAATCCACTCTACATACTGACAACAACCCACTTATCTATGCACCGATGGCCAGATCCACCATAGATTCACCACGTAAATGTGTGTGATACAACAATCGACCCCACCATCAAAATCATCACCTAACCCCAGATGTAACACGATGAATAAAGATGAATCCACAATTGTGCCCTAGTAACATGCACTTAAATGAACCGCTGCAGGTTAACTTACAATAGAGTCTATAATCTATAACAGTGATGAACGAACTGTAAGATAATAACAACGCATCTCAAAGTATAAAGGCTAAGTAATAAGCACATGATTAAATAAGAGTGGAGTCAAGGTAAAGGTGTCATCAACATCGTAAAAATTCATGCACCAGAATAAATAAACTACCCGACCAAGGTAGGTATTACCCACCTGACATGATGACTTGTGCTAGCTGTCTGCTTATAAGAAACAACTTCAAATCATAAACCTACAACCATAGAACATAACATATAACTAAGTTCTAAAATAATCCCAATAATAGAACCAACTCAATTTCTTATCCCTATTGAATCCTATAGGATATTGTCATCTCTAAAATACCCAAACATTGTATATAAATCCATAAATGGAACTAATAGTAAACTAGCTATAGATCTAGATAACATCCATAACACCTAGATTACATTTACCTCACTATGTTCCATTTAACCATTAATTCTTGAATCAATATAAGATTAACGACCAACAATTCATATACAACTATATCATGTTCCAATCTAAACTTATCTCACACGAAATCCACAAACAATTCAACACACCCATCCACAATATATATATCTATAAATATAATAGTCAGAACTTAGCCTACTGGCTGCCTCCTGCCTCAGATCATCACCCAAACGATAGTTTATCGTCGACAAAGCTGTGCACTGAAGAATCTGTCCAGTAGCCACCAATGCAGCTGATGACAAGATCCATATTTGTTTTCCTTTTTCCTGGCGACAGAAATAACATCACAGCAGAACCAACACGAAATACCTACATTGCTCCTCATCTCACAAAACCACAAAAACCTCGATCGATGCTGCCAAGCTCTATCAGAAGTTGGTCATTTGTTGCTTACGGTGGGGGTCAGTTCGGTGGTGGCGATGACAATGGTGACATGCCATGGCTGAGATGAGAGCGCACTGGCTAGGGGTTGCGCTGGCCACATAGTAGATCCGGCCCTAGAGCGGAGATGGCCAACGGTGGTGGTTGCTGGTCGTGTCCACAGGGGTGACGACCGCTGGTCCTATGCACGCGACAAGCAGGGGCGGTGGGACACGAGGTGGTCTGCCTGGGGACCATGAGTGGCCGTGGATGGTCGGGGGGCAACGGTGAGGTGAGGAGGGTGGCATGCAAAAATCTGAGAGGGAGGAGAAGGAGATGCGATCGGAAGAAACGAGCAGCGGTGGGGGAAGAAAAGAGAGAAAAGGGCGACGGTGAAGAGAAATCGAGAGGGAGAAGAGGAGATTCGACGAGTGGGAAGGGTTGCACGATCGGGAGAGGGAAGAAGAGAAATCGGGGAAATAAGGGAAGAAAAACTTAGGCTTAGCTATTTAACCTTAGGTCAATAACACTTATTAACTTCCTAATAAATAGGCTTTACCAAGGCCTATTTACTTTATCCCTATGAAATATCAAATAAACTCCATTTAAATTCATAAAAATTCCTAAAAAATTCTACAAGACAATTTATTAATTAACTAGGAGTATTTTATTATTATTTTTTTCTCGATTTATTAATATAATATCAAAGTCGATTTTAAAGAATACCTCCATTCTTTTCTTCCACAAAGAAAAGTCTCCTTCGAACTTTGGTGGGTGAATGTTCATGCCGGCCATTTGATGTGCTTATCACGTCGATGAGTCCAATGATAAGGATCTTGCTCTGATACCACTTGTTAGGACCGATGCTCTGGCTAGAAGGGGGGATAAATTGCCTTTCTTTGTTTTTCTACAAGAGTTGTTAGCCAAAGAACAAGAAAAAATGAAGGATAAAACAAACATAAATAAGAAAATGCTAACACAAGCCTTTAACGTGGTTCACGACCTCTTGCCGCTAGTCCACGGTAATCCTTTAGGTGGATCACTCCTTCAACCCTTCACTATTTTCTCCTTTAGATGAACACTAGGTGGAGAAGAACCTTATTACAATAAACTCTTCTTCTCACAAGATAATAGAAGTAAGATTAGAGAAGAATAGAGTAAAAAAACTTAGAAAACTTGGAGAGCTTGAGAACAAGGTTTGGAATGAGAGCACTAGCCTTCTCAAGATTCCTAAGGCCTCCTTTTATAGAGAGGAGGTTGATTTTCTCATTGAGCTTGCAGTAGTCGACTATTGCATACCATCAGTCGACTGCTGCTGTAGCTGACCGAATCCATTAACTTCTGACTTGCCTGATCTATGATCATCACAGCCCAACGACACACTGATCAGTCAAGTGATCACATTGGTAGTCGACTGATCCAGCTATCAGTTCGACTGCTACAAGCAATTAGTCGACTAAGAGTATTTTTGTGCTAATGTCCAACTAAATCAGTTGATTATCCCTCATGGTTGTCTACTGATGTGGACCAGACGACTGCCCATCCATGCCAGTCAACTGATTAAGCCACAGAATGCAACTGACTTTAACCAATTGACTTGGATAAGTTGACTGATAACCATATCAGTCGACTGGCGTCGGGTAAAACCTCAAACAAAGATGTTTGAGCATCCAACACTTGATTTTAGCCATTTGGCCAAGTTCACCTAAGTTGAACTACCCAACCCAGGTTATAATCGCTCAACTCTCATCTTCCCATGGAGTATTCCATTAAAGCTCTCTTCCTTCGACCTGTACCCCTCGGATGCACTAAGCTCACGACTTCTCCTAATGCCATCCTTCGCGTCTTGCCATGGAGTCTACTTCTTTTGATTTAGCTCTATTTCCCCTTGTCCGGCCATCCTCAGATGCGTTCCACGCCCTCCTTCACTGACTCATGGATCCGAGCCATGAGATGATTGAACTTGTCAATGCTTGACCATATCAAGCTACTTATGTGTGATTCACCAAGTCCTGCACAACTAAAATACACACATCAAAAGCATAGACATCCTAACTTAAACTCTTTGACACACACATCAAAACCATGATCATACTTGGGTTAATTGCCCTAACAGTTTTACCTAAAAACCTATGGATTAGGACACAGTTTTGGATATAGCAAGATGTGTTAACTACTTCCGTCCACAAGTAGCTAGGTAAAGAATATGCATTAAGCATAGTCCTAGTTACCTCTTATAGGGTACGATTTCTCCTTTTCACCACCCCATTTTCTTGGGGTGTTCTTAGACAAGAGAACTCATGCTTGTACCTTTTTTCTAAGCAAACTTTTGAAAAGTTAGAATTCTCAAATTCTCCACCATGATCACTACCGATCAGGTTAATTTTGAGATTTATTTTATTTTCAACCCTTTTGCTAAATCTTATGATTATTTGTAAGGTATCATCCTTATGTTTCATAAAATAAACCCAAGTATACTTAGAAAAATCATCTAATATAATTAAGCAATACTTATTACCATTTAATGAAGGAGCACTATGACAATCAAATAGATCTAAATCCAATAATTCTAATAGTAATGAAGTGCTAGTTAGTGTTTTATCTTTGTATGATGATTTTGATTGTTTTCCTTCTTGACATGCATCACACAATTTGTCCTTGACATACTTCACTTTTGGTAGCCCTTTCACTAGTTCCAACTTGGATATCTTGGCAATGTTCTTCATGTTGATATGTCCAAGCCTTCTATGCCATAGCCAAACTTCCTCTTCTTTTGATGTGAGACACTTAGTAGAAATGTTAGAAGCATAGGAAAGATTAATATAATAAATATTCGATTTCCGATATCCAACTAACATGCAATCTTCTAGGCTTTTGTGTCTAATCAAACATTTAGAGGATTTAAACTCTACATTATATCCCATATCACAAAGTTGACAAACACTAAGTAAATTAAACTTTATGCTTTTAACTAATAAAACTTTGTGAATGGTGATTTTATGGGATACCTCAATTGTACCTCTACTTAAAATCTTAAGCTTCCCACTATTGCCAAAAGACATGGTTCCTTTGTTAACATAGTTGAGTGTGGAGAACTTTCTCACATCTTTAGTCATATGTCTTGAGCAACCGCTATCCATAATCCACATACTTGGTCCACCTACCTAAACAACATGAAAAACAAACTCCTTTGGTATCCAAATGTTTGGACCAATAATATCATTCAAAAATTTCTTTGGGACCCATGCCTTTTTACCTTACCCTTAATTGTGGCCTTCCTATTTATTAGAGAAATGTAAACAACTTCCTTATCCTTAGGTTTGTATGCTATACCAACCTTGTTATAAACGACCCTTTACTCCCTAAGGATCATGTCAAGGAATTTTGAACCACTAGTAAATTTTTCTAAACATGTTATTGATTCATAAATTTCATTCTTAAGATTTTGATTCTCCTTTTTAAACATGCATGAATCGCCACATAAAGATTCTTCATCCCTAATTGCCTTAATTTCTACCTTTAAACCCTTAACTCTAGATTTTGACTTATCTAAACATTTTAAAGATAGACAATAGTCTTATATAAAAGTTCTACTTGAGGGGAGTCCTTTACCTCATCGTCACTAGATGATGATTCATCACTAGAAATGGACTCTCCTTGACTTGAGCTCTCAGTGTCATCCTCAAAGGTCATGAATTCCATATGTCGGGTGATGTGGCAAACTTGTCATCATCAGATGAGTCCTCAACGTTTTGAGTATCCCATGTTGCTTGAGCCACCATGGTCTCCTTCTTCTTCTTTTCTTTCTTCTTCTTTCCTCTTCTTTTCCTTTTCCTCCTTCTTCAAGTCCGGGCAATGTTGCTTGATATGCCTCTTTTTGTTGCATCCATGGCAAGTAACATTCAGGTTAAAATTTGAATTACTAGTTGATTTACCTTTTGAGGATTGGAACATCATCCTCACATCCTTCTTTGTGAGTTTTCTTGATTTTCCGCCAAACTTCTTGACGTAGTGAGCCACTTCACTAGACGATAATTCTTCATCGCTACTTGATGGCTCATCCTCTGACTCGGATGATGAATATACTTTCTGACACAGGCGAGGTAGCGGAATGGGCGCTAAAAACCTTCCATGCATGAGATTAGGATAGAAGGGGCAGAGAGAATCGAAGGAGAAGGAGGAATTCACAAACAAAAGAGGAACACCTATTAGTTTAAACGAAAAAGGAATATTATTAATCAAAACTCAATCAATTACAAGAGCCTAAACCTATGTTTAAATAGGCTTAGAGAAAGAGAAACAAACTTTAATGGAAAAAGTCAAAGCCCTATCTAGATCGAATAAATAAAAAAATAAACTTTAATAGAAAAAGTCAAAACCCTATATAGATCGAATAATAAAAAAAAATAAACAAACATAATAAAAAATTTCTTAATGAAACAGAAAAATAAATATAAATTTTTAAAACTAAAAAAATTAAATTAAATGAAAATTCATAATACAAGGCACTTCGCCAGTTGCAAGAGGTTTCAACAAACTGCTTTTAGTTTAATGTGAAATAGGAACTAGTAGAGCCCCTTAGGAAGTATATCTAGAGGTTTTCCCTATTGAGAGTATTGAGAATACAATCAAAGTTTTACATTGGTAAGACATGGAAAAGATCATGTGCTTATAAGATGAAAAGATATCTCCATTGGTATGAGACCTTTTGGGTAAAGCCCAAAAATAAAACCATGAGGGCTTAAACTCAAAGTGAAAAATATCATACCATTGTAGAGATATGTGAATCTTGTAGGAACTAACAATTGGTATCAGAGCCATGATTTATGTCAAGCCATGCACCTCGAATGAAGGAAGTGAGCACTCATGTTTGGATTAAGAGGTCCTGATGGCAGCCATCACCCAAGGGATGCGAGATGAAGCTTTTTCCAGTTCCTTGGCGAAGAAGCCCCCGAGTGGGTATGAGGAGTTGTTGAGGCGGGTAAAGAAGTACATCGACTTGGAGGAAGCTCGGAGGGCCCGATAGACCGTTAAAGGCACTGTGTGGGACCAAACCTACCTAAGAAGAGCCAGGAGTCTCCCCGACCCCCGCCAAGAATGAGAAGTATCATTCTTTTTTGGTCCCTATGCTGAGTAAACCACTGGGTGTAATGGTAGTTGATTTCCCTCATCGGCCCCATACTACCCGGGAAAGAGATATAGAGGTATGTGAGCAACACCAAGTCCTCCATCGGTGGGTTGGTTATACTGGAGTCTCCTACAACCCCACATAACAATATTTCTGCATCTACCATGGGGAGTATGGTCACTCCAATGATAGCTACCAAGGGTTAAAGTGGGAGTTAGAGACGGTTAGGTGGGAGCACCCCAATTTGTAGCCATACATGGAATCTCTCACCGCTAGAGGATGACCCTTGTGGATTATGCATCCCCGACCACCCCCCAGGAAGGTGGTCGTATGGAAGTCAGAGTGGAGGCTGAGTAGCAGAGGCACCTAGGGACACCTGGGCTGAAAAAAGGTAAAGTAGTAGAGTTGTACCCACCCTAGAGGATATCCCCACACATAGGGTCATCAATGTGATCGTGGGCAGATCGACTAATGGAGAATCCAATAAGGCTTGATGAGGTCACTCTTGTCTGTTAGAGCCCTTGTCCATCTACAACGCCAGAGTCAGCTAGGAACATCCTTCTATCAACTTCGGGCTTGAGGACTTGGAGAGAGTGGTGTTCCCTCACATTGATGTATTAGTGATTTGAGACACCATTGCTAACTATGAGGTGGCTCGAGTGCTGGTGGATTCGGGGAGCTTTGTCAACATCTTATTCCAGGAGGCTTTAGCCCAAATGCAACTTAAGGCGGCCCAACTAGATGAGGTAACCACACCATTGTTTGGTTTTGTAGGACACATCGTTCACCCGATGTGAAAGATAGTTATGGCATTGTTCTTAGTGGTTGATGCACCCTCAACATACAACGACATTCTAGGCCACCCATGCTTTGCATCCTTTTTGGTGGTGGCTTTCCCACTCCACCACAAGATAAAGTTCCTTGTAGGGCCAGTGGTGGGTGAAGTCCATGGCAATCAAAAAGCTACCCGAGGCTGCTGTGTGGACATGGTCAAGGATGACCAAAAGTGAGCCCATCTCAAGGGGATGACAGTGGAAATCCTCATGGCCTATAAGGCATACGTTCTGGAATAAGTCCTTGTTAGAAGCACTCTGGAAGAAGGGGAGCCCTTGGAGCCAGCCAAGGGAGCACTTACTTGGGTGGCAAGCGTGTTGGCACTGGAGGTGAAAAACTACCTTATCCAAAGGAATGAGGATGGATTTTCTAAAGATGTCCAGGACCTGACTGGGATCAACCTTGAGGTGGTAGAGAATCACCTTCCCATCATGTGAGGAATATAGTTGGTTAAGTAGAGGAAGTGACATTTCAGAATAGAAAAAGATAAGGTCATAGCCGAGGAGGTGGTGAGGCTTTTGAAAGTTGGGCACGTAAGGGAAGTTCAATTCCTGGAGTGGGTAGCTAATGTTGTCTTGGTCCCAAAACCTTTGGACTAGTGGCATATGTGTATAGACTTTCGTGATTTGAATAAAGTATGCTTTAAAGACTGCTACCCCTTGCCTCGTATTGATCAACTAGTAGATTCCATAGTAGGGAACGAAGTAATTTCTCTAATGGATGCATACCAGGGTAATCACCAGATCCCTTTGGCTTAGGATAATCAAAATCAGGTTAGCTTTGTTACTTCAGGTGGCCTATACTCTTATGTGGTGATGCCATTCTTATTGAAGAATGCATGCGACACTTACCAGAGGTTGATGGACAAGATATTCGTATTGGAGCACTCTTTAGTTTTGATGTATGAACCATAGTTTAAAGTTAGGAATTACTTTTATTTTAATATGGGTGTTAAGTGTGTAGGCTTAACAGGAAGTCCTAGTAGGTTAGGCAGACTTGATACTAGGCAAAAAACTTGATAGATCAAAAGGATCAAACATCAGGCATGAAGTCTATATGGGTCGTGTGGATCGGACATCTACACTTTGGACTTCCTTTGCCAAGGTTCACTTTGGACTTTATGCTGCCAAGACTACAAGCTTGGTCTTATGCCGCCAAGTCCATCCCTTGGACTTCCTTTGCCAAGATCATACTTGGACTTCCTTTTACCAAGTACTTCATCCTTGGATTTCCCTGTCACTTAAACACATTCGTAATTAGATCACAAGATATTGCCTAACTTAGATGATTAGCCAAACATTAAAACATATAAATGCTTGGAGCATTGTTGCACCAACAATCTCCCCCTTTTTGATGTTTGACAATCATTTAAGTTAGGTCTTTAAAGATACACACATAATCATCTAACTTAAGCATTCCTTCTCCCCCTTTGACATACATCAAAAAGAGAAGGATGAAAGAATTAAGAATGTTGGATCTTGGACTAAGGTATTAGATTGAAATTAAGCTCCCCCTTAATCCAAGATAGGATGTAAATTACATTTGAAGCAAAGCATAATCTAAAATTCACAAGTTAAATCCTAACTTTGCACCAACAATGGTTTTGGGGATAAAAGGATAGAATTTATTGAAACTCCCCCTAAACCACTGTATTAAGCAGTCCTAAAACTCGTTTATACGCAATATTATCATACTAGAGTGGTAGGACATCAAAAATACACCAAATATCAGAAAATGGAGCTTATTATCAGAAAACCCAGTGTATCAGTCGACTGGTATCTGAACCAGTCGACTGCTACGCCTGAAATCGAAATTTCAGCCTTTTCAGCCCATTTTCAGAAATGCGGTAGAAATTCCAGAAATCTCGAAAAATCACGAAATTTTGCGTACACATTTCTGAAATCATATTTTATTAAGGAAAAATAATTTGAAAAATATATGTTTTCCAGATTTCAAGATTGATACAAATTTGGAAACTTACAAAAGTTCTAAAGAATTTTCAACCTTTGTATCACTTTTGTGATTCACTTGAAAACTGTTTTCCAAAATATAATGAACATAGTTTAAAATATATATGATTTGGAATTTCCAACCATGTTCTTAGAGCTGTGTACTCATTACTTGAATACAAGCCTTCCCAATGGTTGGTCCATAAGGTATTTATGTCTCTAGGTGTGTCATTGGCTCATAGTAATGCATCATAACAAGCATGATGAGCCAAGTACACCTTCCCTATTATCTCACATGGTTCTAAGTGTTTCAATACAAAAATCAAGGTTTCTTAAGGCTTTTTGTGAGATGTATCAAGGTATAAAGATAACATATAAACATGGGATCATGCAAACCTAGAATGTTACTCAACAAAGCACATACCAAGCTCTCTCCTTAAAGATGAAAATTTATTTTCGGGAAGAGCTTTGGTGAAGATATCGGCAAGGTTGGACTTAGATTCTACATAATTGAGTTCAATGTCCCCTCTTGCCACATGATCTCTTATGAAGTGATGTTTCACTTCAATGTGCTTGGTCCTAGAGTGATGTACCGGATTTTTGGTCAAATTGATGGTACTCACATTATCACAATAAACTTTAATGTTAGAGTAGTGTAGCTCATAGTCCACAAGAGTATGCCTCATCCAAAGTAATTGAGCTACACAACCACCCATAGCCACATATTCGGCTTCGGTGGTTGATAAAGCAACACAATGTTGCTTCCTACTACTCCAACTAACTAGGGAGGACCCAAGAAATTGGCATCCACCACTAGTACTTTTCCTATCCAATTTGTACCCGGCATAATCGGAATCGGTATAACCAAGTAATTCAAATGACCTAGTCCTAGGATACCAAAGTCCTACATTTAGGGTGCCTTTAATATACCTTAATATTCTTTTGACGGCTACCAAATGTGATTCTTTGGCACAAGATTGGTATCTTGCACACATACCTACCGCAAATAAAATGTCGGGTCTACTAGCGGTTAGGTATAGTAAGCTACCAATCATACTTCTATAAAGTTTAAGATCAATTGATTTACCTTCATGATCACTATCTATTCTAGTACTAGTGGCCATAGGAGTGGTTACAATTTTGGCATTTTCCAAACCAAATTTCTTGATCATTTCATTTGCATATTTGGTTTGATAAATATGAATACCCTCATTGGTTTGTTAGACTTGTAAGCCTAGGAAAAAGGTAAGCTCTCCAACCAAACTCATTTCAAATTCATTTTCTATATTTTTTATAAAGTCTTGAAGAAGATCATCATTTGTTGACCCAAAGATGATATCATCAACATATACTTGGGCTATGAATATATCTTTTAACATTGACTTTATAAACAAAGTTTGATCTACTTGACCTCTTCTAAAATCTTTAGAAATTAAGAAGGATGACAATCTTTCATACCATGCCCGGGGAGCTTGTTTTAACCCATATAATGCTTTCCTAAGCCTACATACATGATTTGGATAATCTATGTTCTCAAATCCGGGAGGTTGCTCTACATATACTTCCTCCTTAATAAAACCATTTAAGAATGCCGATTTAACATCCATTTGGTAAAGTTTAAATCCCATGTAGGAAGCATACCCTAAGAGAATCCTAATAGATTCTAACCTTGCAACCGGGGCATAAGTCTCATCATAGTCAAGCCCCTCAACTTGATTGAATCCCCTAGCAACCAACCTAGCTTTATTTCTAGTGATATTTCCTTGATCATCTAGCTTATTCCTAAAGACCCATCTTGTAGTAATTATGGTGCTATCATTGGGTCTAGGTACTAGTTCCCACACTTGACTTCTCTCAAATTGACCCAATTCATCTTGCATTGCCAAAATCCAATCCGGATCATGTAATGCATCATTGATCGATTTGGGCTCAATTTGTGAGATAAGAGCAACTTGACTAGTAGGAGGTCTATGAAATGACCTAGTTCTTACTCCTTGAGATAGATCTCCTACAACTTGGTCAAGTGGATGATCTTAATGAATTCTTAGATTTCTAGAAGGGGTTTCAATTTGATCATTGTTATCTTCCACCCTTCTTTCATCATCGGAGTCTCCTCTTCCTCCCCCTTGATCATTACCCCTAATGGTCAAATTTTGAAGTTTTTGGGTAATGTCTTGATTATTGTCATTAATATACTTATCAATGGAGGACTTTCTAGGGTAGGTACTAGTAGTTTCATCAAATTGAACATTGGAAGACTCCTCAATCCCTTTGGTTCTCTTATTGTAGACTCTATACCCTCTACTTGTGGATGAGTATCCAACTAGGAGTACCTCATCCGCTTTTGATTCAAATTTTCCTAAGTTATCTTTGGTGTTTAGAATATAAACTTTACATCCAAAGACTTTGAAATAATGAATTGTGGGTATAGTCCCATTCCATAATTCAAATGGTGTTTTTCCTAAAAACCTATGGATTTGAACCCTATTTTGGATATAGCAAGCGGTATTAACCGCTTCCGCCCACAAGTAGCTAGGTAGAGAATATGCATTAAGCATAGTCCTAGCCGCCTCTTGTAGGGCACGATTTCTCCTTTCCACCACCCCATTTTGTTGGGGTGTTCTAGGATAAGAGAACTCATGCTTGTACCCTTGCTCTAAACAAAATTGTGAAAATTTTAGATTTTCAAATTCACCACCATGATCACTACGGATCCGGTTGATTTTGAGACTCTTTTCATTTTCAACCCTTTTACTAAATCCTATGATTATTTCTAAGGTATCATCCTTATGTTTCATAAAATAGACCCAAGTATACCTAGAAAAATCATCTACTATAACCAAACAATATTTATTACCATTTAAAGATGGAGTACTATGGCAATCAAATAAGTCAAGATGCAATAATTCTAATGGTAAAGAGGTATTGGTTAGGGTTTTACCTTTGTGTGATGCCTTTGTTTGTTTTCCTTCTTGGCATGCATCACACAATTTGTTCTTGACATACTTGATCTTTGGTAGCCCTTTGACCAACTCCATCTTGGCTACCTTGGCTGTTTTTTCATGTTGATATGCCCCAATCTTCTATGCCATAGCCAACTTTCCTCTTCTTTTGCAACAAAACACTTAGTAGAAATGTTAGAAGCATATGAAAGATCAACATAATAGATGTTTGATTTTCTATATCCAACTAACATACAATCATTTAATTCCTTGTGTCTAATCATGCATTTAGAGGATTCAAAAGAGACATGATAGTTTGCATCACAAAGTTGACTAACACTTAATAAATTAAATTTCATATTTTCAACTAGCAATACTTTGTGAATAACAATTTTAGGGATACCTCAATTGTACCTCTACCTAATATCTTGAGTTTTCCACTATTCCCAAAGGACACCGCCCTTCTTCACATATTTAATTGTGGAGAACTTGCTCACATCCCCGGTCATATGTGTTGAGCAACCGCTATCCACAATCCACATACCTCGCCTCTCTACCTAAATCACATGAAAAACACAAGCTTTTGGTACCCAAACATTTGGACCGGTAACATTAAGTAAAAACTTCTTAGGTACCCAAGCTTTCTTAACCTTACCCTTAATGGTTGCTTTCCTATTAATTAATGAAATATAAGCAACTTCTTTTTCTTTTGGCTTATATCCTAACCCGGCCTTGTTATAAACCGCCCTTTGTCTACTAAGAATCATATCAAGACACTTTGAGCCATTTGAAAATTTTTCTAAACATGCTTTCAAGTCACTAACCTCATCCTTAAGTTTGTCATTTTCTTCCCTAAGCATGCAAGAGTCAATATGTGAAGGATTTTCATTCCTAATGGCCTTTAGTTCTACCTTCATGCTCTTAACCTTAGATTTTGACTTATCTAGAGCTTCTTTAAGATAAGCAATTGATTTATATAGAAGCATAACCTTGGGAGAATTCATTACCTCATCGTCACTAGATGACGATTCATCACTTGAAGAATCTTCTTGACTTGATGTGCCAGAATCATCTTCTAATGCCATGAGTGCCACATGGCGTGTGATGTGGCAAAGCTCATCATCGGATGAAGAGTCTTCAACACTTGGTGTGTCCCATGTGGTTAGAGCCACCATGGCCTCCTTCTTCTTCTTTTCCTTCTTGTCCTTCTTTTTCTTTTCCTTTTCCTCCTTCTTCTTTAGCTCCGGGCAATTCGGCTTTATATGACCCTTCTTATTGCAAGCATGGCAAATCACATTATTGCTAAAACTTGAACTACCATTAAATTTACCTTTTGAGGAATGAGACCCCTTCCTTGCTTCTCTATTCTTGAACTCTCTTGACTTTCTATAAAGCTTCTTGACGAAATTTTCCATTTCACTAGATGAGTCTCCCTTATCACTATTTGACTCATCCTCCGACTCGGATGATGATGAAGCTTCTTTTCTTTCTTTCTTCTTCTTTTCTTTCTTGTCCTTCTTTTCAACAAATAGAGCTAACCCCTTTTCCTTAGAGGACATGTTAGTTTGCTCATGTAATTCAAACTCACAAAATAATTTATCAATTTTAATTTGAGATAAATCCCTAGTTACCTTAGTGGCATCAACTATTGAAGTCCATAAAGAATTTCTAGGAAATGCTTGTAAAATATATCTTACCAAATCCCGGTTGTCCACTCGCTCACCTATGATATGGAGTCTGTTTACAATTTCCTTGAACCTTCCATGCATTTGACTTACGGTTTCATGCATCTTCATTTGGAAGGCTTGAAGTTGTCCAATTAATAGGTCCTTCTTGGCCCTCTTTGATTCCTTAGAACCTTCATTTAGCTCAATGAGCTTTTCCCATAGCTCCTTGGCGGATTCAAAAGGCCCCACCTTGTTGAGTTGCTCCATTGTGACGCCGCATTGAATGGTGAGGACGACCTTTGCATTTGATTCAAATTTCTTGTTTATTTCTCTTGTCCAATCCTTGCTTGGAATAGGATGTCCATGTTCATCCACCGGTTCCTCGAAGCCATCTACAACACTATGCCAAATTTCAATATTACTCATAAGATAGTACTTCATCCTACCTTTCCAATATGCAAAGTGACTCCCATCGAAGAGCGGTGGCTTGGCGATGCTATATCCCTCTTGAAGAGCCATTGATATCTTGGTTGATGGTGAGATCTTCCAAGCTATCCGGGCTCTGATACCACTTGTTAGGACCCTTGGAATGGCTAGAGGGGGGGGGTGATTAGCCTTTCTTGTTTTCTACAAAAATGTTAGCGGAAGCAATACAAATATAAACACAAATCAAAGCAAGAAAAAGCTAACACCTGATGTACGTGGTTCGGAGATGACGCTCCTACTCCACGGCAATCCGTAAGGTGGATTAGCCCTAATAGATCTTCACTAGAACCTCCTTTGGATGAACCAAGGTGGAGAAACCTTTCTTACAATGCTCTCCTCTTCTTTACAATGATGGATGATCAAGAACAAGAGAAGAGGAGGATTTAAATCACTAAAAATACTTGGAAGGATTGGTGAGCACGAGAGTACAGTTAGGAGCAAGAGCACTAGCTTCACCAAGCTCCCCATGGCCCCTTTTTATAGAAGAGGGGCTATTTTCCGTTATGCGATCACCGACCGATGCATGCCATCGATCGCCGGCCAACGCCAAACACGATCTCCACGGATTCATAGTCGCAAATTTCCAACGGCCAGTGATCGATCGATCCTCCATCGATCGGCCGATGGGGTGATCACCGAGTGATCAAGGCGAATGAGTGAGACTGCATTCTGTGGCGATATTTACCTTGATCAGTCGACTGATGCTATTTTCAGTCGACTGATCGCAGAATTAGTCGACTGATCTGATCAAGCCAGTCGACTGATGGTCAGGGTTTCATTCTGACTTAGTCGAACGCTTGACCAGTCGACTGATACATCATATCAGTCGACTGATACTCATCAAGTATGAGTAATTCATACTTGATTTTATACCCTAGACCTAGACTCAACCTTCTAGCTCCTCAATAAGCCTTGCGCCTTCAGGATCCCTCCGAGTCCGCGACTTGTTCATCCTTTGCGCTTTGCTTCCAAGAGCTTCCTTCGGTTTCGTCATGTCTTGGGTTTCCAAATGCTTGGACTTTACGCCGCCAAGACTACAAGCTTGGACTTATGCTGCCAAGACTTTACTTTGGACTTCCTTTGCCAAGGTTCACTTTGGACTTTATGCTGCCAAGACTACAAGCTTGGTCTTATGCCGCCAAGTCCATCCCTTGGACTTCCTTTGCCAAGATCATACTTGGACTTCCTTTTACCAAGTACTTCATCCTTGGATTTCCCTGTCACTTAAACACATTCGTAATTAGATCACAAGATATTGCCTAACTTAGATGATTAGCCAAACATCAAAACATATAAATGCTTGGAGCATTGTTGCACCAACAAGTTTAAAGTTAGGAATTACTTTTATTTTAATATGGGTGTTAAGTGTGTAGGCTTAACAGGAAGTCCTAGTAGGTCAGGCAGACTTGATACTAGGCAAAAGACTTGATAGATCAAAAGGATCAAACATCAGGCATGAAGTCTATATGGGTCGTGTGGATCGGACATCTAGAAGAAGACCCGTTGGGTCAGAAGATCGGACAACTGGCAGGAAACCCAATTGGGTCAGGAAGTTCGGACAGCTGGTGGGAAGCCCTAGTGGGTCAGATCAGATGTCAAGCAAGGTAAGTCTGGCAGGACAGCCGATAGGTGAGCCTCGAGTGAATAGGTGAGGTCGAGTCCTCAAGTGGGGACAAGGCTAGGCGTGGATCCAACAGAGAGTCCGTGTTGGACTCGGAAGTCGATATTGGGCAATATTACTACTGACATTTCGTTTTATATTGTATTGTGCTAATCTGGTTTTACAGGTGTCTAGGCGACTGGGTAGTTTGTAGTCGACTCTGATACAATCAACTAGGTGAGGTTTGTTTGAGATTTCGAGAACATGCACAGCAGAAAAAGTAAATAAAATAATTTTTATTTCATCTCAAACATCCCTTGGGATCAGGAATACTTACTATTGACATAATCACAAAACAAGGAAAGGAGAAGAGAAGATTTATACCTTCGAGATACTTATTGAATCCGTCAAACCCATTAGCAAGACTCATAAGCTTTGTCACTATCAGTATCCATGCTGGGATCACTTGAGACAACTCCTTGAGCAACAAGTCTTTGTCTCCAATTGATGCTAGCCAACCGAAGGAGACAAAAGAAGGACAGAGAAAGAAAAGATGACTACAAAGGAAGAAAAACTTCGATCCTCTCCAAAGATTATCAAGGCATCTATATATAGATCTTTTGATTAGGGCATCTAAGGAGGCCCTAAAAGGAACCTATCTTACCTTAATTATCCCATAATTAAGGTAAGAACAACCTAGAATATTTCCATAAGAAAAAGCCCAAAATCGACGGAGCCTTGACAAGGTTGTGCCAAAAAGACACAGTCGTGCTAGGACACATGGTTGGCTGTGTTGAGTTTTCGACACCGCGGCGAGTGTGTGTTCGAACATATTTCGTAAACATAT
The DNA here is from genome assembly GCA_025175895.1 of Wurfbainia villosa. NCBI lineage: Eukaryota > Viridiplantae > Streptophyta > Magnoliopsida > Zingiberales > Zingiberaceae > Wurfbainia > Wurfbainia villosa. The sequence goes on along the minus strand of CM046002.1, from coordinate 26,482,342 downwards.
GCACAATGAAAGAATTAAAAAGCAATAAATATAATTTATTACAACACACACATCACACGCATGCATAGTACAACATGTGTAAACATAATCGTTGTTTCAAATTTTGCAATAAAAGGAAATTACTCTAGTTATACCTGACGTATCACGTGCAGCGAGAATGATATCAACCGGAGTGACTCTCGCTAGAATTGCCTCTATTCATATCCACACCGAGTATCATAGGGATGACTTCACAAAACCACAAGCCTCGTCTTCGTAGGAGTCACTAGCCTCGTGTCGAAGACGATGTGATCGAGAGAAGATCACAATCCGAATCAAAATTCGGATTCGAGAATGAGTTCTCAAAACTCGCTTCTCCGGAGAGGTATTCGTCAACTGATTGACGAATCCTTCGTCCTCCACCTATGAGGATTATCAGAGATCGAATTCCTAGCAAGGTAGCCATTGTCGGAGCTCCAAACGTCATCCAAACGACGCTCTGACATGAAAGAAAAGAAGCTGTCCAGAAAACTGGACAGCTTGGTGGAGGAGTTGCTCCGGCCCAAAGGAGGAAGGTCGGCTGCACCTTGGTCACCGGAGCCAAGGGATGTTGCTGAAGGGTCACCAGAGGATGGTCGGATGAAGCTTGGACGCCGGCAGCTGGGTGGTTGGCCGGCGGCAAGGAGGTGGCAGCAACTCCATGAAGTTGGCGGCAACACAATGTTGGGCGGCAACAACAAGAGAGGAGCTAGGGGTTTGAGCGGCAACTCATGGCTTATTCATTAGGGTTCTTGGAAAAACCCTTAAGTCATATTTTTATAGAGAACACATTCTCCTAATGGTTATTGGTTCATAACTAAAACCCATTAACCCGCTCCAATAACTTAAGTTAAAATAAATCGAACCGAGTTGGTCTATTTTAAGTTAAAATGAACCGAACCAACTTTGGTTCATTCGTTTAAATAAACCAAACCCCTTTGGTTTATTCTCCACCAATGGATTAGAACCAAAACAATTTGGTTCATCCATCATGTCTTCATAAGATACATCCCATCCATGCGTCCATTGTGACTGAAACGATTTCATGCTCGCTCCTTGTTTGGTCCAACAAACTTAGTTTCTCTCGATCTGAGAATCTCATTCTCAAGATCGTTTTAAATCCTTCGGATTATGCTCGTTGTGCATGTGACCAAATAGGTTCTCGATTTATGTTGGCCATCTATAATTAACCATTAATTATAGAACGATCATGAGTGACACCTAGTAGTACATCATAATCCCCAATTAACCGAAAGATCAACGGTTGATCCATAACTATTTCTGAAACCCTTCAGCAGCCACAATGAATCGTACCCTGTTCCCTTCACGCATCTTATACCCACTTGGTTCAGGACATGGTCTATAGTGTTAGTCCCCACTAGGTTGACTATATCACACCTAGCCCAAGTATCATTTCTTAGTCCTACGGATTCTAGTTACTGCACATGTATCCAACAGTACCTTACTTTAAACATGTAATGCTTTGGCGAAAGACTTTAGTAACAATCCAATGAGAGGCCATAGGTATACATCTCCTCGCAAGGAGTGGTGAATCTTTTATTGGCTATTCAAACACCTTCGGTCACTTTGACTTATACCCAATCATCCCGAGGGTCCACATCTCCTCAGAGATACTTGCTTAAGATGTCAAAGCATAAGTCTTCATGTCCAAGATGACTTGAATACCGCAAGTCAAAGGAACATCGCACTTAAGCTGCAGTAAAAACTTCATTGACATATCCATATATGCAGAGAACCATATGAAGTCTTATAGCTGGTCACTCCAATGAACTAGTTACCATAACTAGCATCCACGATTAACTCTGGACATCACAATGTCTCTAGCCAGTGAAAATCAGCTGCTTGGATACACCAAGGAGTATACCTCGTGCTAGTCTCGACAGAATTGATGGTGTACAAATCCATCAATTCATCGACTAGGGATAATTCTAATACATCACAATTACACATGTAGAGATACTCACTAGTTGTGATCCAATCACAAATTCTCTCATGCTGTGAATCGTATTGCGGACATTCAGTAAATGAGTTTATGATCCAATCAAATACATGAAAACATGTATACTCAAATAGTGAATCTTCATTTATCAAATAAATGGTACAACCATAAGGCGATTGCCTTAGGACACCTCTCATATATTACTAACAAACTCCCACTTGGCCTAATGCCAATCGCTACGGTATCCAATACCATAAGCTCTAACATGACCCTCAAACTTACTTTGAGGTAATGCCTTAGTTAAAGGATCCGCAAAGTTCCTTTAGTTGGAATCTACTCGATTTGTATTTCTTTCCTACTAATGATCTCTCTGATCAGATGATAGCGGTGAAGCACATGTTTGGATCATTGATGAGATCGCATCAAGTTCAGAGATGAACTTCTTGATCCAAACCGCTTCCTTTGCTGCAATGTATTCTGTCTTAGTGGTAGAATCCGCTATAGTGTCAAGCTTGGAACCTTTCCAACTTATTGCGCCTCCATTCCAGGTGAATACATACCAAGACTGAGACTTGGAATCATCTTTGTCTGTCTGGAAGCTGGCATCCGTATACCCGCGTATCACCATATCCCCATCTTCATATATTAGGAACACATCCTTAGTTCTTCTTAAGTATTTAAGGATCGTCTTAACAACTGCCCAATGATCCATTCCTGGATCAGATTGGTATCTGCTCGTGACACTCAGAGCATACGATACGTCGGTCCTCGTACATAATATAGAATACATGATAGATCCTATTGCGGATGCATAGGGAATCTTACTCACACAAATCCTCTCGTCTTCTGTGCATGGACACATAGACTTCGAAAGGTGTATTCCATGCCTGATGGATAGGAAACCTTTCTTGGATTCCGACATGCTAAACCTCTTTAGAACTTGGTCTATATATGTAGACTGTGAAAAACCAAACAACCATTTCGATCTATCCCTATAGATCTTAATCCCGAGGATGTAGGTTGCTTCTCCCAGGTCTTTCATGGAGAATGTCTTGGACAACCAAATTTTAACCAACTGTAAGACAGAAACTTCGTTTCCTATAAGTAATATGTCATCGACATAAAATACTAGGAACACGACTGCACTTCCACTAACCTTTTTGTACACATAAGGTTCTTCCAGATTTTGTGAGAAATCAAACCTTTTGATTGTCTCATCAAAACGGATATTCCAGCTCCTAGATGCTTGCTTCAGTCCATATATGGACCGTTGTAGTTTACATACATTGGTTTTATAAACCGATGAGAAACCCTCAGGCTATATCATATACACGTCCTCGAGTAGGTTTCCATTAAGGAAAGCTATTTTCACATCCATCTGCCATATCTCATAATCGTAATGAGCTGCTATAGCCAAAAACATCTGAATGGATTTAAGCATAGCAACAGGTGAATAGGTCTCATCATAATCAACACCTTCTTTTAACGATACCCTTTCGCCACTAATCTATCCTTATAGGTAATCACATTACCATCCATGTCGATTTTCTTCTTGAAAACCCACTTGCACCCTATAGGCTTTATGCCTTTAGGTGGGTCAACCAAGTTCCAAACTTGATTTTCATACATGGATTCCATTTCTGACTTCATGGTGTTAAGTCATTTATCCCTTTCTGAACTTTTTAGAACTTCTTCATAACTGGTAGGCTCCTCATCATCAATGAGTAACACATCGTTCGATTCACTTATGAGAAATCCATATCTCTCAGGAATGTTGCGTGTTCTACTAGATCTACGAAGATATGGTATCTCAATAGGTCGAACCGATGGCTCATCACTATGAGTTATCGGTTGTGGTGCTTCACCAGGTATCTCATCAATGTCTATTGGAGTCTCTCGAGCCTCCTCAAGCTCAACGACACTCCCACTATTTTTTTGCAAGAGAAACTCTTTTTCTAGAAACACATTATGTCTTGAAATAAACACCTTTTATTCCACATGATGATAGAATTGGTAACCCCTTGTTTCCTTAGGGTATCCAATAAATAGACATCTATCAGACTTAACATCCAGTTTGTCTGATACAGTCCGCCTCACATAAGCAGGACACCTCTATATCTTCAAGTAAGATACATGAGGTTTCTTACTATTCCATATCTCATATGGAGTAGTGGATACTACCTTGGTTGACATTCTATTTAGCAAGTAAATAGCTGCCTGAAGTGCATAGCCCTAAAAGGACTTGAAAAGATTCGCATGATTTATCATTGACCTGACCATGTCTAACAAGGTACGGTTACACCTCTCAGATACACCATTATGTTGCGGTGTATATGGCGGAGTCCATTGAGACAATATACCATTGTCTCTTAGATAATCTAGAAATAGTTGACTTAAGTATTCACTACCTCGATCCGATCGAAGTATTTTAATACTCTTGTCATGTTGTTTCTCTACTTCATTTTTGAATTCTTTGAACCTTTCAAAGGCTTCAGACTTGTGTTTCATCAAGAACACATACCTAAAATGTGAGTGATCATCGGTGAAGGTAATGAAGTAGCTATAGCCTCTTTGAGCTTGAGTTGACATAGGTCCGTATACATCAGTATGTATTAGACCAAGCAACTCTGCCACCCGTTCACCTTTTCCTGTAAAAGGTAACTTAGTCATCTTGCCTTTTAAGCATGATTCGTATGTATCGTATGAATCTAATTCAAATGATTCTAGAATTTCACATCGGTGTAATTCGGACATGCGTTTCTTACTTGCATGGCCAAGACGACAATGCCACATGTAGGAGTCTAATTGATTATCCTTTCGAGCACACTTGTTGCTCGCTTCGATATTGAAAATGTAATTGGATATATCCAACATATAAATACCATTGCATAAATTTCCAATCCCATAAAGAACGCCATTCAAAGTTATGTAACAACAATTGTTACTAAAAGTTAAATGATACCCATTTCTATTTAAACAAGAAATAGAAATGATGTTCTTTATCAACGAAGGAACATAAAAGCAATTGTCCAGTTCTAAGACAAGTCATGTAGAGAGTTTTAATAAATACGTTCCGATGGCGAGTGCAGCAACCTTTGCTCCATTCCCAACATGTAAATTTGACTCTCCTTTGACAAGTCTTCTTCTATTTCTTAGCCCATGTATGTCATTACATATATGTGAGTCACACCCAGTATCCAATACCCAAGTGTCTGAGGAAATATAATGACAATCAATAACGAAGATATCTGAAGAAGATGGGGCATCTGATGCCTTATTCTTCTTCACGGGCTCAAGATAAATCTTGCAGTTTCTTCGCCAATGGCCCTCCTTGTCATAATAATAGCAAGTGCCCTTTTGAGCTGGTTCTGACTTCCTCTTAGAACCTTTCTTCGAGGAATCAACTAACAACACCGTCCCCTGGTCATGCTTCTCAAAAGGCTCCACAGTCTTCAACATGTTGAGCAGTACCACAGATGAACATTCTTGCATCTCAGAGGTGAAGAGGAGCTTTGAGACTTTGAACCTTTCGAATCTCACTTGCTCATCAAATAACTCATAAAGATGAAGGACTATGATATTAGCATCCATATGCTCATGCTACTTTTGCAGCTCGGGTACCATCATGGCTAGCATGATGCAACTCGCTAGTTCAAAATCTGTCACATTTCTGATAGGCCAACAATTGGTCTGGAGTTGCATTGTCCCTAGGACGGTTGAGAAGAGGCTCTTCGAGGACATACACAAGCTTTTTAGCCTTGAGAACAATTTTTAAGTTTCTAATCCAGCCCAAGAAGTTAGGCCCAGTCAATTTGTTTGAATCCAAAATAGTGCGCAAATTTAAAGATGTCATGATCAATCGATTAACCTAGAAATACAAAATGAACATATATGAGAAAGATGAAAATGCATCAACATACATTTATAAATCCCATTAATTTTTCAAATTTCAAAAAACCCAAAAATCACTTTGGGAGATCATAAGTCCATCTCCGAATGGGCTGATATCCAACATAGATATGAACAACCTTGGAGAGAGTCAACAAGCCATTCAAAGATACGATGGTAGGTATCAAGTATACCAATTGCATATCACATATATACAATGTTGGTGCAGTGGGCACCAAAGTCGAACCGGTATTTTGATTATGGCAAAAGGCTCAATAGTTAAGGGTATATTTGTTATCTTACGAGCTCAATTAAGTGTGCAGAAATGCTAAAGTTGAGCGGAAGGTCTGCGACACCCGGTGGGAACCGAGGTGGTCGGGCAACGCCAGAGGGACTTCGGAGGAAGCCGAGGTACTCGGGTGAAGACCGGAAGCGAGGCTACAAGGTAAGCTCGTGTGAAAGCCGGCAAGGTCGTTAAGCGTAGATCCGACCCAATACCTCCAATGGAAGGTCTAGGTCGAGATCGGATGGTTAGAACCATCGATTTTATATTTTAAGCTAACTTGTATCAGCAAAACCCTTTGACTACAACCAACTGCTAGTCAAGTTCCAAATTTCGAGAAGAGCTCAATTTCAAGGGGATGAATTTGACTTGACTCGTTTTTTGGTACAAAGGGTGATGTGGCATCAAGGTGGACATCCAAACCATCACCAAGCTTCCTTGTGGTGGACGCCCAAAATAAGGTGAGTTGGCACAAGATGGTTGGCTCCCATGATGTGGCACAGTTGAATGGCTCCAACAAGTTGGGCGCCCAAGGAGGTTGGAGGTGGCACAAGGTGGTTGGATGAAACACCTCATCCTCAAGTTGGCGCCAAGGAGGTTGGAGGTGGCACAAGGTGGTTGGATGAAACACCTCATCCTCAAGTTGGCGCTCAAGGAGGTTGGAGGTGGCACAAGGTGGTTGGATGAAACACCTCATCCTTGAGTCGCACAAGAAGGTTGGAGGTGGCACAAGGTGGTTGGATGAAACACCTCATCCTTGAGTTGGGATAAGAACCTCACCTTGGACACTACCTATGTCTAAATTCATAGATCAATATCCATAAATAGACATGTTCAAGCCAAGCAAATCACAACAAGAATTCAAGAGCTCTCAACACTCGTAACGCCGCTTACTACTACTCACATTTGCTACGAGTCACGGACAACGAAAGCTACATCTTCTACTTATAAGAGTTGTCGGTATATTTATTTAAGTTCTACTTCTTTAAATTGTCTTTGTGCTTTAATCGTAACAAGGAAAGGGGAGTGTCCTTTGCCTTGATTTCTTTTGTAATCGCTCCTACCTCCAACGAGGAGGAGTGGTTTTAGTGAATTGCTCCGTGACGTGATCAAGGATCACTAGGGCCGTGGATTAGCAATCGAAAGATTGTGAACCACGAAAAAATATCTTGTCTACTTTATATTTCACTGTGCATTCTCTACTTGCTTTTTACTTATTGCAAAAGTTTTTAACGACAGACGCTATTCACCCCCTCTAGCGACACTTTCGATCCAACAATTGGTATCAGAGCCATGGTCCATGTCAAGCCATGAACCTCGAACGAAGAAAGTTGAGTTCCCACGTCCGGATCAAGAGAACCAGACATCAGGAAGAAAGTCTAGTTGGGTCGGGGGACCGAACAACCGATGTGAAGTCCTCGTGGGTCAAGATCGGACATCAAGCAGAGAAAATCCTTCGAGGAGGGATAGGATTGAGGGGGGGCCCAATGTGGTCCTTCGTTTGAGGGGGGGATTGTTGGGAGTATGGGGAATACAATCAAAGTCCCACATTGGTAAGACATGGAAAAGATCATGTGCTTATAAGAAAAAAGATATCTCCATTGGTATGAGGCCTTTTGGGTAAAGCCCAAAAACAAAACCATGAGGGCTTGGGCCCAAAGTGGACAATATCATACCATTGTGGAGATATGTGGATCTTATATGCACTAACATACAACTATCACAATGTGCTATCAACTAATTGAATGTTCATATATACATCGGGTTGTTAACTCATTAACAAGTATGCATCATATGCATAACACCCAACTTCACCTCCCTTCACATTGACCTTGGAGAGAGTCTAACAAGCCGATGCTCCAGGTTAAAGCCAACCCATTAATCAAGACATAGTTTTAATATGGTTAGTGCGCATTCAACCAATTAACCCAGCTTGGAGAGAGTCCAACAACCAAAGCTAACGATTGACCTCTGACTCTTACTATATTAGTATTAAACTATTCCATGGTTTGAACATGTTCGAGTTCGAGCCGGGCTTAGAGAGAGTCCAACAACCCAAACAAGAAACGGAACTCTGGTTCTAACCAAATTAATGGAAGGTGTAGGCTTTAATATTGTGTAAGGGTTTTTATGTCTCATCCTCTTTGTATGCAAATAACTATTATCTACATGACATGACATACATGTCATACATCTACATGTCACGACACGCATGACATAATGATATGCATTTAATACAATTACATGACATACAACTATGACATGTACAAAATTTTCTTATATGTCATAACTATTTATAGAAATAAAATATGCTTAAGATTTGATTCCCAAAATCAAATCATGATTAAATTAGGAAACAAATTTCTAAATCTAATCACATATTTTATTTATGGAAGGTCTCAATTAAGGAAAGTCAAATTTAATTTAGGAAATAAATTTCTTAAATTGTCAAAACTATTTATGAAAATAAAATATATTTTAGATTTGATTTCCCAAATCAAATCATGATTAAATTAGGAAACAAATTTCCAAATCTAATCAAATATTTTATTTATGGAAAGTGTTAATTTCCATAAATACTTCTAACTTTCCAAAAGTAGAAGATTTCCATAAACACTTCTAAACTTTCTAAAATTAGAAAATTTCCATAAATACTTCTAAACTTTCCAAAAGTATAAAATTTCCATAAATACAATTAAGACTATTGCAAAACAATTTTATGATTATGTCGAAACACAACCTAGGCTCTGATACCACTGTTGGGTTTCCAGCATCACGGCGAGTGTGTGTTCGAACATGTTTTGTAAACATGTGCATAGCGAAAGAATTAAAAAGCAATAAATCTAATTTATTACAACACACACATCACACGCATGCATAGTACAACATGTGTAAACATAATCGTAGTTTCAAATTTTGTAATAAAATGAAATTTCTCTAGTTATACCTCACATATCACGTGCAACGGAAATAACATCAACTGGAGCGGCTCTCGCTAGAATTGCCTCTATCCGTATCCATGCCGAGTATCGTCGTGATGGCTTCACAAAGCCACGAGCCTCGTCTTCGTAAGAGTCACTAGCCTCGTGTCGAAGATGATGTGATCAAGAGAAGATCACAATCCGAATCAAAATTCAGATTCGAAAATGAGTCCTCAAAACTCACTTCTCCAGAGAGATATTCGTCAACCGATTGACGAATCCTTCGTCCTCCACCTATGAGGATTATCGGAGATCGAATCCCCGGAAAGGTAGCCTCTATCGGAGCTCTAAACATTGTCAAAATGCCGCTCCGACATGAAAGAAACAAGCTGTCCAGAAAATTGGACAGCTTGTGTTGGTGCAATCGGCCCAGGTCACGATTGACCAGGACTTGAGTTTGACTCGAGTGATGTTTGACAAAAACATATGACAATGTGATTGTCATGGAAAAGTCCAAGTCATGGGTACTTGGCATGGAAAGTCCAATTGGAACACCTGGCATTTGGGAAAGTCCAAGCAAGGGTCTTGGCAATGGAAAGTCCATCATGGGTTGGCAAGGAAAAGTCCAAGCATGGGTCTTGGCATGGAAAGTCCAACATGGGTTGGCAAGGAAAAGTCCAAGCTTGGGTCTTGGCATGGAAAGTCCAACATGGGTTGGCAAGGGAAAGTCCAGGCTTGAGTCTTGGCATTTGAGAAGTCCAAGGGGTTTGATATTGGCGGCGTAAAGTCCAAGCGGGAGTCTTGGTAGCATAAGTCCAATGGTTGGCGGTGTAAAGTCCAAGTGGGAGTCTTGGCAGCATAAGTCCAATGGTTGGCGGCGTAAAGTTCAAGCGGGAGTCTTGGCAGCATAATTCCAATGGTTGGCGGCGTAAAGTCCTAGCGGAGTCTTGGCGGCGTAAGTCAAATGTGCCTTGGCGGTGTAGACACCGTTAGCATGACATAGCCGATGGAAGCACCTGAAGGCTAGCGCGATGGATGAACAAGTCATGGATGACTTGGAGGGATCCGAGAGGCGTGAGGCTGATGGAGGTGGCTAGAAGGCTTAGGTCTAGGCTAAGGGTGGTCTAGTAAGTATGGGGGAACAATACTTGGGTTAAAATCTCATGTTTGACCGGTGCCATGTGGCACCGCATAGTCAACTAAGGTTTGATCATGGGAATTGGCCTAGCGATCATCGCTAAAGGTAGTCGACCGATCGATCGATGATCGATTGACCGGGTGCTCAGGTTTTGGAGCACAGAATGGAGTCTCACTCGACCGCTGCAGTCAACAGTCGAGTGATGGCTTGATCAGTCGACTGATGGTCATAATCAGTTGACTGATGATAGATCCATTGGATTTTTCCAGTGTGGATCTAGCCATTGTCTCATGATGACAGTGGAATCAGTCGACTGATGGTCCTGAGCAGTCGACTGATCGACTTTTTCCAGCACAGGTTGAAGCTATAAAAGGAGCTCATGAAGGAGAAAAAAGGATGCGATTTCTTGAGGATTGTTGAGGCGATTTGCTGCTGCAAATCAGGGTCTTCAACCAAGATTCAAGCAATCAAAGATCAAGCAACCAAAGTGCTATTGTAAAGTGGGTTTTCTTTACTTGCATTGTATTTCATACTTGTATTAGCTTGTATCTTTTGTATTACTTAGTGTAATCATTGTAAGGGGTTTCTCCACCTCCGACTTGTGTCGAGAAGGAGTTATTTGTGATTAGTGATTACGTGTGCATCACTACAGCTCTTTAGAGCTCGATCCGTGGAGTAGGAACCGTACGGTTCCGAACCACATTACATAGTTATGTTTGCGTGTTTGTTTATTGTGATTGTTGTATTATTTTTATATTCCACTGCGTACTAACAATCATAGGCAAGCGAACACAAATGAATTCCATCGTCGCATAGCACGATGCTATTCACTCCCCCTCTAGCGTTCCAATGATCCTCTACAGCTTCGTGGAGGAGTTGCGTTGGCCCAAAGGAGGATGGCTAGCTGCACCTTGGTCACCGGAGCCAAGGGATGTCGTCGGAGGATGGTCGGCCGGCTGAAGCTTGGACGACGACAGCTGGGTGGTTGGCCGGCGGCAAGGAGGTGGGAGAAACTCCATGATGTTGGCGACAACACAATGTTGGGCGACAATAACAAGAGAGGAGCTAGGGTTTTGGGTGGCAACTCATGGATTATTCATTAGGGTTCTTGTAAAAACCCTTAAGCCGTGTTTTTATAGAGAACATATTCTCCTAACGGTTATTGGTTCATAACCAAAACCCGTTAATCCGCTCCAATAACTTAGGTTAAAAAAAATCGAACCAAGTTGGTCTATTTTAAGTTAAAACGAACCGAACCAACTTTGGTTCATTACTTTTAAACAAACCAAACCCCTTTGGTTTATTCTCCACCAATGGATTAAAACCAAAACAATTTGGTTCATCCATCATGTCTTCATAAGACACATCCCATCCATGCTTCCATTGCGACTGAAAAGATTTCATGCTCGCTCCTTGTTTGGTCCAACAAAACTTAGTTTCTCTTGATCTGAGAATCTCATTCTCAAGCTCGTTTTAAATCCTTCGAATTACGCTCGTTGTGCGTGTGACTAAATAGGTTCTCAGTTTATGTTGGTCGTCTATAATTAACGATTAATTATAGAATGATCATGAGTGACACCTAGTTATACATCATGATCCCCAATTAACCGAAAGATCAATGGTTGATCCAGAACTATTTTTGAAACCCTTCAGCAACCACAATGAATCGTGCCCCGTTCCCTTCACGCATCTTATACCCACTTGGTTCAGGACATGGTCTATAGTGTCAGTCCCCACTAGGTTGACTATGTCACACCTAGCCCAAGTATCATTTTCTCGTCCTACGGATTCTAGTTACTGAACATGTATCCAAGAGTACCTTACTCTAAAGATGAAATGCTTTGGCCAAAGACTTTAGTAACAATCCGATGAGAGGCCATGGGTATACATCTCATCGCAAAGAGTGGTGAATTCTTTATAGGCTATTCAAACACCTTCGGTCACTTCGACTTATACCCAATCATCCTGGGTCCACATCTCCTCAGAGATGCTTGCTTAAGATGTCAAAGAATAAGTCTTCATGTCCAAGATGACTTGAATACCACAAGTCAAAGGAACATCGCACTTAAGCTGCAATAAGAACTTCATTGACATATCCATATATACAGAGAACCATATGAAGTCTTATAGCTGGTCACTCTAATGAACTAGTTACCATAACTAGCATCCACGATTAACTCCGGATATCACATTGTCTCCAGCCAGTGAGAATCAACTACTTGGATATACCAAGGAGTATACCTCGTGCTAGTCTCGATAGAATTGATGGTGTCCAAATCCATCAATTCATCCACTAGGGATAATTCCAATACATCACAATTACACATGTAGAGATACTCACTAATTGTGATCTAATCACAAATTCTCCATGCTGTGAATAGTATTGCGGACATTCAATAAATGACTTTAAGATCCAATCAAATACACGAAAATATGTATACTCAAATTGTGAATCTTCATTTATCAAATAAATGGTACAACCATAAGGCGATTGCCTTAGGACACTTCTCATATATTACTAACAGGTCGTGTGTCCTACTGTGCACAACCTTGGTTTTAGCCATTTTCGGCCAGAGCTAGGCACGACCTATTCTTGATTAGGCACGACCATGTGTGGCTCTATATGATCCGTTTGACTTCATTTAGGTGTGATATGACCTTGCTAAGTCCGACAAGGCTATAGGAGGTTCCATAGCCTCCGTTTCACACCCTCTTGGCCTGGTCCAACTAGATACATCCTCTCTCATTGAGGATCTAATTCTCAGACTTGTTTTATGTCTTGAGATCTCTCATATTGTGTGTGACCACATAGATTCTCGGCTATATCAACCATTCATAATTAACCCCTTAATTATGAATAGATCATGAGTGGAACCAAGCAATACATCATGACCCCCAATTGACCGGAAAGTCTAAATCGACTACAGAACATTTCTGAACCCTTAAGCAGCTACAATTGTTATCGTGCCTTGTTCCTTTTATTCATCCTATACCCACTTGGTTAAGGACATGATCTATGTGTTCGTCCCCACTATGCTGACTACGTCACACCTAGCTCAAGTTAGTTTCCTTGTCCTGTGGATTCAAGTTACTCTTACATGTGTAGAGGAAATGTTGACCGCTAGAGGAGGGGGGGGGGTGAATAGCGTCGTGCTAGTACGTTGATGGAAATTGTTCGTGCTTGTCTCTACAATCTTTGTTAGCGCGCAGCAGAATAATAATATAACAATAACGAAATAGACAAACACACAATTACACGAGTATTTAACATGGTTCAGAACCGAACGGTTCCTACTCCACAGATCAAGCTCTAAAGAGCTCTAGCGATGCCAATCACATACCACTAATAAACACTCCTTCTCAACACAAGTCGGAGGCGGAGAAACCTCGTACAATAGTTTACAATAATAACTAAATACAACAAGTAAATACAATATGAAATACAACAAGAGATGCAAAGAAAACTTTACACAAAACTCTTTTGAATGCTTGCTTGTTAGGTTGATCGAGTAGCACTTGGAGACCCTGAATTACAGCAGCAACTCACCCCAAAATACCTCAAAGAACCTTGTTGATTTCCTCCTCCATGAGCTCCATTTAAAGCTTCTACCTGGGATGGAAATCGCTGATCAGTCGACTGCTCGGGACCATCAGTCGACCGATGCCACTGTTGTCATGAGACAACGGCTAGATCCACGCTGGAAAAATCCAACGGATCCATCATCAATCGATTGATCATACCCATCATTCGATTGATAGAGCCTTCACTCGAATGCTAACCCCACAGTCGAGTCTCGATTCCATTCTTTGTCAAAATTCTCGAGCACCAGTCGACTGATCACATGATCACGATCGCTCAGCCATCACCAACTTCCTCCGCTGATCGCTGGGGTGCTTCCACTCAAACCCTAGTTAATACCACGATCAATATGATACCACGATCGCACACCTCAAACATGAGGTTTTAACCCAAGTATGGTGCCCCCATACTTGCTAGACCACCCATAGCCTAAACCTAAGCCTTTTAGTCACCTCCGTCAGCCTCGCGCCTATCGGATCCCTCCAACTCATCCATGACTTGTTCATCCATTGCGCTAGCCTTCTGGTGCTTCCATCGGCTATGCCATGCTAACGGTGTCTACACCGCCAAGGCACATTGGGCTTACGGTGCCAACACTCCCCTTCGACTTTACGTTGCCAACCATTGGACTTATGCTGCCAAGACTCCCGCTTGGACTTTACGCCGCCAATATCAAACCCCTTGGACTTCTCAAATGGCAAGACTCAAGCTTAGACTTTCCCTTGCCAACCCATGTTGGACTTTCCATGCCAAGACCCATGCTTGGACTTTTCCTTGCCAAGACCCATGCTTGGAATTTTCCTTTCCAAGCCCCATGCTTGGACTTTCCATGCCAAGTACTCAAGAATTGGACTTTCCATGACATGGTCAAACTCTAGTCAACCATCAAAATCTCCTCGAGTCAAACTCGAGTCTTGTCAATCATGACTCGGGTCGATTGCTCCAACAATCTCCCCTAAACATTATCATACAACAATGTCAAACATCGATGTCAAACTTCCATGTCAAACATCAAAATATCGCTCGAGTTAAACTCGAGTCCGGTCAATCGTGACCTGGACCAATTTCACCAACAATCTCTCCCTTTTTGATGTTTGACAAAAACACCTACCTTGAGTTAGAACACTAACTCAATTCTCCTTACCGATTATCCCAAATTGGTAATCCCAAATATTCTCTCCAATTCTCCGAATTGATAATTGATAACATCTATTGATAACACTCTCCATAACATTCTCTCCCAAAATATTCTCCCCCTTTTTGACTAACATCAAAAAGGTTATCTCTCCAAGGAGGTCAATGTCTCATGTCCCAATGAGATCTTACAATCTCCCCTTTGGTCCAAAAATACCTAGGATGCCTACCATCTTCCTAGTGATAAGTCTCATATCACTCAAGAGAGACAATCCTATACACTCTCCCAAATTCCAAATTGGGTATCTCAAAATCTCATTTTCTCCCTCATGAGGAAAAATATCATCCATCATCCCTTGATGGATACCTCCCCCTAAAGGCTTGCCTAGGAACTCTAAACCATCAAAAATAAGATTAGAAATTCAACATTGAACTTTCCAACACCTTAAATTTGATACATCACCCTAACAACTCTCCTAATCCATATCCAATGGATTTTAACCCTTTATAATGCTTCCCAAAGCATATCTTAGGGTTAGGATTAGTTAGGGTACTTTACCATAGCTGAAAATGGGCTAAACAATATTGTTTTTAATCAATGACTCTATCGAGATTAGTCGATCATCTCCATCGACTCCCACCAAGACGATCGATAACTAAAAAATCTGATTTTCAATTATCAGAGTTAAGTTTCAGAAATGTATAAATAATTATACGTATATCTAAAAATCATGAAAATTCATACGTATAATACTTATGACAAATACAATGGGTGAAAAATGATAAAAAAAATATTTTACCCATAAAATATTGAAATTGATACAAAGTTCAAAAGTGAAGAAAAACTTCAAAATTTTAGCTCACTTTGTATCAACTTTATCAATGGTGATTGCTATCAAAAGATAGGCTTTACCAAGGTTTTCTAAAAAGATTTTAAAATGTTTTTGAAAACCTATATTGGATCATATTCCTTGGGCTTAATGTACATGACTTGTACACAAGCTTTCCCAATGATCCACAATTAAGATAAGATGAGTTTTAGTTCATCTAGATGCAAAAATAATGCACCTTGAACTTAACTAATATCCATGCATCTCGCATGTATCTAGAGTATATAAATACACATACATGTCAATTTAATGTGAGATGTGGGTTTTGTTCATCTAATCTAGGGTTTCATGCATTTTTCTAAGGCAACCCTACTTGATTCCCTTATAAATGGGACTCCAAGTCATGCCATTGTCCTTAAATCAATTTTAATTAAATGCATGAATGATCATGGAATAAATGATAGCATAAGTAAACATGGCCAATGATCATGATGTAACGCCCATAAAAAAAAATTCCTAGCAAATTTTATAAGAATTGTTGCATGATTATAATGGGCTTTTATGTGGGCTCTTTCAAAAATAAAAGAGAATAGAGCCAAAAAGGGATGGCCCAGGGTTTGAACCCTGAACCTCTAAGTAGGTAACTAAACCTTAAGATGCATGTGATAACCAGAAGCCCAGCAGGGGTGTGTTGTTAGAAGAGTAAGGGAAATGATCGATAAGGGTAGGGGAGGCTAAGGGACACCTTCACTTAGAATAAATAGGAGTAAGTGATGAGGCAAGGGAACAACAAGTGACTTTCTCCTTCCTCCTTCTTCCTCCACCGAACCTCCCTCATCTCCTTCTCCCATTTCCGAAACCTCAAGAAGAAAAAAAGAGGCCTTGTCTTGACACCAAGGGTATAGTTCTTATAGTAAACCAAGCGAAAGGAGGTAAGTAATCCCCTCACCTGCAGTACAAGTTGTTTAGGGGGTTTGAATTCTTTAAAACCTCCCTTGGATGTTTCGGCCGAACCATGTTCATGCTCACCAATGATCTTCCATGCCATGATATATCTATATATGATGTTAACATGTTGATAGTTAGACTTTGTACAAGTATGTTTGAGTGTTTGATTTCCTAAGACCCTCCCTTGGATGTTTCGGCCAAACCATGTTCATGCTCACCAATGATCTTCCATGCCATGATATATCTATATATGATGTTAACATGTTGATAGTTAGACTTTGTACAAGTATGTTTGAGTGTTTGATTTCCTAAGACCCTCCCTTGGATGTTTCGGCCAAACCATGTTCATGCTCACCAATGATCTTCCATGCCATGATATATCTATATATGATGTTAACATGTTGATAGTTAGACCTTGTACAAGTATGTTTGAGTGTTTGATTTCCTAAGACCTTCCCTTGGAAGTTTCGGCCAAGTCTCTACTTATGTTTACTAGTTATCTTCCATGCCATGCTATATGTATATATGATGTTAACATGATGTTAGTTAGGCTTTGTGTTAGTATGTTGAGTGTTTGATTTCTTAAGTTTATCCTTTGAAAGTTTCGGCCAAGCCCATGCTTGGGCTCATTAATGATCTTCCATGTCATGCTTTATGTATATATGATGTTAACATGATGTTAGTTAGGCCTTGTGTTAGTATGTTTGAATGTTTGTTTTCTTAAAACCTCCATTAGGGGTTTCGGCCAAGACCAAGAATTAGGGTTAGGAAGAGATTCAAAGCCCCTTTATGGTTTCTAAAAATTCCCCATGTTAGGTAGTATGTGATGGTATTGGTTATCATCCTTAAAACATGCTTATGCTTACTAATGATTTTTTTTCCATGCCATGATGTTTATGTATATATGATGTTGACATGATGATAGTTAGACTTTATAATAGCATGATTTGTTTATGCCACTACCTTATGTCCATGTTAATTGTATTAACGTATGCTTATGTTATGCTCATTGCATCATGATGTATAAGTATGTATGATGAAATACCTAAGAGACTCTTCCCTATGAATGGAGACTAAGAGCACTCTTTTTGTATGACTTGTACCGGACCCTAGCAAGGTCCATGGGATGGGCTCCTATGTGCCCCTAGGTCGATGTTCATAGTACAGACCTAGTACGGGATAGACTCCTACATTGCCCCAAGGTTGACGGTCGTAGTACGGGCCTAGTACCCTAGTAGGTTCGAGATTAGCTACCTCAGATCTATTTAGGGATGCGTGCAAAAATGATGTATGTGGTACAATGCCGGGCCCTCATGTTGAGATTTATGTTTAAGTACCTATAAAATATATGTTCTCAAAGAACATCTTGCATATACTCATTTCATGTCTATGCGATTATCAAGTTTTTATGAATTATAGTCTTATTTTCCTAAATGATCATGGAAAGACTTTTATATGAATGTTATGCCTATATGTTGTCTAGATGAACATGTCACTACTCTGTTGGGTTTTCGGCACCGCGGCGAGTGTGTGTTCGAAAATGTTTCGTAAACATGTGCACAGCGGAAGGAATAAAATAATAAATCTAATTTATTGCAACACACACATCACACGCATGCATAGTACAACATGTGTAGACATAACCGTAAATTCAAATTTTGTAATAAAAGGAAATTTATACTACGTATACCTTACGTATCACGTGTAGCGGGAAAGACATCAACCGGAACGATCCTCGCTAGAATCGTCTCTATCCGTATCCAAGCCGAGTATCTTCGGGATGACTTCACAAAGTCACGAGCCTCGTCTTCGTACGGGTTACTAGCCTCGTGTTGAAGACGATGTGATCGAGAGAAGATCACGATCCGAATCAAAATTCGGATCCAAAATGAGTCCTCAAAAACTCGCTTCTCCAGAGAGGTATTTGTCAACCGTTTGACGAATCCTTCATCCTCCACCTATGAGGATTACTGGAGATCGAATCCCCGGCAAGTCTACTGCTGTCGGAGATCCAAACATCATCCAAACGACACTCCGACGAGAAGGAAACAAGCTGTCCAGAAAACTGGACAGCTTTGGTGGAGGAATAGGGGCCGGCCAAAAGGGAAGGTTGAAGCTCACCTTATTGCCGAACCCAAGGGAGATCACCGGAGCTACTCCGACAGCAGCTCGACGCTGGCAAGAGGGAAGGACAGCTCCTTCTGGACACCGGCAAGGGAGCTAGGTGGTGGGCGGCGACAAGGGGGGGCTGTTGGCGCCGACTTCACCAAGGAGAGGAGGGGGCGGCAACTTTAGGTTAAGTGAATTTGGATTAGGGCTTAACAAACCCTTAAGCCCTCTTTTATAGAGAACAAATTCTCTTAATGGTTATCGGATCATAACCATAAATCCCGTTAACCCGCTCCATTAATATAAGTTAAAATAAACCAAACCATGATGGTTTATTTTAAGTTAAAACGAACCGAACCAACTTTGGTTCATTCGTTTAAAACAAACCAAACCCTTTGGTTTATTCTCCTCCATTGGATTGGAACCAAACCAATTTGGTTCATCCATTATGTCTTCATAAGACACGGCCCATCCACGCTTCCATTGCGACTGAAACGATTTCATGCTCGCTCCACGTTTGGTCCAACCAAACCTAGTTTCTCTCAGTCTGAGAATCTCATTCTCAAGCTCGTTTTAAATCCTTCGGATTACGCTCGTTGTGCGTGTGACCAAATAGGTTCTCAGTTTATGTTGGTCATCTATAATTAACCATTAATTATAGAACGATCATGAGTGGCACTTAGTAGTACATCATGATCCCCAATTAACTGAAAAGATCAACGGTTGATCCAGAACTATTTCTGAAACCCTTCAGCAACTCGAATTAATCGTGCCCCATTCCCTTCACTCATCTTATACCCACTTAGTTCAGTACATGGTCTATAGTGTCAGTCCCCACTAGGCTGCACATGTATCAAAGAGTACCTTACTCTAAACATGTAATTCTTTGGCCAAAGACTTTAGTAACAATTTGACGAGAGGCCATGGGTATACATCTCCTCGCAAGGAGTGGTGAATATTTTATAGGCTATTCAAACACCTTCGATCACTTCGACTTATACCTAATCATCCCGGGTTCACATCTCCTTAGAGATGCTTGCTTAAGATGTCAAAGCATAAGTCTCCATGATCAAGATGACTTGAATACCGCAAGTCAAAGGAACATCGCACTTAAGCTACAGTAAGAACTTCATTGACATATCTATATATGCAGAGAACCATATGAAGTCTTACGACTGGTCACTCTAATGAACTAGTTACCATAACTAGCATCCATGATTAACTCCGGACATCATAATGTCTCCAGCCAGTGAGAATCTGCTGCTTGGATACACCAAGGAGTATACCTCGTGCTAGTCTCGACAGAATCAATGGTGTCCAAATCCATTAATTCATCGACTAGGGATAATTCCGATACATCACAATTACACATGTAGAGATACTCACTAGTTGTGATCCAATCACAAATTCTCTCATGCTATGAATCGTATCGTGGATATTCAGTAAATGAGTTTAAGATCTAATCAAATACATGAAACATGTATACTCAAATAGTGAATCTTCATTTATCATATAAATGGTTCAAACATAAGGCGATTGCCTTAGGACATCTCTCATATATTACTAACAAACTCCCACTTGGCCTAATGCCAATTGCTACGGTATCCAATACCATAAGCTCTAACATGACCCTCAAACTTACTTTGAGGTAATGCCTTAGTCAAAGGATCCACTAAGTTCCTTTCTGTGGGGATTTTCTCGATTTGTATTTCCTTCCTACTGATGATCTCTCTAATAAGATGATAGCGGCGAAGCACATGTTTGGATCATTGATGAGACCTTGGCTCTTTCGCCTGTGCAATTGCTCCATTGTTGTCGCAGTAGACCAGTATTGCTTCAACAATTGCTGGAATCACACCAAGTTCATAAATGAACTTCTTGATCCAAATTGCTTCTTTGTCGCCTGCTGCAATGTATTCTCGCCTTAGTGGTAGAATCCACTATTGTCTTGTTTGGAACTTTTCCAACTCATCGCGCTCATTCAAAGTGAACACGATCCGCATCGAGACCTAGAATCATCCTTGTCGTCCGAAGTCGCATCCGTATACCCGCAGATCACCATGTCCCTTCTCCATATATTAGAACACATCCTTAGTTCTTCTTAAGTACTTAAGGATTGTCTTAATAGCCGCCCAATGATCCATTCCTGGATCAGACTGATATCTACTCGTAACACTCAGAGCATACGATACATCGAGCCTCGTAGATAACATAGCATACATGATAGATCCTATTGTGATGCATAGGGAATCTTACTCATGCGAATCCTCTCATCTTCTGTGTGCGGAAACATAGACTTCGAAAGGTGTACCCCATGCCTGATGGGTAGGAAACCTTTCTTGGATTCCGACATGCTAAACCTCTTTAGCACTCGGTCTATATATGTAGATCGGAAAGACCAAGCAACTGCTTCGATCTATACCTATAGATCTTATTCCTGATTATGTTGGTTACTTATCCTATTTATTTCATGGAGAATGTCTTGATAACCAAATACCTTCAGCATTGTAAGATTGAAACATCGTTTCCTATAAGTAGTATGTCATCGACATACAATACTAGGAACACGACTGCACTCCCACTAACCTTCTTGTACACACAAGGTTCGTCTGGATTTTGTGAGAAATCAAACTTTTTGATTGTCTCATCAAAACGGATATTCCAGCTCCGAGATGCTTGCTTCAATCCATATATGGACCATCGCAATTTGCATACCTTAGTTTTATCAACCGATGTGAAACCCTCATGCTATATCATATACACATCCTCGAGTAGATTTCCATTAAGGAAAGCTGTTTTCACATCCATCTGCCATATCTCATAATCATAATGAGTCGCTATGGCCAGGAGCATCTGAATGGATTTAAGCATAGCTACAGGTGAATAAGTTTCGTCATAATCAACACCTTGTTTTTGACGATATCCTTTCGCCAATAATCTAGCTTTATAGGTAATCACATTACCATCTATGTCGGTTTTCTTCTTGAAAACCAACTTGCACCCTATAGGCTTGATGCCTTCAGGTGGGTCAACCAAGTTCCAAACTTGGTTTTCATACATGGAATCCATTTTCGACTTCATGGCATCAAGCCATTTATCCCTTTATGAACTTGTCAGCAATTATTCATAACTGGTAGGCTCCTCATCATCATTGAGTAACACGTCGTTCGATTCACTTACGAGAAATCCATATCTCTCAGGAATGTTGTGTGTTCTATCAGATCTACGAAGATGTGGTATTACAATAGGTCCAGCCGATTGCTCATCACTATGAGTTGTCAGCTGTTGTGCTTCACCAGGTATCTCATCAATGTCTATTTGAGTCTCTCGAGCATCCTCAAGCTCAACGACACTCCCACTATTTTCTTGCAAGAGAAATTCTTTTTCTAGAAACACAACATGCCTTGAAACAAACACCTTTTGTTCCACAAGATGATAGAACAGGTAACCCCTTGTTTCCTTAGGGTATCCAATAAATAGACATTTATCAGACTTAGCATCCAATTTATCTGATACAGTTCGCTTCTCATAAGCAGGACAACCCCATATCTTCAAGTAAGATACATGAGGTTTCTTACCATTCCATATCTCATATGGAGTAGTAGAGACTACCTTGGTTGGCATTCTGTTTAACAAGTAAACAGTTGTCTGAAGTGCATAGCCCCAAAAGGACTTGGGAAGATTCGCATGATTCATCATTGACCTGACCATGTCCAACAAGGTCCGGTTACGCCTCTCAGATACACCATTATACTGTGGTGTATATGGCGGAGTCCATTGAGATAATATACCATTGTCTCTTAGATAATCAAGAAACTCTTGACTTAAGTATTCACCACCTCGATCCGATCGAAGTATTTTAATACTCATATCATGTTGTTTCTCTACTTCATTTCTAAATTCTCTGAACCTTTCAAAGGCTTCATACTTGTGTTTCATCAAGAACACATACCCAAACCGTGAGTGATCATCGGTGAAGGTAATGAAGTATCTATAGCCTTCTAAAGCTTGAGTTGACATAGGTCCACATACATGAGTATGTATTAGACCTAGTAACTCTCCCACTCGTTCACCTTTTCCTGTAAAAGGTAACTTAGTCACCTTGCCTTTTAAGCATGATTCGCATGTATCGTATGAATCCAATTCAAATGATTCCAGAATTCCACATCGGTGTAATTCGGACATGCGTTTCTTGCTTACATGTCCAAGACGACAATGCCACATGTAGGAGTCTAATTGATTATCCTTTCGAGCACGCTTGTTGCTCGCTTGATATTGAAAATGTCACTGGATACGTCCAACGTATAAATGCCATTGCTCAAAGTTCCAGTTCCATAAAGTACGCCATTCAAAGTTATATAACAACAATTGTTACTGAACGTCAAAT
Organism: Wurfbainia villosa; assembly: GCA_025175895.1. Taxonomy (NCBI): domain Eukaryota; kingdom Viridiplantae; phylum Streptophyta; class Magnoliopsida; order Zingiberales; family Zingiberaceae; genus Wurfbainia; species Wurfbainia villosa. The sequence continues at coordinate 26,459,146 of CM046002.1, read as the reverse complement.
GGTAACCATTTCTATTTAAACAGGAAATAGAAACAATGTTCTTTAATAGAGAAGGAACACAATAGCAATTGTCCAGTTCCAAGACTAGTCCGCTAGGGAACTTCAGCAAATAAGTTCTGATGGCGACCGCAGCAACCTTTGCTCCATTGCCAACTCACAAATTTGACTCCCCTCTGACGAGTCTTCTTCTATTCCTTAGCCCCTGTATGTCATTACATATATGTGAGCCACAACCAGTATCCAATACCCAAGTGTCTAAGGAAATAGAATGACAATCAATAACGAAGATACCTGAAGAGGATGGGGCATCAGATGCCTTCTTCTTCTTCATGGACTCAAGATAAATCTTGCAGTTTCTTTGCCAGTGGCCTTCCATGCCAGAGTGATGGCAAGTGCTCTTTTGTGCTGGTTCTGCCTTCTTTGCCTTCTTGTTCTTCCCTTTCTTCTGTTCCTTTGCCTTCCTCTTAGAAACTTTCTTTGAGGAATCAACTAATAGAACCGCCTTCTCCTCATGCTTCACAGAAGGATCCACAGTCTTCAGCATATTGAGGAGCTCAGGAATAGTGGATTCTAATTTGTTCATCCGATAGTTCATCACAAATTGTGAGAAACTCTTGGGCAAACAATGCAGAATTAAGTCAATACTTAATTCATGATCCATCATAAACCCGAGGGTAGCTAGCCGCTCGATGTACCTATTCATCTTTAGCACAAACTTCACTACAGACGAACCTTCTTGCATCCTCGTGGTGAAGAGGAGCCTAGAGACTTCGAACCTTTCGGATCTCGCTTGCTCATCAAACAACTCATGAAGATGGAAGACCATGGTATTAGCATCCATATGCTCATGCTGCTTTTGCAGCTCAGGTACCATCGCAGCTAGCATGATGAAACTCGCCAGCTCAGAATCTGCCACATGCTTCTGATAGACCAACATTTGGTCTGGAGTTGCATCGTCCTTAGGACGGTTGGGAAGAGGCTCTTCAAGGACATATGCTAGCTTTTCCGCCTTGAGAACAATTCTCAGGTTTCTAAGCCAGTCCAGAAAGTTAGGCCCAGTCAATTTGTTTGAATCCAAAATAGTGCGCAAATTCAAAGACGTCATGATCAATCGATTAACCTAGAAATACAAAACGAGCATATATGAGAAAATGATTTTAAAATGCATCAACATACATTTATAAATCCCATTCATTTTTTGAATTTCAAAAACCCCAAAATCACTTCGGGAGATCGTAGGTCCATCTCCGAATGGGTTGATATCCATCATAGATATGAACAACCTTGGAGAGAGTCCAACAAGCCATTCATAACTATGATGGTAGGTATCAACTATACCGATTGCATATCACGTATATGCAACTATCACAATGTGCTATCAACTAATTGAATGTTCACACATACATCAGGTTGTTAACACATTAACAAGTATGCATCATATGCATAGCACCCAACTTCACCTCCCTTAACATCGACCTTGGAGAGAGTCCAACAAGCCGATGCTCCAGGTTAAAGCCAACCCATTAATCGAGAAATAGTTTTAATATGGTTAGAGTGCATTCAACCAATTAGCCCGGCTTGGAGAGAGTCCAACAACCAAATCTAATGATTGACCTCTGACTCTTACCATATTAGTATTAAACTATTCCATGGTTTGAACATGTTCGGGTTCGAGCCGGGCTTGGAGAGAGTCCAACAACCCGAACAAGAAACGGAACTCTGGTTCTAACCATATTAATGGAATGTGTAGGCTTTAATATTGAGTTAGAGTTTTTATGTCTCATTCTCTTTGCATGCAAATAACTATTATCTACATGACATGACACACATGACATACATCTAAATGTCATGACACGCATGACATAATGATATGCATCTAATGCAATTACATGACATACAATTATGTCATGTACATAATTTCCTTATATGTCATAACTATTTATGAAAATAAAATATGTTTAAGATTTGATTCTCTAAATCAAATCATAATTAAATTAGGAAACAAATTTCCAAATCTAATCACATATTTTATTTGTGGAAATAGTTGATTAAGAAAAGTCAATTTAGGAAACCAATTTCCTAAATCATCAAAACTACTTGTGAAAATAAAATATTTAAAGATTTGATTTCCCAAATCAAATAATGATTAAATTAGGAAACAAATTTCCAAAATCTAATCAAATATTTTATTTATGGAAAATATCAATTTCCATAAAAACTTCCAACTTTCCAAAAGTAGAAGATTTCCATAAATACTTCTAGACTTTCCAAAATTGAAAAATTTCCATAAATACTTCTAACTTTACAAAGTAGAAAATTTCCATAAATATCATTATGACTATCGCAAAACTATTTTACGATTATGTCGAAATACAACCTGGGCTCTGATACCACTGTTGGGTTTCCGGCACCGCGGCGAGTGTGTGTTTGAACATGTTTCGTAAACATGTGCACAGCGGAAGGAATAAAATAATAAATCTAATTTATTATAACACACACATCACACGCATGCATAGTACAACATGTGTAGACATAACCATAAATTCAAATTTTGCAATAAAAGAAAATTTATACTACGTATACCTTACGTATCACGTGTAGCGCGAAAGGCATCAACCGGAACGATCCTCGCTAGAATCGTCTCTATCCATATCCACGCCGAGTATCTTTGGGATGACTTCACAAAGTCACGAGCCTCGTCTTCGTATGGGTTACTAGCCTCGTGTTGAAGACGATGTGATCGAGAGAATATCACGATCCGAATCAAAATTCGGATCCAAAACGAGTCCTCAAAAACTCGCTTCTCCGAAGAGGTATTCGTCAACCGTTTGACGAATCCTTCGTCCTCCACCTATGAGGATTACCGGAGATCGAATCCCCGGCAAGTCTACCGCTGTAGGAGCTCCAAACGTCGTCCAAATGACGCTCCGACGAGAAGGAAACAAGCTGTCCAGAAAACTGGACAGCTTTGGTGGAGGAATAGGGGCCGGCCAAAAGGGAAGGTTGAAGTTCACCTTATTGCCGAACCCAAGGGAGATCACCGGAGCTACTCCGGCAGTAGCTCAACACTGGCAAGAGGGAAGGACAACTCCTTCTGGACGCCGGCAAGGGAGCTAGGTGGTGGGCGGCGGCAAGGGGGGGGGGCTGTTGGCGCCGACTTCACCAAGGAGAGGAGGTGGCGGCAACTTTAGGTTAAGTGAATTTGGATTAGGGCTTAACAAACCCTTAAGCCCTCTTTTATAGAGAACAAATTCTCTTAATGGTTATCAGATCATAACCATAAGGCCCGTTAACCCGCTCTATTAATATAAGTTAAAATAAACCAAACCATGATGGTTTATTTTAAGTTAAAACGAACCGAACAAACTTTGGTTCATTTGTTTAAAACAAACCAAATCCTTTGGTTTATTCTCCTCCATTGGATTGGAACCAAACCAATTTGGTTCATCCATTATGTCTTCATAAGACACAGCCCATCCACGCTTCCATTGCGACTGAAACGATTTCATGCTCGCTCCACGTTTGGTCCAACCAAACCTAGTTTCTCTCGGTCTGAGAATCTCATTCTCAAGCTCATTTTAAATCCTTCAGATTACGCTCGTTGTGCGTGTGACCAAATAGGTTCTCGGTTTATGTTGGTCGTCTATAATTAACCATTAATTATAGAACGATCATGAGTGGCACCTAGTAGTACATCATGATCCCCAATTAACCGAAAAGATCAACGGTTGATCCAGAACTATTTCTGAAACCCTTCAGCAACTCGAATGAATCGTGCCCCATTCCCTTCACTCATCTTATACCCACTTAGTTCAGGACATGGTCTATAGTGTCAGTCCCCACTAGGCTGACTATGTCACACCTAGCGAAGTATCATTTCCTCGTCCTACAGATTGTAGTTACTGCACATGTATCGAAGAGTACCTTACTCTAAACATGTAATTCTTTGGCCAAAGACTTTAGTAACAATCTGACGAGAGACCATGGGTATACATCTCCTTGCATGGAGTGTTGAATCCTTTATAGGCTATTCAAACACTTTCGATCACTTCAACTTATACCCAATCATCCCGGGATCACATCTCCTTAGAGATGCTTGCTTAAGATGTCAAAGCATAAGTCTCCATGATCAAGATGACTTGAATATCGCAAGTCAAAGGAACATCGCACTTAAGCTACAGTAAGAACTTCATTGACATATCTATATATGCAGAGAACCATATGAAGTCTTACGGCTGGTCACTCCAATGAACTAGTTATCATAACTAGCATCCACAATTAACTCCGGACATCACAATGTCTTCAGCCAGTGAGAATCAGCTTCTTGGATACACCAAGTAGTATACCTCGTGCTAGTCTCGACAGAATCAATGGTGTCCAAATCCATCAATTCATCGACTAAGGATAATTCCGATACATCACAATTACACATGTAGAGATACTCACTAGTTGTGATCCAATCACAAATTCTCTCATGCTGTGAATCGTATCATGGACATTCAGTAAATGAGTTTAAGATCTAATCAAATACATGAAACATGTATACTCAAATAGTGAATCTTCATTTATCATATAAATGGTTCAAACATAAGATGATTGCCTTAGGACATCTCTCATATATTACTAACATACTCTATGTCTAATACCTGATGTATGGCTTTTGTGAGTAGGAAAGGATCTTACTAATCCTATGTGCTTATAGTTGAATGTTTCTCTTGTACTACAGAAAAGGGTAAAGAATGGCTAAACTAAAGGGAGTAGCAGGAGGGGCAAAATGTGTGTGGCAGTGGCATGGTGGAAGAGATCTGTTTTATGTTCCAAGACTTATGCATGTTTTAAAGTTTTTCATGTTAGTTGCTAAGAGTTGATCACTACTTGATGTTTTGATGGTTGCTACTTGGGGTTAACTTAGACTTGTTTTGAAGGTTTATACTTGATGTGGAACTATACTAGTCTTTTTTTATGAAACCTTGGAATGTTAAGCATTCGATTTAGTTAAAGAATTGCTAAGAACATTCTTATCCTGATTGACTTGTTAAGTGATGGAGAACCATGTACCTAGATGATACTTTGAATGCCTCATTGATGTCCATGTACTCTATACCTGTATTTAGGCTCCCATAACTCCATTATGTTGATTATCATGAACTTGAACCAAGTAGTGTCCTTATGAAATGATTATGCATGCTTAGTAAATATTCACCTGTTACATGGTTAAGAATGTTGAGTTATTTGCATGGTTGAAGGTAAATGCATGTTCCATGTTTTATGTATTTTTTTTAAGTTTAAAGTCTTCCCCTGTATATGCACGCATGTATGATCGCGTCACGCCGCCCTTCCTCCCCCTCAAGATTACGAGAAAGGGCGGGCGTGACAGGTTGGTATCAGAGCAAATCTGCCTTTCCACTACAAACACATCAAGCTTCTATCCTGCCGCTCCAAGTAAGAAATTCTATGCCTACTCTATTTCTTTTATATATGATAAGGAATGCTTTTAGTTAAATATGCATAAATATGTTGGTGCAATCGGCCCAGGTTGACTTGAGTTTGACTTGAGCAGTACTTTGATAGTATTTTGATGATAGACAAAACTCATGACATGGGATTGTCATGGGAAAGTCCAACATGGCGTTGGCATGGAAAATCCAAGCATGGAGCTTGGTGTGGGAAAAGTCCAAAGCATTGCGAAGCCGTGCGCTTGGTGCTTGGTGATAAATGCATTGCAAAGCTGTGCGCTTGGTGCAATGGGGAAGTCTTGAGGACTTGGTAAGTTCACTAGGCTCGGGGTCCTTGAGTCGGAGAAGGTTGGCATTGCGAAGCCATCCACTTGGTGTATCTGAGGGACCGCCAGATGGGGAGCGAATGGAGTGAGGCCCAAGGGAAGCATACTTCGAGGGTATGAGACACGAAGGATGACATTGCGAAGCCGTGCGCTTGGCACATCCGAGGGACGTAGGCCAAGGTAAGAGAGCTTGGGTGAGGAACGCCATGAGGGATGATGTGGACTTGGCCAAGTAGCTAAGACTAGGTGTCAGATGCTCAAACAGCTTGATGTTTGAGGTTTTACCTGACATTAGTCGACTGGCATAGGTGCCAGTCGACTACTCTAGGTCGTATGGGTTCGACCCGGTGTTAGTGTTCGATCAACAGATTCTCGATCACCGATCAAGGAGGCGAGGGCAATTGATACCATCGATGGCTTAAGGGAGAAGTCGACGGATCGCACTGTGCACAGGCACAGAATGGAGTCGAGCTCGCCAGCACTCGACTGATGGATGATCAGTCGACTGATGAGGGATATCAGTCGACTGATGTGTGATCCGTTGGAACTTGACCAACGTAGATCTGGCCGTTGTGAGACAACGGCTACAGGACCAGTCTACTGATGGTCACGATCAGTCGACTGATGCACGTGAAATCAGCTTGATGCAGGTTATAAATGGAGCTCAAGAGGGAGGATTTCGCCAAGCCTTTAAGGAAGCTATTGGAGGGGAATTGCTGCTGCATTCTAGTCCTTCAAGAGTCATCCAAAGCAAGCAACAAGAAAGGGTTCAAAGCAAAGATTTGTAAAGCGTTCTTTACTTGTATTTCTTACTGTCTTTGTATTTCTTGTAGTATTACTGTTGTAATAGCTTGTAAGAGGTTTCTCCACCTCGGACATGTAGTCGAGAAGGAGTTTAGTTAGTGTCGTGCGCATAACATGAGCTCGGTGAGCTCTCCCGTGGAGTAGGAACCATTCGGTTCCGAACCATGTATATCGTGTGTTGTGTGATTGTGTATTATTGTTATTCCGCTACGCTAACGACAATTGTAGACGAGGACACACGAGAACGATCGTATTCCATCATTGAACGATTGAGGGCTATTCACCCCCCTCTAGCCGGCCACACATCGACCCAATAAGTGGTATCAAAGCTAGGAACTTGTCGAGGACTAACCACCAACACAAGCACCGCAAGATGGCCGACTACAACCTCCAACCACCAAAATTCGAAGGAGATTTTCTATGGTGGAGAAGGAAAATGGAGGTATACATAGAAATCGATTTTGATTTTATGCTAATCTTAGAAAACGGTTTCGAATTGCCTAGGGATAAAAACAATAGGCAAATTGAGAAGTCAAGGTGGACCCAAAACCAAATCAAGGACTTCGAGACAAATCTCAAGGTAATTGAATTACTTAGTGATTTGTTACCTAACACTATTTGGTCTAGATTGGGTGACTATAGGGATGCAAGGGAGCTATGGAATAAGATAATGAAATTCCAAGAGAATTCCAAACCGGCACAAGTAGAGGAGAATGCCGAGGAAGAGGCACCCATCACATTTGAAGATGTTGATGATTTGGTGGAGACCTCTACCTCTAGCATTGAGGGGGAGGAAAGGGTTTTCATTCCGAAGCAAAGTTAAAATGAAGCATCTACCTCCGGTAGATGTGATCAAGAAGAATCCTCCACCTCCTTAGGTAACTCAAGTGTTGTTATTTTAAATAAAAATCACATAATATGCTTTGAGTGAAGGGAGAAAGGGCATTACAAGAGTAAATGCCCAAAATTGGCTAAGAAGAAAACACCGACATCAAAAGTCAACCCAAAGTCAAAGGATGCCGGAGTCCCCACAACTAGAAGCAAAGAGCACATTGTGTGATTTAAATGCAATCAAAAGGGGCACTACTGAAGCCAATGCTCAAAGGGGAGGAAGAAAGGGCAAGAGGGTGTATCTCATGTAGGGGGAGCTTCTAAAGCTAACCCTAAGGTAAATTTAATTAATGCACCTTCAATTCCTAAAGTTAAAAAGCATGCTAAGAATTATTTTAGTTCTCTTGCTATTATTAATGAAAAACATGCTAGTAGAAATAAATATTTTTGCCTAGGTGCCAAGCATGTTCATGTAACTAAGGACAAACCTAGGACTCATAATTCTAAAAATATCTTACCAAAGGAGTCCATTAGGAGAATAGAAGAAAAATATAGGCATTAACCCTAAGAAGGGTAGACACATGCCTAAGAGGAAGAACCTTTCCCAAAAACCTAATGAAAATTCAAAATTGGAAAAATTAGAGCGAGAGAACCAAGTCTTGAGGTCAAGGCTTGAGAGAATGGAGAAAACCCTTAGAATCATAGAAAATTAAATTCTAGGGTCAAATGCTCAAAAGTCAAGACCTAAGGTTCAAAACGGTCTAAGGGCAAGGAAGGTTTGGGTCACAAACCTAAGCCCAAGAAGACTTATCATAATGTTCTATTTGATTATGGAACTATTTCTAGGTCTAGGAAAATCAAGGCTAATAGGGAAGTTATCCCTAAGACTAGCCATGGTATTTGCTTAGTGGCTAAGGACTTAAGGAAAACTAAGAAAACCACTAAGAAGGTCAAAAGGGGAGTTACCCCTAGAGTTGACCTAGGAAAGACCCAAAAGACTATGGCTTTAAAGCCTAAAAGGGTCATTAGAAAGGTATCTAGGGAAGTTATTCCTAGTGAATATCTTGTTAACCCAAGGAGCTCCAATAGGTATTGGGTTCCTAGAAGCGTGATCGATTCATGCTAAATGGGTTAGGGCGTGTCAACCCTAAGTGGATGGGTAGTTAACCTAACCATAGTAGAGTTGACACATTAGGATGCGCCAATGTACTTGAGAAGTTAAAAATGATTAAATTGGCACAAATAGGTCTTAGAGGTATGGGTGTTCCATTTTGGGTTTATGGCACACTTGGAAGATAATGGTTTTAAGGCAAAATAGAATTAATTCCTAGAAATGGCAATTTGGATTTAACACTTAGGTATTTTATACCTTAATATATTTTACTTGTCATGATTTATTTGCCTTGCCATGTCATGACATCATTTTCATTTTTATCTCTAAAAATGTCATGATCATGTTTAGACTTTTTTTTTATATGTCATGTATGCTAAAATATCTTTCACATGCCATGACATTATGATTTTGGCATATGCTCTTATCTATATCATATCTATGCCATAATCATCATCATGCATATAATTAAAATGGATTTAAGGACAATGGCATAATTTGATGGTACTCAAATAATATTGCCTAGAAATATGCATGAGACCATTAAAGAACAAAAACTCACATCTCACTAGATTAATTGCCTTGTATGTGTTTTACACATCTAGATACAAGTGAGAATGTGAGATGTTTAGGAAAAAGGAATCAAAGGTTTTAAAAATATTTTGAAAACATTTTGAAAAACCTTGGTGAAGTCTATCTTTTGATAGCTATCACCATTGAATAGGATGATACAAAGAGGGCTCAATATTGAAGCTTTTCTTAACTTTTGGACTTTGTATCAATATCACTAATTTGTGGGTAAAATAATTTTCCAATATTTTTCACCCATTATGGGTGTAATAAGTAATATACATACCAAATTTCAAGATTTTTTAACTTATGTATATTTACTTACGAATTTTGGAAATTTATTTCTGAAATTCAGTAAACTGCAAATTAGTGAAAGAGCACAACTAGAAGCAAAGAGCACATTGTGTGCTTTAAATGCAATCAAAAGGGGCACTACTGAAGCCAATGCCCTAGGAGGGGGAGGAAGAAAGGGAAAGAGGGTGTATCTCATGTAGGGGGAGCTTCTAAAGCTAACCCTAAGGTAAATTTAATTAATGCACCTTCAATTCCTAAAGTTAAAAAACATGCTAAGAATTATTTTAGTTCTCTTGCTATTATTAATGAAAAGCATTCTAGTAGAAATAAATATTTTTGCCTAGGTGCCAAGCATGTTCATGTAACTAAGGACAAACCTAGGACTCATAATTCTAAAAATATCTTACCAAAGGAGTCCATTAGGAGAATAGAAGAAAAATCTAGGCATTAACCCTAAGAAGGGTAGACACATGCCTAAGAGGAAGAACCTTTCCCAAAAACCTAATGAAAATTCAAAATTGGGAAAATTAGAGCGAGAGAACCAAGTCTTGAGGTCAAGGCTTGAGAGAATGGAGAAAACCCGTAGAATCATAGAAAATTCAATTCTAGGGTCAAATGCCCAAAAGTCAAGACCTAAGGTTCAAAAACGGTCTAAGGGCAAGGAAGGATTGGGTCACATACCTAAGCCCAAGAAGGCTTATCATAATGTTCCATTTGATTATGGAACTATTTCTAGGTCAAGGAAAATCAAGGCTAATAGGGAAGTTATCCCTAAGACTAGCCATGGTATTTGCTTAGTGGCTAAGGACTTAAGGAAAACTAAGAAAACCACTAAGAAGGTCAAAGGGGGAGTTACCCCTAGAGTTGACCTAGGAAAGACCCAAAAGACTATGGCTTTAAAGACTAAAAGGGTCATTAGGAAGGTATCTAGGGAAGTTATCCCTAGTGAATATCTTGTTAACCCAAGGAGCTCCAATAGGTATTGGGTTCCTAGAAGCGTGATCGATTCACGCTAAATGGGTTAGGGTGTGTCAACCCTAAGTGGATGGGTAGTTAACCTAACCATAGTAGAGTTGACACATTAGGATGTGCCAATGTACTTGAGAAGTTAAAAATGATTAAATTGGCACAAATAGGTCTTAGAGGTATGGGTGTGCCATTTTGGGTTTATGGCACACTTGGAAGATAATGGTTTTAAGGCAAAATAGAATTAATTCCTAGAAATGACAATTTAGATTTAACACTTAGGTATTTTATACCTTAGTATATTTTACTTACCATGATTTATTTGCCTTCCCATGTCATGACATCATTTTCATTTTTATCTCTAAAAATGTCATGATCATGTTTAGACTTTCTTTTTTATATGTCATGTATGCTAAAATATCTTTCACATGCCATGACATCATGATTTTGGCATATGCTCTTATCTATATCATATCTATGCCATAATCATCATCATGCATATAATTAAAATGGATTTAAGGACTATGGCATAATTTGATGGTACTCAAATAATATTGCCTAGAAATATGCATGAGACCATTAAAGAACAAAAACTCACATCTCACTAGATTAATTGCCTTGTATGTATTTTACACATCTAGATACAAGTGAGAATGTGAGATGTTTAGGAAAAATGAATCAAAGGTTTTAAAAACATTTTGAAAACATTTTAAAAAACCTTGGTGAAGTCTATCTTTTGATAGCTATCACCATTGAATGGGATGATACAAAGAGGGCTCAATATTGAAGTTTTTCTTAACTTTTGGACTTTGTATCAATCTCACTAATTTGTGGGTAAAATAATTTTCCAATATTTTTCACCCATTATGGGTGTAATAAGTAATATACATACCAAATTTCAAGATTTTTCAACTTATGTATATTTACTTACGAATTTTGGAAATTCATTTCTGAAATTTAGTAAATTGCAAATGCAATTATCGATCGCCAAGGTGGCTGCTTGATCGATGAGGGAAGGAGTCGACTAATCGATAATGATCGACAACAGTGATTTCAGGTAAACCTTTGTGGTTAGGCCCATGTTCAGCTGTGTTTTGGTCCCCTAACCACTCCTAACCCTAGGATATGCTTGGGAGAGCATTAGAAAGGGTTTAAATCCATTGGGCATGGATTAGGAGAAGTATTTAGGGAGAGTATCAATTTTAAGGTGGATGAGGGTTCATTGTTGAACTTTACCTTAATTTTGATGGTTTTATGTTCCTATTGGCTTAGGGTCTCTCTAAAGACATTGTTGGTGCAATGGTCAAGGGGGAGCAAGCCTCTAGGGGGAGGTATTCATCATGGAAAGATGGATATGTGTTTCCTCATGGGAGGAAAATTGGGTTGCTTCTCTATAGTGATATGAGATCACTATAAAGATTGTAGGCATGTGTTCCTCCAAGGGAGAGATTGTAAGATCTCATTGGGATATGGGACATTCATACCCTTGGGGAGGACCTTTTTTATGTAATGTCAAAAAGGGGGAGAAGTTACCAAGTTACTAATTAGGGTTCGTTGGAATTCTCATTGGGATATGAGAATTGTCAATATGGGAGAATTGGTAGACTTGAGATGGTAGTTTTGTCAATCATCAAAAAGGGGGAGATTGTTGGTGCAATCGGCCCAGGTTGACTCGAGTTTGACTAGAGCAGTACCTTGATAGTATTTGATGATAGATAAAACTCATGACATGGGAATGTCATGGGAAAGTCCAACATGGTGTTAGCATGGAAAATCCAAGCTGGAGCTTGGTGTGGGAAAAGTCCAAAGCATTGCGAAGTCGTGCGCTTGGTGCTTGGTGAGAAATGCATTGCGAAGCCGTGCGCTTGGTGCATGTGGGAAGTCTTGAGGACTTGGTAAGTTCACTAGGCTTGGGGTCCTTGAGTCGGTGAAGGATGACATTGCAAAGTTGTGCGCTTGGTGCATCCGAGGGACCACTGGATGGGGAGCGAATGGAGTGAAGCCCAAGGGAAGCATACTTCGAGGGTATGAGACGCGAAGGATGGCGTTGTGAAGCCGTGCGCTTGGTGCATCCGAGGGACGTAGGCCGAGGGAAGAGAGCTTCGGTGGGGAACTCTATGAGGGATGATGTGGACTTGGCCAAGTAGCTAAGACTGGGTGTCGGATGCTCAAACATCTTGATGTTTGAGGTTTTACCCGACATTAGTCGACTGGCATAGGTGCTAGTCGACTGCTCTAGGTCGTATGGGTTCGACCAATGTTCGACTGAACAGAGTCTGGCTAATCAGTCGACTGCCAAGGGAGGGCAGTCGACTGTTGATACCCTCAGTCGACTGCTTAAGGGAAGAAGTCGACTGATCGCACTGTGCACGGGCACATAATGGAGTCGAGCTCATCAGCATTCGACTAATGGATGATCAGTCGACTAATGAGGGACATCAGTCGACTGATGTGTGATCCGTTGGAACTTGACCAACGTGGATCTGGCCGTTGTAAGATAATGGCTACAGGACCAGTCAACTGATGGTCACGATCAGTCGACTGATGCGCGCGAAATCAACTTGATGCAGGTTATAAATGGAGCTCAAGAGGGAGGATTTCGCCAAGCCTTTAAAGAAGCTATTGGAGGGGAATTGCTGCTGCATTCCAGTCCTTCAAGAGCCATCTAAAGCAAGCAACAAGAAAGGGCTCAAAACAAAGATTTGTAAAGCGTTATTTACTTGTATTTCTTAGTGTCTTTGTATTTCTTGTAGTATTACTGTTGTAATAGCTTGTAAGAGGTTTCTTCACCTCCGACGTGTAGTCGAGAAGGAGTTTAGTTAGTGTCGTGCGCATAACTAGAGCTCGGTGAACTCGCCCGTGGAGTAGGAACCATTCGGTTCCGAACCACGTATATCGTGTGTTGTGTGATGTTTTATTGTTGTTATTTTCATTATTATTGTTATTCCGCTGAGCTAACGACAATTGTAGACGAGCACGCACGAGAATGATCGTATTCCATCATCGAACGATTGAAAGCTATTCACCCTCCTCTAGCCGGCCACACATCGACCCTACAAAATATATGTATGATAATCTTATGCTAGCCTTATTATAATATGTGAAGATAATCATGGCTGGAAGACACAGTAATAGAGTCGATGAGACAGTACCCCCACCTGATCTTATGCATGTAGTTACTGAACTCCAGGGACAGCTACAGGAGTTACTCGACAAGGGACTTATACGCCCAAGTCACTCTCCATGGGGAGCTCCAGTACTGTTGGTAAAGAAGAAAGATGGGTCTATGTGAATGTGCATAGACTACCAAGTGCTAAATAATATGATGATCAAGAACAGGTAGCCTTTACCATGGATTGATGACCTATTCGACCAGTTAAAGGGTGCCACCGTCTTCTCTGAGATTGATCTGAGGTCTGGCTATCATCAAGTGAAAGTGAAACTAGATGATATACCAAAGATGACTTTCCGAACAAGATACGGACATTATGAGTTCGTAGTTATGCCTTTCGGAGTGATGAATGCACCTTCTATGTTCATGGATCTGATGAATCAGGTATTCTTAGCATTCCTCGATAAATTTATGATCATTTTCATCGACGATATATTGATATATTCGAGAACCCAAGAAGAGCACGCCGAACACCTGAATATGGTATTACAGATTCTTCAGGAAAAGCAGCTGTATGCAAAGTTCTCCAAATGCAAGTTCTGGCTCGATCAAGTATCATGTTTGGGTCACGTTATATCCAAGCACGGAGTGATGGTAGACCCAATAAAGATTGATGTTGTGAGTAACTGGAACAGGCTAAAGAATGTCAGCGAAATCAGAAGCTTTCTCGGGCTAGCAGACTATTATAGGAAGTTTGTAGAGAACTTCTCTAGAATTGTCGCCCCTATGACAACTCTCACCAGAAAGAACAAAAAGTATGAATGGATGGACGCCTGCGAGAAGAGTTTCACGGAATTGAAGAGGAGACTGACCAGTGCTCCAATTCTTACTCTTCCGAACAGTAACGAAGGCTTCGACATGTACAACGACGCTTCCAAGTTGGGACTCGGAGCTGTACTCATGCAGAATGACAAGGTCATTGCCTACGCCTCTAGGCAACTCAAGGAACATAAAAGGAATTATTCCACTCACGATCTAGAGCTAGCGGTCGTGGTCTTTGCTCTCAAAACATGGAGGCATTATCTATATGGAGCTCAATGTAGGATTTATACAGATCACCAGAGTTTGAAATATTTCTTCACACAGAAAGACCTAAACACGAGACAATGCAAATGACTCGAGCTCGTCAAGGACTATGACTGTGAGATCTTCTACCATCTAGGAAAAGCGAACAAAGTGGCCGATGCACTCAGCAGGAAGACCGGTGCTACCTTGATGTCTCTATCGGTATTATCTCGGCCCCTAGAAAGGGAAATTATGTGTTACAGGGTTGAAATCATTTCTAGATGGCTTTCTACCATGACGATAGAACCGACGCTGTTCGACGATATATTAGAAAAACAAGCCCGTGACCCGAGCATCCAAAGGATCAAGCAAGAGGTCCCAGAAGGAAAGGATAATGGATTTCGTATCGATGACAGTGGAGTACTATACCTCAGAGATCGCTTATGTATTCCCGACGATCCAGAGTTACGGAAGAGGATATTTGAGGAAGCTCACGGAACACCCAATACGATGCATCCTGGATCCACCAAGATGTACCAAGATCTGAAAGGGAAATTCTGGTGGTTCGGTATGAAAAGAGATGTGACTCAGTATGTCAGTACCTGCCTTACCTGCCTAACCTGCCTAACCTGCCAGAGGGTTAAAGCATAACATCAGAGACCTGGAGGAACACTATAGCCAATCTAAATTCTAGAATGGAAATGGGAAGATATTTCTATGGATTTCATCTCAGGACTACCCAAGACGACGAACGAATATGACTCTATATGGGTGATCGTGGACAAATTGACGAAGTCTGCCCACTTCCTAGCAATCAAGATGACCTACTTGACTGAGCAACTGGCTCAATTATATACGAGGGAAATTATCAGACAACATGGGATTCCTAAGACCATCATTTCTGATCGAGATGGTCACTTTATCTCCCATTTCTGGGAATGTGTTCAGAAGGCCCTTGGCACGAAGCTATTATTCAGTACTATCTTTCATCCTCAGACCGACGGACAGACAGAAAGGGTGAACCAAGTACTAGAGGATATGTTACGAGCTTGCACCTTGGATTTCAAAGGGAGTTGGTGCCGATACTTATGCTTGGCAGAATTCGCCTACAATAATAGCTACCAAGATACTATTGGAATGGCACCCTACGAGGCTCTATACGGGAGGAGATGTAGATCTCCTATATGCTGGTACGAGGGTGGTGAAAAGAAGGGGATGGGACTCCAAACAGATTTCATTGACGATACCACCCGAGCTATACAGAACATCCACCAAAGAATTGAAACTGCTCAGAGCCGATAAAAGAGCTATGCGGATATGCGGCGTAGACCGTTGGAATTCGAAGTCAGGGATTTGGTATTCCTCAAGGTAGCCCCTATGAAGGGAGTGATGAGATTCGGAAGGAAGGGTAAGCTGAGTCCGTGCTATGTGGAACCGTATCCGATACTAAAGAGAGTCGGCAAGGTAGCTTACGAGCTAGAGCTGCCTCAAGAGATGTCGACTATTCACAATGTGTTCCACGTTTCGATGCTCAAGAAGTGCATTTCCAGTACAGACCAAGTGATTAAGCCACAAACAGTGCAAGTTCAAGGGGACTTGAGTTATGAAAGTCGACCTATCCAGTTACTAGACCAAGGAGTCAAAAGACTAAGGAATAAATAGGTTCCCTTAGTGAAGGTCCTGTGGCAAAGTCAACGGTACGAAGAAGCCACTTGGGAACGTGAGGAGGACATGAAACAGAAGTATCCAGAGTTGTTCTAAGTTTCGAGGATGAAACTTTTAAAAGGTATGAAGGACTGTAATGCCCGTAAAAAAAATCCCTAGCAAATTTTATAAGAATTGTTGTATGATTATAATGGGCTTTTATGAGGGCTCTTTCAAAAATAAAAGAGAATAGAGCCAAAAAGGGATGCATGACCCAGGGTTTGAACCCTGAACCTCCAAGCAGGTAACTAAACCTTAAGATGCATGTGATAACCAGAAGCCCAGCAGGGGTTTACTGTTAGAAGTGTAAGGAAAATGATAGATAAGGGTAGGGGAGGCTAAGGGACACCTTAACTTAGAATAAATAGGAGTAAGTGAAGAGGCAAGGGAACAACAAGTCACTTTCTCCTTCCTTCTTCTTCCTCCACCGAACCTTCCTCCTCTCCTTCTCCCATTTCCGAAACCTCAAGAAGAAAAAAAGAGGCCTTGTCTTGACACCAAGGGTATAGTTCTTATAGTAAACCAAGCGAAAGGAGGTAAGTAATCCCCTCACCTGTAGTACAAGTTGTTTTGGGTGTTTGAATTCTTTAAAACCTCCCTTGGATGTTTCGGCCAAACCATGTTCATGCTCACCAATGATCTTCCATGCCATGATATATCTATATATGATGTTAACATGTTGATAGTTAGACTTTGTACAAGTATGTTTGAGTGTTAGATTTCCTAAGACCCTCCCTTGGATGTTTCGACCAAACCATGTTCATGCTCACCAATGATCTTCCATGCCATGATATATCTATATATGATGTTAACATGTTGATAATTAGACTTTGTACAAGTATGTTTGAGTGTTTGATTTCCTAAGACCCTCCCTTGGATGTTTCGGTAAAACCATGTTCATGCTCACCAATGATCTTCCATGCCATAATATATCTATATATGATGTTAACATGTTGATAGTTAGACCTTGTACAAGTATGTTTGAGTGTTTGATTTCCTAAGACCTTCCCTTGGAAGTTTCGGCCAAGTCTCTACTTATGTTTACTAGTTATCTTCCATGTCATGCTATATGTATATATGATGTTAACATGATGTTAGTTAGGCTTTGTGTTAGTATGTTGAGTGTTTGATTTCTTAAGTTTATCCTTTGAAAGTTTCGGCCAAGCCCTTGCTTGGGCTCACTAATGATTTTAAGGCCATGCTATATGTATATATGATGTTAACATGATGTTAGTTAGGCCTTGTGTTAGTATGTTTGAATGTTTATTTTCTTAAAACCTCCATTAGGGGTTTCGGCCAAGACCAAGAATTAGGGTTAGGAAGAGATTCCAAGCCCCTTTATGGTTGCTAAAAATCCCCCTTGTTATGTAGTATGTGATGGTATTGGTTATCATCCTTAAAACATGCTTATGCTTACTAATGATTTTTTTTCCATGCCATGATGTATATGTATATATGATGTTGACATGATGATAGTTAGACTTTATAATAGTATGATTTGTTTATGCCACTACCTTATGTCCGTGTTAATTGTATTAACGTATGCTTATGTTATGCTCATTGCGTCATGATGTACAAGTATGTATGATGAAATGCCTAAGAGACGCTTCCCTATGAATGGGGACTAAGAGCACTCTATGATATGATAAGTAACATGATATGTTATGATAAGAAACATGATATACTATTTTACTTTTGTATGACTTGTACTGGACCCTAGCAAGGTCCATGGGATGGGCTCCTATGTGCCCCTAGGTCGACGGTCATAGTACGAAACTAGTACGGGATGAGATCCTACGTTGCCCCTAGGTCGACGGCCATAGTACGGGCCTAGTACCTTAGTAGGTTCGGGATTAGCTACCTCGGATCTATTTAGAGATGCGTGCAAAAATGATGTATGTGGTACAATTTCGGGCCCTCATGTTGAGATTTATGTTTAAGTACCTATAAAATATATGTTTTCAAAGAACATCTTGCATATACCCATTTCATGTCTATGCGATTATCATGTTTTTATGAATTCTAGTCTTATGTTCCTAAATGATCATGGTAAGACTTTTATATGAATGTTATGCCTCTATGTTGTCTAGATGAACATGTCACTACTCTATGTCTAATACCTGATGTATGACTTTTGTGAGTAGGAAAGGATCTTACTAAGCCTATGTGCTTATAGTTGCATGTTTCCCTTGTATTGCAGAAAAGGGTAAAGAATGGCTAAACTAAAGGGAGCAGCAGGAGGGGCAAAGTGTGTTTGGCAGTGGCATGGCGGAAGAGATTTGTTTTATGTTCCAAGGCTTATGCATGTTTTAAAGTTTTGCATGTTAGTTGCTAAGAGTTGATCACTACTTGATGTTTTGATGGTTGCTACTTGGGGTTAACTTAGACTTGCTTTGAAGGTTTATACTTGATGTGGAACTATACTAGTCTTGTTTTATGAAACCTTGGCATGTTAAGCACTCGATTTAGTTAAAGAATTGCAAAGAACCTTCTTATCTTGATTGACTTGTTAAGTGATGGAGAACCATGTACCTAGATGATACTTTGAATGCCTCATTGATGTCCATGTACTCTATACCTGTATTTAGGCTCCCATAACTCCATTATGTTGATTATCATGAACTTGAACCAAGTAGTGTCCTTATGAAATGATTATGCATGCTTAGTAAATATTCACTTGTTACATGGTTAAGAATGTTGAGTTATTTGCATGGTTGAAGGTAAATGCATGTTCCATGTTTTATGTATTTTTTTTTAAGTTTAAAGTCTTCCGCTGTATATGCACGCATATATGATCGCATCGCGCTGCCCTTCCTCCCCCTCTAGATTACGAGAAAGGGCGGGCGCGACACATGATGTCATGACATATGATATAATCTAAAAACACTTGACATTTAACCTTAATTCTAAACATGATAATGACATATTAAATGGTAAAAATAAATATGATGTCATGACATGTTATATGGCAAACAAGTATGACATATAAAATGTATAGGTATAATAATACCTAAATTTTAATATTAATTATCATTTGATATAATTAAGTATATTTTGCTATATTGCTAATTTTCTCCCAAGTGTGCCAAAAACCCAAAATAGAACACTATAACCTCTAATCTTAAATTGTGCCAATTTAATTGATTTTTTAAACTTCCAAAAATATATTGGCACATCCTAAAATCTTTTAGGATCATAATATCAAATCTATTTCCAAGGTATCCATAACCTTGAAAATTACCTAAGGTGTCACCTTTACTATGGTTAGATTAACTACCCTTCCATTTACATTTGGTACACCCTAAACCCATCTAGCATGAATCAATCATGCTCTTAGGAACCCAAAACCTATTTGAGCTCCTAGGGTTTACTAGGTATTCCTTAGGGATGACCTCCCTAGATACCTTCCTAATGACCCTTCTAGGCTTGTTAGCCTTGGTCATTTGGGTCTTGCCATGGTTAACTCTAGGGGTGACTCCCCTTGTAACATTCTTAGTGACTTTTCTAGGTTTCCTTGAAACCCTAGCCACTAGGCACATACCTTGGTCAACTCTAGGGATGACTTCCCTTGTGACCTTGGTCTTCCTAGACCTAGTTTGTGTTCCATAATCAAATGGAACACTATGATAAGCCACCTTAGGCTTAGGTTTGTGACTCAAACCTTTCTTGCCCTTGGTTGACTCTTGTCTCTTAGGCCCTAGGTGTTGACTCTTGGACCTAGACCCTTGACTTTGACCATTTGACCCTTTTATTTGGTTTTGCATAATCCTAAGGGTCTTTTCAAGTATCTCAAGCCTTGTCCTCAAGGCTTGATTTTCAAACTCTAATTGCCTAATTTTTTATTTTTCATTTGGTCTTTGGGCATTGTTTTTCCTAGGCGTATGCCTAGTCCATTTAGGGTTTAAGCCTAGGTGCTCTTGTACCTTTCTAATTGTCTCCCTAGGTAGAATTGGTCTAGAGTTGTTTGACCTAGGTTTATCCTTAGGAAAGATATTTTTAGGGACATTACTCCCAACTTTCTCCTTATTTGAAAAGTGGATATTTTTAGCTCCTAAACAAAAATATTTGTTATTTCTAGCATGCTTGTCATGATAAATTGCAAGAGAATTGAAATTCCTAGCATGATTTTTAACATTTAAATTATAAGGAGCATTACTAAAATATACCTTAGGGTTAGCCTTAGCTCCCCCTACATGTGATGCTCCATTTTGGGTCTTTTTGCTCCTCCTAGGGCATTGACTCCTATAATGCCCCGACAGCTGGCATTTGAAGCAAAATACTTGCTCCTTGCAATTTTGCATTGAGGCACCGGTCTCCTTGACCTTTGGCACGGGTGGAACCTTCTTGACTCTTTTTGGGCACTTACTCTTGTAGTGCCCGGATTTTCTACACTCAAAAAAAATTATATGATTTTTGTTTAAAACCAAATTGCTTGAGTTACCTAGGGTGGTGGTGAGGATCTCTTGAGCTTGCTCTTCCTCTCGACCGGATGTAGATACTTCTTGTTGTTCCACTGTTGAGGATGCCCTAATCTCCTCCCCCTCAATCCTAGAGGTGGAGGTCTCCTCCAATTCTTCCTCTTCTTCCACCGATTTGGAGGTTGACTCCCTATCAACTTCCAAATCCCCACTTGTTTGTGAGGATGAGGATTCATCTTCGGCCTCCTCTTCTTGAGCCGGTGATGGGTCTTCATGGAGCTTAGCCACTTGGCTCCATAGCTCCTTGGCATCTATATAATTACCTAGGCTACACAAGAAGTCATTAAGAATTAAATCAAAAATAAATTTGACTACCTTCTTGTTTTTCTAAAATTGTTGGAGTTGCTCCTCACTCAATCTCTTCTTTTTAAGGAAGCCTCCCTTTGGTCCTCTTGGGTATTGGAATCCTTCTATTAGGATGGACCACTCCTCTAAATCCCTCATCATTAAAAAATCTTCAATCCTTCTCATCCAAGAATTGAAGCCTTCTCGTCCATATAATGAGTACGGGACCAATGTGTTGATGTCCCAACCTAATTGTTCTTCCAACTCCATCTTCACCCTCTAGTGTTTTTGTCTTTGCTCCCGGCGGTTAGTCCGTAGAAGAGCCCCGGGCTCTGATACCAATTGTAGAGGAAATGTTAACCGCTAGAGGGCAAGGGGTGAATAGTGTCGTGCTAGTATGTTGATGGAAATCGTTAGTGCTTGTCTCTACAATCTTCGTTAGCGCGCAGTGGAATAATAATATAGAAATAATGAAATAGACAAACATATAATTACACGAGTATTTAATGTGGTTCGAAACCGAACAATTCATACTCCATGGATCGAGCTCTAAAAAGCTCTAGCGATGTCAATCACACACAACTAATAAATACTCCTTCTTGACACAAGTCGGAGGCGGAGAAACCTCGTACAATAGTTTACAACAATAACAAAATACAACAAGCAAATACAATATGAAATACAACAAGAGATGCAAAGAAAACTTTACACAAAACTCTTTTGAATGCTTGCTTGCTAGATTGATCGAGTAGCACTTGGAGACCCTGAATTGCAATAGCAACTCGCCCCAAAACACTTCAAAGAAACTTATTGATTTCCTCTTCCATGAGCTCCATTTAAAGCTTCTGTCTAGGTTGGAAATTGCCAATCAGTCGACTGCTCGAGACCATTAGTCGACTGATGCCACTGTTGCCGTGAGACAATGGCTGGATCCACACTGAAAAAATCCAACAGATCCATCATCAGTCGATTGATCATACCCATCAGTCGACTGATGGAGCCTTCACTCGACTGCTTACCCTACAATTGAGTCTCGACTCCATTCTATGTTGAAATTCTCGAGCACCAGTCGACTTATCACACGATCAGTCGACTGCTCGAGCCATAAGTCAATTGCCCTCCTCTAACAGTCGACTGCTGGAACACTTCCCGCAGTCAAACCCTAGTTGACTCATACCAGTCGACTGTCATATGACACCAGTAGACTGACACACCTCAAACATGAGGTTTTAATCCAAGTATGGTGCCCCCATACTTGCTAGACCACCCGTAGCCTAGACTTAAGCCTTCTAGCCACCTCCGTCAGCCTCACGCCTATTGGATCCCTCCAAGTCATCCATGACTTGTTCATCCATTGCGCTATCCTTCAGGTGCTTCCATCGGCTATGTCATGCTAACGGTGTCTACACCGCCAAGGCACATTGGGCTTACGCTGCCAAGACTCCGCTTAGACTTTACGCCGCCAACCATTGGACTTATGTTGCCAAGACTCCCGCTTGGACTTTACGCCACAAATATCAAACCCCTTGGACTTCTCAAATGCCAAGACTCAATCTTGGACTTTCTCTTGCCAACCCATGTTGGACTTTCCATGCCAAGACCCATGCTTGGACTTTTCCTTGCCAAGACCCATGCTTGGACATTTCCTTTCCAAGACCCATGCTTGGACTTTCCATGCCAAGTACTCAAAGACTTGGACTTTCCATGATATGGTCAACTCCAGTTAACAATCAAAATCCCCTCGAGCCAAACTCAAGTCCGGTCAATCATGACCCGAGTCGATTGCTCCAACAATCTCCCCAAAACATTATCATACATCAATGTCAAACATTGATGTCAAACTTCCATGTCAAACATTAAAACATTGCTCGAGCTAAACTCGAGTCCGGTCAATCGTGACCTGGGCTGATTGCACCAACAACATGTCCTCAAGAAGACTATCTTCTTATCATGCTTGCTCTGGCTGAAGACTTTTGAGTAACAATCCTAACAAGAGGCCTAGAGTATACATCTCCTTTATATAAGGAGTGGTGAATTCTCTGTGGGCAATTCAAACATCTTCAATCATTTTGACTTATACTCAATCAACTCGGAATTACACCTTTGATGGAGATGGATGTGAAAAAACCTAAGTATAAGGCGCCATGACCAAGATGACTTGAATACCTCAAGTCTAAGGAATCTCCCACTCGAGCTACAATGACATTAAAAAACCATATGAAGTCTCATAGCAGATCACTCCAATGAACTAGTTACCTTACCTAACATCCACATGTTCACTCTCAGTATCCCTATGCTTCCATTCAGTGAGTACCAAATGCTTGGATGAACCAAGGAGTATAACATGTGCTAGTCTCACAGAATTGGTGATGTCCAATCTCATCAATTCATCGACTAGGGATAGTTTCAATACTTAAATGATTACACAAAGATACCACTAATTGTGATCCAATCACAATTTTTTCATGCTTTGTATCGTATTGTGGACATCAATAGATGAGTTTAAGATACAATCAAATACATAACCAATGTATACTCAAATAGTGAATTTTATCAATAACTTCTAAGGCGATTGCCTTAGGATACCTCTCAATTATATCAAACTCCCACTTAGTCTATAGCCAATTGCCTTGGTATCTAATACCATAGGTATCTATATGCCTCTCGAACTTTTCTTGGATAAGAGGCTTTGTTAAGGGATATGCTAGATTCCTATCAGTGGGAACTTTCTCTATTTGCATGTATCTTCTACCTATGATCTCTCTGATGATATAGTAACGACGAAGTACGTGCTTAGATCACTGATGAGACCGTGGTTCCTTCACTTGTCCAATGATGTCATTGTTTTCACAGTAAATCGGTAATGCTTCAACATTGCTCGGAACAACTCCATGTTTAGTAATAAACTTCTTGATCTATACCGCCTCCTTTGCTGATTCAGAAGCTGCAATGTACTCTGCTTCCATAGTAGAATTAGTAACAGTGTCTTGTTTGAAACTTTTCTAACTCACCACACCTCCATTCAAGATGAATATATATCCAGACTGAGATTTAGAATCATCCTTATCTGTTTGGAAGCTGGCATCAGTATACCCACTCACTACCATATCACCTCCTCCATATACCAAGAACAAATCCTTAGTCCTTCTCAAGTACTTAAGGATTCTCTTGATAGCCACCCAATGGTCCATACCAGGATCTGACTGGTATCTACTCATAACACAAAGAATATGATACATCGAGCCTTGTAGATAACATAACATACATGATCAATCCTATAGCTGATGCATATGGGATCTGACTCATGTGAATCCTCTCATCTTCAGTGCGCGGGCACATAGACTTCGAAAGGTGAATCCCATGCCTTATGGGAATGAAACCTTTCTTCGATTCTTCCATGCTAAACTGTTTTAGCACTTTTTCTATGTATGTAGATTGTGAAAGACCGAACAACCGATTCGATCTATCTCTATAGATCTTAATCCCCAAAATATAGGTTGCTTCTCTCATATCTTCCATATGGAACATTTTAGACAATCATACCTTGATTGTTTGCAAAATTGGAATATCGTTTCCTATGATTAATATGTCATCGACATACAATACTAGGAACACGATCGCACTCCCACTAACCTTCTTATACACACATGTCTCCTCGGGATTTTTTGGATCGTTGAAGCTTGCATACTTTGTTCTTGTTAATGGATGTGAAATCCTCAGGTTGTATATTATATACATCCTTAGATAGGTATTCATTAAGGAAAGCTATTTTCATATCCATCTACCATATCTCATAATCAAAATGAGCCACTATGGCCAGGAGTATTCGAATGTATTTAAGCATAGCTACAGATGAAAAGGTTTCATCATAGTCAACACTGTATTTTTGACGATAGCCTTTTTCCACTAATCTAGCTTTATAGGTAATAACATTACCATCGATGTCGATTTTTTTTCTTGAAAACCCACTTGCACCCTATAGCCGTTATGCCTTCGGGTGGGTCCACCAAGTTCCAAACTTGGTTTTCATACATGAAATCCATTTATGATTTCATGGTTGTTAGCCATCTATCATTGTCTGAACTATTCAGTGCCTCTTTGTAACTAGTGGGTTCCTCATCATGCTCTATGAACAACACGTCATTAGATAAACTTATGAGAAATTCATATCTCTCAGGAATCCTATGTGTCCTACTAGATCTATGAAGAGGTAGTGTATCATCAGGTTCAGCTATTACCTCATCTGAATGAGTGATCAACTGTGGTTCTTGACTAGGCATCTCTTTTGTGTCTACCGGAGTCTCTTGAACTATGGTTAGTTCAATCTCACTCTCACTGTTTTGTTGTAAGAGAGACTCCTTCTCTAGGAATACAACATGCCTTAAACAAACACCTTTTGTTTCAAGGGATGATATAATTGATAACCCCTCTTTTTCTTAGGCTAACTAATAAATAGACACTTATCAAACTTAGCCTCCAGTTTGTCTGATGCTGTCCTCTTCAAGAAGCAAGACAACCCCATATCTTCAAATAAGATAAATGATGTGTTCTACTATTCCACATCTCATATGCAGTAGAGACTGCCTTAGTTGGTACTCTATTTAAAAAGTAAACAACGGTCTCAAGTGCGTAACTCTAAAATATTTTTGGAATACTTGCATGTTGCATCATTGACCTAACCATGTCCAACAAGATTTGGTTTCACCTTCATCCACACCATTATATTGTGGTGGGTAAGGTGGAGTCCTTTGGGACAAGATGCCATTGTCTTTTAGATAATCTTGAAACTCTTGGCTTAAATATTCACTACCTCAATCCGATCGAAGTATTTTAATACTTTTCCCAAGTTGTTTTTCTTCTTCATTTTTTAAATCTTTAAACCTTTCAAAGACTTAAAATTTGTATCTTAATAGATACAAATAACCATATTGTAAATAATCATCGATAAAGATAACGATGTAGCTATAACCTCCTATGGCATGAGTTGAAAGCAATCTCCTAGATCTATCCCTATAGATCTTGATGCCAAGAACATAGGCTACTTCACCTAAGTCCTTCATTGAGAAACAGTTTCCAAGCCAAGTCTTCACAGACTCCAGCATAGGGATATCATTTTCAATGAGTAGTATGTCATCTACATACAAAATTAGGAAAACAACTATGTTCCCACTAGCCTTCTTGTAGACACAAGGTTCATCTTCATTCTTAATGAAATCAAACATTTTGATTGCATCATCGAATCGATGATTCCAGCTTCTAGAAGCTTGCTTTAAACCATAAATGGACCTATGCAACTTACAAACCATTCCAGCATCCATTGGATTGACAAAACCCTCAGGCTGTGTCATATACACATCCTCGAGTAGATTTCCATTAAGAAATGCAGTTTTGACATCCATCTGCCAGATTTCATAGTCATAGTAAGCAGCAATAGCAAGCATGATCCAAATGGATTTGAGCATCGCAACTGGAGAAAAGGTTTCATCATAGTCAATACCATGAATCTGCTTGAATCCTTTTGCTACCAATGACCCCTTATAGGTATGCACATTGCCATCCATGTTAGTCTTTCTCCTAAAGACCCACTTACACCCAATGGGTTTGACCCCCTTCAGGTGGATCAACCAAAGTCCATACTCAGTCCTAAGCTCTCATGGTTTTAATTTTGGGCTCTACCCAAAAGGCCTCATACCAATGGAAATATCTTTTTATCTTATAAGCACATGATCTTTTCTATGTCTAACCAATGTGGGACTTTGATTGTATTCCTCATACTCCCAACACTAAGGAGTCTCATCTAACATTAGTTAAGTGTATCCTTAGGTATCTAAAGGGCACACTAAGCATAGGTATTTGGTACCCTAGATCTACTGAGTTCGAACTAATTGACTACTCCGATTCAGACTATGCCGGTAGTATACTCGATAGAAAGAGCACGAGTAGTTTCTGTCAACTTCTTGGCTCAAGTTTAGTGAGTTGGTGTAGTAGGAAACAACACTGTGTTGCCTTATCTACCACCGAAGCCAAATACGTCGCAATGGGTGAGTGTGTGGCTCAGCTTCTTTGGATGAAGCACACTCTCCAAGACTTTAACTTAAACTTCAACAATATTAAAACTCACATAGATAATATTAGCTCAATTGACTTAACCAAAAATCCCATATGCCACTCTAGAACCAAACATATAGAGGTCAAACACCACTTTATTCGAGAACATGTAGCTAACGGAACCATACAACTCGAATACGTTGAATCAAAGTCAAATCTAGTGGACCTATTTACCAAACCTTTACCCGAAGCCGAATTTAGTCTACTAAGATGAAAATTGGGCATGTGCCAAATTTAGGGCTTACCCTAGATATCATGTACGTATAGATTTAAGGAGCCAATACATCTTTACAACACATAGGACTAATGTGTTTGTGTACTTAGCCACGTAGATGGGCATGAGATGTTAGGACCTTACTCCTAGTTCCAGATGTAGACTTAGTGCATCAACATGAACCACGGAGTATAATTACATAAATTAACCAACTCTACTCAGGACTTGTTGATCATTTCATATTAATCAAGTCAAATAGAGTTGAACATCTAAATAGATGAGCTTATGTTTAAACTTCTATTTTCAAAATTTATTTGGAACATGCTTGGACTTAAAACTGAATTCAAAACTATATTTTTCAAACCCCCCACTCCTTCCGATTTATGGCAAAACGGGGAGAAAGGCCAAAGTTAAGGGATCAATTTTAAAGTTAAGGGATCAATTTTTTGATAACTTAACTTGAGTACAGATCTTATATTTTTATGGCCCAAAGTTAAGTTAACTGTGTTTACTTAACTTAACTTTTATTTAACTTAACTTTGTTTACTTAACTTAACTTTTATGGTTAAACTTTCTTAATTGATAAAGGGGGGAGAAAGGCCAAGGTTAACTTGAACTTATTCTAAACACTAAGGCCAATGTTAAGTAATTTCGATTACTTAAAACTCCTCTTTAGTAGCTAACATCAAGGAGGAGGGTCATGATACTTTTTCAAGTACTCACCCTCGGTCAAGGGGGAGGATTCCTCAAGGGGGAGCACTTGAAAGAGAGTTCTTCTCATACTCCTACTCAATTATGCATATTTCATACTCATGTTATTCATTTTACTTAATTCACTTAATTTATTTACTTAACTTTATGTTGGTTTGCCATAAATCAAAATGGGGGAGATTGTTGGTGCAGTAGGCACCTGAATCGATCCTGAGTTTTGATTATAGCAAATACACAAAGTTAAGTTCATTTTGATATCTCATGAGCTGAATAAAGTGTGCAGAATTGCTAAGCTAAAGCTGAAGGTCAGTGACACCCAGAGGTTAGCCATGGTGGTCGGGCAACACCGGGAGGACTTCGAAGAGAGCTGAAGAACTCAGGTGAAGACCGGAAGAGAAGCTTCAAAGGTAAAGGTTGAGGTAAGCTCATGTGAGTGAGTGTAAGTAAGGTCGTGTCCTCCATACGGGGATGTCCTTAGGCGATGATCTGACCAAGACTTCCCATGGAAGGTCTAAGTCGAGATCAGATGGTAAATGACCATCGAACTTACTTATATTAACTGCATTTTCGAGCTAACTCTTCATTGCAGCTAGAAACCCTGCCATCAGTCGACTGATGGCTTGTATCAGTCGACTGATGCCTCTAGCAGTCGACTGGTAAGGGTAGTAGTCGACTGCTGATCAAGGATTAGCCTCTAGGAGAGTTAAAGCTTATCTCCATTTCTCAAGGGCTAGGTGGCATCACCTCATGAAACTTCATCTCAACGATTAGAGTTTCATAAGGCTATAAAAGAAGGTGTTCTCCACCCCATTTCCATCATTCAAAGTGCTCCAAATTGCTTCCACAACGCCGCTCTTCTACAACGATCTCCCTACGATGAAGCACTGTCGAACGACAACAACCTAAGCTCAATCTTTCATTCTTTAAGATGTCGGTAAAAATCTTGCTTAAAGATTATTTCAAGTTTGTAATCTTTTTTTTTCGGAGCTTTAATCACAACGAGAAGAGGGGGAGTGTCCCTTTATCTCTAGTTCTTGATATTTCTTGTACTCGCTTACTCCTACCTCTATCGAGGAGGAGTGTTTTTAGTGCTTTATCCTTCATACACAGTCTAGGATCGTTAGGGCATTGGATTAGCAACCGAAAGCTATTAACCAAGTAAAAACAAAGAGTGTCTTATTTATTTTCCGCTGCACTTTACTCTTATCGCTTTTCTTAATCGAACAAATTCGGAAAGTTTTCCCTTGCGCCATTCACCCCCCCCCCCCCTCTAGCGCTCAAATCGATCCAACACATTGGGCTTTTGCTGCCAAGACACACGCTTGGACTTTACGCCGCCAACCATTGAACTTATGCTGCCAAGACTCCAGCCTTGGACTTTATGCCGCCAATATCAAACCGTGGACTTCCTATGTGACAACTCCATATTGGACTTTCCAATTGCCAAGACTCAAGCTTGGACTTTCCCTTGCCAAGACCCATGCTTGGACTTTCCAAATGCCAAGACTCAAGCTTGGACTTTACCTTGCCATGACATATGCTTCGACTTTCCATTGGCAACTCCATGTTGGACTTTACAAATGCCAAGTGGTCCAACTTGGACTTCTCAAACATATGGTCAACCCCATGTCAACCATATAGCCAACCCATTGTCAAACAATGGTCAACTCATTGTCAAACATCAAATCACTACTCGAGTCAAACTCGAGTCTGGTCAATCGTGACCAAGGTCGATTGCACCAACAATCTCCCCCTTTTTTATGTTTGATAAAAACCAAACACCTTTGAGTTAGAACACTAACTCAATCCAATCCTCCCAATTGTCCAAATTGGGAATTCTCACATTCTCCCATTAATTCTCACTCAATTCTCCACAATTCTCCCCCTTTTTGACATACATCAAAAAGGTTCTCCCCAAGGGTATCAATGTCTCACATCCCAATGAGATCTTACAATCTCCCCCTTGGTCCAAAAACATTTAGGATGCCGGAAGAACACATCCATCATTCCATGATGGATAACCTTCCCCTAAAGGCTTGCTCCCCCTTGACCATTGCACCACTAATGTCCTTGGAGAGTCCCTAAGCCTATAGGAATACTAACCAATCAAATTTAAGGGCAAAGATTTAACATTGAACTTTTACCTCCCTTAAAATTCAATACACACCCTAAATAACTCTCCTAATCCATATCCAATGGATTTTCACCCTTCTAATGCTTTCCAAAGCATATCTTAGGGTTAAGAGCAGTTAGAGAATCTAACATAGCTTAAACATGCGCTAAACATCCTTGTTTATCCGAAATCAGCCATTGGCAATCGACTCTGTTAGTCAACAGTCGACTGTCATCCATGGTAGTCGACTAATTTCTGCACTATGCTAAAATTAGAAATCACAAACGAAATTACGAAAAGCATAAGTAATTATACATAACATGAAAATTCATAAAAGTAATTATACTTAAGTCAATCATTATGGGTGAAAAATATTTGAAAAATAAAATATCTATAAAATAGTGAGATTGATACAAAATTCAAAACCATTGATAACTTTAATGTTTTTGACCTATTTTGTATCAACTTCTTCAATGGTGACTTCTACCAAAAGATAAACTACACCAAGATTTTTCAAAATAATTTTGAAATGTTTTTAAAACCTTATATTGAACTATGGTCTATGGGCTTAATGCACATGACTTGTACATAAACTTTCCTCATGATTCATCCATGGTATCATATGAGTTTGAGTTCATCTAGATGTAAAAACTATGCACCTTGAACTTAACTCATTTCCTAGCATCTCACATGTGTCTAGGGTGTATCAATACACACCCATATCAATTTGATGTGAGATATGAGTTTTGTTCATCCTAATCTAGGGTCTCATGCATTTTTCTAAGACAACACTATTTGATTCCCTTATACATGGGACTTCAAATCATGCCATAATCTTTAAATCAATTTTAATTAATGCATGAATTATGATTATGGCATATAATGATAGCATAATTGAAAGCATGAGCCAATAATCATGATATCATGACATATGAATAAAAATCTAAATAACACATGACATAAAAACTAATCCTAAGCATGATCATGACATTTTATAAGATTAAAAAGAAATATGATTTCATTGTTGGGTTTCCGGCACCGCGACGTGTGTGTGTTCGATCATGTTTCGTAAACATGAGCACAGCGGAAGCAATAAAAATAATAAATACTCCTATTTATTACAACACACACAACACACGCATGCTATTACAACAAGTGTAGACATAACCATAAATTAAAATTGCAATAAAAGAAATTTAAACTACGTTATACCTTCCGTATGACGTGTAGCGGGAACGGCATCAACCGGAACGATTCTCGTAAGAATCGTCTCTATCCGTATCCACGCCGAGCTCCTCGGGATGACTTCGCCAAGCCACGAGCTTCGTCTTCGTACGGGTTACTAGCCTCGTGTTGAAGACGCCGTGATCGAGAGATGATCACGGTCCGAATCCAAATTCGGACCTAAAACAAGTCCTCAAGACTTGCTTCTTCGGAGAGGTATTCGTCAACCGATTGACGAATCCTTCGTCCTCCACCTCAGAGGATTACCGGAGATCAAATCCCCGGTATGTTAGCCGCTGTCGGAGCACTAACCGTCGTCAAGCGGCGCTCCGGCGAAGGAAAAAGCTGTCCAGAAAACTGGACAGCTTGGTGGAGGAGTAGGCGCCGGCCAAAACCAAGGAAGCAAAGTGCTCACCTTGATGCCAAACCTAAGGAGGATGACCTCTTCCGAGCAGCTGACGCCGGGCGGAAGGAAGCAACCTTACGCGCGGTTGGAGGACCTTTGGGGTGGCGGCAGCTGGAGTTAGGCGCCGAATAGGAGAGGGAGGGGTTGGCGGCCAGGTTTGGTTTAGGGTTAGGGTTTAAGCCCTATTTTATAGAGAACTAATTCTCTTAATGGTTAATGGATCATATCCATAAAGCCCGTTAACCCGCTCCATTAGGATAAGTTAAAATAAACCAAACCATGATGGTTTATTTTAAGTTAAAACGAACCGAACCAACCTTTGGTTCATTCGTTTAATATAAACCAAACCCTTTGGTTTATTCTCATCCATTGGATTAGGACCAAACCATTTTGGTCCATCCATTATCTTCATAAGACACCATCCATCACGCTTCCATTCTTGCGATTTGAAACAATTTCATGCTCGCTTTATGTTTGGTCAACCAAACATAGTGTCTCTCGATGCGAGAATCCCATTCTCAAGCTCGTTTTAAATCCTTTGGATTACACTCGTTGTGCGTGTGACCAAATAGGTTCTCGGTTTATGTTGGCCGTCTATAATTAACCATTAATTATAGAACGATCATGAGTGGCACCTAGTAGTACATCATGATCCCAATTAGCAGAAAAGATCAGCGGTTGATCGAACTATTTACGAAACCCTTGATGGCTCGAATGAATCGTGCCCCATTCCCTTCACTCATCTTATACCCACTTGGTTGGGACATGGTCTATTGTGCCGGTCCCCACTAAGTGACTCGTCACACCTAGCCCAAGTATCATTTCCTCGTCCTACAGTTCTAGTTACTCCACATGTATCGAAGAGTACTTTACTCTAAACATGTAATGCTTTGGCAAAGACTTTAGTAACAATCCGAGAGGCCATGGGTATACATCTCCTCGCAAGGAGTGGTGAATCCTTTATAGGCTATTCAAACACCTTCGATCACTTCGACTTATACCCAATCATCCCGGGTCCACATCTCCTTGGAGATGTTTGCTTAAGATGTCAAAGCATAAGTCTCCATGATCAAGATGACTTGAATACCGCAAGTCAAAGGAACATCGCACTTAAGCCACGAAGAACTTCATTGACATATCTATATATGAGAACCATATGAAGTCTTACGGCTGGTCACTCCAATGAACTAGTTACCATAACTAGCATCCACGATCAACTCCGGACATCACTATGTCTCCAGCCAGTGAGAATCAGCTGCTTGGATACACCAAGGAGTATACCTCGTGCTAGTCTCGACAGAATTGATGGTGTCCAAATACATCAATTCATTGACTAGGGATAATTCCGATACATCACAATTACACATGTAGAGATACTCACTAGTTGTGATCCAATCACAAATTCTCTCATGCTGTGAATCGTATCGTGGACATTCAGTAAATGAGTTTAAGATCCAATCAAATACATAAAATATGTATACTCAAATAGTGAATCTTCATTTATCATATAAATGGTTCATACATAAGGCGATTGCCTTAGGACATCTCTCATATATTACTAACAGACTCCCACTTGGCCTAATGCCAATCGCTACGGTATCCAATACCATAGTCTCTAACATGACCCTCAAACTTGCTTTGAGGTAATGCTTTAGTCAAGGGATCCGCTAAGTTCCTTTCAGTGGGAATTTTCTCGATTTGTATTTCGTTCCTACTGATGATCTCTCTGATAAGATGATAGCGGCGAAGCACATGTTTGGATCATTGATGAGACCACATCAAGTTCATAGATGAACTACTTGATCCAAACCGCTTCCTTTGCTACTTCCAAAGCTGCAACGTATTCTGCCTTAGTGGCAGAATCCGCTATAGTGTCAAGCTTGGAACCTTTCCAACTTATTGCGCCTCCATTCTAGGTGAATACATACCCAGACTAAGACATGGAATCATCCTTATGCATGCGGATCATCCGTATACCCACGTATCACCATGTACCCTTCTCCATATATTAGGAACACATCCTTAGTTCTTCTCAAGTACTTAGGATCGTCTTATGATACAATGATCCATTCCTGGATCGGACTGGTATCTGCTCGTGACACTCAGAGCATACGATACATCGGGCCTCGTATATAACATAGCATACATGATAGATCCTTTTGCGGATGCATAGGGAATCTTACTCATGCAAATCCTCTCATCTTCTGTGCGCGGACACATAGACTTCGAAAGGTGTACCCCATGCCTGATGGGTAGGAAACCTTTCTTGGATTCCGACATGCTAAACCTCTTTGCTTTTCGGTCTATATATATGCTGCGAAAGACCAAGCAACCGTTTCGATCTATCTCTATAGATCTTAATCCAGGATGTAGGTTGCTTCTCCCAGTCTTTCATGGAGAATGTCTTGGATAACCAAACCTTCATTGTAAGATTGAAACATCGTTTCCTATAAGTAGTATGTCATCGACATACAATACTAGGAATACGACTGCACTCCCACTAACCTTCTTGTACACACAAGGTTCGTCTGGATTTTGTGAGAAATCAAACTTTTTGATGATCTCATCAAAACGGATATTCCAACTCCTGGATGCTTGCTTCAATCCATAAATGGATCGTCGCAATTTGCATACCTTGGTTTTGTCAATCGATGTGAAACTCTCAGGCTGTATCATATACACGTCCTCGAGCAAGTTTCCATTAAGGAAAGCTGTTTTCACATCCATCTGCCATATCTCATAATCATAATGAGCTGCTATGGCCAGGAGCATCCGAATGGATTTAAGCATAGCTACAGGCGAATAGGTTTCGTCATAATCAACACCTTGCTTTTGACGATATCCTTTCGCCACCAATCTAGCCTTATAGGTAATCACATTACCATCCATGTTGGTTTTCTTCTTGAAAACCCACTTGCACCCTATAGGCTTTATGCCTTGGTGGAGTCGACAAGTTCGAACTTGGTTTTTCGTACATGGAATCCATTTGACTTCATGGCACCAAGCCACTTATCCCTTCACGAACTTGTCGGCACTTCTTCATAAGCTGGTAGGCTCCTCATCATCAATGAGTAACACGTCGTTCGATTCACTTACGAGAAATCCATATCTCTCAGGAATATTGCGTGTTCTACCAGATCTACGAAGATGTGGTGTTACAATAGGTCCAGCCGATTGATCATCACTATGAGTTGTCGGCTGTTGTGCTTCACCAGGTATCTCATCAATGTCTATTTGAGTCTCTCGAGCCTCCTCAAGCTCGACGACACTCCCACTGTTTTCTTGCAAGAGAAACTCTTTCTCTAGAAACACAGCATGCCTTGAAACAAACACCTTTTGTTCCACAGGATGATAGAATTGGTAACCCCTTGTTTCCTTAGGGTATCAATAAATAGACATTTATCGGACTTAGCATCCGGTTTATGCGTCTGATCCGCTTCACATAAGCGGGACAACCCCATATCTTCAAGTAAGATACATGAGGTTTCTTACCATTCCATATCTCATATGGAGTAGTTGAGACTACCTTGGTAGGCATTACATTTAACAAAGTAAAGCGGTATGCGAGTCATAACCCCAAAAGGACTTGGGAAGAGTTGCATGATTCATCATTGACTGACCATGTCCAACAAGGTCGATTCGCCTCTCGGATACACCATTATCTTTGTGGTGTATAGGCGAGTCCATTGAGACAATATGCCGTGTCTCTTAGATAATCAAGAAACTCTTGACTTAAGTATTCACCACCTTGATCAGATCGAAGTATTTTAATACTCTTGTCATGTTGTTTCTCTACTTCATTTCTGAATTCTTTGAACCTTTCAAAGGCTTCAGACTTGTGTTTCATCAAGAACACATACCCAAACCGTGAGTGATCATCGGTGAAGGTAATGAAGTAGCTATAGCCTCCTAATGCTTGAGTTGACATAGGTCCACATACATCGATGTACTAAACCTAGTAACTCTCCCACTGCTCACCTTTCGGTAAAGGTAACTTAGTCATCTTGCCTTTTAAGATTGATTCGAATGTTTCGTATGAATCCAATTCAAATGATTCCAGAATTCCACATCGGTGTAATTCGGACATGCGTTTCTTGCTTACATGGCCAAGACGACAATGCCACATGTAGGAGTCTATTTGATTATCCTTTCGAGCACTCTTGTTGCTTGCTTCGATATTGCAAATGTCACT
The DNA here is from genome assembly GCA_025175895.1 of Wurfbainia villosa. Taxonomy (NCBI): domain Eukaryota; kingdom Viridiplantae; phylum Streptophyta; class Magnoliopsida; order Zingiberales; family Zingiberaceae; genus Wurfbainia; species Wurfbainia villosa. The sequence goes on along the minus strand of CM046002.1, from coordinate 26,423,176 downwards.
GGATACGTCCAACGTATAAACACCATTGCTTAAAGTTCGATCCCCATAAAGAACCCCATTCAAAGTTATGTAACAACAATTGTTACTAAACGTCAAATGGAAACCATTTCTATTTAAACAAGAAATAGAAATGATGTTCTTTATCAACAAAGGAATATAAAAGCAATTGTCCAGTTCTAAGACAAGTCCTGCAGGGAGTTTCAACAAATACGTTCAGAAGGCGAGTCGACACCGTTGCTCCATTCCCAACACGTAAATTTGACTCTCGACGAGTCTTCTTCTATTCCTTAGCCCATGTATGTCATTACATATATGTGAGCCACACCCAGTATCAAATACCCAAGTGTCTGAGGAAATAGAATGACAATCAATAAAGAAGATTTCTGAAGAAGATGGGGCATCCGATGCCTTATCCTTCTTCACGGACTCAAGATACATCTTGCACTTTCTTCGCAAATGTCTCTCCTTGCCATAATGATGGCAAATTTCCTTTTGTGCTAGTTCTACCTACTTAGCCCTTCTCTTCTTTCCCTTCTGCTGTTCCTTTGACTTCCTCTTAGAACCTTTCTTCGAGGAATCAACTAACAGCACCGTCCCCTGCTCATGCTTCTCAGAAGACTCCACAGTCTTCAGCATATTGAGCAGTACCACAGATGAACCTCCTAGCATCTCAGAGGTGAAGAGGAGCTTTGAGACTTCGAACCTTTCTAATCTCACTTGCTCATCAACCAACTCTCAAAGATGAAGGACTACGATATGAGCATCCATATGCTCATGCTGCTTTCGTAGCTTGGGTTCCATCGTGGCTAGCATGATGCAACTCATTTGTTCAGAATCACTCACATGTTTCTGATAGGCCAACAATTGGTCCAGAGTTGCATCGTCACTAGGACGGGCGGGAAGAGGTGCTTCGAGGACATTTGCAAGCTTTTCAACCTTGAGAACAATTCTCAAGCTTCTAAGCTAGTCCATGAAGCTCGGCCCAGTCAATTTATTCGAATCCAAAATGGAACGCAAATTAAAACACATCATGATCAATATATTAACTTAGAAATACAAAACGAGCATATATGAGAAAGATGATTTTAAAATGCATCAATATACATTTATAAATCCCATTCATTTTTCGAATTTCAAAAACCTCAAAATCACTTCGGGAGATTGTAGGTTCATCTCCGAATGGGTTGATATCCATCATAGTTATGAATAACCTTGGAGAGAGTCCAACAAGCCATTCATAGCTACGACGGTAGGTATCATCTATACCGATTGCATATCACGTATATGCAACTATCACAATGTGCTATCAACTAATTGAATGTTCACACATACATTGGGTTGTTAACACATTAACAAGTATGCATCTTATGCATAGCACCCAACTTCACCTCCCTTAACATCGACCTTGGAGAGAGTCCAACAAGCCGATGCTCCAGGTTAAAGCCAACCCATTAATCAAGAATAGTTTTAATATGGTTAGAGCGCATTCAACCAATTAGCCCAGCTTGGAGAGAGTCCAACAACCAAAGCTAACGATTGACCTCTGACTCTTACCATATTAGTATTAAACTATTCCATGGTTTGAACATGTTCGGGTTCGAGCCGGGCTTGGAGAGAGTCCAACAACCCAAACAAGAAACGGAACTCGGGTTCAAACCATATTAATGGAAGGTGTAGGCTTTAATATTGTTTAAAGGTTTTTATGTCTCATCCTCTTTGCATGCAAATAACTATTATCTACATGGCATGGCATACATGGCATACATCTACATGTCACGACACGCATGGCATTATGTTATGCATCTAATGCAACTACATGTCATACAATTATGTCATGTACAATATTTCCTTATATGTCATAACTATTTATGGAAATAAAATATGTTTAAGATTTGATTCTCCAAATCAAATCATAATTAAATTAGGAAACAAATTTCCAAATCTAATCACATATTTTATTCATGGAATTATTTGATTAAGGAAAATCTATTTAGGAAACCAATTTCCTAAATCTTAAAAACTACTTATGGAAATAAAATATTTTAAAGATTTGATTTCCCAAATCAAATCAAGATTAAATTAGGAAACAAATTTCCAGAATCTAATCAAATATTTTTATTTATGGAAAATATCAATTTCCATAAATACTTCCAACTTTCCAAAAGTGGAAGATTTCCATAAATACTTCTAGACTTTCCAAAATTGAAAAATTTCCATAAATACTTCTAAATTTCCAAAATTTAGAAAATTTCCAGAAATACATTATGACTATCGCAAAACCAATTTTACGATTATGTCGAAACACAACCTGGGCTCTGATACCACTGTTGGGTTTCCGGCACCGCGGCGTGTGTGTGTTCGATCATGTTTCGTAAACATGAGCACAGCGGAAGCAATAAAAATAATAAATACTCCTATTTATTACAACACACACAACACACGCATGCTATTACAACAAGTGTAGACATAACCGTAAATTAAAATTGCAATAAAAGAAATTTAAACTACGTTATACCTTCCGTATGACGTGTAGCGGGAACGGCATCAACCGGAACGATTCTCGTAAGAATCGTCTCTATCCGTATCCACGCCGAGCTCCTCGGGATGACTTCGCCAAGCCACGAGCTTCGTCTTCGTACGGGTTACTAGCCTCGTGTTGAAGACGCCGTGATCGAGAGATGATCACGGTCCGAATCCAAATTCGGACCTAAAACAAGTCCTCAAGACTTGCTTCTCCGGAGAGGTATTCGTCAACCGATTGACGAATCCTTCGTCCTCCACCTCAGAGGATTACCGGAGATCAAATCCCCGGTATGTTAGCCTCTGTCGGAGCACTAACCGTCGTCCAAACGACGCTCCGACGAGAGGAGAAGAAGCTGTCCAGAAAACTGGACAGCTTGGTGGAGGAGTAGGCGCCGGCCAAAACCAAGGAAGCAAAGTGCTCACCTTGATGCCAAACCTAAGGAGGATGACCGGAACTCTTCCGGCAGCAGCTCGACGCCGGCGAGGAGGAAGGAAGCAACCTTCTGGACGCCGGTTGGAGGACCTTTGGGCTGGGCGGCGGCAGCTTGGAGTTGGGCGCCGAATAGGAGAGGGAGGGGTTGGGCGGCCAGGTTTTGATTAGGTTTAGGGTTAGGGTTTAATCCCTATTTTTATAGAGAACTAATTCTCTTAGTGGTTAATGGATCATATCCATAAAGCCCGTTAACCCGCTCCATTAAGATAAGTTAAAATAAACCAAACCATGATGGTTTATTTTAAGTTAAAACGAACCGAACCAACCTTTGGTTCATTCGTTTAATATAAACCAAACCCTTTGGTTTATTCTCATCCATTGGATTAGGACCAAACCATTTTGGTCCATCCATTATGTCTTCATAAGACACTGCCCATCCACGCTTCCATTGCGACTGAAACAATTTCATGCTCGCTTTATGTTTGGTCCAACCAAACATAGTGTCTCTCGGTCTGAGAATCCCATTCTCAAGCTCGTTTTAAATCCTTTGGATTACACTCGTTGTGCGTGTGACCAAATAGGTTCTCGGTTTATGTTGGCCGTCTATAATTAACCATTAATTATAGAACGATCATGAGTGGCACCTAGTAGTACATCATGATCCCCAATTAACCAAAAGATCAGTTGATCGAGAACTATTTACGAAACCCTTGATGCTTCGAATGAATCGTGCCCCATTCCCTTCACTCATCTTATACCCACTTGGTTGAGGATATGGTCTATTGTGTCCCCACTAGGCTGACTACGTCACACCTAGCCCAAGTATCATTTCCTCGTCCTACGGATTCTAGTTACTCCACATGTATCGAAGAGTACTTTACTCTAAACATGTAATGCTTTGGCCAAAGACTTTAGTAACAATCCGACGAGAGGCCATGGGTATACATCTCCTCGCAAGGAGTGGTGAATCCTTTATAGGCTATTCAAACACCTTCGATCACTTTGACTTATACCCAATCATCCCGGGTCCACATCTCCTCGGAGATGTTTGCTTAAGATGTCAAAGCATAAGTCTCCATGATCAAGATGACTTGAATACCGCAAGTCAAAGGAACATCGCACTTAAGCCACAGTAAGAACTTCATTGACATATCTATATATGCAGAGAACCATATGAAGTCTTACGGCTGGTCACTCCAATGAACTAGTTACCATAACTAGCATCCACGATTAACTCCGAACATCACAATGTCTCCAGCCAGTGAGAATCAGCTGCTTGGATACACCAAGGAGTATACCTCGTGCTAGTCTCGACAGAATTGATGGTGTCCAAATCCATCAATTCATTGACTAGGGATAATTCCGATACATCACAATTACACATGTAGAGATACTCACTAGTTGTGATCCAATCACAAATTCTCTCATGCTGTGAATCGTATCGTGGACATTCAGTAAATGAGTTTAAGATCCAATCAAATACATAAAATATGTATACTCAAATAGTGAATCTTCATTTATCATATAAATGGTTCATACATAAGGCGATTGCCTTAGGACATCTCTCATATATTACTAACATTCATGTCATGGCATATGACAAACAAATCATGGCAAATAAAATGTAGAGGTATAAGAATACCTAAAATTTAGTATTAATTGTCATTTGCTATGATTAAATTCTTTTTTCATATTACTACTTATCTCCCAAGTGTGCCAAAAATCCAAAAATGACACACCAAGACCTTTAAACCTTAATTGTGTCAATTTGATCAATTTTTCATAATTCACAAAATATATTGGCACATCCTAAAATTCTTAAGGATATAAATTCAACCTTATTTCCAGGGTACCCATAATCTTGAAAATGTCCTAAGGTGTCAACTCTACCATGGTTAGGTTAACTACCTATCCACTTAGGGTTGACACACCCTAACCCATTTAGCGTGAATCAATCACGCTCCTAGGAACCCAATACCTATTGGAGATCCTTGGGTTAATTAGGTATCCTTACGGATAACTTCCCTAGATACCCTCCTAATGACCCTCCTATGCTTAGAAGCCTTGGTTAGTGTGGTCTTGCCTAACTCTAGGGGTGACTCCCCTTGTAACCTTTTTAATGGCTTCCCTAGGTTTCCTTGAAACCTTAGTCACTAGGCACCTACCATGGTTAATCTTAGGGATGACCTCCCTATTATCCTTTGTCTTTCTAGACCTATGAATGGTTAGATAATCGAATGGAACACTATGATAGGTCTCCTTGGGCTTAGGTTTGTGACCCAAACCTTTCTTGCCCTTGGGTGGACCTTGCCTCCTAGACCCTAGGCTTTGACTATTTGACCATTGCATTTGATTTTACATTTTCCTAAGGGTCTTTTCTAATTTCTCAAGCCTTGATCTCAAAGATTTATTTTCTAATTCTAATTGCCCAATTTTTGATTTTTCATTTAGTATTTGGGCATCACCATTTCTTCTAAGCATATGCCTACCCTTATTAGGGTTAATGCCTAAATAGTTTTCTACCTTCCTAATTGACTCCCTAGGTAGAATTGATCTAGAGTTATTAGTCCCAAATTTCTCCTTAGTTCTAAAATTATCACTCTTAGCACCTAAACAAAAATATTTGTTTTTAGCATGCATTGTACAATGATGAATAGCAAGTGAATTAAAATTATCCCTCTCATGCTTTTGACTATTAATTGAAGAGGAAGCATACTTAAAGGTTACCTTAGGGTTTGCCTTAGCTCCCCCTATATTTAAGACTCCTTCTTTGCCCTTGGCTTGCTTCCACCTCCTAGGGCAATGACTTCGGTAGTGTCCCCGTTGTTGGCATTTGAAGCACACCACATGCTCCTTGCTCTTACTAGTGGGGACTTCGACATCCTTTGAATTTTTGTTGACTTTTGGTACCGATGCTTTCTCCTTGGCCAATTTTGGGCATTTGCTCTTGTAATTCCCTTTCTCCCTACACTCAAAATAAATTATATGATCTTTATTTTTAATTAAATTGCTTGAGTTACCTAGGGTGGTGGTGGCCGGAATTGGTTCTTCATCTCTTCAGGAGGTTGAGGCTTCCTCTTGTGGCTCCGGCATTGAAATTGGCCTAATCTCCTCCTCCTTAATCATAGAGGTGGAGGCTTCTTCTATTTCTTCCACTTCCTTGGATGTTGATGGTTGTTTAACCTCTGATTTCTCAAGCTCTTGTGAGGATGATGATGATTCTTCCTCTTCGAGTCTTCTTGAGCATGAGAGGATGAACACTCCTCTTTGGACTCCTCTTCTTCATGAGCCCGTGATGGATTTTCATGATACTTTGGCAATTTTCTCTAAAGCTCTTTGGCATCTTGAAATTTACTTAATCTAGACAATAAATCATTAGGTATTGAATCGACTAACATATCGGTTACCTTGTCATTAATTTTGGATTTTTGGAGTTGGTCTTGGGTCCATCTCTTCTTCTTGAGATATCCTCCTTTTGGACCCCCTCGGAAGTTCGAATCCATCTAGTATGATGAACCATTGCTCGATGTCCATCATCAAGAAATTCTCCATCCACATCCTCCATTGGTCAAATCCCTTAGCTCCAAAAATTTCGTATAGAGGAGGTGTGTTGATGTTGCGACCCAGTTTAAGACTTGGCTTCTCCATCTTCTTCTTCACCCTCTAGTAGTGCTATCTTGGTGGTTAGTCCGTAGAAGAGTGACCCGCTCTGATACCACTTGTTGGAATCAAAGAGTATTCTTTTTCTAAGAGCCACCAGGCTCTGATACCACTTGTTGGAACTTCAATGACCGCTAGAGGGGGGGGTGAATGGCGCATTTTCATTCGTCGATTGATTTGATCACGTGCTTGCTACAATTTGATTAGTACGATGCAGAAATAATAGAAAAGCATAAACAAAATACACAAGCATACACAAAACACAATAATATATGTGGTTCAGAATCTTAGGGTTCCTACTCCACGGGGTGAGCTCAAAAGAGCTCTAGTGATGCAAACACCACCACTAATCAATACACTCCTTCTAAGAACAATTCGGAGGTGGAAAAATCTCGTACAAATGATTACAAAAGTAATACAATGAAATACAACAAGTAAACTAAGAAATACACAAATACAAGTAAAGAAAACTTTACACTAAGAGCTTTGGATTGCTTGCTTGTTGATTACTTGGGCTGCACTTGAAGTCTATGAATTGCACCAGCAAATTGCTCCAAGTTTCTCTAAGAACCAAGGCCAAAAACCTCCCATTCGTGCTCCTTTTAAAGCTGCAACTCAGGCTAATTTCGCCTAGTAGTTGACTACAAAAAGGCCCCAGTCGACTGTGTTAGGGCAATCAACCCATGGATGATGTGTTTTGATGTGTGTGGAAAAGGTTTAAGTTAGGTTGTTTGTGGATTTGATATGTGTTTTGAAGTCATACAGGACTTAGTAATTCACACATGGTTAGATTGACAAAGCATTGGCAAGATCACCATCTCATGACTCGGTCCTTGAGTCAGTGAAGGATGACATTGCGAAGTCGTGCGCTTGATGCATCTGAGGAACCACCAAACGAGGAGCATTGGAGTGAAGATAAGGAAGCAGACTTCAGGGCAAGACATGAAGAATGACATTGCGAAGTCGTACGCTTGGTGCATCCGAGGGACATGGTCGGACGAAGAGAGCTTCAAGGCAAAGGACTCCAAGGGAGATGAGAGTGAGTGATTGTAACCTGGGACGAGGTACCTCATAGGTGAACTTGGCTGAATGATTAAGTCAAGTGTCGGATGCTCAACCAAAGGTTGGTTTGAGGTTTAACCCGACACCAGTTGACTGCTATAGGTAGCAGTCGATTGCTCTAGGTTGATTGGACTCAACTGGTGTTTGACTGAACTGATTCTGGATGAACAGTCGACTGCCAAGGGATGGTAGTCGACTGTCAAGGGACGACAGTTGACTGATCGAGGCAAGTTCAGGCACAGAAGCTTTGGCAGTCGAGTGATCTCGTTGACCACTCGACTATTGGCTCCATCAGTCGACTGATGGGAAGATCAGTCGACTGATGTGGGAGCCGTTGGTTGGAATCCAACATGGATGAAGTCGTTGTGAGGCAACGGCTACAACAACAGTCGATTGATGGCTACATCAGTCGACTGCTAGGTTCCCAATGGGAAGAATGACCTCTTCCCTATAAGAAGGGGCCTTGGATCACTTGGCATGGTTAATGCTTCATCTCTAAACATACTCCCAAGTGCCTACACGATTTTACTCCTCTTTCTTGTGTTTAATTTCATCTTATTGTAAGAGGAGTGATTCTTGTAAGAAAGGTTACCTCCACCTAGCTTAGTGCAAAGGATAGACTAGTGGATTTGAAGGGAGTGATTTGCCATATGAATCGGGTCGTGGATTAGCGGCAAGGACCATGAACCACGTTACATCGCCTTGTTAGCGTTTGTGCTTTCATTTCACTTTGTATTACTCTTAATTGTCTTTAGTTTCATTTTCCTATTGCGCTAACCTTAAACGTAGATAATCAAGCGATCAAATTCCATCGTCTACGACATCGGGGCTATTCACCTCCCTCTACCCGGCCACCGATCCTCCAACAAGTGGTATTAGAGCAAAGGTTGCTTGTCACCGGACTCACCTTCACAACAAGCATGACAACAAAGATGGTCGTCTCCAACATTCATCCACCTAAGTTCGACGGCGACTTCTCTTGGTGGAAGAAGAGAATGGAGGTATTTTTTGAAACGGATTTTGATATTATGATTACAATGGAAACCAGTTTCGATTTGCCTAGGGATGAAGATGGGGAGCCAATAGAAAAATCAAGGTGGACCAAGAAGCAAAGAGAGGAGCACTTGGCGAATTCAAAAGTCAAACATCACTTATACAATGTGCTCCCTCAACAAGAGATAAACCGGATAGGAGAATGCTCAAGTGTCAAAGAGATGTGGGAGAGGTTGGTAGAGCTTCATGAAGGCACCTCGGAAGCCAAATTAGCAAGAAGGGATCTCCTCCGCTCTCAACTAAATAACATCAAGCTTGACAAAGGGGAGAAGGTATTGTCACTACACTCTTGGTATAAAGAAATAATTAATGGATTGTCGAGTGTAGGTGAAAAACTCTCCAACCAGGACATGATAATGAAGGCGATAGATGCCTTCCCTCGGTCATCTAAATGGAGCTCCATGGTGGACTCCTTTTACATTTCAAAGAATCTAGAGGTAAGAACTCTAGAAGAGTTTTTCTCGACCATGGAATTGCATGAGACTAGGCTTGAAGTCATAGTTGAAGAGTCAATCAAGCCATCAAGGGGAGTAGCACTCATAGCCAAGAAGGGAAAGAAGAAGAAGGTGACGCCACCCTCCTCATCCGATGAAGATTCATCTTCCTCATCAATGGATATCAATGAGGAAGCATATATGGTAAGGAAGGTAAGGCGTACATTAAAGAATTTTAAGTTTAATAAATCTCATGATAGGGTAAGAAGGCCTAGAAGAAAAATCATTTGTTATAATTGCCAAGGAGAGGGACACATAAGGGATGATTGTCCCCTCTTGAACAAAAGCAAGGAAGAAAGAAGAAAAAAGAAAGAAGAGAATAGAAGAAGAAGGGGAGCAAGAAGAAGGATGAAGAAAAGAAATCAAAAGAAAAAGGGAAAGTCAAGGCACACAAAGCGACATGGAATGATCCATCCTCATCGGAGGAAGATCAAGCCTTCACAAGCCTTGCACTCATGGTAATAGAAAACTTGGACTCCTCCTCCTCGGAAAAGGAAGAAACAAGTTCAAGTGAGGAGAGCTCAAGTGAAGGGGGAGCTTCATCTTCATCCTCATCGGAATCGGAGGAAGAAGATATGGAAAGTATGGTAACAAATCTTTCCCCTAAAATGATTGTTTCTATGATTTCAAGCCTAACTAGGGATTTGTTTAAGGCTAAGAAGAAAAACAAATGCATGTTTGATCAAATCAAGGCCCTAGAAGAAAAGCTAGAAAAAGCATGTTTAAATGTTAATGATAATGCTTCTTCTTCTAGTATTAATAATGCATGCTCACATGATGATTATATTCCTCTAAATGTTAATGATGCATGTATTGAAGAAAATAAGGCTTTAAGGGAAAAGGTAGATTTCCTAACTAAAGCCTTAGAAAAGTTCACAATTGGCTCCAACACCCTAAACATGATTATTAGGAGCCAAAGGGCTAGTTTTAATAAGAAAGGCCTAGGTTATAAGGGAACCAAAAATGAAAAGGCCTATCATTGCCTAATTGCTAGGGGTCAAACTAAAACAACAATGGTAGCTAAGAAATGGATCCCAAAGGAATATTTGGTGAACCCCATTGGAAAGAATTTGTATTGAGTTCCCAAGTCCATCCTTAAGGCTTAGGAAACCCCTAGAGTAGTCAACCATAATTGGAATTTAATTATATCATGATAAATGGTTGACTTAGGGTGATGTGGGTGGTAATTTTTGATTGAGTGTTGGGTGATGATAATGTGATCATAATATGGAATCATGAATATTGTTTGATTTATGATCATGATATGCAATAATTGAAAATATTTGATCATGATTGATAATATGTGATTTTATGATCATGTTGGGTGGTTTAGGATATAGATACTTAACCTTGGTAGAATTGCATGAAAATTGATGGTTAAGTATAATACCTTTAGGTACATCTCACATTCACCATAAGGCTAACTTGATTGAAAAACATAGCATGGATACAAATGACTCACTTATGATTATAGCATTTTGATGGGTCATTAGATGTATCATGACATAGTAATAATAGACCAATCATGGGGAAAGCATATGTTTAAGTCATAGACATATTTCCCAAAGATCATGGTTGGATATTTCAAATGTTTTAAAACCATTTCATGTTTTATAAACTGCAAGTTCATGTTTTAAAACAATTCAAGGAAAAACTAGGCTTTCAAGTTGATAAAATTTTAGTATTTTTCAACATCTTTGAGTTTTTGCCTAATTTTTGAAAATGAAATGAATTTTCATGAAAAATCATTTTTCACTGATAAAGGGACTTATGAGAAATATGTTCCCCAAATTTCGTGATTTTTCAAATTTCCTAGAATTTTTAATGCATTTCTGAAATCGAGTTCTGAAATCAGAAAATTATGAAATCTGGGTGTCAATCGACTGATGTACTATGCACGAACATAGTAACCTGTTTTATCATGTTTTGAGTTAGTTTTTAATGATTTTTGTTCCCTAGACTTGATGTCATGCTTATATAACTTATGTTTGATATTTTTGATGGTGTCAAAGGGGGAGAAATGGTTATGTTTAAGTTAATCATGCTAGGGGGAGAAATTAGCATGTGTTAAGGGAGAGTTGCATGTATTAAGGGGGAGTTGATATTCATGTTTGATATCCATGTTTTACATGCTTTCCTTCCCTATGTATTTTGATTAATGTTTCACCTAACTTAAACATGTTGGTGCAATCGGCCCAGGTCACGATTGACCAGGACTCGAGTTTGACTCGAGTGATGTTTTGATGTTTGACAAAGTGGTTTGACATTGATGTTTGACATTGATGTCGGTTAATATGTTGGGGAGATTGTTTATACAATCGATCCAGGTTATAATTGACTAGACTCGAGTTTGACTCGAGGGAGACTTTGATGGTTGACTGGGGTTGACCATGTGATTATGGGAAAGTCCAAGCATGGGTCTTGGCAAGGTAAAGTCCAAGTCATGGGTACTTGGCATGGAAAGTCCAAGTGGGACACTTGGCAATTGGGAAGGTCCAAGTCTTGTGTACTTGGCATGAGAAGTCCAAGCATGGGTCTTGGCAAATGAGAAGTCCAAGCATGGGTCTTGGCAAATGGAAAGTCCAAGCATGGGTCTTGGCATGGAAAGTCCAACATGGGTTGGCAAGGAAATGTCCAAGCTTGAGTCTAGGCATTTGGAAGTCCAAGGGGATTGATATTGGCAGCGTAAAGTCCAAGCGGAGTCTTGGCGGCGTAAGTCCAATGTGCCTTGGCGGTGTAGACACCGTTAGCATGACATAGCCGAGGGAAGCACCTGGAGGCTAGCGCGATGGATGAACAAGTCATGGATGACTTGGAGGGATCCGAGAGGCGTGAGGCTGATGGAGGTGGCTAGAAGGCTTAGGTCTAGGCTAAGGGTGGTCTAGCAAGTATGGGGCACCATATTTGGGTTTAAACCTCATCCGCATTATGGTGACCGCCGTGAGTTGACTTGAGTTCGACCGACGTTTGAGTCAAAACTACTCGGCGATCGCTCATCGAGCGATCGCGGTGTCGGCTAGCCGATCGCTAAGGGACGATAATCGATCGCTAGTTCACCGCGTGAGCGACGCTCCGAGCCGATCGGGGCCGATTACATGGCCGGCCGGGCAATGATCGCAATATTGGCGCTGATCGCCAAGAGATCCGTTGGAATTTTTTCAGCGTGGATCGAGCCGTTGTCTCACGACAACAGTGGCATCAGTCGACTGGTGACTTATGGAAGTCGACTGATGGGCGGAAATTCAGGTCGCGCACAAGGATAAAAGGAGCTCGACGGGAGGGTTTTTGCAACCGATTTTCTTGGACGTTTTGAAGCGATTTGCTGTTGCAAATCAGGGCTTTCAAGTGCTAGTCCAAGGAAATCAACAAGCAAGCTTCTAAAGAGTTTTTGTAAAGTGTTCTTTACTTCTCTTGTTGTATTTCCTCTTATATTTGCTTGTTGTATTTAGATTATTGTTGTAATCTTATTGTAAGAGGTTTCTCCACCTCTGACTTGTGTCGAGAAGGAGTATTTATCATGATGAGAGACCTTGAGGAGTGGTCCGCATTGATGGAAGAATTTGAATATCCTAAGGGACCAAAGGGAGGGTTTCTCAAGAAGAAGAAGTGGAGTGAGGAGCAACTCCAACATTTCGAGAAAAATAAGAAGGTAATCAAATTCATCTTTGATTTAATTCCTAATGACCTCTTGTGTAGTCTAGGTGACTATGTGGATGCCAAGGAGCTATGGAGCGATTTGGCCAAGCTCCATGAAAACCCTCAACTGGTCCAAGAAGAATAAGAAGATGAAGAATGCTCATCGGTTCAATCGGAAGAGGCCGAAGAAGCAAGCTCCTCCTCACAAGCAAGTGAGGATTCAGAAGTTGAAGAAGAGTCAACATCCGGGGCAAGAGGAGAGTGTGAAGAATTGGAGGTTGAGAGGCCATCAATCTCCAAGGAGGAGGAAGTGGAAGAAGCATCCACCTCAAGGACCGAGGGGGAGGAGAGAACTTCCACACCGGAACATCAAGAAGAAGCTTCGACATCCGGTCAAGATGAAGAAGCCCAAAGTCCAATTCCGGTCTCCATTAACCTAGGTAACTCAAATATATGTGCTAATAATAAAATGCATATAATATGTTTTGAGTGTAGGTAAACCGGGCACTATAAGAGCAAGTGCCCAAAGAAGATTAGGAAAGCTCCACCGGCACCAAAAGTCAAGGATGTCGGTTCCCCAACACCTAAAGGCAAGGAGCACATCATATGCTTCAAGTACAATTCAAAGGGGCATTATCGGAGTCAATGCCCTAGGGGGAAGAAGAAGGGGCAAGGAGGAGCATCACAAGTAGGGGGAGCTTCTATAGCTAACCCTAAGGTATATTTTAATAATGCACATTCCAAATTTAAAAGTCAAAAGCATGCTAGAAATTTTAATTCTCTTGCAATTCACTATGAAAAGCATGCTAGAGATAAATATATTTGTTTAGGAGCTAAAAGCGTTAACTTCAAAAGTAGGGAGAAATTTGGGACTAATGTCCCTAAAAACAACTTATTTAAGGATAAACCTAGGTCAAATAACTCAAGATCAATTTTACCTAGGGAGACAATTAGAAAGGTGCAAGAGCACCTAAGTCTTAACCCTAAATGGACTAGGCATATGCCTAGGAAGTCCAATGCCCAAGATTTAAATCAAAATTCTAAAATTGGGCAATTAGAAAAGGAAAATCAAGTCTTGAGGTCAAGGCTTGAAAAGACCCTAAATAAGATACAAAATCAATTTAAAGGGTCTAATGGTCAAAGTCAACACCAAGGACCTAAGAGTCAAAAGTCAACCAAGGGCAAGCAAGGTTTGGGTCACAAACCTAAGCCTAAAGTGGCTTATCATAATGTTCCATTTGACTATGGAACACAAACTAGGTCTAGGAAGACCAAGGTCAATAGGGAAGTCATCCCTAGAGTTGACCAAGGGGTGTGCCTAGTGGCTAGGGTTTCTAGGAAACCTAGGGTGGCCACTAAGAAGGTTGCAAGGGGAGTTACCCCTAAAGTCAACCTAGGTAAGACCCAAATGACCAAGGCTAACAAGCCTAGGAGGGTCATTAGGAAGGTATTTAGGGAGGTTATCCCTAAGGAATACCTAATTAACCCTAGGAGCTCAAATCGGTTTTGGGTTCCTAAGAGTGTGATTGATTCATGCTAGGTGGGTTTAGGATGTGCCAACCTTGAGTGGATGGGTAGTTAACTCAACCATGATAAAGGTGGCATTTTAGGTTATTTTCAAGGTTATGGATACCTTGGAAATAGGGTTGAATTATAATCCTAAAAGATTTTAGGATGTGCCAATATTAGTTATGAAGTTTGATAAAATGATCAAATTGGCACAATTAGGGTTTAGAGTGTTAGTGTGCCATTTTGGGTTTTTGGCACACTAGGGAGATTAATGATAATATGGCAAAATATATCTAACTATATCAAATGACAATTAATATTAAAATTTAGGTATTACCATACCTATACATTTTATATGCCATGCTTTGATTGTCATATGCCATGTCATGACATCATGCCTAGTTCTATGATTTTATATGTCATGTTCATGTTTAGGATTAAGGTTTCAAATGTCATGTGTTTTTAGATTTCATCTTATGCCATGACATCATGATTATGAGCATATGCTTATTTATAACATTTTTAATGCCATAATCATTCATGCATTTAAGACAATTTGGTTGAAATTGAATTAAGGACTATGGTATGACTTGAAGTCCCATTTATAAGGGAATTAAGTAGGGTTGCCTTAGAGAATGCATGAAACCCTAGATTAGGATGAACAAAACCCACATCTCACATCCAATTGACATGTATGTGTATTTATACACCTTAGATACATGTGAGATGCTAGGATATGAGTTGAGTTCAAGGTGCATAGTTTTTGCATCTAGATGAACTGAAACTCATCTTGTTTCATTTGTGGATCATTGGGAGAGTATGTGTACAAGTCATGTACATAGAGACCAAAGAATATGATCCAAAATAAGGTTTTGAAAACTTTTTAAAATCATTTTGAAAAACCTTGGTGAAGTCTATCTTTTGATAGAAATCACCATTGATAGAGTTGATACAAAATAGGGCCAAAATATTGAAAATTTCAATGGTTTTGAGTTTTGTATCAAACTCACTATTTTATGGGTAAAAGAATTTTTAAATATTTTTCACCCATTGTGTGTGTCATAAGTATTATACGTATGAATTTTCATGATTTTTTGAATTACGTATAATTATTTATGAATTTCCAAAATTCATTTTTGATAGTTGAAAATCGATTATCGATCGGATCGCTACTGTGGTAGTCGATCGATGTGAGTGGCAATGATCGACATCGTCAGAGTTGACTGTCAGGTCTGATTTCGAGTTAACAAGATTTGTTTAGCCCGTGTTCAGCTATGGAAAAGGTTCCTAATCACTCCTAACCCTAGGATATGCTTTAGGAAGCATTATAAAGGGTGAAAATTCATTGGATATGGATTAGGAGCTGTGTTAGGTCAAAGTATCAAATTTAGGGTGAGTGAAAGTTCTATGTTGAACTTAGAACCTTAATTTTGATGGTTTAGAGTTCCTATTGGCTTAGGGGCTTCCCAAGGACATTGTTGGTGCAATGGTCAAGGGGGAGCAAGCCTTTAGGGGGAGGTATCCATCTTGGGATGATGGATGTATTTTTCTCCTTGAAGAGGAGAAGTTATTGGGAGAGTATCGTCAATTGGGAAAATTGATGGGTTTTTGATACCCAATTTGGAAATTTGGAGAGAGTATAGGATTGTCTCTCTTGAGTGATATGTGAATTATCACTAGGAAGATGGTAGGCATCCTAGGTATTTATTTTTGGATCAAGGGGGAGATTGTAAGATCTCATTGGGACATGAGACATTGACCTCCTTGGAGAGAAAACCTTTTTGATGTTAGTCAAAAAGGGGGGGAATGTTTGGGGGAGAACATTTGGAGAGTGTTTACCAATTTGGGATAATTGGTAAGGGATTTGAGTTAGTGGTCTAACTCAAATGATTTGTTTGGTTTTTGTCAAACATCAAAAAGGGGGAGATTGTTGGTGCAATCAGCCCAGGTCACGATTGACCAGGACTCGAGTTTGACTCGAGTGATGTTTTGATGTTTGACAAAGTGGTTTGACATTGATGTCGATTAATATGTTGGGAAGATTGTTTATACAATCGATCCAGGTTATAATTGACTAGACTCGAGTTTGACTCGAGGGAGACTTTGATGGTTGATTGGGGTTGACCATGTGATTATGGGAAAGTCCAAGCATGGGTCTTGGCAAGGTAAAGTCCAAGTCATGGGTACTTGGCATGGAAAGTCCAAGTGGGACACTTGGCAATTGGGAAGGTCCAAGTCTTGTGTACTTGGCATGAGAAGTCCAAGCATGGGTCTTGGCAAATGAGAAGTCCAAGCATGGGTCTTGGCAAATGGAAAGTCCAAGCATGGGTCTTGGCATGGAAAGTCCAACATGGGTTGGCAAGGGAAAGTCCAAGCTTGAGTCTTGGCATTTGGAAGTCCAAGGGGATTGATATTGGCAGTGTAAAGTCCAAGCAGAGTCTTGGCGGCGTAAGTCCAATGTGCCTTGGCGGTGTATTAGCATGGCATAGCCGAGGGAAGCACCTAGAGGCTAGCGCGATGGATGAACAAGTCATGGATGACTTGGAGGGATCCGAGAGGCGTGAGGCTGATGGAGATGGCTAGAAGGCTTAGGTCTAGGCTAAGGGTGGTCTAGCAAGTATGGGGGCACTATATTTGGGTTTAAACCTCATGTTTGAGGTTGGCAGTCGACTGGCATTATGACCGGTTCGACTGCCGTGAGTCGACTTGAGTTCGACCGCGGTTTGAGTCAAAATCGCTCGCGGTCGACTCCTCGAGCAATGATCGTGGTCGATGCAGCAATGATCCGCTAAGGACGGCAATGATCGCTAGTTCAGCCGCGAGCACAGAATGCTCCATAGCCGACTGGGCAGTCGACTACGCGGCTGGCAGTCGACTGCCAAGAGATCCGTTGGAGTTTTTCCAGTGTGGATCGAGCCGTTGTCTCACGACAACAGTGGCATCAGTCGACTGGTGACTTATGGCAGTCGACTGATGGGCGAAAATCCAGATCGCGCACAAGGATAAAAGGATCTCGACGGGAGGGTTTTTGCAATCGATTTTCTTGGACATTTTGAAGCGATTTGCTGCTGCAAATCAGGGCTTTCAAGTGCTAGTCCAAGGCAATCAACAAGCAAGCTTCTAAAGAGTTTTTGTAAAGTGTTCTTTACTTCTCTTGTTGTATTTCCTCTTATATTTGCTTGTTGTATTTAGATTATTGTTGTAATCTTATTGTAAGAGGTTTCTCCACCTCCGACTTGTGTCGAGAAGGAGTATTTATCATAGTGGTGTGTGATTGGCATCGCTAGGGTTCGTACGAACCCAATCCGTGGAGTAGGAACCGTTTCGGTTCCGAACCACGTTATATCTCGTGTTGTGTTTGTGTTCGTTATTGTATCTTTTCGTTATTGCTTTGATTATTTCTATTCCGCTGCGCATAACGAGTTTTGTAGAGACAATCGCGAACGAATTCCATCTATGTACGGTCAACGCTATTCACCTCCCTCTAGCGATGTCAAATCCTCCAACAAAACATAGTTGCCACACATCAAAAAGGGGGAGATTGTTAGGGCAATCAACCCATGGATGATGTGTTTTGATGTGTGTGGCAAAGGTTTAAGTTAGGTTATTTGTGGATTTGATATGTGTGTTGAAGTCGTACCGGACTTAGTAATTCACACATGGTTAGCTTGATAAAGCATTGACAAGATCACCATCTCATGACTCAGTCCTTGAGTCGGTAAAGGACGACATTATGAAGTTGTACGCTTGATGCATCCGAGGGACCGCCGGACGAGGAGCATTGGAGTGAAGCCAAGGAAGCAGACTTCAGGGCAAGACGCGAAGGATGGCATTGTGAAGCCGTGCGCTTGGTGCATCCGAGGAACGTGGTCGGACGAAGAGAGCTTCAAGGCAAAGGACTCCAAGGGAGATGAGAGTGAGCGATTGTAACCCGGGACAGGATAGCTCATAGGTGAACTTGGCCTAATGGCTAAGTCAAGTGTTGGATGCTCAACCAAAGATTTGTTTGAGATTTTACCCGACATCAGTCGACTACTATAGGTAGCGGTCGACTGCTCTAGGTCAATTGGACTCGACCAGTGTTCGACTGAACTAGTTCTAGACGAACAGTCGATTGCCAAGGGATGACAGTCAACTGCCGACACCATCAGTCGATTGCCAAGGGACGACAATCGACTGATCGAGGCAAGTTCGGGCACAGAAGCTTTGCCAGTCAAGTGATCTCGTTGACCACTTGACTGTTGGCTCCATCAATAGACTGATGGGAAGATCAGTCGACTGATGTGGGAGCCATTGGTTGGAATCCAACGTGAATGAAGCCATTGCGAGGCAACGGCTACAGCAGCAGTCGACTGATGGCTGCATCAGTCGACTGCTAGGTACCCAACAGAAAGAATGACCTCTTCCCTATAAGAAGGGGCTTTGTGTCACTTGGGATGGTTAATGCTTCATCTCTAAACATACTCCCAAGTGCCTACACGATTTTACTCCTCTTCCTTGTGTTTAATTTCATCTTATTGTAAGAGGAGTGATTCTTGTAAGAAAGGTTACCTCCACCTAGCCTAGTGCAAAGGAGAGTCTAGTAGATTTGAAGGGAGTGATTCGCCATACGAATCGGGTCGTGGATTAGCGGCAAGGACCGTGAACCACGTTACATCACCTTGTTAGCGTTTATGCTTTTATTTCTCTTTGTTTTACTCTTAATTGTCTTTAGTTTGATTATTCCGTTGCGCTAACCCTAAACATAGATAATAACACGATCGAATTCCATCGTCTATGACATCGGAGCTATTCACCCCCTCTAGCCGACCACCGATCCTCCAACAGACTGCTCCTGTAGTCGTTGTCTCACAATGACTTAATCCAAGTCGGCATTCCAACCAACAGATACACTGGCAATCGACCGTCATTCCCAGCAGTCGACTGCTCAAGCCCGTAGTTGATTGCTCAGTCGGCTACCGAGTATTCTACCTTCATGACCAAAACCACCAGCAGTTGACTGCCCTCCATGGCAGTTGATTGCCCATACATGGCAGTCGACTACCAAGGCTATTTGTCGCAGTCAAATGCTAGTCGACTCACGACAGTCAACTAATCATAATCCCAGTCGACTGCTCAGTGTCGACTTGACTGCCAAGTGGCAAACACTTAACCAGTCAACTGGTCCATAACCCCAATCGACTGCTACACCTCAACCATGAGGTTTAACCCAAGTATGATGCCCTCATACTTGCTATAGCACCCTTAGCCTAGACCTAAGCCTTCTAGCCACCTCCATCACACCTATTTGATCCCTCCAAGTCATCCATGACTTGTTCATCCATACGCTAGTTTTCAGGTGTTTCCATCAGCTATTGTCATGCTAAGCTGGTCTACACCGCCAAGGCACATTGGACTTACGCTGCCAAGACACACGCTTGGACTTTACGCCACCAAGCATTGAACTTATGCTGCCAAGACTCCACCCTTGGACTTTACGCTGCTAATATCAATCCTTGAACTTCCCAAATGTCAAGTACCCATGACTTGGAATTTAACCTCCAAGACTCCACCCTTGGACTTTCGTGGCTAAGACTACACCATTGATCTTTCCTTGCCAACCCATGTTGGACTTTCCAAATGCCACGACTCAAGCTTGGACTTTACCTTGACAAGACCTATGCTTGTACTTTCCATTTCCAACTCTATGTTGGACTTTACCATTGCCAAGACCCATGCTTGGACTTTCTGTTAGTGTTAGCCCTTAGTGTCATTCATGAGATGATTGATTAGGAATCATATGTATCATATTTCATTAATAACAGACAAAGATTGATTATTATATTTACTTTATACGTGTGCCAGCCAAATAAATATAATAATTCCCTTGAATAGTAGGTTCTAATCTACAGTATATCAATTGGTAGAATTGATTATGAGAAGCTGTAGAGAACACTATACTTAAACATTCCTAGTCAAGTATTGTATTAATAGACAAAGGGATATATTGATACATTGAGACTAGCATGTAAGTCAATGGATGATTTGATCTCACAAGTCATGGATATGTGATATCACATTGACACATGGGTATATATATTGGAGAATATATGTACTGAATTGACCCACGATGAGAAAGTGTCATGGATCGTTATATGAGTGTCATATACTTTCTCATGTGACTATTGGTATGAATAGTCCTTAGACTTAAAGTCACTATGATTCCCTACATAAGGAGTTATGTACTTTGGTATCGTCTAACATCACCCATAATAGAGTGCACTATAACAGTGATTGTTGGGTATGTAACGAATTATGCGGAGGGATGTGAGTGATGTAGATGGGATATATCCCTCCCATATGACGGGAGTGATATCTTTGGCCTATTAATAGAGTATGACCACGAAATGCATGACCATGCTCAAATGAGTCAATATGAGATATTGAGCTCATTTGTTTGAGTGAGTCTACTTGGGGATCAAGAAACATAAAGGTCGATAAGGGGATGACATGGTCTATGCCTCATTGATCGATCTAAGATATCAAAGATAGAAGGACACCGTCATACATGATAATAGTCACGGAAAGGTTGTCGGATCTCGACTTTCTTATAGCTTGGGTAGCAATGATGTATTGCTAGATGTCGCTCATTGCTTATGTATCTAAAATGGTTTTAGATACATTACCAATGCTATGAGAGCCTATAGGGTAACACACAAAGAACATATTTTGGAGAAGTGTTCATCTTAGTTTGACTAAATGAATCATTAGTTAATTGAATGGACTAGAATGAGTTAGACTCATTGCTTGGCCAAACTTGAGTTGGACTCAAATTGGTTTAACTTGAGTTAGACTCAAGTGAAATCAATTGAAGAAGCTTAGCATGATTAATGATGATTAATCATGCATGCAAATAGGAGTTATTGCATGCAAATGAGATTTGAGAAATCTCCTTAACATTGCATGATTAATATTGCATAAAATGGAATTCCAAAAGGCTCCTTAACGTTGTGGGATTTCAAAAGCCTTCCAATGTTGCATGCAAATGGGGTTAATGCATGCAAATGTAATTTATTGCATGCAAATGGGTTAATGCATGTAAATGTGGATTAATGCATGATAAAGGGGATTTGCAAAATCTCCTTAATGTGGAGATGTGATCTCATTCTTATCCATGCATCCCATTTTTGTGCCTTGCATCCCTATTTTCCCTTCTTCCTCTTTTGTGGAGAGCCTTGGTTTTGGTTGCTAGCACAACCAAAGGTGTTATCTCCATCTCTAAGATACGGTTTGTGTGGATACCTTAGAGATACGATTGTCCTTACCGTATTGAGATTCGACTGCATTTGGATTAGCAGGATTGTGAAGGGCTCGCATCGAAGGTATATTTCTTCTTCTAGATAAGATCTAGATTAAAGAAAATGATTTATATCTTTTGCATAGATCTTTGGAGGGATTCGGTTTGTAATTTTTGTTTCTGCTGCGGTTGTGCGAAGTATTTCGCCCGCGATATTGTGAATGTCACGATCCGGATTTCCCAACACTTTCCATGCCAAGTACTCAAGACTTGGACTTCTCCATTATATGGTCAACCCCATGTCAACCATATAGTCAACCCATTATCAAACAATGGTCAACTCATCGTCAAATATCAAAACACAACTCGAGTCAAACTCGAATCTGGTCAATCGTGACCTGAGTCGATTGCACTAATAATCTCTCCTTTTTGATGTTTGACAATAATCAAATACCTTTGAGTTATAACACTAACTCAATCCAATCCTCTCAATTGTCCAAATTAGGAATTCTCACATTCTCACTCAATTTTCCCACAAATTCTCCCCCTTTTGACATACATCAAAAAGGCTCTCCCCAAAGGTATCAATGTCTCATATCCCAATGAGATCTTACAATCTCCCCCTTGGTCTAAAAACATCCAGGATGCCTTAACTCTTCCTAGTGAAAAGTCCTATATCACTAAAGAGAGGCATTCCTCACTTCTCCAAATTCTTCCCCCTATGAGAAAGAACGTACCCATCATCCCATGATGGATAACCCCCCCCACCTAAAGGCATGCTCCCCCTTGACCATTGCACTAACAATGTCCTTGGAGAGTCCCTAAGCTTATAAGAAATTAAGGTCGAAAGTTCAAATTTGAACTTTTACACCTTAAAATTGATACACATCCTGAACAACTCTCCTAATCCATATCCAATGGATTTTCACTCTTCCAATACTTTCCAAAGCACATCCTAGGGCTAGGAGCAATTAGGGTAGCCTAGCATAGCTGAAACATGGGCTAAACATCCTTGTTTACCCGAAATTAGCATTGGAAAATTCGTTATTAGTCCCAAATTTCTCCTTAATTCTAAAATTATCACTCTTAGCACCTAAACAAAAATATTTGTTTTTAGCATGCTTTGTATCATGATAAATAACAAGTGAATTAAAATTATCCCTAGCATGATTTTTAACATTAAAATAAGAAGGTTCATTATTAAAATATACCTTAGGGTTTGCTTTTAAAGCTCTCCCTACATGTGATGCTCCTTCTTGGGTCTTCTTTCTCCCCCTAGGGTATTGACTTCTATAGTGACCCTATTGTTGGCACTTGAAGCACACTACGTGCTCCTTGCTCTTCCTAACTGGGGTTCTGGCATCCTTTGACTTTTCTTGAAATTTTGGTGTCAGTTGACTTTTCTTGATTCTTTTAGGACATTTACTCTTATAATGTCCTACTTCCCTACACTCAAAGAATATGATATGATTTTTATTTTTAACTAAATTGCTTGAGTTACCTAGGGTGGTAGTAGGAAGAATTTGGTCCGATTCTTCATGGCTCCTGGAGGTAGATGCTTCTTTTTGTTGCTCCGGTATTGAAGATGACCTAATCTCCTCCCCCTCAATCCTAGAGGTGAAGACTTCTTCTACCTCTTCTACTTCTTTGGATGTTAACAACCTTTCAACTTTGAATCCTCACTTTCTTGTGAGGACGAGCTTGCTTCTTCGGTCTCCCTATCCAATTTACCCGATGATGGGTCTTCATGATATTTTGCCAACTCGCTCCAAAGTTCCTTGGCATCCTTATATTCACCTAACCTAGACAAAACATCATTAGAAATTAAATCACTTAAAAATTTTATTACCTTCCTATTCTTCTCGAACTTTTGAAGTTGTTCCTCAATCCATTTCTTCATCTTGAGGAATCCACACTTTGGCCCTCTTGGATATTCAAATCCTTCCATTAAGGCGGATGAATCTTCAATGTCCATCATCATCATGAAGTCTTCAATCCTTGCCTTCCATTGATTGAAGTCTTCTCGTCCATAGAATGCATATGGAACCGAAGTGTTGATATCCCATCCTAATCCATTATTGGGCAACCCCATCTTCCTTCTACCCTCTAGAGGTGCTCCCTTGGTTGTCAAACCTTGAAGAGTGGCCTCGCTCTGATACCACTTGTTGGAACTTCGGTGAGCGCTAGAGGGGGGTGAATGGCGCATTTTCGTTGCTTGATGAAATTCGATCGCGGTTGTGTGCTTGTCTACAATATTCATTTATATGTGCCGCAGAAATAATAATAAAGCATAAACGAAATACACATGCACAAAAACACAATTATATACGCGGTTCGGAACCATAGGGTTCCTACTCCACGAGGCGAGCTCAACGAGCTTTAGTGATGTACACAGCACTAATAAATCTCTTTCTCGGTGACACACCGAGGTGGAGAAACCTCGTACAAGTGTTTACAACAATAAACAAAAGAATACAAGTAAATATAAATGAAATACAACCAAAATGTAAAAACCACGTTACAAACTAGGGCTTTGAATGCTTTGTTTGTTGGTTGTTTGGATGAGCTCGAAGGACCTTGAAATGCACCTACACTTCGCCTTATGTTAATAATATATGAGAGATGTCCTAAGGCAATCGCCTTATGTATGAACCATTTATATGATAAATGAAGATTCACTATTTGAGTATACATGTTTTGATGTATTTGATTGGATCTTAAACTCATTTACTGAATGTCAATGATACGATTCACAGCATGAGAGAATTTGTGATTGGATCACAACTAGTGAGTATCTCTACATGTGTAATTGTGAGGTATCGGAATTATCCCTAGTCGATGAATTGATGGATTTGGACACCATCGATTCTGTCGAGACTAGCACAAGGTATACTCCTTGGTGTATCCAAGCAGCTGATTCTCACTGGCTGGAGACATTGTGATGTCCAGAGTTAATCGTGGATGCTAGTTATGGTAACTAGTTCATTGGAGTGACCAGCCATAAGACTTCATATGGTTCTCTGCATATATAGATATGTCAATGAAGTTCTTACTGTAGCTTAAGTGCGATGTTCCTTTGACTTGCGGTATTCAAGTCATCTTGATCATGGAGACTTATGCTTTGACATCTTAAGCAAACATCTCTAAGGAGATGCGGACCCGGGATGATTGGGTATAAGTCAAAATGATCGAAGGTGTTTGAATAGCCTATAAAGGATTCACCACTCCTTGCGAGGAGATGTATACCCATGGCCTCTCGTCGGATTGTTACTAAAGTCTTTGGCCAAAACATTACATGTTTAGAGTAAGGTACTCTTCGATACATGTGGAGTAACTAGAATTCGTAGGACGAGGAAATGATACTTGGGCTAGGTGTGACATAGTCAGCCTAGTGGGGACTGACACTATAGACCATGTGCTGAACCAAGTGGGTATAAGATGAGTGAAGGGAATGGGGCACGAATCATTCAAGCTGCTGAAGGGTTTCAGAAATAGTTCTGGATCAACCGTTGATCTTTTCGGTTAATTGGGGATCATGATGTACTACTAGGTGCCACTCATGATCATTCTATAATTAATGGTTAATTATAGATGGCCAACATAAACCAAAAAACTATTTGGTCACATGCACAACGAGCGTAATCCGAAGGATTTAAAACGAGCTTGAGAATGAGATTCTCAGACCGAGAGAAACAAGGTTTGGTTGGACCAAACAAGAAGCGAGCATGAAATCGTTTCAGTCGCAATGGAAGCATGGATGGGCCATGTCTTATGAAGACATAATGGATGAACCAAAATGGTTTGGTTCTAATCCAATGGAGGAGAATAAACCAAAGGGTTTGATTTATTTTAAACGAATGAACCAAAAGTTGGTTCGGTTCGTTTTAACTTAAAAATAAACCATCATGGTTTGGTTTATTTTAACTTATATTAATGGAGCGGGTTAATGGGCCTCATGGTTATGATCCAATAACCATTAAGAGAATTAGTTCTCTATAAAAGAGGGCTTAAGGGATAGTTAAGCCCTAATCCAAAACCCGAGCTTGTGGTTGCCGCCCACCTCTCCATCCTCTCCTTGGATTTTCGGCGCCAACCCTAGGATTGCCGCCCAGCCCCTTGTGCCGTCGTCCAACTCCTTGCCAGCATCCAAGCTTCAGCCGGTCATCCTCCGGCGACCCTCCGGTGATCTTCCTAGACTTCGGCAATAAGGTGAGCACTTGGCTTCCCTTGGTTGGCCGGCGCCTACTCCTCCACCAAAGCTGTCCAATTTTTCTGGACAGCTTGTTCTTCTCTCGTCGGAGTGTCGTTTGGACGACGGTTAGAGCTCCGACAGTGCCTAACTTACCGGGGATTCGATCTACGGTAATCCTCTGAGGTGGAGGACGAAGGATTCGTCAAACGGTTGACGAATACCTCTTCGGAGAAGCTAGTTTTGAGGACTCATCTTTGGGTCCGAATTTGGATTCGGATCGTGATCATCTCTCGATCACGTCGTCTTCAACACGAGGCTAGTAACCCGTACGAAGACGAAGCTCGTGGCTTAGCGAAGTCATCCTAAGGATACTCGGCGTGGATACGGATAGAGACGATTCTAGCGAGGATCATTCTGGTTGATGCCGTTCCCGCTACACGTGATACGAAAGGTATACGTAGTTAAATTTCCTTTATTGCAAAATTTAAATTTATGGTTATGTCTACACATGTTGTACTATGCATGCGTGTGATGTGTGTGTTGTAATAAATATAGATTTATTATTTTTATTTCTTCCGCTGTGCACATGTTTGCGAAACATGTTCGAACACACACTCGCCGCGGTGCCGGAAACCCAAAAGTGGTATCAGAGCCCAGGTTGTGTTTCGACATAATCATAAAATGGTTTTGCGATAGTCATAATGTTATTTCTGGAAATTTTCTAATTTTGGAAATTTAGAAGTATTTATGGAAATTTTTCAATTTTGGAAAGCCTAGAAGTATTTATGGAAATCTTCCACTTTTGGAAAGTTGGAAGTAGTTATGGAAATTGATATTTTCCATAAATAAAATATTTGATTAGATTTTGGAAATTTGTTTCCTAATTTAATCTTGATTTGATTTGGAAAATCAAATCTTAAAATATTTTATTTTCATAAGTAGTTTTGATGATTTAGGAAATTGGTTTCCTAAATTGACTTTCCTTAATCAACTATTTCCATAAGTGAAATATGTGATTAGATTTGGAAATTTGTTTCCTAATTTAATCATGATTTGATTTGGAGAATCAAATATTAAACATATTTTATTTCCATAAATAGTTATGACATATAAGGAAATTATTTACATGACATAATTGTATGCCATGTAATTGCATTAGATGCATATCATTATGCCATGCGTGTCGTGACATGTAGATGTATGCCATGTATGTCATGCCATGTAGATAATAGTTATTTGCATGCAAAGAGGATGAGACATAAAAACCTTTAAACAATATTAAAGCCTACACCTTCCATTAATATGGTTAGAACCAGAGTTCCATTTCTTGTTTGGGTTGTTGGACTCTCTCCAAGCCCGGCTCGAACCCGAACATGTTCAAACCATGGAATAGTTTAATACTAATATGGTAAGAGTCAGAGGTCAATCGTTAGCTTTGGTTGTTGGACTCTCTCCAAGCTGGGCTAATTGGTTGAATGCGCTCTAACCATATTAAAACTATTTCTCGATTAATGGGTTGGCTTTAACCTGGAGCATCGGCTTGTTGGACTCTCTCCAAGGTCGATGTAAAGGGAGGTGAAGTTGGGTGCTATGCATATGATGCATACTTGTTAATGTGTTAACAACCATTGTGATAGTTGCATATACGGGATATGCAATCGGTATAGATGATACCTACCGTCGTAGTTATGAATGGCTTGTTGGACTCTCTCCAAGGTTGTTCATAACTATGATGGATATCAGCCCATTCGAAGATGGACCTACGATCTCCCGAAGTGATTTTGGGGTTTTTTGAAATTCGAAAAATGAATGGGATTTATAAATGTATATTGATGCATTTTAAAATCATTTTCTCATATATGCTCATTTTGTATTTCTAGGTCAATAAATTGATCATGACGTCTTTGAATTTGCACACTATTTTGGATTCAAACAAACTGACTGGGCCTAACTTCTTGGACTGGCTTAGAAACCTGAGAATTGTTCTCAAGGCGGAAAAGCTAGCATATGTCCTTGAAGAGCCTCTTCCCAACCGTCCTAAGGACGATGCAACTCCAGACCAAATGTTGGTCTATCAGAAGCATGTGGCAAATTCTGAGCTGGCGAGTTGCATCATGCTAGCGGCGATGGTACCTGATCTGCAAAAGCAGCATGAGCATATGGATGCTAATACCATGGTCTTCCATCTTCATGAGTTGTTCGATGAGCAAGCGAGATCCGAAAGGTTCGAGGTCTCTAGGCTCCTCTTCACCACGAAGATGCAAGAAGGTTCGTCTGTAGTGCAGTTTGTGCTAAAGATGAACGGGTACATCGAGCGGCTAGCTACCCTCGGGTTTGTGATGGATCATGAGTTAAGTATTGACTTAATTCTGTATTGTTTGCCCAAGAGTTTCTCACAATTTGTGATGAACTATCGGATGAACAAATTAGAATCCACCATTCCCGAGCTCCTCAATATCTTTGAAGGCATGGAGCCTTACATGAAGCATGAGGAGAAAGGCGGTTACATAGTTGATTCCTCAAAGAAAGGTTCTAAGAGGAAGGCAAAAGAACAGAAGAAAGGAAAGAAAAAAAAAGGCAAAGAAGGTGGAACCAGCGCAAAATGGCACTTGCCATCACTGTGGCAAGGAAGGCCACTGGCGAAGAAACTGCAAGATTTATCTTGAGTCTATGAAGAAGAAGAAGACATCCGATGCCCCATCCTCTTCAGGTATCTTCGTTATTGATTGTCATTCTATTTCCTTAGACACTTGGGTATTGGATACTGGGTGTGGCTCACATATATGTAATGACATACAGGGGCTAAGGAATAGAAGAAGACTTGTCAGAGGGGAGTCAAATTTGCGAGTTGGCAATGGAGCAAAGGTTGCTGCGGTCGCCATCGGAACTTATTTGCTGAAGCTCCCTAGTGGACTAGTCTTGGAAGCGGACAATTGCTATTATGTTCCTTCTCCTAATAAAGAACATTGTTTATTTCTGTTAAATAGAAATGGTTTCCATTTGACGCTTAGTAACAATTGTTGTTATATAACTTTGAATGACGACTTTATGGAACCGAACTTTGAGTAATGGCATTTATACGTTGGACGTATCCCGTGACATCTTCAATATCGAAGCGAGCAACAAGCGTGCTCGAAAGGGTAATCAATTAGACTCCTATATGTGGCATTGTCGTCTTGGCCATATAAGCAAGAAACGCATGTCCGAATTACACCGATGTGGAATTCTGGAATCGTTTGAATTGGATTCATACGATACATGTGAATCATGCTTAAAAGGCAAGATGACTAAGTTACCTTTTACTGGAAAAGGTGAACGAGTGGGAGAGTTACTAGGTCTAATACATACTGATGTATGTGGACCTATGTCAACTCAAGCTTTAGGAGGCTATAGCTACTTCATTACCTTCACCGATGATCACTCACGGTTTGGGTATGTGTTCTTGATGAAACACAAGTCAGAAGCCTTTGAAAGGTTCAAAGAATTCAAAAATGAAGTAGAGAAACAACATGACAAGAGTATTAAAATACTTCGATCGGATCGAGGTGGTGAATACTTGAGTTAGGAGTTTCTTGATCACCTAAGAGACAATGGTATATTGTCTCAATGGACTCCGCCATATACACCACAGCATAATGGTGTATCAGAGAGGCGTAACCGAACCTTGTTGGACATGGTCAGGTCAATGATGAATCATGCGAATCTTCCCAAGTCCTTTTGGGGCTATGCACTTCAGACAGCTGTTTACTTGTTAAACAGAATGCCTACCAAGGTAGTCTCTACTACTCCATATGAGATATGGAATAGTAAGAAATCTCATGTATCTTACTTGAAGATATGGGGTTGTCCTGCTTATGTGAAGCGGACAGTATCAGACAAATTAGATGCTAAGTCTGATAAATGTCTATTTATTGGATACCCTAAGGAAACAAGGGGTTACCAATTCTATCATCCTGTGGAACAAAAGGTGTTTGTTTCAAGGCATGCTGTGTTTCTAGAGAAAGAGTTTCTCTTGCAAGAAAACAAGTGGAGTGTCGCCGAGCTTGAGGAGGCTCGAGAGACTCAAATAGACATTGATGAGATACTGGTGAAGCACAACAGCCGACAACTCATAGTGATGAGCAATCGGCTGGACCTATTGTAACACCACATCTTCGTAGATCTGGTAGAACACGCAATATTCCTGAGAGATATGGATTTCTCGTAAGTGAATCGAACGATGTGTTACTCATTGATGATGAGGAGCCTACCAGTTATGAAGAAGTGCTGACAAGTTCAGAAAGGGATAAGTGGCTTGGTGCCATGAAGTCAGAAATGGATTCCATGTATGAAAACTAAGTTTGGAACTTGGTTGACCCACCTGAAGGCATAAAGCCTATAGGGTGCAAGTGGATTTTCAAGAAGAAAAATGACATGGATGGTAATGTGATCACCTATAAGGCTAGATTGGTGGCGAAAAGATATCGTCAAAAATAAGGTGTTGATTATGACGAAACCTATTCGCCTGTAGCTATGCTTAAATCCATTCGGATGCTCCTAGCCATAGCGGCTCATTATGATTATGAGATATGACAGATGGATGTGAAAACAGCTTTCCTTAATGGAAACCTGCTCGAGGACGTGTATATGATACAGCATGAGGGTTTCACATCGGTTGATAAAACCAAGGTATGCAAATTGCGACGGTCCATTTATGGATTGAAGCAAGCATCCAGGAGCTAGAATATCCATTTTGATGAGACGATCAAAAAGTTTGATTTCTCACAAAATCCAGACGAACCTTGTGTGTACAAGAAGGTTAGTGGGAGTGCAGTCGTGTTCCTAGTATTGTTTGTCGATGACATATTACTTATAGGAAACGATGTTTCAATCTTACAGTCAGTTAAGGTTTGGTTATCCAAGACATTCTCCATGAAAGACCTGGGAGAAGCAACCTACATCCTCGGGATTAAGATCTATAGAGATAGATCGAAACAGTTGCTTGGTTTTTCACAGTCTACATATATAGACCGAGTGCTAAAGAGGTTTAGCATGTCGGAATCCAAGAAATGTTTCCTACCCATCAGGCATAGGATACACCTTTCGAAGTCTATATGTCCGCGCATAGAAGACGAGAGGATTTGCATGAGTAAGATTCCCTATGCATCCGCAATAGGATCTATCATGTATGTTATGTTATGTACGAGGCCCGATGTATCGTATGCTCTGAGTGTCACGAGCAGATACCAGTCTGATCCAGGAATGGATCATTGGGTGACTGTTAAGACGATCCTTAAGTACTTAAGAAGAACTAAGGATACGTTCCTAATATATGGAGAAGGGTACATGGTGATACGTGGGTATATGGATGCCAGCTCCAGACAGACAAGAATGATTCCATGTCTCAGTCTAGGTATGTATTCACCTGGAATGGAGGCGCAATAAGTTGGAAAGGTTCCAAGCTTGACTCTATAGCAGATTCTGCCACTAAGGCAGAATACATTGCAACTTTGGAAGCAGTAAAGGAAGCGGTTTGGATCAAGAAGTTCATCTTTGAACTTGATGTGGTCTCATCAATGATCCAAACATGTTCTTCGCCGCTATCATCTGATCAGAGAGATCATCAGTAGGAACAAAATACAAATCGAGAAAATCCCCACTGAAAGGAACTTAGCGGATCCTTTGACTAAGACATTACCTCAAAGTAAGTTTGAGAGTCATGTTACAGCTTATGGTATTGGATACCGTAGCGATTGGCATTAGGCCAAGTGGGAGTCTGTTAATAATATATGAGAGATGTCCTAAGGCAATCGCCTTATGTATGAACCATTTATATGATAAATGAAGATTCACTATTTGAGTATACATGTTTTGATGTATTTGATTGGATCTTAAACTCATTTACTGAATGTCCACGATACGATTCACAGCATGAGAGAATTTGTGATTGGATCACAACTAGTGAGTATCTCTACATGTGTAATTGTGATGTATCGGAATTATCCCTAGTCGATGAATTGATGGATTTGGACACCATCGATTCTGTCGAGACTAGCACGAGGTATACTCCTTGGTGTATCCAAGCAGCTGATTCTCACTGGCTGGAGACATTGTGATGTCCGGAGTTAATCGTGGATGCTAGTTATGGTAACTAGTTCATTGGAGTGACCAACCATAAGACTTCATATGGTTCTCTACATATATAGATATGTCAATGAAGTTCTTACTGTAGCTTAAGTGCGATATTCCTTTGACTTGCGGTATTCAAGTCATCTTGATCATGGAGACTTATGCTTTGACATCTTAAGCAAACATCTCTAAGGAGATGTGGATCCGGGATGATTGGGTATAAGTCGAAATGATCGAAGGTGTTTGAATAGCCTATAAAGGATTCACCACTCCTTGCGAGGAGATGTATACCCATGGCCTCTCATTGGATTGTTACTAAAGTCTTTGGCCAAAGCATTACATGTTTAGAGTAAGGTACTCTTCGATACATGTGGAGTAACCAGAATCCGTAGGACGAGGAAATGATACTTGGGCTAGGTGTGACATAGTCATCCTAGTGGGGACTGACACTATAGACCATGTCCTGAACCAAGTGGGTATAAGATGAGTGAAGGGAATGGGGCATGAATCATTTGAGCTGCTGAAGGGTTTCAGAAATAGTTCTGGATCAACCGTTGATCTTTTCGGTTAATTGGGGATCATGATGTACTACTAGGTGCCACTCATGATCATTCTATAATTAATGGTTAATTATAGACAACCAACATAAACCGAGAACCTATTTGGTCACACGCACAACGAGCGTAATCCGAAGCATTTAAAACGAGCTTGAGAATGGGATTCTCAGACCGAGAGAAATAAGGTTTGGTTGGACCAAACAAGAAGCGAGCATGAAATTGTTTCAGTCGCAATGGAAGCGTGGATGGGCCGTGTCTTATGAAGACATAATGGATGAACCAAAATGGTTTGGTTCTAATCCAATGGAGGAGAATAAACCAAAGGGTTTGGTTTATTTTAAACGAATGAACCAAAAGTTGATTCGGTTCGTTTTAACTTAAAATAAACCATCATGGTTTTGTTTATTTTAACTTATATTAATGGAGCGGGTTAACGGGCCTCATGGTTATGATCCAATAACCATTAAGAGAATTAGTTCTCTATAAAGAGGGCTTAAGGGATAGTTAAGCCCTAATCCAAAACTCGAGCTTGTGGTTGTCGCCCACCTCTCCATCCTCTCCTTGGATTTTCGGCGCCAACCCTAGGATTGCCGCCCAGCCCCTTGTGCCGCCGTCCAACTCCTTGCCAGCGTCCAAGCTTCAGCCGGTCATCCTCCGGCGACCCTTCGGTGATCTTCCTAGGCTTCGGCGATAAGGTGAGCACTTGGCTTCCCTTGGTTGGCCGGCGCCTACTCCTCCACCAAAGCTGTCCAGTTTTTCTGGACAGCTTGTTCTTCTCTCATCGGAGCATCGTTTGGACGACGGTTAGAGCTCCGAAAGTGCCTAACTTATCGGGGATTCGATCTCCAGTAATCCTCTGAGGTGGAGGATGAAGGATTCGTCAAACGGTTGATGAATACCTCTCCGGAGAAGCGAGTTTTGAGGACTCGTCTTTGGGTCCGAATTTGGATTCGGATCATGATCATCTCTCGATCACGTCGTCTTCAACACGAGGCTAGTAACCCGTACGAAGATGAAGCTCGTGGCTTAGCGAAGTCATCCTAAGGATACTCGGCGTGGATACGGATAGAGACGATTCTAGCGAGGATCGTTCCGGTTGATGTCGTTCCCGCTACACGTGATACGAAAGGTATACATAGTTAAATTTCCTTTATTGCAAAATTTAAATTTATGGTTATGTCTACACATGTTGTACTATGCATGCGTGTGATGTGTGTGTTGTAATAAATGCAGATTTATTATTTTTATTTCTTCCGTTGTTCACATGTTTGCGAAACATGTTCGAACACACACTCGCCGCGGTGCTGGAAACCCAACACCTTCAAATTGCCTCAACAACCTTCCATGAAACCATAGCCAAAATCCTCCACGGGCTGCTCCTTTTATCCTTGCATCAGGTTGATTCCGCGCTGGGCAATCAACTGCCATAAAAGCCCTAGTCGACTGTCAACAGTGTCGTTGTCTCACAATGACTTAATCCACATCGGCATTCCTGCCAACGGATACACTAGCAGTCGACTACCATTCTCAATAGTCACTACCGAGAGTTTTGCCTCGCGACGAAAACCAGTAGCAGTCGACTGCCCTCTATGGTAGTAGATTGCTCAAGGCCAGTCGACTGCCCAAGCCACTCGATCGTAGTCGATTGCCAGTCGACTCCCATCAGTCGATTGGTTATAATCTCAGTCGACTACCCAGAGTCGACTCAGCTGCCAAGTGTCAAACACTTAATCAGTCGACTGATCCATAACCCTAGTCGACTGCTATACCTCAACCATGAGGTTTACCCTAAGTATGATACCCTCAGACTTGCTAGACCACCCTTAGTCTAGACCTAAGCCTTCTAGCCACCTCCATCAGTCTCACGCCTATTGGATCCCTCCAAGTCATCCATGACTTGTTCATTCATACGCTAGCCTTCAGGTGCTTCCATCGGCTATTGTCATGCTAAGTTGGTCTATACCGCTAAGGCACATTGGGCTTATGCTGCCAAGATACACGCTTGGACTTTACGCCGCCAACCATTGGACTTATGCTGCCAAGACTCCACCTTTGGACTTTATGCTGCCAATATCAAACCTTGGACTTCTCACATGCCAACTCTTTGTTGGACTTTCCAATTGCCAAGACTCAAGCTTGGACTTTCCCTTGCCAAGATCCATGCTTGGACTTTCCAAATGCCGAGACTCAAGCTTGGACTTTACCTTGCCATGACATATACTTCGACTTTCCATTGCCAACTCCATGGTGGACTTTACAAATGCCAAGTGTCCAACTTGGACTTCTCTAACATATGGTCAACCCCCATGTCAACCATATAGTCAACCCATTGTCAAACAATGGTCAACTTATCGTCAAACATCAAACCACTACTCGAGTCAAACTCGAGTTTGGTCAATCGTGACCTGGGCCGATTGCACCAACAATGTGGTTACTGAGCAAGGTATAAAGCTAATCCTAGTAAGATTGATGCTATTCAGCAAATACAGCCTCCAAAAAATTTGAGGAAAGTACAAAGACTATTAGGAAAAATTATTGCTCTATCCTGATTCATATCCCAATTGGCAGATAAAAGTCTCCCCTTTTTCAAGATATTAAAAAGAGCTTCTCAGTTTCAGTTGGATGAACATTGTGATAAGGCTTTTCAATCCTAAGGAATATTTATTTGAGCCCCCTTTTTTAGCTAAGCCACAACCTGGAGAGGTGGTATAGATATATTTGGCCCTTTATGAAGTTGTTGTAAATTCTATATTGATATGACAGGAGCAGAATCAACAACATCTAGTCTATTATATTAGTTATCTTTTAAAGGGGTCGAAATTTCGTTATACTAATTTAGAGAAGTTAACTTGGGGTTTAGTCTTAATTGCTCGATGATTGCATCCTTATTTTTTATCGCATCAGTTGGTGGTACTTACCGATACTCCTTTGGGGTGTATACTTACTCATCCGGAGGCTACTGGGAAGCTTATTAAGTGGGCTTCTTAGATTAGTGAATATGATATTACATATCAGCCTCGTATTTCTATTAAAGCACAAGCTTCAGCTAATTTTTTAGTAGAGACTATACATAAAGAGGAGTTAGATCCATAGATTATATATACAGATGGATCCTCTAAGAAAGAAGATTGTGGAGTAGGAGTAATTTTGATTTCACCACAGGGAGAGGAGGTTAAGTTGGCAGTCCGATTGCATTTTAGAGCTTCTAATAATGAGCTTGAGTACAAGGCTTTACTCAGCTCTTCAAGCTGCTAAAAATGTAGGAGTAGAATGAGTGATAGTATATATGGATTTTCAGTTAGTGGTGCAGCAATTAGTGGAGGATTTGAAGTTAGGGATAGTAAATGTCAGAGTTATTGCGAATTGGTAGAGAAGGCTAAGGGGCACTTCTCATAAGTATTATTAAAACAGATTACTGGAGCAAAAATTCATCGAGCCAATGAGTTGGCTCAATTAGCTAGCTTTTTGGGAAATTGGAGTACTAGGGAGGTAATTGCACAAATTGAATTGTTGCCTCAGGTTGAGAAGTCAGAAGAATTGATAAAGGATGATTGGAAAAGGGAGTTAGTATCATTTTTTCAAGACAAGAAGGTGCCTGGGGATCCTATATGGGCTCGACAATTTAGACTGCAAATTATTCATTTTTTCATGTTGAAAGGAGTTTTATATAAAAGAACTAGTACTAGGCCCTTGTTACGATGTTTAGGGAAGACAGAGGCAAATTATGTGTTGTGGGAAATACATGAAGGGTCTTGTGGAAGTCATATAGGCAGTCAGTTGTTGGCTCAGAAGGTGCTATTGGCTGGTTATTTTTTGCCTACTATAATGATGGATGCTCTTCAGTTAGTAGAGCAGTGTGAAAGTTGTCAAAAGAATCACAATTGGCAGCATCAGCCAGCTAAATATATGAAGTCAGTTGTGTTGTCTTGTCCTTTTGATCAGTGGGGCATGGATATAGTAGGGTCATTTTTGATCAGGACATGTCAGAAAAAGTTTCTGTCAGTGGCTATTGATTATTTTTCTAAATGGATGGAAGTTGAGAACTTAGCTCGTATTAACAGAACAAATGGTATTAAAAATTTTATTGAAAAATATAATATGTCATTTTGGTATACCTAGGAAATTAATATTAGATAATAAGCGACAGTTTCAAGGTAAAAAGTTAGCAAAATGGTGACAAGATTTTAAAATTGAGCAAGTGTTTACATCAGTGACCGATCCTCAAAGTAATGCTCAGACTAATGTCACTAATAGAGAATTGATACATGGGTTAAAGACCAAATTATAGCATGTGGGGGGTAGTTGGGTAGAAGAATTACCTAATATATTATGGTCCTTCTTCATTACTCCTAGAAGGGCTACAGGACCAACTCCTTGTTAGGGCAATCTCTTGCCGTGATATGGTTTTGATGGTGTGGCAAAGGGTTTAAGTTAGTGTGTTATGTTTATTTGATATGTGCGTTGAAGTCGTGCAGGACTTAGTAATTCGCACATGGAGCCGTGGCGAGTTTCACATCTCATGACTCGTGCCTTGAGTCGGTGAAGGATAGCTTTGCGGAAGCCGTGCGCTTGGAGCATCCGAGGGACCGCCGGACGAGAAGCTTGGAGTGAAGCCGGAGGAAGTAGACTTCGAGGCAAGAGACGCGAAGGAGCATTGCAGAGCCGTGCGCCTGATGCTGCCGAGGGACGTGGCCGAGAACGAAGAGAACTTCGAAGGCGAAGGACTCCGAGAAATGAGAGTGAGCGATTGTAACCCGGGGAGGGGTAGCTCTTAGGTGAAACTTGGCCATTTGGCCAAGTGTCGGATGGGTTTTTCGACACCCGATCCGCCATGGAATGGCGATCGCTTCCGAGTCGAGTGTAGCTCGACCGGTATACGATCGATCGGTTTGTGGCGCGTGATCGCCATACGTTAGCCGATCAAGAAGATTCTGACCAAGGCGAATGATCGTCAATAGGGTTTTAGCCAGCCATGACCGGGCCGATCGATCGTCACGATTACGGGTCAGCGAATGATCGTGAGGTCCGAATGATCGCCAAGAGTTCCGTTGACAACAACGGTCGCATCCGACGTGTTCGGAGGCCGTTGTAGGAACGGCAATGATCGCCATGGGCGGCAATGAACGATGGCGGCCAACGGAAGAAGTTAGCCCTCTCTATAAAAGAGAGGTGTGAGCCTTTGAGAGGCTAATGCTTAAGTTCCAAACAATCTTCCTAATGCCCTGCTCTAAACTCTTCTTACTCGCTTTTACTCCATTCTATTTGTAAGAAGAGTGATCTTGATTGTAAAGGTTACCTCCACCTAGCTTGGTGCAAAGGAGAGACCATTTAGTGGATTGGTTGAGCGGAGTGATTCACCGAGGACGAATCGGGACCGTGGATTAGCGGTGTAGCCGTGAACCACGTTACATCTTGTGTTAGCATTGTCTATTTCCTTTGCTTTGTTTTTATTTGTTTAATTTGCTTGTATTGTTGTTTCCGCTTGCGCTAATCTAATTGTAGACGAGCAAATTCCTATAACCAACGAACGAGGGCTATTCACCCCCCTCTAGCCGGCCATCCGATCTCTAACAAGTGGTATCGAGCCGAGGTTGCTTGTCAGGACTAACGCGCAACAAGCCCTACATCAAAATGGCCGGCTCCAACATCCATCCTCCGGTTTGAAGGAGAATTCGCAGTGGAAGAAGCGAATGGAGGTATTTTTCGAAACGGATTTTGATATAATGATTACAATGGAATCCGGTTTCGTTTTGCCTAGGGATGAAGAAGGGAAGCCAATAGAGAAATCTAGGTGGACCAAGAGGCAAAGAGAGGAGCACCTTGCAAACTCCAAAGCCAAGCACCATCTCTACAATGTCCCTCAACAAGAGATCAACCGGATCGGAGAATGTGCTAGCGCCAAAGAGATGTGGGAGAAGCTTATAGAACTCCATGAAGGCACATCCGAGGCCAAGCTAGCAAGGAGAGACCTCCTCCGCTCCCAATTATCCAATATAAAACTAGAAAAGGGAGAAAAGGTAACCTCACACTCTAGGTTTAAAGAAATTTTAATTGGGCTAACAAGTGTAGGTGAGAAGCTATCAAACCGGGACATGCTCATGAAGGCTATAGATGCCTTTCCCCGGTCCTCAAAGTGGAGTTCCATGGTGGACTCCTTCTATATGTCCAAGAACTTGGAAGTAAGTACCTTGGAGGAGTTCTTCTCGACAATGGAGCTCCACGAAACGAGGCTTGAAGGAATTCAAGAAGAGCCAAGAATTCAACCCTCAAGAGGAGTAGCATTGTTGGCAAACAAGGGGAAGAAGAAGATGGAAGTCCCCTCCTCCTCCGATGATGAAGCCTCCTCCTCCTCCATGGATAGCACCGAGGAAGCCTACATGGTAAGGAAGGTGAGGCGTGTATTTAAGAATTTTAGATTTGATAAATCAAATGATAGGAATAGAAGACCAAGGGGGAAGGTGATATGCTACAATTGCCAAGGAGAGGGACACATAAGGGACAATTGTCCTCTCCTAAACAAAAGCAAGGAAGAGAGGAAAAAGAAAGAAGAAAAGAAGAAGAAAAAGGGGAGCAAGAAAAAGAAGGAAGAGGAGAAGAAGCCAAAAGAAAAAGGGAAGGCCAAAGCATTCAAGGCCAAGACATGGGATGATCCTTCCTCATCCTCCTCCTCATCATCGGATGAGGAGAATGCCTTTGTCGCCAATTTGGCCTTGATGGCCTTTGACGATTTGGATTGCTCCTCCTCCGAAATGAAGGATCAAGCACAAGAGGAGAGAGCTCAAGTGAAGGGAGCCTCCTCCACATCATCATCCTCCTCATCATCCAAGAAGAAGAAGAGGACATGGAAACTATGGTAAGTAAAGCCTCTCCTAGTAAAATAGTTTCTATGATTTCTAGTTTAACTAGGATTTGTTTAGAGCAAAGAAGAAAAATAAATGCATGCTAGATCAAATTAAGGCATTAGAAAATAAGTTAGAAAATGCATGCTTAAATAATAATGATACTTCTTCTTGCCATGATGATGCATGCTCACATGATAATTATGTGCCTTTAGATGTTAGTGATGCATGCATAGAAGAAAATAGGGCATTAAGGGAAAAGGTAGATTATTTAACCAAAGCCCTAGGAAAATTCACAATTGGCTCCAACACCTTGAATATGATCATAGGGAGCCAAAGGGCAAGTTTTAACAAGAAAGGCCTAGGATATAAAGAGAAGAAAAATGAGAAGGCCTATAGATGCCTAATAGCTAGGGGACAAGACAAAAACAAAGTAATAGCTAAGAAATGGATCCCCAAGGAATTTCTAGTGAACCCCATAGGTAAAAATCTATTTTGGGTTCCAAAATCCATCCTTAAGGGTTAGAAAATCCCTAGGGTAGTCAACCATATGAACTTGACCTATATCATATTTTGGTTGACTTAGGATGACGGGACAACATTTTTAGATAGTGTTGGGTGATGATAACGTGCCCATAAAAAGGTAATAATGCTTTAAATCATGATGATTAATGTAATTTCTATGCATATGTGTAATCATGGTTTATGATTTTGATTTTGGGCACATCATCATGAGAAATAGGTTTAAATCATGCTTTAGGTGATAACTTATTTATTATCATCATATAATGCCTAATGCATGGTTATAATTTAATGAAAACATGTATTTCATGGTCATAATGTGAAATTAAATCATATATATCATTATGATCATGTAGGTTGTTAGATTGATACTTAACCTTGATAGAATTGCATGAATATATTGGTTAAGTATATACAAAT
This sequence comes from Wurfbainia villosa, assembly GCA_025175895.1. Taxonomy (NCBI): domain Eukaryota; kingdom Viridiplantae; phylum Streptophyta; class Magnoliopsida; order Zingiberales; family Zingiberaceae; genus Wurfbainia; species Wurfbainia villosa. The sequence goes on along the minus strand of CM046002.1, from coordinate 26,382,892 downwards.
ACCCCCTAGGATGCATCTCACACTCACTATAGGCTAACTTGATTGCAAACTTAGCATGGGTGAGATGTTAGGATGATACAAATGTCCACTAATGCCTATGGCATTTAGATGGTCATTTAAAGTATCAAAATATCAATAATAGACCAATCATGGGGAAGGCTTATGTTTAATTAATAGACATATTGCCCAAAGATCATGATTGGATATTTCTAATGTTTTCAAAACAATTTCTTACCTTAAAATACATGTATTCATGTTTTGAAACAATTGAATGCAAAACTAGGTGTTAAAATGGATACTATCATGCTCAAAAATTAGTGTTTTTTTTCAAGTGTTTGGATTTTTGGCAAATCTTGTAAAATATAATGATTTTTCATGAAAAACTATTTTTCCTTGATAAATATACTTAAGAGAAATATGTTCCTCGAATTTCATGATTTTTCGAATTTTCTGGAATATTTAATGCATTTCTGAAATTCATCCAGAAAATCAGAAATACGGCTTCCTATGTGCCAGTCGACTGCCATACTGATAGCAGTCGACTGGTGGCCTGTAAATCAGAATATTGAAGGCCGAATTCAGTTTGTAAACCTCCTACAAGTGGTAGAAATATACTTGATGCCTCCGACAGTTTTTAAATCAACTTGACATATTTTTTCCTCCATTATACTTGATGCCATGAGCTTATAACTTAGTGTTAATCTTTTTGATGGTGTCAAAGGGGGAGAAATAAGTATGTTTAAGTTAATCACATTAGGGGGAGAAATACATGTAGGGGGAGAAATATATGTAGGGGGAGAAATATATGATAGGGGGAGAAAATTTGCATAGAGAATTTCATGGATTAAGGGGGAATTGCATGTTGCTATATGATGTTTATCTTTACATGCTTTCTTACCTTAGAATTTATATCAAATGCTTTTACCTAACTTAAACGGATTGCCACACATCAAAAAGGGGGAGATTGTTAGGGCAATCTCTTGCCGTGATATGGTTTTGATGGTGTGGCAAAGGGTTTAAGTTAGTGTGTTATGTTTATTTGATATGTGTGTTGAAGTCGTGCAGGACTTAGTAATTCGCACATGGAGCCATGGCGAGTTTCACATCTCATGACTCGTGCCTTGAGTCGGTGAAGGATAGCTTTGCGGAAGCCGTGCGCTTGGAGCATCCGAGGGACCGCCGGACGAGAAGCTTGGAGTGAAGCCGGAGGAAGTAGACTTCGAGGCAAGAGACGCGAAGGAGCATTGCAGAGCCGTGCGCCTGATGCTGCCGAGGGACGTGGCCGAGAACGAAGAGAACTTCGAAGGCGAAGGACTCCGAGAAATGAGAGTGAGCGATTGTAACCCGGGGAGGGGTAGCTCTTAGGTGAAACTTGGCCATTTGGCCAAGTGTCGGATGGGTTTTCCCGACACCCGACCGCCATGGAATGGCCGATCGCTTCCGAGTCGAGTGTAGCTCGACCGTATACGATCGACTGGTTTGTGGCGTAGCCGATCGCCATACGCTTGGCGATCGCTAAGATAAGCCGATCGGCCAAGGCGCAATGATCGGTAGTCAATAGGGTTTTGGCCATAGAACCACTCGTAGCCGATCAAGGGCGCGATTACGTGGTCGCAATGACTGGTGAGGTCCAGCATGATCGCTAAGAGTTTCGTTGACAACAACGGTCGGCATCCGACGTGTTCGAGGCATTGTAGTCAGCCGATCGCGCCATGGGCGGCCGATCGTGATGGCGCCAACGGGAAGAAGTTAGCCCTCTCTATAAAAAGAGAGGGTGTGAGCCTTTGAGAGGCTAATGCTTAAGTTCCAAACAATCTTCCTAATGCCCCACAAGCTCTAAACTCTTCTTACTCGCTTTTACTCCATTCTATTTGTAAGAAGAGTGATCTTGATTGTAAAGGTTACCTCCACCTAGCTTGGTGCAAAGGAGAGACCATTTAGTGGATTGGTTGAGCGGAGTGATTCACCGAGGACGAATCGGGGACCGTGGATTAGCGGCGTAGCCGTGAACCACGTTACATCTTGTGTTAGCATTGTCTATTTCCTTTGCTTTGTTTTTATTTGTTTAATTTGCTTGTATTGTTGTTTCCGCTTGCGCTAATCTAATTGTAGACGAGCAAATTCCTATAACCAACGAACGAGGGCTATTCACCCCCCTCTAGCCGGCCATCCGATCTCTAACACTCCTTTTAGTATGGTGTATGGCACAGAGTCGGTATTACCTGTTGAAGTAGGAATAGAATCTAGTCGGGTGACATCTTATGTTCCAGATGATAATAAGGCGGCTCGACATATGGAGTTGGATTTGATTGAGGAAAAAAGAAATCGGGCTTTTTATCATGCTAAAACGTATAGATCATAGGTGATGAATGCTTATGATAAAAAAGTGGTACAACACTCTTTTCAAGTAGGGGATTTGGTATTGAAAAAGATATTGCCTGAAGGATGTAAAGGTAAGTTAGGATCTAAGTGGGAGGGTCCTTTTCAAGTATAGAGTCGAGCATGGATTGGAGCATATTACTTGAAGGATGCACAAGGAAGGTTTCTGGCTCGACCATGGAATGTGTATAATTTGCGTCCTTATTTTAATGGGTAATGTTATAAGATTTGTGTTTCTTTTTCTAGGAAGTGTAATGGAAAGAATTGATGATTGTTTTGCAATAAAATAAAAATATTGTAACAAGTACAATTACATTTTTTAGTATTTGATTGAAAAGGGAAATACAGTAGGTTGGAGGAGTACGATCAATAGTATTGCCTAAGTCGAGGAAAGTGGTTGAATGCCCAAGAGAGGGATAGCCTACTGCTTGAAATTGATTTATACAGTCTTGAAAGCCCCATTGGAGGAAACCAAAGCCTCGGTCGAGAAATAGGTCATTGATTTTAGTGGAAGACCAAAAAGTTTCTTCTTGAGCTGTGTTGCTATCTTCTTTGGATGATGGTTGATTTTATTAAGTGTCCAAAGTATTTTGTGATAGTGCAATCAAGCCCATCTAATGTTTCAATGTTTAACAACAAGGTTTAAGTCAAGGAAATAGAAATCTAGTTTGAGCTAGAGTGTAGTCAAGACATTACCTCGACTGATACAAACCTAAGGTCACTAAGTTAGATGTTTAGAGTGACATTAGACCTTGGGAGAAATCCAAGGGTAAGCCTTGGTATGGATGGAAATCCAAAGGGGATCCTTGGTAGAGAAAGAGTACAAGCTGGCCGGAGGTCCGGAAGCTTGGTGATGGATAGGGTATAGTAACATGCTCGTTCTCTATTGGGAAGAGTACAAGCTGGCCGGAGGTCCGGAAGCTTGGTGATGGAAAGAGAATAGTAACGTGCTCGTTCTCCATTGGAGTTAGAGAGGGCACAAGGGAGTGCTCGGTCTCTAGCTAGTGTACTCATTAGTAAGAGAGGGCACAGTAACGTGCTCGTTCTCTTACTAGGGTACATGGGCCCAATACTCATTAGACAAAGAGGGCACCGTAACGTGCTCGTTCTTTGGCTAGGGTACTGGGAGTACTCGTTAGACAAATAGGGCATCGTAACGTGCTCATTCTTTGGCTAGGGTACTGGGAGTACTCATTAGACAAAGAGGGTACCGTAACGTGCTCGTTCTTTGGCTAGGGTACAGGGAGTACTCGTTAGACAAAGAGGGCACCGTAACATTCTCGTTCTTTGCCTAGGGTACATGGAGTACTCGTTAGGCAAGGAGGGCGGCGTAGTGCACTCGGTCTTTTTCTAAGGTACTTAGAGCATTCGTTAGTTGGAGAAAGCACCGTAACATGCTTGGTCTCTTACTAGGGTGCTTGAAACTCTAGGAGTGGCAGCTTACTAGGGAAGATACTCATGTGCTTCAAATATTTACCACATCAGTCGAGCCACCATGGGGGTCAGCTCGACTGACACTCTTGCACAAAGGAACAGAATCGAGCTGGCTCGACTGCCAGCTCGACTACTTATCGTTTGGTATAGCATAGAATCGAGCTAGCTCGACTACTAGCTGACTGCTCACTACATGTAACAACACAGAACCAAGCCCAGCTCAACTGTGGGCTCGACTTTATACTCTGATCACCAAACTCTAAATCCTAAACCAGTTGAGTCGATTTGGTAATGGCTCGACTGGAAGCTACAGATTCGGTCACAGAATCGAGCCCGGTTTAGTTGCGGGCTCGATTGACAGATGTTTTTTGAGCACAGACGCGAGTCAGACTCAACTACGGGCTCGACTGCGGAGGCGACAATGGAATGCTTCCGTTTCGAGTAAAGATTCAAATGCGACGATTTTTGATTGGAGGAGCAGGTTCTTTTCCCGGCAAACCACTAGAGGTTGGAGGTGGTTACGGGGACAAGCTCAGGTGGTCAGATTTTGGTCGGGCATGATTTTTAGGGTTCCAATGGAGGAAGATAAAAGCTCTGCTGAAGAACAAGAGAAGTAGTTCTTGAGCTCCAATTTTCGTTTTGGGTTTTACAAGCTTCCTGTGATTCATTCTGAAGGAGAAGAAAGAAAAAGCCTTGCTCTCATCTTGTCTCCTCTCCAACAAGTGCTCACAACTGCTGTTAATCTTCTTCTTGCAAGTGCTACAACTTCATCCTCAACGCAAGAAGCCGAAAAACAATCTGTAACTTGTTTTAACTTCTTAGCTTACTGTTCTTGATTATCTTCATTGCATTGTAAGCTTGTAAGAGGTGAAGTTTTTCACCTCCGGAAATATTCTGATCCATCATAGTAGACTTTCCTTTTGAGCTGCCCGTGGAGTAGGAACTACTGAGTTCCGAACCATGTAAATACCTGCGTATTGGTTGTGTTTGTGGTTTGTGCTTTGTTTTCTATTTCTGCTGTGTAATCCGCTATTTTGTAGAAGAAGTTGAGCTAGATTTTTCAACTCACTATTCACCCCCTTCTCTAGCGAGCCTCGATCCCAACAAGTGGTATCATAGCAAGGGCTCTACACCGGATTTACCTCCGCCAGAGTATCAAGGAATGGCAGCGCAAGACGGATTCAGCACAACTCAACCCCCGTATTTCAACGGCCAATACTTCTAGTATTGGAAGAGCCGGATGGAATACTACTTGATGATGGACATGGATATGTGGTTCTCCATCGCAGAGGGATTCACACCACCAACCGACGACGAAGGAAGGGTTTTGGTGTCTTCTCTGTGGTCGGTGGAAAAGAGGAGAAGAGCCCAGGCCAATGTCAAAGCAACCGTACCTCTACAATGTGGTTTAGCCAAGGACCAACTCAACAAAGTTTGCCCCTTCAGTAGTGCTCAAGAACTTTAGAGGAAGTTGATGGAGCTACATGAAGGAACCAGAGATTCAAGGACAGTGAAGAGGGATCTCTACTTGAACCAACTTCAAAATTTCAGCATGAAGGAGACTGAAACTGTAAGTGAACTGCATGGTAGGTTTAAATAAATACTCAATGGCCTCCATTCTGTTGGAGAGGCTGTTGAGAATAGGGATTTAGCTAGGTATGTACTCAAATCATTCCCTAGGAATATTTTGTGGTCATCTATGGTGGATGCCTACAAAGTATCAAGGGATCTTTCAACAATTAAGATTGATGAATTATTTTGTGAATTGGAATTGCATGAACAAGCTAATCGAAGCTCAAAGGAGAAGGGTCTAGCTTTTATTGTAGGAGATTGTAGCAAGGAGAGCAAGAAGAAGGAAGCTTCTTCCTCCTCTTCATCATCAGATTCGGATGGAGATGATGAGTCGTCCTCTAGTGAGATGGCTAACTTTGTGAGGAGATTGATGAGAAGAAGCCAAAAATACAACAAGAAGGATGTGAAGAAATACTTCACCAACAAAAAGAAAGGTAAAAGTTCTGAAATTAATCAGGATAAATCGGATGTAGAGTGCTTTCATTGTCATAGGAAAGGTCACTTCAAAAATGAACGTCCTAAGTACAAAAATAAGGAAGAAAAGGCCAAGAGGAAGAAAACATTGAAGGCTACTTGGGATGATACTTCATCCTCATCCTCCTCATCGGAAGAAGAAAGTGAAGAGAAGGGAGCAAAGAAAAAGGCTCTCATGGCATTGGAGAATTCTGAAAATTCAGATTTGGATGGAGAGCTGAGGCATTCTGATGGGGAGCAATCAAATTCGGACTCTTCATCATCATCTTCGGATGATGATCAAGTAAACTCTCCCCATCTAGATAAATTGTATGAAACGATTGCTTGTTTGACAAATGCTCTGAAAAAAATCCAAAACTAAGGTTAAATTACAGAAAACTGAATTAGAACTACTTAAGAATACTAATACATTGTCTAATGACAGTGGTGCTGAAAATCCTCATTTGGAGGAGATCAAAGATGAGAATACATCCTTTTGTACAAAAGGTTGGAACTGCCAACCTAGCAGCCCCTACTAGCCTACCCCTGGGCCATCGTAGGGGAGGTAAATCATGGTGGGCCTTTGGCCCTTTGAGACTAGTAACCTGCGCATGGAGGGATGGAACCTTGCTTTTGCGAGGGATTGACCCGTTGCCTATTTGTACAACTTTCTGCATGCGCTAGCCACTAGCCCCTTCCCGCGGTGGAAGATCACAGGTGGAAGATCTCAAGTGCACACTTGAGAAATTTACCAATGGATCAAAGACATTAAACATGATCTTAGGAGCCCAACGTGCAGTCTATAATAAGGCTAGACTAGGGTTCAATTCACAACAAAAGGAATTTAGTTATATGTCCTTAGTTTCTAGGAAACTTGCATCTAGATCTAAAGTTTCTTTTGGTGGAATTAATGCAAGAACTGCTAGGACTAAATTTGGTAATGGTAGAACTATCACTGCTAGTTTTATTTCTACTAGATCACCTTTTATTAGAACTTCTAAGGTTTGGATTCCTAGGAAGTTTGTAGTACATGTAGAGGGACCCAACTTGTGGGTTCCAAAAGACCAAATTTTCCGTGTTTAGCAAGGACCCGTCAAGGGGGAGCATCCAACTACATGGTTTGTGGACAACAGGTGCTCCAAACATATGACAGGGAACTCCTCTTTGTTTTCCTCAATTCATGCCAAAGACCGAGGTACAGTTTCCTTTGGTAATAATGGTAAATTGAAGGTTGTAGGAGTAGGTAACATTAACATTTCTGAAAAATTTGTAATTAGAAATGTATTGTTAGTTAAAGGGATGACATTTAACTTGTTGAGTGTAAGTCAATTGTGTGATGCAGGGTATAGGGTTGAGTTTCACTCAACTCAATGCCTTGTGATCCACAGTGACACTAATGAAACCATGCTAATAGGATCTAGGAAGGAAAATATTTATCAAGTTAGATTTAGTAGTGCTACTAACATGTCTTTTAAGTGTTACATATACAAGGAAGAAGAGTCTTGGTTATGGAACAGGAGATTGACCCATGTCAACATGAAGAACATCAAGAATTTGGCCAAGAAGGTGTTGGTGCAGGGGCACCTAAGTCGAACCTGTATTTTGATTATGACAAAAGACGCAAAGTCAAGGATATATCATTATCTCACGAGCTGAATCAAGTGTGCAGAAAAGTGCTAAAGCTGGAGCTGAAGGCTAGCGACACCCGGAGGAAGCCACGGTGGTCGGGCGACACTCGAGTGACTTCGGAGGGAGCCGAAGGAATCGAGTGCAAGGCCGGAAGCAAAAGTAACACGTAAGTATCAAGGTAAGTTCGTGTGTGCGAGAGTAAGTGAGGTCGTATCCTCTTTACGGGGATGATCTTAAGCGTAGATCCGACCAAAGACATCCTATAGATGGTCTAGGTCGAGATCGGACGGTCGACGACCGTCAGAATTATGTTTTTGTTGAGCAAGCATCATCATTTGCCGGCTTGAGGACTCACCGCCAATCAATCGATCACGAGGTCAAGATCGGCTCGATGCTACCATCACCGATCGATGATGGCCATCAGTCGACTGATGGTCAAGGATCAACCTCGAGAAGTCAAGCTCTATCACCATTTTTCAAGGAGGTTTTGTGCCCAATTCCTATTGGTTGAAGATCCATTCGATGAGGGGCTTAAAGGCTATAAAAGGAGGGCTTGTCCTAGGGTTTTTCATCAATTAAAAAGCTTCCAAGTGCTTCCGATATGCTACGAGTCTTCGACATCCCTACGACGAAGCGCTGCCGAGACGACGACTCAAGCTCCAAGATTCAAGTCTTCAAAAGTCATCGGTATAATCTTTAATTTGTATAAGTTGTTCTTATTTCGAGCTTTAAATCATATCAAGGAGAGGGGGAGTGTCCCTCTACCTTGAGTCTTTCTTGAGTTTTTGTATTCGTTTAACTCCTATCTCCAACGAGAAGGAGTTCGTTTAGTGTTTTGCCCTCCGTGCGTGGTCAAGGACCACTAGGGCCTTGGAGTAGTAGCCTTCGGCTACGAACCAAGTAAAAAACCCATTGTCTCTTCTATTTTAGATTTATCTTCCGCTGTGTCTACTCGTGATTTACCGAACGAATTCAAAGAAAAGTTTCTATCGCTATTCACCCCCCCTCTAGCGATCCGCTTCGATCCAACAGAAGGAACTTGTAAGAGAACTGCCCTCAATCACCTACGAGAAGGATAGGGTTTGTGGGGCATGCCAAAAAGGAAAGCAAGTGAGATCTTCCCATAAAGGGAAGAATTCTGTAAGTTCTTTACAAGCATTAGATTTACTACACATAGATTTATTTGACACTAGCACTATTAGATCTATCAATGGTAATAGATATTGCTTAGTTATTGTGGATGATTACACTAGATATACTTGGACTTATTTTCTTAAACATAAAGACCAAATAGTAGAAACCTTCATTTTTCTTTTGTAGAAGAGTTAAGAATGAGAAAAACTCAACAATTAAAATCATTAGAAGTGATCATGGAGGAGAGTTTGAAAATGCTAAACTTAAGGACTTTTGTTTAGTGAAAGGATACAAACATGAATTCTCCACACCTAGAACACCACAGCAAAATGGTGTTGTAGAAAGGAGAAATAGAGCCTTGCAAGAGGCAACTAGGAGTATGCTAAATGAATACCAATTACCAAACTTCCTATGGGCTGAAGCAGTTAGCACTGCATGCTATGTTCAAAACCGGGTTTTGATACATAGATTCTTAAGAAAAACACCACATGAACTTTGGTTTGGAAAGCCACCAACAATCAAGCACCTTAGGGTATTTGGTTGTACGATGTATATCCTAAATACCAAGGATCATTTAGGAAAATTTCTACAAAAGCTGATAAGGGTATCCTTGTTGGATATTCCCTCACTAGCAAAGCTTATAGAGTCTACAACCATAGGACTAAGCTAGTAGAAGAGTCAACTAATGTTGTGTTTGAAGAAAAAGGAATGAATATTGATTCGGACAGAAAATCGGTGGAGTTTGAGCTAGAATTGAGGAAGCTGGAATTGGAAGATAGCAACCCTATAGGGGAAGCAAGAGTGGATTCTGATGAAGAGAGAGTGAGAGCTCAAGGATCATCACTCGAGGTTGGAGAATCTGAATAGATTTCGGTAGTACCCGAACCACCTCAAGTAACAAGATCCACTAGGAATGCTACTAGTCATCCCCAAAACCAAATTATTGGAGGCATCCAACATGGGGTGAAGACTAGATCATTTTTCAGAAATGAAGGAAATGAAGTTGCCTTGATTTCTGAGATTGAGCCCAAATTAGTGGATGAAGCTTTGCTTGATCCAGAATGTATCGCTGCAATGCAAGATGAGTTAGGCCATTTTGAGAGAAATTAAGTTTGGGATTTAATCCCTAGACCTGGTCAAACCTTTATTATTGGGACTAAATGGGTGTTTAAGAATAAGAGAAATCATAGAAGAGTAATAGTTAGAAATAAGGCAAGGTTAGTAGCCAAAGGCTACAATCAAATTGAGGGGTTAGACTATGATGAGACTTATGCCCCTGTAGCAAGGTTAGAATCCATAAGACTAATGCTTGCTTATGAAGCATACAAAGGCTTCAAACTACATCAAATGGATGTGAAGTCAGTCTTCTTGAATGGAGTCATCAAGGAGGAAGTCTATGTTGAACAACCCCCGGGGTTTGAGAATGCACAATTCCCAAACCACGTGTACAAACTAAAAAAGGCTCTTTATGGGCTTAAACAAGCACCTCGTGCTTGGTATGAGGGTTGTCAACCTTCCTAATTGAGAAAGGTTTTAGGAGAGGACAGATAGATCCCACACTATTCTTGAAAAGGGATGGTGAATACATATTTGTAGCCCAGGTTTATGTTGATGACATAATCTGTGGCTCAAACAATAGGGATTATCTCAATGAGTTTATTGGTCACATGGAAAGTGAATTTGAGATGAGTCTAGTAGGAGAATTGACCTTCTTTCTAGGACTTGAGATAAAGCAAACAAAAGAAGGGATTTTTATACATCAATCTAAGTATGCAATGGAGTTACTGAAAAAATTTCATATGGAGGAAGCTAAGGAAGTAGGCACACCTATAGCTGTCAATACTCGTTTAGATAGTGATGAGAAAGGGAAGGCAGTGGATTTGAAAAATTATAGTAGTATCATAGGGAGTTTATTGTTCTTAACAGCGAGTCAACTTGATATTTTATTCGCTGTTAGTATGTGTGCTAGATTTCAAGCTTGTGCTAAGGAGTCTCACATGATTGATGTAAAAAGAATTATGAGATACTTAAAAGGCACTATCAATGTAGGATTGTGGTACCCCCAGACTGAATCTTTTGATTTAGTTGGCTATACTGACTCCGACTATGCCGGATGCAAGTTGGATAGGAAAATCACTAGTGGGGGCTGTCATTTCGTAGGATCGACCTTGGTTAGTTGGTCAAGGCGTAAACAACATTGTGTAGCACTTTCCACAATCGAAGCTGAATATGTAGCTATGGGAGAATGTGTATCACAATTGCTATGGCTAACACACACCTTAGAAGATTATGGACTAACCTATAGGAATGTACAAGTGTTATGCGATAACATTAGCACTATACATCTCACCAAAAATCCGGTTCATCACTCAAGGACCAAGCACATTGAAGTGAGGCATCACTTCATTAGAGATCATGTAGCTAGGGGAGACATTGAAGTCAGTCATGTTGAGTCCAAGTCTAACCTAGCCGACATATTCACAAAACCTCTTCCCGAAAATGAGTTTAGCCATTTGAGAAGAGAGTTGGGCGTGTATGCTGCCCAATGAAGGAGGATCCCTCCATGATCTTAGGTTAATATAAAAAAATCCATTTAACAAGAGAAATGGGAATTTAAATTGGAAAGACCTGGGATCATCTCACAAGAACGATAAGGATCACAAAACTATTTTTGTATTGCTAGAAATGGGGTGAGATGATAGGTTCAACCACTCTATTTCACATGCTCATTGCATCCCTGAGATAGAGAGGTTGAGGAGACAAACATAACTAATGTGACTAGTTATGGGGAAGACCATTACACATTCTTGTGTTTGTGGTTCCAAGTTGGGATGATTCGCACCCCTACAGGAGAGATTCAGTGGAAGGATGACCATCAAGTTGGGGAGCATATGGATCTTGAGGAAGAACTTGCTCTTCCAGCTGAAGAACCACACCCCCTGGCTCCTAACCAAGCTGAACACTTGACCACTATCAGGGAGTAGCTATCTCAACTTCCTGAAGCCCATGAGACTTTTGTGAACACAATCACCATGACAATATCAGATTTCCATCTACAAACCAACTAGCGATTGACTCAAATCCAACACACTCAAGATCAAATCCTTCGAGAGCAGATGGAAATCAAAGATTTCTTGATCAATTGGACAAGTAGCTCGGAGGAACCTTCTACACCAGCCCCCGACAAATAGAATCACGTTAAGATCTCCAATTGTGTCAATCCACCTAGGATGGTTGGACTATGGATATTTGTCTTTGTGTTTAGACTTCAAGCTATGGTTGTTCTTGTGAAATAGTTTTTTGAAACGTCAAATTTTTGTTCATTCTATTTTTGTTGTATGATCTATTATTGGTTATGTGTGGTTGAGTCAGTTAGTATCTATCAAACTTCTTGTTGTGTGTGCAATCCTTGTTAGCGCCACCCGAACAACCCAAGCCTTGACTCCATCCCACCATTGTTAGTGCAATCATTAAGTGTACACCTAATCAACCCTAAAAGAATGTTTGATTGAGGGGGAGCTACGGTTTGGGAAGTCCACAGTATTAGTGGGAGCTTTCCCTATATTTTATACCCCAAGCCTAGCAAAGATCTAAGTGTGTTTAAAGATTTCTGGGTATTCTCATTTGTTTTAAGAAAGTGTGCGAGGATTTTTTTTTTTCAGTTCATATACCCCAATGTGAAGTGAAGTATCAACCTAATGTCATAAGGATATATTCATTTGAGGATTCCTCAATCTTTCCCTTCACTAACCCTTTTGATATCTTAATGGGTAAAATATTTTTCCAACATTTTTCACCAATTTTTTGTGTCATAAGTATTATACGTATTAAATTTCACAATTTTTAAAGTTACGTATAATTACTTATCAATTTTCAAAGTTAATATCTGATAATTAAAAAACTGAGTTTTGATTATGCCATGGTGGCGATCCGAATGATGAAAGCGGCGGTGCCCTACAATTGCCTGGCGAACAACCTTAGTAGACTGTTCTAGCGAGAGCGTCTGGAAAATCGCCTGTGAAGCGCCTGGCGAGAACTACCGCACGATTATCGATCGATTGTTGCTTGGTGTCAGTCGACTAATGAGCACTTCAGTCGACTGATTTATGAAGGACTCGACTAATTGGCTGATTTTGGGAAAAACAAGATTGTTTAGCCCATGTTCAGCTACGATAAAGTTCCCTAACCCTAGGATATACTTTGGGAAGCATTAAGAAGGGTGAAAATCCATTGGATGTGGATTAGGAGAGGTGTTAGGATGATGTATCAAATTTAAGGTATGGGAAAGTTCAATGTTGAACTTTAGACCTTATTTTTGATGGTTTAGAGTTCCTATTGGCTTAGTGACTTCCCAAAGACATTGTTGGTGCAATGGTCAAGGGGGAGCAAGCCTTTAGGGGGAGGGACTTATTCCCTATGATTTTTTTTTGTTGTTTGCCAAAGGGGGAGAGTATGGGTTCAAGTTATTATGATATTTGTGATATTATTCAAATGGAGTTAAATTGAAAATTCTGCCCATCTCTATTACATGTGAAATTTCTGCACTCCAAGTTACATCATCCCTATTACATGAATGATAAATTTCTGATATGAAATATTTCTGCACTTCATGCTATATTTCAGAAATTGAGATGAACTTATTTTCTGCACTCCAAGTTATATCATCCCTATTACATGAATGATAAATTTCTGATATGAAATATTTCTGCACTTCATGCTATATTTCAAAAATTAAGATGAGCTTATTTTCTGCACTCCAAGTTATATCATCCCTATTGCATGAATGATAAATTTCTGATATGAAATATTTCTGCACTTTATGCTATATTTCAGAAAAAGAGATGAACTGTATTTATATCACCTAAACTTAAACCATGTTGTCAAACATCAAAAAGGGGGAGATTGTTAGTGCAATCAAGCCCATCTAATGTTTCAATGTTTAACAACAAGGTTTAAGTCAAGGAAATAGAAATCTAGTTTGAGCTAGAGTGTAGTCAAGACATTACCTCGACTGATACAAACCTAAGATCACTAATTTAGATGTTTAGAGTGACATTAGACCTTGGGAGAAATCCAAGGGTAAGCCTTGGTATGGATGGAAATCCAAAGGGGATCCTTGGTAGAGGAAGAGTACAAGCTGGTCAGAGGTCCGTAAACTTGGTGATGGAGAGGGCATAGTAACGTGCTCATTCTCCATTGGGAAGAGTACAAGCACAGACGCGAGTCAGACTCAACTGCGGGATCGACTGCGAAGGCGGCAATGGGATGCTTCCGTTTCGAGTAAAGATTCAAACGCGATGATTTCCGATTGGAGGAGCAAGTTCCTTTCCTGGCAAACCACCAGAGGTTGGAGGTGGTTACGGGGACAAGCTCAGGTGGTCAGATTTTGGTCAGGCATGATTTCTAGGGTTCCAATGGAGGAAGATAAAAGCTCTGCTGAAGAACAAGAGAAGTAGTTCTTGAGCTCCAATTTTTGTTTTGGGTTTTACAAGCTTCCTGTGATTCATTCTGAAGGAGAAGAAAGAAAAAGCCTTGCTCTCATTTCGCCTCCTCTCCAACAAGTGCTCACAACTGCTATTAATCATCTTCTTGCAAGTGCTACAACTTCATCCTCAATGCAAGAAGCCGAACAACAATCTGTAACTTGTTTTAACTTTTTAGCTTACTGTTCTTGATTATCTTCATTGCATTGTAAGCTTGTAAGAGGTGAAGTTTTTCACCTCCGGAAACATTCCGATCCATTCATAGTAGACTTTCCTTTTGAGCTGCCCGTGGAGTAGGAACTACTGAGTTCCGAACCACGTAAATACCTGCGTATTGGTTGTGTTTGTGCTTTGTGCTTTGTTTTCTATTTCCGCTGTGTAATCATTATTTTGTAGTAGAAGTTGAGCTAGATTTTTCAACTCTCTATTCACCCCCCCCCTCTAGCGAGCCTCGATCCCAACATTTTGTAGATAAGTTATTTAGAATCGAAGGGTTGAAAGTTCTGGTCGGTCAACTTGTGATTTTATGAGAGAAGCTTGTAGTTCTCTCTCGAGTTTTTAGTAAGCATTTTATAGGGATATTTCACAATCTTGGCATTCTTGCAATTTCTTTTTCAGAGTAGTAGTGTATTGATCACATTGATTGTTTAGATGAGTTATGCTTGTAAAGCCTTGAAAAAATTGGGTATTAGTATCAATCAAAAATAATAAATAAAATATGATACTAACCTCGTTAATATTGTGTAAAAGGGAATTTGGCAAATCCTCAGTTAAGGGTGAAGGAAGAAAGGGTTGAGGAATAGAGTTGGATGAAGATGTGAGGGTAGGAATATTTGGGGAATTAGTTATCGGAAAGTTAGGACTTTGTGTAGCTTGGTCTGGAAGCAAAGGTTGAGAGGAGGGTGTTGGGTGATGGAGGTGGAATTGAATAGGATTTATGTGGGATGGCGGTCAAACATTGTTAGAGGCTTGTAATAAGAGTGATTGTATAAAAATAAATGAGCAAAAATGAATGCATGTTATATAAATTCACAAGAATATAGTTGGTGAAAATGTTACCTAGAGTATCAGTCGACTGCAGGATGGGGAAATTCATTCTGATTAAGATAAGTGCCAATCTGGTAAGTAGTTGATTCAGGTTAAATTGTTCTTCTACTAATGATAGGGTGATTAGTTGGTATTCAACATTGCCTTGATAATGACCTAGGGAAGGACGAGAGGGAAGAGTATATAGCTAGGTGGACGGGTAAATGAAAAGGGAGGGAGGATGTATAAAAATATAGTCTTCTTTCCATCCTTTTTGTGAAGAAGGCACGCTAGTCAGAAATTGAAAGTCAGAGCGGGCTTGGAAGTAAAAGATGCTTGCTTATGATGATTTTAGCTAAAAGAAACAGTGAAATAAGAAGGGTGAGGGGATAATTATTAGGTAGGAGGTGACGAGATAAAATCCTAGTATAAAGCGAAAGGAGTTAGGGCTTAATTGGTTTAGAGGAATAGAAAAATAGTTGTATATTTCTAGGGAAAAGGGATGGAGGAGAAAATGGAGGATAGCTTCTAGTTGTTCTATGAAGAAGGCCTTGGTACGCCCGGGAGGTAAGTGAGGACGTTCAATAGAAGTAGCTGGGGTTAGATAAAATTTAGAAGGAATTTATAGTCGATGAGATAGAGATCTACATTGATCACTTGTTACTTTGGAGCGAGTAGATGCAAACCATGGATAGGGGTTTTGGGAAGGAAAAGGATGCATTCTTTGGTAAGGTTGCATTTCCAGAAGGTGGGGGCAGGGAAATGGAAAGGTAGGAAGAGACAGTGATGGTAGGTTCTATATATATAGGAAAGGAGTGGAGGAAAAAGGAGGAAAATAATATTTTTTTCCTACTTATGGAATGATAGGTGGGGTCAAGGAATTAGGGTAATTTGTTATTATAAAGGTAAGGGATGAATAAATGGTTAGGGAGGGGCCCATTTTTTTGTTACGAAAATACCTGGGGTATATTATTAACTCTAATAATGGTGTAGGTGGAGTGGGTGTAATTTGTGTAAAGAATTATTTGTATTATGACATTGAGGTATATATACACTATAGCCCAGTGATAAGAATGCAAATATGAAATTAAGTATAAGCAAGGAGAATGCATTAAAAATAATTCCTAATACAAATGAGTTACAAAAGGTAAAATGTACTGAATATAAAAATGATAAAAATTACAAAGTTACTAATCTTAGTCGGTATCATAATCAGTGTTAAAAGCTTTTGGAGGGAACTTATTGAACACATCAACCATGTCTAAGGTGGTGGTGGACTGATTGGAGGAGAGTAATCCTTGGTTGTGAGCCTCTTTAAGGGCTCCCTTGAATCCTCTCTGAAAATATTTCCCGTGTTTGGAGGCCATCTTGGTTCTGCTTCTGATTCCCACATTATGGAAAGTTCCCGGTAGAATTGTGTGGAACGACAAGTTTGTTCATTGCAGACATTTGATAAGCTCTGGAAATGTTGAATGAATATAGAGAAGTAAAATTGAAACTCTTCTATGCTTTTGTGGGTCCTTTGGGTGAGTTCATCGAAGGCATTTCTGAGATCGTCTAGGGGTTGGAAACACTGACCAGACTGAAAGTGATAGTTTTTTTCTTTTTGTGTTAGTATTTTTATTTGTTCATTAGCTGTTGTTGTTTCTGACTTTAGTGTTTCTATTTTTTGACGGTAAGATTCTACTCTTTCTTAGAGCATACGAATTATGGTGTCTTTACATGCACTCCTCCATTCAACCTCATGTATTTCATGTCTATGTTAGATAGAGTTGGTTTCTTTTTTTGATAACATTTGGTCTCTCCCTGAGGAGAGGGTTTGTACTTGGGCTTGAAGTGCTTCTTATTATTGGAGGTAGATTTCTTCTTTTTTGGCCCATTCATTTGAGTCAGAAGGGCAAGTCTGGGTACCCTTTGAAGGGGAGGATTTGCTAGAGGGATGTCAGCTGATAGTGTGTCTCTGGGTGGAGATGGAGGTTGAAGAGTTTGAGTTTGAGACCCTGTCAACCATTCCTAGAGATTTTGCAGTTAAAAAGTAATCTGTAAGAAGGTGGTAAACAGTAATGTCAGAAATATATTGATGTTATATGAATCAGTAAAAAAAAAAAAAGCTTACCAGGGTTAGAGCCTGATGAAGTTCTTGGAGAAGTTGAGGTATATCAGAATTGATAATGCAAGGTATGGTTTAGGAGTGTGGGGGGTTAATGGTAGGGGTATTTGAAGTGTTTGATGGGGGCAAGGGAAGTATGTTGGGTGAATCAAGACTTGGTGGGGATAGGGAAAGTGCATTGGGAGAGGTTGGAGAATTAGATGAGGATGCATTTGATACGACTTGTATCAGTAAATCAAGTGGGGATGAGGTTGTGTTATAAGGGATTATGGGGTTAGGAGGAGGAGATGAATATTGATGTTAGGTGGGGAAAAAGGAAGATAGGGGAAGATTGTCTGCGAAGGAAGCTAGGGAAGGGGAGGAGGTAAGATCAATAGGAATATCAGGGGGGTCGAGGGAGGAAGTAGGTGCCCCTATAGGAGGTGTTAAGTCAAAAGGGGTGAAATTGATGAGGAAGTAGGGGGATACAAACAAGGTCAGTAAGGGTGATGGGAAAAAGGATTTCCCTGGTTCTTCAATTGTTAGTACAGGGCTGACAAGAAGTTTAGAAGAAACCTACAAAAAGACGTAAATTGAGTAAAGATAAGTAAGATTAAGAGTATGTGGTAAGGTTGGAAATAATTACTGATGAGGAGGAGGCAGGTCGTTTGGTAGGTGAGGAGGTAGTTGTTTCAGGAGCTTTCTTTTCTTCTATTTTTTTGCTAGGGTTCTGGCAATGGCCACATGCATCATATCTTCTGAAAAATATACAAAGCGGTGTGTTAGTAAATGATGAGGAATAAACATATAATAAGTAGGGAAGTTATACCTATAGGATGAGCTTTGATGGAAGGAATGGGGGATAACCCATAGTATGACAGTATGGGTTCATGCAGAAGTTCAGTAATATTTTATCACTTACTTTTAAGTAGAGGTTGGATTGAAGAAAAGCTATAATAAGACTTGATGCCTTTTAATTTGGGGAGTCGGGGAGTGCAGTTATCCAGGTTAAGGAGAATGGTAGAGGAGGATCCATGGGAACGAAGAAGTATAAATCTTTCCAGCCTTTATGAGAAGTAGGCATATCGATAAGAAATTGACATTCTTAGTGTTCCATGAAATAAAAGACACCAGTGACCATTTTAAGTCGAGATAAGTAGTAGAAGATATGGGGAATAAAAGGGATGTTAAGGTGTTTAAAAACAATTAGGGTTTCGATGAGGATTCGAATGGAGTTGGAAGTTAATTGATTGATGGGTAGGCCAAAGAATACTAGTATGTTAGAGAAGGATTTTGTGATAGGAAGGAGGAGGCCTCGTTCGAGCTGACCTATGAAGAGAGTGCTTATGCTAGTTGGGGGGGGGGGGCAGTGAGGTCGTTGATGAGGTGCAAGGATGATGGCGGATAAGCCCTTGGGAATGTAATTAGGTTCTTGATGGAAGAAAGGGTGGTTGAAGGTTAGCCGGCTGGGGGTGTCTTCATACCAAGGAAGGGTATCAGAAAAAGAAGCCATTGAGACCTTGAGGTGAAGAAGACAAGGTTAGAGTTAAGACAAAAAGCGGATTTTGGGTTTGTTTATAGGTATGGTGAGTAAAAATAGAGAAGAGAGAGAAAATATTATCAGAAGGATTTTGAAAGATAAGTGCTAGATTCTTGAGGTTTTGTATTGGTTTAATACTAGTAGACTTCATGAAACTTCGCTTTTCAGTCTAATAAGGAAGGGGGACTCAGAGAGGTGGTGAGTAGGGTTATGAATGTAGTTGGAGGAAGGAAAAGGGTCTTTTCTTAGGGTGTGTTCTTTTGCAGAAATCAAGTGAAATTTTTTCAAAACTCTATGACTAGTATAACAACCTAAGGGCTAGGTAATTATACTCCCTCTACAAGACTATAAAATCCCACTATAGTGGCTAAGTAAAACTTTTTCAAGGCTCTACGCCTAATATAACAGTCTAAGGGCTAGGTAATTATATTCCCCTTTTACGGGATTATAATAGCCCATTATAGTGGCTAAGTAAATTTTCTTAGACTTTGCGCCTAATATAATAGCCTAAGGGCTAGGTAATTATATTCCCCATTTATGACACAATAACGGTCCATTATAGTGTCTAAGTAAATTTTCTCAGGCTTTGCACCTAAAGATAATAGTCTAAGGGGTTAAATAAAATTATTCAGGCTCTGTGCCTATTATGTGTTAGTGTCATTTCTTAGTGTCAATCATGAGATGATTGATTAGGAATCATATGTATCATATTTCATTAATAACAGACAAAGATTGATTATTATATTTAATTTATGCGTGTGCCAGCTAAATAAATATAATAATGCCCTTGAATAGTAGGTTCTAATATATAGTATATCAATTGGTAGAATTGATTATGAGAAGCTGTAGAGAACACTATACTTAAACATTCATAGTCAAGTATTGTATTAATAGACAAAGGAATATATTGATACATTGAGACTAGCATGTAGGTCAATGGATGACTTGATCTCACAAGTCATGGATATGTGATATCACATTGACACATGGGTATATATATTGGAGAATATATGTACTAAATTGACCCGCCATGAGAAAGTGTCATGAATCATTATATGAGTGTCATATACTTTCTCATGTGACTATTGGTATGAATAATCCTTAGACCTGAAGTCACTATGGTTTCCTACATAAGGAGTTATGTACTTTGGTATCATCTAACGTCACCTGTAATAGGGTGCACTATAACGGCGATTACTTGATATGTAATGAATTATGCGGAGGGATGTTAGTGATGTAGATGGGATCTATCCCTCCCATATGACGGGAGTGATATCTTTGGCCTCTTGATAGAGTATGACCACGAAATACATGAGCATGCTCAAATGAGTCAATATGAGATATTGAGCTCATTTGTTTGAGTGAGTTTACTTGGGGATCAAGAAACATAAAGATCGATAAGGGAATGACACGGTCTATGCCTCATTGATCGATCTAAGATATCAAGGATAGAAGAACACCGTCATACATGATAATAGTCACAAGAAGGTTGTCGGATCTCGACTTTCTTATAGCTCGGGTAGCAATGATGTATTGCTAGATGCCGCTCATTGCTTATGTATCTAAAATAGTTTTAGATACATTGCCAATGCTATAAGAGCCTATTAGGTCACACACAAATGACATTCTGTTTTGGAGATGGTTTCTTTTAGTTTGGCTAAAAGAACAATTGAGCATATGGTCAAGACTTAAGTTAGACTCAAGCTGGTTGAACTTGAGTTAGACTCAAGTTAAACCATGGAAGATGATTCATCATGCAGAAAATCCAAGGGTCATCTATCACTTTGCATGATTAATGTGATTAATCATGTAAGAGAATACCAAGGGCCTTGGTATTCATGATGAGGAGATGAGAGGTTTTATTTATTGATGAAATGAAATACCAAGGGTCATAGTATTGATTGGGAGATAATGGAGTTGATGGCTTGGGGGTTTTTCATATGCTTTCAACGTGAAAGTTTTGCAAGCCTTTTGTGTTTTTGACGTGCAAGCCAAGAAGCCTTCTCCTTCTTCTCCTTCTTCTTCCAAGTGTTCTTGGCATTTTTGCTAGGGTTGCTAGCACAACGTGACTCTAAAACTGCTAAGTGTCAGTGTAGATACCTTAGAGATACGGTTATCCTTACGGTATTGAGATCCGGGAGCTCTTGGATTAGCGGGATTGCAAAGGACTCGCATAGAAGGTATACTTCTCCTTCTAGATAAGATTTAGACAAAGTAGAATAAGAAAACGATTTATATGTTTTTCATGCATCTCTGGAGGGATCCAGTTTATATTTTTTTCCGCTGTGGTTGTGCGAATTATTCACCTGCGATATTGTGAATGTCACAATCCGAAATTTCCCTACATTATGACAGTGTAAGATACTTGTGATGGGTTCAGGAATTTTTACATATATATTTAAGAAAAACTTCATTCGACTACACTCTTCAGTTTTACTAAAGAGAGAGAACTTATGATGGTTGGGGGAGTTTTTGCATTCATGCTTGTATGAGGTAGGGCATGATAGGGTGTTGTGTTTGCTTTAAGTTAGGTGGGGAATTCTTTGTGGATACTTGTAAAACTTCATTTGACTGTGCTCTTCAGTTTTACTAAAGAGAGAGAACTTATGATATATCCGGGATTTTCAGTTGAGGCATGCTAGTAGTTGTTATAGATAATGTGTCAGAGCATCTTGTGTATTTCTAGAGTACTTGATATCTTTACAGAGCATTCTGTGTATTAGAACTGGAAGTACTTAGTGAATTTGCGGAGCACCTTTTATGTTAGTAGAGCATTGTTGATTGGCTAAGCAGTATGTACATTTCTTGAGCAGCATATTTGTTTCCTGAGCAGTATGTATATTTTCAGAGCTCAGTAGGGGTAAGCAGTATAGTTGATCCAGAGCTCAGTTTCGTAGGGTGTTAATAAAGAGTACTTTATAAGTTCCCCTAGTGACATGTGTAATTCCCGAACAATATGTTTATTTCCCAAGTAGTATATGGGTATTTCCATAGCTCAACAGGGGTAAACGGTATAGTTAATTCAGAGTTCAGTATTGTGAAGTGTAAGTATTGAGTATCATGTGTATTTCCCAAGCAACCTGTGCATTTCCCGACCAATATGTGTATTTCCCGAGTAGCCTGTGCATTTTTTGACCAGCATGTGTATTTCCCGAGCTCAGTAGGGATAAGCAGTGTAATTGATCCAGAGCTTAGTGTTGTGAAGTGTTAGTATTGAGCAACATGTGTATTTCTCAAGTAGCCTGTGCATTTCCCGACCAACATGTGCATTTCCTGAGCTCAGTAGGGATGGGCAACGTAGTTGATCTAGAGCTCAGTTTTGCGAAGTGTTAGTATTGAGCATCATATGTATTTCTCGAGTAGCCTGTGCATTTCCCGACAAGCATGGGTATTTCTCGAGCAGCCTATGCATTTCCCGACCAGCATGTGTATTTCCCGAGCTCAGTAGGGATAGGCAATGTAGTTGATTCAGACCTCAGTTTTGTGAAGTATTAGTATTGAGAAGCATGTGTACTTCTTGAGTAGCATGTACGCTTCTCGAGTAGCCTAGGTATTTCTCGACTAGCATATGTATTTCCCAACTAGCATGTGTATTTCCCAAGCACCTTGTTTTTTTTTCTGAGTTTTATGAAGGTTTCCTGAATTCGAAAAGGATGAATAATGTGGATATTCTAGAGTACAATAAGATGGGATGTCAAGGGATCTTTTGAACAAGAGATATTTTTATTATTATTATTTATTGAAAATTTGTGTATTGTTTATTTTTTAGGTATTTGATAAGGAAGGAGGGACACATGGAAGGCATGGAAGAAGTTATTTTGAAAGGAAGCGAGAAAAACGGTTACATCTCAATGGGCTAGTAAGGGCATTAAATTAAATTCATCTCGGAATAAGACAGTGCAAATTGCCTATAAAATGAGCAGAGATGGAGGAAGGAGAGGATGGTTCTTTCTTCTCTATTCAGTGATCTCTTCTTATTTCTTCTTCATTCTACCATTCTATTTTTCCTATTTTGACTTGAGCGTCGGAGGGGTCATGCTGGCAACGCCGACCCACCTCTAACTGTTCTCTTTGAGTGAGAGATTCATCATTAGATCGAGAGGCTTCAGGCTTTATCAGGGACTCTTAGGGAAGAAGAAGGGGATCTGAGTGGGCCGAAGAAGAGGACACGATCAATCTCTATGATTGATCGAGTGGGTAGATTGTCTTGTTTAATCCCGATGGACTTTTGGAACTACATGGGAATTACCTATTCTAAACTGGAGTTTACCTTTCGGATCTACAGAGCTCAAAGAGTTGCTATCAATGGGTTACCCTTGTCATGTGGCCCCATAACCCCTCCAAGTTGTCATCTCTTACTTCGCGGCCTCTAGTTAGAATAGGTTCAATGGGATCTAGGACATCCTAGGTTCTCCCCACAAGAGGTAAGCATACTTTCATATCCTACTCTTTCACATCTTAGGCTCTATGATTTCCGGAGTTGAGTTCACCTTTGGGTGCATCCTAAATTCCCCTAGATTTCATCATGAGTGTTTTTGGCCTCACGTTGACTATGTATGGTAGAACAAGAACTAAATCAATGATCATCATTAAACTCGGACGCATAAGTTGCAATTGAAAAATCAAAGAAATTCAATATTCAAGGCATAACAATGTTCAACAAACATATGGTTACTTCCTAATCCTAGAATCTAGAGATCTACTCCACATTAATAAGAAAACAACCACAAGACATTGAGTTAAGAATTAATACAACCAAAGAACTTTGAATATGAAAGGGAATTTCTCTGCTTTGGTTGATGTTGTGTCTTGGATGCACCTCTATGGATGGACTCTCGCTGTCGGCCTTGAGTTTCCTCGTTCTCCTCCTCCAATTCTCTAGCTTTTAGTGCTTTTTAGGGCACCTTTTCTTCCTCCTCTTCATCTGGTGAACCTTCCTTTTTATAGAGACAACCCCGACTTTCCATAAATATGCAAAAACCTAATGCCATGTGAAGAGTGGCGCCGCAACAAACCTGTGTAAATTTCACACGGTCTGGCCATGTATCACTGGAGATTCGACTAGAAAAAAATAAGGTCATGTGTAAAACACACGGCTAGTCGTGTGTCCCTTGGGAGAAAAAGGCCTGCCCATGCTAAGAACCCACGGTCGACTGTCCTCGTGGCATAATAGAGCATGGTCATATGAATTTCACACAGTCCGCCGTGTTCCTCTCTAGAGACTCCTAGAACTTTGTTTCCTTCATCCGAGAACATGCCTGTGTCTTTGGGACACAGCCAAAGCATGCTCCCCTTCCTTCTACGTTCTGTAAGAAACTCCATTTTGCTTCAAAGCTCCATTCTATTAAGAAGAAAATATAAAAGAAGATCTCCGAATAAGAAAGCGACTATAATGTGCAAAGTAAGCAAATATGCAACAAAATATCATCTAAATGCAATAAGATGTGTGTTGGTGCAATCGGCCCAGGTCATGATTGACCAGACTCGAGTTTGATTCGAGTGATGTTTTGATGTTTGACATAGTATGTTTGACATTGATGTTTGACATTGATGTCGGTTAATGTTTTGGGGAGATTGTTTATACAATCGACCCAGGTTATAATTGACCGACTCGAGTTTGACTCCAGCGAGACTTTGATGGTTGACTAGGGTTGACCATGTGATTATGAGAAAGTCCAAGCATGGGTCTTGGCAAGGTAAAGTCCAAGTCATGGGTACTTGACATGGAAAGTCCAAGTGGGACACTTGGCATTTGGGAAAGTCCAAGTCTTGAGTACTTGGCACAAGGGAAGTTCAAGCATAGGTCTTGGTATGGAAAGTCCAACATGGATTGGCAAGGGAAAGTCCAAGCTTGAGTCTAGGCATTTGAGAAGTCCAAGGGGTTTGATATTGGCAGCGTAAAGTCCAAGGGTGGAGTCTTGGCAGCATAAGTCCAATGGTTGGCGGCGTAAAGTCCAAGCGGAGTCTTGGCGGCGTAAGTCCAATGTGCCTTGGCGGTGTAGACACCGTTAGCATGACATAGCCGATGGAAGTACCTGAAGGCTAGCGCGATGGATGAACAAGTCATGGATGACTTGGAGGGATCTGAGAGGCGGGAGGCTGATGGAGGTGGCTAGAAGGCTTAGGTCTAGGCTAAGGGTTGTCTAGCAAGTATGGGGACACCATACTTGGGGTTAAAACATCACCTTTGAGGTTGGCAGTCGACTAACATTATGGCTGGTTCGACTGCCATGAGTTGACTAGAGCTCAACTACCATTTAGGGCTGAAATTGCCTTGGCAGTCAACTGCTCATTGACGATTGGTAGCTGATCGGCCTTAATGATCAGTTAGCAATGGATCGCTCCATCATTGGCGATTGAGTCGCGAAACACAGATCGCTCCATAGGAACTTTTCCAACATGGATTGAGTCATTGTCTCACAGCTACAGTGTTCGAAGTCGACTGGGGCTTTATGACAATCGACTGCCAGGTGAAAATCCATCCCGATGGAGGATAAAAGCATCTGTTCGTGGAAGGCTCCAAACAAGGTTTTTCTTGGGCGATTTGAAGGGGAATAGTTGGTGTTTTTCCAGTCCTTCAAGGCTAGTTCAAGACAACCAAAAGCAAGCAAATCAAAAGCTCTTGTAAAGTAGTCTTCTTTACTTACATTGTATTTCTCTCTTGTATTTTTCTTGTATTCATTTCTTATTGTTGTAAGAACATTTGTACGAGGTTTCTCCGCTTCCGACTTGTGTCAAGAAGGAGTATTTGTGATTAGTGATTGCATTAGCATCGCTAGAGCTCTTTAGAGCTCGATCCGTGGAGTAGGAACCGTTCAGTTCCGAACCATGTTATATTCGTGTGTTTGTGTGCTTGTGTTTTCGTTATTGCTTTATTATCTTTGTTTTCGCTGTGTTAACTAAAATTGTAGACGCAATCACGATCGAATTCCATCATCGGTACTAGCACGCGCTATTCACCCCCCCCCCTCTAGCGATCAACGATCCCCAACAAGTGGTATCAGAGCGAGGCCGCTCTTGAAGTTTAACAACTAAGGGAGCATGCTAGAGGGTGAAGATGGAAGTCCAAGAACAATTAGGTTGGGACATCAACACACCGGTGCCCTACACCCTATACGGACTTGAAGGCTTCAATTCTTGGAAGAGAAGAATTGAAGATTTTATTATGATGAGAGATTTTGAGGAATGGTCCATTTTGATGGATGTATTTGAATATCCAAGAGGACCAAGAGGTGGATTCCTCAAAAAGAAGAGATGGAACGAAGAGCAAGTCCAAGCATCTGAGAAAAATGATAAGGTGATAAAATTTTTAATTGACTTAATGCCTAATAATATCTTGTGTATGTTAGGTAATTATGTAGATGCCAAGGAGCTATGAAGCCAAGTGGCAAAGCTCCATGAAAATTTATCATCGGTCCAAGAAGAAGAAGAAGAGGAGTGCTCACCCTCTCAAGCTCAAGCAAACACATCGCCATCTAAAGAGCTTGAGGAGTCGGAAGTTGATAGGGAGTCAACTTTCGGATCGGTGGAGGAAGTGGAAGAAGCATCCACCTCAAGGATTGAGGGAGAGGAGAGAACTTCCACACCGAAACATCAAAAAGAAGCTTCGACATCCGATCAAGATGAAGAAGCTCAAAATCCGATTCCGACACCTACAACCACCCTAGGTAACTCAAGCATGTCAATTAATAATAAAATTCATATAATATGTTTTGAGTGTAGGGAATCCGGACACTACAAGAGTAAGTGTCCAAAAAGGGTCAAGAAGGCTCAACCGGCTCCAAAAGTCAAGGATGTCGATGCCCCAAGTCAAAAGAGCAAGGAGCATATCATATGCTTCAAGTGCAACTCAAAGGGAAATTACCAGAGTCAATGCCCTAGGGGGAAGAAGAAGGGGCAAGAAGGAGCATTACAAGTAGGGGGAGCTTTCTATAGCTAATCCTAAGGTATATTTAAACAATGCTTGTTCTTTAAATTCTAGTCAAAAGCATGCTAGGAATAATTTTAATAGTCTTTCTATTTATCATAAAGAGCATGCTAGAAATAGAGAATTTTGTTTAGGAGCCAAAAATGTCTACCTTTCAAAGAAGGAGAAATTGGGGACTAATGTCCCTAGAAACGTTCTTCCTAGGGAGTCTATTAGGAAAATAGGAGAACACTTAGACCTTAATCCTAAATGGACTAGACACATGCCTAGGAAGTCCCATGCCCAAAGACCAAATCAAAATTCTAAAATTGGGCAATTAGAATTAGAGAACCAAGCCTTGAGAAATTAGAAAAGACCCTCAAAATTATGCAAAATCAAATGCAAGGGTCTAATGGTCAAAGTCAAGGGTCAAAACCTCAAAGTCAACATCTAGGACCCAAGAAACAAAAGTCAACCAAGGGAAAAAATGGTTTGAGTCACAGACCTAAGCCTAAGGTGGCTTATAATAGTGTTCCATTCGATTATGGAACACAAATTAGGTCTAGGAAGACCAAGGTCAATAGGAAAGTCATCCCTAAGGTTGACCAAGGTTTGTGCCTAGTGGCTAGGGTTTCTAGGAAACCTAGGGTGGCCAATAAGAAGGTTGAAAGGGGAGTTACCCCTAGAGTCAACCTAGGTAAGACCACAATAACCAAGGCTACCAAGCCTAGGAGGGTCATTAGGAAGGTATCTAGGGAGGTTATCCCTAAGGAATACCTAATTAACTCTAGGAGCTCAAATAGGTTTTGAGTTCCTAAGAGCGTGATTGATTCACGCTAGATGGGTTTAGGGTGTGCCAACCTTGATTGGATGGGTAGTTAACTCAATCATGGCAAAGGTGACACTTTAGGATTATTTTCAAGGTTATGGATACCATGGAAATAGATTTTAATTTTAATCCTAAAGATTTTAGGACGTGTCAATACATTCTTGGAATTATGAAAAATCAATCAAATTGGCACAATTTAGGTTAGAGGTTTGTGTGTCATTTTGAGTTTTTGGCGCGCTTGGGGGATAATTTAGGAATATGACAAAATGAATTTAATCCCAACAAATGGCAACTAATATTAAAATTTAGGTATTCTTATACCTATTTATTTTATTTGTCATGCCTTGTTTGCCATATAACATGCCATGACATCATGCTTATTTTTTAATCATTTCATATGTCATGTTCATGTTTAGGATTAAAGTTTTTAAATGTCATGTGTTTTTAGATTTCATTTTATGCCATGATATCATGATTATGAGCATATGCTTATTTATATCATCATTAATGCCATAATCATTCATGCATTTGATTAAAATTGAGTTAAGGACTTTGACATGACTTGGAGTCCCATTTATAAGGGAATCAAGTAGAGTTGCCTTAAAAAAATGCATGAAACCCTAGATTAGGGAGAACAATATCCACATCTCACATTACATTGAAATGTATGTGTATTTATACACCCTAGATACATGTGAGATGCTAGGATATGAGTTGAGTTCAAGGTGCATAGTTTTTGCATCTAAATGGACTATTACTCATCTAATTTCATTGGTGGATCTTTGGGAAAGCTTGTGTACAAGTCATGTACATAGAGCCCAAGGGATATGATCCAAAATAAGGTTTTGAAAACATTTTAAAATCAATTTAGAAAACCTTGGTGAAGTCTATCTTTTGATAGCAATCACCATTGATGAGATTGATACAAAGTGAGCTAAAACTTTGAAGTTTTTGTTCACTTTTGGATTTTGTATCAATTTCGATATTTTATGGGTAAAATAATTTTCTAACATTTTTCACCCATTGTATTGCTTATAAGTAATATACATATGAATTTTCATGATTTTTAAAAATACGTAGAATTACTTATGCTTTTTTAAAATTCGATTCTGATAGCTGAAATTTGGGAATTTCAATTATCAGTCGATTGTCGCCTGATGGCAGTCGATTGATGAAGGGCAGTTCAACTGATTACTGTCAGGAGTCGACTGCCAGGTCCGATTTTGGGTTAACAAAGTTTGTTTAGCCTGATTTCAGCTATGGTAAGGTTTTCTAACCACTCATAACTCTAGGATATGCTTTGGGAAGCATTATAAAGGGTGAAAATCCATTGGATATTGATTAGGAGAGTTTTTAGGGTTTGTATCAATCTTAAGGTGATTAAAAGTTCTATGTTGAACTTTGAACCTTAATTTTGATGGTTTAGATTTTCTATTGGCTTATGGACTTTTCAAGGACATTGTTGGTGCAATGGTCAAGGGGGAGCAAGTTTTTAGGGGGAGGTATCCATCATGGGATGATGGATGTGTTTTTCTTCTTGAAGGAGGAGAACTTATTGGGAGAGTGTCAACAATTGGGAAATTTGATGGGGTTTTGATACCCAATTTGGAAATTGGGAGAGTGAATAGGATTGCCTCTCTTGAGTGATATGTGACTTATCACTAGGAAGATGGAAGGCATCCTAGATATTATTGGACCAAGGGGGAGATTGTAAGATCTCATTGGAACATGAGACATTGACCTCCTTGGAGAGAACCTTTTTTATGTATGTCAAAAAGGGGGAGAGTAAAATTACCAATTTGGGAAATTGGTAAGGAAGTTTGAGTTAGGGGTCTAACTCAAGGTTTGTTTTGTCAAACATCAAAAAGGGGGAGATTGTTGGTGCAATCAGCCCAGGTCACAATTGACCAGACTCGAGTTTGACTTGAGTGATGTTTTGATGTTTGACATAGTATGTTTGACATTGATTTTTGACATTGTTTTGGGGAGATTGTTTATACAATCGACCCAGGTTATAATTGACAAGACTCGAGTTTGACTCGAGGGAGACTTTGATGATTGACTAGGGTTGACCATGTGATTATGAGAAAGTCCAAGCATGGGTCTTGGCTGTTGGTGCAGTGGGCACCAAAGTCGAACCGGTATTTTGATTATGGCAAAAGGCTCAATAGTTAAGGGTATATTTGTTATCTTACGAGCTCAATTAAGTGTGCAGAAATGCTAAAGTTGAGCGGAAGGTCTGCGACACCCGGTGGGAACCGAGGTGGTCGGGCAACGCCAGAGGGACTTCGGAGGAAGCCGAGGTACTCGGGTGAAGACCGGAAGCGAGGCTACAAGGTAAGCTCGTGTGAAAGCGAAGCAAGGTCGTTAAGCGTAGATCCGACCCAATACCTCCAATGGAAGGTCTAGGTCGAGATCAGATGGTTAGAACCATCGTACTTTATATTTTAAAGCTAACTTGTACTGCAGTCCAAAACCCTTTGACTACAGTCAACTGCTAGTCAAGTTCCAGCCTCGAGAAGAGCTCGAATTTCAAGGGGGTGAATTTGGACTTGACTCGTGTTTTGGTACAAAGGGTGATGTGGCATCAAGGTGGACATCCAAACCATCACCAAGCTTCCTTGTGGTGGACGCCCAAGGAGGTTGGAGGTGGCACAAGGTGGTTGGATGAAACACCTCATCCTTGAGTTGGCGCCCAAGGAGGTTGGAGGTGGCACAAGGTGGTTGGATGAAACACCTCATCCTTGAGTTGGCGCCCAAGGAGGTTGGAGGTGGCACAAGGTGGTTGGATGAAACACCTCATCCTTGAGTTGGCGCAAAGGATGTGGATGAACAAGTCTTGGGGGATAAGAACCTCACCTTGGACACTACCTATGTCTAAATTCATAGATCAATATCCATAAATAGACATGTTCAAGCCAAGCAAAATACAAGAATTCAAGAGCTCTCAACACGCCGTCGTAACGCCGCTACTACTACTCACATTTGCTACGACGAAGTGCCGCCGACAACGAAAGCTACATCTTCTACTTATAAGAGTTGTCGGTATATTTATTTAAGTTCTACTTCTTTAAATTGTCTTTGTGCTTTAATCGTAACAAGGAAAGGGGGAGTGTCCCTTTGCCTTGATTTCTTTTTGTAATCGTTGCTCCTACTTCCAACGAAGAGGAGTGGTTTTAGTGAATTGCCCTCCGTACGTGATCAAGGATCACTAGGGCCGTGGATTAGCAATCGAAAGATTGTGAACCACGTAAAAATATCTTGTCTACTTTATATTTCATGCATTCTCTACTTGCTTTTTACTTATTGCAAAAGTTTTTAACGACACCGTATCGCTATTCACCCCCTCTAGCGACACTTTCGATCCAACAATTGGTATCGAGTCGGGGCGCTAAGATTCGGTGAAACCACCAATCTAGCTTTGTTTTTCTTTTTCACAGATTTTTATTTATTTATTTCTGTTTTCGTATAATTATTTCACTTGCTTATCTTCTCCTACATATAGAATTGCATTAGAGGCTTTAGGATCCGGATAAGGTTGTCCTTGGGTTAGATCCCGAGTAAGGTTGTCCTCGGAACTTCAACGACATTCGCATTTGATTGTTTATTTCTTTTGCAAGTTACATTTTATATATCTTTTTACTTCAAGACTACTAATCCAAGGCGAAAGTCTTGGAATATTCTTTCCGTGTGTGTTTGCAAGATTCTTTTCGTTCTTCTTCTTGTTTTTAAATGGCCCATCTCGAAGGGTTTAGCACGCTTGACCCGTTTACAACGGTAATGACTTTCGTTATTGGAAGGTCGGATGGAATGCTTTCTTAAAACCCAAATCGAGATGTGGATCGTAATCAAACCGGTTTCACACTTCCTATTAATGAAGATGGTGAATCTTTGGGTTACGATCAATGGTCAAATTCCATGAAAAACAAGTAGAAGCCGATGCCAAGGCAACTCAAATCTTGCAATGTGGGTTGTCCAAGGAAGAGTTCAACCGCTAGTCGGCCCCTTCATTAGTGCAAAGGACTTATGGACCAAGCTAGTGGAACTACACGAAGGCACGACACGAAGGTATGTAAAGAGATTTACTTTTAAATAAATTGTATAACTTGAAAATGCAGGAAAACGAGACCAACTCAACTACATGCTCGTATTCAAGACATCGCCAACCAACTCCATGCCATCGGACAAAAGGTCGAGAATCGCGACCTTATCGGTATTCTCTTAACTCGTTTCCTAGGACCACCTTGTGGGCATCCATGGTCGATGCCTACAAGGTCTCCAAGGACCTTTCTAAAATTAGGTTAGGCGAATTGTTTGAACTTGAATTACATGAGCAAACTAACGTGGTCCGTGCCGAGAAGAGTATTGCGTTAGTTGCGAGTTCCAAGAAGAAGAAGCCCAAGCAAGCCACCCCGGAGGAAGAAGGCGATATCCAAGCTCTAATGGCCAAGCCGAGAGCACGACTCGAAATCGAAGAAGAGTCCGAGTCGAATCCGATGATGAGCTTCCATTCAAGACAAGCCACGGATCCGTATCCGGTTCAAAAGAATCATTAAGGGTAAGTCGGTCGTTACTTAATACTTTGTATGGTGCAATTAAATTTTTAAATAAGAAACTAGCTAAGTCCGAGTCCAAGGTCGAGACCCTAATTGAGGAGGTTAACCTCCTCAAACATGAGGTCTCCCTAACCTCTTCAACTACTCGTATTCAAGAGGAGGACTCAACTCAAGTTGAAAAGCTTGAAGTTGAGAACTCGCTTTTGAAAACACAAGTCGAAGACCTTAGGAACACGTTGGAAAGGTTCACTTTGGGATCCAAGGGACTTGACCTCTTACTTGGATCACAAAGGGCCGTGTACAACAAGGTCGGACTCGGGTTTAACTCAAATACAACCAATAAGTCATATATGTCTATAGTAAACCAACATAAGAAAAATGTCCAAGCATGGGTCCCTAAGACCACTTTGATTTCAACTTTAGGATCTAACATGTATTGGGTTCCCAAGGACCAAATTCACTATGTGAATAGACCCACTCGATTCAATGGTCCAGGGGGAGCCAATACAAAATGTATTTTTGTTAAGTCTTAGAAATTGCATGCTTAGTTTTTCCTTTATTTTTAGAATGGTTAGATAGGACTCATAACCAACTAAAATCCTGCGAAAAGATTGAGCCTCGGGGAGCCTCTTTTCAAAAATAAACCAACTAAAATCCTACGAAAAGATTGAGCCTCGGGGAGCCTCTTTTCAAAAATAACTAGTTAGACCAAGACGTAGTCTCAAGTAAGTCGAGTTATCAATTTCTTGAAATTAGCTTTGTCCAAGGAAGTGGTCGTTGTTCCGATCAAAGAAGGCCTCTGTGCCTCGCCACGACCTGGAAGCTAATCTCTTGAAAAGATTACTTGATGAGCTTAGACTAAATCCGAATCTAACCTAATGTTGGTTAATTTAAATTCATTAAAATTAATCAAGTAAAATTGAAAGTCATCTCACAATAACACATAGGAATAACATGTTTTGATCATGTAGATATTGGTGAGATGATTTAGGTTTAAAAACTTACAAACAACCCTTTAGTAATTCCATTGATCCTACACATAAGAGTCGAAGAAACCATTAATATAGTTTTCGACGAAGGACACGAACCCGTTCAATCCTTAACAAAACCAACTAGCAAATCAACTTATAGCGAACCCGACTCTGATCTTGAACTTGAATCTCGTCC
This sequence comes from Wurfbainia villosa, assembly GCA_025175895.1. NCBI lineage: Eukaryota > Viridiplantae > Streptophyta > Magnoliopsida > Zingiberales > Zingiberaceae > Wurfbainia > Wurfbainia villosa. The sequence goes on along the minus strand of CM046002.1, from coordinate 26,349,695 downwards.
TAACCCAAGTCATCCTATCGACCAAGTGATAGATGACTCTAACCCAAGTCAAACTAGAACTCACCCAAGTCATCCTATCGACCAAGTGATAGGTGATCCAAATTTAGGGGTTCGAACTATCACTTGAGGTTTTAAATTGTTTCAAATGGATGTCAAGTCAGCATATTGAATGGATACATTAAGGAAGAAGTTTACGCTACCAACCTCCCGGATTCGAAAATCTAGATAAACCTGACCATGTCCTTAGACTTAAGAAAGCCCTATATGGACTCAAACAAGCCCCAAGAGCTTGGTACGAAAGGCTTTCGATCTATCTTAAGTCCAAAGGATTCAACCAAGGTTTAGTCGACCCAACCTTATTCGTTAAAACCGTAGGAAAAGAAATCTTTATAGCCCAAATCTATGTAGATGATATAATTTTGGAACTACCAACTCGATCCTCGCTAAAGCGAATTCATCTCACTTATGGAAAGTGAATTTGAAATGAATTTAGTGGGAGAGTTAAGTTTCTTCTTAGGTTTACAAATTAAACAAACTAAAGATGGAATATATTTACATCAACAAAAATATACTAAGGACTTAATAAATCGATTTGGAATGCAAGATGCTAAAATAATCAATACACCTATGGCAACTAATGTTAATATAAACGAAGATGTAGAAGGAAAACTCGTTGACCTAAAATACTATAGGAGCGCAATAGGAAGTCTCCTATACTTAACCGCGAGCCGACCCGACATTTTATTCGCGGTAAGTATGTGCGCAAGGTTACAAACCTGTGCCAAGGAGTCTCACCTAACCCTAGTCAAGCGTATCCTTAGATATCTAAAGGGCACGCTAAACGTAGGTATTTGGTACCCTAGATCTACCGAGTTTAATCTAATCGGCTACTCCGACTCCGACTATGCCGGTAGTAAACTCGATAGAAAGAGCACGAGTGGTTGTTGTCAAATCCTCGGCTCAAGTCTAGTAAGTTGGTGCAGTAGGAAGCAGCATTGCGTTGCCTTATCTACCACCGAAGCCGAATACGTTGCGATGGGTGAGTGTGTCTCTCAGCTCCTGTGGATGAAGCACACTCTCCAAGACTTTAGCTTAATCTTTAACAACATTAAAACCTACATAGATAACATTAGTTCAATTAACTTAACTAAAAATCCAATATGTCATTCTAGGACAAAACATATAGAAGTTAAACACCACTTCATTAGGGAACATGTAACTAATGGAACTATACAACTAGAGTATGTTGAGTCCAAATCAAACCTAGCGGACATCTTCACCAAACCACTACCCAAAGCCGAATTTAGTTTATTAAGACGAAAGTTAGGTATGTGCGTAATAGAGTAGGATTTAAATTTTTCTATATATGTACTCTACTTTTGCTTCTTTTTATGAAATTAGCCTAAGTCTTACCTTAGAAATCATATACCTATAGATTTAAGGAGCCGACACATCTCACAACACATAGGACTAATGTGTTTGTGTACTTAGCCACGTAGATTCAGTGCATCGACATGAACCATGGAGTATAATTATTTAAAATTAATCAACTCCTTCAAGACTTATTGATCATTCTATATCAATCAAGTCCAACCGGAGTTGTACATTTTAGATGAACATATTTTCAAGCTTATTATTATTTTTAAAAAAAATATATATATATATTTATATTGGGAACTTGCTTGGACTTACAAACCCTAAAATATATTTACAAACTTTTTGAGTTAAGGCAAAAGGGGGAGAAAGTCACAAAAGTAAGGAAGAAAGTAAACAAAATTATTACCTTTTATATTAAGTAATTCCGTTTACTTAAGCAACTATTAAGGGGAGTAAAATTATTTTTCAAGAACTCACCTTGGTCAAGGGGAGGTTACCTCAAAGGGAGAACTTGAAACAATAATATTTCTCACTCATGCTTAATCTTTATGCTAGCTCATTCATACTTAATCATTATGCTAGCTCATTCATATTTAATCATTATGCTAGCTCATTCATATTTAATCTTTATGCTAGCTCATTCATATTTAATCTTTATGCTAGCTCATTCATGCTTAATCATTATGCTAGCTCATTCATATTTAATCTTTATGCTAGCTCATTCATGCTTAATCATTATGCTAGCTATGTTATGTTTAATTTTCCTTAACTTTTGTGTCGGTTTGCCATGAATCAAAAGGGGAGATTGTTGGTGCGATGGGCACCAAAGTCGAACCGTATTTTGATTATGGCAAAAGGCTCAATAGTTAAGGGTATATTTGTTATCTTACGAGCTCAATTAAGTGTGCAGAAATGCTAAAGTTGAGCGGAAGGTCTGCGACACCCGGTGGGAACCGAGGTGGTCGGGCAACGCCAGAGGGACTTCGGAGGAAGCCGAGGTACTCGGGTGAAGACCGGAAGCGAGGCTACAAGGTAAGCTCGTGTGAAAGCGAAGCAAGGTCGTTAAGCGTAGATCCGACCCAATACCTCCAATGGAAGGTCTAGGTCGAGATCAGATGGTTAGAACCATCGATTTATATTTTAAAGCTAACTTGTATCGCCCAAAACCCTTTGACTACAGTCAACTGCTAGTCAAGTTCCAGCCTCGAGAAGAGCTCGAATTTCAAGGGGGTGAATTTGGACTTGACTCGTGTTTTGGTACAAAGGGTGATGTGGCATCAAGGTGGACATCCAAACCATCACCAAGCTTCCTTGTGGTGGACGCCAAGGAGGTTGGAGGTGGCACAAGGTGGTTGGATGAAACACCTCATCCTTGAGTTGGCGCCCAAGGAGGTTGGAGGTGGCACAAGGTGGTTGGATGAAACACCTCATCCTTGAGTTGGCGCCCAAGGAGGTTGGAGGTGGCACAAGGTGGTTGGATGAAACACCTCATCCTTGAGTTGGCGCAAAGGATGTGGATGAACAAGTCTTGGGGGATAAGAACCTCACCTTGGACACTACCTATGTCTAAATTCATAGATCAATATCCATAAATAGACATGTTCAAGCCAAGCAAAATACAAGAATTCAAGAGCTCTCAACACGCCGTCGTAACGCCGCTACTACTACTCACATTTGCTACGACGAAGTGCCGCCTACAACGAAAGCTACATCTTCTACTTATAAGAGTTGTCGGTATATTTATTTAAGTTCTACTTCTTTAAATTGTCTTTGTGCTTTAATCGTAACAAGGAAAGGGGGAGTGTCCCTTTGCCTTGATTTCTTTTTGTAATCGTTGCTCCTACTTCCAACGAAGAGGAGTGGTTTTAGTGAATTGCCCTCCGTACGTGATCAAGGATCACTAGGGCCGTGGATTAGCAATCGAAAGATTGTGAACCACGTAAAAATATCTTGTCTACTTTATATTTCCGCTGTGCATTCTCTACTTGCTTTTTACTTATTGCAAAAGTTTTTAACGACACCGTATCGCTATTCACCCCCCCCTCTAGCGACACTTTCGATCCAACAATGGCAAGGTAAAGTCCAAGTCATGGGTACTTGGCATGGAAAGTCCAAGTGGGACACTTGGCATTTGGGAAAGTCCAAGTCTTGAGTACTTGGCACAAGGGAAGTCCAAGCATGAGTCTTGGCATGGAAAGTCCAACATGGGTTGGCAAGGGAAAGTCCAAGCTTGAGTCTTGGCATTTGAGAAGTCCAAGGGGTTTGATATTGGCAGCGTAAAGTCCAAGGGTGGAGTCTTGGCAGCATAAGTCTAATGGTTGGTGGCGTAAAGTCCAAGCGGAGTCTTGGCGGCGTAAGTCCAATATTCCTTGGCGGTGTAGACACCGTTAGCATGACATAGCCGATGGAAGCACCTGAAGGCTAGCGCGATGGATGAACAAGTCATGGATGACTTGGAGGGATCCGAGAGGCGTGAGGATGATGGTGTAGGGATGTATACTGAAAAGTCTATCTTTTGTATGAACATCTTTATTTTGAAATAAGAATCACATGATCAATATTTGCATATTTTTATGGTTATGCAATATTGTCTCATACTTTACATTGTAGATAACATGGTGTGTGGTGTCACACAGGAGATCATTTTATCGGCCCCTTGGAAAGTATAAGTAAAGGCTCACAACCGAGATGGATTTGGACAAACCATCGGAATGGTTGTAGTGTGATTTGGTATTGGTTTGTCTTGACCATAGAATCACACTAGTGCACTTTGTGTGTATTGAGCAGGACTGACATAGAGGTGATTCGATTTATTGCTGACTACATAATCGAATCGGACCATAGATATTATTTAGTACATGCTCTTAATCCCGATATAATAACGGGCACATATACTTAGTACTCATCTCTTTGATTTACTAATGGGCGAGATTTATAGATTAAATCGATAGACTCGGTAAGTTGGGAGATGATATTATTTATATGGTGTGCCGTTGATTATAGGAGGAAACCGTGTCCTATATATTAGGATGATGATGTCCCCTTGAGGAGCTCATAAGGTTCATCATGTAAACCCTGCAAGTGGACTTGGTCCAACATGATGAAAAGGTTGAGTGGTACTACTCAAGGAGTTAGATGTTGATTAATTAATGGTCAGTAAATTAATTAATCGACGGACATTCGAGATCTTAAACACGGGGAGAAAATATACAAATAATATATGGAGCCCATATTATCATATGGGGGTTGGTGAGGTAGATCAATGATGGACCTTTAGTGGATTGGATCATCATTAGTGGATCGGACTTTATGTGGGCTTGATCTATGGGTGGCCAAGACCCAACTCCTCCTCATGGTCCCTAATGTATCCTATTAACACCTCATGAAGCTTAGATCCAATGGATAGAAACAAAACTCTAAGATCCATTGGTAGAGATCAAATCTCTAAGATCCGACGGTTGAGATTAAATCCCTAGAACCAATGGAGGAGATTAATTCATGACTTATCCCTAACTCTATAAAAGGAGGGCATGGGGAGTGGTCGTGGATTACATGATGAATAGGAGGAGAGCTAGGGTTTGGGCGGCAAGGAGCAATCCTATTTGAGATAGGATTGGGATTAGGGTTTTGAGGCTAGGGTGGCACCAAATAAGGAAGGTTCTTTCTCTCTTCTTCTTCCTCTTTGGGCCAACGTCCAGCAGCCTTTTCCATCTCTTTTCCAGCCTTGGCCGGTGCCCAAAGTCTCCTTCTTCTTCTCCTTAGGTGGTGGAAACAAGATATAGGGTTTCCCTTGGTGTCTTGGTAGTTTTCCACCATCTCCTTCTCCTTCTAGTTGGCCGGCGGCAAGGGCTTTGATAGCTCTTTGTTGGTTGAGTTTTGGAAGGAGAAAAACATTGTTTCTTTTCTTCCTCTTTCTTGGGAAAAGCAAGGAAGGAAGTTTTGCGATCTAGGAGCTTCGACTTTTGGTGGATCGTCTCCCACACGACGTCCAAAAGGAGGAAGGTCATACATTAGAAGACCAAGAGGTATACCTATTCTTCTTTCTCTTTTATTCATTGCTTGTTTTTGTTTTACAAATATAAGCATGTTATATTTCTGTAAATGGCTAAATAATACTTGGATCCCGAGTATAAACACAAAAACCGGCGATCCGGACATCGTCTATTCCGTGGCTAATCGACTAGAAGAGTTGTGTTGCTTGAACAACTAGTTTGGTCAAGCGATTGCTCAAGTCGTTAGCATGACGACGAATTGGTTGTGCTTAGGAAACTCATCCCATCCGGATTAGTTTTCATTAGTGAAATTTTTAATCCGGGGACATGGGAGCCGATGAGCCTCCGAAGCAATATCTTCAGATGGAGGTGGCTAGAAGACATAGGTCTAGGCTAAGGGTGGTCTAGCAAGTATGGGGACACCATACTTGAGTTAAAACCTCACCTTTGAGGTTGGCAGTCGACTGGCATTATGGCCGCTTCGACTGCCGTGAGTTGACTAGAGCTTGATTGCCATTTAGGGATGAAATTGCCTTGGCGAGATCGGCTAATGTGAAGCGATGGATCGCTGGCGCGATCGCCGCCATGGATGGCAGTCGACTTCCAGTTGAGTCGCGAGCATAGAATGCTCCATAGCCGACTGGGCAGTCGGCTACGGGCGCTGGCAGTCGACTGCCAATGTTGGCAGTCTACTAGTGATAGTCCCGTTGGAACTTTTCCAACGTGGATTGAGTCATTGTCTCATAGCTACAGTGTTGGCAGTCGACTGGGGCCTTATGGCAGTCGACTGCCAGGCAGAAATCCAGCCCGATGGAGGATAAAATTAGCTATTCATGGAAGGCTCCAAACAAGGTTTTTCTTGGGCGATTTGAAGGGGAATAGTTGGTGCTTTTCTAGTCCTTCAAGGCTAGTTCAAGGCAACCAAAAGCAAGCGAATCAAAAGCTCTTATAAAGTAGTCTTATTTACTTACATTGTATTTCTCTCTTGTATTTTTCTTGTATTCATTTCTTATTGTTGTAAGAACATTTGTACGAGGTTTCTCTGCCTCCGACTTGTGTCGAGAAGGAGTATTTGTGATTAGTGATTGCATTGGCATCGCTAAAGCTCTTTAGAGCTCGATCCGTGGAGTAGGAACCGTTCGGTTCCGAACCACGTTATATCTGTGTGTTCGTGTGCTTGTGTTTTCATTATTGCTTTGTTATCTTTGTTTCCGCTGTCCTAACGAAAATTGTAGACGCAATCACGATCGAATTCCATCATCGGTACTAGCACGTGCTATTCACCCCCCTCTAGCGGTCAACGATCCCCAACAATGTGTGCCAAAATAATAGCTAAATCTCTATGTAAAAATACACATATCAAAATCCCTCGGACTTAAATTTTTGCTTGTCCTCAAGCAAACTTCAGTGCATAATTCAACCCAAATAAAAGATATGCTTCTATATCTAGCATGCTCACTTAATCTTATCAAATGGTACCACTATTAAAGAAAATAAAAAAGTTCACCAAGTCTACTAAATAAATTTTTGTGCAAGTGCAAAAATTTCATCCTAAGGGTTTCAATTTCCAAGGTAAGTCAATTTGTCATCTCATAGTGTTCCTAAGGTCTCCGACTTCCAGGCACTTACCTATCCTAAGTGAGGGTTATTCTCTAAAACTAGCATAAAGTCTCAAAGATGTGCTTAGTATTGAAATAAATTAGTAGGTATTTTCCCAGTAACCTAACTCGGTCTCAAAGGGGCACCTAACTATCTCCACCCGCGATAACTATTTTCTATCTCTCAAAAAAAAAATCTCATATTTTCTTTTCTTCTCTCTTTCTATTTTCTTTCCTCTTTTTTTTTTCTTTTTTTTTTCTTTCAAGTTTACTGAAATTTCGATTTTTCTAAATGGACTTACACAATTCGAGCATCTCTAGTATCTAAAATGTTAATCCAAGATTACCTATGGATTCCACAGTACTAGTCAAACAAGATGAATCATGACTACTTATGTACTAAATAAATCCCTTTGAAATTCAAGTTAAGTGTATGTGAAAAGTAAAAAAAAAAAACCTTGATGATCATTCATTATCATAAAGGAAAATAGTACCACAAGATAAAGGTTAATGAAATGCTCATGACAATGCAACACAACAACTTAATATTACTCAAATAAATTTCATTAAAGCTTACTGCAAACAATACAAGAATTCAAGCTATACTAAATTAACCAAAATTCATGTAAACAAGAACAAGAAGATAAACAATGCTAAACAAAACAAAACCACTTATGAAAAAGTTAGATAACTTCAAACAAAACTACCAAAATAGAAGAACATGAAATTCAGTAGCAAGAAAAGTGATACACCAATCCTCCCCCAGACTTGAATCTAAACATACCTCTCATCGTGGTGGCCTTGGAGGAAAGTGAGGTACTCTCGGCAATTCTGGATCACTTGTGAATCAAGAGATCAAACGTTGATGCCATAGGTACAGGTGATCAACCTATGAGTTGGTAGACTCTGTAGCTACTCTGTGATCTTCCTCCCGTGCCCACTGTTGGATTACGACCGATGCGCAGATGTTCTTTTGTCATTTCACAAACGAACGTAGCAGAAGAAAAACTTAATAATTTCCTAAATTATTACAACACTCACACCCATGCATGCTGGATTACAACACGTGCAGACATATCCGCCAAATAAAACTTTGCATACAACAAGAATAAAATAAATTTTACTCTAGGTATACCTTTCGGATGATGGCGAGCCGAAAGGGCATCAACCATCGATGCTCGCGGAGCTTCGTCTCTACTCGTATCCATGCCGATTCTTCGGAGGAATGACTTCTCAAAGGCACAAGTTTAACCTTCTCTTCGCTACTAGATGAAGCAAGAAGGTCTAGTGATCGGAGAGCAATCGTCGACTTGTTTTGAGACACAAATGAGTCCTCGAATAACCTTCATAAGGTTGTCAATTCGTGTCAGAATTAGTCATTATTTTTGAAGCTTCAATAAGCGACAATAATAGCCCTAAACCTAGAGTGGCCGACCTCTAAAGAGGTGGAAATAACCCTTGTTTCCTTGATAGCCGGCGGAACACCAAACCCTAATTCTCCTAGGTTCGGCTAGGTTGAGAAAGAGGGTCTTAAGGACTTCTATTCATTAGGTTTAGCCTTTATAACCCTTTATATAGGCACTAATCCTAATGGGTTATAGGTTAGTGGATCAAATCCCTAAGCCCATAACCATTAAGGCTTAATCTCATCCATTAAACCCTAATTGGGCCATTTTAATTAAAACCAAATGGGTTTGGTTTATAATTAAACATTTTAAGGCCCAACCCATCTCTTTAAGAAGTGCTCCTTTCGCATATTCAACTTGACAAATATTTCCATATTTGTCATGTGTTTGTTTCAACAAAAATTGATCCCTTTCGATCTTAAGAATCCAATTCTCAAATTCATTTTAAGTCTCTTCGAATGATTTGTAGTGCGTGTGATCTAATAGGTTCTTGGTTTATGTTGGTTGTCCATAATTAACCATTAATTATGGAACAACCATGAGTGACACCTAATAGTACATCATGATCCCCAATTAACTGAAAAATCAACGGTTGATCTCGGAAACATTTTCGAACCCTTCAATAGTTACAGTGAATTATGCCTCGTTCCTTTCACTTATCTTATACTCACTTGGTTCAAAACATGGTCTATGTGTCAATCCCTACTAGGCTGACTACGTCACACCTAGGCCAAGTATTACTTCCTCGTCCAGTGGATTCTAATTACTTCGACTTGTATTCAAGAGTACCATACTCTTAACATGCAATGTTATGGCCAAAGACTTTGAGTAACAATTCTGACGAGTGGTCATAGGGTATACATTGTTAGTAGTAAACCCTAGAGCCAATTATGTGAAGATTGACTAGCGACTTATGTATCATATTCTATTAATAATAAAGGCAAAGTTTGGTTATTATATTTACTTCATGCTTGTGCTAGCCGAATAAATATAATAATTCCCTAGAAAGTAGGTTCTTATCTACAGCACATCAATTGTTAGAATTAATTGTGAGAGACTGTAGAGAACACTATTCTTAAATATTCCTAGTCAAGCATTAATATATATGGGCAATATTAATGCATTGAGACTAGCATGTAGGTCAATTGATTACTTTATCTCACAAGTCATGGATATGTGATATCACGTTGATACATGGGTATATATTAGAGAATATATACTGAATTGACTCGCCATGAGAAAGTTTCATGGATCATCATATGAGTGTCATAAACTTTCTCTTAGTGACTATTGGTATGATTAGTCCTTAGGCCTAAAATCACTACGGTTCCCTATATAAGGAGTTATGTACTTTGATATCCTCAAACGTCACCTGTAAAAGGGTGGATTATAAAGGTGATCACTGGGTATGTAACAAATTATGCGGAGGGATATGAGTGATGTAGATGAGATCTATCCCTCCCATATGACGAGAGTGATATCTTTAGGCCTCTTGATAGAGTAGGACCATAAAATGTATGTCCATGCTCAAATGAGTCAATATGAGATATTGAGCTCATTTGTTTGAATGAGTCTACTTGGGATCAAGAGCACAAAGATTGATAAGTGGATGACACGATCTATGCCTCATTGATCGATCTAGATATCGAGGATAGAAGTGTTGGATCGAAGCGGATCGCTAGAGGGGGGTGAATAGCGATAAAACCTTTTTCTTTTCTTTTCGTTCGTTAAAACTCGAGAGATAATTAATTGCAGCGGAAATGTAAATGTAAAGTAAAAAGAGACAAAGGAGTTTTACTTGGTTCGTAGCCTTCGGCTACTACTCCAAGGCCCTAGCGGTCCTCGACCACATACGGAGGGCAAAAACACTAAAGAACTCCTCCCCTTTAGAGGTAGGAGTTTAATCGATACAAGTAAAGCACAAAGCTTGAGGTAGAGGGACACTCCCCCTCTCCTCGTTACGATAAAATCTCTGAAAATGAAAGTACTAAACTGAAATAAAACTCTAACCGACGTAATAAAATGAAAACAAATAAACCTAGACGTCGGAGAAGAAGCACTTCGTTGTCGGAGAAGTTGTAGCTTTGCGGAGGCTTTTGGAGGCTTAGAATTGATGATGAAACCCTAGGTTAGGACCTCCTTTTATAGCCTTTAAGCCCCTCATCGAATGGGTCTTCAACCAATAGGAATTGGGCACAAAACTCCTTGAAAAATGGTGATAAAGCTTGACTCCTCGAGGCTGATTTTTGACCATCGGTTGAAGCCCGATTTCTTGGCAGTTGAAGATGGCTCAGCGGATTGAACTGATCCTTGGTAGTTGAGCCCGATGGCTTAGCAGATTGAACTGATTTTAGACTTTTCGATTTGTAATAAAGAGTTAGCTCGAAATATAAGTGAATTCGGCGGCCACTTGCCATCCGATCTCAACATAGACCTTCCATGGGAAGTCTTGGTGGATCGTCGCCTAGGATGTCCCCGTATGGAGGACTCGACCTTACTACGCTCACTCACGAGCTTACCTCAACATTTACCTTTGAAGCCTTGCTTTCGGTCTCCACCTGATTCCTTCGGCTCCCTCCGAAGTCCTCCCGGTGTCGCCCGACCACCGCGGCTTCCTCCGGGTGTCGCTAGCCTTTAGCTCCAGCTATAGCAATCTTCTGCACACTCGATTCAGCTCGTGAGATAACGACATGAGCTTAACTTTGTATCGTTTGCTATAATCAAAACTCAGGTTCGACTTAGGTGCCTACTGCACCAACAATCTCCCCCTTTTTGATTTATGGCAAACCCACATACAAAGTTAAGTAAATAGCAAGCATGAAGAATAATGTGCATTAGAAACAAGAAATAAAGAAGATTAAGTTGGAGTAGTAAGGATTTTCTTCAAGTACTCCCCCTTGAGGAAACCTCCCCCTTGACCGAGGGTGAGTCTTGAAGAAAGACCTTAATCCTCCCCTTTGAGGGTTTCTTTAAGTAATTAACATTACTTAAAGTTGGCCTTAGTAAAACGTTTAAGTTAAGAGTTCTTCTTAACTTGGCCCTTTCTCCCCCTTAAGTAAAACATTAAGGGCATAATAAAAAATAAGTAAAATGTTGACGCCACAAATAAGTTTAAGTTAAGAATTCTCTTAACTTGGCCTTTAATAAGTTTTCAAAACTTAAAGTTAACTTTTGGTTTAAATATAAAGTAAGAGTTAAGTTATGAAAAAAAAATTTGACCCCTTAACTTTGGCCTTTTTCTCCCCCTTTTGCCATATATCGAAAAGAGTGAGTGTGTGTGTGGAAAACAAAAATAAGTGTTAAATTTAAAGTCCAAGCATGTTCCACATTATTTTGAAAATAATATACTGAAAATAAGTTCATCTATAAGATGTTTGACTCATATTTGGCTTGATTGATATGAAAGATCAACCAGTCCTGGTCAGAGTCGGTTAGTATGTATGATTATACTCCGTGGTTCATAGCGATGCACTAGCTCTACATCTGGAACCAGGAGTAAGGTCCTAACATCTCACGCCCATCTACGTGGCTAAGTACACAAACACATTAGTCCTATGTGTTGTGAGATGTATTGGCTCCTTAAATCTATAGGTGCATGATATCTAAGGTATGTCCTATGCTAGTTCCATAAAAATGAAAAAATAGTAGTAAGAAAATATAATTTGTAAGTTCCTATTCTACTACGCACATGCCCAATTTTCGTCTTAATAGACTAAATTCGGCTTCGGGTAGGGGTTTAGTAAATAGGTCTGCTAAGTTAGACTTTGATTCGACGTATTTGAGTTGTATGGCTCCGTTGGCCACATGTTCTCGAATGAAATGGTGTTTGACCTCTATATGTTTGGTCCTAGAGTGACATATCGGATTCTTTGTAAGATTAATTGAACTAATGTTATCTACGTGAAGTTTAGTATTCGTAAAGTCTAACTTAAAGTTGCGGAGAGTGTGCTTCATCTAAAGAAGCTGCGTGACACATTCACCCATTGCGATGTATTCGGCTTCGGTGGTAGATAAAGCAACACAGTGTTGCTTCCTACTGCACCAACTCACTAGACTCGAGCCGAGAAGTTGACAACAACCACTCGTACTCTTTCTATCGAGCTTACTACCGGCATAGTCCGAATCGGAGTAGTCGGTTAGTTCAAACTCGGTAGATCTAGAATACCAAATACCGACATTAAGTGTACCCTTTAGATATCTAAGGATACGCTTGACTAGAGTTAGGTGAGACTCCTTGGCACAAGTTTGAAACCTTGCGCACATACTTACTGCAAATAAGATATCAGGTCGGCTTACAGTTAAGTAAAGGAGACTCCCTATTATGCTCCTATAGTATTTTAAATCAATTGAATTTCCGATTACATCTTCTTCTATATTCACATTAGTTGCCATTGGGGTATTAATAATTTTAGCGTCTTGCATTCCAAAGCGTTTAATTAATTCCCTAGTATATTTGCGTTGATGTAGGTATATTCCATCTTTAGTTTGTTTAATTTGTAGACCTAAAAAGAAACTTAACTCACCTACTAAATTCATTTCAAATTCACTTTCCATAAGTGAAATGAACTCATTTAGTAGGATTGAGTTGGTGGTTCCGAAAATAATATCATCTACGTAGATTTGGGCTATGAATATGTCTTTACCTAAGGTTTTTACGAAAAGGGTTGGGTCAACTACACCTTGGTTAAAGCCTTTGGACTTAAGATAAATCGAAAGTCTCTCATACCAAGCTCGAGGAGCTTGTTTAAGTCCATAAAGAGCTTTCTTTAACCTAAGGACATAATCGGGTTTGTCTAAACTTTCGAAACTGGGGGGTTGACTAACATAAACTTCTTCTTTAATGTATCCATTTAAGAATGCATATTTCACATCCATTTGAAACAACTTAAATCCTCGATGTGCTGCATATGCTAATAGCATTCAAATGGACTCTAATCTAGCTACTGGGGCATAGGTCTCGTCGTAATCTAAACCTTCGACTTGACTAAACCCTTTAGCAACTAGACTAGCTTTATTTCTAACTACTTCACCTCTATCATCAATTTTATTTCTAAACACCCACCTTGTTCCAATAATTGTTTTATCTTTAGGTGGTGGTACTAATTCCCATACTTTGTTCCTAGTGAATTGAGCCAACTCTTCTTGCATTGCAATAATCCAATCGGGATCAAGAAGAGCTTGGTCAATAGTTTTGGGTTCAATTTTAGAAATCAAAGATATTTGACTAAGGTTTCTGTATGAGGCTCTAGTTCGAACTCCTAGACTTGGATCACCTATCACTTGGTCGATAGGATGATTCGTTTGAGTCCTAGTTGGATTTGGGTTTGAGTCTACAACTTGATTTATAGGATGACTCGTTTGAGTTCTAGTTTGGTTGGAGTCATCTATCACTTGGTCGATAGAGTGACTTGGTTGACTTAGGTTAGGATTAACACTAGACCTGATCTCCGGATCAGAGTTAGGTCTAGTATGAATCGGCTCGCTAATTGGGGTTGCCGGGGGTTTTGTAGGTTCGTGTCCTTCATCAAAAACTACATTGATAGTCTCCTCGACTCTAAGGGTGTCGTGGTTATATACTCTATAGGCTCTGCTTGTAGTCGAGTATCCTAGAAAGATTCCGGTCGTGGTTTTGGATGTAAATTTCCCTAGGTAATCCTTAGTGTTTAGGATATGTACCTTACACCCAAATACCCTAAAGTAGTTGATGTTAGGTATTTTATCGTGATAAATCTCGTATGAGGTCTTAAGGTGCCTCTTTACCATAAGGATTCTATTTTGGACATAGCATGTCGTACTCACGGCTTCCGCCCAAAACCTATCGGGTAGGTTATACTCATTTAACATTGTCCTAGCGGCTTCTTGTAGGGTTCTATTTTTGCGTTCTACTAGGTCATTTTGTTGTGGAGTTCTAGGGCAAGAGAACTCGTGGTGGTATCCATTTAGGTTACAGAATTCTGTAAACCTATGGTTTTTGAATTCACCACCATGATCAGTCCTAAGTCTTTTGATTTTAATGCTTTGTTGATTTTCTATTAACTTAAATAGATTGATTAATTGATCTAGGGTATCATTTTTGTGTTTGATGAACCTAACCCAAGTAAATCTAGAATAGTCATCAATTATGACTAAGCATAATTTACTTCCGTTAAGTGACTTAGCTCCGTGTGAATCAAATAGATCCATGTGTAGGAGCTCAAGCACACTTTTGGTTCGTTCTTGACTAGTTAGTTGATGTTGTGTCCTAGATTGTTTACCTTGTTGACAAGCATTACATATTTTATTATCCAAGTTGTTGAGGTTAGGCAAACCTCTGACTAAATCACTCTGACTCATCTTGTGGATGAGTCTTGGGTGTGAGTGACCGAGTCGTCGGTGCCACAACCACGATTCCTCTTGCCGTGTCATAAGACACTTAGTTGAGGAGTTAGTTAAGTTGATAGTGTAAATGTTGTTATTTCTAGTCCCTTTAAGAATTGTTTTAGAGGTTTCGTTTGTATTAATTACGCATTCATTTTCTAGAAATATGACCTTATAGTTATTATCACACAATTAGCTTACACTAAGTAAATTATATTGAAAATTTTCTACTAATAAAACATTTTGAATAACAAAATTTGAATTGAGCTCAATATCACCTGATCCGATGATTTTGAGCTTGTCGTTATTTCCGAAGGCTACCGATCCTTGTCGTTTGAATCGAAGCTTCGAAAACTTGAGTTGATCCCCGGTCATGTGTCGGGAGCAACCACTGTCCAACATCCATTGATCCTACACGCAAGGTAGTTGGATCGGATATTGGATTTATTAAAAATTGGTTGAAGATTATTAACCTAAATCATCTCACCCATGTCTATATGATCAAACATGTTAATCCTATATGTTCTTGTGAGATGACTTCCAATTTTTTAGTTGAATTAAGTTTAATGACTTAAACACTTGTCAACCTTGTGTTAGATTCGGATTTGACCTTAGGCTCATCAAGTCACCTTTTCAAGATCATGGCTTCCAGGTCGTGGCGAGGCACAGAGGCATTCTTTGATCGGAACAACGACCACTTCCTTAGACAAAGCCATTTTCAAGAAAATAGAGACTTGACTCACCTAAGACCAGTTCCTGGTCTAACTAGTCTAGGATACGGCGAGGTAGCTTCAACTAGTTCCGCTCGGTCAAGTGCACCGAACTAGATACGCCTTATCTAGCCCGAATACACAAGACTCCGCTTTCCTAGCGTACTATCATCTCGCCGCATCCTGGTACTATGTTATCAAGTATTGATGAGTTATAGTCCTATCTAACCATTCTAAAAAGGAAAATCAAACTAAATAAAAACCTAAGCATGCAATTTCTAAGTTAAAACACAAATAAATTTCGTACTAGCTCCCCCTGGACCGTTGAATCGATTCGGTCTCTCCACATAGTGGATTTGGTCCTTGGGAACCCAGTACTGGTTTGATCCTAAGTTTGAAATCAAGGTGGTCTTAGGGACCCATGCTTGGACACATTTTCTATGTCTACTTACGATTGACATATACGACTTATTGGTCGTGTTTGAGCTAAACCCTAGTCCGGCCTTGTTGTACACGGCCCTTTGCGATCCAAGTAGGAGGTCAAGTCCTTTGGATCCCAAAGTAAACCTTTCCAACGTATTCCTAAGATCTTCAACTTGACTTTTCAAGAGTGAGTTCTCAACTTCGAGTTTTTCAACTTGAGTTGAGTCCTTCTCTTGAACTCGACTAGTCGAAGAGGTTAGGGAGACCTCGTGTTTGAGGAGTTTAACTTCCTCAACCAGGGTCTCGACCTTGGACTCGGACTTAGCTAACTTTCTATTTAAAAACTTAATTGCACTATAAAGTGTGGTAATAAGAGAGCGATTTACCTTGAGTTTATCTTTTGAACTGGATGCGTATCCGTGGCTTGTCTTGAATAGTGCTTCGCAGTCTGACTCATCTTCGATTTTCGATTCAAGTTCCGGTTCTGACTCCATCTCCGATTCCATCGGTTTAGCCATAAGGACTCGATCATTGTCTTCTTCCTCGGAAGCTTCTTCCCAAGTAGCGTTGAGTGCCTTTTTGTATTTTGGTGCCTTGCTCTTGAGTTTTGGGCATTCAGACTTAATGTGTCCAAACCTGTTGCATTCATAACATCTTATGTTTGAACTTTTAGGCTTACCTTCGTTAGGTCGAGTGATGGCTCGTTTTTGGCCCTTGACTATCCTCCGAACTAGGTTGACTAGTTCGGCTTCCATTTCTGAGTCGACCTCCGAATCCGACTCATCCTCTTCTTCCTTCGGAGGTGGCTTGCTAGCGGTTTTCTTCTTTGAACCTGCAAATAAAGTTATACCTTTCTCGGGTTCCGAATTAGACTGCTCATGAAGTTCAAAATCAGAAAAAAGTTCATCTAATCTAAGTTTAGAAAGATCCTTGGAGACCTTGTAGGCATCGACCATGGATGCCCACAAGGTAGTCCTTGGAAAGGAGTTTAGGACATACCTTATAAGATTGCGGTTTTCGACCTTTTGCCCGATTGCGTGTAGGTTGTTGACTATGTCCTGGACTCGGGCGTGAAGTTGCATCGCGGACTCGTGTTCCTGTATTTTTAGGTTATATAGTTTATTGAATAGAAGATCACACTTACATACCTTGGCTTCATCGGTCCCTTCGTGTAGCTCCACTAGTTTTGTCCAAAGGTCCTTTGCGCTTATGAAGGGGCCGACGCGATTTAGCTCTTCCTTGGATAAGCCGCATTGGAGGATTTGTGTTGCCTTGGCGTCGGCTTCGACTTGTCGTTTTGTCGCAATGGTCCATTGATCATAATCCAAGGAGTCACCCACTTCATTAGTTGGAAGTGTGAAACCCATTTGGATTATGATCCACATCTCGATTTGGGTTTTGAGAAATCATTCCATCCGACCCTTCCAATAACGGAAGTCATCTCCATTGTAAAACGGAGGTCGGACGGTGCTAAAACCCTCGAGATGGGCCATTAGAACAAAAGACACAAGGAGACGAAGACGAAGAAACTAGCAACGACAAAAACACAAAAAAAAAGTACCAAGACTCGCGTCTTGGATTAGTAGTGCGGGAGAAAAAATAACAAAGCGAAATAAATCTGAAATAAACAGAATTAAAAAGAAAAAAAAATCTGTAAAATGGCTAGATTGGTGGTTTCACCAAATCTTAGCAACCCCCGGCTCTGATACCAATTGTTGGATCGAAGCGGATCGCTAGAGGGGGGGTGAATAGCGATAAAACCTTTTTCTTTTCTTTTCGTTCGTTAAAACTCGAGAGATAATTAATTGCAGCAGAAATGTAAATGTAAAGTAAAAAGAGACAAAGGAGTTTTACTTGGTTCGTAGCCTTCGGCTACTACTCCAAGGCCCTAGCGGTCCTCGACCACGTACGGAGGGCAAAAACACTAAAGAACTCCTCCCCTTTAGAGGTAGGAGTTTAATCGATACAAGTAAAGCACAAAGCTTGAGGTAGAGGGACACTCCCCCTCTCCTCGTTACGATAAAAGCTCCGAAAATGAAAGTACTAAACTGAAATAAAACTCTAACCGACGTAATAAAATGAAAACAAATAAACCTAGACGTCGGAGAAGAAGCACTTCGTTGTCGGAGAAGTTGTAGCTTTGCGGAGGCTTTTGGAGGCTTAGAATTGATGATGAAACCCTAGGTTAGGACCTCCTTTTATAGCCTTTAAGCCCCTCATCGAATGGGTCTTCAACCAATAGGAATTGGGCACAAAACTCCTTGAAAAATGGTGATAAAGCTTGACTCCTCGAGGCTGATTTTTGACCATCGGTTGAACTGATTTCTTGGCCGGTTGAACTGATGGCTCAGCAGTTGAACTGATCCTTGGCCGGTTGAAATGATGGCTTAGCAGTTGAACTAATTTTTGGCCGGTTGAACTGAGTTTTAGACTTTTCGACTGTAATAAAGAGTTAGCTCGAAATATAAGTGAATTCGACGGCCACTTGCCATCCGATCTCAACATAGACCTTCCATGGGAAGTCTTGGTCGGATCGTCGCCTAAGGATGTCCCCGTATGGAGGACTCGACCTTACTTACGCTCACTCACACGAGCTTACCTCAACATTTACCTTTAAAGCCTTGCTTTCGGTCTCCACCTGATTCCTTCGGCTCCCTCCGAAGTCCTCCCGGTGTCGCCCGACCACCGCGGCTTCCTCCGGATGTCGCTAGCCTTTAGCTCCAACTATAGCAATCTTCTGCACACTCGATTCAGCTCGTGAGATAACGACATGAGCTTAACTTTGTATCGTTTGCTATAATCAAAACTCAGGTTTGACTTAGGTGCCTACTGCACCAACAAGAAGGACAAGGTTATATTTTATAGTAGCCACAGTAAGGTTATGTAGGATCTCGACATTCTTGCCACTTGGGTAGTAATGATGTATTGCTAGATGTCACTCATTACTTATGTTTCTAAAAGGGTTTTAGAAATATTACCAACGTTGCAGGAACCTATTGGGTCACACACAAAGGACACGTTATTTTAGAGATAGGATCATCTTAGTTTGACTAAATGAATCATTCGTTAATTGAATGGACTAGAATGAGTTAGACTCATTGCTTGGCCAAACTTGAGTTGGACTCAAATTGGTTTAATTTGAGTTAGACTCAAGTGAAACCAATTGAAGAAGGTTAGCATGATTAATGATGATTAATCATGCATGCAAATGAGAGTTGTTGCATGCAATTGGAATTTGAGAAGCCTCCTCAACCTTGCATGCAAAAGGGTTAATGCATGAAATGAGATTTAATGCTTAATGTTGCATGCAATGGGATTAATGCATGAAATGGGATTTATTCTCAAACGTTGCATGCAAAAAGGTTAATGCATGAAATGGGATTTAATGCTCAATGTTGCATGCAAAGGGGCTAATGCATGAGAAATGGGATTTAAGCTCTCCAAAAATGTGAGTGAGAGATATGAATCCTCTCTTTGCCATATAGGGCTTTTCTCATTTCCCTTCTCCCTTCTTCTTGCCCAAAATCTAGTCTTTGGTGGAGAGCCTTGGTGTGGTTGCTAGAACAACCAAATGTTTTGTCTCCTTCTCCAAGATAGTGTTCATGTGGATACCATAGAGGCACAGACATTCTGATTGCGCTAAGATCCGACATCAAGGAGTTGCCATCGAGATTATGAAGGGCTACGCTACAAGGGTAACTTCTCGATTAAGGTGTAGTTAAAAGATACGATATCCTTTATGTATACAAATGAATCTTTGGAGGGATCAAATTTTTTTTTCCACTGCATTTGTATTTATTTTCGCAAAATATCTCAACAGTGGTATCAGAGCCACTTGTGTATATATAAAGATCATTGTATGACATTTTATATGTCATATAAAATTTGAATAAGAAGTTTATTATGAGTGCATGCATGATTATTTGGGTAATTTTGTGCATGGCATATTTGTTGATCGAACAACATGTTTATCGTTCGGATCTATCACCCAAAATTACTATGAACAGAGGCAAGCAAGGGGTCTCAGGTTCATTATGTTAGACTAAGGGCAGTGACTCATTCAATGAGTCGTTAAAATAAGATTTTGCTCTGGGGCGAAGCCCCCTACACCCCGCAAGGTGCGCTGACCCTTGACCCCGCCCAATAACCAGCTAGCAGGATTGCCATGTCGTAGTGGCTTATAAGTTGTGTTTAGCATCATAATAAAATCTTCATGTCATAGATCTTTATGAATGATGTATGTCATGGTGCATGGTTATGGCCCTTAAACCCGATGAGATTATGGTTGTGTTGCGTGTGCATGTTGTAATTCATAATACGGTCTGCGTGTCGTGCCTTCCTCCATATTTTTCCTAGTTGTAAATAAAACTAGATTTAGACTTGAATATAACTCGAGTATTCTTATTTTGTAATGTACAAAATGAGGAGTGAAAAATCTATTAGAGGATGAAGTTACAAGAAGGATGCCGACAACACACAACAACCAAAGGACACACTTGGAGAAGATGTTATCGCTAGGTTGACCCATCGCTCTTCTCATTGGCTTAAGGAGATCGTAGATTTGTGTCATAACCATGTCACATTTTAAGCTTATATGTTGTTGATATATGCTTTGTGTGTATGTGATGCATGTTAGATAATAATTTTATCTTAATTAAGTCAATATAGATATGCCTACCAAAGTTTGATACTCACTACTACCTCAATCATTTGTTGTTGGGTTTGCCAAAGCAAAGTGATAAATTTTATCTTGGTAGAGTGCGAGTGGACAATTGTGATATCCCGCTATCAAACTTTGGGTGAGACTTAACTAAGTTATCTCAATTAGATTGAGAACTTAGAGGCATGTCCTAAAAGTTAGGAAGATAAGGTAAGAGAACAATTATACTAAGTCTTGAGCGATTAGCCAAAGCTAACTCAAGATGATGTGTAATGTGGATCTTGAACCTTTTTCTTCTAAAGAGTTTCATAAGATGTAATTGGTGAAATATTGTCTACCTAATCATACTAAAACTTGGGCGATTAGCCAAAGCTAACTCAAGGTGAAGTATGATGTGGATCTTGTCCCACATGAATTTGTAGCTGTTGGGTTGGGAGCTAGTAGTGTGAGCAAAAGGTGTTTGCCTACATCCATGACTATCCCCTACCGAAGCTTTGTGATTCAGTGGGAGCATCATTTAATTAAAGGCCTAATTAAATGATTTAGATATGATACTTATTTCTGTATTTTACTGTTGTAGATCACCATGTCATCTAACACGTCAAATACTCTCTCTCTGCGATCTATCCTTGAGAAGGACAAGCTCAACGGAGCTAATTTCCTAGACTGGTATAGAAACTTGAGGATCATTCTCAAGCAAGAATGAAAATTGTACGTCCTAGATCAACCTCTTCCTGAAACACCCACCGCTATTGCCACTCGTGCAGAGAAAGATGCTTACCAAGATGATACACTAGATGTATCTTGCTTAATGCTTGCCACCATGAACTCTAAGTTACATAAGCAATATGAGAACATGGATGCACATGATATGGTTGAGCACCTAAAACAACTATATCAAGGGAAATCTAGGCACGAGCGATTTGAGGTGTCTAAGGCCCTATTTTCATGCAAGATACAAGAAGGAACTCCTGTAGGAACTCACGTACTCAAGATGATTGGGTATATAGAGAACCTTGAGAGACTAGGATTTCCACTGGGCCAAGAATTGGCCACTGACCTTATCCTGCAAACATTGTTGGAAGGGTATAGTCAATTTGTCATGAACTATAACATGAACGAAATTGACAAGCCTCTGTCTGAGATGCTCAACATGTTGAAAAATGTTGAACCCAATCTCAAGAAAACCAAGACTAGTAACATACTGATGGTTAAAAAAGGCAAAGGCAAAAGGAAGCCTAAAGGCAAGGGTAAGACCCAAGCCAAAGGCAAGGCCAACTCTATTACATCCAAGGCTAAAGGCGAGGTGTCTAAGGAAGGGGACTGCTTCCACTACGGTGAGATCGGGCATTGGAAGAGGACCTGCAAGTTATACTTAGAGGAAGTTAAGAAGAAAAGAAATGAGACTTTTGCCTCACATATATATTATAGAAGTCAATTTATTCTTCATGGGTATTAGATACCGGCTATGCATCACACATTTGTACTAATGTGTAGGGCCTAAGAAAGACTAGATCATTGACAAAGGGTGAAGTGAACCTACGAGTAAGAAATGGCGCACGAGTTACTGCTATAGCTGTAAGAACATACTCTTTATCTTTGCCCACTGGGCTTATTTTGGAACTAGAAGAGTGCTATTGTGTGACTGCTTTAACTAAGAACATTATCTCTGTTTCTTGTTTGGACAAGAGAGGTTTCTCGTTTATGATAAAGGACAAATGTTGTTCTATTCATTTAAATGATATGTTCTATTGCAGCTCATTTCTTATGAATGGACTCTATGTTCTAGACTTGAAAAACTCAATCTATAATATAAATATCAAACGATTCAAATCGAATGATTTGAACGAAACATATCTCTGGCATTGTCACTTGGGTCACGTAAATGAGAGTCGCATATCCCAACTCCATAAGGATGGATTACTGGACTCATTTGATTTTGAATCATATGAGACATGCGAATCCTGTCTTCTAGGAAAGATGACCAAGCCTCCATTTAGTGGACATGGTGAAAGAGAGACAGACTTGTTAGGGCTCATACATACTGATGTATGTAGCCCTTTCAATATCGCTGCTAGAGGAGGCTATAAGCACTTCATCACTTTTATTGATGATGTCAGTAGATACGACTATGTGTATCTCATGAAACACAAGTCAGAATCCTTTGAAAAGTTCAAAGAATTCAAGAGCAAAAGTATTAAGATTCTTCGATCAGATTGAGGTGTGGTGAATACCTTAGCACACAGTTTTGTGACCATCTTACTGAGTATGAGATCATATCTCAACTCACTCCACCTTGAACACTATAGTGGAATGGTGTATCCGAATGTAGAAATCGTACTTTATTAGATATGGTATGATCGATGATGAGTTAGACTGATCTACCTACTTTGTTTTGGAGATTCGCTCTAGAGACGGTTGTCTTTACACTTAACCGCATTCCATCTAAAGTTGTCATAAAGACACCATATATGATATGGACTGGGAAGAGTCCCAAAATATCTTTTATGAAGATTTAGGGTTGTGGGGCTTATGTTCGACGTTAAGTCTCTGACAAACTATGCCCCAAATCAGACAAGTGCTACTTTGTAGGATATCCCAAGGAAACGAAGGGATATTACTTTTGCAATCTCACACAAGGTAAAGTGTTTGTCTCTAGAAATGGCGTATTTCTAGAAACAGAGTTCATTTCTAGAAGAACAAGTGGAAGTAAAATCCATCTTGAGGAAGTTCAAGATGTAGATAACACTGAGGCTTTGATGAAAATTTAACAGACACCACAAAGTGTTGTGGATGATGATGTTGGGTTTCCGGCACCGTGGCGAGTATGTGTTCGAAAATGTTTCGTAAATATGTGCATAGTGGAAGAATTAAAAAGCAATAAATCTAATTTATTACAACACACACACCACACGCATGCATAGTATAATAAATGTAGACATAATCGCAGTTTCAAATTTTGCAATAAAAGGAAATTACGCTAGTTATACCTGACGTATCACGTGCAGCAGGAATGGCATCAACCGGAGCAACTCTCGCTAGAATTGCCTCTATCCGTATCCACGTCGAGTACCGTCGGGATAGCTTTACCAAGCTACGAGCCTCGTTTTCGTAGGAGTCACTAGCCTCATATCGAAGACGATGTGATCGAGAGAAGATCACAATCCGAATCAAAATTCGGATTCGAAAATGAGTCCCCAAAACTCGCTTCTCTGGAGAGGTATTCGTCAACCGATTGACGAATCCTTGGTCCTCCACCTATGAGGATTACCAGAAATCCAATCCCCGGCAATAAAGTCACTGTCGGAGCTCCAAAAGCCATCCAAACGACACTCCGACAAGAAGGTAACAAGCTGTCCAAAAACTGGACAGCTTGGTGGAGAACTTGGCGCCGGCCAAAGGAGATGGTCGGCTAATCCTTGGTCGTCGGAACCAAGGTGAGTCGCCGGAGCGTCGCTGGATGAGTGGCCGATAGCATCTGGACACCAGCAGCTAGGGTGGATAGCGGCACAAAAGGGCTGGGCGGCGTGGACTCCTTGGGCGGCGGCAAAGAGAAGAGAGGGAGAGGAGAGGAAGAGTATTTTCAAAAATAAACTTAGGGCTCTCCAAACCTCTAACCGCGCTTTTATAGAGCGCGTGTTTCTTAACCATTAAGAAACCTTCTTCTTAGAGTTATTGGTTCCTAACCAAAATCCGTTAACCCGCTCCAATAACTTAAGTTAAAATAAACCGAACCGAGTTGGTCTATTTTAAGTTAAAATGAACCGAACCATCTTTGGTTCATTCGTTTAAAACAAACCAAACCCCTTTGGTTTATTCTCCACTATTGGATTAGAACCAAACCAATTTGGTTCATCCATCATGTCTTCATAAGACTCAGCCCATCCATGCTTCCGTTGCGACTGAAACGATTTCATGCTCGCTCCTTGTTTGGTCCAACCAAACCTAGTTTCTCTTGATATGAGAATCTCATTCTCAAGCTCGTTTTAAATCCTTCGGATTACACTCGTTGTGCGTTTGACCAAATAGGTTCTCGGTTTATGTTGGCCGTCTATAATTAACCATTAATTATAGAATGATCATGAGTGGCACCTAGTAGTACATCATGATCCCCAATTTCTGAAACCCTTTAGCAGCTACAATGAATCGTGCCTCACTCCCTTCACTCATCTTATACCCACTTGGTTCAGGACATGGTCTATAGTGTCAGTCCCCACTAGGCTGACTACATCACACCTAGCCTAAGTATCATTTCCTCGTCCTACAGATTCTAGTTACAGCACATGTATCTAATAGTATCTTACTCTAAACATGTAATGCTTTGGCAAAAGACTTTAGTAACAATCCGACGAGAGGTCATGAGTATACATCTCCTCACAAGGAGTGGTGAATCCTGTTGGATCGTAGGTGGCTGGCTAGAGGGGGTGAATAGCCCTCAATCGTCGTACAATGGAATTCGTTCGTTGATTGTCTACAAATATGATTAGCGCAAGCGGAAATATAAAAGACAATACAAAGACAATGCTAACAAACTGATATAACATGGTTCACGACCTTACCGCTAATCCACGGACCGATTCGTTCCAGGTGAATCACGCCTTGAACTTTCCACTAGTCTCTCCTTTGCACAAAGCTAGGTGGAGGTAACCTTTCTTACAAGAATTCTCTCCTCTTACAATAAGATGAAAATAAGCTCAAGGAAAAGGATTGAAAATATTTGGGCACTTGAGAAGATGTTTAGAGTAGAAGCATTAGGCTCCCCAAGTGTCTAAAGGCCCCATTTTATAGAGAAGAACTCATTCTTCCCATTGGGCGCCTGGCAGTCGACTGATGCCTCGATCAGTCGACTGCTCTTGTAGCCGTTGCCCAATAACGGCTTCTTCCACGTTGGATTTCATCTAACGGCTCCCACATCAGTCGACTGATCATCCCATCGGTGATGGAGCTCAACGATCGAGTGCGAGGCGAGCCGGTGATCAACATTCATGCTCGACACCCTCACGATCGATCGGTGATGCCATAATCGATCGGTGATGGTTTCAGCGATCGCGCCAACTCTTGGCAGTCAATTGCTACGACACAAACCTGACTCGAACACCAGTCGAGTCATAGTCGACTTGGAGCAGTCGACTGTCATGTCATGGAAGTCAATTGATATCGGAAAATCCCATCCGACACTTAGCCAAATGGCCAAGTTTCACCTACGATCTACCCCGTCCCGGGTTACAATCGCTCACTCTCATTCCCTTGGAGTCCCTCACCTTTGAAGTTTTCTTCGTCCGGTCACATCCCTCGGATGCGCCAAGCGCACAGCTTCGCAGCGCCATCCTTCGCGTCTCACCCTGAAGTCTATTTCCTCCGGCTTCACTCCAATGCTCATCATCCGGCGGTCCCTCGGGTGCACCAAGCGCACGACTTCCTCAATGCATCTTTCACCGACTCAAGGACCGAGCCATGAGAGGTGAAACTCGCCAATGCTCCATGTGAGAATTACTAAGTCCTGCAAGACTCCAACGCACACATCAAATCCAATACAATCCTAACTTAAACCCTTGCCACACACATCAAAACCACATCATGGGTTGATTGCCCTAACAATCTTCCCCTTTTTGATGTGTGGCAATTCGTTTAAGTTAGGTAAAAACAATTACATAAAATCATAAGGAAAGAAAGCATGTAAATAATTTGAGTATGAAAACTCCCCCTTAAACATTCAACTCCCCCTTAAGACATGCTAAATTTTCCCTTTTAGCATGATTAACTTAAACTTATCAATTCTCCCCCTTTGACACCATCAAAAATATTGTCTAAATGTTATACACGCATGACATCAACTCTAAAGGAAAAGAAAACCAAAAACCAAACAAAACCTGATAAAATCAGGTTACTGTGCTCGTGCACAATACATCAGTCGACTAGATCAGACTACTAGTCGACTGGCACTCAGTTTACAGATTTCCTGATTTTTTGAAGTCCAATTTCAGAAATGCGTTAAAAATTCTAGGAAATTCGAAAAATCATGAAATTTGAAATACATATTTCTTGTGAGTTCCTTTATCAGTGAAAAATTATTTTCCATGAAAATTCATTTTATTTTTGATAGTTTGGCAAAAACTCAAAAGTTACAAAAATGTCTAAAGTTTGTATCCACTTTTAAACCTAGTTTTTCCTTGAAACTTTTTAAAACATGAACTCACTGTTTGAAAAGTATAAAATGGTTTTAAAATCATTTGAAATATCCAACCATGATATTTGGGCAATATGTCTATGAATTAAACATATGCTTTCCCCATGATTGATATATTATTGCTCTATTGATACACTTAATGACTCATCTAAATGTCATAAGCATTAGTGGACCTTTTGTATCATCCTATCATCTCACCAATGCTATGTTTTCAATCAAAGTTTGCCTTATAGTGGGATGTAAGATGTTCCTAAAGGTATTTACACTTATCTAAAATTTCATGCATTTCTACCCATAGTTAAGTATCATCCTAAAAACCCAATCATGAACATGCATCAAGAATTATCAATCATGATCATAAATCATCAATCATTGCATATCATGATTATAAATTATAAAATTAAGCATAAATCATGATTCAAACATTCAATTTATGGGTAATGCATTATCATCACCCAACACTATTTAAAAATTTATAACTCATACCATCCTAAGTCAACCAAAAATATGATATAAGTAAAATCCTCATGGTTGACTATCCTAGGGTTTTCTTAACCCTTAAGGATGGATTTAGGAATCCAATACAAGTTCTTTCCTATAAGGTTCACTAAAAATTCCTTAGAGATTCATTTTCTAGCTATTGTTTTATTTTTGTCTTGACCCCTAGCAATTAGGCAATGATAAGCCTTTTCATTTTTGTTTCCCTTTTATCCTAGGTCTTTCCTATTGAAGCTTGCCCTTTGGCTCCCAATTATCATGTTCAAAGTATTGGAGCCTATGGTGAATTTTTCTAGGGCCTTAGTTAAATGGTCTACCTTTTCTCTTAAGACCCTATTTTCTTCAATGCATGCATCATTCACATCAAAAGGGATGTAATTATCATGTGAGCATGCATTATCGATACTAGAAGAAACATTATCATTCACATTTAAATATAATTTTTCTAGCTTTTCTTCTAGGGCCTTAATTTCATTTTTCATGCTTTTGTTTTTCTTTTTAGCCCTAAATAACTCCTTAGTTAAGCTAGATATCATGGACATAATTTTCTTGGAATGGAGATTTGTTACCTCACTTACCAAATCTCCTTCCGATGATGAGGATGAAGATGTGGATGCTCCCCCTTCACTTGAGCTCTCCTCCTCACTAGTGCTTCTTTCTTTTTCCTCGGACGAGGTGGAGTCCAAATCGTCTATCCCCATTAAGGCAAGATTTGTGAAGGTATCTTCTTCGGATGATGAGGATGATGGATCATCCCATGTAGCCTTGTGTGTCTTTGCCTTCCCCTTTTCTTTGGCTTTCTTCTCTTCTTCTTTCTTC
Organism: Wurfbainia villosa; assembly: GCA_025175895.1. Lineage (NCBI taxonomy): Eukaryota > Viridiplantae > Streptophyta > Magnoliopsida > Zingiberales > Zingiberaceae > Wurfbainia > Wurfbainia villosa. The sequence goes on along the minus strand of CM046002.1, from coordinate 26,321,668 downwards.
TTGCTCCCCTTCTTCTTTTCTTCTTTTCTCCTCCTTTCTTCTTTGCTCTTGTTCAAGAGGGGACAATCATCTCTTATATGTCCCTCTCCTTGGCAATTGTAGCAAATTATCTTCCTCCTTGGTCTTCTCCTCCTATCATTAGATTTGTTAAATTTAAAATTTTTAAGCGCACATCTCACCTTTCTTACCATGTAAGCCTCTTCCGTGCTATCCATGGAGGAGGAGGAGGAGTCTTCATCAGATGAGGAGAGAGTCTCCTTCTTCTTCTTCCCCTTGTTGGCTACTAGTGCCACTCCCCTTGATGGCTTGATGCTTAGTTCTTCACATATGCCTTCAAGCCTAGATTCATGCAATTCCATAGTGGAGAAAAATTCATCTAGAGTACTTACCTCTAGATTCTTTGAGATATAGAATGAGTCCACCATTGAACTTCACTTGGATGATCGGGGAAAGACATCAATTGCCTTCATAATCATGTCCCTATTGGAGAGCTTCTCCCTTACACTAGATAAACCGTTAAGAATTTTTTTAAATCTAGAATGTAGAGATGTTATCTTCTCCCCTTTATCGAGTTTAATATTGTTGAGTTGGGAGCGAAAGACATCTCTCCTTGGTAGCTTGGCCTCGGATGTGCCTTCATGAAGCTCCACTAGCTTCTCCCACATCTCTTTGGCGCTAACACATTCTCCTATTCGGTTGACTTCTTGTTGGGGGAGTACATTGAATAGATGATGCTTGGCCTTTGAATTCGCCAAGTACTCCTCTCTTTGCCTCTTTGTCCATTTCAATTTTTCCAATGGCTCCCCTTCCTCATCCCTAGGTATCTCAAAACCATTCTCCATTATTAGCATAGTTTCAAAATCGGTTTCAACAAATACCTCCATTCTCTTTTTCCACCAAGAGAATTCTTCTTCAAACTTCGGTGGGTGAATGTTTGAGCCGGGCATCGTAGTTGTTGTGCTTGTTGCGGCGGTTAGTCCGGTGACAAGCTCCTTGGTTCTTATACCACTTGTTGGATCGTAGGTGGCCAGCTAGAGGGGGTGAATAGCCCTCAATCGTCGTACGATGGAATTCGTTCGTTGATTGTCTACAAATATGATTAGCGCAAGCGGAAATATAAAAGGCAATACAAAGACAATGCTAACAAACCGATATAACGTGGTTCACGGACTTGCCGCTAATCCATGGACCGATTCGTTCCAAGTGAATCACGCCTTGAACTTTCCACTAGTCTCTCCTTTGCACAAAGCTAGGTGGAGGTAACCTTTCTTACAAGAATTCTCTCTTCTTACAATAAGATGAAAATAAGCTCAAGGAAGAGGATTGAAATCGTTTGGGCACTTGAGAAGATGTTTAGAGTAGAAGTATTAGGCTCCCCAAGTGTCCAAAGGCCCCATTTTATAGAGAAAAACTCATTCTTCCCTTTGGGCGCCTGGCAGTCGACTGATGCCTCGATCAGTCGACTGCTCCTATAGTTGTTGCTCAATAACGGCTTCTTCCATGTTGAATTTCATCCAACAGCTCCCACATCAGTCGACTGATCGTCCCATCAGTCGACTGATGGAGCCAACAGTCGAGTGTCGGAAGAGAGCACTCGACTGATCAACATTCTCAGGCGAAGAGAGCCTCGATCGATCGTCATGTCATAATCAATCGATCGGTGATGGTTCGACGATCGATTGCCAACCCTTGGCAATGATCGCATGATGACAAACCCGACTCAACACTAGTCGAGTCACAATTGATTGAGCGATCGCCATGTCATGGCAATGATCCGATGTCGGGAAATCCCATCTGACACTTAGCCAAATGGCCAAGTTTCACCTACGATCTACCCCATCCCGAGTTACAATCACTCACTCTCATTCTCTTGGAGCCCCTCGCCTTTGAAGTTGTCTTCGTCCGGCCACGTCACTCGGATGGGCCAAGCACACGGCTTTGCAGCGCCATCCTTCACGTCTCGTCCTGAAGTCTACTTCCTCTGGTTCCACTCCAATGCTCCTCGTCTGGTGGTCCCTCGGATGCACCAAGCACACGACTTCCGCAATACATCTTTCACCGACTCAAGGACTAAGTCATGAGAGGTGAAACTCGCCAATGCTCCATGTGTGAATTACTAAGTCCTGCAAGACTCCAACGCACACATCAAATCCAATACAATCCTAACTTAAACCCTTTTCCACACACATCAAAACCACATCATGGGTTGTGAAGGTAGGAAACTTCACTTCCCACTTCAACTCGGTCGCTTGTTCATGGAAATCCCGTCTACGTCCCCGGATAAAAAAATTTATCCTTGAAAAAGATAGATTACCCAAGCAACCGTTCCATCATCGTCATGATATTCGATTAGAGTGGTCACTTGAACAAACTTATTGTTCAAGCAACCTACCTCTATTCTTCGAATAGCCACGGAATAGACGATGTACGAATCGCCGGTTTTTGTATTTGTATTCGGGGTCCAAGTAAATTAGCCACATAACGAAAACATACAATATACAAAGAAACAAAAGGAAAGCAAAACAAGAATTATACCTCTTGTTTACCTCAAGGTCTTCTATCGTATGTCCTATCCTCCTTTTTGGATGTCGTGTGGGCGACGATCTTCCAATAGTCGAAGCCTCCTAGAACATGTTCTTCCCTTCCTTGCTCGCTCCGAACAAAGGGAAGAATAAAATGAAACTCCTCTTCCTTTCTAAAATCGGCCACCAAGTCAAAGGACTTGATGTTGCCATGGGCCAAGGAATGGGTGATGGAGCGCCGACCAACCTTGAAGAAGGGTTGCCGCCGGATTCAAGGAGAGGTGAGGACGCCGACCAAGGAAGAATCAAGGGAGGGGATGGGCACCGGCCAAGGATTAATCAAGGGAGGGGATGGGCATCGGCCAACTCTTGGAGAAGAGAAAGGAAACTAACCTTCCACCTTGTTGCCGCCCAAAGCCAAAACCCTAACCCTAGCTGCCCAAAGCTTGCCGCCCAAACCCTAATCTCCCTTCAATGTTCTTGCCGCCCACCCCTTAAGCCTCCTTTTATAGAGCTAGGCTTAAGCCTCCTTTTAATATCCACCGTCGGTTCTAGGGATTTAATCTCAACCATCGGATTTAGAGATTTAATCTCAACCGTCGGATCTAGAGATTTAATCTCCACCGTCAGATCTAAAGATTTAATCTCCACCGTCGGATCTAGAGATTTAATCTCCACCGTCAGATCTAGAGTTTCATTTTCCATCATCGGATCTAGGCTCCATGAGGGTTTTAATAGGCTACAATAAGGACCATGAGGAGGAGTTGGATCTTGGCCACCCAATGGATCAAGCCCACATAAAGTCCGATCCATTAATGATAATCCATTCTACTAGAGGATTATCATTGATCTACCTCACCAACCCCCATAAGTTAATATGGGCTCCATATATTATTTGTACATATATCTCCCCATATTTAAGATCTCGAATATCCATCGATTAATTAATTTATTGACAATTAATTAATCAACATCTAACTCCATGAGTAGTACCACTCAACCTTATCACCATGCCGGACCAAGTCCACCTGCAGGGTTTACATGATGAACCTTATGAGCTTCTCAAGGGGACATCATCATCCTAATATATAGGACACGGTTTCCTCCTATAATCAATGACACACCATATAAATAATATCATTTCCCAACTTACCGAGCCTATCGATTTAATCTATAAATTTCTCCCATTGGTAAATCAAAGAAATAAATACTAAGTATATGTGCCCGTTATTATATCGGGATTAAGAGTAAGTACAACATAATATCTGAGGTCCGATTCAATTATGTAGTCAGCAATAAATCGAATCACCTCTAAGTCGGCCCTACTCAATACACACAAAGTATACTAGTGTAATTCAATGGTCAAGAGAAACTGTTAGGGCAATCTCTTGCCGTAATATGGTTTTGATGGTGTGGCAAAGGGTTTAAGTTAGTGTGTTATGTTGATGTGATATGTGCGTTGAAGTCGTGCAGGACTTAGTAATTCGCACATGGAGCCTTGGCGGGTTCACCCTCACAACCTCGGTCCTTGAGTCAGTGAAGGATGACTTTGCGGAAGCCGTGCGCTTGGAGCATCCGAGGGACTGCCGGACAAGATGACTTGAAGTGAAGCCAAGGAAGCAGACTTCGGAGGCAAGAGACGCGAAGGAGCATTGCAGAGTCGTGCGCCTGATGCTGCCGAGGGACGTGGTCGCGAACGAAGAGAGCTTCGGCGAGGGACTTCGAGTGAGATGATAGAATGAGTGAAATGTAAGTAGCTCATTAGGTGAACTTGGCCGAATGGCTAAGTGTCGGAGACTTGACCGCAAGGGTTAAGGTTTACCCGACCGCCGGAAGCTCAAACTTATGTTAAGTTTGAGTTTTACGCACACCGACCGCGTCATGGAAGTCGATCGCTCGAGTCGAGTGAGTTTGACCGGTATCCGATCGATGGATTTATGAGCCGAATCATCGCCATGGAATGGCAATGATCGATAGAGGATATCGCGGCACAGAATCGCCGTAGTCGAGGCGATCGACTACGAGGCAAGAATGATCCGGTGAGGTCCATCAGTCGACTGCCAAGAGTTCCGTTGGACTACAACGGTCGGGATTCGACGTGTTCGGAGGTCATTGTAGTGACGGCAGTCGACTGCCATGGGCAGTAGTCGACTGGTGGTGGCCAACGGGAAGAAATCAGCCCTCTCTATAAAAAGAGAGGGTGTGAGCCTTTGAGAGGCTAATGCTTATGCTCTAAGTGATCTTCCTAGTGCCCCACAAGCTCTAAACTCTTCTTACTTGTTTTTACTTCATTCTTATTGTAAGAAGAGTGATCTTGATTGTAAAGGTTATCTCCACCTAGCTTGGTGCAAAGGAGAGACCAATAGTGATTGGCTTTGGAGGAGTGATTCACCTCGGACGAATCGGGATCGTGGATTAGCGGCGTAGCCGTGAACCACGTTACATTCTTTGTTAGCATTTGTATTTTCATTTATTGCTTTGTCTTTATTGTTTATGCTTCCACTTGCGCTAACGATTATGTAGACGAGCAAACGAACGAGAGAATTCCGACATTCAACAAAAAGGGCTATTCACCCCCTCTAGCCGGCCGTACCAATCCCCTACAAGTGGTATCAGAGCCAAGGAAAGCTTGTCGAGGAATAACCGCCACAACAAGCAACTTTCGAAATGGCCGACTCCAACATCCATCCTCCGAAGTTTGAAGGAGAATTCGCTTGGTGGAAGAAGCGAATGGAGGTATTTTTCGAAACGGATTTTGATATTATGATTACAATGGAATCCGGTTTCGTTTTGCCTAGGGATGAAGAGGGGAAGCCAATAGAGAAATCTAGGTGGACCAAAAGGCAAAGGGAAGAGCACCTTGCAAATTCAAAAGCCAAGCATCATCTCTTCAATGTGCTCCCCCAACAAGAAATCAACCGAATAGGAGAATGCCTAAGTGCCAAGGAGATGTGGGAGAAGCTAATTGAGCTTCATGAAGGCACATCCGAGGCAAAGCTAGCAAGGAGAGATCTCCTCCGCTCCCAACTATCCAACATTAAATTAGAAAAGGGAGAAAAGGTAACTTCTTTGCATTCTAGATTCAAAGAAATTTTAAATGGACTAACAAGTGTAGGAGAAAGGCTCTCCAATCGCGATATGATAATGAAGGCCATAGATGCTTTCCCCCGATCATCCAAGTGGAGTTCAATGGTGGACTCATTTTACATTTCAAAGAATCTAGAGGTAAGTACTCTAGATGAATTTTTCTCCACTATGGAATTACATGAATCTAGGCTTGAAGGAATACAAGAAGAGCCTAGAATTCAACCCTCAAGAGGAGTAGCTTTGATAGCGAACAAGGGAAGAAGAAGATGGAAATCCCTCCTCCTCCGATGAGCCGCCTTCCTCCTCCTCCATGGATAGCACCGAAGAAGCCTATATGGTAAGGAAGGTAAGACGTGCATTTAAGAATTTTAGATTTGATAAATCTAATGATAGGAATAGAAGACCAAGGGGGAAGGTCATATGCTACAATTGCCAAGGAGAGGGGCACATAAGGGACAATTGTCCTCTCTTAAACAAGAGCAAGGAAGAGAGGAAAAAGAAAGAAGAGAAGAAGAAGAAGAAAAAGGGGAGCAAGAAAAGAAGGAAGAGGAGAAGAAGACAAAAGAAAAGGGGAAGACCAAAGCTCTAAAGGCAAGGACTTGGGATGACCCATCCTCATCCTCCTCATCATCATCGGATGAGGAGAATGCCTTTGTCACCAATTTGGCCTTGATGGCCTTTGATGACTTGGATTGCTCTTCATCCGAAAATGAAGGATCAAGCTCAAGAGGAGAGAGTTCAAGTGAAGGGGGAGCTTCTACATCCTCCTCATCCGAAGAAGAAGAAGAGGATATGGAAACTATGGTAACGAAAGCCTCTCCTAAGAAAATAGTTTCCATAATTTCTAGTTTAACTAAGGACTTATTTGGAATGAAAAAGAAAAATAAAAGCATGCTTAATCAAATTAAGGCATTGGAAAATAAGCTAGAAAATGCATGCTTAAATGATAATATTTCTTCTAGCTTAAATGATGCATGCTCACATGATCTTTATGTGTCATTAGATGTTAGTGATGCATGTATAAATGAAAATAGGGCCTTAAGGGAAAAGGTAGATTATTTAACAAAAGCCCTAGAAAAATTCACAATTGGCTCCAACACATTGAACATGATCTTAGGGAGCCAAAGAGCTAGCTTCAACAAAAAGGGCCTAGGTTATAAAGAAAAGAAAAATGAAAATGCCTACAAATGCCTAATTGCTAGGGGACAAGATAAGAAGAAAGTAATTGCTAGGAAATGGATTCCTAAGGAATTTCTAGTGAACCCCATAGGCAAGAATCTATTTTGGGTTCCAAAATCCATCCTTAAGGGTTAGAAAACCCCTAGGGTAGTCAACCATATGCAATTGACCTATATCATATTTTGGTTGACTTAGGATGGCGGGACAACATTTTTAGAATAGTGTTGGGTGATGATAACGTGCCCATAAATAGATAATAATGCTTAAATCATGATGATTAATGTAATTGCTATGTATGTTTGAAATCATGATTTATGATGTTAATATTTGGCACGTAATCATGAGAAATAGGGTTGAATCATGCTTTAGGTGATACTTTGCTTATTATCATCATATGATACCTAATGCATGATTATTATTCAATGAATACATGTATTTCATGATCATAATGTAAAATTAATTGACATATGCCTTTATGATCATGATGATTGTTAGGTTGATACTTAATCATGATAGAATTGCATGAATACAAGGGTTAAGTATATACAAATACCCCCCCCCCCCTAGGATGCATCTCACACTCACTATAGGCTAACTTGATTGCAAACTTAGCATGGGTGAGATGTTAAGATGATACAAATGTCCACTAATGCCTATGGCATTTAGATGGTCATTTAAAGTATCAACATAGCAATAATAGACCAATCATGGGGAAGGCTTATGTTTAATTCATAGACATATTGCCCAAAGATCATGGTTGGATATCTCATATGTTTTCAAAACAATTTCTTAATCTAAAATCTATGTATTCATGTTTTGAAACAATTCAAAGCAAGACTAGGTGTTAAAATGAATACTCTTATGATCAAAAACCTAGTAGTTTTTAAAGCTTATGGATTTTTGGCAAATACGTGGAAATATAATGATTTTTCATGAAAACCTAATTTTCACTGATAGATATACTTAAAAGAAATGTGTTCCCAAAATTTCATGATTTTTTGAATTTTTTGGAATTTTTAATGCATTTCTGAAATTACTAAAATCGTAATTTCTAATCCATTGTTACGATCGCATATCGATAGAATGATCGACTGATAACCTGAAAAACAGCCCAATATTTTCTGATTTCAGATGTTAATCAAGTTTTTGGGTTTCTCTTTCTACTATACTTGATGCCATGAGTTTATAAATTAGGATTAATCTTTTTGATGGTGTCAAAGGGGGAGAAATGTATGTTTAAGTAAAGGGGAACATATTTAGGGGGAGAAATGATTATGCTTATTATAGGGGGAGAACATTTTTATGGGGAGTTTCATGGATTAAGGGGGAGTTGCATGTTTCTATATCATGTTTATCTTTACATGCTTTCTTACCTTAGAATTTATATCAAATGTTTTTACCTAACTTAAACGGATTGCCACACATCAAAAAGGGGGAGATTGTTAGGGCAATCTCTTGCCGTAATATGGTTTTGATGGTGTGGCAAAGGGTTTAAGTTAGTGTGTTATGTTGATGTGATATGTGCGTTGAAGTCGTGCAGGACTTAGTAATTCACACATGGAGCCTTGGCGGGTTCACCCTCACAACCTCGGTCCTTGAGTCGGTGAAGGATGACTTTGCGGAAGCCGTGCGCTTAGAGCATCCGAGGGACCGCCGGACGAGATGACTTGAAGTGAAGCCAAGGAAGCAGACTTCGGAGGCAAGAGATGCGAAGGAGCATTGCAGAGCCGTGCGCCTGATGCTGCCGAGGGACGTGGTCGCGAACGAAGAGAGCTTCGGCGAGGGACTTCGAGTGAGATGAGAGAATGAGTGAAATGTAAGTAGCTCATTAGGTGAACTTGGCCGAATGGCTGAGTGTCGGAGACTTGACCGCAAGGGTTAAGGTTTACCCGACCGCCGGAAGCTCAAACTTATGTTAAGTTTGAGTTTTACACGGCACCAGTCGACTGCCAAGTCATGGCAGTCGACTGCTCTGAGTCGAGTGAGTTCGACTGGTATCCGACTGATGGGTTTATGCCCAGCAGTCGACTGCCATGGAATGGCAGTCGACTGCCAGAGGATATCGCGGGCACAGAACCGCTCGTAGCCGACTGGGCAGTCGACTACGGAGGCAGCAGTCGACTGGTGAGGTCCATCAGTCGACTGCCAAGAGTTCCATTGGACTATAACGGTCGAGATCTGACGTGTTCGGAGGCCGTTGTAGTGATGGCAGTCGACTGCCATGGGCAGCAGTCGACTGGTGGCGACCAACGGGAAGAAATCAGCCCTCTCTATAAAAAGAGAGGGTGTGAGCCTTTGAGAGGCTAATGCTTATGCTCTAAGTGATCTTCCTAGTGCCCCACAAGCTCTAAACTCTTCTTACTTGTTTTTACTTCATTCTTATTGTAAGAAGAGTGATCTTGATTGTAAAGGTTACCTCCACCTAGCTTGGTGCAAAGGAGAGACCAATAGTGATTGGCTTTGGAGGAGTGATTCACCTCGGACGAATCGGGATCGTGGATTAGCGGCGTAGCCGTGAACCACGTTACATTCTTTGTTAGCGTTTGTATTTTCATTTATTGTTTTGTCTTTATTGTTTATGCTTCCGCTTGCGCTAATGATTGTGTAGACGAGCAAACAAATGAGAGAATTTCGACATTCAACAAAAAGGGCTATTCACCCCCCTCTAGCCGGCCGTACTGATCCCCTACAGAAACCAATACCAAATCACACTACAACCATTCCAATGGTTTGTCCATAATCATCTAGGTTAAGAGCCTTTACTTATACTTTACAAGGAACTGATAACATGATCTCCCGTGTGACACTATACACCATGTTATCTACAATGTAATGTATTAGACAATATGCATAACCATAAATATGCAAACAATGATCATGTGATTCTTATTTCAAAAATAAAAATGTTCATACAAAAGATAGACTTTTCAGTATACATCCCAACAGGTTGATTGCCTTAACAAATCCTTTATAGGATATTCAAACACCTTCGGGCATTTCGACTTATACCCAATAATTCCGGGTCCACATCTCCTTGGAGATGCTTGCTTAAGATGTCAAAGCATACGTCTCCATGACCAAGATGACTTGAATACTGCAAGTCAAAGGAACATCGTACTTAAGCTGCAGTAAGAACTTCATTGACATATCCATATATGCAAAGAACCATATGAAGTCTTACAACTCATCACTCCAATGAACTAGTTACCATAACTAGCATCCACGATTAACTCCGGACATCACAATGTCTCCAGCCAGTGAGAATCAGCTTCTTGGATACACCAAAGAGTATGCCTCGTGCTAGTCTCGACAGAAGTGATAGTGTCCAAATTCATCAATTCATCGACTAGGGATAATTCCAATACATCACAATTACACATGTAGAGATACTCACTAGTTGTGATCCAATCACAAATTCTTTGATGCTGTGAATCATATTGTGGACATTCAATAAATGAGTTTAAAATCTAATCAAATACATGAAAACATGTATACTCAAATAGTGAATCTTCATTTATCATATAAATGGTACAACCAAAAGGAGATTGTCTTAGGACACCTCTCATATACTACTAACAAACTCCCACTTACCCTAATGTCAATCGCCACAGTATCTAATACCATAAGCTCTAACATGACCCTCAAACTTACTTTGAGGTAAGGCCTTAGTTAAAGGGTCCGCTAAGTTCCTTTCAGTGAGAATCTTCTTGATTTGTATTTTCTTCCTACTGATGATCTCTATGATCAAATGATAGCAGTGAAGTACAGGTTTGGATCATTAATGAGACCACATCACGTTCAGAGATGAACTTCTCGATCCAAACTGCTTCCTTTGCTGCTTCCAAAGCTGCAATATATTCTACCTCGGTGGCAGAATCCGCTATAGTGTCTTGCTTGGAACTTTTCTAACTTATTGCACCTCCATTTATGGTAAATAAGTACCCAGACTGAGACCTGGAATCATCCTTGTCTGTCTGGAAGCTAGCATTCGTATACCCGCGTATTACCATATCACCTTCTCCATATATTAGAAACACATCCTTAGTTCTTCTTAAGTACTTAAGGATCATTTTAACAACTGCCCAATGATCCATTCTTGGATCATACTGGTATCTTCTCGTGACACTCAGAGCATACGATACATCGGGCCTTGTACATAACATAGCATACATGATAGATCCTATTGCGGATGCATAGGGAATCTCACTCATGCAAATCCTCTCGTCTTCTGTGTGCGGACACATAGACTTCAAAAGGTGTATCCCATGTCTGATGGGAAGGAAACCTTTCTTGGATTCCGACATGCTAAACCTCTTTAGCACTTGGTCTATATATGTAGACTACGAAAGACCAAGCAATCGATTCGATCTATCCCTATAGATCTTAATCCCGAGAATGTAGGTTGCTTCTCCCAGGTCTTTCATGGAGAACATCTTGGACAACCAAATTTTAATTAACTGTAAGACAGAAACATTGTTTCCTATAAGTAATATGTCATCGACAAACAATACTAGGAATACGACTGCACTCCCACTAACCTTCTTGTACACACAAGGTTCATCCGGATTTTGTGAGAAATCAAACTTTTTGATTATCTCATCAAAACGGATATTCCAGCTCCTGGATGCTTGCTTCAATCCATGTATAGACCATCGCAATTTGCATACTTTGATTTTATCAACCGATGTGAAACCCTCAGGTTGAATCATATACACGTCCTCAAGTATGTTTCCATTAAGGAAAGTTGTTTTCACATCCATCTGTCATATCTCATAATCATAATGAGCCGCTATGACCAAGAGCATCCGAATGGATTTAAGCATAGTAACAGGTGAATAGGTCTCGTCATAATCAACACCTTGCTTTTGACGATATCCATTCGCCACCAGTCTAGCCTTATAGGTAATCACATTATCATCCATGTCGGTTTTCTTCTTGAAAACCCACTTGCACCCTATAGGCTTTATGCCTTCAGGTGGGTCAACCAAGTTCCAAACTTGATTTTCATACATGGAATCCATTTATGACTTCATGGCGTTAAGCCATTTATCCCTTTCTGAATTTTTTAGAACTTCTTCATAACTGGTAGGCTCCTCATCATCAATGAGTAACACGTTGTTCGATTCACTTATGAGAAATCCATATCTCTCAGGAATGTTGTGTGTTCTACCAGATCTACGAAGATGTGGTGTCACAATTGGTCCAGCCGATGGCTCATCACTATGAGTTATCGGTTGTGGTGCTTCACCAGGTATCTCATCAATGTCTATTGGAATCTCTTGAGCCTCCTCAAGCTCAACGACACGACCACTATTTTCTTGCAAGAGAAACTCTTTCTCTAGAAACACAACATGCCTTGAAACAAACACCTTTTGTTCCATAGGATGATTGAATTGGTAATCCCTCGTTTCCTTAGTGTATCTAATAAATAGAAATTTATCAGACTTAGCATCCAGTTTATTTGATACAGTCCGCTTCACATAAGCAGGACTACCCCATATCTTCAAGTAAGATACATGAGGTTTCTTACTATTCCATATCTCATATGGAGTAGTAGAGACTACCTTGGTTGGCATTCTGTTTAGCAAGTAAACAGTTGTCTGAAGTGCATAGCCCCAAAAGGACTTGGGAAGATTCGCATGATTCATCATCAACCTGACCATGTCCAATAAGGTTTGATTACGTCTCTCAGATACACCATTATGCTGCAGTGTATATGGCTGAGTCCATTGAGACAATATACCATTGTCCCTTAGATAATCTAAAAACTCTTGACTCAAGTATTCACCACCTCGATCCGATCAAAGTATTTTAATACTCTTGCAATGTTGTTTCTCTACTTCATTTCTAAATTCTTTGAACCTTTCAAAGGCTTCAAACTTGTATTTCATCAAGAACACATACCCAAACCATGAGTGATCATCGGTGAAGGTAATGAAGTAGCTATAGCCTCCTAGAGCTTGAGTTGACATAGGTACGCATACATCAGTATGTATTATACCAAGCAACTCTCTCACTGGTTCACCTTTTACCATAAAAGGTAACTTGGTCATCTTGCCTTTTAAGCATGATTCGCATGTATCGAATGAATCAGATTCAAACGATTCCAGAATTCCACATCGGTGTAATTCGGACATGTGTTTCTTGCTTGCATGGCCAAGACGACAATGCCACATGTAGGAGTCTAATTGATTATCCTTTCGAGCACGCTTGTTGTTCGCTTCGATATTGAAAATGTCACTGGATACGTCCAATGTATAAATATCATTGCTTAAAGTTCCAATCCCATAAAGTACGCCATTCAAAGTTATATAACAACAATTGTTACGAAACATCAAATGGTAACCATTTCTATTTAAGCAGAAAATAGAAACAATGTTCTTTATTAGAGAAGGAATGTAATAGCAGTTGTCCAGTTCTAAAACTAGCCCACTAGGGAGCTTCAGCAAATAAGTTCCAATGGCGACCGCAGCAACCTTTGCTCCATTGCCAACTCATAAATTTGACTCCCCTTTGACGAGTCTTCTTCTATTCCTTAGCCCCTGTATGTCATTACATATATATGAGTCACACCTAGTATCCAATACCTAAGTGTCTAAGAAAATAGAATGACAATCAATAACAAAGATACCTGAAGAGGATGGGGCATCGGATGCCTTCTTCTTCTTCACGGACTCAAGATAAATCTTGCAGTTTCTTCACCAGTGGCCCTCCTTTCCACAATGATGGCAAGTGCCCTTTTGTGCTGGTTCTGCCTTCTTAGCCTTTTTCTTCTTTCCTTTTGTCTGTTCCTTTGACTTTCTCTTAGAACCTTTCTTTGAGGAATCAACTAACAGAACCGCCTTCTCCTCATACTTCATAGAAGGCTCCACAGTCTTCAGCATATTAAGGAGCTCAGGAATAGTGGATTCGAGTTTGTTCATCCGGTAGTTCATCACAAATTGTGAGAAACTCTTGGGAAAACAATGCAGAATTAAATCAATACTTAATTCATGATCCATCACAAACTCGAGGGTAGCTAGCCGCTCGATATACCCATTTATCTTTAGCACAAACTGCACTACAGATGACCCTTCTTGCATCTTAGAGGTGAAGAGGAGCTTGGAGACTTCGAACCTTTCGGATCTCGCTTGCTCATCAAACAACTCATGAAGATGGAAGACTATGGTATTAGCATCCATATGCTCATGCTACTTTTGCAACTCAGGTACCATCGCGGCTAGCATGATGCAACTCGCCAGTTCAGAATCAGCCACATGTTTTTGATAGGCCAATAATTGGTCTAGAGTTGCATTATCCTTAGGACGGTTGGGAAGAGGCTCTTCGAGGACATATATAAGATTTTATGCCTTGAGAACAATTCTCAAGTTTCTAAACCAGTCCAAGAAGTTAGGCCCAGTCAATTTGTTCGAATCCAAAATAGTGCATAAATTCAAAGACGTCATGATCAATCGATTAACCTAGAAATACAAAATTGAGCATATATGAGAAAGATGGAAAAATGAATCAACATACATTTACAAATCCCATTCATTTTTCGAATTTTAAAACCCCAAAATCACTTTGGGAGATCGTAGGTCCATCTCCGAATGGGCTGATATCCAACATAGATATGAACAACCTTGGAGAGAGTCCAATAAACCATTAATAGCTATAATGGTAGGTATCAAGTATACCGATTACATATCACATATATGCAACTATCACAATGTGTTATCAACTAATTGAATGTTCACACATACATCGAGTTGTTAACTCATTAACAAGTATGCATCATATGCATACCACCCAACTTCACCTCCCTTCACATCGACCTTGGAGAGAGTCCAACAAGCCGATGCTCCAGGTTAAAGCCAACCCATTAATTGAGAAATAGTTTTAATATGGTTAGAGCGCATTCAACCAATTAGCCCGACTTGGAGAGAGTCCAACAACCAAAGCTAACGATTGACCTCTGACTCTTACCATATTAGTATTAAACTATTCAATGGTTTGAACATGTTCGGGTTCGAGCCATGCTTGGAGAGAGTCCAACAACCCAAATAAGAAACAGAACTCTGGTTCCAACCATATTAATGGAAGGTGTAGGCTTTAACATTGTGTAAGGGTTTTAATGTCTCATCCTCTTTGCATGCAAATAACTATTATCTACATTACATGGCATACATGGTATACATCTATATGTCATGACACGCATGGCATAATGATATGCATCTAATGAAATTACATGGCATACAATTATGGCATATACAAAATTTCCTTATATGTCATAACTATTTATGGAAATAAAATATGTTTGAGATTTGATTCCCCAAATCAAATCATTATTAAATTAGGAAACAAATTTCCAAATCTAATCACATATTTTATTTATCAAAAGTCTTAATTAAGGAAAGTCAAATTTAATTTAGGAAACAAATTTCCTAAATTGTCAAAACTATTTATGGAAATAAAATATGTTTTAGATTTGATTCCCAACTCAAATCATGATTAAATTAGAAAATAAATTTCAAAATCTAATCACATATTTTATTTATGGAAAGTGTTAATTTCCATAAATACTTCTAAACTTTCCAAAATTAGAAAATTCCATAAATACAATTATGACTATCACAAAACAATTTTACGATTATGTCGAAACACAACCTGGGCTCTGATACCACTATTGGGTTTCCGGCACCGCGGTGAGTGTGTGTTCGAACATGTTTCGTAAACATGTGCACAATGGAAGAATTAAAATGCAATAAATCTAATTTATTATAACACACACACCACACGCATGCATAGTACAATATGTGTAGACATAATCACAGTTTCCGATTTTGCAATAAAAGGAAATTATGCTAGTTATACCTGACGTATCACGTGCAGCGGGAATGACATCAACCAGAGCAACTCTCGCTAGAATTGCCTCTATCCGTATCCACGCCGAGTACCATTGGGATAGTTTCACCAAGCTACGAGCCTCATCTTCGTAGGAGTCACTAGCCTCGCGTTGAAGATGATGTGATCGAGAGAAGATCACAATCTAAATCAAAATTCGGATTCAAAAACGAGTCCCGAAAACTCGCTTCTCCTGAGAGGTATTCGTCAACTGATTGACCAATCCTTGGTTCTCCACCAATGACGATTACCGGAGATCCAATCTCCGGTAATAAAGTCGCTGTCGGAGCTCCAAAAGTCGTCTAAATGATGCTCCGACAAGAAGGAAACAAGCTGTCCAAAAATTGGACAGCTTGGTGGAGGACTTGGCGCCGACCAAAGGAGATGGTCGGCTAATCCTTGGTCGCCGGAACCAAGGTGGGTCGCCGAAGGAGTGGGCGGCAGCAGCTGGACGCCGGCAGCTAGGGTGGACGACGACACAAAAGGGCTGGGTGGCGTGGACTCCTTGGGCGGCGGCAAAGAGAAGAGAGGGAGAGGAGAGGAAGAGTATTTCCAAAAATAAACTTAGGGCTCTCCAAACCTCTAACTGCGCTTTTATAGAGTGCGTGTTTCTTAACCATTAAGAAACCTTCTCCTTAGAGTTATTGGTTCCTAACCAAAACCCATTAACCTGATCCAATAACTTAAGTTAAAATAAACCAAACCGAGTTGGTCTATTTTAAGTTAAAACGAACCGAACCATCTTTGGATCATTCGTTTAAAACAAACCAAACCCCTTTGGTTTATTCTCCACCATTGGATTAGAACCAAATCAATTTGGTTCATCCATCATGTCTTCATAAGACTCGGCCCATCCATGCTTCCGTTGCGACTGAAACGATTTCATGCTCGCTCCTTGTTTGGTCCAACCAAACCTAGTTTCTCTCGATATGAGAATCTCATTCTCAAGCTCGTTTTAAATCCTTCGGATTACACTCATTGTGTGTGTGATCAAATAGGTTCTCAGTTTATGTTGGTCAACTATAATTAACCATTAATTATAGAACAATCATGAGTGGCACCTAGTAGTACATCATGATCCCCAATTAACCAAAAAATCAACGGTTGATCCATAACCATTTATGAAACTCTTTAGTAGTTACAATGAATCGTTCTTCGTTCCCTTCACTCATCTTATACCCACTTGGTTCAGGATATGATCTATAGTGTCAGTCCCCACTAAACTGGCTACGTCACACCTAGCCTAAGTATCATTTCCTCGTCCTACAGATTCTAGTTACTGCACATGTATCTAAGAGTACCTTACTCTAAATATGTAATGCTTTGGCCAAATACTTTAGTAACAATCCGACGAGAGGCCATGGGTATACATCTCCTCGCAAGGAGTGGTGAATCATTTATAGGCTATTCAAACACCTTCGGGCATTTCGACTTATACATCCTGGGTCCACATCTCCTTGGAGATGCTTGCTTAAGATGTCAAAGCATAAGTCTCCATGACCAAGATGACTTGAATACTACAAGTCAAAGGAACATAGCACTTAAGTTGCAATAAGAACTTCATTGACATATCCATATATGCAGAGAACCATATGAAGTCTTACAACTCATCACTCCAATGAACTAGTTACCATAACTAGTATCCACGATTAACTCCGGACATCACAATGTCTCCAGCCAGTGAGAATCAGCTGCTTGGATACACCAAAGAGTATGCCTCGTGCTAGTCTCGATAGAATTGATGGTGTCTAAATTCATCAATTCATCGACTAAGGATAATTCCAATACATCACAATTACACATGTAGAGATACTCACTAGTTGTGATCCAATCACAAATTCTCTCATGCTGTGAATAGTATTATGGACATTCAGTAAATGAGTTTAAGATCTAATCAAATACATGAAAACATGTATACTCAAATAGTGAATCTTCATTTATCATATAAATGGTACAACCATAAGGTGATTGCCTTAGGATACCTCTCATATATTACTAACAAATGAGATTGTTGCACAAGAAGTTGTGGAGCAACAACCTGTTCAAGTAGACCAAGCTCTTCGTAGGTCTAATAGGATCTACGTCATCAACCTGAGAGATATTGATTTCTCTTGTCTGACTATGATGATGTTATGCTTGTTGAGTTGAACGAGCCTACATCTTATCAGGAAGCTGTGATGAGCCCAGATTATAATAAATGGCTAGAGGTCATGAGGTCCGAAATGGAATCCATGTACACTAATCAAGTATGGACTTTGGTTGATCCACCTAAAAAGGTCAAACTCATTGGGTGTAAGTGGGTCTTTAAGAGAAAGACTTACATGGACGACCTTATGCATACCTATAAAGGGCGATTGGTAGCTAAAGATTTCAAGCAAATTCATGGTATTAAATATGATGAAACTTTTTCACCAATTGTGATGCTTAAGTCTATTCAATATCATGCTTGCTATTGCAGCTTACCATGATTATGAGATCTGGCAAATGGATGTCAAAACTGTGTTTCTGAATGAAAACCTACTCGAGGATGTGTACATGACACAACCTGAGGATTTTGTAGATCCAAAGCATGCTGGAAAGGTATGCAAACTGCAAAGGTCCATTTATGGTTTAAAGCAAGCATCTAGAAGTTGGAATCTTCAATTTGATGATGCGATCAAAGAGTTTGATTTCATCAAGAATGAAGATGAACCTTGTGTCTACAAGAGGGTTAGTGGGAGCATAGTTATTTTTCTTATATTGTATGTTGATGACATACTTCTTATTGGAAACGATATCCCTATGTTGCAGTCTATGAAGACTTGGCTTGAGAATTGTTTCTCGATGAAAGGCTTAGGAGAAGCAGCCTATATATTGGGCATCAAGATCTATAGAGATAGATCTAAGAGATTTTTTGGCCTAAGTCAGAGTATATACGTTAACGAGGTGCTAAATTGTTTTGCCATGCAGAATTCCAAGAAGGGATTTCTGCCAATGTCACATGGTGTGATTCTTTCGAAGACTCAATGTCCCTCTTTTAAGGAGGAGAGAGATTGCATGGATGAGATCCCTTATGCATCTGCTATAGGGTCTATCATATACGTCATGCTTTGTACTTGCTCCGATGTCTTGTATGCTTTGAGCATGATGAGCAGATACAAGTTAGATCCATGTGAAAGTCACTAGACAGCTGTCAAGAACATTCTTAAGTACTTACAAAGGACAAAAGAATATTTCTTGATATTTAGAGGCGATGAGGAGCTAGCTGTAAAGGGTTACAGTGATGCAAGCTTCTAAATTGATAGGGATGATTTTAGATCACAGTCAGGGTATGTATTTTGCCTAAATGGTGGTGTTGTGAGCTGAAAGAGTTCAAAGTAAGACAGTTGCAAATTCTATAATAGAAGTCGAGTATATTACTGCGTTTGATACAACAAAGGAGGTTGTTTGGATCCAGAAATTCATCTCTAAACTTGGGGTGGTTCCTAGCATAGCGGACCCTATAGACCTCTGTTGTGATAACAATGGGGCTATTGCACAGGTAAAGGAACCTCGCTCTCATCAACGATCCAAACACATACTATGACTATTCCATCTCATTCGAGAGGTCATCAATAGAGGAGATATGAGGATATGCAGAGTACCGACAGATGCTAACATCGCAGATCCTTTGACCAAGGCTTTAGCACTGAGAAAGCATGATGGTCATACTAGGTCACTGGGTATTAGATATTATAGTGATTGACACTAGTGCTAGTGGGAGATTATTAGTAATAAGCCCTAGAGCCAATTATGTGATGATTGACTAGGGACTTATGAATCATATTCTATTAATAATAAAGGAAAAGTTTGGTTATTATATTTACTTCATGTTTGTGGCAGCCGAATAAATATAATAATTCCTTAGAAAGTAGGTTCTTATGTATAGCACATCAATTAGTAGAATTAATTGTGAGAGACTATAGAGAACACTATTCTTAAATATTCCTAGTCAAGCATTAATATACAAGGGCAATATTAATGCATTGAGACTAGCATGTAGGTCAATTGATGACTTGACCTCACAAGTCATGGATGTGTGATATCACGTTGACACATGGATATATATTAGAGAATATATACTGAATTGAACCGCCATGAGATAGTTTCATGGATCGTCATATGAGTGTCATAAACTTTCTCATAGTGACTATTGGTATGATTAGTCCTTAGACCTAAAATCACTATAGTTCCCTATATAAGGAGTTATGTACTTTTGTATCGTCAAACGTCACCCGTAATAGGGTGGACTATAAAGGTGATCACTGGGTATGTAACAAATTATATGGAGGAATGTGAGTGATGTAGATGAGATCTATCCCTCCCATATGACGGGAGTGATATCTTTAGGCCTCTTGATAGAGTAGAACCATGAAATGCATGGTCATGCTCAAATGAGTCAATATGAGATATTGATCTCATTTGTTTGAGTAAGTCTACTTGGGATCAAGAGCATAAAGATTGATAAGAGGATGACACGATCTATGCCTCATTGATTGATCTAGATATCGAAGATAGAAGGACAAGGTTATATATTATAATAGCCACAGTAAGGTTATGTCGGATCTCAACATTCTTACCACTTGGGTAGCAATGATGCATTGCTAGATGCCACTCATTGCTTATGTTTCTAAAAGGGTTTTAGAAACATTGCCAACGTTGCAAGAACCTATTGGGTCACACACAAAGGATACGTTATTTTGGAGATAGGATCATCCTAGTTTGACTAAATGAATCATTAGTTAATTGAATGGACTAGAATGAGTTAGACTCATTGCTTGGCCAAACTTGAGTTGGACTCAAATTGATTTAATTTGAGTTAGACTCAAGTGAAACCAATTGAAGAATGTTAGCATGATTAATGATGATTAATCATGCATGCAAATGGGAGTTGTTGCATGCAAATGGGATTAATGCATGCAATTGGAATTTGATAAGCCTCCTCAACCTTGCTTGCAAAAGGGTTAATGCATGAAATGGGATTTAATGCTTAATGTTGCATGCAATGAGATTAATGCATGAAATGGGATTTATTCTCAAACGTTGCATGCAAAAAGGTTAATGGATGAAATGGGATTTAATGCTTAATGTTGCATGCAAATGGATTAATGCATGAAATGAAATTTATGTTGGTGCAATCGGCCCAGGTTACGATTGACTAGACTCAAGTTTGACTTGAACTGTATTTTTATGTTAGACAAAACGTATGACATTTGATTGTCATGGGAAGTCCAAGCATGGGGCTTGGCATTGGATGTCCAACATGGAGTTGGCATGGGAAGACCAAGTGGGTAGCCTTGGCCACATAAGTCCAAGTGTGTAGCCTTGGCGGTGAAAGTCTTGTTGGACTATCCGAGCCACAAAAACTTCTTTTTGCGTTGCAGAAACCTCGAAAGTCAGCCACAGATCCGTGGGAAGATAAACAAAAATTACATGTACGTGTTTAGAAAACCTAGATCTACCTTAGATCTACATCAAAGGAGCATTACCCTTGATGCAACGCCTATCGCTTATCTCGCTCGTCCAAACGGCTTGCCGGAACTCGAGACTGTCAAGTGTACACTCCTCTATCGGTATTCACATGAGAAATAGGTGGAGAAAAGCAACCTAGAGTGTGCTATCACCCTTAGAAGCTCACGACAAGGATGAGGGGGAGAGAACTTGAGAAGAGAGGAGGAAGAAGATGAAATTACTTCACACTAATTCACCAACATTAAGTGGCCGACAACTTCATGGGAGTTACATGCATGTAATACCAAGAGCCATGGTTCTTGGTCTCCCTCATGAGGTGGCACCCCATGATGTGTCCATGATGATGTGGAACATCATCATTGGCCGGCCCATGCCAAGTCACCATGATGTGGCATTTGGTCAAGTCAAACTTGACCTTTCATCTTCCCTTTCAAGTCAAGTCAAACTTGACTTCTTGTCTCCCATGGTTGATCAAATCCAACCATTTTATTCAAGTCAATTTAATTTAATGAATCTCTATTCATTAGTTTAAATTGACTCGATGAATCAAATCTAAATTACACTCATTCAACACTTGAATCAAATTGAGTTCAACTCAATTAGTCTAATTTGGATTACTCTTAATCCAATTTGGTTCATCATATGAACCTAATACTCATGGTGTATCATATGAACCTAATCTCCATCTAATTGCCCTTTGTGTGTGACCCTATAGGTTCTTGTAACATTGGCAAGGCTCCTAAACCGATTTAGAAGCATAAGCAATGAGCGGTATCTAGCAACACATCATTGCTACCCAAGTTACAAGAATGTTGAGATCCAACATCACCTTTGTGACTACTAATTGTGACTCTCACAATATGTGACAATGTCCCTCTATCCTTGACATCTAGATTGACCAATTAACGCATAGACCGTGTCATCCTCGGTGCAATCTATATCTTGAAATCCAAGTAGACTCACTCTAATAAAATGAGCTCAATATCTCATATTGACTCATTTGGGCATGGCCATGCACTTAGTGGTCTCACTCTATCAAGAATCATGATGTCACTCCCATCATATAGGAGGGATAGATCTCATCTACATCACTCACATCCCTCCGCATAATTTGTTACATACCCAGTAATTGCCTTTATAGTCCACCCATTTACGGGTGGCGTTTGACGAAATCAAAGTATGCAACTCCTTATGTAGGGAACCATGGTGACTTCAGGTCTAAGGACTAATAGTCATACTAATAGTCGCATGAGAAAGTATATGACACCTATATAACGATTCATGATACTTTCTCATGGCGGGTCATTCAGTATACATTCTCCAATGCATACCCATGTGTCAACTTGATATCTCATATCCATGACTTGTGAGATCAAGTCATCGAGTTGACCTACATGCTAGTCTCTTTGCATTAACATTGTCCCTGAATATTAATACTTGACTAGGAATGATTAAGAGTAGTGTTCTCTATATCATCTCATTATCGATTCAACCAATCGATTGATATAGATAAGAACCTTCTACTCAAGGACGTTATTATACTTAGTTATTTGGCATCAATACAAGTAAGTATAATAACCATAAAGAAATGTCTTTATAAATAGGAATATAATACAACAAAGTTCATACAACAATCATCACATGATTGGCTCTAGGGATTTCACTAACAATCTCCCACTAGCACTAGTGTCAATCACTGTAGTATCTAATACCCAATGACCTAGTGTGACCATCATGCTTTTTCTGTGCCAAAGCCTTGGTTAAGGGATCTGCGATGTTAGCCTCTTTGGGTACTCTGCAAACCTTCACATCTCCTCTATCGATTATCTCTCGAATGAGATGGAAGCGTCGTAGTATGTATTTGGTCCGCTAGTCTGAGCGAGGTTCCTTAGCCTGCGTAATCGCTCAATTGTTGTCACAATAGAGCTCTATAGGATCTTCTATGCTAGAAACCACCCCAAGCTCAGTAATGAACTTGCGGACCCAAACTGCCTCCTTTGCTGCCTCTGATGCAGCAATATACTCGGCCTCTATTGTAGAATCAGCAATTGTGTTCTGCTTCGAACTCTTCCAACTCACAGCGCCACCATTCAAGCAAAACATGAACCCTGACTGTGATCTATAATCATCCTGGTCAGTTTGGAAGCTAGCATCGCTGTAACCCTTTACAGCTAGCTTCTAATCGCCTCTAAATATCAAGAAATATTCTTTAGTTCTTCTCAAGTACTTAAGAATATTTTTGACCACTATCCAGTGACGCTCACCTAGATCTGTCTGGTATCTACTCATCATGCTCAAAGCATACAAGACATCAGGATGAGTACATAGCATGGCGTACATGATAGATCCTATAGCAGATGCATAAGGGATCTTATCCATGCGATCTCTCTCCTCTCTAGAAGAGGGACTTTGAGTCTTCGAAAGACTCACACTATGTGACATCGGTAGAAGTCCCTTCTTGGAATTCTGCATGGCAAACCATAGTAATACCATGTCAATATATGTACTCTGACTTAGGCCAAGCAATCTCTTAGATCTATCTCTATAGATCTTGATGCCTAGAATACAGGTTGTTTCACCTAAGTCCTTCATTGAGAAGCACGTCCCCAGCCAAGTCTTCACAGACTATAGCGAAGGGATGTCATTCCCAATGAGTAGTATGTCATTCACATACAATACAAGGAAGACAATTGTTTTTCCATTAATCCTCTTGTAGACACAGGGTTCATCTTCATTCTTGATGAAACCAAACTGTTTGATCACATCATCGAATTGAATATTCCAGCTCCGAGAAGCTTGCTTTAGCTCATAAATGGACCTTTGCAGCTTGCATACTTTCCCAGTATGTTGTGGATCTACAAAACCCTCAGGTTGTATCATGTACACATCCTCAAGCAAGTTTCCATTCAGAAAAGCAATTTTGACATCCATCTTCCAGATCTCATAATCGTGGTATGCTGCAATAGCAAGCATGATCCGAATGGACTTAAACATCACAACTGGAGAAAAGGTTTCATCATAGTCAATACCATAAATTTGCTTGAATCCTTTAGCTACCAATCGGCCCTTATAGGTATGCATAAGTCCATCCATGTCAGTCTTTCTCTTAAAGATGCACTTACACCCAATGGGTTTGACGCCTTCAGGTGGATCAACCAAAGTCTATACTTGGTTGGTGTACATAGATTCCATCTCGGATCTCATGGCCTCTAGTCATTTCTCAGAATCTGGGCTCATCACAGCTTCCTGATAGGTGGTAGGCTCATTCTCAATGAGAATAACATCATCATGGTCAAATAAGAGAAATGAGTATCTCTCAGGCTGACGACGTACCCTATCAGACCTGCGAAGAGGTAGGTATGCCTGAACAGGTTGTTGTTCCATAACTCTTTATGCAACAATCTCATCATCCACAACACTTTTTGGTTCCTGTTCAACTTCCATCAAGCCCTCAGTGTTATGGTCCTTATCTTGAATTTCTTCAAGATCGAACGTACTCCCACTAGTTTTTCTAGAAACACCCCAGTCTTTGCCACAAACACTTTGTGCTGACTAGGAATGTAGAAGCAATATCCCTTCGTTTCCTTGGGATATCCAACAAAATAGCACTTTTGGATTTGGGTCCCAGTTTGTCTGAGACTTGACGTCGAACGTAAGCCTTACAACCCCAAATCATCATGAAAGACATCTTAGGATTTTTCTCTGTCCATATCGTATATGGTGTCTTTATCACAGCCTTGGATGGTACACGGTTAAGTGTGAAGGCTGCTATGTCTAGAGCACATCCCCTAAAGGATATAGGAAGATCTTTGTGACTCATCATAGATCGTACCATATCTAATAGGGTATGATTCCTCCTTTCGGATACACCATTCCACTGTGGTGTTCCAGGAGGAGTGAGTTGGGATAGAATCCCACACTTAGTTAGATAGTCACAAAACTCATGGCTAAGGTATTCACCACCTCGATCTGATCGAAGTATCTTAATACTCTTGCCAAACTGGTTTTGTACTTCATTCTTGAATTCTTTAAACTTTTCAAAGGATTCTGACTTATGTGTCATCAGATACACATAACCATATCTACTGAAGTCATCAGTAAATGCAATGAAGTACCTATAACCACCTCTAGCAACAACATTGAAATGGCCACATACATCACTATGTATAAGTCCTAACAAGTCTGTTGCTCTCTCGCTGTGTCCACTAAAGGGAGTGTTGGTCATCTTGACTAGAAGGCAAGACTCGCATGTCTCATATGATTCAAAATCAAATGATTCCAGCAACCCATCCTTATGGAGCTGGGATAAGCGACTCTCATTTATGTGACCTAAGCGACAATGCCAGAGATAGGTTTGGTTCAACTCATTTGACTTAAACCTTTTGGTATTTATGTTATAGATGGGGCTCTCTAAGTCTAGAATGTAGAGTCCATTCATCAAAGGTGCACTACAATAGAACATATCATTTAAATAAGCTGAACAACATTTGTTCTTTATTATAAATGAAAAGCCTTTCTTGTCTAAACAAGAAACTGAAATTATGTTCTTAGTCAGAGAAGGCACATAACAACATTCATCTAGTTTTAGTACAAGCCCAGAGGGCAGAGATAGATAATAAGTTCCTATAGTAACAGTAGCAACCCTTGCTCCATTGCCTACTCGTAGGTCCACCTCGCCCTTCATTAATGGCCTGCTATTTCTCAGTGCCTGCACATTAGTACAAATGTGAGATGCACATCCAGTATCTAATACCCATGATGAAGAAATAGATAAATTGACTTCTATGACATATATACCTGAAGTAGAAGTCTCACTTCTCTTCTTCTTAAGATCTTCCAAGTATGCTTTGCAGTTACGCTTCCAGTGTCCAGCTTCCTTACAGTGGAAGCAAGTCCCTTCCTTAGCCACCCCTCCTTTCGATTTCAGTGTCTTGCCTTTGCCCTTGGCTTGGGACTTTCCCTTACCTTTAGGCTTTCCCTTGCCTTTCTTCTTTTGCACCATCAAAATGGAGTCAGGTTGTCCCTTCTTAAGGTTAAGCTCAGCAGTTCTCAACATGTTGAGCATCTCAGGCAGTGGCTTATCAATTTCATTCATGTTGTAATTCATGACAAATTGATTGTAGCTTTGTGGCAAATATTGCAAGATCAAGTTAGTGGCCAGCTCTTGGCCAAGTGGGAATCCCAACCTCTGTAGGTTCTCTATGTACCCAATCATCTTGAGTACATATGGACCTACGGGAGTCCCATCTTCCATCTTGGACTGAAATAGTTCTTTAGAGATCTCATATCTCTCATGTCTTGCTTGTCCTTGATACAGTTGACAAAGATGTTCAACCATATCAAAAGCATTCATGAACTCGTGTTGCTTCTGAAGCTCAGAGTTCATGGTCGCGAGCATGAGGCATGACACATCTAATGCATCATCTTGATGCTTCTTGTAAGCATCTCGGTCAGCTCGCGAGGCAGTGGTAGGAGGTGCCTCGAGAATGGGCTGCTCCAGGACATACAGTTTTCTTTCTTGGGTGAGAACGATTCTCATATTCCTGTACCAGTCCAGGAAATTAGCTCCATTGAGCTTGTCCTTCTCAAGGACAGAGCACAGGGAGAGAGTGTTCATGTTTGTCGACATGGTAATCTACAACATAAACAATGCAGAAAATAAATATCATATTTCATTTATCATTTAATTAGGCCTTTAATTAAATGATGCTCCCACTGAATTATAGGACTTTAGTAGAATCGAGTCATGGATGTGGTCAAACCACATTACTAGATTCATACAAAACTAGCTATAATTCTCGCGGGACAAGGATCCACATCATACTACACCTTGAGTTAGCTTTGGCTAAATCTCACAAGACTTAGTATGATCGGTAGGTAACAAATTACCAATTACATCTCTATGCAACTCTTGTTTATAGGATCAAGATCCACATTTACAAAAGACCTTGAGTTAGCTTTGGCTAAATCGCCCAAGATTTAGTGTAAATGTAATCTTATCCTACCTTTTCAACCGTTGGAATATGCCTATAGTTTTATTCGATCCAATTGAGTTAACTAGTTTCAATCTACTTGAGCTTATTCTCACCCAAACTGTGATAGGCGGGACCAAGATTGTCCCTCCGCACCCTACCAAGATAATATGCGTTGCTCTACTTTAGCAGATTCAACAACAACAAATGATCGAGGTAATGATGGGTATCAAAACTTGGTAGGCATTTCGAGTTGATTCGATTAAGATCTAATCTAATCATGAATGTGTATCATATACGCATTAAGGCCTTTATTATCCTACACTAGCATGCATCACATGCATACAAGCAAAATATACTAGCACGCATCAATACATACAAGCAAAATATCCTATCATGCATCATATACATACAAGCAAAATTTACTAGCATGCATCACATACATACAAGCAAAAATAAATAAATAAATAAATATATATATATATATATATATATATATATAATTAAATTGTGATGAGGTCATGGCCCTACTACGATCTTCTCAAGCCAATGAGAAGATCGAACGGTCAACCTAAGGTTAGCGGCTTCTCCAAGCGCCTCCTTTGACTGCCATGTGTCATCGGCACCCTTCTCGTAACTCCGTCCACTAGTGGACCTTCCACCGCTCCATTTTGTACATTACAAACATGAAACTCGAGTTACATTCGAGTCTAAAACTATTTACAACAGGAATATTAAAAGAAGAGGCACGACGCACAGGTCACATACCATATACAACATGCACAACACAAAAACAGCGCGCAAGCCGTATTATGAATTACAACACATTTATCCAATCACATTGGGGTTCTTGGGCCATGACCATCACAGTATTATACATAATTCTAAATTATGTATTTTACAGAAGTTTCTATAATTTTTTTAATTTTATGAGTCACATCTCCGTAACGGTCCCGCTAAGCGATTTCCAGGCGCGATCGCGGGACAATGCTCCTTGCGGGGTTAGGGGCAGTGCCCCTACTCACAAAATGAATCTCGTGAGTGTCCCATCTAGATCTTACAGCACCTTAAATTTCTGTCCCAAAAGACTAGAGCGAGAATTCGCCGTTTCGGAGAGGTTTTCTCGGTAGTTGAAGCCTACAAGTGTCCCAACACTTGTTGCTTTGACTCTTCGAGAAAAATACCCATAAAAATCTAAAAAATAGGAAATTTATAGAAACTTACAGATCTGTAATTTTTATATCTAATACAAAAATTACAAAACTTAACACATACATGCTTCGTACGTGGCTCTAATACCACTGTTGGACTATCCGAGCCACAAAAACAGCTTTTTGCATTGCAGAAGCCTCGGAAGTTGGCCACGGATCCGTGCGAAGATAAACAAAAATTATATGCACGTGTTTAGAAAACCTAAATCTACCTTATATCTATATGAAAGGAGCGTTACCCTTGATGCGACGCCCTTCGCTTATCCCGCTCGTCCAAACAGCTTGCCGGAACTCGAGAGTGTCAAGTGTACACTCCACTATCGATATCCACATGAGAAATAGGTGGAGAAAAGCAACCTAGAGTGTCCTAGCACCCTTAGAAGCTCACGGCAAGGATGAGGGGG
The DNA here is from genome assembly GCA_025175895.1 of Wurfbainia villosa. Classification (NCBI taxonomy): domain Eukaryota; kingdom Viridiplantae; phylum Streptophyta; class Magnoliopsida; order Zingiberales; family Zingiberaceae; genus Wurfbainia; species Wurfbainia villosa. The sequence continues at coordinate 26,292,920 of CM046002.1, read as the reverse complement.
AGAGAGCTTGAGAAGAGAGGAGGAAGAAGATGAAGTTACTACACTTAACTTCACACTAATGCACCAACATTAAGTGGTCGGCCACTTCATGGGAGTTACATGCATGTAATACCAAGAGACATGGATCTTGGTCTCCCTCATGAGGTGGCACCCCATGATGTGTCCATGATGATGTTGAACATCATCATTGACCGGCCCATGCCAAGTCACCATGACGTGGCATTTGGTCAAGTCAAACTTGACCTTTCATCTTCCCTTTCAAGTCAACTCAAATTTGACCTCTTATCTCCCATGGTTGATCAAATCCAACCATTTTATTCAAGTCAATTTAATTTAATGAATCTCTATTCATTAGTTTAAATTGACTAAATGAATCAAATCTAAATTAGACTCATTCAACACTTGAATCAAATTGAGTTCAACTCAATTAGTCTAATTTGGATTACTCTTAATCCAATTTGGTTCATCACATGAACCTAATCCTCATGGTCCATCATATGAACCTAATCTCCATCTAATTGCCCTTTGTGTGTGACCCTATAGGTTCTTGTAACGTTGGCAATGCTCCTAAACCGATTTAGAAACATAAGCAATGAGCGGTATCTAGCAACACATCATTGCTACCCAAGTTACAAGAACGTTGAGATCCAACATCACCTTTGTGACTGTTAGGGCAATCTCTTGCCATGATGAGGTTTTGATGTGTGTGGCAAAGGGTTTAAGTTAGTTTGCTATGTTGATTTGATATGTGCGTTGAAGTCATACAGGGCTTAGTAATTCGCACATGGAGCCTTGGCGGGTTCACCACTCACAACCTCGTGCCTGAGTCGGAGAAGGAGCATTGCAGAGTCGTGCGCTTGATGCTGCCGAGGGACCGCCGGACGAGATGACTTGAAGCGAAGCCAAGGAAGCAGACTTCGGAGGCATGAGACGAGAAGGAGCATTGAAGAGTCATGCGCCTGATGCTGTCGAGGGACGTGGCCGTGGACGAAGAGAGCTTCGGCGAGGGACTTCGAGTGAGATGAGAGAATGAGTGAAATGTAAGTAGCTCATTAGGTGAACTTGGCCGAATGGATGAGTGTCGGAAACTTGACCGCAAGGGTTAAGGTTTATCCGACCGCCGGAAGCTCAAACTAATGTTAAGTTTGAGTTTCACACGGCATCAGTCGATTGCCATGGAATGGCAGTCGACTGCTCTGAGTCGATTGGGTTCGACTGGTGTCTGACTCATGGGAATTTGGCCCAAATCCGCCATGGATCGGCAATGATCGCCAAGGAACGGCAGCTGATCGATGGCACCGCACGCAGAATGGAGTCGACCTCGTTGAGGACTCGACTGATTGACATTAGTCGACTAATGGGTGCCATCAGTCGACTGATGTCAATACCGTTGGATGGAATCCAACGTGGAAAGCGGTCGTTATTGGGCAATGACTACAGGACGGTCGGTGATCGAGGCATCGGTCGTGATCCTCCTGTGTCAACGGGAAGAAACCCTCTTCCTCTATAAAAAGGAAGAGGATGGGGCTTTGGGAGGCTAATGCTTGAGCTCTAAACTTCTCCCAAAGTGTCATACACGATTCCCTACTCTTCTTACTTGCTTTATTTCCATTCTATTGTAAGAAGAGAGATTGTAAAGAGGTTACCTCCACCTAGCTTTGTGCAAAGGAGAGATCTAGTGGATAGATTGTAGAGTGATTCACCGTGGACGAATCGGACCGTGGATTAGCGGCGTAGCCGTGAACCACGTTACATCTCGTGTTTGTATTGCTTGTTTATATTTTGCTTGTCTTTATTTATATTTGCATATTCTGCTTGCGCTAACATTTTGTAGACGAGCAAAATACGACATCCTACGACAAAGGGCTATTCACCCCCCTCTAGTCGGCCAATCGATCCCCTACAAGTGGTATCAGAGCAAGGTTGCTTGTCACCGGACTAACCGCCGCAACAAGCACTTCATCAAAATGGCCGGCTCCAACATCCACCCACCAAAGTTCGACGGTGAATTCTCTTGGTGGAAAAAGAGAATGGAGGTATTCTTCGAAACCGACTTTGAAATATTGTTAATTATGGAAAACGGTTTCGAGTTGCCTAGGAGCAAAGATGGGGAGCCATTGGAGAAATCGAGATGGAGCAAAAGACAAAGAGAGGAGTATTTGGCAAATTCAAAGGCTAAGCACCATCTCTATAATGTACTCCCCCAACAAGAAGTCAATAGGATAGGGGAATGTTCTAGTGCTAAGGAGATGTGGGAGAAGCTAGTTGAACTTCATGAAGGCACTTCGGAAGCCAAGCTAGCAAGAAGAGATCTCCTCCGCTCCCAACTATCAAATATTAAGCTTGAAAAGGGAGAAAAGGTAACTTCCCTACATTCTAGATTTAAAGAAATATTAATTGGGCTAACAAGTGTAGGAGAAAAGCTCTCCAACTGGGATATGGTAATGAAGGCCATAGATGTCTTTCCCCGGTCCTCAAGATGGAGCTCCATGGTGGATTCATTTTACATATCCAAGAACTTGGAAGTAAGTACCTTGGAGGAGTTTTTCTCAACAATGGAGCTCCATGAAATGAGGCTTGAAGGAATACAAGATGAGCAAAAAATCTAACCTTCAAGAGGAGTAGCTTTGATAGCGAACAAGGGGAAGAAGAAGATGGAAATCCCCTCCTCCTCCGATGATGAAGCATCCTCATCCTCCTCCATGGATAGCACCGAAGAAGCATATATGGTAAGGAGGGTAAGACGTGCTTTAAAGGGTTTTCATTTTAATAAATCTAATGATAGGAATAGAAGACCAAGGGGGAAGGCCATATGCTACAATTGCCAAGGAGAGGGGCACATAAGGGACAATTGTCCTCTCCTAAACAAGAGCAAGGAAGAGAAGAAAAAGAAAGAAGAAAAGAAGAAGAAAAAGGGGAGCAAAAAGAAAGAGGAGAAGAAGGCAAAAGAAAAGGGGAAGGCCAAAGCATTCAAGGCCAAGACATGGGATGATCCTTCTTCTTCTTCCTCATCCGATGAAGAAGAGCATGTCTACTCCAACCTAGCACTAATGGCTCTTCATGACTCGGATTGCTCCTCCTCGTCCACCGAAAATGAAGAATCAAGCTCAAGTGGGGAGAGCTCAAATGAAGGGGGAGCTTCTACATCCTCATCATCCGAAGAAGAAGAGGACATGGAAACTATGGTAACCAACCTCTCACCTAATAAAATAGTTTCTATGATTTCTAGTTTAACTAAGGATTTATTTAGAGCAAAGAAGAAAAACAAATGCATGCTTGAACAAATTAAGGAATTAGAACAAAAATTAGAAAAAACATGCTTAAATCAAAATGAAAATATTTCTTCTTGCCATGATGATGCATGCTCACATGATAACTATATGCCATTTAATGTTAGTGATGCATGTATGGATGAAAATAGGGCTTTAAGAGAGAAAGTAGATTATTTAACCAAAGCCCTAGAAAAGTTCACAATAGGCTCCAACACATTAAATATGATAATTGGGAGCCAAAGAGCTAGCTTCAACAAAAAGGGCCTAGGATACAAAGAAAAGAAAAATGAAAAGGCCTATAAATGCCTAATTGCTAGGGGACAAGATAAAAAGAAGGTAATAGCTAGGAAATGGATCCCCAAGGAGTATCTAGTGAACCCAATAGGCAATAACTTATTTTGGGTTCCAAAATCCATCCTAAGGGTTAGGATAACCCTAGGGTAGTCAACCATATGCAATTGACCTATATCATATTTTGGTTGACTTAGGATGACGGGACAACATTTTTAGAATAGTGTTGGGTGATGATAACGTGCCCATAAATAGATAATAATGCTTAAATCATGATGATTAATGTAATTGTTACACATGTTTGCAATCATGATTTATGATATTGATATTTGGCACATAATCATGGGAAATAGGTTTGAATCATGCTTTAGGTGATACTTTGTTTATTATCATGACATAATACCTAATGCATGATAACAACTCAATGAATACATGTGTTTAATGATCATAATGTAAAATTAATTCATATATGTCTTTGTGATCATGTAGAGTGTTAGGATGATACTTAACCATGATAGAATTGCATGAATATAATGGTTAGGTATGTATAAATACCCCCTAGGATACATCTCACACTCACCATAGGCTACTTTAATTGAAAACTTAGCATGGGTGAGATGTTAGGATGATACAAATGTCCACTAATGCCTATGGCATTTAGATGGTCATTTAAAGTATCAAAATAGCAATAATGGACCAATCATGGGGAAGGCTTATGTTTAATTCATAGACATATTGCCCAAAGATCATGGTTGGATATTTCATATGTTTTCAAAACAATTTCTTAATCTAAAATCTATGTATTCATGTTTTGAAACAATTGGAACCAAAACTAGGTGTTAAACTTGATACTAGAATGGTCAAAAACCTAGTGATTTTTAAACCTTTTGGATTTTTGGAAAAATCATGAAAATATGCTGATTTTTCATGAAAAATTATTTTTCACTGATAAAGAACCTTACAAGATATATGTTTCCAAAATTTCATGATTTTTCGAATTTTCTAGAATTTTTAACGCATTTCTGAAATTCGGTTTGAAAATCAGAATTTTCAACTGCGTGATCGGTAGTCCGAACCCGATCGTGGCTCGTAAATCAGAATAAGAATGGCGAATTCAGTTTTTAAACTAATTTTTAGTATTTTTCTTCTATTAGACTTGATGTCATGAGTTTATAACTTAGTGTTAATCTTTTTGATGGTGTCAAAGGGGGAGAATTGATTATGTTTAAGTAAATTATGATAGGGGAGAAAATTGAAAAATTTGTAGAGAGAGTTTCATGGATTAAGGGGGAGTTGCATGTTGCTATATCATGTTTATGTTTACTTGCTTTCTTACCTTAAAATTTTATATCAAATGTTTTTACCTAACTTAAACGGATTGCCACACATCAAAAAGGGGGAGATTGTTAGGGCAATCTCTTGCCATGATAAGGTTTTGATGTGTGTGGCAAAGGGTTTAAGTTAGTTTGCTATGTTGATTTGATATGTGCGTTGAAGTCATGCAGGGCTTAGTAATTCGCACATGGAGCCTTGGCGGGTTCACCACTCACAACCTCATGCCTGAGTCGGAGAAGGAGCATTGCAGTCGTCGCTTGAATCGGCGAGGACCAGACGAGATGACTTGAAGTGAAGGAAGCGGACTTGGAGGCATGAGGCGAGAAGGTGCATTGCGAGCCGTGCGCTGATCTTTGTCGAGGGCGTGGCACGGGACGAAGAGAGCTTCGGCGAGGGACTTCGAGTGAGATGAGAGAATGAGTGAAATGTAAGTAGCTCATTAGGTGAACTTGGCCGAATGGCTGAGTGTTGGAAACTTGACCGCAAGGGTTAAGGTTTATCCGACTGCCGGAAGCTCAAACTAATGTTAAGTTTGAGTTTCACGACATCGACCGCCATGGAATGGCAATGTCGGCTTCGAGTCGATTGGGTTCGACCGTGTCCGACTCATGGGCATTTGGCCCAGCGATCGCCATGGGTACGATCATTGTCGAGGAACAATGATCGATGGCACCGCGGCACGGGCACAGCATGGAGTCGACCTCGTTGAGGACTCGGCCGATTGCATCGACATCACGATCGATGGGTGCCATCACGGATCGATGTCAATACCGTTGGATGGAATCCAATGTGGAAAGCGGCCGTTATTGGGCAACGGCTACAGGACCAGTCGACTGATCGAGGGCATCAGTCGACTGATCCTGTGTCAACGGGAAGAAACCCTCTTCCTCTATAAAAAGTAAGAGGATGGGGCTTTGGGAGGCTAATGCTTGAGCTCTAAACTTCTCCCAAAGTGTCATACACGATTCCCTACTCTTCTTACTTGCTTTATTTCCATTCTATTGTAAGAAGAGAGATTGTAAAGAGGTTACCTCCACCTAGCTTTGTGCAAAGGAGAGATCTAGTGGATAGATTGCGGAGTGATTCACCATGGACGAATTGGACCGTGGATTAGCGGCGTAGCCGTGAACCACGTTACATCTCGTGTTTGTATTACTTGTTTATATTTTGCTTGTCTTTATTTATATTTGCATATTCTGCTTGCGCTAACATTTTGTAGACGAGCAAAATACGACATCCTATGACAAAGGGCTATTCACCCCCCTCTAGCCAGCCAGTCGATCCCCTACAGTGACTACTAATTGTTACTCTCACAATATGTGACAATGTCCCTCTATCCTTGATATCTAGATTGACCAATTGAGGCATAGACCGTGTCATCCTCAGTACAATCTATATCTTGAACTCCAAGTAGACTCACTCTAATCTAATCAGCTCAATATCTCATATTGACTCATTTGGGCATGGCCATGCACTTAGTGGTCTCACTCTATCAAGAATCATGATGTCACTCCCGTCATATAGGAGGGATAGATCTCATCTACATCACTCACATCCCTCCGCATAATATTTTACATACCCAGTAATCGCCTTTATAGTCCACCCATTTACGGGTGACGTTTGACAAAGCCAAAGTATGCAACTCCTTATGTAGGGAACCATGGTGACTTCAGGTCCAAGGACTAATAGTCATACTAATAGTCACATGAGAAAGTATATGACACTCATATAACGATCCATGATACTTTCTCATGGCGGGTCATTCAGTATACATTCTCCAATGTATACCCGTGTGTCAACTTGATATCTCATATCCATGACTTGTTAGATCAAGTCATCGAGTTGACCTACATGCTAGTTTCTTCGCATTAACATTGTCTCTGAATGTTAATACTTGACTAGGAATGATTAAGAGTAGTGTTCTCTATATCATCTCATTATCGATTCAACCAATCGATTGATATAGATAAGAACCTTCTACTCAAGGATGTTATTATACTTAGTTATTTGGCACCAATACAAGTATAATAACCATAAAGAAATGCCTTTATAAATAGGAATATGATACAACAAAGTCCATAAAATAATCATCACATGATTGACTCTAGGGCTTTCACTAACAAGTCCAACATGGGTTGGCAAGGGAAAGTCCAAGCATAAGTCTTGGCATTTGGGTAGCTTGATAAAGCATTGGCAAGTTCAATGTCTCATGGCTCGGGTCCTTGAGTCAGTGAAGGATGACATTGCGGAAGCCGTGCGCATGGTGCATCCGAGGGATCGCCGGACGAGGAGCAAATGGAGTGAAGCCAAAGGAAGTAGACTTCAGGGACCTTAATTTTTGTGATAACTAACTACGCATGCATCACATACAAGCATCACATACAAACATCACATGCACACATATAACCATAGCATATATCAACGTATAAGCTTAAATGTGACATGGTTATGGCCCGAATCTACGATCTCCTCAAGCCAATGAGAAGAGCGATGGGTCAACCTAGGGATTGCATCTCCTCCAACCGCATCCTTTGATTGTTTTGTGTCATTGGCATCCTTCTTGTAACTTTATCCTCCAATGGACTTTCCACTCATCATTTTGTACATTACAAAATAAGAATACTCGAGTTACATTCGAGTCTAGATCTATTTTACAACTAGAAAAATAGAGAGGAAGGCATGACTCACAGGTCGTATTATGAATTACTACATGCACTCACAACACAACAACAATCACATCGGGGTTAACAGGCCATAACCATGCACCATGGCATATATCATTCACAATGATCTATGACATAAAGATTTTATTATGATGCTAAATATGACTTATAAGTTACTACGACACGGCGGTCCCGCTAGTGAACCTGGGACCCTTTCTTACCACTGTTCGTAGCAATTTTGGGTGATAGATCCGAACGGCAAACATGTTGTTCGATCAATAAATATGGCATGCATATCTTGTTGCACAAAATCACCCAAACAATCATTCATGCACCATAATAAACTTCTTATACAAAATTTTATATCACATATAAAATGAACTATGACGATCTTTATGTATGATCTTTCGCAAGTGGCTCTGATACCACTGTTGGGAATCCTATGCGATAAATAAGAAAATCGTAGCGGAAAAAGGATCCCTCGAGCGATCAATGCAAAAGAAAACTCATACTAAAGAATAGATCTATAAAGCCCTATCCAATAGGGTATACCTTTGATGTGTGCCCTTTGCTTATTTCGCTTGTCCACGATCCGTCAGATCTATTGCACGTTCAAGTGTATGTGCCTCTATGGTATCCACACGAACACTCTTTGGAGAAAGGTTGTGCTAGCAACACCACAAAAGATGCTAGGCCAAGAGAAGATTTCGGCCAAGGGAAGAAGAGGGGAAAAACAAAGGCAATTTTCAATGCATGATTAATCCACATTAATCATGCATGATGAATTTATACCATCCAAATTGATTTGAGTCCAACTCAAGTCAAATCAATTTGAGTCCATTCATCCATCTTTTGATTTTCCCTCTTCAATTCATGATTAATCCACATTAATCATGCATGATGAATTTATTCCATCCAAATTGATTTGAGTCTCAAATTCGGCCATTTAATTTGAGTCTAACTCAAATCCAATCCTTTCAATGAATCCAATTCAATGCCTAATGGTTCATTTAGTCAAACTAAAATGAATGTCATTTCCAAAATAACATATTCTTTGTGTGTGACCCTATAGATTTTCGTAACATCCGCAATGTCTCTAAACCACTTTAGACACATAAGCAATGAGCGGCATCTAGCAATGCATCATTGCTACCCAAGTTACAAAAATGTCAAGAGCCGACAAAACCTTTCTGTGATTATTATCTTGTATGACGGTGTCCTTCTATCCTTGATATATTAGATCAATCAATGAGGCATAGACCGTGTCATCCCCTTATCGATCTTTATGTTTCTTGATCCCGAAGTAAACTCACTCAAATAAATGAGTTCGATATCTCATATTGACTCATTTGAGCATGGTCATGCATTTCGTGGTCATACTCTATCAAGAGTTCAAAGATATCACTCCCGTCATATGGGAGGGATAGATCTCATCTACATCACTCACATCCCTCCGCATAATTTATTGCATATCCAATGATCGCCTTTATAGTCCACCCTGTTACGGGTGACGTTTGACGATACCAAAGTACATAGATCTATATGTAGGGAACCGTAGTGATTTCATGTCTAAGGACTATTCATACTAATAGTCACATGGGAAAGTTTATGACACTCATATAACAATCCATGAAACTTTCTTATGGCGGATCAATTCAGTACATATATTCTCCAATATATATACTCATGTGTCAATGCGATATCACATATCCATGACTTGTGAAATCAAGTCATCCATTGACCTACAGGCTAGTCTCAATGTATTAATATATCCCTTTGTCTATTAATACAATACTTGACTAGGAATGTTTAAAAATAGTATTCTCTACATCTTCTCATAATCAATTCTACCAATTGATATACTGTAAATTAGAACCTACTATTCAAGGGCATTATTATATTTATTTGGCTGCACACACATAAAGTAAATATAATAATCAATCTTTGTCTATTATTAATGAAATATGATATATATGATCCCTAATCAATCATCTCATGATTGGCACTAAGGGCTAACACTAACATCCTCAACAAGAGATCAACCGAATAGGAGAATGCTTAAGCGCCAAGGAGATGTGGGAAAAATTGGTAGAACTTCACGAAGGCACCTCCGAAGCAAAGCTTGCAAGAAGGGATCTTCTCCGCTCCCAATTGAACAATATCAAACTAGATAAATGGGAGAAGGTATTATCTCTTCATTAACGATTTAAAGAAATAATTAATGGATTGTTAAGTGTAGGTGAAAAGCTCTCCAACCGGGATATGATCATGAAGGTCATAGATAATTTTCCCCGGTCATCAAAGTGGAGCTCCATGGTAGATTCATTCTACATATCCAAGAATCTAGAGGTGAGTACTCTAGAAGAATTCTTTTCAACTATGGAACTCCATGAAACTAGGATTGATGGGATAGTAGAAGAATCAAGCACAAAGCCAAGGGGAGTAGCACTAATAGCCAATAAAGGAAAGAAGAAGAAGATGCCCTCACCTTCCTCATCTGACGATGAATCCTCCTCCTCCTCCTACATGGATAGTAATGAAGAAACCTACATGGTAAGGAAGGTGAGACGTGCGTTAAAGAATTTTAAGTTTAATAAATCTCATAATAGGGGAAGAAGGTCAAGGAGAAAGATCATTTGCTATAATTGCCAAAGAGAGGGACATATAAGGGATGATTGTCCCCTCTTGAACAAAAGCAAGGAAGAAAGGAGAAAGAAAGAAGACAATAAGAAGGGGAGCAAGAAAAAGGAAAAAAGAAAGAAAATCAAAAGAAAAAGGAAAGGTTAAGGCATACAAGGCAACATGGGATGATCCATCATCATCATCGGAGGGAGAACAAGCATTCACAAGCCTTACCCTAATGGCAATAGAAGACTTGGACTCCACCTCCTCCGAAAAAGAAGAAACAAACTCAAGTGAGGAGAGCTCGAGTGTAGGGGGAGCATCCTCATCGGAATCAGAGGAAGAAGAAGATATGGTGAGTATGGTAAGAAATCTTCCTACTCAAGAAATTGTTTCTATGATTTCTAGTCTTACTAGAGATATATTTAGGAGTAAGAAAAAGAACAAAAGCATGCAAAATGAAATTAAGGTACTAGAAGAAAAATTGAAAATTGCATATTCCCATGATAATGATAATTCTTCTAGTGTAAATGATGCATGCTTAGTTGAGGAAAATAAGGCTTTAAAAGAAAAGGTAGAATTTCTAACTAAGGCCTTAGAAAAATTTGCTATTGGCTCCAATACCCTAAATATGATCATTGGGAGCTAAAGGGCTAGCTTTAACAAGAAGGTGTTAGGATACAAGGGATCTAAAAATGAAAAAGCATATCATTGTTTAATTGCAAGGGGTCAATCTAAAACAACAATGGTAACTAGAAAATGAATCCCAAAGGAATACTTAGTGAACCCTATTGGAAAGAATCTATATTGGGTTCCTAAGTCCATCCTTAATGGTTAGGAGAACCTATGAGAGTCAACCATAATTGGACTTAATTTATATCATGATAAATGGTTGACTTAGGATGATGTGGGTGATAGTTTTTTATTTATAGTGTTGGGTGATGATAATGTATAACCCATGAATTGAATGTTTAAATCATGATTTATGCTTGATTTTATACTTGATAAATAATCATGATTTATGATTTGGATGGTAATATGTGATTCATGTTCATAATATGCAAATTAAATGATAATCTTGTGTTATGATCATAATGGGGGTTTATACATGATACTTAACCTTGGATAGAATTGCATAAAATTGATGGTTAAGTATAAAATACCTTAGGAACATCTCACACTCACTATAGGATAACTTGATTGAAAACATAACATGGGTGAGATATTACGATGATACAAATGACTCACTTATGATTATAACATTTTGATGAGTCGTTATAGGTATCATGATAGCAATAATAGACCAATCATAGGAAAAACATATATTTAATTCATAGACATATTACTCAAAGATCATGGTTGGATATTTCAAATATTTCAAAATCATTTTTTGTTAGTGAAAGCCCTAGAGTCAATCATGTGATGATTATTGTATAGACTTTATTGTATCATATTCCTATTTATAAAGGCATGGTTATTATGCTTACTTGTATTTGTGCCAAATAACTAAGTATAATAACGTCCTTGAGTAGAAGGTTCTTATATATATCAATCGATTGGTTGAATCGATAGTGAGATGATATAGAGAATACTACTCTTAATAATTCCTAGTCAAGTATTAACATTCAAGGACAATGTTAATGCAAAGAGGCTAGCATGTAGGTCAACTCGATGACTTGATCTTACAAGTCATGGATATGAGATATCAAATTACCACATGGGTATGCATTGGAGAATGTATACTGAATGATCCGCCATGAGAAAGTATCATGGATCATTATATGAGTGTCATATACTTTCTCATGTGACTATTAGTATGACTATTATTCCTTGGACCTGAAGTCACCATGGTTCCCTACATAAGGAGTTGCATACTTTGGCTTTGTCAAACGTCACCCGTAAATGGGTGAACTATAAAAGCGATTACTGGATATGTAACAAATTATGAGGAGGGATATGATTGATGTAGATGGGATCTATCCCTCCTATATTATGGGAGTGAAATCGTTATTCTTGATAGAGTGAGACCACGAAGTGCATGGCCATGCCCAAATGACTCAATATGAGATATTGAGCTCATTTGATTAGAGTGAGTCTACTTGGAGTTCAAGATATAGATTGTACCGAGGATGACACGGTCTATGCCTCAATTGGTTAATCTAGATGTCAAGGATAGAGGGACATTGTCACATATTGTGAGAGTCACAATTACTAGTCACAAAGGTGATGTTGGATCTCAATATTCTTATAACTTGGGTAGCAATGATGTGTTGCTAGATACCGCTCATTACTTATGTTCCTAAATCGGTTTAGGAGCATTGCCAATGTTACAAGAACCTATAGGGTGGGCAATTAGATGGAGATTAGTTTCATATGATGAACCATGAGGATTAGGTTCATGGAATGAACCAAATTGGATTAAGAGTAATCCAAATTAGACTAATTGAGTTAGACTCAATTTGATTCAAGTGTTGAATGAGTCTAATTTAGATTTGATTCATTGAGTCAATTTAAAATAATGAATAGAGATTCATTAAATTAAATTGACTTGAATCAAGTGGTTATATTTGATCAACCATGGGAGATAAGAGGTCAAGTTTGTCTTGACTTGAGAGGGAAGATGAATGGTCAATTTTGACTTGACCAATTGTCATGTCATGGTGACTTGGCATGGGGCCGGCCAATGATAATGTTCCACATCATCATAGACTTATCATGGGATGCCACCTCATGAGGGAGGCCAAGAGCTCTTGGAGTTACATGCATGCATGTAACCCCCCAAAGAAGTGGTCGGCCACTTTAGGAGGAGGGATTGTGGGAAGTTAATTTGTGTGGTAACATCATCATCTTCTTCCTAGGTTCTTCTCTCTTCTCAAGCTCTCCATCCTCTTCTTGTCGTGGACTTCAAGGAGTGCTAGCACACTCAAGATTGTCTTTTCTCCACCTATTGCTTGTGTGGATACCAATAGAGGAGTGTACATTTGACACTCTCGAGTTTCGGCAATCCATTTGGACGAGCGGGATAAGCGAAGAGCATCGCTTCAAGGGTAAACTCTTATCATGTAGATCTAGAGTAGATCTAAAGGCATTAAACACATACATGTAGTTTTATTTACCTTCGCACGGATCCGTGGTCGACTTCTGGGGTTTCCGCAATGCAAAAAACGGTTTTTACGGCTCGGATTGTACAACAGTGGTATAAGAGCCACGTGCGAAGCATGTATGTATTTTATTTTGTAGTTTTTGTATTAGATATAAAAATTATAGATCTATAAGTTTCTGTAAATTTCCTATTTTTATAGAATTTTTGGATATTTTTCTCGAAGAGTCGAAACAACAAGTGTTGGGACACTTGTAGGCTTCAACTATCGAGAAAAACTCTCCGTAACGGCGAAATCTCGCTTTAGGTTTTTGGGACAGGGACTTAAGTCTCTATAAGATCAAGATGGGACACTCGCAAAGTTCATTTTGCGAGTAGGGGTTCTGCCCCTAACCCCAAAAGGGGAATTGTCCCGCGATCACACCCGAAAATCGCTTAGCGGGACCGTTACGGAGAGGTGACTCATAAAATTGAAAAAAATAGGAAAAATTATAGAAATTTTTGTAAAATATATAATTTAGAATTATGTATAATTCTGTAATGGTCATCTCCCAAGAACCTTAATATGTTTGGATAATAAATGTGTTGTAATTCATAATACGGCATGCACGTCGTTTCTGTGGTTGTGCATGTTGTATAGGGTATGCGACCTGCGCGTCGTGCCTCTTCTTTTAAAATTCTAGTTGTAAATAGTTTTAGACTCGAATGTAACTCGAGTTTCATGTTTGTAATGTACAAAATGGAGCGGTGGAAAGTTCACTTGTAGACGGAGTTACGAGGAGGGAGCCGACGACACATGGCGATCAAAGGCGCTTGGAGAAGTCGCTAACACTAGGTTGACCGTGCGATCTTCTCATTGGCTTGAGAAGATTGTAGTAGAGCCATGACCATATCACAACTAATTTATATATATATATATATATATATATATATATATATATATATATATATATATATATATATATATATATATATATATATATATATATATATTTGTTTTGCTTGTATGTACCCATCACTACCTTGATCATTTGTTGTTGTTGAATCTGCAAAAAACATAACAACGCATATTATCTTGGTAGGGTGCGAAGGGACAATCTTGGTCCCGTCTATCACAGCTTGGGTGATAATAAGCTCAATTAGATTGAGTAAAACTAGTTAACTCAATTGGATCGAGTAAAACTATAGGAATATTCCAACCGTTGGAAAGGTTGGATAAGGTTACATTTACACTAAATCTTGGGCGATTTAGCCAAAGCTAACTCAAGGTCTTTTATAAATGTGGATCTTGATCCTATAAACAAGAGTTGCATAGAGATGTAATCGGTAATGTGTTACCTACCGATCATACTAAGTCTTGGACGATTTAGCCAAAGCTAACTCAAGGCGTAGTATGATGTGGATCTTGTCCCGCAAGAATTATAGCTAGTTTGTATGAATCTAGTAATGTGGTTTGACCATATCTATGACTCGATTCTACAAAAGTATTATAATTCAGTGGGAACATCATTTGATTAAAGGCCTAATTAAATGATAAATGGAATATGATATTAATTTTTTACATAGTGTATGTTGTAAATTAACATGTCAATAAACACGAACACTCTCTCCCTGCGTTCTGTCCTTGAGAAGGACAAGCTCAATGGAGCTAATTTCCTGGACTGGTACAGGAATCTGAGAATCATTCTCACCCAAGAAAGAAAACTCTATGTCCTGGAGCAGCCCATTCCGGAGGCACCTCCTGCCACTGCCTCACGAACTAACCGAGATGCTTACAAGAAGCATCAAGATGATGCATTAGATGTATCATGTCTCATGCTCGTGACCATGAACTCTGAGCTTCAGAAGTAACACGAGTTCATGAATGCTTTTGATATGGTTGAACATCTTCGTCAACTATACAAAGGACAAGCAAGGCACGAGAGATATGAGATCTCTAAGGCATTATTTTAGTCCAAGATACAAGATGGGACTCCCGTAGGTCCATATGTACTCAAGATGATTGGGTACATAGAAAACCTAAAGAGGTTGGGATTCCCACTTGGCCAAGAGTTGGCCACTGCCTTGATCTTGCAATATTTGCCACAAAGCTATAATCAATTTGTCATGAATTACAACATGAATGAAATTGATAAGCCACTACCTGAGATGCTTAGCATGTTGAGAACTGCTGAGCTCAATCTTAAGAAGGGAAAATCTAACCGTATTTTGATAGTGCAAAAGAAGAAAGGCAAGGGCAAGCCTAAAGGTAAGGGAAAGTCCCAAGCCAAGGGCAAAGGCAAGGAACTGAAACCGAAAGGAGGGGTGGCCAAAGAAGGGACTTGCTTCCACTGTAAGGAAGATGGACACTGGAAGTGTAACTGCAAAGCATACCTGGAAGATCTTAAGAAGAAGAGAAGTGAGACTTCTACTTCAGGTATAAATGTTATAGAAGTCAATCTATCTATTTATTTATCATGGGTATTAGATACCGGATGTGCATCTCATATTTGTATCAATGTGCAGGCGCTGAGAAATAGCAGAGCATTGACGAAGGGCAAGGTGGACCTACGAGTAGGCAATGGAGCAAGAGTTGTTGCTGTTGCTGTAGGAACTTATGATCTAACTCTGCCCTCTGGGCTTGTACTAGAACTAGATGAATGTTGTTATGTGTCTGCTTTGACCTAGAACATAATTTCGATTTCTTATTTGGGCAAGAAAGGATTTTCATTTATAATAAAGAATATATATTGGTCAATTTATTTAAATGATATGTTCTATTGTAGTGCACCTCTAATGAATGGACTCTACATTCTAGACTTAGAGAGCCCCATCTATAACATAAGTACCAAAAGGTTCAAGTCAAATGAGTTGAACCAAACCTATCTCTGGTATTGTCGCTTAGGTTACATAAATGAGAGTCGCTTATCCCAGCTCCATAAGGATGGGTTGGTGGACTCATTTGATTTTGAATCATATGAGACATGCGAGTCTTTCCTTCTAGGCAAGATGACCAAGACTCCCTTTAGTGGACACAGCGAAAGAACAACAGACTTGTTAGGACTTATACATAGTGATGTATGTGGTCCTTTCAATGTTGCTGCTAGAGGTGGTTACAAGTACTTCATTACATTTACGGATGACTTCAGTAGATATGGTTATGTGTATCTGATGACACATAAATCTGAATCCTTTGAAAAGTTCAAAGAATTCAAGAATGAAGTACAAAACCAATTTGGGAAGAGTATTAAGATACTTCGATCAGAACGAGGTGGTGAATACCTTAGCCATGAGTTTCGTGACTATTTTGCTGAGTGTGGGATTCTATCCCAACTCACTCCTCCTGGAACACCACAGTGGAATGGTGTATCCGAAAGGAGGAATCGTACCCTATTAGATATAGTACGATCTATGATGAGTCACACAGATCTTCCTATATCCTTTTGGGGATATGCTCTAGACACAGCAGCCTTCACACTTAACCGTGTACCATCCAAGGCTGTGATAAAGACACTATATACGATATGGACAGGGAGAAATCCTAAGATGTCTTTCTTGAGGATTTGGGGTTGTGAGGCTTACGTTCAACGTTAAGTCTCAGACAAACTGGGACCCGAATTCGATAAGTGCTATTTTGTTAGATATCCCAAGGAAATGAAGGGATATTACTTCTACATTCCCAATCAACACAAAGTGTTTGTGGCAAAGACTAGGGTTTTTCTAGAAAGGGATTTTGTTTCTAGAAAAATTAGTGGGAGTACGTTCGATCTTGAAGAAATTCAAGATAAGGACTATAGCACTGATGCCTTGATGGAGGTTGAACAGGAACTACAAAGTGTTGTGGATGATGAGATTGTTGCACAAAGAGTTGTGGAACAACCACCTGTTCAGGTAGACCTACCTCTTCGCAGGTCTGATAGGGTACGTCGTCAGCCTGAGAGATACTCATTTCTCTTGTCTGACCATGATGACGTTATGCTCATTGAGAATGAGCCTACCTCCTATCAGGAAGCTGTGATGAGCCCAGATTCTGAGAAATGGCTAGAGGCCATGAGATCCGAGATGGAATCCATGTACATAAACCAAGTATGGACTTTGGTTGATCCACCTAAAGGTGTCAAACCCATTGGGTGTAAGTGGGTCTTTAAGAGAAAGACTGACATGGATGGACTTACGCATACCTATAAGGGTCGATTGGTGGTTAAAGGTTTCAAGAAAATTCATGGTATTGTCTATGATGAAACTTTTTCTCCAGTGGCGATGTTTAAGTCCATTCGGATCATACTTGCTATTGCAGCATATCACGATTATGAGATCTGACAGATGGATGTCAAAACTGCATTTCTGAATGGAATCTTGCTCGAGGATGTGTACATGACACAACCTGAGGGTTTTGTAGATCCACAGCATACTAGGAAAGTATGCAAGCTATAAAGGTCCATTTATGGGCTAAAGTAAGCTTCTCGGAGCTGGAATCTTCGATTCGATGATGCAATCAAATAGTTTGGTTTCATCAAGAATGTAGATGACCCCTGTGTCTACAAGAGGGTTAATGGAAACACAGTTGTCTTCCTTGTATTGTATGTGGATGACATACTACTCATTAGGAATGACATCCCTTTGCTACAGTTTGTGAAGACTTGGCTGGGGATGTGCTTCTCAATGAAGGACTTAGGTGAAGCAGCCTGTATTCTAGGCATCAAGATCTATAGAGATAGATCTAAGAGATTGCTTGGCTTAAGTCAGAGTACATATATTGACACGGTATTACTACGGTTTGCCATGCAGAATTCCAAGAAGGGACTTCTGCCAATGTCACATGGTGTGAGTCTTTCGAAGACTCAAAGTCCCTCTTCTAGAGAGGAGAGAGACCGCATGGATAAGATCCCTTATGCATCGGTCATAGGATATATCATGTACATCATGCTATGTACTCGTCCTGATGTCTCGTATGCTTTGAGCATGACGAGTAGATACCAGTCAGATCCAAGTGGACATCACTAGATAGCAGTCAAGAATATTCTTAAGTACTTGAGAATAACTAAAGAATATTTCTTGATATTTGGAGGCAATGAGGAGCTAGCTGTAAAGGGTTACAATGATGTCAGCTTCCAAACTGACCAGGATGATTACAGATCAAAGTCAGGGTTCGTGTTTTGCTTGAATGGTGGCGCTGTGAGATGGAAGAGTTTGAAGCAAGACACAGTTGCTAATTCTACAACAGAGGCCGAGCATATCGCTACATCAGAGGCAGCAAAGGAGGCAGTTTGGATCCGCAAGTTCATTATTGAGCTTGGGGTGGTTCCTAGCATAGCAGATCCTATAGAGCTCTATTGTGACAACAATGGAGCGATTGCGCAGGCTAAGGAACCTCACTCACAACAGTGGACCAAACACATACTACGGCGCTTCCATCTCATCGAGAGATTATCGATAGAGGAGATGTGAAGATTTGCAGAGTACCCACAGAGGCTAACATCTCAGATTCCTTGACCAAGACTTTAGCACAGAAAAAATATGATGGTCACACTAGGTCATTGGGTATTAGATACTACGGTGATTGGCACTAGTGCTAGTGGGAGATTGTTACTGAATGTCCTAGAGCTAATCATGTGATGATTGTTGTATGGACTTTATTGTATCATATTCCTATTTATAAAGGCATGGTTATTATACTTACTTATATTGGTGCCAAATAACTAAGTAAAATAACATCCTTGAGTAGAAGGTTCTTATCTATATCAATCGATTGGTTGAATCGATAGTGAGATGATATAGAGAACACTACTCTTAAGCATTCCTAGTCAAATATTAACATTCAGGGACAATGTTAATACAAAGAGGCTAGCATGTAGGTCAACTCGATGACTTGATCTCACAAGTCATGGATATGAGATATCAAGTTGACACATGGGTATGGATTGGAGAATGTATACTGAATGACCCGCCATGAGAAAGTGTCATGGATCATTATATGAGTGTCATATACTTTCACATGTGACTATTAGTCCTTGGACCTGAAGTCACCGAGGTTCCCTATATAAGGAGTTACATACTTTGGCTTCGTCAAACGTCACCCGTAAATGGGTGGACTATAAAGGCGATTACTGGGTATGTAACAAATTATGCGGAGGGATATGAGTGATGTAGATGAGATCTATCCCTCCTATATGACGGGAGTGACATCATTATTCTTGATAGAGTGAGACCACGAAGTGCATGGCCATGTCCAAATGAGTCAATATGAGATATTGAGCTTATTTGATTAGAGTGAGTCTACTTGGAGTCCAAGAAATAGATTATACCGAGGATGACATGGTCTATGCCTCAATTGGTCAATCTAGATGTCAAGGATAGAGGGACATTGTCACATATTGTGAGTGTCACAATTAGTAGTCACAAAGGTGATATTGGATCTCAACAATCTTGTAACTTGGGTAGCATTGATGTGTTGCTAGATACCCCTCATTGCTTATGTTCCTATTGTTAGTGAAAGCCCTAGAGTCAATCATGTGATGATTGTTGTATGGACTTTATTGTATCATATTCCTATTTATAAAGGCATGGTTATTATATTTACTTGTATTGGTGCCAAATAACTAAATATAATAATGTCCTTGAGTAGTAGGTTCTTATCTATATCAATCGATTGGTTGAATCGATAATGAGATGATATAGAGAACACTACTCTTAATCATTCCTAGTCAAGTATTAACATTCTGGGACAATGTTAATATGTAAAGACTAGCATGTAGGTCAACATGATGACTTGATCTCACAAGTCATGGATATGAGATATCGAGTTGACACATGAGTATACATTAGAGAATGTATAATGAATGACCCGCCATGAGAAAGTATCGTGGATCGTTATATGAGTGTCATATACTTTCTCATGTGGCTATTAGTATGACTATTAGTCCTTAGACCTGAAGTCACCATGGTTCCCTACATAAGGCGTTGCATACTTTGGCTTCGTCAAACGTCACCCGTAAATGGGTGGACTATAAAGGCGATTACTGGGTATGTAACAAATTATGCGGAGGGATGTGAGTGATGTAGATGGGATCTATCCCTCCTATATGACGGGAATGACATCGATATTCTTGATAGAGTGAGACCACGAAGTGCATGGCCATGCCCATATGAGTCAATATGAGATATTGAGCTCATTTGATTAGAGTGAGTCTACTTGGAGTTCAAGATTTAGATTGTACCAAGGATGACACGGTCTATGCCTCGATTGGTCAATCTAGATTTCAAGGATAGAGGGAAATTGTCACATATTGTGAGAGTCACAATTAGTAGTCACAAAGGTGATGTTGGAGCTCAACATTCTTGTAACTTGGGTAGCAATGATGTGTTGCTAGATACCGCTCATTGCTTATGTTCCTAAATCGATTTAGCGACATTGCCAACTTTACAAGAACCTATAGGGTCACACACATAAGGGAAATTAGATGGAGATTAGGTTCATATGATGAACCATGAGGATTAGGTTCATGGGATGAACCAAATTGGATTAAGAGTAATCCAAATTAGACTAATTGAGTTAGACTCAAGTTGATTCAAGTGTTGAATGAGTCTAATTTAGATTTGATTCATCAAATCAATTTAAATTAATGAATAGAGATTCATTAAATTAAAATTGACTTGAATCAAATGGTTGGATTTGATCGACCATGGGAGATAAGAGGTCAAGTTTGACTTGACTTGAGAGGGAAGATAAAAGGTCAAGTTTGACTTGACCAAATGTCATGTCATGATGATGACTTGGCATGGTCGGCCAATGATGATGCTCCACATCATCATTGACTTTGTCATGTGGTGCCACCTCATGAGGGAGACCAAGGGTCATGGGAGTTACATGCAGGCATGTAACCCCCTCTCCATGAAGTGGCCGGCCACTTCATGGTTATTCATGTGGTAATTCATTTTGTGTGGGTTACACAACTTCATCTTCAACCTTGGATCAACTTCCCTCAAGCTCTCCTTCTTCTTCCTCATCTTGACGAGACCTTCTAGGAGTGCTAGCACACTCAAGATTGTCTTTTCTCCACCTATTTCTTGTGTGGATACCAATAGAGGAGTGTGCACTTGACACTCTCGAGTTCCGGCGAACCTTTTGGACGAGCGAGATTTGCGAAGGGCGTCGCTACGAGGGTAACATCCTTATCATGTAGATCTAAGGTAGATCTAGGGTTTTATATAAACACATACATGTTTTGTTTTTAATACATCTTCGCACGGATCCATGGCCGGGGCTTCCGAGGTTTCCGCAACGCAAAAAGTGGTTTTTGTGGCTCGGAAAACCCAACAGTGGTATCAGAGCCACGTGCGAAGCATATATGTGTTTCATTTTTTGTAATTTTTGTATTAGATATAAAAATTACAGATTTATATGTTTCTGTAAATTTCCTATTTTTATAGAATTTTTGGGTATTTTTCTCGAAGAATCGAAGCAACGAATGTTGGGACACTTGTAGGCTTCAACTGTCGAGAAAAACTCTCCGTAACGGCGAGTTCTCGCTTTAGGTTTTTGGGACAGCGACTTAAGTCGTTGTAAGATCATTGTAGGGACACTCGCAAAGTTTATTTTGCGAGTAGGGGTGCTGCCCCTATCCCCGAAAGGGGCCTTGTCCCGCGATCGCGCCCGGAAACCGCTTAGCGGGACCGTTACGGGGAGGTGACTCATAAAATTGAAAAAAAAAATAGGAAAAATTATAGAAATTTTCTATAAAAATACATAATTTAGAATTATGTATAATTATGTGATTTTCATGGCCCAATAACCCCAATATGATTGGATGTGATGTGTTGTAATTCATAATACGGCCTGCGTGCCGTTTTGTGGTTGTGTGTGTTGTATAGTGTATGCGACATGCGCGTCGTACCTCTTCTTTTGATATTCTAGTTGTAAATAGTTTTAGACTCGAATGTAACTCGAGTTTCATATTTGTAATGTACAAAATAGAGCGGTGGAAAGTCCACTTGAAGACGAGATTACGAGAAGGGTGACGACGACACATGGCAGTCAAAGGAAGCGCTTGGAGAAGCCGCTAGCCTTAGGTTGACCGTCTGATCTTCTCATTGGCTTGAGAAGATAGTAGTAGGGCCATGACTACATCACATTTAATTATATATATATATATATATATATATATATATATATATATATATATATATATATATATATATATATATATGTTGGTATATATATATATATTTATTTGATTTTTCTTGTATGTATGTGATGCATGCTAGTAGAATAATGCTTGTATGTATATGATACATGCTAGGATAATTTTCTTGTATGTATATGATGCATGCTAGAATAATGATTGTATGTATGTGATGCATGCTAATATAGGATAATAAAGTCCTAAATGCGTATAATATACACATTATGATTAGATTAGATCATAATCGAATCAACTCGAAAATGCCTACCGAGCCTTGATACCCATCACTACCTCGATCATTTGTTGTTGTTGAATCTGCCAAAGCAGAGCAACGCATATTATCTTGGTAGGGTGCGGAGGGACAATCTTGGTCCCGCCTATCACGCTTGGGTTAGAGTAAGCTCAATTAGATTGAGCAAAACTAGTTAACTCAATTAGATCGAGTAGAACTATAGACATATTCCAATCGTTGGAAAGATAGGGTAAGATCGCATTTACACTAAATCTTGGGCGATTTAGCCAAAGCTAACTCAAGGTCTTTTGTAAATGTGGGTCTTGATCATATAAACAAGAGTTGTATAGAGATGTAATCGATAATATGTTACCCATCGATCGTACTAAGTCTTGGGCGATTTGGCCAAAGCTAACTCAAGGCTTAGTATGATGTGGATCTTTTCCCACAAGAATTATAGCTAGTTTGTATGAATCTAGTAATGTGGTTTGACCACCTCCATAACTCAATTCTACAAAATTCCTATAATTCAGTGGGATCATCATTTGATTAAAGGCCTAATTAAATGATAAAAGGAATATGATATTAATTCTCTACATTGTATGTTGTAGATAACTATGTCGACAAACACGAACACTCTCTCTCTGCGTTCTGTCCTTGAGAAGGACAAGCTCAATGGAGCAAATTTCCTGGACTGGTACAGGAACCTGAGAATTGTTCTCACCCAAGAAAGGAAGTTGTACGTCCTGGAGCAGCCCATTCCAGAGGCACCTCCTGTCACTGCCTCGCGAGCTGACAAAGATGCTTACAAGAAGCATCAAGATGATGCATTAGATGTGTCTTGTCTAATGCTCACAACCATGAACTCTGAGCTTCAGAAGCAACATGAGTTCATGAATTCTTATGATATGGTTGGACATCTTCGTCAACTATATCAAGGACAAGCAAGGCATGAGAGATATGAAGTCTCTAAGGCATTGTTTGGGTCTAAAATGCAAGAAGGGACTCCCGTAGGTCAATATGTACTCAAGATGATTGGGTACGTAGAAAACCTACAAAGGTTGGGATTCCCACTTGGCCAAGAGCTGGCCACTGATCTGATCTTGCAATATTTTCCACAAGCCTTCAATCAATTTGTCATGAATTATAACATGAATGAAATTGATAAGTCATTGCCTGAAATGCTCAGCATGTTGAGAACTGCTGAGCTTAACCTTAAGAAAGGAAAATCTGATACCATTTTGATGGTGTAGAAGAAGAAAGGCAAGGGCAAGCCTAAAGGTAAGGGAAAGTCCCAAGCCAAGGGCAAAGGCAAAGAACTTAAACCCAAAGGACGGGTAGCCAAGGAAGGGGCTTGCTTCTACTGCAAGGAAGCAGGATACTGGAAGCGTAATTGTAAGGCATACCTGGAAGATCTTAAGAAGAAGAGAAGTGAGACTACTACTTCAGGTATAAATGTTATAGAAGTCAATCTATCTATTTCTTCATCATGGGTATTAGATACCGGATGTGCATCTCACATTTGTACCAATGTGCAGGCGCTGAGAAATAGCAGGGCATTGACAAAGGGCGAGGTGGACCTACGAGTAGGCAATGGAGCAAGAGTTGCTGCTGTTGCTGTAGGAACTTATGATTTATCTTTGCCCTCTGGGCTTGTACTAGAATTAGATGAATATTGTTATGTGCCTGCCTTAAACATCATTTCAGTTTCTTGTTTGGACAAGAAAGGATTTTCATTTATAATAAAGAACAAATGTTGTTCAGTTTATTTAAATGATATGTTCTATTATAGTGTACCTCTAATGAACGGACTATATTTTCTAGACTTAGAGAGCCCTATCTATAATATAAGTACCAAAAGGTTCAAGTCAAATGAATTGAACCAAACCTATCTCTGGCACTGTCGCTTAGGTCACATAAAATAGAGTCGCTTATCTCAGCTCCATAAGGATGGGCTGCTAGACTCATTTGATTTTGAATCATATGAGACATGCGAGTCTTGCCTTTTAGGAAAGATGACCAAGACTCCCTTTAGTGGACACAGCGAAAGAGCAACAGATTTATTAGGACTTATACATAGTGATGTATGTGGCCCTTTCAATGTTGCAACTAGAGGTGGTTACAGGTACTTCATTACATTTTCTGATAACTTCAGTAGATATGGTTATGTGTATCCCATGACACATAAATCAGAATCCTTTGAATAGTTCAAAGAATTCAAGAATGAAGTACAAAACCAGCTTGGCAAGAGTATTAAGATACATCGATCAGATCGAGGTGGAGAATACCTTAGCCATGAGTTTCGTGACTATCTAGCTGAGTGTGGGATTCTATCCCAACTCACTCCTCCTGGAACACCACAGTGGAATGGTGTATCCGAAAGGAGGAATCGTACCCTATTGGATATGGTACGATCTATGATGAGTCACACAGATCTTCCTATATCCTTTTGGGGGTATGCTCTAGATACAGCAGCCTTTACCCTTAACCGTGTACCATCCAAGGCTGTGATAAAGACACCATATACGATATGGACAGGGAGAAATCCCAAGATGTCTTGTATGAGGATTTGGGGTTGTGAGGCTTATGTTCGACGTCAAGTCTCAGACAAACTAGGACCCAAATCTGATAGGTGCTATTTTGTTGGATATCCCAAGGATACAAAGGGATACTACTTCTACATTCCCAGTCAACACAAAGTGTTTGTGGCAAAGACTGGGGTTTTTCTAGAAAGGGATTTTATTTCTAGAAAAACTAGTGGGAGTACCTTCGATCTTTAAGATATTCAAGATAAGGACCATAGCACTGAGGCCTTGGTGGAGGCTTAACAGGAACCACAAAGTGTTGTGGGTGATGAGGTTGTTGCACAAAGAGTTGGAGAACAACCACCTGTTCAGGTAGACCTACCTCTTCGCAGATCTGATAGGATACATCATCAGCCTAAGAGATACTCATTTCTCTTGTCTGACCATGATGATGTTATGCTCATTGAGAATGAGCCTACCTCCTATCAGGAAGCTGTGATGAGCCCAGATTCTGAGAAATGGCTAGAGGCCATGAGATCTGAGATGGAATCCATGTACACCAACAAAGTATGGACTTTGGTTGATCCACCTGAAGGGGTCAAATCCATTGGGTGTAAGTGGGTCTTTAGGAGAAATACTGACATGGATGGACTTACACATACCTATAAGGGCCGATTGGTAGATAAAGGCTTCAAACAAATTCATGGTATTGACTATGACGAAACCTTTTCTCCAGTGGCGATGTTTAAGTCCATTAGGATCTTGCTTGCTATTGCAGCATACCATGATTATGAGATATGACAGATGGATGTCAAAACCGCGTTTCTGAATGGAAACTAACTCGAGGATGTGTACATGACACAACCTGAGGGTTTTGAAGATCCACAGCATACTGGAAAAGTATGCAAGCTACAAAGGTCCATTTTTGGGCTAAAGCAAGCCTCTCAGAGCTGGAATCTTCGATTCGATGATGCGATCAAACAGTTTGGTTTCATCAAGAATGAAGATGAATCTTGTGTCTACAAGAGAGTTAATGGGAACACAGTTGTCTTCCTTATATTGTATGTGGATGACATACTACTCATTGAGAATGACATCCCTTCGCTACAGTCTGTGAAGACTTGGCTGGGGACGTGCTTCTCAATGAAAGACTTAGGTGAAGAAGCATGTATTCTAGGCATCAAGATCTATAGAGATAGATCTAAGAGATTGCTTAGCCTAAGTCAGAGTATATACATTGACACGGTATTACTACGGTTTGCCATGCAGAATTCTAAGAAGGGACTTCTGTCAATGTCACATTGTGTGAGTCTTTCGAAGACTCAAAGTCCCTCTTCTAGAGAGGAGAGAGACCGCATGGATAAGATCCCTTACGCATCTGCTATAGGATCTATCATGTACGCCATGTTGTGTACTCGTCCTGATGTCTCGTATGCTTTGAGTATGACGAGTAGGTACCAGTCAGATCCAGGTGAGCGTCACTGGATAGCAGTCAAGAATATTCTTAAGTACTTGAGAAGAACTAAAGAATATTTCTTGATATTTGGAGGCGATGAGGAGCTAGCTGTAAAGGGTTACAGCGATGCCAACTTCCAAACTGACCAGGATGATTATAGATCGCAGTCAGGGTTCGTGTTTTGCTTAAATGGTGGCGCTGTGAGCTGGAAGAGTTCGAAGCAGGACACAGTTGTTGATTCTACAACAGAAGCCGAGTATATCGCTGCATCTGAGGCAGCAAAGGAGGCAGTTTGGATCCGCAAGTTCATTACTGAGCTTGGGGTGGTTCCTAGCATAGCAGATCACATAGAGCTCTATTGTGACAACAATGGAGCGATTGCACAGGCTAAGGAACCTCGTTCACACCAGCGGACCAAACACATACTACGGCGCTTCCATCTCATTCGAGAGATCATCGATAGAGGAGATGTGAAGATTTGCAGAGTACCCACAGAGGCTAACATCGCAGATCCCTTGACCAAGGCTTTGGCACAGAAAAAGTATGATGGTCACACTAGGTCATTGGGTATTAGATACTATGGAGATTGGCACTAGTGCTAGTGGGAGATTGTTAGTGAAAGCCCTAGAGTCAATCATGTGATGATTGTTGTATGGACTTTATTGTATCATATTCCTATTTATAAAGGCATGGTTATTAGATTTACTTGTATTGGTGCCAAATAACTAAATATAATAATGTCCTTGAGTAGTAGGTTCTTATCTATATCAATTGATTGGTTGAATCGATAATGAGATGATATAGAGAACACTACTCTTAATCATTCCTAGACAAGTATTAACATTCAGGGACAATGTTAATGCGTAGAGACTAGCATGTAGGTCAACATGATGACTTGATCTCACAAGTCATGGATAGAGATATTGAGTTGACACATGGGTATACATTAGAGAATGTATACTGAATGACCCGCCATGAGAAAGTATCGTGGATCGTTATATGAGTGTCATATACTTTCTCATGTGGCTATTAGTATGACTATTAGTCCTTAGACCTGAAGTCACCATGGTTCCCTACATAAGGCGTTGCATACTTTGGCTTCGTCAAACGTCACCCGTAAATGGGTGGACTAAAAAAGGCGATTACTGGGTATGTAACAAATTATACGGAGGGATGTGAGTGATGTAGATGGGATCTATCCCTCCTATATGACGGGAGTGACATCGATATTCTTGATAGAGTGAGACCACGAAGTGCATGGCCATGCCCAAATGAGTCAATATGAGATATTGAGCTCATTTGATTAGAGTGAGTCTACTTAGAGTTCAAGATTTAGATTGTACCGAGGATGACACGGTCTATGCCTCGATTGGTCAATCTAGATGTCAAGGATAGAGGGACATTGTCACATATTGTGAGAGTCACAATTAGTAGTCACAAAGGTGATGTTGGAGCTCAATATTCTTGTAACTTGGGTAGCAATGATGTGTTGCTAGATACCGCTCATTGCTTATGTTCCTAAATCGGTTTAGGGGCATTGCCAACATTACAAGAACCTATAGGGTCACACACATAAGGGCAATTAGATGGAGATTAGGTTCATATGATGAACCATGACGATTAGGTTCATGGGATGAACCAAATTGGATTAAAAGTAATCCAAATTAGACTAATTGAGTTAGACTCAAGTTGATTCAAGTGTTGAATGAGTCTAATTTAGATTTGATTCATCAAATCAATTTAAATTAATGAATAGAGATTCATTAAATTAAAATTGACTTGAATCAAATGGTTTGATTTGATTGACCATGGGAGATAAGAGGTCAAGTTTGACTTGACTTGAGAGGGAAGATGAAAGGTCAAGTTTGACTTGACCAAATGCCATGTCATGATGATGACTTGGCATGGCTGGCCAATGATGATGCTCCACATCATCATTGACTTTGTCATGTGGTGCCACCTCATGAGGGAGACCAAGGGTCATGGGAGTTACATGCATGCATGTAACCCCCTCTCCATGAAGTGGTCGGCCACTTCATGGTTATTCATGTGGTAATTCATTTTGTGTGGGTTACACAACTTCATCTTCAACCTTGGATCAACTTCCCTCAAGCTCTCCTTCTTCTTCCTCATCTTGCCGAGACCTTCTAGGAGTGCTAGCACACTCAAGATTGTCTTTTCTCCACCTATTGCTTGTGTGGATACCAATAGAGGAGTGTGCACTTGACACTCTCGAGTTCCGGCGAACCTTTTGGACGAGCGGGATTTGCGAAGGGCGTCGCTACGAGGGTAACATCCTTATCATGTAGATCTAAGGTAGATCTAGGGTTTTATATAAACACATACATGTTTTGTTTTTAATACATCTTCGCACGGATCCTTAGTCGGGGCTTCCGAGGTTTCCGCAACGCAAAAAGCGGTTTTTGCGGCTCGGAAAACCCAACACCTAAATCGGTTTAGGAGCATTGCCAACGTTACAAGAACCTATAGGGTCACACACAAAGGACAATTAGATGGAGATTAGGTTCATATGATGAACCTTGAGGATTAGGTTCATGGGATGAACCAAATTGGATTAAGAGTAATCCAAATTAGACTAATTGAGTTAGGCTCAATTTGATTCAAGTGTTGAATGAGTCTAATTTAGATTTGATTCATTGAGTCAATTTAAAATAATGAATAGAGATTCATTAAATCAAATTGACTTGAATCAAGTATTTAGATTTGATCAACCATGGGATATAAGAGGTCAAGTTTGACTTGACTTGAGAGGGAAGATGAATGGTCAATTTTGACTTGACCAATTGTCATGTCATGGTGACTTGGCATGGGGGCCAGTCAATGATAATGTTCCACATTATCATGGACTTATCATCGGGTGCCACCTTATGAGGGAGTCCAAGAGTCATTGGCTCTTGGAGTTACATGCATGCATGTAACCCCCCAAAGAAGTGGTCGGCCACTTTAGGAGGAGGAATTGTGGGAAGTTAATTTGTGTTGTAACTTCATCATCTTCTTCCTTGGTTCTTCTCTCTTCTCAAGCTCTCCATCCTCTTCTTGTCGTGGACTTCAAGGAGTGCTAGCACACTCAAGATTGTGTTTTCTCCACCTATTACTTGTGTTGATACCAATAGAGGAGTGTACACTTGATACTCTCGAGTTCCAGCAATCCATTTGGACGAGCGGGATAAGCGAAGAGCATCACTTCAAGAGTAAACTCTTATCATGTAGATCTAGAGTAGGTCTAAAGGTATTAAACACATACATGTAGTTTTATTTAACTTTGCACGGATCCGTGGCTGACTTCCGGGGTTTCCGCAATGCAAAAAGTAATTTTTGCGGCTTGGATAGTACAACAATTTTATGTTTGATAATCTGTGAGTTCATGCTTTGAAAAGTTTCTTGGGCAAAACTAGGTTTCAACTTGATACAAAATTGAAGGTTTTGACAACTTTTGAGTTTTTGCCAAATGTTTGTAAATTAAATTAATTTTCATGAAAAACTATTTTTCATTGATAAAGGAACTTATTAGAATTATGTTCCCCGAATTTTATGATTTTTAGAATTTTCTGAAATTTTTAATGTATTTCTAAAATTCGGGTCAAAAATCAGAAATTCTACTTTTACTGGTGCCAGTCGACTAGCGCTCTGATTCAGTCGACTGATGTACTGTGCACGAGCACAGTAACCTATTTTATCAGGTTTTGAGTTAGATTTTAGTGATTTTCGTTCCCTAGACATGATGTCATGCTTGTATAACCTATGTTAATGTTTTTGTTGGTGTCAAAGGGGGAGAAATATGTGAGTTTAAGTTAATCATGCTAGAGGGGATTAGCATGTGTTAAGGGGGAGTTTGCATATATTAAGGGGGAGGTTTGATTTCCATGTTTGATTTACATGCTTATCTTCCTTATGTATTTAGGTTATTGTTTTACCTAACTTAAATGGATTGTCACACATCAAAAAGGGAGAGATTGTTAGGGCAATCAACCTATATATGATGTGATTTTGATGTGTGTGGCAAAGGGTTTAAGTTAGGTTGATATGTTATTTTGATATGTGTGTTGAAGTCATGCAGGACTTAGTAATTCACACATTGGGATTGGCTTGATGTTAGCATTGGTGAGTTCACCATCTCATGGCTCGGGTCTTTAAGTCGGTGAAAGACGGCATTGCGAAGCCGTGCGCTTGGTGCATCTGAGGGACCGTCGGACGAGCAGCATTGGAGTGAAGCCAATGAAGTAGACTTCAGAACGAGACGCGAAGGATGGCATTGCGAAGTCATGCACTTGGTGCATCCGAGGGAAGTGGCCGGACAAAGAGAACTTCGGCGAGGGACTTCAAGCGAGATGAGAGAATGAGCAAAATGTAATGTAGCTCATAGGTGAACTTGGTCGAATGGCTAAGTCAAGTGTCGGATGCTCAAACAAATGGTTGTTTGAGGTTTTACCCGACACCAGTCGACTGATATAGATATCAGTCGACTGCTCTAGGTCGATGGCACTCGACTGGTGCTCGACCAGTGTTCGACTGAACCTTTTCTGGCCCAACAGTCGATTGCTAGGGTTTAGTAGTCAACTGCTCAACCATCAGTCGACTGCCAAGGAGCAGCAGTCGACTAATCAAGGTGAATTCGGGCACAGAAGGTTTTCCAGTCGAGTGATCGCTTCGGTCACTCGACTGATGGCTCCATTAGTCGACTGATTGGGATGATCAGTCAACTAATGTCGGAGCCATTGGCTGGAAGCCAACATGGATAAGGTTGTTGCAAGGCAACGACTACAGTAGCAATCGACTAATGACTGCATCAGTCGACTGCTCGGTACCCAATGGGAAGAATGGCCTCTTCCCTATAAGAAGAGGCCTTAGGTCACTTGGGGAGAAAAATGTTTCATCTCTAAACATACTCCCAAGTGCCTAAACGTTCTCTACTCCTCTTCCTTGTGTTTAATTCAATCTTATTGTAAGAGGAGTGATTTTGTAAGAAAGGTTTACCTCCACCTTGAAGGAGAGATTAGTGAAGTTGGTTGAGGGAGTGATTCACCATACGACATGGATTAGCGACAAGGGTCGTGAACCACGTTACACACTTGCGTTAGCGATTGTTCTTTCTTTGCCTCTTGTATTTGTTTTAAATTGTCTTAATTGTTAGTATTTCCGTTGCTCTAACTTTTGATTGTAGACAATTAAGCGAACGACTTCCATCATACGCGAAAAGGGCTATTCACCCCCCTCTAGCCGGCCACCAATCATCCAACACACTCCTCACAAGATTTCACTAGAACCTCCTTTTGATGAGAACACCAAGATGGAGAAACCTTCTTTACAATCACACTATTCTTACAAGTTGATTAGAGTTAAGTTTGGGAAGAAGTTAAGAACACTTGAAAGTTTAGAGGAAGACTTGAGAAGTTTAGTATGAACGTTTAGAATGAAAGTATTAACCTCCTCAAGCTTTCCAAATCCTCTTTTTATAGAGAAGGGATGTTTTAACCCGTTGAGCCCGACAGCAGTCGACTGATGCTACTATTGACCGAATCCAATGGCTTCTGACAAAGCATTATCTACGGTCATTACAACTCAATGTCTACTTGATCATTCGACTGCTCATATCATCGATTGGTATCGATCAGTCAACAAATGATCGCTCCAGCAATCGATCGACTAAAAATATTTTGTGCTCATGTCCGCTTAAAGCGATCATTGCCGGACATGTCGATCGATTGATTGTGTACCCGATCATTGTCAAATCCTAGCGATGACTAAAGGGCCACAAAAGTCACCGACTTCATTTGATCGCTTAACTCGGTCATAACCCGACCAATTCTCCTTCGGACCCTCGAGTGTTAAACACTCAAGACCAGTCGACTGGTATAAGTCACCAGTCGACTGATACACTTCAAGTATTACTAATTCATACTTGAAAATCTATCCTAAACCTAGACTTAACTATCTAGCTTCTCCATCAGCCTTGCGTCTCCAGGATCCCTCCGAGTTCACGACTCCTTTATCCTTGTGCTTGCCTTCAAAAGCTTCCCTCGATTTCGTCATGCTTTGGATTTCTTCTTTGTCAAAGTTTGCTTGGATATTACGCTACCAAGACTACATGCTTGGACTTATGCTACAAAGATCTTGCTTTTGGACTTTCTTTGTCAAGGTCCGATTGGACTTTACGCCGCCAAGACTACATGCTTGGACTTATGCTGCCAAGACCTTCCCCTGAACTTTCCTTGCCAAGATTCACACTTGGACTTCTCTTTACCAAGTTTTCACACTTGGATTTTCTTATTACTTAAACATTTATGGTTAGATCACAATAATTGTCTAATTTCAAATGACTATCCAAATATCAAAATGCATTAACAGAAATATAAAATTCTCCTACCATTCAAGAAGGTAACTCAAGCATATCTATTAAAAATAAAAATCACATAATATGCTTTGAGTGTAGGGAAGTAGGACATTATAAAAGTAAATGCCCAAAAAGAGTCAAGAAGACTCAACCGACACCAATGGAGAAAGAGAAAACCAAGGAGGTCAGAGCCCATATACACAAAGGCAAAGAGAACATGGTGTGCTTCAAATGCTAACAAAAAGGGCATTATAGTAGTCGGTGTCCTAGGGGGAGTCACCCTAGGAAGGACAAGGGAGAGAGAAAATATAGGGGAGCTCCTAAGGCTAAGATATATTTTAATAATGCATCGTCAAATTTTAATATCAAGAAGCATGCTAGTAAGGTATCACATGCTAAGAATTTTATTATTATTGCTCATGAATAAAAGCATGCTAGGAATAGATCTTATTTCTTAAGTGCTAAACTTATCGATTTACCTAAGGATAATCCTAGAACTATTCTATCTAAGGAAACTATTAGGAAGATAGAGAATAATTTAGGCATTAATCCTAAGAAGGGTAGATATATGCCTAAAAGGAAGAACAATACCTAAAGAACAAATATAAATTCAAAATTGAAGACATTAGTAGTAGAAAATCATGCCTTGAGGTCAGGCTTGAAAAATTAGAAAAGACTCTTAATAAGATGACAAATTCAATTAAAGGGTCTAATGGGCAAGGTTTAGGTATTATGAGACAAGAACTACCAAAGGATATGAAAGGCTTGGGTCACAAGCCTATATCCAAGAAGATAATGTCAACCTACCACAATGTTTCATTTGACGAACTTGTCATTAAAGCTATATCATTCTTGGCTTAACCTGAGTTAGCTTGTTCATGCAATTCAAGTTCGCAAAATAACTCATCTAACCTAATTAAGGAAAGATCCTGAGATATTTTACAGGCATTAACAATGGATGTCCTTAAAATATTTCGAGGAAGGTCAAGGTCACAAGGGAGGCAATCACTAGAGTTGACCTTAGAAAGACTGAAGTGATTAAGGCCTCTAAAAGGCCTAAGAAAGTCGCTAGTAAGGTTACAAGGGGAGTTACCCCTAGGGTTAACATTGATAAGACCCAAATGACCAAGACTTCAAAGTCTAAGAGAGTCATTAGGAAGGTACTAAGGGAGGTTATCCCTAGTGAGTACCTTGTGAACCCAATGAGCTCAAATAGATTTTGGGTTCCTAGGAGTGTGATTCCATCATGCTATATGGATTTAGGGTGTGTCAAACTTGAATGGATAGGCAATTAACCTAATCATGGTAAAGGTAGTACTTTAGGGCATTTTCGAGATTAAGTGATACCTTGAAAATGAGTTTAGAATTTAATCCTAAAAGATTTTAGGATGTGGCAATAAAATTTAAGAAATTTGAAAAATCAATCATAATTGGCACAAATAGATTTAGAGCAATGATGTGTCATTTTGGATTTTTAACACACTTGAGGGAATTTAGACATTATGGCAAAATTGATATAATCCTAATAAATGACAATTAGGCTTGAAATCTAGGTATTCTTATACCTTTACTATATAAAATTGTCATGCTTTGTTTGTCATATGTCAAGTCATGACGTCATATTTCATTTAATCATATAAAATGTCATGATAATACTTAGATTTTATATGTAATATTTGTGTTTAGGTCATTTTTATACTATTACATCATGATTATTGAAAAATATTTTAATTTATGCTATCAATTATGTCATGATCATATCTCATGTATTTAGGATAATTAAAATGAATTAAGGATAATTGCATGATTTGAAGTCTCATTATAAAGGAATCAAATAGAGTTACCTAAACAAATGCAAGAGACCCTAGATTAGGGAAGAACAAAAATTCACATTTCATAACAATATTAAATTGACATGTGTGTATATTGATACACCCTAGACACATGTGAGATGTTGGAAAAATGAGTTAAGATCAAGGTGTATAGTTCTTGCATGTAGATGAACTCAAACTCATAATATGACATTGAACTATCACGAGGAAAACTAATGTACGAGTCATATACATCTAGTTCATAGACCCTGGTTTAAAATAAGATTTTAAAATCATTTTAGAAAATCTTGGTGATGTCTATCTTTTGATAGCAATCACCATTGAGAATGTTGATACAAAGTTAGGCAAAAAATTGAAGTTTTCAATATTTTTGAACTTTGTATCAATCTCTTAATTTAAAATTATATTTTTACCCATTGTATTTCATGTAAGTAATATACGTATGAATTTTCATGATTTTTTAAAATATGTATATTTACTTATACTTTTCCAAAATTTAGTTTCTAAAATTGATTTTTGCACTTTGCAGAAACCAGTCAACTACTACTTTAGACAGTCGACTAGTGGTGAGGTAGTCGACTGATTCCTTACCTAGTCAACTGCTAAAGTTGATTTCAACTGAACAAAATTTGTCTAGCTATGTATCAGCTATTTTATGGTACCCTAACATCACCTAATTTAGGATATGCTTTGGAATGCATTGGAAGGGTGAAATATCATTGAAAATGGATTAGGAGAGGTCTTTAGGGTGGAGTATCGATTTTTAAGAGAGATTAAAGTTCAAGTTTGAACTTTTACCCTTATTTTTGATGGTTTGAGTTTCCTATTGGCTTAGGAATTCTCCAAGGATATTATTGGTGCAATGGTCAAGGGGGAGTAATCCTTTAGGTGGAGGTTATCCATCAAGAAATGATGGATGAGTATTCCTCAAAGGGGGAGAAATGAAGGATTTGAAACCCTCATTATGCAATGGTTTAGGTGGAGGTTATCATAAACCATAATTAGTCCCATATCCCATATCACTAAATGAGTAATCCTTTAGGTGGAAGTTATCCATCAATCTTGACTTGAGGTTTGATTGCTCCAACAATCTCTCCCAAATAATCTCCTCCATATGACTTTGGATATCTTAAACATCCACTAATCATATGGTTAACATATGGTCAAATCATATTCAACCATATTGACAAACATCAAAATACTACTCGAGTCCCACTTGAGTATGGTTAACATTGACTCGGGGCATATTGCACCAATAATCTCTCCCTTTTATATTTGACAATACGTTTAAGTTAGGCTAACCAACAAGCTCAACTTGTCTCTTTCTATGTCAAAACATAATGAAGGTTTTTCTAACTTAAACCACTTCCTATATCAAATCATATTCAACCATATTTACGAACATTAAAACACTACTCGAGTCTCACTCGAGTATGGTCAACATTGACCCGGGGCCTATTGCACCAATAATCTCTCCCTTTTTTATGTTTGACAATACATTTAAGTTAGGCTAACCAACAAGCTCAACTTGTCTCTTCCTATGTCAAAGCATAATGAAGGTTTTCCTAACTTAAACCTTCACTTCTCCCCCTTTGGCATACATCAAAAAGTCTACCAAGTTTTTCAATGTTTCATCTCCCAATGAGATCCTGCATCCTCCACCTTGATCCAAAATCATCTTGGATGTCTTCACTCTTCTTAGTGATACAACCCTTATCACTAAATGAGAGGTAATCCATAATAAAAGTTTACCTAACCCTCACTTCTCACCCTTTGTAATCAAAGTTTATTCATCATACCAATATGGATGACCTCCCCTAAAGGCTTACTCCCCCTTGACCATTGCACCAACAAGGTCCTTGGAGAGTTCCTAAGACTATAGAAAATCTACACAATAAAAATTAAAGGTAAAAGTTCAAACTTGAACTTTAACCTCTCTTAAAATTCTATATTCCATCCTAAATAACTCTCCTAATCATTTTCAATGATTGTTTCACCATTCTAATATTTTTCAAAGCATATCTTAGGGTTAGAAGATGCTAGGGTACCTAGGGGTGCTAATAACTAGCCAAACAAACTTTGTTCAGCCAATATTAGACATGGCAGTCGACTGAAATAGAAATCAATCAATTGCACCACCACTAGTCAACTGCCCAAAGCGACAGTTGACTGGTTTCTGCAAATGCAGAAATCAATGTTTCAGAAATAAAATTTAAAAAATGATAAATAAATATACGTAATTTGAAAAATCATGAAATTATATGTTCATACTTACATGAAATACAATATGAGAAAAATAGGTTTATAATAAAATTCCCATTAATTTTAAAAAATGATACAAAGTTAAAAACATTGAAACCTTCAATATTTTTTGTCAAACTTTGTGCTAATCTTCTCAATATTGATTAATATCAAAAGATAAGTTTCACCAAGGTTTTATAAAATGATTTTAAAATATTTTAAAACCTTATATTGAATCATAGTCTATGGGCTAGATGTATATGACTTGTATATTAACTTTTCTCATAATTCCTTAATGTCATATTATGAGTTTGAATTCATCTAGATGCAACATTTATACACCTTGAACTTAACTTATTTCCTAACATCTCACATGTGTCTAGGGTGCATCAATACACACACATGTCTCCTTATGGTATTTATGAGATGTGGATTGGGTTCTTTCCTAATTTAAGGTTTCATGCATTTTATCTAGGCAGTTCTATTTGATCCTCTTATCTTGAAATTTTAAATCATGTCATTGTCCTTAATTCAATTTTATTAATCTTGATGCATGAAATATGATCATGGCATATAATGCTTGCATAAATTAAAATATTTATCAATAATTCATGATGTCATGGAATGATAAAGAATAAGCCTAAGTATAAGCATGACATAAATCAATTTAAACATTATTATGATATTTTATGTGATTAAATGAAACATGATGTCATGACATGACATATGACAACCATGACATATAAATAATTCAAAGGTATAAAAATACCTAAGTCTTAGATCAAATTGTCATTTTCTAGGATTATGGCCATTTTGCCATAATGTTAATTTTCCCTCAAGTGTGCTAAACACCTAAAATGACATACTATGACTCTAAAATCTATTTGTGACAATTTTAACCAATTTTTCAACTTTTATAATTTCTATTGGCATGCTCTAAATTCCTTTAGGATTAAAATCTAAATTCAATTTCAAAGTATCACATAACCTTGAAAATGTCCTAAAGGGTCAACTCCACTTTGGAGCTCCTTAGGTTAATAAGGTATTCACTAGGAATGACTTCCCTAGCTACCTTCCTAATGACCCTCCTAGGCTTTGAAATCTTGGTCATTTTAGTCTTATCTAGGTCAACTCTAGGGATGGCTTCCCTTGTGACTTTGTTAGTGGTGTTCCTAGGTTTCTTTGAAATCTTGTCCACTAAACACTTATCATGGTCAACTTTAGGGATGACTTCCCTTATGACCTTGGTATTCCTAGACTTAGGACTAGTTCCATAATTAAATAGAACATTGTGATAGGTTGGCATGACTTCCTTGGACTTAGATTTGTGACCCAAACCTTTCCTATTCTTGGATGCAACTTGCATCCTAACTTCTAAAGTTTGCCTATTAGACCCATTTAGCATATTTTTCATCTTCTTTAGGGTCTTTTCTAATTTTTCAAGATTTAACTCAAAGTTTGATTTTTCAATTCCAAATGCCTAATTTTTTGAATTTTCATCCTTTCTTTAGGCATTTTCATTCCTAGGCAAGTGTCTAGCCTTCTTAGGATTAATGCCTAGTTTCTCTACCTTCTTATCTTTAGGTGGGGTTGATCTAGCATTGTCCTTAGATAAATTGATATGTTTAGCACCTAAGCAATAAAATATATTATTAGGTTGCTTCTTATTATTAACAATTGCAAGTGCATTAAAATGAAAATCAATAGCATGCTTCTTGCCATTAATAATTGAAATTTTATTATTGAAGGTTACCATAGGTTTTGCCTTTGGAGCTCCCCCTACACTCGAGTTCTCTAGCTTGTCCTTCCTTGAATGCCTCCTCTTTGGACATTGACTCCAGTAGTGACCCGTTTGGTTGCACCGAAAGCACACTATATGGTTCTTGTCCTTCCTTAGCAGGGCACTGGCCTCCTTTGACTTTTCTTTGGCCTTTGGCACCGGTTGAGCCTTCTTGACTGTTTTTAGGCATTTGCTCTTATAATGCCCATGTTCCCTGCACTTAGAGCAGGTTATATGATTTTTATTTTTAATAAGTGTGTTTGAGTTACCTTGAATGGTAAGAGAAGCTTGGTCAGATTCTTCACTCCTCTCGGATGTAGACAACTCTTCTTGTTGCTCTGGCATGGAAGATTGTCTCTCCTCCCCCTCAATCCTTGAGGTGGAGAGTTCTTCAACCTCCTCTACCTCGAACGTTGAGCACCTCTCAACTTCCGATACTTCACGCTCTTAAAAGGATGATGAACTTGCTTCTTCAGTCTTATCATCATCTTTATTTTGTGTCATTGAGCATTCTTCCTTGGTCACATCCTCCTTGTCATCTTGGGCCGATGAGAATTTTCGTAGAGCTCGATCATTTTGCTCCACATCTCTTTTGCATCATAGAATTCTCCTAGGCTATACAATAAATCCTTAGGAATTGATTTAGCTAACATTAACATTACCTTTTTATTAATTTTGTATTTTCAATTTTGCTCCTCGATCCACTTCTTATTCTTGAGAACTTTTTCTTTCTTGTCCTCGAGGGATCAAATTCATGCACAAAGCAAATCCAATTGTCAAAGTTGTTTTATTCAAAGGTATGTCATCCTACCTTTCTAGTAAGCGAAGTCTTCACTATCAAAGATAGGTGGAACCGTGATGACATAACTCAATCCATCTTTAGGCAACTTCATTCTTCTTCAACTCATCTAGCTTTGTACTCCCTCAATTGTTAATCCTTGAAGAGCAACCCATTCTGATACCACTTGTTGGAGATCGTTTGATGTGCTAAAGGGGGTGAATAGCATCGATTTAGTTTTCTTCGATG
Organism: Wurfbainia villosa; assembly: GCA_025175895.1. Taxonomy (NCBI): domain Eukaryota; kingdom Viridiplantae; phylum Streptophyta; class Magnoliopsida; order Zingiberales; family Zingiberaceae; genus Wurfbainia; species Wurfbainia villosa. Next base: position 26,253,031 of record CM046002.1, on the reverse strand, counting down.
GATTGTGTTAGTCTACAAAGTATTAGCACAACGGAAACAAAATATACAAAGAAATAACACAAGACAAACACACACAATTTTACGTGGTTAGACACTAAGATTCCTAATTGATATGAGCATTTTATATAAGGTTTTAGCTATCATTTTAGCACACATCTTACCTCATTTTTAGGGTATTCATTGCATATTATCTTTGTTTACATCACTTTTCTATATTTTTCATTTAGAGATCTACTTTTGTTAATTTATGTGCAGGACGATATTTTTGGAGCAAAAATAAAGCATTTTATGGAGCATGGACTTTAGGGAACACGTTATGGTCATGTCCCAAGACACAGGCATATTTCTGAAGCGAAATGGACCAAAACGGAGGCTCCAGAGTGACACACAGGTTGACCGTGTTAAATTAGCACGACCATGTATTTTTTCTAGCTCAATTTTCAGCCTAGATTTTAGTCGTTTCTAGTCTTGCACATGGTCGTGTGGTGGCACAGCAAATTCAAGGAAATAGAATTTTTTGAGCATTTATGGAAAGTCGGAGCCGCCTCTATATATAGGAAACTCATCTAAGAGGCTAGGGATCGGGAATGAGCACGAGGATCGAGAGGGGAGTCACCCTAGGGCTCCCAAGCCCCGAAGGGTGACCGTCCGAGGGCCCCCAACCCGCCAGAGGCTATTGTTCTAGAGCTTCTCTACCTGCCGAGATTAGATTGATGTAGATTTCTTCGCCGTGACTCCAGTTTTGAATACGAGCCGCACCCCAAGACCTTCTTCACATCGAGACTAAGCCTTCTTTTTTCCTTTTATACAATTCCTTTCGGTTTATTCTTGCTTTGTCGATGTCTTGTAGTTGGATCTCCATCTTATGGAGTAGATTTCTGTGATTCTTTGATTAGGGAGTAGCCTATCTTGACTTGTAAACATATGTATGCAACGAATTCATATTATCTTACATTTCTTTCATTATATATGTGTGCTTTTTATTCTATGATAAGATTGTTCATGGTCCGACTTTATTATGTTAATCCAATTTAGATGCCAAAGCTCTAGGTGATACTTTAAAGGTATGGGGAAGGACTGAAAGGAGAACCCAATCCTCCGAACCATAGAGAATCAAGACATGGGAGAATTGACTATGAGTGAGGAGTTAATTCGTTGGGGTTCTAGAGACAGGTTTCTTGTGTGACCAAGGTTACCTCACAAGTTGATTGATTCACCACGATGACCCATAGGTATCATAGAACGTAATGAATCATACTAACAGAAGGCCCAAAGTAGGAGAAATCAACTCTAAAAGAGTTGTGGAACTCAGTGACAGGGGGCTTCCTAAAGATAGCAACCCCCTAAGCTCTAACGATCCGAAAGGGAAACTTGGCTAGGAATAGGGTAATCCAATGTAGTTCCAAAAGATCACATCAGATAAAATAGGATATCCTACCTACATGAACAACCATTGAGAATTAGGAGTAAGACATATGTTTATAATCATTTAGGTGAAACCGAAAACATAGAATTATTCCGTCAATCATAACAGGGACCCAATGACAGTGGTGTCCCTATAAAAGTGATCTCCCAACCCTCTCATTTTCGCCTTCAATCCCTTTGCGTATCAAACAACTGATTCGGTCTAAACAATCTATATTCGCTTAGTAAACTAGTACTCGATTACTAGTTCCTGTGGGATTGATATTTTATTACTTGACAACAACTGTGCACTTACAGGCGTTGAGCGCAAGCGCGCGCTTCAAGTCCTTGGCGATTCTCGTCGGAGATTTGAGATCGTGCTCACGTGCATCAAGTTTTTAGCGTCGTTGTCGAGAATTGATTTAATTGATATTAGTTGAAAGGTGAATTGATTGAATTAAACCACTTTATCTTCAATTTTTTATTGATTTTGGCTATTTCGCTTATTATTACAATTTCCTTTTCAACTTTTACTATTTATGTTTACTACTTTTTCAAAAGACTAATGGAGTATGCAAATATATAACTGCTTTAACTGCCTTATTTTCCTCCTCGGCCTATTCGATTGTTTCACCTACAGAAGTATGCTTCAATGTAAGTCGGGGGAAGGGGAGGAGAAATATCATTTTGATTTAATTGGACGTTTGCACATTTAATTATCTTACTTAAGTAGTTTAGGTATTTTCTTTTATAATTTTTAGGTCTAGTTTATTATTTCTTCATATGGTTACTTGCTTTCTTGTCATATTCATGCATTGGCAATTTTGTTTTCAGTATAGGTACCCACTTGTCCTTTAAGTAGGCTTCAATGTTGGAGTATTGGGAATACAATCAAAGTCCCACATTGATAAGACATGGAAAAGATCATGTGCTTATAAGATGAAAAGATATCTTCATTGGTATGAGGCATTTTGGGTAAAGCCCAAAAATAAAACCATGAGAGTTTAGGCCCAAAGTGGACAATATCATGTCATTGTGGAGATATGTGGATCTTATAGGCACTAACAATTGGTATCAGAGTCATGGTCTATGTCAATCCATGAACCTCGAACGATGGAAGTTGAGCTCCCATGTCCGGATCAAGAGAACCAGACATCAGGCAGGAAGTCTAGTTGGGTCGGGAGGACCGAACAATTGGCATCAAGTCCAGTTGGGTCAGAAGGGTTGGACAACTGGCAAGAAGTCCAACTAGGTCAGGAGGACCAGACAGTTGGTAGGAAGTCCTGGTGGGTTAAGGATCGGACATCAAGTAGAGGATGTCCTTCGAGAATGGATAGGCTCGAGGGGGATTAATGTGGTCCTTCATTTGAGGGGGGATTATTGGAGTATTGGGAATACAATCAAAGTCCCATATTGGTAAGACATGGAAAAGATCATGTGCTTATAAGATGAAAAGATATCTCCATTGATATAAGGCCTTTTGGGTAAAGCCAAAAAATAAAACCATGAGGGTTTAGGCCCAAAGTGGACAATATCATGTCATTGTGGAGATATATGGATCTTATAGGCACTAACATTCAATGTGTACTATTTTGATGGTATCATGTTGATATGCTTTATTATTTTTAGTAATTCATATTCTTCTATCTGGTGGTGCAAATTTTATAAAAGTTATATGAGCGTTTAGCAAGTTCTACTAGCTAATTTTTATTTTTCACTTACACTTGAACTGAATTCCAAAAAGTTGATCTAGTACATAATTGGTCATGATTCATCTCGTTGAACTAGTACTTTGGAATCCATAGGTAACTTTCAATTATCATTTTGGTTACTAGAGATGCTCAGATTGTGTAAGCTCATTCGAAAAATCAAAATCCTTGTGAGCATGAGAGGAACAAAAGTTCTTTGAAAAGAAAAAAAAAAAGAGAAAAGAAAAGGGAGAGAGCAACCAGAAAAATTGTGAGGTTAAAAAAAAGAAGAGAGAAAAAAAATTTGAGAGATAGAAAACAGTCGTCATGGGTGGAAATGGTTTGATGCCCCTTTGAGTCCGAGTTAGGTTACTGGGGAAACACCTACCAATTTCTCTCAATACCGTGCACGCCTTTGAGACTTTGTGTTAGTTTGGGAGGATGACCCTCACTTAGGGCAGGTAAGTGCCCAGAGCCGGAAACCATAGGAACACAATGAGATGACGACTTGACTTAACATGGAATTTGAAAACTCTAGGATAAAATTTTACACTTGTACGAAAAACTTTCTTTGTAGACTTGGTAAACTTATTTATTTGATTTAACAGTAGCACCACTTGATAGGATTAGATGAACATACTATATAATGAAGCGATTCAATTATATGCATTGAGCTGAACACGAATGTTTGCTTGAAGACAAGCAAAGTTTAAGTCTGGGGGATTTATATGTGAGCATTTTATATAGGATTTTAGCTATCATTTTAGCGCACATCTTACCTTGCTTTTAAGGTATTCATTGCATATTATCTTTGTTTACACCACTTTTCTATATTTTTCATTCGGAGATATACTTTTGTTAATTTATGTGTAGGACGACATTTTTGGAGCAAAAATAAAGCATTTTATGGAGCATGGACTTTAGGAAACACGCTCTGGTCGTGTCCCAAGACACAGGCATGTTTCCGAAGCGAAACGGATCAAAACGGAGGCTCCAAAGTGACACACGATCGATCATGTTAAATTAGCACGACCGTGTATTTTTCAGCTCAATTTTCAGCCTATATTTCAGTCGTTTCCAATCTTGCACATGACTCAGCCGTGTGAAATTCACACAGTCGTGTGGCGACGCCACAAATTCGAGGAAATAGGGTTTTCAAGCATTTATGGAAAGCTAGAGTCGCCTATATATATAGGAAACTCATCTAAGAGGCTAGGGATCGGGAATGAGCATGAGGATCGAGAGGGGAGTCGCCCTAGGGCTCCCAAGCCCCGAAGGGTGACCGTCTAAGGGCCCCCAACCCGCCGGAGGCTGCTGTTCTAGAGCTTCTCTACCTGCCGAGATCAGATTGATGCAGATTTCTTTGCCATGACTCCAGTTCTGAATACGAGCCACACCCCAAGACCTTCTTCACATCGAGACTAAACCTTCTTTTTTCCTTTTATACAATTCCTTTCAGTTTATTCTTGGTTTTTCGATGTCTTGTAGTTGGATCTCCATCTTATGGAGTAGATTTCTAAGATTCTTTGATTAGGGAGTAACCTATCTTGACTTGTAAACATACATATGCAATGAATTTATGTTATCTTACATTGCTTTCATTATATATGCTTGCTTTTTATTTTATGATATGATTGTTTATGGTCCGACTTTATTGTGTTAATCCGATTTAGATGCCAAAAGCACTAGGTCATACTTTAGAGGTATGGAGAAGGACCGAAAGGAGAACCCAATCCTTCGAACCATAGAGAATCAAGACGTGGGAGAATCGACTATGAGTGGGAGTTAATCCGTTGGGGTTCTAGTGACAGGTTCCCTGTGTGACCAAGGTTACCTCACAAGTTGATTGATTTACCACGAGGACCCATAGGCATCATAGAACGTAATGAACCTATTCTAGAAAGAGGCCAAAAGTAGGAGAAATCAACTCTAGAGGGGTTGTGGGACCCAGTGACAGGGGGCTTCACAAAGATAGCAACCTCCTGAACTCTGACGATCCGAAAGGGAAACATGGCTAGGAATAGGGCAACTGATGTAGTTCCAAAAGATAACATCGGATAACATAGGATATCCTACCTATATGAACAACCATTGAGAATTAGGAGTAAGACATGTTTACAATCATTTAGGTGAAATCGAAAACATAGAATCATTCCTTCAATCATAATAGGGACCCAATGACAGTGGTGTCCTTGTAAAAGTGATCTCCCAACCCTCTCGTTTTCTCCTTCAATCCCTTTGCGTATCAAACAACTGATTCAGTCTAAACAATCTATATTCGCTTAGTAAACCAATACTCGATTACCAGTCCCTATGGGATCGAAATTTTATTACTTGACGACAAGCGTGCACTTGCGGGCATTGAGCGCGAGCGCTCACTTCAAGTCCTTGGCGATTCTCATCGGAGATTTAAGGTCGTGCTCGCTTGCATCACTAATCCACAGCGACACTATGGTGATCTACCCTCACTATGAACCTCTCCTCGATATGACAACGGAGGTGGAGAAACCTTGTACAAATTCTTACAACAATAAGAAATACAACTAAATACACTAAGCAAATCAAAATACAAGTAAAAACACTTTACAAATGAACTTTGATTGCTTGATCATGCTTTGGTTGCTTTAGATAGCTTGGAAGTGATGGGATTGTTTGATGCGCTAGAGGGAGTGAATAGCGATTTTCATTTTCTTCGATTCGATTCGTATGCTCGTCTACACCAATGTTAGTACGCAACGGAATATACAAGAATAAATAGCACAAAACAAAATAACACTCACAATCACAACTCAAGGATGTTACGTAGTTCGAAACCTTTAGTTCCTACTCCACGATCGAGCTTTAGTGTCTACTCTACTAAACCTCGTCTCCTTCTCAGAATACAATCCAGAGGTGGAGAAATCCTATACAATATGAATGTTTACAACAATAAACAAGGAAACAACCGAATATAAGCAAATACAATAACAAACGAATGAAATAAGTGAAAACACTTTCAAATGAGAGCTTTTGAATTCTTGATCTTTTAGTTGCTTTGAATAGCTTTGAAGACTTGAAATTGCAGCAGCACTTCCCTTCAAATCCCTCAAGGACCGACTTCCTTCAACCTTCCCGTCGAGCTCCTTTTATAACTCCGTTCGGGCTGATTTTCCACCTTCCATTCGACTGCTCTTACCTAGTGGTCGACTGGACATTGTGTCGTTGTCTTACAACGGCTTAATCCATATCAAATTTAGTCGACCAATCGACTGCTCTGACCTAGCAGTTGACTGATATAGGCATCAGTCGACTGCCCAAAATTCTATGTCCTGACCATTTAATTTCAGTCGACTGCTCAATCCTAACAGTCAATTGCTAATGGTCAGTCGACTGTCAAACCCTAGCAATCGACTGCTAGAGTCACGAGCAGTTGAGCCTCAGTCGACGGCTTGAATCAAACTAGGCTCCCAAGTGTCATGCACTTAGCTAGTTAACTGGTAAATCTCAAACATGAGATTTAATCCAAGTGTGATCCTCTCATACTTGATCGATCACCCTTTGTCTAGACCTATGCCTTTAAGTCACCTCTATCAGCCTCACACTCTCAGGGTCCATCTGAGTCCTCTACGACTCTTTCACCCTTCGCGTTAGCATTCAGGTGCTTCTAACGACTATGTCATGCTAACCGGGTCTCCTTTGCTAAAGTTCTGTTGGTGTAATCGGCCCAGGTCATAATTGATAAGACTCGAGTTTGACTCGAGCAGTATTTTGTGTTGGTGCAATCGGCCCAGGTCACGATTGACCAGACTCGAGTTTGACTCGAGAGATGTTTTGATGTTTGACAAAGTAAGTTAACATTGATATTTTACATCAATGTCTGGTGATAATTTGGGAAGATTGTTTATACAATCAACTCGGGTTATGTTAACTGGACTCGAGGGAGACTTTGATGGTTGACTAGGGTTGACCATGTGGTTATGGAAAGTCCAAGTCATGGGTACTTGGCATGGAAAGTTCAACATGGGTTGGCAAGGGAAAGTCCAAGCTTGAGTCTTGGCACTTGAGAAGTCCAAGGGGTTTGGTATTGGCGGCATAAAGTCCAAGCGGGAGTCTTGGCGGCGTAAGTCCAATGTGCCTTGGCAGTGTAGACATCGTTAGCATGACATAGCTGTTAGTAATATATGAGAGATGTCCTAAGGCAATCGCCTTATGTATGAACCATTTATATGATAAATGAAGATTCATTATTTGAGTATACATGTTTTATGTATTTGATTGGATCTTAAACTCATTTACTGAATATCCTCGATACGATTCACAGCATGAGAGAATTTGTGATTGAATCACAACTAGTGAGTATCTCTACATGTGTAATTGTGATGTATCGGAATTATCCCTAGTCGATGAATTGATGGATTTGGACACCATCAATTCTATCGAGACTAGCACGAGGTATACTCCTTGGTGTATCCAAGCAACTGATTCTCACTGGCTGGAGACATTGTGATGTCCGGAGTTAATTGTGGATGCTAGTTATGGTAACTAGTTCATTAGAGTGACCAGCCGTAAGACTTCATATGGTTCTCTGCATATATAGATATGTCAATGAAGTTCTTACTATAGCTTAAGTGCGATGTTCCTTTGACTTGCGGTATTCAAGTTATCTTGATCATGGAGACTTATGCTTTGACATCTTAAGCAAACATCTCTAAGGAGATGTGGACCCGGGATGATTGGGTATAAGTCGAAGTGATCGAAGGTGTTTGAATAGCCTATAAAGGATTCACCACTCCTTGCGAGGAGATGTATACCCATGGCCTCTCTTCGGATTGTTACTAAAGTCTTTGGCCAAAGCATTACATGTTTAGAGTAAGGTACTCTTCGATACATGTGCAGTAACTAGAATCTGGAGGATGAGGAAATGATACTTGGGCTAGGTGTGACGTAGTCAGCCTAGTGGGGACTGACACTATAGACCATGTCCTGAACCAAGTGGGTATAAGATGAGTGAAGGGAATGGGGCACGATACATTCGAGCTGCTGAAGGGTTTCAGAAATAGTTCTGGATCAACCGTTGATCTTTTCAGTTAATTGGGGATCATGATATACTACTAGGTGTCACTCATGATCGTTCTATAATTAATGGTTAATTATAGACGGCCAACATAAACCGAGAACCTATTTGGTCACACGCACAACGAGCGTAATCCGAAGGATTTAAAACGAGCTTGAGAATGGGATTCTCAGACCGAGAGAAACTAGGTTTGGTTGGACCAAACAAGAAGCGAGCATGAAATCGTTTCAGTCGCAATGGAAGCGTGGATGGGCCGTGTCTTATGAAGACATAATGGATGAACCAAAATGGTTTGGTTCTAATCCAATGGAGGAGAATAAACCAAAGGGTTTGGTTTATTTTAAACGAATGAACCAAAAGTTGGTTCGGTTAGTTTTAACTTAAAATAAACCATCATGGTTTGGTTTATTTTAACTTATATTAATGGAGCGGGTTAACGGGCCTCATGTTTATAATCCATTAATCATTAAGAGAATTAGTTCTCTATAAAAGAGGGCTTAAGGGATTGTTAAGCCCTAATCCAAAACCCTAGCCCTAAGTTGTCGCCCACCTCCTTCCTTGGAGATTCTCGGTGCCAACCTCCATTGCCGCCCAGCCCCTTGTGCCGCCGTCCAACTTGTTGTCGGCGTCCAAGCTTCATCCGGTGACCCTCCGGTGATCTTCCTAGGCTTCGGCGATAAGGTGAGCACTTGGCTTCCCTTGCTTGGCCGGCGCCTACTCCTCCACCAAAGCTGTCCAGTTTTCTGGACAGCTTGTTTTCTTCTCGTCGGAGCGTCGTTTGGACGACGGTTAGAGCTCCGACAGTGCCTAACTTACCGGGGATTCAATCTTCGGTAATCCTCTGAGGTGGAGGATGAAAGATTCGTCAAACGGTTGACGAATACCTCTCCGGAGAAGCGAGTTTTGAGGACTCGTCTTTGGATCCGAATTTGGATTCGGATCGTGATCATCTCTCGATCACGTCGTCTTCAACACGAGGCTAGTAACCCGTACGAAGACGAAGCTCGTGGCTTAGCGAAGTCATCCTAAGGATACTCGGCGTGGATACGGATAGAGACGATTCTAGCAAGGATCGTTCCGGTTGATGTTGTTCCCGCTACACGTGATACGAAAGGTATACGTAGTTAAATTTCCTTTATTGCAAAATTTAAATTTACGGTTATGTCTACACATGTTGTACTATGCATGCGTGTGTTGTGTGTGTTGTAATAAATGTAGATTTATTATTTTTATTTCTTCCGCTGTGCACATGTTTACGAAACATGTTCGAACACACACTTGCATGTGTCTAAACCCAACAAAGGGTATCGAGCCAGTTGTGTTTCGACATAATCGTAAAATGATTTTGCGATAGTCATAATGTTATTTCTGGAAATTTCCTAATTTTGGAAATTTAGAAGTATTTATGGAAATTTTTCAATTTTGGAAAGTCTCGAAGTATTTATGGAAATCTTCCACTTTTGGAAAGTTGGAAGTATTTATGGAAATTGATATTTTCCATAAATAAAATATTTGATAGATTCTAGAAATTTGTTTCCTGATTTAATCATGATTTGATTTGGGAAATCAAATCTTAAAATATTTTATTTCCATAAGTAGTTTTGATGATTTAGGAAATTGGTTTCCTAAATTGATTTTCCTTAATCAACTATTTCCATAAATAAAATATGTGATTAGATTTGGAAATTTGTTTCCTAATTTAATCATGATTTGATTTGGAGAATCAAATCTTAAACATATTTTATTTCCATAAATAGTTATGACAAATAAGGAAATTATGTACATGACATAATTGTATGTCATGTAATTGCATTAGATGCATATCATTATGTCATGCATGTCGTGACATATAGATGTATGTCATGTATGTCATGCTATGTAGATAATAGTTATTTGCATGCAAAGAGGATGAGACATAAAAACCCTTACTCAATATTAAAACCTACACCTTCCATTAATATGGTTAGAACTAGAGTTTCGTTTCTTGTCCTTGAAGAGCCTCTTCCTGACCGTCCTAAGGACGATGCAACTCCAGACCAAATGTTGGTCTATCAGAAGCATGTGGCGGATTCTGAGCTGGCGAGTTGTATCATGCTGGCGGCGATGGTACCTAAGCTGCAAAAGCAGCATGAGCATATGGATGCTAATACTATGGTCTTTCATCTTCATGAGTTGTTTGATGAGCAAGCGAGATCCGAAAGGTTCGAGGTCTCTAGGCTCCTCTTCACCACGAAGATGCAAGAAGGTTCGTCTGTAGTGTAGTTTGTGCTAAAGATGAATGGGTACATCGAGCGGCTAGCCACCCTCGGGTTTGTGATGGATCATTAGTTAAGTATTGACTTAATTCTGCATTGTTTTCCCAAGAGTTTCTCACAATTTGTGATGAACTATCGGATGAACAAATTGGAATCCACTATTCCCAAGCTCCTCAATATGCTGAAGACTGTGGAGCCTTCTGTGAAGCATGTGGAGAAGGCGGTTCTTTTAGTTGATTCCTCAAAGAAAGGTTCTAAGAGGAAGGCAAAAGAACAGAAGAAAGGAAAGAACAAAAAGGCGAAGAAGGCAGAACCAGCGCAAAAGGGCACTTGCCATCATTGTGGCAAGGAAGGCCACTGGCGAAGAAACTGCAAGATTTATCTTGAGTCCACGAAGAAGAAGAAGGCATCCGATGCCCCATCCTCTTCAGGTATCTTCGTTATTGATTGTCATTCTATTTCCTTAGACACTTGGGTATTGGATACTGGGTGTGGCTCACATATATGTAATGACATACAGGGGCTAAGGAATAGAAGAAGACTTGTCAGAGGGGAGTCAAATTTGCAAGTTGGCAATGGAGCAAAGGTTGTTGCGGTCGCCATCGGAACTTATTTGCTGAAGCTCCCTAGTGGACTAGTCTTGGAACTGGACAATTGCTATTATGTTCCTTCTCTAATAAAGAACATTGTTTCTATTTCCTGTTTAAATAGAAATGGTTTCCATTTGACATTTAGTAACAATTGTTGTTATATAACTTTGAATGGCTTACTTTATGGAACTGGAACTATGAGTAATGGCATTTATACGTTGGACGTATCCAGTGACATCTTCAATATCGAAGCGAGCAACAAGCGTGCTCGAAAGGATAATCAATTAGACTCCTATATGTGGCATTGTCGTCTTGGCCATGTAAGCAAGAAACGCATGTCCAAATTACACCGATGTGGAATTCTGGAATCGTTTGAATTGGATTCATACGATACATGCGAATCATGCTTAAAAGGCAAGATGACTAAGTTACCTTTTACTGGAAAAGGTGAACGAGTGGGAGAGTTACTAGGTCTAATACATACTGATGTATGTGGACCTATGTCAACTCAAGCTTTAGGAGGCTATAGCTACTTCATTACCTTCACCGATGATCACTCATGGTTTGGGTATGTGTTCTTGATGAAACACAAGTCTGAAGACTTTGAAAGGTTCAAAGAATTCAGAAATGAAGTAGAGAAACAACATGACAAAAGTATTAAAATACTTCGATCGGATCGAGGTGGTGAATACTTGAGTCAGGAGTTTCTTGATTATCTAAGAGACAATGGTATATTGTCTCAATGGACTCCGCCATATACACCACAACATAATAGTGTATCTGAGAGGCGTAACCAGACCTTGTTGGACATGGTCAGGTCAATGATGAATCATGCAAATCTTCCCAAGTCCTTTTGGGGCTATGCACTTCAGACAGCTGTTTACTTGTTAAACAGAATGTCAACCAAGGTAGTCTCTACTACTCCATATGAGATATGGAATAGTAAGAAACCTCATGTATCTTACTTGAAGATATGGGGTTGTCCTGCTTATGTGAAGCGGACTGTATTAGACAAATTGGATGCTAAGTCTGATAAATGTCTATTTATTGGATACCCTAAGGAAAAAAGGGGTTAGCAATTCTATCATCCTGTGGAACAAAAGGTGTTTGTTTCAAGGCATGCTGTGTTTCTAGAGAAAGAGTTTCTCTTGCAAGAAAATAGTGGGAGTATCTTCGAGCTTGAGGAGGCTCGAGAGACTCAAATAGACATTGATGAGATACCTGGTGAAGCACAACAGCCGACAACTCATAGTGATGAGCAATCGGCTGGACCTATTGTAACACCACATCTTCGTAGATCTGGTAGAACACGCAACATTCCTGAGAGATATGGATTTCTCGTAAGTGAATCGAACGACGTGTTACTCATTGATGATGAGGAGCCTACCAGTTATGAAGAAGTGCTGACAAGTTCAGAAAGGGATAAGTGGCTTGAAGCCATGAAGTCGGAAATGGATTCCATGTATGACAACCAAGTTTGGAACTTGGTTGACCCACCTAAAGGCATAAAGCCAATAGGGTGCAAGTGGGTTTTCAAGAAGAAAACCGACATGGATGGTAATGTGATTACCTATAAGGCTAGATTGGTGGCGAAAGGATATCGTCAAAAGTAAGGTGTTGATTATGACGAAACCTATTCGCCTGTAGCTATGCTTAAATCCATTCGGATGCTCCTTGCCATAGCAGCTCATTATGATTATGAGATATGGCAGATGGATGTGAAAACAGCTTTCCTTAATGGAAACCTTCTCGAGGACGTGTATATGATACAGCCTGAGGGTTTCACATCGATTGATAAAACCAAGGTATGCAAATTGCGACGGTCCATTTATGGATTGAAGCAAGCATCCAGGAGCTGGAATATCCATTTTGATGAGACAATCAAAAAGTTTGATTTCTCACAAAATCCAGACGAACCTTGTGTGTACAAGAAGGTTAGTGGGAGTGCAGTCGTGTTCCTAGTATTATATGTCGATGGCATATTACTTATAGGAAACGATATTTCAATCTTACAGTCAGTTAAGGTTTGGTTATCCAAGAAATTCTCCATGAAAGACCTTGGAGAAGCAACCTACATCCTCGGGATTAAGATCTATAGAGATAGTTCGAAACGGTTGCTTGGTCTTTCGCAGTCTACATATATAAACCGAGTGCTAAAGAGGTTTAGCATGTCAGAATCCAAGAAAGGTTTCCTACCCATCAGGCATGGGGTACACCTTTCGAAGTCTATGTGTTCGCACACAGAAAATGAGAGGATTTGCATGAGTAAGATTCCCTATGCATCCACAATAGGATCTATCATGTATGCTATGTTATGTACGAGGCCCGATGTATCGTATGCTCTAAGTGTCACGAGCATATACCAGTCTGATCCATGAATGGATCATTGGATGGCTGTTAAGACGATCCTTAAGTACTTAAGAAGAACTAAGGATGTGTTCCTAATATATGGAGAAGGGGACATGGTGATACGCGGGTATACGGATGCAAACTTCCAAACATACAAGGATGATTCCAGGTCTCAGTCTGGAGACGTGTTCACCTTGAATGGGGGCGCAGTGAGTTGGAAAAGTTCCAAACAAGACACTGTAGCGGATTCTACCACTGAGGCAGAATACATTGCAGCTTCGGAAGCAGCAAAGGAAGCGGTTTGGATCAAGAAGTTCGTTTATGAACTTGGTGTGATTCCGGCCATTGTTGAAGCAATACTGGTCGACTGCGACAACAATGGAGCAATTGCACAGGCGAAAGAGCCAAGGTCTCATCAACGATATCCAAACATGTGCTTCGCCGCTATCATCTTATCAGAGAGATCATCAGTAGGAACGAAATACAAATCGAGAAAATTCCCACTGAAAGAAACTTAGCGGATCCCTTGACTAAAGCATTATCTCAAAGTAAGTTTGAGGGTCATGTTAGAGCTTATGGTATTAGATACCGTAGCGATTGGCATTAGGCCAATTGGGAGTCTGTTAGTAATATATGAGAGATGTCCTAAGGCAATTGCCTTATGTATGAACCATTTATATGATAAATGAAGATTCACTATTTGAGTATACATGTTTTATGTATTTGATTGGATCTTAAACTCATTTACTGAATATCCTCGATACGATTCACAGCATGAGAGAATTTGTGATTGGATCACAACTAGTGAGTATCTCTACATGTGTAATTGTGATGTATCGGAATTATCCCTAGTCGATGAATTGATGGATTTGGACACCATCAATTCTGTCGAGACTAGCACGAGGTATACTCCTTGGTGTTTCCAAGCAGCTGATTCTCACTGGCTGGAGACATTGTGATGTCCGAAGTTAATCGTGGATGCTAGTTATGGTAACTAGTTCATTGGAGTGACCAGCCGTAAGACTTCATATGGTTCTATGCATATATAGATATGTCAATGAAGTTCTTACTGTATCTTAAGTGCGATGTTCCTTTGACTTGCGGTATTCAAGTTATCTTGATCATGGAGACTTATGCTTTGACATCTTAAGCAAACATCTCTAAGGAGATTTGGACCCGGGATGATTGGGTATAAGTCGAAGTGATCAAAGGTGTTTGAATAGCCTATAAAGGATTCACCACTCCTTGCGAGGAGATGTATACCAATGGCCTCTCGTCGGATTGTTACTAAAGTCTTTGGCCAAAGCATTACATGTTTAGAGTAAGGTACTCTTCGATACATGTGCAGTAACTAGAATCCGGAGGACGAGGAAATGATACTTGGGCTAGGTGTGACGTAGTCATCCTAGTGGGGACTGACACTATAGACCATGTCCTGAACCAAGTGGGTATAAGATGAGTGAAGGTAATGGGGCACGATTCATTCAAGCTACTGAAGGGTTTCAGAAATAGTTCTGGATCAACCGTTGATCTTTTCGGTTAATTGGGGATCATGATGTACTACTAGGTGCCACTCATGATCGTTCTATAATTAATGGTTAATTATAGACGGCCAACATAAACCGAGAACCTATTTGGTCACACGCTCAACGAGCGTAATCCGAAGGATTTAAAACGAGCTTGAGAATAGGATTCTCAGACCGAGAGAAACTAGGTTTGGTTGGACCAAACAAGAAGCGAGCATGAAATTGTTTCAGTCGCAATGGAAGTGTGGACAGGTCGTATCTTATGAAGACATAATGGATGAACCAAAATGGTTTGGTTCTAATCCAATGGAGGAGAATAAACCAAAGGGTTTGGTTTATTTTAAACGAATGAACCAAAAGTTGGTTCGGTTAGTTTTAACTTAAAATAAACCATCATGGTTTGGTTTATTTTAACTTATATTAATGGAGCGGGTTAACGGGCCTCAAGGTTATAATCCATTAACCATTAAGAGAATTAGTTCTCTATAAAAGAGGACTTAAGGGATTGTTAAGCCCTAATCCAAAACCCTAGCCCTAAGTTGTCGCCCACCTCCTTCCTTGGAGATTCTCGGCGCCAACCTCCATTGCCGCCCAGCCCCTTGTGTCGCCGTCCAACTTGTTACCGGCGTCCAAGATTCAGCCGGTGATCCTCCGGTGACCCTCCAGTGATCTTCCTAGGTTTCGGCGATAAGGTGAGCACTTGGCTTCCCTTGCTTGGCCGGCGCCTACTCCTCCTCCAAAGCTGTCCAGTTTTCTGGACAGCTTGTTTTCTTCTCGTCGGAGCGTCGTTTGGATGACAGTTAGAGCTCCTACAGTGCCTAACTTACCGGGGATTTGATCTCTGGTAATCCTCTGAGGTGGAGGACGAAGAATTCGTCAAACGGTTGACGAATACCTCTCCGGAGAAGCGAGTTTTGAGGACTCGTCTTTGGATCCGAATTTGGATTCAGATCGTGATCATCTCTCGATCACGTCGTCTTCAACACGAGGCTAGTAACCTGTACGAAGACGAAGCTCGTGGCTTAGTGAAGTCATCCTAAGGATACTCGGTGTGGATACGGATAGAGACGATTCTAGCGAGGATCATTCCGGTTGATGTCGTTCCTGCTACACGTGATACGAAAGGTATTCGTAGTTAAATTTCCTTTATTGCAAAATTTAAATTTACGGTTATGTCTACACATGTTCTACTATGCATGCGTGTGTTGTGTGTGTTATAATAAATGTAGATTTATTATTTTTATTTCTTCCGTTGTGCACATGTTTACGAAACATATTCGAACACACACTCGCCGCGGTGCCGGAAACCCAACAATAGCCGATGGAAGCACCTGAAGGCTAGCGCGATGGATGAACAAGTCATGGATGACTTAGAGGGATCCGAGAGGCGTAAGGCTGATGGAGGTGGCTAGAAGGCTTAGGTCTAGGCTAAGGGTGGTCTAGCAAGTATAGGGACACCATACTTGGGTTAAAACCTCATGTTTGAGGTGTGCCAGTCGACTGATACCATGTGGTAGTCGACTGACATAGTCAACTAGGGTTTGACTGCGGGAATTGCCCTAGAAGTCGACTGCCATAGGTGGGCAATGATCGATTGACGCAATGACGATTCAGGCGATCACCGATCGATGCTCGATTTTGGGGCGAATGGAGTCTCACTCGACCCGGACGAGCAATGAGTGATGGCTCATCGATCGGATGCTCATGATCGAATGATGTCCTAGCCGCTGATTTTTCCAAAGATGGATTATACCGCTTTCTCACAAAGAATAGTGTGATCAACGATCGATGGTCCCGAGCAATGATCGATCGACTTTTTCCATAAAAGGAGCTCGTGATGGAGAAAAATGAATTCGGTTTTTGAGAGCTTTAGGGGTGATTTGTTGCTGCAAATCAGGTCTCCAAGTGCTAATCAAATAACCAAGCATTCAGGCAATCAAAAGCAAGAGTTGTAAAGTTTTTCTTTACTTGTCTTTCATATAAATTGTTGTAATTGCTTATTTTTAGTTTCTTATGTTGGATCGAGAAGCGTCGCTAGAGGGGGGGTGAATAGCGATCGTAAATCTTTTCGATAGTTCGTTCGATATACGAGTAAGAGCAGCGGAAAATAAAGAGACACGTTTATTTTTACTTGGTTCACAACCCAGCGGTTGCTACTCCAAGGCCCTATCGGTCCTAGACTGCGTACGGAGGGCAAAGCACTATAACGTCTCCTCCTCGTTGGAGGTAGGAGACAACGATCACAAAATCGAATGTACGAGGATGAGGCAACAAACCTACCTTACCTCGTTACGAATGAAAACAACGAATACAATATCAAAATATATTACTAGATGCTGCTGCCGACGAAGAAGATCTGAACTTGTTGTCGCGTCGGCGTTATGACGGTGTTGGAGTGTTGGCGTTGTAGGAGCACTTGATGAATAAACTTGATGATCTTTGGAGTTGGAATCCTCCCCTCCTTTTATAGATTTTGGCCTCTGAATATGTCTCCTCTTTTTTTGGAACAGATCACGAAGTTGTATAATTTTTATCGCGAAGTGGCCGCGTCAAACCTTATCCATTTTGACCTAGCGCAAGGGCTGATTTGTCGCCATCAGTCGACTGATGCCTCCCATCAGTCGACTGATGAGCATCAGTCGACTGCCCCATGTCCAGCAATCGACTACCAGCCTGGCCACTTCCCTATAGTGAGAGGTTAGCTCAGAAAATGATAAATACGACGGTTTCTAACCGTCCGATCTTGACCTAGACCTTCCACAAGAAGTCTTAGTCGGATCGCCGCCTACGGTCGTCCCCGTACAGAGGACACGACCTTACCATCTCTCACTCACACGAGCTTACCTCGATTCTTACTGTGTCGCTTTCGCTTCCGGCCTTCCACTCGATTCCTTCGGCTCCCTCCGAAGTCACTCGAGTGTCGCCCGACCACCGTGGCTTCCTCCGGGTGTCGCTAGCCTTCAGCTCTAGCTTTAGTACTTTTATGTACACTCGATTTAGCTCGTGAGATAACGATGTAAACTTAACTTTGTGTCTTTGCCATAATCAAAACACAGGTTCGATTATCTGGTGCCCCTGCACCAACATCTTATTGTTGTAAGATTACTTGTAAGGGGTTTCTCCGCCTCCGACTTGTGTCGAGAAGGAGTGTTTATCATAGTGGTGTGTGATTGGCATCGCTAGGGTTCGTACAAACCCAATTAGTGGAGTAGGAACCTTTCGGTTCCGAACCACGTTAAATATTTGTGTTTGCGTTGTTGTTTATTTCATTATTGCTTTCATTACTATTCCGCTACGCGCTAACGAAATTGTAGAGACAACCACGATCGAATTCCATCTACGAACGAACACTACGCTATTCACCCCCCCCCCTCTAGCTTCCAAATGATCACCAACAAGTGGTATCAGAGCCCGGGGCTCTTCTACGGATTAACAACCCGGAGTCAAGATGCTAGAGGAACAAGATGGAATCCTAAGACAAGCTTGGATGGGACATCAACACTCCACCGCCGTATGATCAAGAAGACTTTTCGGCGTGGAGAACAAGAATGGAGACATTCTTGATGATGGATATAGAGGATTGGTTCATCCTCGTAGAAGGTTTTGAACCTCCTCGGGATAGGAATGGACAAGTCCTCAAGTTGAAGAAATGGACTTAAGAGCAACGGCAAAAATTCAAAACCGAAGCCAAGGTAACAAAACTTTTAGAAGATTTGATACCTAATGATGTTTTGTCAAGGCTAGGTGAATATCTTGATGCCAAGGAGCTATGGGACAAATTAACCAAGTTCAATGAAAAGCCCCACTTGGCACAAGTAGAAGAAGATAAGGAAGAGGATGAAGAGAGTTCATCATCCTCAAGAGCAAGTGAGGAATCGGAAGTTGAAGAGGAGTCAACTTCCGGATCGGTGGAAGAAGTAGTAGAAGACACCTCCACCTCTAGGATTGAGGGGGAGGAAAGAATTTCCACTCCGAAGCAACAAGAGGAAGCTTCGACATCTAGTCAAGATGAAGAAGCTCCAATTCCGGCACCTACCACCACCATAGGTAACTCAAGCATGTCAATTGTAAATAAAAATCATATAATATGCTTTGAGTATAGGGAATCCGGACACTACAAAAGTAAGTGTCCGAAAAGAGTTAAGAAGTCTCCTCCGGCACCAAAAGTCAATGAAAAAGTCAAGGATGTTGGTGTCCCCACCAAGAAGAGCAAGGAGCATGTGGTGTGCTTCAAATGTCGATAACCGGGACACTATAGGAGCCAATGTCCTAGAAGAAAAGAGGGAGCTTCACAAGTAGGGGGAGTCTCTAAGACTAACCCTAAGGTATATTTTCATAATGCTCATTCTTTAAATTCTAAGCAAAAGCATGCTAGAATTAATTCAAATAACTTTGCTATTACTCATGAATCAAAGCATGCTAGGAATGATAACTCTAAGTCTATTTTAAAGAAGGAGAAATTTGGGACTAATGTCCCTAGAAATGTCATTCCTAAGAAAACAATTAAGAAAATCGAAAACCATTTAGGTATCAATCCCAATAAGGGTAGACATATGTCTAAAGTGAATGGTAATGCCCAAAAACCTAATCAAAAATTATTTGGGCAATTAGAGTTAGAAAATCAAGCCTTGAGGTCAAGGCTTGAGAAATTGGAAAAGACCCTTGCAAATATGCAAAATCAATTTAAAGGGTCAAAGTGTCAAACTCTAGGATCTAAAAGTCAACAAAAAGGGTGTAAGAGGCAAGAATCATCTAGGAGACAAGGTTTGAGTCACAAACCTATGTCTAAGAAGGTAATGCCTACTTATCACAATGTTCCATTTAATTATGGAACTAAACCTAGGTCTAGGAAGACCAAGGTCAATAGGGAAGTCATCCCTAAGGTTGACCAAAGGTTGTGCCTAGTGGCTAGGATTTCAAGGAACCTAGGGAAGTCACTAAGAAGGTTGCAAGGGGAGTTACACCTAGAGTTAATCATAGCAAGACCCAAATGACCAAGGCTAATAAGCCTAGAAGGGTCATTAGGAAGGTATCTAGGGAGGTTATCCCTAAGGAATACTTAATTAACCCTAGGAGCTCAAATAGATTTTGGGTTCCAAACAGCGTGATTGATTCACATTAAATGGGTTAGAATGTGTCAACCATGATTGGATGGGTAGTTGACTCAACCATGGTAAAGGTGACACTTTAGGTTATTTTCAAGGTTATGGTTACCTTGGAAATACATTTGAGCTTTAATCCTAAAAGATTTTAGGATGTGCCAATATATTTTTGAAATCATGAAAATCAATAAAATTGACACAATCTAGATTTAGAGGTCATAGTGTGTAACTTTGATCTCTGGCACACTTTAGGAATCAATGTATCAAGAGAAGTGTGTTTAAGATGTAGAAGTTACATCAAGAGTGATACTCAAGTGTCACACACCTTGATATCTTGCACTTACCATGCTTCATGTGTTTTACCATGTGTTTGCATGGAAGGAATGTCTAGGGTGGATTGCATCTCACAAAACAAGTCTTTTACCTTGATTGTGTATTTCAACACTTAGAAAGGGTGAGATGTTAAGATTTTAAAACCATTGAATGTTAATATTTGATAAAATGAAATAAAATATCAAAATACATTAACGAATAAATGAACATAAGCATAACATCAATATATTCGATATACAAGATTAAACATGAGAAAATAAAATAAGTTGGATAAAGAAATCGAGATCTTCTGAATTTTGAATCGAAATCGAGATCACGACTAATCTGATTATCGATCGGTGATCATCATCAGACGATACGATCGATCGTGCATCCGGTCATTTGTTTCGGGACTCGATCGATGGGATATCATCGACCGGATGGTATTGTTCATCGAGGCAGAGGATCATCACCGAGTGCTCACGGCGATCAGTGGTGATCGCATCGATCGGCCGATCGATGAGCAACATCGATTGTGATATTCTGTATACGACACGAAGACTCGAAGTCGATTCTTTGGCCGGAAGCGATCGGCTCGGTAAAATCGCTCATAAGTTGCGATCAGTCAACTGATGTTGCACATCAGTCGACTGGCATCACGATTTTATAATACCGAACTGCTAGGGTTCGGCGTCTTCATGCGTCGATCCTTCGCTTCTTCTTCCTCTCCGGTCGCCGCTGCCTTCTCCGACCAGTGTTTCCGACCGCGCCGGTCACCCAAGCCTTAGGTTTGGTAGCTAAGCTCTTCCACTCGCATTTTCACTCATCTCATAACCCTAATCCATTCATTTCCAACGATTTTTCCCTTTTCGATTAGGGTTCCGACGATCCAGTGCTCCGACGAACTCTCCGGCGGCTTTTTCAGCGATATCCGAGTATTCTCTCATCATCCCTCTAAATGGCGCCAAAGTAAAATTTTCTTACTCAAAAATCCTAATTTTTTTCTTTCCATTATAATCTAATCGTGCATTGTTGCCCTTGCATTTCATGTCGTTGCATTACATTCATATAGGCGATCCCGTAGAAATGACCCACCCGAGGTTGAATCACGATTGTACCAAACCATGTTGGTTAGGTACATCGATAGGGACTTCTTTACACGTTACTGTAGTGACGTCATGGATATATTTGCATATTATCATCTTATGAAAATAGTATTATGCACACATGCCATCAATGATGATCTCCTTAAGGAGTTCTATCAGAACTTAAAGAAGGTAGACGATGGCCCTACCTACACTACTCGCGTTGCAAAACGCGATTTAGAGTTCACTCTTGCGATATTGCAGGAGTTTCTTGAGTGTAAGCCATCGGATGACACCTTCATTTTCTACCCTACCTTCGATGCCCCTTTACCCGAGCCCTTTGACCATATCTCTTTGGACTCCATGCATGAGCATGTTTTTGGCCATCCTCGTCCACCAGCTCAGAATTTATTTCCTATTACTGAGCTATCTACACCTGACAATGTACTCTACAAGGTCATTGTTGGGTGTTTTCTTCCGATTGTGACTCGGGGTCTGGCCAAGATTCGGTCTCCCCATCTCTTTCTACTGTACGCCATGCGTAATAGACTAGACATAAACATTGCATTGAACATGTTTCATTGCATTGTACATTTCATATCCCCTGTACAAGGGAAAGTGTATATGCCTTATGGCCACATCATCACTGCATGGTTAGAGTCAGTAGGCATCAACATTCACAGGGGATCACTGAGGGTGTTATCTGAGGTGTACGACTGCATATCAGTTCATAACTTCTCATTGGCGAAGCTGCGGATGGGACAAGGGCAGATGGAGCTGGCACCTCGACCTCCGCCCAGGGCACGTGGGGAGCCACCTCTAGTGCCTAGAGAGGCTGTAGAGGACTATGAGGATCCTGATGCTGCAGATGAGGATGATCAGATACCTATAGATGCATCAGCAGCAGGTCCATCAGATAGGCTTGGACAGCTGGAGGCCAGATTTTAAGAGTACCAGCAGACAGTGGACTCCAGACTGGATGAGATTCTGGCGGGGCAGGGCCGCATTGAGCAGCACCAGCTCGACATATATGAGATGATACGAGCCTGGACCTTGAGCCAACAGCCTCCTCCACCTCCACCTTCTGCAGACGATTAGAGCTAGAGGATGCTAGGATTTTTATTTTCAGTTTTTGTAGTGAGATTGAGCGTCTCAAATCTCCATTTTGGATGTAAAAACTGAAGTCTTATTAATTGAATGGAATATTCTGTTTATGAAAATTACTTGTGTCTGATTGTGTGCTTGTATTAATTTATTGGTTTATGGAAAATTGTCATATCATGACATGAAATTTCATCTTATCATATAACATGTCATGTCATTATTTAGGATTATTTTAGATGTCATGTTTGTTTTTAGATTATATCATATGCCATGACATCATGATCATTGGCCATGTGTTATTATTTTGCTATCATTATGTCATGATCATTCATGCATTTAATTGTTTAAAATTGATTCAACGATAATGGCATGACTTGGAGTCCCATTTATAAGGGAATCAAGTAGAGTTGCCTTAAAAAAATGCATGAAACCCTAATTTAGGGAGAATAACTTCACATCTCACATCACATTGACATGTATATGTATTTATACACCCTAGATACATGTGAGATGCTAGGATAATAAGTTAGGTTCAAGGTGCATAGGTAGTGCATCTAGATGAACTCAAACTTATTTTAATCATCACCAAGAATCATGAGGAAAGCTAATATACAAGATATGTATATTTAGCCAATAAACTATGGTTCAAAATAGGTTTTCAAAAATATTTTAAAATCAATTTAGAAAACCTTGGTGAAGTCTAACTTTTGATAGCCATCATCATTGTAGAAGTTGATACAAAATAGATCAAAAACTTTAAAATTTTAATAGTTTTTGAACTTTGTACCAATCTCCTATTTCAATGGTAAAAATATTTTTCTAAAATTTTTCACCGATTGTATGTGTGATAAGTAATATACATATCAAATTTTGTAATTTTTTTATTTACGTAGAATTACTTATGAATTTCCAAAATTCGAGTCTGATATCTAAAAATCAGGTTTTGATTATCGATCGACTACCTCTGAGCGATCTGATGGGCAACGCCGACTCAGCAGCGTATTTGTATCACTCATTCTTGCTCGGTGTCGATCGGTGATAGACATCACGATCGTAGTGTAACAGTCGATCAATCGATTTTGGGAAAACTAGGGATGTTTAGCCCGATTTCAGCTACAGTTAAGATCCCTAATCACTCCTAACCCTAGGATATGCTTTGGGAAGCATTATAACGGGTGAAGATCCATTGGATATGGATTTGGAGAGGTGTTTAGGGTTTGTGTCAAATTTAAGGTGTTGGAAAGTTCAATGTTGAATTTCTAACCTTATCCTTGATGGTTTAGAGCTCCTATTGGCTTAGGGACTTCCCAAAGACATTGTTGGTGCAATGGTTCAGGGGGAGCAAGCCTTTAGGGGGAGGTATCCATCATGGGATGATGGATGGCATTTTTCCTCATAAGAAGGAAAATGAAATTTTGAGAGATCCAATCTGGAAATTGGGAGAGTATATAGGATTGCCTCTCTTGAGTGATATGGGACTTATCACCAGGAAGATGGTAGGCATCCTAGGTATTTTTGAATCAAAAGGGGAGATTGTAAGATCTCATTGGGACATGAGACATTGACCTCCTTGGAGAGTTAACCTTTTTGATGTATGTCAAAAAGGGGGAGAATATTAAATTACCAATTTAGAAAATTGGTAAGGGAATTTGAGTTAGGAGCCTAACTCAAGGTTTGTTTTGTCAAACATCAAAAAGGGGGAGATTGTTCGTGCAATCGGCCCAGGTCACGATTGACCAGACTCGAGTTTGACTCGAGAGATGTTTTGATGTTTGACAAAGTAAGTTGACATTGATGTTTTACATCAATGTCTGGTGATAATTTGGGAAGATTGTTTATACAATCAACTCGGGTTATGTTAACTGGACTCGAGGGAGACTTTGATGGTTGACTAGGGTTGACCATGTGGTTATGGAAAGTCCAAGTCTTGGGTACTTGGCATGGAAAGTCCAACAAGGGTTGGCAAGGGAAAGTCCAAGCTTGAGTCTTGGCACTTGAGAAGTCCAAGGGGTTTGGTATTGGCGGCGTAAAGTCCAAGCGGGAGTCTTGGCGGTGTAAGTCTAATGTGCCTTGGCAGTATAGACATCATTAGCATGACATAGCCGATGGAAGAACCTGAAGGCTAGCGCGATGGATGAACAAGTCATGGATGACTTGGAGGGATCTGAGAGGCATAAGACTGATGGAGGTGGCTAGAAGGCTTAGGTCTAGGCTAAGGGTGGTCTAGCAAGTATGGGGACACCATACTTGGGTTAAAACCTCATGTTTGAGGTGTGCCAGTCGACTGATTCCATGTGGCAGTCGACTGGCATAGTTAACTAGGGTTTGACTGCGGGAATTGCCCTAGCAGTCGACTGCCATAGGTGGGCAGTTGACTGATTGGACGAGCAGTCGACTGATCGTGTGATCAGTCGACTGATGCTCGGATTTTGGGGCACATAATGGAGTCTCATTCTACTGCTGGGACGAGCAGTCGAGTGATGGCTCATCAGTCGACTGATGCTCATGATCAGTCGACTGATGTCCTAGCCGTTGGATTTTTCCAGCGTGGATTACACCATTGTCTCACAGCAACAGTATGATCAGTCGACTGATCGACTTTTTCTAGCACAGGTTAAAGCTAAAAAAGGAGCTCGTGATGGAGAAAAATGGATCCGGTTTTTGAGAGCTTTAGGGGTGATTTGTTACTGCAAATCAGGTCTCCAAGTGCTAATCAAATAACCAAGCATTCAAGCAATCAAAAGCAAGAGTTGTAAAGTTTTTCTTTACTTGTCTTTCATATAAATTGTTGTAATTGCTTGTTTTTAGTTTCTTACTGTTGTAAGATTACTTGTAAGGGATTTCTCCGCCTCCGACTTGTGTCGAGAAGGAGTGTTTATCATAGTGGTGTGTGATTGGCATCGCTAGAGTTCGTACGAACCCAATCCGTGGAGTAGGAACCTTTCGGTTCTGAACCACGTTAAATATTTATGTTTGTGTTGTTGTTTATTTCATTATTGCTTTCATTACTATTCCGCTGCGTGCTAACAAAATTTTAGAGAAAACCACGATAGAATTCCATCTACGAACGAACACTACGCTATTCACCCCCCCCCTCTAGCTTCCAAACGATCACCAACATTTTTATGTTTGACAAAACGTATGACAATATGATTGTAGTGGAAAGTCCAAGTCTTGTGTACTTGGCAATACTAAAGTCCAAGTCTTGACTACTTTGCATGGAAAGTTCAAACTGTTAGTGAAAGCCCTGGAGTCAATCATGTGATGATTATTGTATGGACTTTATTGTATCATATTCCTATTTATAAAGGCATGGTTATTATATTTACTTGTATTGGTGCCAAATAACTAAATATAATAATGTCCTTGAGTAGTAGGTTCTTATCTATATCAATCGATTGGTTGAATCGATAATGAGATGATATAGAGAACACTACTCTTAATCATTCCTAGTCAAGTATTAACATTTAGGGACAATGTTAATGCGTAGAGACTAGCATGTAGGTCAACATGATGACTTGATCTCACAAGTCATGGATATGAGAAATCGAGTTGACACATGGGTATACATTAGAGAATGTATACTGAATGACCCGCCATGAGAAAGTATCGTGGATCGTTATATGAGTGTCATATACTTTCCCATGTGGCTATTAGTATGACTATTAGTCCTTAGACCTGAAGTCACCATGGTTCCCTACATAAGGCGTTGCATACTTTGGCTTCGTCAAACGTCACCCGTAAATGGGGGGACTATAAAGGCGATTACTGGGTATGTAACAAATTATGCGGAGGGATGTGAGTGATGTAGATGGGATCTATCCCTCCTATATGACGGGAGTGACATCGATATTCTTGATAGAGTGAGACCACGGAGTGCATGGCCATACCCAAATGAGTCAATATGAGATATTGAGCTCATTTGATAGAGTGAGTCTACTTGGAGTTCAAGATTTAGATTGTACCGAGGATGACATGGTCTATGCCTCGATTGGTCAATCTAGATGTCAAGGATAGAGGGGCATTGTCACATATTGTGAGAGTCACAATTAGTAGTCACAAAGGTGATGTTGGAGCTCAACATTCTTGTAACTTGGGTAGCAATGATGTGTTGCTAGATACCGCTCATTGCTTATGTTCCTAAATCGGTTTAGGGGCATTGCCAACGTTACAAGAACCTATAGGGTCACACACATAAGGGAAATTAGATGGAGATGAGGTTCATATGATGAACCATGATGATTAGGTTCATGGGATGAACAAAATTGGATTAAAAGTAATCCAAATTAGACTAATTAAGTTAGACTCAAGTTGATTCAAGTGTTGAATGAGTCTAATTTAGATTTGATTCATCAAATCAATTTAAATTAATGAATAGAGATTCATTAAATTAAAATTGACTTGAATCAAATGGTTGGATTTGATCAACCATGGGAGATAAGAGGTCAAGTTTGATTGACTTGAGAGGGAAGATGAAAGGTCAAGTTTGACTTGACCAAATGGCATGTCATGATGATGACTTGGCATGGCCGGCCAATGATGATGTTCCACATCATCATTGACTTTGTCATGTGGTGCCACCTCATGAGGGAGACCAAGGGTCATGGGAGTTACATGCATGCATGTAACCCCCTCTCCATGAAGTGGTCGGCCACTTGATGGTTATTCATGTGGTAATTCATTTTGTGTGGGTTACACAACTTCATCTTCAACCTTGGATCAACTTCCCTCAAGCTCTCTCCCTCTCCCAACCTCCTTGGCCGAACCATCCATAGAGTGCTAGCACACTCAAGGGTGTGTTTTCTCCACCTATTTCTTTTGTGGATACCAATAGAGGGGTGTGCACTTGACACTCTCGAGTTCCGACGAACCTTTTGGACGAGCGGGATTTGCGAAGGGCGTCGCTATGAGGGTAACATCCTTATCATGTAGATCTAAGGTGGATCAAGGGTTTTATATAAACACATACATGTTTTGTTTTTAATACATCTTCGCACGGATCCGTGGCCGGGGCTTCCGAGGTTTCCGCAATGCAAAAAGCAGTTTTTGCTGCTCGGAAAACCCAACAGTGGTATCAGAGCCACGTGCAAAGCATGTATGTGTTTCGTTTTTTGTAATTTTTGTATTAGATATAAAAATTATAGATTTATATGTTTCTGTAAATTTCCTATTTTTATAGAATTTTTGGGTATTTTTCTCGAAGAATCGAAGCAACGAGTGTTGGGACACTTGTAGGCTTCAACCGTCGAGAAAAACTCTCCGTAACGACGAGTTCTCACTTTTGGTTTTTGGGACAGCGACTTAAGTCGCAGTAAGATCTTTGTAGGGACACTCGCAAAGTTTATTTTGCGAGTAGGGGCGCTGCCCCTATCCCCGAAAGGGGCCTTGTCCCGCGATCGCGCCCGGAAACCGCTTAGCGGGACCATTACGGGGAGGTGACTCATAAAATTGAAAAATAAAAAAGGAAATATTATAGAAATTTTCTGTAAAAATACATAATTTAGAATTATGTATAATTCTGTGATTGGCATGGCCCAATAACCCCATTATGATTGGATGTGATGTGCTGTAATTCATAATACGGCCTGCGTGTCGTTTTGTGGTTGTGCGTGTTGTATAGTTTATGCGGCCTGCGCGTCGTACCTCTTCTTTTGATATTCTAGTTGTAAATAGTTTTAGACTCGAATGTAACTCGAGTTTCATATTTATAATGTACAAAATGGAGCGGTGGAAAGTCCACTTGAAGACGAGATTACGAGAAGGGTGACGACGACACATGGCGATCAAAGAAAGCGCTTGGAGAAGCCGCTAGCCTTAGGTTGACCGTCCGATCTTCTCATTGGCTTGAGAAGATCGCAGTAGGGCCATGACTACATCATATTTAATTATATATATATATGTTGATATATATATATATATATATATATATATATATATATTTGATTTTGCTTGTATGTATGTGATGCATGCTAGTAGAATAATGCTTGTATGTATATGATGCATGCTAGGATAATTTTTTTGTATGTATATGATGCATGCTAGAATAATGATTGTATGTATGTGATGCATGCTAATATAGGATAATAAAGGCCTAAATTCATATAAGATACGCATTACGATTAGATTAGATCATAATCGAATCAACTCGAAAATGCCTACCGAGCCTTGATACCCATCACTACCTCGATCATTTGTTGTTGTTGAATCTGCCAAAGCAGAGCAACGCATATTATCTTGGTAGGGTGCGGAGGGACAATCTTGGTCCCGCCTATCACGCTTGGGTTAGAGTAAGCTCAATTAGATTGAGCAAAACTAGTTAACTCAATTGGATCGAGTAGAACTATAGGCATATTTCAATCGTTGGAAAGATAGGGTAAGATCGCATTTACACTAAATCTTGGGTGATTTAGCCAAAGCTAACTCAAGGTCTTTTGTAAATGTGGGTCTTGATCCTATAAACAAGAGTTGCATAGAGATGTAATCGGTAATGTGTTACCCACCGATCGTACTAAGTCTTGGGCGATTTAGCCAAAGCTAACTCAAGGCTTAGTATGATGTGGATCTTGTCCCGCAAGAATTATAGCTAGTTTGTATGAATCTAGTAATGTGGTTTGACCACATCCATAACTCGATTCTATAAAATTCCTATAATTCAGTGGGAGCATCATTTGATTAAAGGCCTAATTAAATGATAAAAGGAATATGATATTAATTCTCTGCATTGTATGTTGTAGATAACTATGTCGACAAACATGAACACTCTCTCTCTGCATTACATCGCCCGAGAAGGGAAGCTCAATGGAGCAAATTTCTGGATGCAGAACCTGAGAATTGTTCTCACCCAAGAAAGGAAGTTGTACGTCCTAGAGCAGCCCATTCCGGAGGCACCTCCTGCCACTGCCTCGCGAGCTAACAAAGATGCTTACAAGAAGCATCAAGATGATGCATTAGATGTGTCATGTCTAATGCTCGTGACCATGAACTCTGAGCTTCATAAGCAACATGTGTTCATGAATGCTTATGATATGGTTGGACATCTTCGTCAACTATATCAAGGACAAGCAAGGCATGAGATATATGAAGTCTCTAAGGTATTGTTTGGGTCTAAAATGCAAGAAGGGACTCCCGTAGGTCAATATGTACTCAAGATGATTGGGTACGTAGAAAACCTACAAAGGCTGGGATTCCCACTTGGCCAAGAGCTGGCCACTGACCTGATCTTGCAATCTTTGGCACAAGCCTTCAATCAATTTGTCATGAATTATAACATGAATGAAATTGATAAGTCATTTCCTGAAATGCTCAGCATGTTGAGAACTGCTGAGCTTAACCTTAAGAAAGGAAAATCTGACACCATTTTGATGGTGCAGAAGAAGAAAGGCAAGGGCAAGCCTAAAGGTAAGGGAAAGTCCCAAGCCAAGGGCAAAGGCAAAGAACTTAAACCCAAAGGAGGGGTAGCCAAGGAAGGGACTTGCTTCTACAGCAAGGAAGCAGGACACTGGAAGCGTAACTGCAAGACATACCTGGAAGATCTTAAGAAGAAGAGAAGTGAGACTTCTACTTCAGGTATAAATGTTATAGAAGTTAATCTATCTATTTCTTCATCATGGGTATTAGATACCGGATGTGCATCTCACATTTGTACCAATGTACAGGCGCTGAGAAATAGCAGGGCATTGACAAAGGGCGAGGTGGACCTACGAGTAGGCAATGGAGCAAGAGTTGCTACTGTTGCTGTAGGAACTTATGATTTATCTTTGCCCTCTGGGCTTGTACTAGAATTAGATGAATGTTGTTATGTGTCTGCCTTAACTAAGAACATCATTTCAGTTTCTTGTTTGGATAAGAAAGGATTTTTATTTATAATAAAGAACAAATGTTGTTCAGTTTATTTAAATGATATGTTCTATTGTAATGCACCTCTAATGAACGGACTCTATTTTCTAGACTTAGAGAGCCCTATCTATAACATAAGTACCAAAAGGTTAAAGTCAAATGAATTGAACTAAACCTATCTCTGGCACTATTGCTTAGGTCACATAAATGAGAGGCGCTTATCTCAGCTCCATAAGGATGGGCTGCAAGACTCATTTGATTTTGAATCATATGAGACATGCGAGTCTTGCCTTTTAGGCAAGATGACCAAGACTCCCTTTAGTGGACACTGCGAAAGAGCAATAGATTTGTTAGGACTTATACATAGTGATGTATGTGGCCCTTTCAATGTTGTAGCTAGAGGTGGTTACAGGTACTTCATTACATTTTACTGATGACTACAGTAGATATAGTTATGTGTATCTCATAACACATAAATCAGAATCCTTTGAAAAGTTCAAAGAATTCAAGAATGAAGTACAAAACCAGCTTGGCAAGAGTATTAAGATACTTCGATTAGATCGAGGTGGAGAATACCTTAGCCATGAGTTTCGTGACAATCTAGCTAAGTGTGGGATTCTATCTCAACTCACTCCTCCTAGAACACCACAGTGGAATGGTGTATCCGAAAGGAGGAATCGTACCCTATTGGATATGGTACGATCTATGATGAGTCACACATATCTTCCTATATCCTTTTGGGGATATGCTCTAGATACAACAGACTTTACCCTTAACCGTGTTCCATCCAAGGTTGTGATAAAGACACCATATACGATATGGACAGGAAGAAATCCCAAGATGTCTTTTATAAGGATTTAGGGTTGTGAGGCATACGTTCGACGTCATGTCTCAGACAAACTAGGACCCAAATCTGACAGGTGCTATTTTGTTGGATATCCCAAGGATACAAAGGGATACTACTTCTACATTCCCAGTCAGCACAAAGTGTTTGTGGCAAAGACTGGGGTTTTTCTAGAAAGGGATTTTGTTTCTAGAAAAACTAGTGGGAGTACCTTCGATCTTGAAGAAATTCAAGATAAGGACCATAACAGTGAGGCCTTGATGGAGGCTGAACAGGAACCACAAAGTGTTGTGGGTGATGAGGTTGTTGCACAAAGAGTTGTGGAACAACCACCTATTCAGGTAGACCTACCTCTTCGCAGATCTGATAGGATACGTCGTCAGCCTGAGAGATACTCATTTCTCTTGTCTGACCATAATGACGTTATGCTCATTTAGAATGAGCCTACCTCCTATCAGGAAGCTGTGACGAGCCCAGATTCTGAGAAATGGCTAGAGGCCATGAGATCTGAGATGGAATCCATGTACACCAACCAAGTATGGACTTTGGTTGATCCACCTCAAGGGGTCAAACCCATTGGGTGTAAGTGGGTCTTTAGGAGAAAGACTGACATGGATGGACTTACACATACCTATAAGGGACAATTGGTAGCTAAAGGTTTCAAGAAAATTCATGGTATTGACTATGACGAAACCTTTTCTCCAGTGGCGATGTTTAAGTCCATTAGGATCTTGCTTGCTATTGCAGCATACCATGATTATGAGATCTGGAAGATGGATATCAAAACCGCATTTCTGAATGGAAACTTACTCGAGGATGTGTACATGACACAACCTGAGGGTTTTGAAGATCCACAGCATACTGGGAAAGTATGCAAGCTGCAAAGGTCCATTTATGGGCTAAAGAAAGCCTCTCAGAGCTGGAATCTTCGATTCGATGATGTGATCAAACAGTTTGGTTTCATCAAGAATGAAGATGAACCCTGTGTCTACAAGAGGGTTAATGGGAACACAGTTGTTTTCCTTATATTGTATGTGGATGATATACTACTCATTGGGAATGACATCCCTTCGCTACAGTCTGTGAAGACTTAGCTGGGGATGTGCTTCTCAATAAAAGACTTAGGTGAAGCAGCCTGTATTCTAGGCATCAAGATCTATAGAGATAGATCTAAGAGATTGCTTGGCCTAAGTAAGAGTACATACATTGACACGGTATTACTACGATTTGCCATGCAGAATTCCAAGAAGGGACTTCTGCCAATGTCACATGGTGTGAGTCTTTCAAAGACTCAAAGTCCCTCTTCTAGAGAAGAGAGAGACCGCATGGATAAGATCCCTTACGCATCAGCTATAGGATCTATCATGTACACCATGTTGTGTACTCGTCCTGATGTCTCGTATGCTTTGAGCATGACGAGTAGATACCAGTCAGATCCAGGTGAGCATCACTGGATAGCAGTCAAGAATATTCTTAAGTACTTGAGAATGACTAAAGAATATTTCTTGATATTTGGAGGCGATGAGGAGCTAGCTGTAAAGGGTTATAGCGATGCTAGATTCCAAACAGACCAGGATGATTATAGATCGTAGTCAGGGTTCGTGTTTTGCTTGAATAGTGGCGCTGTGAGCTAGAAGAGTTCCAAGCAGGACACAGTTATTGATTCTACAACAGAGGCCGAATATA
The DNA here is from genome assembly GCA_025175895.1 of Wurfbainia villosa. NCBI lineage: Eukaryota > Viridiplantae > Streptophyta > Magnoliopsida > Zingiberales > Zingiberaceae > Wurfbainia > Wurfbainia villosa. The sequence goes on along the minus strand of CM046002.1, from coordinate 26,220,197 downwards.
TCGGTGCTTCCTTCTCATTCGAGAGATTATCGATAGAGGAGATGTGAAGATTTGTAGAGTACCCACAAAGGCTAACATCGCAAATCCCTTGACCAAGGCTTTGGCACAGAAAAAGTATGATGGTCACACTAGGTCATTGGGTATTAGATACTACGGTGATTAGCACTAATGCTGGTGGGAGATTGTTAGTGAAAACCCTAGAGTCAATCATGTGATGATTATTGTATGGACTTTATTGTTTCATATTCCTATTTATAAAGGCATGGTTATTATATTTACTTGTATTGGTGCCAAATAACTAAATATAATAATGTCCTTGAGTAGTAGGTTCTTATCTATATCAATCGATTGGTTGAATCGATAATGAGATGATATAGAGAACACTACTCTTAATCATTCCTAGTCAAGTATTAACATTCAGGGACAATGTTAATGCGTAGAGACTAGCATGTAGGTCAACATGATGACTTGATCTCACAAGTCATGGATATGAGAAATCGAGTTGACACATGGGTATACATTAGAGAATGTATACTGAATGACCCGCCATGAGAAAGTATCATGGATCGTTATATGAGTGTCATATATTTTCTCATGTGGCTATTAGTATGACTATTAGTCCTTAGACCTGAAGTCACCATGGTTCCCTACATAAGGCGTTGCATACTTTGGCTTCGTCAAATGTCACCCGTAAATGGGTGGACTATAAAGGCGATTACTGGGTATGTAACAAATTATGCGGAGGGATGTGAGTGATGTAGATGGGATCTATCCCTCCTATATGACGGGAGTGACATCGATATTCTTGATAGAGTGAGACCACGAAGTGCATGGCCATGCCCAAATGAGTCAATATGAGATATTGAGCTCATTTGATTAGAGTGAGTCTACTTGGAGTTCAAGATTTAGATTGTACCGAGGATGACACGGTCTATGCCTCAATTGGTCAATCTAGATGTCAAGGATAGAGGGAAATTGTCACATATTGTGAGAGTCACAATTAGTAGTCACAAAGGTGATGTTGGAGCTCAACATTCTTGTAACTTGGGTAGCAATGATGTGTTGCTAGATACCGCTCATTGCTTATGTTCCTAAATCGGTTTAGGGGTATTGCCAACGTTACAAGAACCTATATGGTCACACACATAAGGGCAATTAGATGGAGATGAGGTTCATATGATGAACCATGACGATTAGGTTCATGGGATGAACCAAATTGGATTAAAAGTAATCCAAATTAGACTAATTGAGTTAGACTCAAGTTGATTCAAGTGTTGAATGAGTCTAATTTAGATTTGATTCATCAAATCAATTTAAATTAATGAATAGAGATTCATTAAATTAAAATTGACTTGAATCAAATGGTTTGATTTGATCGACCATGGGAGATAAGAGGTCAAGTTTGACTTGACTTGAGAGGGAAGATGAAAGGTCAAGTTTGACTTGACCAAATGCCATGTCATGATGATGACTTGGCATGGTCGGCCAATGATGATGCTCCACATCATCATTGACTTTGTCATGTGGTGCCACCTCATGAGGGAGACCAAGGGTCATGGGAGTTACATGCATGCATGTAACCCCCTCTCCATGAAGGGGCCGGCCACTTGATGGTTATTCATGTGGTAATTCATTTTGTGTGGGTTACACAACTTCATCTTCAACCTTGGATCAACTTCCCTCAAGCTCTCTCCCTCTCCCAACCTCCTTGGCCGAACCATCCATAGAGTGCTAGCACACTCAAGGGTGTGTTTTCTCCACCTATTGCTTGTGTGGATACCAAAAGAGGGGTGTGCACTTGACACTCTCGAGTTTCGACGAACCTTTTAGACGAGCAGTATTTGCGAAGTGCGTCGCTACGAGGGTAACATCCTTATCATGTAGATCTAAGGTAGATCTAGGGTTTTATATATACACATACATGTTTTGTTTTTAATACATCTTCGCACGGATCCATGGCTGGGTCTTCCGAGGTTTCCGCAACGCAAAAAGCGGTTTTTGCTGCTCGGAAAACCCAACACAAGCATGGGTCTTGGCAATGGTAAAGTCCAAGTCTTGTGTACTTGGCAATTGGAAAGTCCAATCATGGGTCTTGGCAATTGGAATGTCCAACATGGAGTTGGCATGGAAAGTCAAAGGGTGTGATATTTGCAGTGTAAAGTTCAAGCAGCAGTCTTGGCGACATAAGTCCAATGTTTGACGATGCAAAGTCCAAGTTATAGTCTTGGCGACTTAAGTCTAATATTTAGCGGCGCAAAGTCCAAGCCTATGTCTTGGCGACATAAGTCCAAATGTGCCTTGACAATGTAGACCCGATTAGCATGACAATAGCCAATCGAAGCACCTGAAGGCTAACGTATGGATGACTTAGAGGGATTCAATAGGTGTGAGGCTGATTGAGGTGGCTAGAATGTTTAGGTTGTTGGGTTTTCTGAGTCGCAAAAACTGCTTTTTTTGCATTGCGGAAACCTCGGAAGCCCCGGCCACAGATCCATGCGAAGTATAAAATATAAAACAAACATGTATGTGTTTAATACCTTTAGATCTACTCTAGATCTACATGATAAGAAGTTACCCTCGATGCAATGTCCTTCGCAAATCCCGCTCGTCCAAAAGGTTCGTCGGAACTCGAGAGTGTCAAGTGCACACTCCTCTATTGGTATCCACACAAGCAATAGGTGGAGAAAAATAACTTAGAGTGTGTTAGCACCCTTTAGGAATTTTTGCCAAGGAGGTTGGGAGAGCTTGAGAGGGTGATCCAAGGAAGAAGATGAAGTTGTGTAACTCACACAAAAAATGAATTCTCATCTAATGGTAATAGTGGTCGGCCACTTTTCTTAGGGGGGGTTACATGCATGCATGTAACTCCTCCAAGAGCCAATGGCTCTTGGTCTCCCTCATGAGGTGGCACCACATGCTAAGTCAATGATGATGTGGAGCATCATCATTCGCCGGCCATGCCAAGTCATCATCATGACATGGCATTTGGTCAAGTCAAACTTGACCTTTCATCTTCCCTCTCAAGTCAAGTCAAACTTGACCTCTTATCTCCCATGGTTGATCAAATCCAACCATTTGATTCAAGTCAATTTAATTTAATGAATCTCTATTCATTAAATTAAATTGATTTGATGAATCAAATCTAAATTAGACTCATTCAACACTTGAATCAAATTGAGTCCAACTCAATTAGTCTAATTAGGATTACTCTTAATCCAATTTGGTTCATCCCATGAACCTAATCCTCATGGTTCATCATATGAACCTAATCTCCATCTAATTGCCCTTAGTGTGTGACAGGTTCTTGTAACGTTGGCAATGTCCCTAAACCGATTTATGAACATAAGCAATGAGTGGTATCTAGCAACACATCATTGCTACCAAAGTTACAAGAATGTTGAGCTCCAACATCACCTTTGTGACTATTAATTGTGACTCTCACAATATGTGACAATGTCCCTCTATCCTTGACATCTAGATTGACCAATTGAGGCATAGACCGTGTCATCCTCGGTACAATCTATATCTTGAACTCCAAGTAGACTCACTCTAATCAAATGAGCTCAATATCTCATATTGACTCATTTGGGCATGGTCATGCACTTCGTGGTCTTACTCTATCAAGAATATCAATGTCACCCCCGTCATATAGGAGGGATAGATCCCATCTACATCACTCACATCCCTCCGTATAATTTGTTACATACCCAGTAATCGCCTTTATAGTCCACCCATTTACGGGTGACGTTTGACAAAGCCAAAGTATGCAACTCCTTATATAGGGAACCATGGTGACTTCAGGTCTAAGGACTAATAGTCATACTCATAGCCACATGAGAAAGTATATGACACTCATATAACGATCCATGATACTTTCTCATGGCGGGTCATTCAGTATACATTCTCCAATGCATACCCATGTGTCAACTTGATATCTCATATCCATGACTTGTGAGATCAAGTCATCGTGTTGACCAACATGCTTGTCTCTACGCATTAACATTGTCCCGGAATGTTAATACTCGACTAGGAATGATTAAGAATAGTGTTCTCTATATCATCTCATTATCGATTCAACCAATCGATTGATATAGATAAGAACCTACTACTCAAGGACATTATTATATTTAGTTATTTGGCACCAATACAATTAAATATAATAACCATGCCTTTATAAATAGGAATATGATACAATAAAGTTCATACAACAATCATCACATGATTGGCTCTAGGGCTTTCACTAACAATGTCTCACTAGCACTAGTGTAAATCACTGTAGTATCTAATACCCAATGACCTAGTGTGACCATCATTCTTTTTCTGTGCCAAAGCCTTAGTCAAGGGATCTGCGATGTTAGCCTCTGTGGGTACTCTGCAAATCTTCACATCTCCTCTATCGATAATCTCTCGAATGAGATGGAAGCGTCGTAGTATGTGTTTGGTTCGTTGGTGTGAGCGAGGTTCCTTAGCCTATGCAATCGCTCCATTATTGTCACAATAGAGCTCTATAGGATCTGTAATGCTAGGAACCACCCCAAGCTCAGTAATGAACTTGCGGATCGAAACTGCCTCCTTTGTTGCCTCAGATGCAGCGATATACTCGGCTTCTGTTTGTAAAATCAGCAATTGTGTCCTGCAGCGATATACTCGGCTTCTATTGTAGATGCGTAAGGGATCTTATCCATGCGGTCTCTCTCCTCTCAAGAAGAGGGACTTTGAGTCTTCGAAAGACTCACACCATGTGACATCGGTAGAAGTCCCTTCTTGGAATTCTGCATGGCAAACCGTAGTAATACCGTGTCAATGTATGTACTCTGACTTAGGCCAAGCAATCTCTTAGATCTATCTCTATAGATCTTGATGCCTAGAATACAGGCTGCTTCACCTAAGTCCTTCATTGAGAAACACCTCCCCAGCCAAGTCTTCATAGACTGTAGCGAAGGGATGTCATTCCCAATGAGCAGTATGTCATCTACATACAATACAAGGAAGACAATTGTATTCCCATTAACCCTTTTGTAGACACAGGGTTTATCTTAATTCTTGATGAAACCAAACTGTTTGATCGCATCATCGAATCGAAGATTCCAGCTCCGAGAGGCTTGCTTTAGCCCAAAAATGGACCTTTGCAGCTTGCATACTTTCCCAGTATGCTGTGGATCTTCAAAACCCTCAGGTTGTGTCATGTACACATCCTCGAGTAAGTTTCCATTCAGAAATGCGGTTTTGACATCCATCTGCCAGATATCATAATCGTGGTATGCTGCAATAGCAAGCAAGATCCGAATGGACTTAAACATCGCCACTGGAGAAAAGGTTTCATCATAGTCAATACCATGAATTTGCTTAAAACCTTTAGCCACCAATCGGCCCTTATAGGTATGCGTAAGTCCATCCATGTATGTCTTTCTCCTAAAGACCCACTTACACCCAATGGGTTTGACCCCTTTAGGTGGATCAACCAAATTCCATACTTGGTTGGTGTACATAGATTCCATCTCGGATCTCATGGCCTCTAGCCATTTCTTAGAATCTGGGCTCATCACAGCTTCCTGATAGGAGGTAGGCTCATTCTCAATGAGCATAACGTCATCATGGTCAGACAAGAGAAATGAGTATCTCTCAGGCTGACGACGTACCCTATCAGACCTGCGAAGAGGTAGGTCTACTTGAACAGGTGGTTGTTCCACAACTCTTTGTGCAACAATCTCATCACCCACAACACTTTGTGGTTCCTGTACAACCTCCATCAAGGCCTTAGTGTTATGGTCCTTATCTTGAATTTCTTCAAGATCGAACGTACTCCCACTAGTTTTTCTAGAAACAAAATCCCTTTCTAGAAAAATCCCAGTCTTTGCCACAAACACTTTGTGCTGACTGGGAATGTAGAAGTAATATCCCTTTGTATTCTTGGGATATCCAACAAAATAGCACCTATCGGATTTGGATCCCAGTTTGTCTGAGACTTGACATCGAACGTAAGCCTCACAACCCCAAATCCTCATGAAAGACATCTTGGGATTTCTCCCTGTCCATATCGTATATGGTGTCTTTATGACAGCCTTGGATGGTACACGGTTAAGGGTAAAGGCTACTGTGTCTAGAGCATATCCCCAAAAGGATATAGGAAGATCTGTGTGACTCATCATAGATCGTACCATATCTAATAGGGTATGATTCCTCCTTTCGGATACACCATTCCACTGTGGTGTTCCAGGAGGAGTGAGTTGGGATAGAATCCCACACTCAACTTGATTGTCACGAAACTCATGGCTAAGGTATTCACCACCTCGATCTGATCGAAGTATCTTAATACTCTTGCCAAGCTGGTTTTGTACTTCATTCTTGAATTCTTTAAACTTTTCAAAGGATTCTGATTTATGTGTTATAAGATACACATAACCATATCTACTGAAGTAATCAGTAAATGTAATGAAGTACCTATAACCACCTCTAGCAGCAACATTGAAAGGACCACATACATCACTATGTATAAGTCCTAACAAATCTGTTGCTCTTTCGCTGTGTCCACTAAAGGGAGTCTTGGTCATCTTGCCTAAAAGGCAAGACTCGCATGTCTCATATGATTCAAGATCAAATGAGTCTACTCTCATTTATGTGACCTAAGCGACAATGCCAGAGATAGGTTTGGTTCAACTCATTTGACTTGAACCTTTTGGTACTTATGTTATAGATAGGGCTCTCTAAGTCTAGAAAGTAGAGTCCGTTCATTAGAGGTGCACTACAATAGAACATATCATTTAAATAAACTGAACAACATTTGTTCTTTATTATAAATGTAAATCCTTTCTTGTCCAAACAAGAAACCGAAATTATGTTCTTAGTCAAAGCAGGCACATAACAACATTCATCTAATTCTAGTACAAGCCCAGAGGGCAGAGATAGATCATAAGTTCCTACAGCAACAGCAGCAACCCTTGCTCCATTGCCTACTCGTAGGTCCACCTCGCCCTTTGTCAATGTCCTGCTATTTCTCAGCGCCTGCACATTGGTACAAATATTAGATGCACATCCGGTATCTAATACCCATGATGAAGAAATAGATAGATTGACTTCTATAACATTTATACCTGAAGTAGAAGTCTCACTTCTTTTCTTCTTAAGATCTTCCAGGTAAGCTTTGCAGTTACGCTTCTAGTGTCCAGCTTCCTTACAGTGGAAGCAAGCCCCTTCCTTGGCTACCCCTCCTTTGGGTTTAAGTTCTTTGCCTTTGCCCTTGGCTTGGGACTTTCCCCTACCTTTAGGCTTGCCCTTGCCTTTCTTTTTGCGCACCATCAAAATGGTGTCATATTTTCCCTTCTTAAGATTAAGTTCAGCAGTTCTCAACATATTGAGCATCTTAGGCAGTGGCTTATCAATTTCATTCATGTTGTAATTCATGATAAATTGATTGTAGGCTTGTGGCAAAGATTGCAAGATCAGGTCAGTGGCCAGCTCTTGACCAAGTGGGAATCTCAACCTTTATAGGTTTTCTACATACCCAATCATCTTGAGTACATATGGACCTACAGGAGTCCCATCTTGCATTTTGGACCCAAACAATGCCTTAGAGACTTCATATCTCTCATGCCTTGCTTGTCCTTGATATAGTTGACGAAGATATCCAACCATATCATAAGCATTCATGAACTCGTGTTGCTTCTGAAGCTCAGAGTTCATGGTCGCGAGCATTAGACATGACACATCTAATGCATCATCTTGATGCTTCTTGTAAGCATCTTTGTCAGCTCGCGAGATAGTGGTAGGAGGTGCCTCCGGAATGGGCTGCTCCAGGACGTACAGCTTTCTTTCTTGGGTGAGAGCAATTCTTAGGTTCCTGTACCAGTCCAGGAAATTTGCTCCATTGAGCTTGTCTTTCTCAAGGACAGAACGCAGAGAGAGAGTGTTCGTGTTTGTCGACATAGTAATCTACAACATACAATACAGAGAATTAATATCATATTCCCTTTATCATTTAATTATGCCTTTAATCAAATGGTGCTCCCACTGAATTATACGAATTTTGTAGAATCGAGTTATGGATGTGGTCAAACCACATTACTAGATTCATACAAACTAGCTATAATTCTTGTGGGACAAGATCCACATCATACTAAGCCTTGAGTTAGCTTTGGCTAAATCACCCAAGACTTAGTACGATCGGTGGGTAACACATTACCAATTACATCTCTATGCAACTCTTGTTTATAGGATCAAGATCCACATTTACAAAAGACCTTGAGTTAGCTTTGGCTAAATCGCCCAAGATTGCGATCTTATCCTATCTTTCCAACGATTGGAATATGCCTATAGTTCTACTCGATCCAATTGAGTTAACTAGTTTTACTCAATCTAATTGAGCTTACTCTAACCCAAGCCGTGATAGGCGGGACCAAGATTGTCCCTCCGCACCCTATCAAGATAATATACGTTGCTCTGCTTTGGCAGATTCAATAACTACAAATGATCGAGGTAGTGATGGGTATCAATGACCTGGTAGGCATTTACGAGTTGATTCGATTAAGATCTAATCTAATCGTAATGTGTATCATATACGCATTAAGGCCTTTATTATCCTATATTAGCATGCATCACATATATACATACATTATTCTAGCATGCATCATATACATACAAGAAAATTATCCTTGCATCCATCATATACATACAAGCATTATTCTACTAGCATGCATCACATATATATAAGAAAAATCAAATATATATATATATATATATATATATATATATATATATATCTATATATATCTATATATATATATATATATATCAACAGATATATATATATATATATATATATATATATATATATATATATATATATCTTCTCAATATATGAGAAGATTAATGATATCAACTAAGGCCTGAACCATTTATATGATAAATGAAGATTCACTATTTGAGTATACATGTTTAATGTATTTGATTGGATCTTAAACTCATTTACTGAATGTCCACGATACGATTCACAGCATGAGAGAATTTGTGATTGGATCACAACTCGTGAGTATCTCTCCATGTGTAATTGTGATGTATCGGAATTATCCCTAGTCGATGAAGTGCTGGATTTGGACCCCATCAGTACGCAGACCGAGTTCTTGAGGTATACTCCTTGGTGTATCCAAGAAGTGATTCTCATTGGTGGAGACATTGTGATGTCGGAGTTAATCGTGGATGCTAGTTATGGTAACTAGTTCATTGGAGTGACCAGTAGTAAGACTTCATATGGTTCTCTGCATATATAGATATGTCAATGAAGTTCTTCTTTGCGTCTTAAGTGCGATGTTCCATAGACTTGCGGTATTCAAGTAATCTTGATCATTGAGAATTATGCTTTGACATCTTAAGCAAACATCTCTGAGGAGATTTGGACTCGGGATGATTGGGTATAAGTCTAAGTGATCGAAGGTGTTTGAATAGCCTATAAAGGATTCACCACTCCTTGCGAGGAGATGTATACCCATGGCCTCTCGTCGGATTGTTACTAAAGTATTTGGCCAAAGCATTACATGTTTAGAGTAAGGTACTCTTCGATACATGTGGAGTAACTAGAATCCGTAGGACGAGGAAATGATACTTGGGCTAGGTGGCGTAGTCGACCTAGTGAGGGGTGACACAATAGACCATGTCACTGAACCAAGTGGGTATAAGATGAGTGAAGGGAATGGGGCCGCGAATCATTAGAGCTCTTTGAAGGGTTTGAGAAATAGTTACGGATCAGTTGATCTTTTCGATTAATTGGGGATCATGATGTACTACTAGGTGCCACTCATGATCGTTCTATAATTAATGGTTAATTATAGATGGCCAACATAAATCGAGAACCTATTTGGTCACACGCACAACGAGCGTAATCCAAAGGATTTAAAACGAGCTTGAGAATGGGATTCTCAGACCGAGAGAAACTAGGTTTGGTTGGACCAAACATAAAGCGAGCATGAAATCGTTTGATCGCAATGGAAGCGTGGATGGGCCGTGTCTTATGAAGACATAATGGATGAACCAAAATGGTTTGGTTCTAATCTAATGGAGAGAATAAACCAAAGGGTTTGGTTTATTTTAAGCGAATGAACCAAAAGTTGGTTGATTCATTTTAACTTAAAATAAACCATCATGGTTTGGTTTATTTTAACTTATCTTAATGGAGCGGGTTAACGGGCCTAATGGTTATGATCCAATAACCATTAAGAGAATTAGTTCTCTATAAAAGAGGGCTTAAGGGATAATTAAGCCCTAATCCAAAAACCCTAGCAAGGAGTTGCCGCCCAACCCTCATTGCTGCCCAACTCCATTGCCGCCCAGCCCTTGTGCCGCGGTCCAGCTCCTTGCCGGCATCCAAGCTTTAGCTGGTGATCCTCCGGCGACCCTCCGGTGATCTTCCTAGGCCTCGGTGAAAAGGTGAGCACTTGGCTTCCTTGTTTTGGCCGGCGCCTACTCCTCCACCAAGCTGTCCAGTTTTCTGGACAGCTTCTTCTCCTCTCGTCGGAGTGTCGTTTGGACGACGGTTAGAGCTCCGACAGCGGCTAACTTACCGGGGATTCGATCTCCGGTAATCCTCTGAGGTGGAGGACGAAGGATTCGTCAATTGGTTGACGAATACCTCTCCGGAGAAGCGAGTTTTGAGAACTCGTATTAGGATCCGAATTTGGATTCGGATCGTGATCATCTCTCGATCACGTCGTCTTCAACACGAGGCTAGTAACCCGTACGAAGACGAAGCTCGTGGCTTAGCGAAGTCATCCCGAGGAACTCGGCGTGGATACGGATAGAGACGATTCTAGCGAGGATCGTTCCGGTTGATGTCGTTCCCGCTACACGTCATACGAAAGGTATAACGTAGATAAATTTCCTTTTATTGCAAATTTAAATTTACAATTATGTCTTCACTTGTTGTAATATGCATGCGTGCGTTGTGTGTGTTGTAATAAATGTAGATTTATTATTTTTATTGCTTCCGCTGTGTTCATGTTTGCGAAACGTGATCGAACACACACACGCCGCGGTGCCGGAAACCCAACAGTGGTATCAGAGCCCAGGTTGTGTTTCGACATAATCGTAAAAATGGTTTTGCGATAGTCATAATGTATTTCTGGAAATTTTCTAATTTTGGAAATTTAGAAGTATTTATGGAAATTTTTCAATTTTGGAAAGTCTAGAAGTATTTATGGAAATCTTTCACTTTTGGATAGTTGGAAGTATTTATGGAAATTGATATTTTCCATAAATAAAATATTTGATTAGATTCTGGAAATTTATTTCATAATTTAATCATGATTTGATTTGGGAAATCAAATCTTAAAATATTTTATTTCCATAAGTAGTTTTAATGATTTAGGAAATTGGTTTCCTAAATAGATTTTCCTTAATCAAATAATTCCATGAATAAAATATGTGATTAGATTTGGAAATTTGTTTCCTAATTTAATTATGATTTGATTTGGAGAATCAAATCTTAAACATATTTTATTTCCATAAATAGTTATGACATATAAGGAAATTATATACATGACATAATTGTATGCCATGTAATTGCATTAGATGCATAACATTATGTCATGTGTGTCGTGACATGTAGATGTATGTCATGTATGCTATGCCATGTAGATAATAGTTATTTGCATGCAAAGAGGATGAGACATAAAAACCCTTAAACAATATTAAAGCCTACACCTTCCATTAATATGGTTAGAACCAGAGTTCCGTTTCTTGTTTGGGTTGTTGGACTCTCTCCAAGCCCGGCTCGAACCCGAACATGTTCAAACCATGGAATAGTTTAATACTAATATGGTAAGAGTCAGAGGTCAATCGTTAGCTTTGGTTGTTGGACTCTCTCCAAGCTGGTCTAATTGGTTGAATGCGCTCTAACCATATTAAAACTATTTTCCGATTAATGGGTTGGCTTTAACCTGGAGCATCGGCTTGTTGGACTCTCTCTAAGGTCGATGTAAAGGGAGGTGAAGTTGGGTGCTATGCATATGATGCATACTTGTTAATGTGTTAACAACCCAATGTATGTGTGAACATTCAATTAATTGATAGCACATTGTGATAGTTGCATATACGTGATATGCAATCGGTATAGTTGATACCTACCGTCGTAGTTATGAATGGCTTGTTGGACTCTCTCCAAGGTTGTTCATATCTATGATGGATATCAGCCCATTCGGAGATGGACCTACGATCTCCCGAAGTGATTTTGGGGTTTTTGAAATTTGAAAAATGAATGGGATTTATAAATGTATATTGATGCATTTTTAAAATCATCTTTCTCATATATGCTCGTTTTGTATTTCTAAAATTGATCATGATGTCTTTGAATTTGCATTCCATTTTGGATTCGAATAAATTAGTGGTAGAGCTTCATGGGTGGCTTAGAAGCTTGAGAATTGTTCTCAAGGTTGAAAAGCTTGCAAATGTCCTCGGCGCCTCTTCCTTGTCCTAGTGACGATGCAACTCTGGACCAATTGTTGGCCTATCAGAAACATGTGAGTGATTCTGAACAAATGAGTTGCATCATGCTAGCCGCGATGGAACCCAAGCTACGAAAGCAGCATGAGCATATGGTTGCTCATATCGTAGTCCTTCATCTTTGTGAGTTGGTTGATGAGCAAGTGAGATTCGAAAGGTTAGAAGTCTCAAAGCTCCTCTTCACCTCTGAGATGCTAGAAGGTTCATCTGTGGTACTGCTCAATATGCTGAAGACTGTGGAGTCTTCTGAGAAGCATGAGCAGGGGACGGTGCTGTTAGTTGATTCCTCGAAGAAAGGTTCTAAGAGGAAGTCAAAGAAACAGCAGAAGGGAAAGAAGAGAAGGGCTAAGAAGGTAGAACTAGCACAAAAGGAAACTTGCCATCATTATGGCAAGGAGAGACATTTGCGAAGAAAGTGCAAGATTTATCTTAAGTCCGTGAAGAAGAATAAGGCATCGGATGCCCCATCTTCTTCAGATATCTTTGTTATTGATTGTCATTCTATTTCCTCAAACACTTGGGTATTGGATACTGGGTGTGGCTCACATATATGTAATCACATACATGGCCTAAGGAATAGAAGAAGACTCATCAAGGGAGAGTCAAATTTGCGTGTTGGGAATGGAGAAAAGGTTGCTGCAGTCTCCATTGGAACGCATTTGTTGAAACTCCCTACAGGACTTGTCTTAGAACTGGACAATTGCTTTTATGTTCCTTCGTTGATAAAGAACATCATTTCTATTTCTTGTTTAAATAGAAATTAGTACCATTTGACTTTTAGTAACAATTGTTGTTACATAACTTTGAATGGAGTTCTTTATGGGACTGGAACTTTAAGCAATGGTGTTTATACGTAGGACGTATCCAGTGACATCTTCAATATCGAAGCGAGCAACAAGCGTGCTCGAAAGGATAATCAATTAGACTCCTATATGTGGCATTGTCGTCTTGGCCATATAAGCAAGAAACGCATGTCCGAATTACACCGATGTGGAATTCTGGAATCGTTTGAATTGGATTCATACGATACATGCGAATCATGCTTAATAGGCAAGATGACTAAGTTACCTTTTACTGGAAAAGGTGAACGAGTGGGAGAGTTACTAAGTCTAATACATGCGATGTATGTGGACCTATGTCAACTCAAGCTTTAGGAGGCTATAGCTACTTCATTACCTTCACCGATGATCACTCACGGTTTGGGTATGTGTTCTTGATGAAACACAAGTCTGAAGCCTTTGAAAGGTTCAGAATTCGAAGTAGAGAAACAACATGATAAGAGTATTAAAATACTTGATCGGATCGAGGTGGTGAATACTTAAGTCAAGAGTTTCTTGATTATCTAAGAGACAATGGTATATTGTCTCAATGGACTCCCATATACACCTGACATAATGGTGTATCACGAGGCGTTAGGACCTTGTTGGACATGGTCAGTCAATGATGAATCATGCGACTCTTCCCAAGTCCTTTTGGGGTTATGCACTTGACAATTTGTTTACTTATTAAGCAGAATGTCTACAGTAGTCTCAACTACTCCATATGAGATATGGAATAGTAAGAAACCTCATGTATCTTACTTGAAGATATGGGGTTGTCCTGCTTATGTGAAGCGGACTGTATCAGACAAATTGGATGCTAAGTCTGATAAATGTCTATTTGTTGGATACCCTAAGGAAACAAGGGGTTACCAATTCTATCATCCTGTGGAACAAAAGGTGTTTGTTTCAAGGCATGCTGTGTTTCTAGAGAAAGAGTTTCTCTTGCAAGAAAACAGTGGGAGTGTCGTCGAGCTTGAGGAGGCTCGAGAGACTCAAATAGACATTAATGAGATACCTGGTGAAGCACAACAGCCGACAACTCATAGTGATGAGCAATCGGCTGGACCTATTGTAACACCACATCTTCGTAGATCTGGTAGAACACGCAATATTCATGAGAGATATGGATTTCTCGTAAGTGAATCGAACGACGTGTTACTCATTGATGATGAGGAGCCTACCAGTTATGAAGAAGTTCTGACAAGTTCAGAAAGGGATAAGTGGCTTGGTGCCATGAAGTCGGAAATGGATTCCATGTATGAAAACCAAGTTTGGAACTTGGTTGACCCACCTGAAGGGATAAAGCCTATAGGGTGCAAGTAGGTTTTCAAGAAGAAAACCGACATGGATGGTAATGTGATTACCTATAAGGCTAGATTGGTGGCGAAAGGATATCGTCAAAAACAAGGTGTTGATTATGACGAAACCTATTCGCCTGTAGCTATTCTTAAATCCATTCGGATGCTCCTGGCCATAGCGGCTCATTATGATTATGAGATATGGCAGATGGATGTGAAAACAGCTTTCCTTAATGGAAACCTGCTCGAGGACGTTTATATGATACAGCCTGAAGGTTTCACATCGGTTGATAAAACCAAGGTATGCAAATTGCGACGGTCCATTTATGGATTGAAGCAAGCATCCAGGAGCTGGAATATCCGTTTTGATGAGACAATCAAAAAGTTTGATTTCTCACAAAATCGACGAACCTTGTGTGTACAAGAAGGTTAGTGGGAGTGCGATCGTATTCCTAGTATTGTATGTCGATGACATATTACTTATAGGAAAGCGATGTCTCAATCTTCTGATCAGTGAAGGTTTGGTTATCAAGACATTCTCCATGAAAGACACAGGAGAAGCAACCTACATCCTCGGGATTAAGATCTATAGAGATAGATCGAAGCAGTTGTTTGGTCTTTCGCGATCTATATATATAGGCCACGAGTTTGTTTAGCATGTCGGAATCCAAGAAAGGTTTCTTACCCATCAGGCATGGGGTACACCTTTCGAAGTCTATGTGTCCGCACACAGAAGATGAGAGGATTTGCATGAGTAAGATTTCCTATGCATCCGCAATAGGATCTATCATGTATGCTATGTTATGTACAAGGCCCGATGTATAAATGCGCTCACGAGTGTCACGGCGGATACGATCCGATCGAGGAATGGATCATTGGGCGGCTGTTAAGACGATCCTTAAGTACTAGAGAAGAACTAAGGATGTGTTCCTAATATATGGAGAAGGGGACATGGTGATATGCGGGTATACGGATGCCAGCTTCCAGACAGACAAGGATGATTCCAGGTCTCAGTCTGGGTATGTATTCACCTAGAATGGAGGCACAATAAGTTGGAAAGGTTCCAAGCTTGACGCTATAGTGGATTCTTCCACTAAGGAAGGATACATTGCAGCTTTGGAAGCAGCATAGGAAGCGGTTTGGATCAAGAAGTTCATCTCTGAACTTGATGTGGTCTCATCAATGATCCAAACATGTGCTTCGCTGCTATCATCTTATCAGAGAGATCATCAGTAGGAATGAAATACAAATCGAGAAAATTCCCACTGAAAGGAACTTAGCGGATCCCTTGACTAAGGCATTATCTCAAAATAAGTTTGAGGGTCATGTTCGAGCTTATGGTATTGGATACCGTAGCGATTGGCATTAGGCCAAGTGGGAGTCTGTTAGTAATATATGAGAGATGTCCTAAGGCAATCGCCTTATGTATGAACCATTAATATGATAAATGAAGATTCACTATTTGAGTATACATGTTTTATGTATTTGATTGGATCTTAAACTCATTTACTGAATGTCCACGATACGATTCACAGCATGAGAGAATTTGTGATTGGATCACAACTACTGAGTATCTCTACATGTGTAATTGTGATGTATCGGAATTATCCCTAGTCGATGAATTGATGGATTTGGACACCATCAATTCTGTCGAGACTAGCACGAGGTATACTCCTTGGTGTATCCAAGCAGCTGATTCTCACTGGCTGGAGACATTGTGATGTCCGGAGTTAATCGTGGATGCTAGTTATGGTAACTAGTTCATTGGAGTGACCAGCCGTATGACTTCATATGGTTCTCTGCATATATAGATATGTCAATGAAGTTCTTACTGTGGCTTAAGTGCGATGTTCCTTTGACTTGCGGTATTCAAGTGATCTTGATCATAGAGACTTATGCTTTGACATCTTAAGCAAGCATCTCTAAGGAGATGTGGACCCGGGATGATTGGGTATAAGTCGAAGTGATCGAAGGTGTTTGAATAGCCTATAAAGTATTCACCACTCCTTGCGAGGAGATGTATACCCATGGCCTCTCGTCGGATTGTTACTAAAGTCTTTGGCCAAAGCATTACATGTTTAGAGTAAGGTACTCTTCGATACATGTGGAGTAACTAGAATCGAGGACGAGGAAATGATACTTGGGCTAGGTGTGGCGTAGTCACCTAGTGAGGGACCGACACAATAGACCATGTCACAGAACCAAGTGGGTATAAGATGAGTGAAGGGAATGGGGCACGAATCATTCGGCTGCTGCAGGTTTCGTGAAATAGTTACGATCAACCGCTGATCTTTTCGTTAATTGGGGATCATGATGTACTACTAGGTGCCACTCATGATCGTTCTATAATTAATGGTTAATTATAGGCGGGCAAGCATAAACCGAGAACCTATTTGGTCACGCACGAGCGTAATCCAAAGGATTTAAAGCGAGCTTGAGAATGGGATTCTCAGACCGAGAGAAACTAGGTTTGGTTGGACCAAACATAAAGCGAGCATGAAATCGTTTCAGTCGCAATGGAAGCGTGGATGGGCCGTGTCTTATGAAGACATAATGGATGAACCAAAATGGCTTGGTTTTAATCCAATGGAGGAGAATAAACCAAAGGGTTTGGTTTATTTTAAACGAATGAACCAAAAGTTGGTTCGGTTCGTTTTAACTTAAAATAAACCATCATGGTTTGGTTTATTTTAACTTATCTTAATGGAGCGGGTTAACGGGCCTAATGGTTATGATCCAATAACCATTAAGAGAATTAGTTCTCTATAAAAGAGGGCTTAAGGGATAATTAAGCCCTAATCCAAAAACCCTAGCAAGGAGTTGCCTCCCAACCCTCATTGCCGCCCAACTCCATTGCCGCCCAGCCCTTGTGCCGCCGTCCAGCTCCTTGCCGGCGTCCAAGCTTCAGCCGGTGATCCTCCGGCGACCCTCCGGTGATCTTCCTAGGCCTCGGTGAAAAGGTGAGCACTTGCTTCCTTGTTTTGGCCGGCGCCTACTCCTCCACCAAGCTGTCCAGTTTTCTGGACAGCTTCTTCTCCTCTCGTCGGAGCGTCGTTTGGACGACGGTTAGAGCTCCGACAGCGGCTAACTTACCGGGGATTCGATCTCCGGTAATCCTCTGAGGTGGAGGATGAAGGATTCGTCAATTGGTTGACGAATACCTCTCTGGAGAAGCGAGTTTTGAGAACTCGTATTAGGATCCGAATTTGGATTCGGATCGTGATCATCTCTCGATCACGTCGTCTTCAACACGAGGCTAGTAACCCGTACGAAGATGAAGCTCGTGGCTTAGCGAAGTCATCCCGAGGAACTCGGCATGGATACGGATAGAGATGATTCTAGCGAGGATCGTTCCAGTTGATGTCGTTCACGCTACACGTCATATGAAAGGTATAACGTAGATAAATTTCCTTTTATTGCAAATTTAAATTTACGGTTATGTCTACACTTGTTGTAATATGCATGCGTGCGTTGTGTGTGTTGTAATAAATGTAGATTTATTATTTTTATTGCTTCCGCTGTGTTCATGTTTGCGAAACGTGATCAAACACACACACGCCGCGGTGCCGGAAACCCAACAGTCGGCACCCTTCTCGTAACTTCGTCTACAAGTGGACTTTCCACCGCTCCATTTTGTACATTACAAATATGAAACTCGAGTTACATTCGAGTCTAAAACTATTTACAACTAGAATTTCAAAAGAAGAGGTACGACGTGCAGGTCGCATACACTATACAACACGCACAACCATAAAAACGGCACGCAGACCGTATTATGAATTACAACACATCATAATCCAATCAAATTGGGGACATTGGGCCATGACAATCAACGAATTATACATAATTCTAAATTATATATTTTTACAGAAAATTTCTATAATTTTTCCTATTTTTTCAATTTTATGAGTTACGTCTCCGTAACGGTCCCGCTAAGCGATTTCCGGGCGCGATCGCGGGACAAGGCCCCTTTCGGAGATAGGGGTAGCGCCCCTACTCGCAAAATAAACTTTGCGAGTGTCCCTACTACGATCTTACAGCGACTTAAGTCGCTGTCCCAAAAACCTAAAGTGAGGACTCGCCGTTTCGGAGAGTTTTTCTCAGTGGTTGAAGTCGACAAGTGTCCTAACAATCGTTGCTTTGACTCTTCGAGAAAAATACCCAAAAATTCTATAAAAATAGGAAATTTACAGAAACATAAAATTCTATAATTTTTATATATATTATAAAAACCACAAAAACGAAACACATACATGCTTCGCACGTGGCTCTGATACCACTGTTGGGTTTTTCGAGCCGCAAAAACTGCTTTTTTTGCGTTGCAGAAACCTCGGAAGCCCTGGCCACGGATCTGTGCAAAGTATAAAATATAAAACTAACATGTATGTGTTTAATACCTTTAGATCTACTCTAGATCTACATGATAAGAAGTTACCCTCGATGCGACGCCCTTCGCAAATCCCGCTCGTCCAAAAGGTTCGCCGGAACTCGAGAGTGTCAAGTGCGCACTCCTCTATTGGTATCGACACAAGCAATAGATGGAGAAAAATACCTTAGAGTGTGCTAGCACCCTTTAGGAATTTCAACCGAGGAGGTTGGGAGAGCTTGAGAGGGTGATCCAAGGAAGAAGATGAAGTTGTGTAACTCACACAAAAAATGAATTCTCATCTAATGGTAATAGTGGCCGGCCACTTTTCTTAGGGGGGGTTACATGCATGCATGTAACTCCTCCAAGAGCCAATCTCCCTCTTGAGGTGGCACCACATGCTAAGTCAATAATTATGTGGAGCATCATCATTGGCCGGCCATGCCAAGTCATCATCATGACATGGCATTTGGTCAAGTCAAACTTGACCTTTCATCTTCCCTCTCAAGTCAAGTCAAACTTGACCTCTTATCTCCCATGGTTAATCAAATCCAACCATTTGATTCAAGTCAATTTAATTTAATGAATCTCTATTCATTAATTTAAATTTATTTGATGAATCAAATTTAAATTAGACTCATTCAACACTTGAATCAAATTGAGTCCAACTCAATTAGTCTAATTAAGATTACTTTTAATCCAATTTGGTTCTTCCCATGAACCTAATCCTCATGGTTCATCATATGAACCTAATCTCCATCTAATTTCCCTTAGTGTGTGACCCTATAGGTTCTTGTAACGTTGGCAATGTCCCTAAACCGATTTAGGAACATAAGCAATGAGCGGTATCTAGCAACACATCATTGCTACCCAAGTTACAAGAATGTTGAGCTCCAACATCACCTTTGTGACTATTAATTGTGACTCTCACAATATTTGACAATGTCCCTCTATCCTTGACATCTAGATTGACCAATTGAGGCATAGACCGTGTCATCCTCGGTACAATCTATATCTTGAACTCTAAGTAGACTCACTCTAATCAAATGAGCTTAATATCTCATATTGACTCATTTGGGCATGGTCATGCACTTCGTGGTCTCACTCTATCAAGAATATCGATGTCACCCCCATCATATAGGACGGATAGATCTCATCTACATCACTCACATCCCTCCGCATAATTTGTTACATACCTAGTAATCGCCTTTATAGTCCACCCATTTACGGGTGACGTTTGACGAAGCCAAAGTATGCAACTCCTTATGTAGGGAACCATGGTGACTTCAGGTCTAAGGACTAATAGTCATACTCATAGCCACATGAGAAAGTATATGACACTCATATAACGATCCATGATACTTTCTCATGGCGGGTCATTCAGTATACATTCTCCAATGCATACCCATGTGTCAATTTGATATCTCATATCCATGACTTGTGAGATCAAGTCATCGTGTTGACCTACATGCTAGTCTCTACGCATTAACATTGTCCCTGAATGTTAATACTTGACTAGGAATGATTAAGAATAGTGTTCTCTATATCATCTCATTATCGATTCAACCAATCGATTGATATAGATAAGAACCTACTACTCAAGGACATTATTATATTTAGTTGTTTGGCACCAATCCAAGTAAATATAATAACCATGCCTTTATAAATTGGAATATGATACAATAAAGTTCATACAACAATCATCACATGATTGGCTCTAGGGCTTTCACTAATATATGTCTAGGTTAAGGGTGGTCTATCAAGTATAAAGGGATCATACTTGGGTTAAACCTCATGTTTGAGGTTTATCAGTCGACTGGGGATGGATCAGTTGACTGGTCAAGTGTTTTGATACTTGGTAGTCTAGTCGACTCTGAGCAGTTGACTGGGGTTATGATTGGTCGACTGGTCAGTAGTTGACTAGCGTTCGACTGTGGTTGCATACCACAAGCAGTTGACTACCAACTTTGAGTAGTCGACTGGCCTAGAGCAGTCGACTGTCATGGAGAGTAGTTGACTACTGTTTACGGACACGAGCACAGAAAGTTCCATAGTCGACTGATCAGTCGACTACCGGAGCAGTAGTTGACAAATAAGGTTTGGCAGTCGATTGTTATGCATCCGTTGGAGTTTTTCCAACGTAGATATAGCCATTGTGAGACAACGGCATGAAGGTCAGTCGACTGCTGAGTAAGAGCAGTCGATTGGAAGGCAAAAATCAGCCTGAGTTGCAACTTTATAAGGAGCACGAAGAGGAGGATTTTGTCCATGGTTCTTAGGGTGATTTGAAGGGGAATTGATGTTGTATTACAGACCTTCAAGTGCATTCCAAAGCAACCAAAGATCAAGCACTGAAATGCTCACATTTGTAAAGTGTTTCCTTTACTTGTATTCATTTGCTTAGTGGAATTGCTTGTATCTTGTTCTTATTGTTGTATTACTTTTGTAATTACATGTAAGAGATTTCTCCACCTCTGAATTGTTCCGAGGAGTTTATTAATGGTGTTGTGTATCACTAGAGCTCACTTGAGCTCACCCCATGGAGTAGGAATCCTAGGTTCCGAACCACGTATATCTTGTGTTGTGCTTGAGTTTGTTATGTATTTTATTTCTATTATTTTCCATTGTGCATACTAACAAACTTGTAGACAATTGAACACGATCGAATTCCAAGCGAACTCGCAAAACCACTATTCACCCCCCCCCTCTAGCATGTCATCAACATTCCTACAGGTTCATTTGGACTTATACCGCCAAAACTACATACTTGGACTTTACACTGCCAAAAATCTCACCCTTGGGCTTTCTGACTGCCAAGTCTCAATGCTTAGACTTTCACCGTCAAAACTATACACTTGGACTTACGTAGCCAAAACTTCAAACTTGGACTTTCCATGCCAAGACCATGCTTGGACTTTCCATGCTAAGTATCCAAACTTGACTTCCATACCAAGACCATTCTTGGTATTTCCATGTCAAGTATCCAAACTTGGACTTTCCATGCCAAGACCATGCTTAGACTTTCCATGCCAAGACCATTTTTGGACTTCCCCTCAAGTCTCACTCAAGTCTGTTCAACCTTAACCTGAGGTTTGATTTCTTCAATAATCTCCCTCAAATAATCTCTCCCATATGACTCGAGTCTGGTCAATCGTGACTTGAGTCAATTGCACCAACAATCTCTCCCTTTTTGATGTTTGACAATACCTTTAAATTAGGCTAACCAATGAGCCCAACTATGCCTTTTCTTTTGCCAATCTTAATGAAGGTTTACCTAACTTAAACCATTTATTTCTCCCCCTTTGACATACACCAAAAAGTCTACCAAAGTTTTCAATGTTTCATCTCCCAATGAGATTTTACATTCTCTCTCTTGGTTCAAAATCATCTAGAATGTCTTCACTTTTTGTAGAGATAAAATCTCATATCACTAAATGAGAGGCAATCCACAATGAAAGTTTACCTGGCCCTCACTTCTCCCCCTTGTAATCAAGGTTTATCCATCATACCAAGATGGATGACCTCTCCTTAAAATCTTACTCCCCTTAACCATTGCACTAATAATGTCCTTGGAGAGTTCCTGAGCCTATAGAAAATCTAAACCATCGAAAATAAAGGTAAAAGTTCAACCTTGAACTTTAACCTCCCTTAAAATTCGATATGGGATCGTTTGATGCGCTAGAACGGGTGAATAGTGATTTTCACTTTCTTCGATTCGGTTCATGTGCTCGTCTACACCAATGTTAGTGCGCAGCAAAATATACAAGAATAAATAGCACAAAAAAATAAAAACACACACAATCATAACTCAAGGATTTTACGTGGTTCGAAACTTACGATTCCTACTCCACGGCCGGACTTTAGTGTCTACTCCACTAAACCTCGTCTCCTTCTCGGAATACAATCCGAAGGTGGAGAAACCTCGTACAATATGAACGTTTACAACAATAAACAAGGAAACAACCAGATACAAGCAAATACAATAGCAAACAAATGAAACAAGTGAAAACACTTACAAATATGAGTTTTTGAATGTTTGATCTTTTGGTTGTTTTGAATGGCTTTGAAGACCTAAAATTGCAGCAGCACTTTCCTTCAAATCCCTCAAGAATCAGCTTCCTTCAACCTTCCCGTTGAGCTCCTTTTATAACTCCACTCGAGCTAATTTTTTTTGCCTTCCAGTCGACTACTCTTACCAAGCATGACTGCTCTTACCTAGCAGTCGACTGGACACTGAATCATTGTCTCACAACGGCTTAATATACGTCAGATTAAGTTGACCAGTTAACTGCCCTGACCTAGAAATCGACTGTTATATGCATCAATCGACTGCTATAGGCATCAATCAACTGCCCAACATTCTGTGCCCTGGGCACTTAATTCCAGTCGATTGCTTAACCCTAGAAATCGACTATCAAACCCTAGCAGTCGACTGCCAGAGCCATAAGCAATCGAGCCTCAGTCGACTACATGACCAATCAACTAGTCATAATCTCAGTTGACTGGCAAACCTCAAATATGAGGTTTAATCCAAGTATCACCCTTAGCTTAGACATAATTCTTTTAGCCATCTCCATCAGTCTCATGCCCTCAGAGTCCATCCGAGTCCTCCATGACTCATTCACCCTTCATGTTAGCCTTCAGGTGCTTCCATCGGCTATGTCATGTTAATCGGGTCTCCTTTTCCAATGTTCATTTGGACTTATGCTGCCAAGATTACACACTTAGACTTATGTGGTCAAGACTTCAAACATGGACTTTCCACGCTAAGGCCATGCTTGGACTTTCCTTACCAAGACCATTCTTGGACTTTCCATACCAAATATCCAAACTTAGACTTCCATGCCAAGACCATTCTTGGTCTTTCCATGTCAAGTATCCAAACTTACTTTCCATGTCAAGACCATTCTTGGACTTTTCATGCCAAGATCATTCTTAGACTTCCCCTCGAGTCTCACTCGAGTCTGGTCAACCTTGACCTGAAGTTTGATTGCTCCAATAATTTCCCTCAAATAATCTCCCCCATGATTTTGGATATCTCAAACATCCCCTTGTCATATAGCCAACATATGGTCAAATCATATTGTCAAACAATGGTCAAACCCATTGTCAATCAATTATCAAACATCAAAATTCTACTCGAGTCTAGTCAATCATGACCTAGGTCGATTGCACCAATAGGAAGGTCTGAAAAGTATCAAGTTATCCCCTTCAAGATCACCAAGAATCGACTTCCTTTAATCTTTCCATCGAGCTCCTTTTATAACTCCGCTCGAGCTAATTTTCTGCCTTCCAGTCGATTTCTCTTACCTAACAGTCGACTGGATACTATACTGTTATCTCATAATGGCTTAATCCACATCAGATTAAGTCAACCAATCGACTTCCCTGACCTAACAGGTGACTGATCTAAGCATCAGTCGACTGCCAATATTTTGTGTCCTGACCACTTAATTTCAGTCGACTGCTAGTGGTCAGTTGACTGTCAAACCCTAGCAGTCGACTACTAGAGCCACAAAAGCAATCGAGCCTCAGTCGACTACTTAACTAGTCTGCTTGAGTCAACTAGATCTTCCAAGTGTCAAACACTCGGTCAATCGACTGATTTATATCCCCAATCAATAGGTAAACCTCAACCATGAGGCTTAACCCAAGTATGATCCCCTCATACTTGATCGATCACCCTCAAGCTAGACCTAAGCCTTCTAACTGTTAGGGCAATCAACCCATGATGTGGTTTTGATGTGTGTGGCAAAGGGTTTAAGTTAGATTGTTATGGTTTTGATATGTGCGTTGGAGTCTTGCAGGACTTAGTAATTCGCACAAGGTTAGCTTGACGAAGCATCGGCAAGTCACCATCTCATGACTCGGTCCTTGAGTCAGTGAAGGAGCATTGCGAAAGCCGTGTGCTTGGTGCATCCGAGGGACCGTCGGACGAGGAGCATTGGAGTGAAGTCGAAGGAAGTAGACTTCAGGGCGAGACGCGAAGGATGGCACTGTGAAGCCGTGCACCTGGCGCATCCGAGGGACGTGGCTAGACGAAGATAACTTCAAAGGCGAGGGACTCCGAAGGGATGAGAGTGAGCGAATGTAACCCGGGTCAAGTAGCTCGTATGTGAACTTGGCCAGATGGCTAAGTCAAGAGTCGGAGGCTCAACCGAGTTGGCTGAGGTGAACCCGATGGTCGGATGTACCCAAGTTTGAGGGTTTTCCGACATCAGTTGACTGTCATGTCATGGCAATCGACTGCTCCAAGTCGAATGGAGACTCGACTAGTGTTCGAGTCTCCGTTCGTGACGATCGCCAACTCTTGGCAATGATCGTGATGGCTCCATTAGTCGATCGAGGCGGCGAGTCGGCGGTGTTGAGGGTTTCAGGCACAGAACCTTCTCCAGTTGAGTGATCGCGTCGACCACTCGACTGATGGCTCCATCAGTCGACTGATGGTCACGATCAGTCGACTAATGTGGGAGCCGTTGGTTGGAAACCAACATGGATGAAGTCGTTATTGGGCAATGGCTACAGCAGCAGTTAATTGATCGGGGCATTAATCGACTGTCATTGTGTTAACGGGAAGATTGGGCTCTTCTCTATAAGAATGAGCCTTTGGACACTTGGGGAGCCTAATGCTTATCTCCTAAACATCCTCACAAGTGCCCAAAAGATTTCCACTCTTATTACTTGCATTTATTCCAATCTTATTGTAAGAAGAGAGATCTTATAAGAAAAGATTACCTCCACCTTGCTTGATGCCAAGGAGAGAATGGTGAAGCTTAAGGCGTGATTCACCTTGGACAAATCGGTCCGTGGATTAGCGGCAAGGTCGTGAACCATGTTACATCTTAGTGTTAGCGTTTGATTTCCTTTACTTATTGCTTTGTCTTTATTGTTTATATTTCCGCTTGCGCTAACGAGTTTGTAGACGAACAATCAACGAGTAAATTCCACCGAACGACGATAGAGGGTTATTCACCCCCCCCTCTAGCCAGCCATCTACGATCCAACACTAACTGTTGGGTTTCCTACACCGCGGCGAGTGTGTATTCGAACATGTTTCGTAAATATGTGTGCAGCGGAAGAAATAAAAAGTAATAAATCTAATTTATTACATCACACACACCACACGCATGCATAGTACAACATGTGTAGACATAACCATAAATTCAAATTTTCCAATAAAAGGAAATTATTCTATGTAAACCTGAGGTATCCCATGTAATGGGAAAGGCATCAACCGGAGCGACCCTCACTAGAATCGCCTCTATTCGTATCCACGCCGAGTATCCTCGGGATGACTTCACAAAGTCACGAGCCTCATCTTCGTATGAGTCACTAGCCTCGTGTCGAAGACGATGTGATAGAGAGAAGATCACAATCCGAATCAAAATTCAGATTCAAAACCGAGTCCTCAAAACTCGCTTCTTCGGAGAGGTATTCGCCAACTGTTTGATGAATCCTTCGTCCTCCACCTATGAGGATTACCGGGGATCGAATCCCCGACAAGGAATCCGCTGTTGAAGCTCCAAACATCGTCCAAATGACGCTCCGACAAGAAGGAAACAAGCTGTCCAGAAAACTGGAGAGCTTTGGTAGAGGATGTTGCGCCGGCCAAATAAGGAAAGCTAGATGCTCACCTTGTAGCCGGAGCCAAGGAAGATCACCGGAGAGTCACAAGAGGATCGCCGGCAGGAGCTTGGACGCTGGCAACAACTTGGACGACGGCACAAGGGGTGGGTGGCGACAATGTTAGTGCATATAAGATCCACATATCTCCACAATGGTATGATATTGTCCACTTTGGGCCCAAGCCCTCATGGTTTTTGTTTTTGGGCTTTACCCAAAAGGCCTCATACCAATGGAGATATCTTTTTTCTTATAAGCACATGATCTTTTCCATGTCTTACCAATGTGGGACTTTGATTGTATTCCCCATACTCTCAACAATCCCCCCCTCAAACGAAGGACCACATTGGGCCCCCCCTCAAGCCTATCCCTCCTCGAAGGATTTTCTCTGCTTGATGTCCGATCTTCAACCCACCAGGACTTCCTGCCAGTTGTTCGGTCCCCCCGACCCAACTAGACTTCCTTCCTGATGTCTGGTTCTCTTGATCCGAACGTGGGAGCTCAACTTCCTTCGTTCGAGGTTCATGGCTTGACATGGACCATGGCTCTGATACCAATTGTTAGTGCATATAAGATCCACATATCTCCACAATGGTATGATATTGTCCACTTTGGGCCCAAGCCCTCATGGTTTTTGTTTTTGGGCTTTACCCAAAAGGCCTCATACCAATGGAGATATCTTTTTTCTTATAAGCACATGATCTTTTCCATGTCTTACCAATGTGGGACTTTGATTGTATTCCCCATACTCTCAACAGACAAGGGCTTGGGCGCCGACTACAAGGAGAGGAGGGAGAGGGGCGGCAAGATTAGATTAGTTTTCACAAACCCCTTAAGCCCTATTTTATAGAGAAAAAATTCTCCTAATGGTTATTGATAACTGTCATTTTGTCAGATTATTTTGGTCCTTAATATCATTGTTTTTATCCTCTCGAGTGATTAATTATCGATTATTTGCATATTTTATGAGTTGGATATATTTTTGGACCTTACTACAAATTCTCCTAAATTTTGGACTTATATGTGAATTTTATCTTTATTTGTAGGAGATCAAGATGAGCCACTGGACTAGACTCAGGTTAGATCAAATATGGCTTCATCTAAGGGTCATATTGGGCATTTTAAGCTGGAAGAATCTGAGCCCTTCATTAAGATAAGAGGCAATTTAATTAAGAGATTTATTTAATCTTGACCGTCCGATGAGATCTGATTGATCTAAGCCATCCATCTAAATTTGGAGTGATCTGGTCCATATATTTAGATTTGGACATCTTGACCGTTCATCCGGATTCGACCGATCGTGATTAGCCTTCGATTGATCGATCCATCCATTCAAGTCGAAGTCTCAAATTGGATGCACAACCCTTAATTGGATTAATCGACTTCATTTAGCCCTAGATCTAATGGGACTGAGATTGAAAGTTACTTGGATCGGACGGCTACAAAAATCCATTTAATTTTCTCATCACCGATAAAGCTTCAAGACAGTTCTTCTCCGCGCACGCCGACGCCCTTTCCTTCAAATTGCTCATCTCCTTCCTCGTCGTTGGCACGGAGGAAGGGATCCTCCTTCTCCCGGTGACGGTGTCCATCCACCACCTCCACTCGGCAGCCCACAAAGACTCCATTTTCTTCACGCGCGAGCATCCATTTAATCGAGTGAGGATTCTCCTCCGATCGGCTCGACAGATCCTCCGGCTCATTCCTTCACCATCAAGCACCCCATTACACTCAATTAGTATTTCCAGATCCTATTTCCTCGACCATTTTCCAACATTTCATTGGATTAATTGGTCGATTGTTTCTTTGGTTTAGTCTATTGAATGTTTTGTAATCAAATTTCTCTTTTCATGTTTAGAATTGCACGTACTTGATTGTGGTTTCTTCATGCGCATATAGTGTTTGATTAAATGTTTGGATGAGTTAGTTTAACGCCTTGTGAGTTTAATTAGGTTGAATGTTAGAGTTTATGTGTTTTGATTAGATGCAGTAGATTAGGATGTTTTCTTTAATTTTCCATAGTTGTAATGGGTTAGACTAGGTTTAACTTCTGCACTTGAATTGTTGTCTTAGTTCCTGCACTTCTTTTATGCTTTCAAATGCTTACTATATGTTTTGTTTAATTTCTTCGCAAGTGTAGTTTAGTTAGATTAGAGTTTGATTATGTGCATTGCCTTTCGTTTAGTAGGATTAGCCTTTTAAATTCCAACCCCCATTTGCAAACCCAAAGCAATAATCAGTGATCCTAAGTTTACTATTCTATCGATTACACTCGTTGGGAAACGATCCGGGCCATCCACTATGCTATATTAGTGTAGTTAGGGGGTTCGATAATTAATTTGAAACGGTACCACGACAAATATCCGTTTATCAGTTATTGGTTCATAACCAAAAATCTGTTAACCCGCTCCGTTAATTTAAGTTAAAATAAACCAAACCGATTTGGTCTATTTTAAGTTAAAACGAACCGAACCAACTTTGGTTCATTCGTTTAAAACAAACCAAACCCCTTTAGTTTATTCTCCACCATTGGATTAGAACCAAACCAATTTGGTTCATCCATCATGTCTTCATAAGACACGGCACATCCACACTTCCATTGCGACTGAAACGATTTCATGCTCGATCCTTGTTTGGTCCAACCAAATATAGTTTCTCTCGGTCTGAGAATCTCGTTCTCAAGCTCATTTTAAATCCTTTGGATTACGCTCATTGTGCGTATGACCAACTAGGTTCTCGATTTATGTTGGTCGTCTATAATTAACCATTAATTATAGAACGATCATGAGTGGCACCTAGTAGTACATCATGATCCCCAATTAACCGAAAAGATCAACGGTTGATCCAGAACTATTTCTGAAACCCTTCATCAGCTCGAATGAATCGTGCCTCATTCCCTTCACTCATCTTATACGCACTTGGTTCAAGACATGGTCTATAGTGTCAGTCCCCACTAGGCTAACTACGTCACACCTAGCCCAAGTATCATTTCCTCGTCCTCCGGATTCTAGTTACTGCACATGTATCGAAGAGTACCTTACTCTAAACATGTAATGCTTTGGCCAAAGACTTTAGTAACAATCCGACGAGAGGCCATGGGTATACATCTCCTCGCAAGGAGTAGTGAATCCTTTATAGGTTATTCAAACACCTTCGATCACTTCGACTTATACCCAATCATCCCGGGTCCACATCTCCTCAGAGATGACTAGAATACCGCAAGTCAAAGGAACATAGCACTTAAGCTGTAGTAAGAACTTCATTGACATATCTATATATGCAGAGAACCATATGAAGTCTTACGGCTGGTCACTCCAATGAACTAGTTACCATAACTAGCATCCACGATTAACTCCGGACATCATAATGTCTCCAGCTAGTGAGAATCAGTTGTTTGGATACACCAACGAGTATACCTGTGCTAGTCTCGACAGAATAGATGGTGTCCAAATCCATCAATTCATCGACTAGGAATAATTCTGATACATCACAATGACACATGTAGAGATACTCACTAATTGTGATCCAATCACAAATTCTCTCATGTTGTGAATCGTATCGTGGACATTCAGTAAATGAGTTTAAGATCTAACCAAATACATGAAAACATATATACTCAAATAGTGAATCTTCATTTATCATATAAATAGTTTAAACATAAGGCGATTGCCTTAGGACATCTCTCATATATTACTAACAAACTCACACTTGACCTAATGTCAATCGCTACGGTATCCAATACCATAAGCTCTAACATGACCCTCAAACTTACTTTGAGGTAGTGCCTTAGTCAAAGTATCCGCTAAGTTCCTTTCAGTGGGGATTTTCTCGATTTGTATTTCCTTCCTACTAATGATCTCTCTGATCAAATGATAGCGGCAAAGCACATGTTTGGATCGTT
This sequence comes from Wurfbainia villosa, assembly GCA_025175895.1. Classification (NCBI taxonomy): domain Eukaryota; kingdom Viridiplantae; phylum Streptophyta; class Magnoliopsida; order Zingiberales; family Zingiberaceae; genus Wurfbainia; species Wurfbainia villosa. Next base: position 26,189,702 of record CM046002.1, on the reverse strand, counting down.
GATGAGACCTTGGCTCTTTCTCCTGTGCAATTGCTCCATTGTTGTCGCAATAGACCGGTATTGCTTCAATAATGGATGGAACCACACCAAGTTCATAAATGAACTTCTTGATCCAAACCACTTCCTTTGCTGCTTTCGAAGCTAGAATGTATTCTGCCTTAGTGGTAGAATCCGCTACAGTATCTTGTTTGGAACTTTTCCAACTCACTGCGCCCCCATTCAAGGTTAACATGTACCCAGACTGAGACCTGGAATCATTCTTATCTGTCTGGAAGCTAGCATCCGTATACCCACGTATCACCATGTCCCCTTCTCCATATATTAGGAACACATCCTTAGTTCTTCTTAAGTACTTAAGGATCGTTTTAACAACCGCCCAATAATCCATTCCTGGATTAGACTGGTATCTACTCGTGACACTCAGAGCATATGATACATCGGGCCTCATACATAACATAGCATACATGATAGATCCTATTGTGGATGCATAGGGAATCTTACTCATGCAAATCCTCTCGTCTTCTGTACACGGACACAAAGACTTCGAAAGGTGTATCCCATGCTTGATGGGTAGGAAACCTTTCTTGGATTCCGACATGCTAAACCTCTTTAGCACTCGGACTATATATGTAGACTGCGAAAGACCAAGCAACTATTTCGATCTATCTCTATAGATCTTAATTCCGAGGATGTAGGTTGCTTCTCCCAGGTCTTTCATGGAGAATGTCTTGGACAACCAAATCTTAACTGACTATAACACTGAAACATCGTTTCCTATAAGTAATATGTCATCGACATACAATACTAGGAACACGATTGCACTCCAACTAACCTTCTTGTACACACAAAGTTCGTCTGGATTTTGCGAGAAATCAAACTTTTTGATTGTCTCATCAAAATGGATATTCCAGCTCCTGGATGCTTGCTTCAATCCACATATGGACCGTCGCAATTTACATACCTTGATTTTATCAACTGATGTGAAACCCTCAGGTTGTATCATATACACATCCTCGAGTAAGTTTCCATTAAGGAAAGTTGTTTTCACATCCATTTGTCATATCTTATAATCATAATGAGCCGCTATGGCCAGAAGCATCCGAATGGTTTTAAGCATAGGTACAGGCGAATAGGTTTCATCATAATCAACACCTTGCTTTTGACGATATCCTTTCGCCACTAATCTAGCCTTATAGGTAATCATATTACCATCCATGTCGATTTTCTTCTTGAAAACTCACTTGCACCCTATAGGTTTTATGCCTTCAGGTGGGTCAACCAAGTACTAAACTTGGTTTTCATACATGGAATCCATTTCCGACTTCATGGTTTCAAGCCACTTATCCCTTTCTGAACTTGTCTGAACTTCTTCATAACTGGTAGGCTTCTTGTCATCAATGAGTAACACGTCGTTCGATTTACATACGAGAAATTCATATCTCTCAGGAATATTGCGTGTTCTACTAGATCTACGAAGATGTGGTATCTCAATAGGTCCAGCCGATGGCTCATCACTATGAGTGATTGGCTGTGATACTTCACCAGGTATCTCATCAATGTCTATCTGAGTCTCTCGAGCCTCCTCAAGCTCAATGACACTCCCATTGTTTTCTTGCAAGAGAAACTCTTTCTCTAGAAACACAGCATGCCTTGAAACAAACACCTTTTGTTCCACAGGATGATAGAATTGGTAACCCCTTGTTTCTTAGGGTATCCAATAAATGGACATTTATCAGACTTAGCATCTAATTTGTCTGATACAGTCCGCTTCACATAAGTAGGACAACCCCATATCTTCAAGTAAGATACATGAGGTTTCTTACTATTCCATATCTCATATAAAGTAGTGGAGACTACCTTGGTTGTCATTCTGTTTAACAAGTAAACAGCTGTCTGAAGTGCATAGCCCCAAAAGGACTTGGGAAGATTCGCATGATTCATCATTGACCTGACTATGTCCAACAAGGTTCGGTTACGCCTCTCAGATACACCATTATGTTGTGGTGTATATGACGGAGTCCATTGAGATAATATACCATTGTCTCTTAGATAATCTAGAAACTCTTGACTTAAGTATTCACCACCTCGATCCGATCGAAGTATTTTAATACTCTTGTCATGTTGTTTCTCTACTTCATTTCTGAATTCTTTGAACTTTTTAGAGGCTTCAGACTTGTGTTTCATCAAGAACACATACCCAAACCGTGAGCGATCATCGGTGAAGGTAATAAAGTAGCTATAGTCTCCTAAAGCTTGAGTTGACATAGGTCCACATACATCAGTATGTATTAGACCTAGCAACTCTCCCATTCGCTCACCTTTTCCTGTAAAAGGTAACTTAGTCAACTTGCCTTTTAAGCATGATTCCCATGTATCATATGAATCCAATTCAAACGATTCTAAAATTCCACATCGGTGTAATTCGGACATGCATTTCTTGCTTGCATGGCCAAGACGACAATGCCACAAGTAGGAGTCTAATTGATTATCCTTTCGAGCACGCTTGTTGCTTGCTTTGATATTGAAAATGTCACTGGATACATCCAATGTATAAATACCATTGCTTAAGGTTCCAGTCTCATAAAGTACGCCATTCAAAGTTATATAACAACAATTGTTACTAAACGTCAAATGGTAACCATTTCTATTTAAGCAGGAAATAGAAACAATGTTCTTTATTAGAGAGGGAACACAATAGCAATTGTCCAGTTCTAAGACTAGTCCACTAGGGAGCTTCAGCAAATAAGTTTCGATGGCGGCCGCATCTACCTTTGCTCCATTGCCAACTCGCAAATTTGACTCCCCTCTGACGAGTCTTCATCTATTCCTTAGCCCCTGTATGTCATTACATATATGTGAGTCACACCCAGTATCCAATACCCAAGTGTCTAAGGAAATAGAATGACAATTAATAATGAAGATACCTGAAGAAGATGGGGCATCGGATGTCTTCTTCTTCTTCACGGACTCAAGATAAATCTTGCAGTTTCTTCGTCGGTGGCCTTCCTTGCCACAATGATGGCAAGTGCTCTTTTGTGCTGGTTCTGCCTTCTTAGCATTCTTATTCTTCCCTTTCTTCTGTTCCTTTGCCTTCCTCTTAGAACCTTTCTTCGAGGAATCAACTAACAGAACCGCCTTTCTCCTCATGCTTCAAAGAAGGCTCCACAGTATTCAGCATATTGAGGAGCTCAGGAATAGTGGATTCTAATTTGTTTATCCGATAGTTCGTCACAAATTGTGAGAAACTCTTGGGCAAACAATGCAGAATTAAGTCAATACTTAATTCATGATCCATCACAAACCCGAGGGTCGCCAGCCGCTCGATGTACCCATTCATCTTTAGCACAAACTGCACTACAGACGAACCTTCTTGCATCTTAGAGGTGAAGAGGAGCCTGGAGACTTCGAACCTTTCGGATCTCGCTTGCTCATCAAACAAGTCATGAAGATGGAAGACTATGGTATTAGCATCCATATGCTCATGCTGCTTTTGCAGCTCAGGTACCATTGCAGCTAGCATGATGCAACTCGCCAGTTCAGAATCTGTCATATGTTTCTGATAGACTAATAATTGGTCTGGAGTTGCATCGTCCCTAGGACGGTTGGGAAGAGACTCTTCAAGGACATACGCTAGCTTTTTCGCCTTGAGAACAATTCTCAAGTTTCTAAGTCAGTCCAGGAAGTTAGGCTCAGTCAATTTGTTTGAATCCAAAATAGTGCGCAAATTCAAAGACGTCATGATCAATCGATTAACCTAAAAATACAAAACGAGCATATATGAGAAAGATAATTTAAAATGCATCAATATACATTCATAAATCTCATTCATTTTTTCGAATTTCAAAAACCCAAAAATCACTTTGGGAGATCGTAGGTCCATCTCCGAATAGGTTGATATCCATCATAGATATGAACAACCTTGGAGAGAGTCCAACAAGCCATTCATAGCTACGATGGTAAGTATCAAATATACCGATTGCATATCACATATATGCAACTATCACAATGTGCTATCAACTAATTGAATATTCACACATACATCGGGTTGTTAACTCATTAGCAAGTATGCATCATATGCATAGCACCCAACTTCACCTTCCTTCACATCGACCTTGGAGAGAGTCCAACAAGTCGATGCTCCAGGTTAAAGTCAACCCATTAATCAAGACATAGTTTTAATATGGTTAAAGTACATTCAACCAATTAGCTCGGCTTGGAGAGATTCCAACAACCAAAGCTAACGATTGACCTTTGACTCTTACCATATTAGTATTAAACTATTCCATGGTTTGAACATGTTCGGGTTCGAGCCAGGCTTGGAGAGAGTCCAACAACCCAAACAAGAAACGGAACTCTGGTTCTAACCATATTAATGGAAGGTGTAGACTTTAATATTGAGTATGGGTTTTTATGTCTCATCCTCTTTGCATGCAAATAACTATTATCTACATGGCATGGCATACATGGTATACATCTACATGTCACAACACGCATGGCATAATGATATGCATCTAATGTAATTACATGGTATACAATTATGACATGTACAAAATTTCCTTATTTGTCATAACTATTTTTAGAAATAAAATATGTTTGAGATTTGATTCTCCAAATCAAATCATGATTAAATTAGAAAATAAATTTTCAAATCTAATCACATATTTTATTTATGGAATGTCTCAATTAAGGAAAGTCAATTTTTAATTTAGGAAATAAATTTCCTAAATTGTCAAAACTATTTATGGAAATAAAATATATTTTGGAAAATCAAATCATGATTAAATTAGGAAATAAATTTCCAAATCTAATTAAATATTTTATTTATGGAAAATGTTAATTTCCATAAATACTTCTAACTTTCCAAAAGAAAAAAATTTCTATAAATACAATTACGACTATCGCAAAATAATTTTATGATTATGTCGAAACACAACCTGGGCTCTGATACAACTGTTGGGTTTCCTACACCGCGGCAAGTGTGTATTCGAACATGTTTCGTAAACATGTGCGCAGCGGAAGAAATAAAAAATAATAAATCTAATTTATTACATCACACACACCACACGCATGCATAGTACAACATGTGTAGACATAACTGTAAATTCAAATTTTACAATAAAAGGAAATTATTCTACGTATACCTGACGTATCACGTGTAGCGAAAAAGGCATCAACCGGAGCAACCCTCACTAGAATCGCCTCTATCCGTATCCGCACCGAGTATCTTCTGGATGACTTCACAAAGTCACGAGCCTCATCTTCGTACGAGTCACTAGCCTCGTGTCGAAGACGATGTGATCGAGAGAATATCACAATCCGAATCAAAATTCGGATTCAAAACCGAGTACCCAAAACTCACTTCTCCGGAGAGGTATTCGCCAACCGTTTGACGAATCCTTCATCCTCCACCTATGAGGATTACCGAAGATCGAATCCTCAGCAAGGAAGCCACTGTCGGAGCTCCAAACATCGTCCAAACGATGCCCCGATAAGAAGGAAACAAGCTGTCTAGAAAACTGAACAGCTTTGGTGGAGGATGTTGCGCCGACCAAATAAGGAAAGCTAGATGCTCACCTTGTCGCCGGAGCCAAGGAAGATCACCGGAGGGTCGTCGGAGGATCATCGGCAGGAGCTTGGATGGCGGCACAAGGGGTGGGCGGCGACAAGGGCTTGGGTGCTGACTACAAGGAGAGGAGGGAGAGGGGCGGCAAGATTAGATTAGTTTTCACAAAACCCTTAAGTCCTATTTTATAGAAAATAAATTATCCTAATGGTTATTGGTTCATAACCAAAAACCCGTTAACCCGCTCCGTTAATTTAAGTTAAAATAAACCAAATCGATTTGGTCTATTTAAAGTTAAAATGAATCGAACCAACTTTGGTTCATTCGTTTAAAACAAACCAAACCCCTTTGGTTTATTCTCTACCATTGGATTATACCAAACCAATTTGGTTCATCCATCATGTCTTCATAAGACACAGCCCATCCACGCTTTCATTGCGACTGAAACAATTTCATACTCAATCCTTGTTTGGTCCAACCAAACCTAGTTTCTCTCGGTCTAAGAATCTCATTCTCAAGCTCGTTTTAAATCCTTTGGATTACGCTCGTTGTGCGTGTGACCAAATAGGTTCTCGGTTTATGTTGGTCGTCTATAATTAACCATTAATTATAGAACGATCATGAGTGGCACCTAGTAGTACATCATGATCCCCAATTAACCAAAAAGATCAACGGTTGATCCAGAACTATTTCTGAAACCCTTCAGCAGCTACAATGAATCGTGCCCCATTCCTTTCACTCATCTTATACCTACTTGGTTTAGGACATGGTCTATAGTGTCAGTCCCCACTAGGTTGACTACGTCACACCTAGCCCAAGTATCATTTTCTCATCCTCACAGTTCTGAATTCTTGCACATGTATCCGAAGTACCTTACTCTAAAGTAGCTCTCGATCAGATCCTCGGTCGGTCGTTTTGGCGCTAGAGAGAGAAGCTCTGGCTTCTCTCTAAACTTCCTAGGAATTCGGCGGTGGCGGCTGGCTTTGGAAAGTCGGGACAACATCGACGGCATCTCCTGTGCGGCAGGAGTCGGAGAAGAACACCCAAGCACGGAAGGAAACAACAAATCAAGGAAATCAAGGAGAGAATCAGAGATCGACGGGTGTTGTGGATCGTGCAACCAGCAACCATTGAGCAAGGACACCGGAGACACCTCCTTCGGCAGAATACGAGGTACGCACATGTAATGAAATCAGTTTTACAAGCAAAGACAGTTAACAGCTAGCAACTACGGAGAAGCGAGGGGAAGAGCAACCGCGGTGAAATAGGTGGTGGCACACAAACGAGGAGTAATGGAACCTCAAGCTTAACGAGCGGCAGACCCTCAAGCCTTCAAGGAGAATCGAATGTGCTGTATTTCTTGCAATGGGCTAGGGTTTCGAAATCCAGAGTTCGTCGGCGACTGGAGGAAGACGAAGGCCAAGGACGGCGGTAGGTGAACAGCAGGAAGTCGTATTGTCCGGAAGGCACGGTCAACGAGGAGACAAAAGGAACGTTACTGTTTCAAATTTCGGATCCAATGAAGCTTCGCCCGGGACCACTGTTCCTTGATTTCTCCGAACCCGACAACCAGATTCACTTAAGTTTAGTTTTTCAACGCCCGCTAACCCGTTTAACTTAGGGCACCGGCTGGGACCACTATTCCTAGATTTCTTCGAACCCGACAACCCGTTTCACTTAAGTTTAGCTTTCCACGCCCGCTAACCCGGTTAACCTAGGGCACTTGTGACGATAAGGAATGGGGAAGAATGCGAAACGAGCTTGGAAGGTCTTACAGCTGGACAAGACAGAAACCGACGAAGGGAACCCGATGCCCCCCCCTTCACCGCGGACATATGCGAGCTCAATGGCGGAAGGTGTGACAGCAAAGAAGATGGTACATCCTCAGCAGGCAGAGGTAGTAGAAGGAGCAAGACCGGAAGCGCCCCCCGCACCAAGAACAGCATCAACGGAACCACAGGAAACACCCTCGCCACCCCAATGCCATCAAGAACAACAACCTCCAAGACCAGGACTATGGGCTAATCTCTTTAAGAAAAACAGACTAAGTGCTTCGGACACTACGTTGAGACAATTCCAGAAACAAGAAGGGCGCACAAAACTGGACAATGAAGATCTGGAAGCAATAGAGGAATCAGTAGGCTTCTGCCTGATAGGGAGATTCTTGGGAAGGTTTCCAGGATGGCGAGCGCTGAAAGAAATCACAGCAAGATGGAAGGCACCACAAAAACTCCTCACGCACAACTCACTGTGGATGGTGTTTAAATTTACAAACAAAGAGCTGCGAGATGTTGTTTTGACTGGAGGACCTTACATTGCGTATGGAAGTCCTCTGTATCTCAAGATCCTGCCGGCATGCTTTCCCTTCAAATCGGAGACTCACGCCCACATCCCTATGTGGATGCAAATCCATGGACTACCACTGGACTGCTGGTCTATCTCAGGGTTAAGCAAAATTGCCTCGCAAGTTGGCACGCCACTATATACGGACAGATACACTAAGGTAAGGGAACGAGTGAACTATGCCAGAGTCTTGGTTGAAGTGGATATCACTAAAGAACTACCTGCAAAGATTGATGTTACCCTACCAGATGGCACGGATGTGGATTTGGAAATTAAGTTTGAATCAAGCCTGAAACTCTGTAACAAATGCACACAAATGGGTCACTACCAAGGAAGTTGTCCAATGAGTGTGCGAAGACAACCACCGGTGGCAGCCGCGGTGGACACAGAGGGCGTGGGTCAACAAATGGTAGTATACAGGGCAGACAGCAATAGTGAAGTTATGGAATGGGCTCAGGCAGAGGGAGAAGGAATAAGTAAAGGTAGGAAACAACACATAATGGAGGAGGATCAGGGTTGGAAGCAAACTGCTATGTGGGACAAGAGGTATAAGGGACAACGGAAGAAGCAGCATCAAGGAGATGTGCACATAAAACAGACAAGGGTTGATACATCACGACATATGCACAGCCCAGGAAACCAAAGAGGCAAAGGATCTCACCGAAACCAAGGAACTCAACAAAGTGAGAAAAGGATGGACAGCAAGGGGAAGGATAAGCAGTATGAATCACCACCAAGGAAGCACTTATGGCAAAGGGAGGAGGAACACTGGACAGGAACCAGTAGCAAATTCAAAACAAAAATAGGAAGGCGCACAAGACACAGCACAAACAGGAAGTCGGGGAGGAAACACAGGCATTAAAGTTAAAGGGACAGCTAGATCGACAAGGAATCCTGGAAGTAGTTACAGTAAATAATGATGTGGAGCCAGCTAAAGAAATGGGCACTCCCAATGACACACAAAGATATAAGTCCAGTGACCTATATTTTACCCAAGGGAAGGAACACAGTAATGAGGTGGGCCACCAAAAAATACACCAGCTGGAATTAAAGATGGGAAATGAGGAAACACTGGACACCGCCATAAAACACAAAGAAATAGGAAAGGCGCTAATTACAATAGAGAGCCACCAAAATCAGGAGGTGACGGAATCTTTGAAATGCGAGCCTGACTAGATATAGAGAGGGAGGCAATAGATCAATGGCAAACCCAATGTATTTTCACACCAAGAGACATGGATGTTCAGGAGCAATCAAAGGGGCGGGGAACCCAGAGTGCACTAACACAAGGAGAGAATGGCAAAGAACCAGTGGAACCTTACACACAAGCTGGCACGCAGGGGCACAACTCGCGGGACATTGAACTGCTGTGTAACGGGAATGGAAATGTACAGAATGAAGAACAAGCAGGAATAATAAATGTGAAGAGCCAAGGAAAAGGGTCACCAAGCCACACACATCAGGTTTCCAACCAGTACTTACCAGGAAGAAAAGGAAGCAAATTGAGTGTGGTCGTAAAGAAGTTAAAGCTACCTCAGGGAATCAACAGCTAACCCAGGCTAATACATTATACGTAAATAAAAATCAGAGGATCACCAGACAAACCTTTAGGGGGTTGGAACAAAGCAAGGATAAGATGGAGCAGAACCTCCAGAGCCTACAAGTACAACAGAATAGCCTGGGACAAGGGCAAACACCAATAACAACCGTCAAAAGAGCACAGGATGATGAGGAAGGTCAAAAAGGAAATGGAAATGACAAATGGGGATTTAGAGAAGGCACAACAGAATGGGAACTGAATACAGAGAATTTCCCGCCAATTATACTAGCCTTGCCTGCTGCAAAATGGTGTAATCTAGAAATACAAACGGGAACAAAAGCAGATGGGTCACGAGCAGCGGTGCCAGAGCACCAAATGGAGGCTAGAATGCAACATGCGGAGGGAGATGGGTCATGGAGAAGCATGATGAGTAAACCGGAGGAAGAGGGAAAAATGGACAAAAGGATGAACCAAGAAAAGCAAGAAGTTATTAACATGGATGGACGGCGGAAGTCGGCTGCACATCCATGAAGATCGGATCATGGAACGTAAGAGGCCTGAATAAAGGTCTCAAGCAGAAGGTGGTGATGGACCTCCTTCTGAAGCAAAAGATGGGTGTGCTAGCTATACTAGAACCCAAGTTAACCCAGTAGTACTATCAAACAATGAAAGAAAAGAGGTTTCAAAGGTGGGAGATGGAGCAGCAGATTTTCAACTTGCACAGAAGCAGGATGCTTCTTATATGGGATCCGCAACTGGTCAGCCTACACATCCAACAATGGGAAGAGCAATTGATACACACAACGGTGAAATGCAAAGTGACAGGAAATGCATATGCAGTCACATTTGTTTATGGACAATTATCTATCACAAGCAGGAAAGCAATGTGGGGGATGAGGCAAATTAAGCAGTAGAGATGCCATGGTTAATCCTAGGGGATTTTAATTCCCCTCTATTACCCACTGATAAGGAAGGGGGAATGGCAGTGACAACCTACGCAACTGCTGATTTTCAAGAATTTATCCTAGGGGCGGGAGTTGAAGATTTGAGATCCATTGGGTGCCAATACACGTGGACTAATGGCCACATAGTAAGCAAACTTGATCGGGCAATGGGGAATAGAGCATGGATGGAACAAAACCAAAGTAGTTATGCTGAATTCAAAGCACCTGGAACTACATCAGATCATGCCATCTGTATTGTAACAGTGCTAGGAAACACAAGGGAGAAACCCAAGCCATTCAAATTGTATAATATGTGAGTATTGCACCCTAGCTTTAGGCAGTTAGTGGAGGATAAATAGAATAGCAGCAGTTTCAGAGAAGTGCAGGGCAAAATGCAGTACAGGCTGAAACAGAAGCTAAAATTACTTAAAACAGATCTCAAAAAACTCAATCAACTGCATTATCAGCACATCCAAGAGAAAGCAAAGCACATAGAGGAACTTTCAAGGTCACATGGAGGATAACTACCAAGCAATAAGGAAAAAGACTGAACTGTTGGAGAGGGCAGAATACCTGTTCTACCTACAAAAAGGCAAACATGAGTATTTTAGAGGAGTAGACAAGAACACAAGTTTTTTCATGCCATGGTTAAACGAAACAACAAAAGACGGGAACTAGTGGCAATTGAAAAGAGCAATGGGGAAGCCACCAATTCAGCAGATGAGGTAGTGCAGAAATTTCTAACGTATTTCCAAGGGCACTTAGGCAAACAAGGGCACAGGACAGAGTTTCAAGGGGAATGCATGCAATTTGGCAAACAACTAACTGAAGTACAACGAGCAAGGTTAATCAGGTTACCAACAGAGGAAGAAATAAAAGAAGCTCTTTTTGACATTGGGGACCTCAAAGCACCGGGGCCGGACGGATACAATTCAAATTTTTTCAAGCATGCATGGGGTACAGTCAAGCAGGACGTCATAATGGCAGTCAAAGAGTTCTTCGAAAATGGTCAGCTGCTAAAATCCTGGAATCACACGCTAATCTCACTAATCCCGAAAACAGAGCATGCCAGCAAGGTGCAGGACTTTCGATCGATTTCTTGCTGCACAATTTTCTACAAAATAATCTCCAAGATCCTAGCAAGTAGGCTGGCAGAAATTGCAGATCATCTGCTCCATCCGTCGCAGACAGCATTCGTGCAAGGACGCAGCATAGTGGACAACATACACCTGGCACAAGAACTTATGCGCAATTACACAAGGAAAAGGGTGTCTCCACGGTGTATACTTAAAGTGGACCTGCAGAAAGCTTTTGATTCAGTCCACTGGAGCTTCTTGCAATAGGTACTCAAAGCTTTGCAGTTCCCTGAAATGTACATCATGTGGATTAAAGAATGTGTCACTACCACATCATACTCAGTAGCTATCAATGGGAACATCCATGGGTTTTTCAAAGGAGGGAGAGGACTCAGACAAGGAGACCCCCTATCACCATACCTATTTGGATTATGTATGGAGTATCTTATGCGACTGCTTGCGAAGCGCACTAGCCGGTCAGATTTTCGTTTTCATCCAAAGTGTGAACATCAAAGAATAGCTCACATTATATACGCTGATGATCTGTTGCTCCTAAACCGAGGTGATACACAATCAGTGCAAGTATTGATGGACTGTTTATCGCAATTCGCCAGCATGGCAGGCCTAACAGCAAACATGGTGAAATCAAGTATATATATGTCAGGGGTGGAACAAAGGGAGAAAGAAAGGCTGCTAACCATCACAGGTTTCAGTGAAGGGACGATGCCATTTCGCTACCTAGGAGTACCAATAGCATCGAAAAAACTAAAGATTGTGGATTACAGCCCACTGTTGGAGACTCTTATGAAACAGATCGGCTCCTGGCCTAAAGCAACGCTATCATATGTCGGGAAAATCCAACTAATATCCTCGGTCCTGCAGGGTGTTCAATGCTATTGGATGTCGGCGCTACCACTTCCAACCGGGGTCATCGACAGGATATACAGCTACTGCCGTACTTTCATGTGGACTGTGAAGAACCCACCAGTTGTGTGGGTAGACATATGTAAGCCTAAAGAGGAAGGTGGTCTGGGATTAAGGGAACTAAAAGCATGACAACGGATGAAGATGGCAAGGGTAGGGCAGTTGTCAGGATACCATTCCTAGGGCACTCTCCTGTTAAGTACACCCCCTCCTCCTCTTCATACTCTCACTCTCGTTTGTCCACAGGCTTGATGTTTTGTTTTGTTTTTTCTCGTTTTGTTTGTTTGTTGGTGTGAAAAAAAAAAGAGAGAGAAAGAAAGAAAAAAAAGAAAGAGAAAAAAAAAAGAAGAGGAAAAAAAGAAAAAGAAAAAGGGAGAAAAAAAAAGAAAAAAGGGAAAAAAAATCAGGGCGATTTTGGGCAGAGTGGTTTGATAGGGTAGAATTTAGGCTTGCAAGTGCTGCCAGGGTGGTTTTAGCGTATGGTTTTGAGCATGATGGTTTTGGCGAGGCGATTTTGGTAGGGTGGTTTTTGAGCGGTGGTGGTTTGAGGGGCGGTTTAGATGTGGTTTCTGAGGAGTCAAGCCTGCAAACACTGCCAGGATGGTATTGAACAGGGCAATTTTTGAGAAGGGTGGTTTTCGTAGCTCCAGGGCGGTCTTTGCAGAGTAGTTTTACTCCTCCAGGGCGGTTTTGGCAGGGCAAGCATGGCTAGGGTGGTTTTGAGCAGGGTGGTTTTCACAACACCAGGGGGTTTTTGGGTAGAGTGGTTTGTTAGGGAAGATTTGAAGCTTGCAAGCACTGCCAGGGTGGTTTTGAGCAGGGTGGTTTTGGTAGAGTAGTTTTGATCTCAAGTCCTTCAGGGCGGTTTGGTCAGGGTGAATTCTCTCCAGGGTGGTTTTGACAGAGCGCTTGATCAGGGCAGTTTTGTGTCCCTCAGGGTGGTTTTGGCAGACCGATTTTGAAAATAAATAAATAAATAAAATAAAAATCCCAGGGCGGTATTTCCCCAGGGAGGTTTTGCGCAAAAATATTCTCCCAGGGCAGTTTTGAGCAGGCGCCAAGGCGGTTTTGGACAACTCTTATCCTCCAAGGTGGCCAGAGCAGTTTTGTTTTCCAAGCCCAGGACGATTTCATGTAAGGGATGGAGCAACCTTGTGCCAAGGCCAAAGCAGGACAGGGCAGTTAGCGAAAACTCAGAGCACCTAGGCATGGATAAAGGAGTACCTCAAACAAGGCCACAAACAACTTTACAGAAGCATTCTAGTCTACGGTCTAACTTTCATCAAGGAGGATCAACAGTCAGATGGCTATGAGGCTTGACCATTGAACCTAACTCAGGTGAATAGGCCCACCCGAATGGCCTATCTAGTCCGTAGCAAACGGCTACGGTAAAGACACGTAAAATCCGTTTATGGTTGAGGCTTGACCAATAAGCCTAGTGGAGGTGAATAGGCCCACCCGAATGGCCTATCTAGTCCGTAGCAAACGGCTACAGTAAAGACAAGGCAAATCCGTTGATGGTTGGTCACTTACCAAAAGTGAAAAGTGGGAAGATAGAGGAACGTCGCACGAGATTGGCGAGAAGATAGGCATAAAGGGGAAATGCGAGGAGGTATACATGGACCGAAGGATACAGAGGGACCGCATGTATGATGCATGAACAAATACAGAGGAACTGCACAAGTGTGGGATATGCAATGGTTATGTAAACATGAGAGAGTATGTATGCATGAGAGTTCTGGTACACATGAGAGCACATGTACACCCCTCTGGACGCATCTCAGATCTGACACATCGTCAGACATGACATGAGTGTGCACTCCAGGATTTTGTATGATTGTGCTTTTTCTGATGATATATATTTACATTTCATCAAAAAAAAAGAGTACCTTACTCTAAATATTTAATGCTTTGGCCAAATACTTTAGTAACAATCCGACGAGAGGTCATGGGTATACATCTCCTCGCAAGGAGTAGTGAATCCATTATAGGCTATTCAAACACCTTCGATCACTTCGACTTATACCCAATCATCCCGGGTCAACATTGTTGGGTTTTTCCGAGCCGCAAAAACCGCTTTTTGCGTTGCGGAAACCTCGGAATCCCCGGCCACGGATCCGTGCGAAGATATATTAAAATAAAACCATGTATGTGCTTGTATAAAATCCTAGATCTACCTTAGATCTACATGATAAGGATGTTACCCTCGTAGCGACGCCCTTCGCAAATCCCGCTCGTCCAAAAGGTTCGCCAGAACTCGAGAGTGTCAAGTGCACACTCCTCTATTGGTATCCACACAAGCAATAGGTGGAGAAAACACACCCTTGAGTGTGCTAGCACTCTATGGACGGTTCGACAAGATGAGGAAGGAGAGGGAGAGAGCTTGAGAGAAAAAATCCAAGGTTGAAGATGATGGAATGAGTAACTCACAAAATGAATTCCTACTCATCAAGAAGTGGTCGGCCACTTCATGGAAGGGGGTTACATGCATGCATGTAACTCCCATGACCGTTGGTCTTCCTCATGATGTGGCACCAATTTACAAAGTCAATGATGATGTGGAGCATCATCATTGGCCGGCCATGCCAAGTCATCATCATGACATGGCATTTGGTCAAGTCAAACTTGACCTTTCATCTTCCCTCTCAAGTCAAGTCAAACTTGACCTCTAATCTCCCATGGTTGATCAAATCTAACCACTTGACTCAAGTCAATTTAATTTAATGAATCTCTAATCATTAATTTAAATTGATTTGATGAATCAAAACTAAATTAGACTCATTCAACACTTGAATCAACTTGAGTCTAACTCAATTAGTCTAATTTAGATTACTCTTAATCCAATTTGGTTCATCCCATGAACCTAATCTCCATCTAATTGCTCTTATGTGTGTGACCCTATAGGTTCTTGTAACGTTGGCAATGTCCCTAAACCGATTTATGAACATAAGCAATGAGCGGTATCTAGCAACACATCATTGCTACCCAAGTTACAAGAATGTTGAGCTCCAACATCACCTTTGTGACTACTAATTGTGACTCTCACAATATGTGACAATGTCCCTCTATCCTTGACATTTAGATTGACCAATCGAGGCATAGACTGTGTCATCCTCGGTACAATCTAAATCTTGAACTCCAAGTAGACTCACTCTAATCAAATGAGCTCAATATCTCATATTGACTCATTTGGGCATGGCCATGCACTTCGTGGTCTCACTCTATCAAGAATATCGATGTCACTCCCGTCATATAGGAGGAATAGATCCCATCTACATCACTCATATCCCTCCGCATAATTTGTTACATACCCAGTAATCGCCTTTATAGTCCACCCATTTACGGGTGACGTTTGACGAAGCCAAAGTATGCAACTCCTTATGTAGGGAACCATGGTGACTTCAGGTCTAAGGACTAATAGTCATACTAATAGCCACATGAGAAAGTATATGACACTCATATAACGATCCATGATACTTTCTCATGGCGGGTCATTCAGTATATATTCTCCAATGCATACCCATGTGTCAACTTGATATCCCATATCCATGACTTGTGAGATCAAGTCATCGTGTTGACCTACATGCTAGTCTCTACGCATTAACATTGTCCCTGAATGTTAATACTCGACTAGGAATGATTAAGAGTAGTGTTCTCTATATCATATCACTATCGATTCAACCAATCGATTGATATAGATAAGAACCTACTACTCAAGGACATTATTATATTTAGTTATTTGGCACCAATACAAGTAAATATAATAACCATGCCTTTATAAATAGAAATATGATACAATAAAGTCCATACAACAATCATCACATGATTGGCTCTAGGGCTTTCACTAACAATCTCCCACTAGCACTAGTGTCAATCACAGTAGTATCTAATACCCAATGACCTAGTGTGACCATCATGCTTTTTCTGTGCTAAAGCCTTGGTCAAGGGATCTGCGATGTTAGCCTCTGTGGGTACTCTGCAAATCTTCACATCTCCTCTATCGATAATCTCTCGAATGAGATGGAAGCACCGTAGTATGTGTTTGGTCCACTAGTGTGAGCGAGGTTCCTTAGCCTGTGCAATCGCTCCATTGTTGTCGCAATAGAGCTCTATGGGATCTACAATGCTAGGAACCACCCCAAGCTCAGTAATGAACTTGCGGATCCAAACTGCCTCCTTTGTTGCCTCAGATGCAGCGATAAACTTGGCTTCTGTTGTAGAATCAGCAATTGTGTCCTCCTTCGAACTCTTCTAGCTCACAGCGCCACCATTCAAGCAAAACACGAACCCTGACTGCGATCTATAATCATCCTGGTCAGTTTGGAAGTTGGCATCACTGTAACCCTTTACAGCTAGCTCCTCATCGCCTCCAAATATCAAGAAATATTCTTTAGTCCTTCTCAAGTACTTAAGAATATTCTTGACTGCTATCCAGTGACGCTCACCTGAATCTGACTGGTATCTACTCGTCATGCTCAAAGCATACAAGACATCAGGACGAATACACAGCATGACGTACATGATAGATCCTATAGCAGATGCGTAAGGGATCTTATCCATGCGGTCTCTCTCCTCTCTAGAAGAGGGACTTTGAGTCTTCAAAAGACACACACCATGTGACAACGGCAGAAGTCCCTTCTTGGAATTCTGCATGGTAAACCGTAGTAATACCGTGTCAATGTATGTACTCTGACTTAGGCCAAGCAATCTCTTAGATCTATCTCTATAGATCTTAATGCCTAGAATACAGGCTGCTTCACCTAAGTCCTTCATTGAGAAGTACGTCCCGAGCCAAGTCTTTACAGACTGTAGCGAAGGGATGTCATTCCCAATGAGCAGTATGTCATCTACATACAATATAAGGAAGACAACTGTGTTCCCATTAACTCTCTTGTAGACACAGGGTTCATCTTCATTCTTGATGAAATCAAACTGTTTGATTGCATCATCGAATCGAAGATTCGGCTCAGAAGCTTGCTTTAGCCCATAAATGGACCTTTGCGGCTTTGCATACCTTCCCGATATGTTGTGGATCTACAAAACCCTCGTTGTGTCATGTACACATCCTCGAGTAAGTTTCCATTCGAGCACGGTTTTGACATCCATCTGCGGATCTCATAATCGTGGTATCTTTCAATAGCAAGCAAGATCGAATGGACTTAAACATCGCCCTTGGAGAAAAGGTTTCATCATAGTCAATACCATGAATTTGCTTGAAACCTTTAGCCACCAATCGGCCCTTATAGGTATCGTAAGTCCATCCATATCAGTCTTTCTCCTAAAGACCCACTTACACCCAATGGGTTTGACCCTTGGTGGATCGACCAAAGTCCATACTTGGTTGGTGTACATGGATTCCATCTCGGATCTCATGGCCTCTAGCCATTTCTCGAATCTGGGCTCATCACGGCTTCCGATGGGAGGTAGGCTCATTCTCAATGAGCATAACGTCATCGTGGTCGAACAAGAGAAATGAGTATCTCTCGGTGACGGACGTACTATCGGACTCTGCGAAGAGGTAGGTCTACTGGCAATTGGTTGTTCCACAACTCTTTGTGCAACAACCTCATCACCCACAACACTTTGTGGTTCTGTTCAACCTCCATCAAGGCCTCAGTGCTATGGTCCTTATCTTGAATTTCTTGAGATCGAAGGTACTCCACTAGTTTTTCTAGAAACAAAATCCCTTTCTAGAAAAATCCAGTCTTTGCCACAAACACTTTGTCTTTGGGGAATGTAAGTAATATCCCTTTGTAACCTTGGATATCCAAAAAATAGCATCTATCGGTTTGGGTCCCGGTTTATGCAGACTTACTGGGTGAGCGTAAGCCTCACAACCCCAAATCCTCATAAAAGACATCTTGGGATTTCTCCCTGTCCATATCGCATATGATGTCTTTATCACAGCCTTAGATGGTACACGGTTAAGGGTAAAGGCTGCTGTGTCTAGAGCATATCCCCAAAAGGATATAGGAAGATCTGTGTGACTCATCATAGATCGTACCATATCTAATAGGGTACGATTCCTCCTTTCGGATACACCATTCCTTTGTGGTGTTCGGGAGGAGTGAGTTGGGATAGAATCCCACACTCAGCTAGATAGTCACGAAACTCATGGCTAAGGTATTCACCACCTCGATCTGATCGAAGTATCTTAATACTCTTGCCAAGCTGATTTTGTATTTCATTCTTGAATTCTTTGAACTTTTCAAAGGATTCTGATTTATGTGTCATAAGATACACATAACCATATCTACTGAAGTCATCAGTAAATGTAATGAAGTACACTTAACCACCTCTGCGACAACATTGAAAGGACCACATACATCACTATGTATAAGTCCTAACAAATCTGTTGCTCTTTCGCTGTGTCCACTAAAGGGAGTCTTGGTCATCTTGCCTAAAAGGCAAGACTCGCATGTCTCATATAATTCAAAATCAAATCAGTCTAGCATCCCATCCTTAAGGAGCTGAGATAAGCGACTCTCATTTATGTGACCTAAGCGACAATGCCAGAGATAGGTTTGGTTCAACTCATTTGACTTGAACCTCTTGGTACTTATGTTATAGATAGGGCTCTCTAAGTCTAGAAAGTAGAGTCCATTCATTAGAGGTGCACTACAATAGAACATATCATTTAAATAAACTGAACAATATTTGTTCTTTATTATAAATGTAAATCCTTTCTTGTCCAAACAAGAAACCGAAATTATGTTCTTAGTCAAAGCAGGCACATAACAACATTCATCTAATTCTAGTACAAGCCCAGTGGGTAGAGATAGATCATAAGTTCCTACAGCAACAGCAGCAACCCTTACTCCATTGCCTACTCGTAGGTCCACCTCGCCCTTTGTCAATGCCCTGCTATTTCTCAGCGGCTGCACATTAGTACAAATGTGAGATGCACATCCGGTATCTAATACCCATGATGAAGAAATAGATAGATTGACTTCTATAACATTTATACCTGAAGTAGAAGTCTCACTTCTTTTCTTCTTAAGATCTTCTAGGTATGCCTTGTAGTTACGCTTCTAGTGTCCAGCTTCCTTGCAGTGGAAGCAAGCCCCTTCCTTGGCTACCCCTCCTTTGGGTTTAAGTTCCTTGCCTTTTCCCTTGGCTTGGGACTTTCCCTTACCTTTAGGCTTGCCCTTGCCTTTCATCTTGTGCACCATCAAAATGGTGTCAGATTTTCCCTTCTTAAGGTTAAGCTCAGCAGTTCTCAACATGCTGAGCATCTCAGGCAGTGACTTATCAATTTCATTCATGTTATAATTCATGACAAATTGATTATAGGCTTGTGGCAAAGATTGAAAGATCAGGTCAGTGGCCAACTCTTGGCCAAGTGGGAATCCCAGACTTTGTAGGTTTTCTACGTACCCAATCATCTTGAGTACATATGGACCTACGGGAGTCCCATCTTGCATTTTGGACCAAAACAATACCTTAGAGACTTCATATCTCTCATGCCTTGCTTGTCCTTGATATAGTTGACGAAGATGTCCAACCATATCGTAAGCATTCATGAACTCGTGTTGCTTCTGAAGCTCCGAGTTCATGGTCGCGAGCATTAGACATGACACATCTAATGCATCATCTTAATGCTTCTTGTAAGCATCTTTGTCAGCTCGCGAGGAAGTGGCAGGAGGTGCCTCCGGAATGGGCTGGTCCAGGACGTACAACTTCCTTTCTTGGATGAGAACAATTCTCAGGTTCCTGTACCAGTCCAGGAAATTTGCTCCATTGAGCTTGTCCTTCTCAAGGACAGAACGCAGAGAGAGAGTGTTCGTGTTTGTCGACATAGTTATCTACAACATACAATGCAGAGAATTAATATCATATTCCTTTTATCATTTAATTAGGCCTTTAATCAAATGATGCGCCCACTGAATTATAGGAATTTTGTAGAATCGAGTTATGGATGTGTTCAAACCACATTTACTAGATTCATACAAACTAGCTATAATTCTTGCGGGACAAGATCCACATCATACTAAGCCTTGAGTTAGCTTTGGCTAAATCGCCCAAGACTTAGTACGATCGGTGGGTAACACATTACCAATTACATCTCTATGCAACTCTTGTTTATAGGATCAAGACCCACATTTACAAAAGACCTTGAGTTAGCTTTGGCTAAATCGCCCAAGATTTAGTGTAAATGCGATCTTATCCTATCTTTCCAACGATTGGAATATGCCTATAGTTCTACTCGATCCAATTGAGTTAACTAGTTTTGCTCAATCTAATTGAGCTTACTCTAACCCAAACGTGATAGGCGGAACCAAGATTGTCCCTCCGCACCCTACCAAGATAATATGCGTTGCTCTGCTTTGGCAGATTCAACAACAACAAATGATCGAGGTAGTGATGGGTATCAAGGCTCGGTAGGCATTTTCGAGTTGATTCGATTATGATCTAATCTAATCGTAATGTGTATCTTATACGCATTTAGGCCTTTATTATCCTATATTAGCATGCATCACATACATACATTCATTATTCTAGCATGCATCATATACAGACAAGAAAATTATACTAGCATGCATCATATACATACGAGCATTATTCTACTAGCATGCATCACAAACATACAAGCAAAATCAAATAAATATATATATATATATCAACATATATATATATAATTAAATGTTATGTAGTAATGGCCCTACTACGATCTTCTCAAGCCAATGAGAAGATCGGACGGTCAACCTAAGGCTAGCGTCTTCTCCAAGCGCTTCCTTTGACCGCCATGTGTCGTCGTGACCCTTCTCGTAACCTCGTCTTCAAGTGGACTTTCCACCGCTCCATTTTGTACATTACAAATATGAAACTCGAGTTACATTCGAGTCTAAAATTATTTACAACTAGAATATCAAAAGAAGGGGTACGACGCGCAGGTCGCATACACTATATAACACGCACAACCACAAAACGGCACGCAGGCCGTATTATGAATTACAACACACATAATCCAATCAAATTGGGGTCATTGGGTCATGACAATCACAGAATTATATATAATTCTAAATTATGTATTTTTACAGAAAATTTCTATAATTTTTCTTATTTTTTTCAATTTTATGAGTCACCTCTCCGTAACGGTCCCGCTAAGCGGTTTCCGGGCGCGATTGCGGGACAAGGCCCCTTTCGGGGATAGGGGCAGCACCCCTACTCGCAAAATAAACCTTGTGAGTGTCCCTACTACGATCTTACAGCGACTTAAGTCACTGTTCCAAAAACCTAAAGCGAGATTTTGCCGTTTCGGAGAGTTTTTCTCGACGATTGAAGCCTACAAGTGTCCCAACACTCGTTGCTTCGATTCTTCGAGAAAAATACCCAAAAATTCTATAAAAATAGGAAATTTACAGAAACATTTAAATCTGTAATTTTTATATCTAATACAAAAATTGCAAAAATGAAACACATACATGCTTCGCACATGGCTCTGATACCACTGTTGGGTTTTTCTCAGCTGCAAAAACCGCTTTCTGCGTTGCGGAAACCTTGGAATCTCCGGTCACGGATCCGTGCGAAGATATATTAAAATAAAACCATGTGTGTGCTTGTATAAAACCCTAGATCTACCTTAGATCTACATTTTAAGGATGTTACCCTCATAGCGACGCCCTTCGCAAATCCCGCTCGTCCAAAAGGTTCTCCGGAACTCGAGAGTGTCAAGTGCACACTCCTCTATTGGTATCCACACAAGCAATAGGTGGAGAAAACACACCCTTGAGTGTGCTAGCACTCTATGGATGGTTCGGCAAGATGAGGAAGGAGAGGGAGAGAGCTTGAGAGAAAAAAATCCAAGGTTGAAGATGATGGAATGAGTAACTCACAAAATGAATTCCTACTCATCAAGAAGTGGTCGGCTACTTCATGGAAGGGGGTTACATGCATTCATGTAACTCCCATGACCCTTGGTCTCCCTCATGATGTGGCACCAATTGACAAAGTCAATGATGATGTGGAGCATCATCATTGGCCGACCATGCCAAGTCATCATCATGACATGGCATTTGGTCAAGTCAAACTTGACCTTTCATCTTCCCTCTCAAGTCAAGTCAAACTTGACCTCTAATCTTCCATGGTTGATCAAATCTAATCACTTGACTCAAGTCAATTTAATTTAATGAATCTCTATTCATTAATTTAAATTGATTTGATGAATCAAAACTAAATTAGACTCATTCAACACTTGAATCAACTTGAGTCTAACTCAATTAGTCTAATTTGGATTACTCTTAATCCAATTTGGTTCATCCCATGAACCTAATCCTCATGGTTCATTATATGAACCTAATCTCCATCTAATTGCTCTTATGTGTGTGACCCTATAGGTTCTTGTAACGTTGGCAATGTCCCTAAACTGATTTAGGAACATAAGCAATGAGCGGTATCTAGCAACACATCATTGCTACCCAAGTTACAAGAATGTTGAGCTCCAACATCACCTTTGTGACTACTAATTGTGACTCTCACAATATGTGACAATGTCCCTCTATCCTTGACATCTAGATTGACCAATCGAGGCATAGACCGTGTCATCTTCGGTACAATCTAAATCTTGAGCTCCAAGTAGACTCACTCTAATCAAATGAGCTCAATATCTCATATTGACTCATTTGGGCATGGTCATGCACTTCGTGGTCTCACTCTATCAAGAATATCGATGTCACTCCCGTCATATAGGAGGGATAGATCCCATCTACATCACTCACATCCCTCCGCATAATTTGTTACATATCCAGTAATCGCCTTTATAGTCCACCCATTTACGGGTGACGTTTGACGAAGTCAAAGTATGCAACTCCTTATGTAGGGAACCATGGTGACTTCAGGTCTAAGGACTAATAGTCATACAAATAGCCACATGAGAAAGTATATGACACTCATATAACGATCCATGATACTTTCTCATGGCGGGTCATTCAGTATACATTCTCCAATGCATACCCATGTGTCAACTTGATATCTCATATCCATGACTTGTGAGATCAAGTTATCATGTTAACCTACATGCTAGTCTCTACGCATTAACAATGTCCCTGAATGTTAATACTCAACTAGGAATGATTAAGAGTAGTTTTCTCTATATCATCTCACTATCGATTCAACCAATCGATTGATATAGATAAGAACCTACTACTCAAGGACATTTTTATATTTAGTTATTTGGCACCAATACAAGTAAATATAATAATCATGTCTTTATAAATAGAAATATGATACAATAAAGTCCATACAACAATCATCACATGATTGGCTCTAGGGCTTTCACTAACAAACATCTCCTTAGAGATGTTTGCTTAAGATGTCAAAGCATAAGTCTTCATGATCAAGATGACTTGAATACCGCAAGTCAAAGGAACATTGCACTTAAGCTGCAGTAAGAACTTCATTGACAAATCTATATATGCAGAGAACCATATGAAGTCTTACGGCTGGTCACTCCAATGAACTAGTTACCATAACTAGCATCCACAATTAACTCCGGACATTACAATGTCTTCAGCCAGTGAGAATCAGCTGTTTGGATATACCAAGGAGTATACCTCGTGCTAGTCTCGACAGAATTGATGGTGTCCAAATCCATCAATTCATCGACTAGGGATAATTTTGATACATCACAATGACACATGTAGAGATACTCACTAGTTGTGATCCAATCACAAATTCTCTCATGCTGTGAATCGCATCGTGGACATTCAGTAAATGAGTTTAAGATCTAATCAAATACATGAAAATATGTATACTCAAATAGTGAATTTTCATTTATCATATAAATAGTTCAAACATAAGGCGATTGTCTTAGGACATCTCTCATATATTACTAACACTAACCACCTCCATCAGTCTCACGCCCTCAGAGTCCATCCGAGTCCTTCATGACTCCTTCACCCTTCGCGTTAGCTTTCAGATGCTTTCATCGACTATGTCATGCTAACCAGGTCTCTTTTGCGAAGGTTCATTTGGACTTATGCCGCCAAGACTACATGCTTGAATTTTACGCTGTCAAAAACCTCACCCTTAGAATTTTTGATTGTCAAGCCTCAATATTTGAATTTTCACCGCCAAGACTACACACTTGAACTTACGTGACCAAAACTTCAAACTTGAACTTTTCAATTGCCAAGATCAGTCTTGCACCAAGACCATTCTTGGACTTTCCCTTGTCAAGTCTTCGTGTCAAGATCATTCTTGGACTTTCCATGTCAAGTATCCAAACTTGGACTTCCACTCGAGTCTCACTCGAATTTGATTAACCTTAACCTAAGGTTTGATAACTCCAACAATCTCCCCCATATGACTTTGGATATTCCAAACATTCAATAGTCATATGGTCAAATCATATTCAACCATATTGATAAATATTAAAATACTACTCGAGTCCCACTCGAGTCTGGTCAACATTGACCCGGAGTCTATTGCACCAACACCTGTGTGTTTGGGACACAGCCGAGCATGCTCCCCTTCCTTCCACGTTCTACAAGAAACTCCTTTTTTTTGCTTCAAAGCTCCATCCTATTGAGAGGAAAACAAAAAAAAAAAATAGATCTCCGAACAAGAAAGCAACTATAATGTGCAAAGTAAGCAAATATGCAACAAAATATCATCTAAATACAATAAGATGTGTGTCAAAATAATAACTAAAACTCTATGTAAAATACACACATCAAATGGTAAACCTATTGATGCTCTTTTTTTTCATCCAAAAAGTGTCAATATGGATGACAAAGGGAATGTGTACATTGATGATACATCTATTACATCATTCTAGAAACTGATGGATCCATGACTGGATGGGGAGGAATTTGTAAATGGAAAAAATCCAAATTTGATCCTCGAAATATTGAAAAGGTATGTGCATACACTCATGGCAAATTCCCTCACGTAAAATCTACTATTGATGCAGAAATTTTTGCTGCAATGGAAACCATGAGTGCATTAAAAATCCATTTCTTGGATAAAGAAGAAATCACGTTGAGAATGGACTACCAAGCTATCATTAGTTTTCATAATAAAACTGCAAGGAACAAGTCATCTTGTGTGAGATGGATAGCCTTTACTGATTTCATTACAGGTACTGGTGTAAAAGTAAATTTTGAGCACATAGATGGAAAGATAAACGTGTTTATGGATTCCCTATCAAGGTTGGTAGATGAACCAATAATAGCAAACCTGTAAAAAATCACGAATAAATTTTTTTTTCAACAGGATAATATCTCTATTATTCATTAATTAGAGAACATATTAAGGGATTAATTAAACTATGGTTAGGGATTTAATTGAATCAAACCTTGGGTTAATGATAGAGGGGTTAAGTGGATCTAGACTTAGGCTTATAGGATTTTAAGCTCCATCCGTTAGTAGACCCGACCCACTAACTCAAATCTGTTGGTGCAGTAGGCACCTAAATCGAACCTGAGTTTTGATTATAGCAAATGATACAAAGTTAAGCTTATATTGTTATCTCACGAGCTAAATCGAGTGTGCAGAAAAGTGTCAACGCTGGAGCTGAAGGCTAGCGACACCCGGAGAAAGCCGCGGTGGTCGGACGACACTCGAGTGACTTCGAAGGGAGCCGAAGGAATCGAGTGGAAGGCTGGAAGCGAAAGCGACACAGTAAGTATCGAGATAAGCTCGTGTGTGTGCGAGAGTAAGTGAGGTCGTATCCTCTTTACGGGGATGATCTTAAGCATAGATCCGACCAAAGACATCCTATAGGTGGTCTAGGTCGAGATCGGACGGTCAGAGGCTGTCGAAATAATGTTTTTGTTAAGCTAACTTTGCCTTGCAGTTAGCATCGACGATCGCTCGACTTGGAGGACTCATCGTCGCCCATCCGATCGTCATGGCCAAGATTCGACCGATGTCGCCATCAGTCGACTGATGATGACCATCAGTCGACTGATGGTCAATGATCAGCCTCGAGGAGTCAAGCTTTATCATCATTTTTCAAGGAGTCTTGTGTCCAATTCCTATTGGTTGAAGTTTCTCTCGAAAAGGAGCTCAAAGGCTATAAAAAGAGGGCCTCTCCCAGGGTTTTTCATCATCTCTAAGTGCTCAAAAGCCTCCACAACGCTACGACTCTCCGATGACTCTACAACGACGAAGTGCTGCCAACAACCCTAGCTTAATTTATATTTCCTAGTTGTCGGTATAATCTTATTTTGTCATCTCTTTAATACTGCAATTCTTTTTTATCGAAGTTTTCTATCGTTGCATTTTACATTAATAGAAGAAAGGGTTTGTCTCTCTATCTTTTGCTTTCGAAGGTTTTTGTAATCGTCTAACTCCTACCTCCAACGAGGAGGAGTGTTTTAGTGAATTGTCCTCCGTACACGGTCTAGGACCGTTAGGGCCTTGGAGTAGTAGCCGAAGGCTACGAACCAAGTAAAAAATATTTGTCTCCTTTTATTTATCATTTATCTTTCTGCTGCAATTAATTGTCTACTCGGGTTTTAACGAACGAAACGAAAGAAAAGTTTTTATCGCTATTCACTCCCCCCCTCTAGCGATCCGCTCGATCCAACAATTGGTATCAGAGCCGGGGGTGCTAAGATTTGGTGAAACCACCGATCTAGCTTTTTTTACAGATTTTTTTTCTTTTTTTATTCTATTTATTTCGAATTTATTTCATTTGGTTAATTTTTTTCTCGCACTACTAATCCAAGACATGAGTCTTGGTACATTTCGTGTATTTGTGTCGTTGCTAGGTTTTTCGTCTTCATCTCCTTGTTTCTTTTGTTTTAATGGCCCATTTCGAGGGTTTTAGCATCGTCCGACCTCTGTTTTACAACGGAGATGACTTCCGTTATTGGAAGGGTCGGATGAAATGCTTTCTTAAAACTCAAATCGAGATGCGGATCATAATCCAAACGGGATTCACACTTTCGACTAACGAAGTGGGTGAATCCTTGGATTATGACCAATGGACCATTGCGACAAAAAGACAAGTCGAAGCCGATGCCAAGGCAACTCAAATCCTCCAATGAGGCTTGTCCAAGAAGGAGCTTAATCGTATCGGCCCCTTCATCAGTGCAAAGGACCTTTGGACAAAGCTAGTTGAGCTACACAAAGGGACCGATGAAGCCAAGGTATGTAAGCGCGATCTTTTGTTTAATAAATTATACAATCTAAAAATGCAGGAACACGAATCGGCGACACAACTTCACGCCCGCGTTCAAGACATAGTCAATAATCTACACGCGATCGGGCAAAAGGTCAAAAACCGCGACCTTATAAGGTATGTTCTTAACTCTTTTCCGAGGACTACCTTGTGGGCATCCATGGTCGATGCCTACAAGGTCTCCAAGGATCTTTCAAAACTTAGGTTAGATGAGTTATTTTCCGATTTCGAACTCCATGAGCAGTCTAACTCAGAACCCAAGAAGGGTATAGCACTTTTTGCAAGTTCAAGGAAGAAAACCGCGAGCAAGCCACCCCCGAAGGAAGAAGGAGATGAGTCTGATTCGGAGGTCGACCCGGAAATGGAGGTCGAACTAGTCAACCTAGTTTGGAGGATAGTCAAGGGTCGAAAGCGAACCGTCACTCGACCTAACGAACGTAAACCTAAAAGTTCCAATATTAGATGTTACGAGTGCAATAGGTTTGGACACATCAAGTCCGAATGCCCGAAGCTCAAGAGCAAAGCACCGAAACACAAAAAGGCACTCAACGCTACGTGGGAAGAAGCGTCCGAGGAAGAAGACGATGATCGCATCCTCATGGCTAAACCGATTGAATCGGAGACGGAGTCGGAACCAAAACATGAATCGGAAACCGAAGACGAGTCGGACTGCGAAGCACTATTCAAGACAAGCCACGGAAACGCATCCGATTCAAAAGATACACTCAAGGTAAGTCGATCCCTCGTTAGTACACTTTATAGTGCAATTAAGTTTTTAACTAGAAAATTAGCTAAGTCTGAGTCCAAGGTCGAGACCCTGGTTGAGGAAGTTAAACTCCTCAAACACGAGATCTCCCTAACCTCTTCGACTAGTCGAGTTCAAGAGGAGGACTCAACTCATGTTGAAAAGCTCAAAGTTGAGAACTCACTCTTGAAGAGTCAAGTCGAAGATCTTAGGAACACGTTGGAAAGGTTTACTTTGGAATCCAAAGGACTTGACCTCCTTCTTGGATCGCAAAGAGTCGTGTACAACAATGTCGGGCTAGGGTTTAGCTCAAATACGACCAACAAGTCGTATATGTCGATTGTAAGTCGACATAAAAAAACGTGTCCAAGCATGGGTCCATAAGACCGCCTTGATTTTAAATTTAGGATCGAACTAGTACTGAGTTCCCAAGGACCAAATCCACTATGTGGAGAGACCGAACCGATTCAACGGTCCAGGGGAAGCCAGTACAAAACTTATTTGTATTTTAACTTAGAAATTGCATGCTTTGGTTCTTTATTTAGTTTGATTTTTCTTTTTAGAATGGCTAGATAGGACTATAACTCATCAATACTTGATAACATAGTACCAGGACGCGGCGAGATGATAGTACGCTAGGAAAGCAGAGTCTTGAGTATTCGGGCTAGATAAGGCGTATCTAGTTCGGTGCACTTGACCGAGCAGAACTAGCTGAAACTACCTCGTCGTATCCTAGACTAGTTAGACCAGGAAGTGGTCTTAAGTAAGTCAAGTCGCTATTTTCTTGAAAATGACTTTGTCTAAGGAAGTGGTCGTTATTCCGATCAAAGAATGCCTCTGTGCCTCGCCACGACCTGGAAGGCATGATCTTGAAAAGGTGACTTGATGAGTCTAAGGTCAAATCCAAATCTAACGCAAGGTTGACAAGTGTTCAATTCAGTTTAAATCAAGTAAAATTAAAAGTCATCTCACAAGAACATATAGGGTTAACCTGTTTGATCATGTAGACATGGGTGAGATGATTTAGGTTAATAATCTTCAACCAATCTTTAATAAATCCAATATCCAATCCAACTACCTTGCGTGTAGGATCAATGGATGTTGGATAGTGGTTGCTCCCGACACATGACCGGGGATCAACTCAAGTTTTCGAAGCTTCGATTCAAACGACAAGGATCGGTAGCCTTCGAAAACAATGGCAAGCTCAAAATCATCGAATTAGGTGATATTGAGCTCAACTCTAACTTTATTATTCAAAATGTCTTATTGGTAGAAAATTTTCAATATACTTTACTTAGTGTAAGCCAATTGTGTGATAATAACTATAAGGTCATATTTTTAGAAAATGAATGCGTAATTAATACAAATGAAACCTCTAAAACAATCCTTAAGGGAACTAGAAATAATAATATTTACACTATTAACTTAACTAACTCCTCAACTAAGTGTCTTATGACACGGCAAGAGGAATCATGGTTGTGGCACCGACGACTCGGTCACTCACACCCAAGACTCATCCACAAGATGAGTCAGAGTGACTTAGTCAGAGGTTTACCTAACCTCAATAACATGGATAATAAAATATGTAATGTTTGACAACAAGGTAAACAATCTAGGACACAACATCAACTAACTAATCAAGAACGAACCAAAAGTGTTCTTGAGCTCCTACACATGGATCTATTTAATTCACACGGAACTAAGTCACTTAATGGGAGTAAATTCTGTTTTGTCATAATTGATGACTATTCTAGATTTACTTGGGTTAGGTTCATCAAACACAAAAGTGATACCCTAGATCAATTAATCAACCTATTTAAGTTAATAGAAAATCAATAAAGCATTAAAATCAAAAGACTTAGGACTGGTCATGGTGGTGAATTCGAGAACCATAGGTTTACAGAATTCTGTAACCTAAATGGATACCACCATGAGTTCTCTTGCCCTAGAACTCCACAACAAAATGACCTAGTAGAACGCAAAAATAGAACCCTACAAGAAGCCGCTAGGATAATGTTAAATGAGTATAACCTATCCGATAGGTTTTGGCGGAAGCCGTAAGTACGGCATGCTATGTCCAAAATAGGATCCTTATGGTAAAGAGGCACCTTAAGACCTCATATGAGATTTATCATGATAAAATACTTAACATCAAGTACTTTAGTGTATTTGGGTGTAAGGTACATATCCTAAACACTAAGGATTACCTAGGAAAATTTACATCCAAAACCTCGACCGGAATCTTTCTAGGATATTCGACTACAAGTAGAGCGTATAGAGTATACAATCATGACACCCTTAGAGTCGAGGAGACTATCAATGTAGTATTTAATGAAGGACACAAACCTACAAAACCCCCGGAAACCCCAATTAGTGAGCTGATTCATACCAGACTCAACTCCGATCCGGAGATCAAGTCTAGTGTTAATCCTAACATAAGTCAACCAAGTCAGTCTATCGACCAAGTGGTAGATGACTCTAACCAAACTAGGACTCAAACGGGTCATCCTATTAACCAAGTAGTAGACTCAAACCCAAATCCAACTAGGACTCAAACGAATCATCCTATCGACCAAGTGATAGGTGATCCAAGTCTAGGAGTTAGTGTTGGGTTTTTCCGAGCCGCAAAAACCGCTTTTTGCGTTGCGGAAACCTCAGAATCCCCGGCCACGGATCCGTGCGAAGATATATTAAAATAAAACATGTATGTGCTTACTAAAAACCCTAGATCTACCTTAGATCTAATAGGCTAGATCATTACCCTCGTAGCGACGCCCTTCGCTTATCCCGCTTGACCAAAAGTTCGCCGGAACTCGAGAGTATCAAGTGCACACTCCTCTATTGGTATCCACACAAGCAATAAGTGGAGAAAGAGACAAACTTGAGTGTGCTATCACTCCTAGAAGATCTCGGCAAGATGAGGAAGAAGAAGGAGAGCTTGAGAGGAAGAGCACCAAGAAAGAAGATGATGGAATGAGTAACTCACCAAAATGAATTCATCCTCATAACCCCTAAAGTGGCCGGCCACTTCATGGAAGGGGGGTTACATGCATGCATGTAACTCCCATGACCCTTGGTCTCCCTCATGATGTGGCACCAATTGACCAAGTCAATGATGATGTGGAGCATCATTATTGGTCGGTCATGCCAAGTCATCATCATGACATGGCATTTGGTCAAGTCAAACTTGACCTTTCATCTTCCCTCTCAAGTCAAGTCAAACTTAACATCTAATCTCCCATGGTTGATCAAATCTAACCACTTGACTCAAGTCAATTTAATTTAATGAATCTCTATTCATTTAATTTAAATTGATTTGATGAAACAAATCTAAATTAGACTCATTCAACACTTGAATCAACTTGAGTCTAACTCAATTAGTCTAATTTGGATTACCCTTAATCCAATTTGGTTCATCCCATGAACCTAATCCTCATGGTTCATCATATGAACATAATCTCCATCTAATTGCTCTTATGTGTGTGACCCTATAGGTTCTTGTAACGTTGGCAATGTCCCTAAACGGATTTAGGAATATAAACAATGAGCGGTATCTAGCAACACATCATTGCTACCCAAGTTACAAGAATGTTAAGCTCCAACATCACCTTTGTGACTACTAATTGTGACTCTCACAATATGTGACAATGTCCCTCTATCCTTGACATCTAGATTGACCAATCGAGACATAGACCGTGTCATCTTCGGTACAATCTAAATCTTGAACTCCAAGTAGACTCACTCTAATCAAATGAGCTCAATATCTCATATTGACTCATTTGGGCATGGTCATGCACTTCGTGGTCTCACTCTATCAAGAATATCGATGTCACCCCCGTCATATAGAAGGGATAGATCCCATCTACATCACTCACATCCCTCCGCATAATTTCTTACATACCCAGTAATCGCCTTTATAGTCCACCCATTTACGGGTGACGTTTGACGAAGCCAAAGTATGCAACTCCTTATGTAGGGAACCATGGTGACTTCAGGTCTAAGGACTAATAGTCATACTAATAGCCACATGAGAAAGTATATGACACTCATATAATGATCCATGATACTTTCTCATGGCGGGTCATTCAGTATACATTCTCCAATGCAAACCCATGTGTCAACTTGATATCTCATATCCATGACTTGTGAGATCAAGTCATCGTGTTGACCTACATGCTAGTCTCTACACATTAACATTGTCCCTGAATGTTAATACTCGACTAGGAATGATTAAGAGTAGTGTTCTCTATATCATCTCAATATCGATTCAACCAATCGATTGATATAGATAAGAACCTACTACTCAAGGACATTATTATATTTAGTTATTTGGCACCAATACAAGTAAATATAATAACCATGCCTTTATAAATAGGAATATGATACAATAAAGTCCATACAACAATCATCACATGATTGACTCTAGGACTTTCACTAACAATCTCCCACTAGCACTAGTGTCAATCACCGTAGTATCTAATACCCAATGTCCTAGTGTGACCATCATGCTTTTTCTGTGCCAAAGCCTTGGTCAAGGGATCTGCGATGTTAGCCTCTGTGGGTACTCTGCAAATCTTCACATCTCCTCTATCAATAATCTCTCGAATGAGATGGAAGCGTCGTAGTATGTGTTTGGTCCGCTGGTGTGAGCGAGGTTCCTTAGCCTGTGCAATCGCTCCATTGTTGTCACAATAGAGCTCTATGGGATCTGCAATGCTAGGAACCACCCCAAGCTCAGTAATGAACTTGCGGATCCAAACTGCCTCCTTTGTTGCCTCTAATGCAGCGATAAACTCGGCTTCTGTTGTAGAATCAGCAATTGTGTCCTGCTTCGAACTCTTCCAGCTCAAAGCGCCACCATTCAAGCAAAACACGAACCCTGACTGCGATCTATAATCATCCTGGTCAGTTTGGAAGCTGGCATCGCTGTAACCCCTTACAGCTAGCTCCTCATCGCCTCCAAATATCAAGAAATATTCTTTAGTCCGTCTCAAGTACTTAAGAATATTCTTGACTGCTATCCAGTGACGCTCACCTGGATCTGACTAGTATCTACTCGTCATGCTCAAAGCATACGAGACATCAGGACGAGTACATAGCATGGCGTACATGATAGATCTTATAGCAGATGCGTAAGGGAACTTATCCATGCGGTCTCTCTCCTCTCTAGAAGAGGGACTTTGAGTCTTCGAAAGACTCACACCATGTGACATCGGCAGAAGTCCTTTCTTGGAATTCTGCATGGCAAACCGAAGTAATACCGTGTCAATGTATGTACTCTGACTTAGGCCAAGCAATCTCTTAGATCTATCTCTATAGATCTTAATGCCTAGAATACAGGCTGCTTCACCTAAGTCCTTCATTGAGAAGCACGTCCCGAGCCAAGTCTTCACAGACTGTAGCGAAGGGATGTCATTCCCAATGAGCAATATGTCATCCACATACAATACAAGGAAGACAACTGTGTTCCCATTAACCCTCTTGTAGACACAGGGTTCATCTTCATTCTTGATGAAACCAAACTGTTTGATCGCATCATCGAATCGAAGATTCCAGCTCCGAGAAGCTTGCTTTAGCCCATAAATGGACCTTTGCTACTTGCATACCTTCCCAGTATGCTGTGGATCTACAAAACCCTCAGGTTGTGTCATGTACACATCCTCGAGTAAGTTTCCATTCAGAAACGCGGTTTTGACATCCATCTGCCAGATCTCATAATCGTGGTATGCTGCAATAGCAAGCAAGATCCGAATGGACTTAAACATCGCCACTGGAGAAAAGGTTTCATCATAGTCAATACCATGAATTTGCTTGAAACCTTTAGCCACCAATCGGCCCTTATAGGTATGCGTAAGTCCATCCATGTCAGTCTTTCTCCTAAAGACCCACTTACACCCAATAGGTTTGACCCCTTCAGGTGGATTAACCAAAGTCCATACTTGGTTAGTGTACATGGATTCCATCTCGGATCTCATGGTCTCTAGCCATTTCTCAGAATCTGGGCTCATCACAGCTTCCTGATAGGAGGTAGGCTCATTCTCAATGAGCATAACGTCATCATGGTCAAACAAGAGAAATGAGTATCTCTCAGGCTGACGACATACCCTATCAGACCTGCGAAGAGGTAGGTCTACCTGAACAGGTGGTTGTTCCATAACTCTTTGTGCAACAACCTCATCACCCACAACACTTTGTGGTTCCTGTTCAACCTCCATCAAGGCCTCAGTGCTATGGTCCTTATCTTGAATTTCCTCAAGATCGAAGGTACTCCCACTAGTTTTTCTAGAAACAAAATCCCTTTCTAGAAATACCCTAGTCTTTGCCACAAACACTTTGTGCTGACTGGGAATGTAGAAGTAATATCCCTTTGTAACCTTGGGATATCCAACAAAATAGCACCTATCGGATTTGGGTCCCAGTTTGTCTGAGACTTACCGTTGAACGTAAGCCTCACAACCCTAAATCCTCATAAAAGACATCTTGGGATTTCTCCCTGTTCATATCGCATATGGTGTCTTTATCACAGCCTTGGATGGTACACGGTTAAGGGTAAAGGCTGCTGTGTCTAGAGCATATCCCC
The DNA here is from genome assembly GCA_025175895.1 of Wurfbainia villosa. Classification (NCBI taxonomy): domain Eukaryota; kingdom Viridiplantae; phylum Streptophyta; class Magnoliopsida; order Zingiberales; family Zingiberaceae; genus Wurfbainia; species Wurfbainia villosa. The sequence continues at coordinate 26,154,857 of CM046002.1, read as the reverse complement.
AAAATGATATAGGAAGATCTGTGTGACTCATCATAGATCGTACCATATCTAATAGGGTACGATTCCTCCTTTCGGATACACCATTCCACTGTGGTGTTCCAGGAGGAGTGAGTTGGGATAGAATCCCACACTCAGCTAGATAGTCACGAAACTCATGGCTAAGGTATTCACCACCTCGATCTGATCGAAGTATCTTAATACTCTTGCCAAGCTGATTTTGTATTTCATTCTTGAATTCTTTAAACTTTTCAAAGGATTCTGATTTATGTGTCATAAGATACACATAACTATATCTACTGAAGTCATCAGTAAATGTAATGAAGTACCTGTAACCACCTCTAGCAGCAACATTGAAAGGACCACATACATCACTATGTATAAGTCCTAACAAATCTGTTGCTCTTTCGCTGTGTCCACTAAAGGGAGTCTTGGTCATCTTGCCTAAAAGGCAAGACTCGCATGTCTCATATGATTCAAAATCAAATGAGTCTAGCAACCCATCCTTAAGGAGCTTAGATAAGCGACTCTCATTTATGTGACCTAAGCGACAATGCCAGAGATAGGTTTGGTTCAACTCATTTGACTTGAACCTCTTGGTACTTATGTTATAGATAGGGCTCTCTAAGTCTAGAAAGTAGAGTCCATTCATTAGAGGTGCACTACAATAGAACATATCATTTAAATAAACTGAACAATATTTGTTCTTTATTATAAATGTAAATCCTTTCTTGTCCAAACAAGAAACCGAAATTATGTTCTTAGTCAAAGCAGGCACATAACAACATTCATCTAATTCTAGTACAAGCCCAGAGATCAAAGATAGATCATAAGTTCCTACAGCAACAGCAGCAACCCTTGCTTCATTGCCTACTCGTAGGTCCACCTCGCCCTTTGTCAATGTCCTGCTATTTCTCAGCACCTGCACATTGGTACAAATGTGAGATGCACATCCGGTATCTAATACCCATGATGAAGAAATAGATAGATTGACTTCTATAACATTTATACCTGAAGTAGAAGTCTCACTTCTTTTCTTCTTAAGATCTTCCAAGTAAGCTTTGCAGTTACGCTTCCAGTGTCCAACTTCCTTACAGTGGAAGCTAGTCCCTTCCTTGGCTACCCCTCCTTTGGGTTTAAGTTCTTTGTCTTTGCCCTTGGCTTGGGACTTTCCCTTACCTTTAGGCTTGCCCTTGCCTTTCTTCTTCTGCACCATCAAAATGGTGTCAGATTTTCCCTTCTTAAGGTTAAGCTCAGCAGTTCTCAACATGCTGAGCATTTCAGGCAATGGCTTATCAATTTCATTCATGTTATAATTCATGACAAATTGATTGAAGGCTTGTGGCAAAGATTGCAAGATCAGGTCAGTGGCCAGCTATTGGCCAAGTAGGAATCCCAGACTTTGTAGGTTCTCTACGTACCGAATCATCTTGAGTACATATGTACCTACGGGAGTCCCTTCTTGCATTTTGGACCCAAATAATGCCTTAGAGACTTCATATCTCTCATGCCTAGCTTGTCCTTGATATAGTTGACGAAGATGTCCAACCATATCATAAGCATTCATGAACTCGTGTTGCTTCTGAAGCTCAGAGTTCATGGTCGCGAGCATAAGACATGACACATCTAATGCATCATCTTGATGCTTCTTGTAAGCATCTTTGTCAGCTCGCGAGGCAGTGGCAGGAGGTGCCTCCGGAATGGGCTGCTCCAGGACGTACAGCTTCCTTTCTTGGGTGAGAACAATTCTCAGGTTCCTGTATCAGTCCAGGAAATTTGTTCCATTGAGCTTGTCCTTCTCAAGGACAGAACGCAGAGAGTGTGTGTTCGTGTTTGTCGACATAGTTATCTACAACATACAATGCAGGGAATTAATATCATATTCCTTTTATCATTTAATTAGGCCTTTAATCAAATGATGCTCCCACTAAATTATAGGAATTTTGTAGAATCGAGTTATTGATGTGGTCAAACCACATTACTAGATTCATACAAACTAGCTATAATTCTTGTGGGACAAGATCCACATCATACTAAGCCTTGAGTTAGCTTTGGCTAAATCGCCCAAGACTTAGTACGATCGGTGGGTAACACATTACCGATTACATCTCTATGCAACTCTTGTTTATAAGATCAAGACTCACATTTACAAAAGACCTTGAGTTAGCTTTGGCTAAATCGCCCAAGATTTAGTGTAAATGCGATCTTAACCTATCTTTCCAACGATTGAAATATACCTATAGTTCTACTCGATCCAATTGAGTTTAACTAGTTTTGCTCAATCTAATTGAGCTTACTCTAACCCAAACGTGATAGGCGGAACCAAGATTGTCCCTCCGCACCCTACCAAGATAATATGCGTTACTCTGCTTTGGCAGATTCAACAACAACAAATGATCGAGGTAGTGATGGGTATTAAGGCTCGGTAGGCATTTTCGAGTTGATTCGATTATGATCTAATCTAATTGTAATGTATATCTTATACGCATTTAGGCCTTTATTATCCTATATTAGCATGCATCACATACATAAATTCATTATTCTAGCATGCATCATATACATACAAGAAAATTATCCTAGCATGCATCATATACATACAAGCATTATTCTACTAGCATGCATCACATACATACAAGCAAAATCAATTATATATATATATATATATATATATATATATATATATATATATATATATATATATATATATATATATATATATCAACATATATATATATAATTAAATGTGATATAGTCATGGCCCTACTACGATCTTCTCAAGCCAATGAGAAGATCGGACGGTCAACCTAAGGCTAGCAGCTTCTCCAAGCGCTTCCTTTGACCGCCATGTGTCGTCGTCACCCTTCTCGTAATCTCGTCTTCGAGTGGACTTTCCACCGCTCTATTTTGTACATTACAAATATGAAACTCGAGTTACATTCGAGTCTAAAACTATTTACAACTAGAATATCAAAAGAAGTGGTACGACGCGCAGGTCGCATACACTATACAATACGTACAACCACAAAACGGCACGCAGGCCGTATTATGAATTACAACACACATAATCCAATCAAATTGGGGTCATTGGGCCATGACAATCACAGAATTATACATAATTCTAAATTATGTATTTTTTACAGAAATTTCTATAATTTTTCCTAATTTTTTTTTTCAAATTAATGAGTCACCTCTCCGTAACGGTCCCGCTAAGCGGTTTCCGGGCACGATCGCGGGACAAAGCCCCTTTCGGGGATAGGGGCAGCGCCCATACTCGCAAAATTAACTTTGTGAGTGTCCCTACTGCGATCCTACAGCGACTTAAGTCGCTGTCCCAAAAACCTAAAGCAAGAACTCGCCGTTTCGGAGAGTTTTTCTCGACGGTTGAAGCCTACAAGTGTCCCAACACTCGTTGCTTCGACTCTTTGAGAAAAATACCCAAATATTCTATAAAATTAGAAAATTTATAGAAACATATAAATCTATAATTTTTATATCTAATATAAAAATTACAAAAACGAAACACATACATGCTTCGCACGTGGCTCTAATACCACTGTTGGGTTTTTCCGAGCCACAAAAACCGCTTTTTGCATTGCGGAAACCTCGGAATTCCCGGCTACGGATCCGTGCGAAGATATATTAAAATAAAACATGTATGTGCTTACTAAAAACCCTAGATCTACCTTAGATCTAATAGGTTAGATCATTACCCTCGTAGCGATGCCCTTCGCTTATCCCGCTCGTCCAAAAGTTCGTCGAAACTCGAGAGTGTCAAGTGCACACTCCTCTATTGGTATCCACACAAGCAATAGGTGGAGAAAGAGACAAACTTGAGTGTGCTAGCACTCCTAGAAGATCTCGGCAAGATGAGGAAGAAGAAGGAGAGCTTGAGAGGAAGAGCACCAAGGAAGAAGATGATGGAATGAGTAACTCACCAAAATGAATTCATCCTCATAACCCCTAAAGTGGCCGGCCACTTCATGGAAGGGGGGTTACATGCATGCATGTAACTCCCATGACCCTTGGTCTCCCTCATGATGTGGCACCAATTGACCAAGTCAATGATGATGTGGAGCATCATTATTGGCCGGTCATGCCAAGTCATCATCATGACATGGCATTTGGTAAAGTCAAACTTGACCTTTCATCTTCCCTCTCAAGTCAAGTCAAACTTGACCTCTAATCTCCCATGGTTGATCAAATCTAACCACTTGACTCAAGTCAATTTAATTTAATGAATCTCTATTCATTTAATTTAAATTGATTTGATGAATCAAATCTAAATTAGACTCATTCAACACTTGAATCAACTTGAGCCTAACTCAATTAGTCTAATTTGGATTACTATTAATCCAATTTGGTTCATCCCATGAACCTAATCCTCATGGTTCATCATATGAACCTAATCTCCATCTAATTGCTCTTATGTGTGTGACCCTATAGGTTCTTGTAACGTTGGCAATATCCCTAAACGGATTTAGAAACATAAGCAATGAGCGGTATCTAGCAACACATCATTGCTACCCAAGTTACAAGAATGTTGAGCTCCAACATCACCTTTGTGACTACTAATTATGACTCTCACAATATGTGACAATATCTCTCTATCCTTGACATCTAGATTGACCAATCGAGGCATAGACCGTGTCATCCTCGGTACAATCTAAATCTTGAACTCCAAGTAGACTCACTCTAATCAAATGAGCTCAATATCTCATATTGACTCATTTGGGCATGGTCATGCACTTCGTGGTCTCACTCTATCAAGAATATCGATGTCACCCCCGTCATATAGGAGGGATAGATCTCATCTACATCACTCACATCCCTCCGCATAATTTGTTACATACCCAGTTATCGCCTTTATAGTCCACCCATTTACAGGTGACGTTTGACGAAGCCAAAGTATGCAACTCCTTATGTAGGGAACCATGGTGACTTCAGGTCTAAGGACTAATAGTCATACTAATAGCCACATGAGAAAGTATATGACACTCATATAACGATCCATGATACTTTCTCATGGCGGGTCATTCAGTATACATTCTCCAATGCATACCCATGTGTCAACTTGATATCTCATATCCATGACTTGTGAGATCAAGTCATCGTGTTGACCTACATGCTAGTCTCTACACATTAACATTGTCCCTGAATATTAATACTCGACTAGTAATGATTAAGAGTAGTGTTCTCTATATCATCTCAATATCGATTCAACCAATCGATTGATATAGATAAGAACCTACTACTCAAGGACATTATTATATTTAGTTATTTGGCACCAATACAAGTAAATATAATAACCATGCCTTTATAAATAGGAATATGATACAATAAAGTTCATACAACAATCATCACATGATTGGCTCTAGGGCTTTCACTAACAATTCGAACTAGAGCCTCATACAGAAACCTTAGTCAAATTTCCTTGATTTCCAAAATTGAACCCAAAACTATTGACCAAGCTCTTCTTGATCCCGATTGGATTATTGCAATGCAAGAAGATCTGGCTCAATTCACTAGGAATGAAATATGGGAATTAGTACCACCACCTAAAGATAAAACAATCGTTAGAACAAGGTGCGTGTTTAGAAATAAACTTGATGATAAAGGTGAAGTAGTTAGAAATAAAGCTAGACTAGTCGCTAGGGTTTAGTCAAGTCGAAGGTTTAGATTACGACGAGACCTATGCCCCAGTAGCTAGGTTAGAGTTCATTCGAATGCTATTAGTGTATGCTGCACATCGAGGATTTAAGTTGTTTCAAATGAATGTGAAATCAGCATTCTTTAATGGATACATTAAAGAAGAGGTTTATGTTAGTCAACCCCTCAGTTTCGAAAGTTTAGATAAACCCGACCATGTCCTTAGGTTAAAGAAAGCCCTCTATGGACTTAAACAAGCTCCTCGAGCTTAGTATGTGAGACTTTCGGTGTATCTTAAATCCAAAGGGTTAACCAAGGTGTAGTTGATCCAACCCTTTTCGTAAAAACCTTAGGTAAAGACATATTCATAGCCCAAATCTACGTAGATGATATTATTTTCGAAACCACCAACTCAATCCTACTGAATGAGTTCATTTCACTTATGGAAAGTGAATTTGAAATGAATTTAGTAGGCGAGTTGAGTTTCTTCTTAGGTCTACAAATCAAACAAACTAAAGATGGAATATAACTACATCAACGCAAATATACTAGGAAATTAATTAAATGCTTTGGAATGCAAGACGCTAAAATTATTAATACCCCAATGGCAACTAATGTGAATATAGACGAAGATGTAATCGAAAACTCAATTGATTTAAAATACTATAGGAGCGTAATAGAGAGTCTCCTTTACTTAACTATAAGCCGACATGATATCTTATTTGCAGTAAGTATATGTGCAAGGTTCCAAACCTGTGCCAAGGAGTTTCACCTAACTCTAGTCAAGCGTATCCTTAGATATCTAAAGGGTACACTTAATGTCGGTATTTGGTACCCTAGATCTACCGAGTTCGAACTAAGCGGCTACTCCGATTCGGACTATGCCGGTAGTAAGCTCGATAGAAAGAGTACGAGTGGTTGTTGTCAACTTCTCGGCTCGAGTCTAGTGAGTTGGTGCAGTAGGAAGCAACACTGTGTTGCCTTATCTACCACCGAAGCCGAATACATCGCGATGGGTGAGTGTGTCACTCAGCTTCTTTGGATGAAGCACACTCTCCGCGACTTTAAGTTAGACTTTACGAAAACTAAACTCCACGTAGATAATATTAGCTCAATTAACCTAACTAAGAATTTGATATGTCATTCTATGACCAAACATATAGAGGTCAAACATCATTTCATTCGAGAACATGTGGCCAACAGAGTCATACAACTCGAATATGTCGACTCGAAGTCCAACTTGACAGACCTATTTACTAAACCCCTACCCGAAGCCGAATTCAGTCTATTAAGACGAAAATTAGGCATGTGCGTAATAGAATAGGAACTTACAAATTATATTTTCTTACTACTATTTCTTATTTTTCATTTTCATGGAACTAGCATAGGACATACCTTAGATATCATGTACCTATAGATTTAAGGAGTCAATACATCTCACAACACATAGGACTAATGTGTTTGTGTACTTAGTCACGTAGATGGGCGTGAGATGTTAGGACCTTACTCCTGGTTCCATATGTAGAGCTAGTGCATCGCCATGAACCATGGAGTATAATCATACATATTAACCGACCTTGACCAGGACTGGTTGATCTTTCATATCAATCAAGCCAAATATGAGTCGAACATTTTATAGATGAGCTTATTTTCAGTATATTATTTTCAAAATAATATTGAACATGCTTGGACTTTAAATTTAATATTTTTTTCACACACCTCCAATCTTTTCGATATATGACAAAAGGGGGAGAAAAAGGCCAAAGTTAAGGGATCAAATTTTATCAAGTTTTTGGTAACTTAACTCTCATCTTTATATTTATTAATATGACCAAAAGTTAAGTAAATGTTTACTTAACTTTAAGTTTTGAAAATTTACTTAACTTGTTAACAAAAAGGAAGTAAATGCCAAGTTAAGAGAAATCTTAACTTAAACTTATTTTTAAAAAAACACTATGGCCAATGCCTTACTTAAGGAAGGGGGAGAAAGGACCAAGTTAAGAAGTCTTCTTAACTTAAACGTTTCACTAAGGCCAACTTTAAGTAATGTTAATTACTTAAACTCTTCCTAAATAGCAACCATCTAGGGGGAGGATTAAGGTCTTCTTTCAAAGACTCACCCTCGGTCAAGGGGGAGGTTTCCTCAGGGGGGAGTACTTGAAGAAAATCCTTACTACTCCTACTAATCTTTATTATTCTTGTGTCTCATGCATATTTTAATTCTTCATGCATATTATCTTCTTAACTTTGTATGTGGATTTGTCATAGATCAAAAAGGGGAAGATTGTTGGTGCAGTAGACATCTAAATCGAACTTGAGTTTTGATTATAGCAAACGATACAAAGTTAAGCTTATATTGTTATCTTACGAGCTAAATCGAGTGTGCAGAAAAGTGTCAACGCTAGAGCTGAAGGCTAGCGACACCCGGAGGAAGCCGCGGTGGTCAGACGACACTTGAGTGACTTCGGAGGGAGCCGAACGAATTGAGTGAAAGGCCGGAAGCGAAAGCGACATAATAAGTATCGAGGTAAGCTCGTGTGTGTGCGAGAGTAAGTGAGGTTGTATCCTCTTTACGGGGATGATCTTAAGTGTAGATCCGACCAAAGACATCCTATAGGTGATCTAGGTCGAGATCGGACGGTCGGAGGCCGTCGAAATAATGTTTTTGTTAAGCTAACTTTGCCTTGTAGCTAGCATCAGTCGACTGCCAGCTTGGAGGACTCGTCTGCCATCCATCAGTCGACTTCCTGCGGTCAGCATTCGACTGATGCTTCCATCAGTCGAATGATGATGGCCATCAGTCGACTGATGGTCAATGATCAGCCTCGAGGAGTCAAGCTTTATCACCATTTTTCAAGGAGTCTTGTGTCCAATTCCTATTGGTTGAAGTTCCTCTCGAAAAGGGGCTCAAATGCTATAAAAGGAGGGCCTCTCCTAGGGTTTTTCATCATCTCTAAGTGCTCAAAAGCCTCCGCAACGCTACGACTCTCCGACGACTCTACAACGATGAAGTGCTGCCAACAACCCTAGCTTAATTTATATTTCCTAGTTGTTTGTATAATCTTGTTTTGTCATCTCTTTAATACTGCAATTCTTTTTTATCGAAGTTTTCTATCGTTGCATTTTACATTAATAGAAGAGAGGGTTTGTCTCTCTATCTTTTGCTTTCGAAGGTTTTTGTAATCGTCTAACTCTTACCTCCAACGAGGATGAGTGTTTTAGTGAATTGCCCTCCGTACACGGTCTAGGACCATTAGGTCCTTGGAGTAGTAGCCGAAGGCTACGAACCAAGTAAAAAACATTTGTCTCCTTTTATTTATCATTTATCTTTCCATTGCAATTAATTGTATACTCGGGTTTTAACGAACTAAATGAAAGAAAAGTTTTTATCTCTATTCACTCCCCCTCTAGCGATCCGCTCGATCCAACAAAATCCAACCCGCTCCATCTATTAACACCAAGCCGTTTTTCTTTCTCCCGTTCTCGCCATCCACAGATTTCCTTCTCCCCGAGTGTTCCCAGTCGTTTCTTTTCCTCCATCGCACCTCTTCCTCGCCGAACGGCCGCTGCTGACTTCTCTTCCTCCATCGCTCGACTTCCAATCACACCGCTCTTCCCATCTCTGTCGTGATCTCTCCTTCCACCGTCGCTACCAGAGCTCTCAATCGTCGTTGCCTTCCCCATTTCCATCAGCCACCACCATGAGCTCCTCCAGCGCTGTAGTGGCACGTGATCGTCGTCGCCTTCCCCATCGCAAGCGGTCGTCAGCCGCCGGTCCGGGAGCCAGCTGGGTGAGGTTGTCACCGATGTTGTTGCCGCCCGCAACCCTTCATCACCTCCGCCCCATCGCCACCGCTTCGTCGGAGATCTCCACCTGAGCAGTTGGGGATTTCACGAGCACAGTGACGCAACCATCGTCAGCTTCTTCCTCAAATCTGTGCACGATCTTCCTTCCCCAGATTTCTCCTTGATGCCCATCTGGAGATCTACCTCAAACTTCTTCATCCAGATCTCAAGCCTGCCTCATTCGAATCTAGGGGTTTTGGGGGTTTCACTGTCGATCAGCGCCGGAGCTAGGTAAGGTCTGATTATCCCCTTACTTTGGACGAAGGTCGAGCTCCTAGCCGTAGATTCCCTCATTTGACTTTATCTGTTGAATCAGGCAGTACCCATGGAACATAGCAGCTCGGGGAAGGGAGCTATTTTCTCCAATTTGTGCCGGAGGTTGGTGAGGATTGTGTTGTGAAGTAAGCCTTGGTGTATCGCCGTTCACAGCAGTTGGTAAGGATGGATTACTGTGGTTCACAACAACATTGAGTGTGGATAACTCTGTTTTGCAATAGGGCCTAGATGTTCCGACAATAGCTGGGTTCTCCGACCTGGGTTCTAGTGGCAGGATCTGATCTATGAGCGACCAGGCGATTTAAAGGGGTAAGACTCTTCATATTTTGATTATGATGTTGTTGTGTTAGATATGTTGTATTATGTGGATTGGTAGAGATGGTCGGTTGTTCGACATTCGACAAGCAAATCTGTGGTTCAGGATTGTGTCGGAAAGAAGATTGGATGCCTATGTTGGGATTAAAGAATGGTGGTTTAGATTTGATATTATGATGTTGGAGTCAGATATGATGAGGATCAAGAAGATGCGCAAAGAAAATTAAGCTTGGTAAGTTCATATCTGGATAAATTATGCACGTTATCGTATATGCACTTCTAGGTTGATTAAATAGTATAAGGGAATTGATAGAGATTTCCTAGCACTATTGGACTTATAAAGAACTTAGATATGTTCCTTGCTCTTTCTTGCAGGATTAATTGTGAGAAACTCTTAGACATGGACATTTATTGGGATATTCTACATATCAGGTAGGTAATTCCTACCCTGGTAAGGTAGTTTTAATGCATACAGATTTAGATGCATGATCATCTTATATGATCATGTTACCTTGACTCTGTTCTTATTTACTCTTGCACTTGATACTTTACCTTTGGCTGTTAACTCTATTGCTGCTATCATGTTTGATTTTATCATGATTAGGAGTTATATATATAGGTGATATAAGTAACCTAGAATTTGTTTAGTTAAGTGTAAATAGTAAAGTCCGGATGACAATTTGACTGTAAAATTGGGTAAAAAAGGTCATCCGTAGGTAGATAATGTCTTGAACCTAGGGTTAATTCTAGTACCCTTAGGTTGCATGTTTACCACCGACCATGTATTGTGTAAATGGTCAGGTGAATGGTATTTAGTGTGTCGCTACGACCGGTGGTTCTAGCTTGATATAATCAGTTTGAGTACGACTCTCTACAGAATAGAGAGTGCGTCGATTAGTAAGTACGACTCTCTACAGGATAGAGAGTGCGTCGATCAAATGAGTACGACTCTCTACAGGATAGAGAGTGCGTCCATCAGTTGAGTACGACTCTCTACAGGATAGAGAGTGCGTCCATCAGTTGAGTATGACTCTCTGCAGGATAGAGAGTGTGTCGATTAGATTGGTATGCCTCTCTAAAGAATAGAGAGTGTTATGATCAGTTGAGTACGACTCTCTGCAGGATAGAGAGTGCGTTGATCTGATTAGTATGACTTTCTGTAGAATAGAGAGTCTATGGTGGATGTGTGTATGTGAGACATTGCATTCATGTCATTTGCATGCACGTTGGCGATGTGGTATCCCTTGTGGTTGAGAGGGTCGCCAGTCATCCTGCCTCCACGGTTACTCAGAGGAGAAGTAACCGGTGTGAGGGCAAAGCATTGTGGTGCCGCACTCTACCACTATAGACGGTGGTAGTGGGATTTGCGTGTCGTAGTCCTACGTGTGTGGCACTCAACCACTCATGGATAGTGACTGTCGGAGTGGCCAACAATATGAACCCTCATCGTGTAGCTTGCTCTTCACGCTTATATGCTACTCGATCATACTGCCCACTCAGCCACTCGAGAGTAGTGGTTGGTGTTGAGTTGGGGCAGTTGTCATGCTCGAGCCATCGAGGCCACACTGGGGTCGTGGTAGCTTTAGGGTGAGCCAATATGATCATGCATGCTGCATTGCCGACTTATGGCATTTTTGCATATTGCCATATATATACATATATGCATGTATATATATATATATGGATGATTGTGATTAGTATACATATATAGATGCAATCTATATATATATGCTTATTGTGATGCTGCATTTGATTGTACTATGCTTGTTGCATTTGGTTGTACATCATCTTCATACATGCTACCCGCATCGCTTATATGGTCGTGTAGGATACCTGTATAGTTGTTGGATTGTCTATTGCTTTCTTTGACCTGTATTTATGTCATTATATGGTTTAGAGCAAACTTCATGTATATATATATATTGTAGATATGTGCTCAGGTTGTATAGGTGTAGCGTAACAGACGTTCAAGTATGTCTGCATTGTATATTGGCTTTTGGTTAGAAGGTATATACATGGATATGTTATCATATTAGTGTTACCTGATATACCTGTAGATTTTTCTATCGAATTACATGTGATATGGATATATACATGTTTTCCTATTACCTGCTGAGTTTTACTCACAACCATAGACACTGGGTTTTTCTGTCGACCAGGTAACAGGTAGCCGACTTCGTGATGGACTTGGAGCACCGCTGGCTGGCATCGTCTCATCTCAACTCCGAGAGTCCGGATTTTTGGGTTATCATTGGTGTTTCGATATGTCTTTGGTTTTTGTGTGATGATTATAGTCTATGACTATTGTTGTTGTATCTTTCTTTTCTTTTTCTGTTATTGTGGTTCTTAGTTTTGGTGTTAGTCATATCGGTTTGCATGTGTGTGGGATTGTATTGTTGTTGTGTTGTTTCCGTTGTGTTTTGATGTGTTATTATGGTTACATTGATATATGTTATGTTATTGTGGGCCCAAGGGTCTTGTATTAACACGAGATGTTGTCATGTACAGGGGAGATGTCGTCCGTTTGCTTTTCGACACGGCATACTCTCAGGGCATGACAACTTTAGTGGTATTAGAGCCTAAGGTTCTGCGATGCCATATAATGTTGTTTTGTGTCGAGTCTTGTATTCTCGGGAGTCGATTTGTTTCGATTTTGGTTTTCTGAGATGAGATTGACAGCGGTCTGAGCTCTGAGCAGCACGAGGTAAGTATTCCTGATGGCTTATTTTCTAGTTAGATACTTATCTGGACTTGATCAATAGGTGTATACATCTAGAGTTATTATACCTGTACAGACTCGTAGTAGAAGTCGCCCACCGAGGCGACCAACCGGAGTTGCCGATAGGGTTTATACTCCCGATTTTGTCGGCTATGCTTTTAGTGTATATAACAGGGAATAACCTATAGTGTGTTGGTTATTATTCATAATCGTGGTTTGAGTTGACCACGGGAACGACCTGTTGAGTCTGTGAGTCTTGAACCTGTGTCGAAAAGGTGATTTACTTTTGAGAGCCGACTGATACCGAGTTGGACAATAGGGGTCAAGTCGTCACATTTCTTGTGGAAATTAGAGACTACAGTCTTAGGGATTTTCACTAACTATGCTAGTCAAATTATTACCTGTGGGGTAATGAACAGACTTGTATACTATTCTTGATACAGATAACGGAGGATTAATATAAGGTGTTTCAGAGGGATTTTGATCCCTGAGTTTGTTCGTACTGGGTTGTATAACTTTGAGGGTACTTTTGAGTACTTAACTCGTGTTATACATAGGAAGTAGAGTTATTTGCATACCATTATCGGGATCAAGCCAATATTTGGTGATAAATACAGAAAATAATCTTCGAAAAATAATATATCACTTGATCATGGGTTAGTAATGTTGAAAGAGAGTATTTCCCCGTGTCACTCTTAGTGACACATTGTAAGGAAGTCTTGAGCTTCAAGTAGGGTGATCGTCGGTAACGAGATTACCATGTAGGGTCGTTAGACTTACAGAGGTTACGACCACCTAATAGCTCCAGAAGTTGAATGGATGTTTTAAGTCACCCACGATTGTTGGCTTACTGTTGGATTAAGATGACAGGATCTTCTATCAGATCCTGCCGGAAGACATTGGATTGAGTCAGAAGTTTAGAAATAACTCCGTACAAGTGTTAAAGAGTTGGAGATCGATAAGCAGATAATGCAGGTCAACTTATTTGGGTCAGAAGTCTCCGACTGTTGGATAAAAAGGAGCAAGATCGGAGTCATAGGCTTTGAGTTATTTTTTCGATTATAAAAGATCAACTGCAGATCATCAGAATGTTCTCGTGGATATTAGCGAAATCAGAACAAAGACTCCGAAGGGGTTATGTGCATGCAGTACGGATTACGAAGACACGCGAAGTCAGATTATCTGTTGGATCAGTTCGTCTGTTGCTATTGAAAGCAACCAGTACATTTGAGGAGGTATACTTGAAGACTTAGTTGAAGACTATCGATGGTATTCCGGGAGGATGATGCACCGTCTCGATAGTAGAGATCAACATAGAAGATTGGGTTATCTCATCAGCAGCAACCTACTACCTCAGGCGTGGTTGGAGTTCCTTGGTACTTCCCTTCAGCAGAGATTAACACAGAAGCAGCATCAGCAGAAGACATCATAGAAGACTCATGCAGACAACAACAATAGTTATCCCCAGATGTGGATTGGCTTAGTACAGAGGAGAGAGTATACGACGATGGTCGTATCTATTTGGTATTCTACAGTTGCAGCTCGTAGGATTTAGGGATGGGATCAGACGATCCTGGAAAATTCTCGGGTCATTCGTCGTAGAAATGCGACCGCTTTATCACAGAATGTTGGATCTAATCTTGTTCTCTTCGGAGAAAGGCTGAGACCTGCGGGGAGCCTTTGGATCGGATCGACAGATAATTGATCATTCAGGGTATTACTTTAGTTTACCCTCTGGGTTAATATATTGGGAGATACTTGTAGTTTATAGGTATCTTTGTCTAGAACATTCTCAGTTGGATTAGAAGGGTTCCTATATATCGACTTGTGGGTCGGTGGTATCTCTACTGTAAAGTGAGATGTGGACCAACAATTAAGAAGTTAAGGGATGCCCTTAGACTTGGATAGACATATCTTTACTATAGACATATCCTTACGGATAGTCAAATTGTTGAGATTATGGTATGATATGTCTCTCGGATGTGCATATAATCCGAGAGCCTTCGGATGTAGTTTCGGATGAACTACTAGCTTTTCCGTTGCATAGGCAAGTGGAGTAGGCTATCAGAATGATTTTGGAGATAGTGTCGATATTGAATACTTCATATGAGTGATAATTTTGTTGGTATCAGTGTTGTTAAACACTATAGAAATTGAAAGATTGTGAGTTGCGATTATAGGAGAAGTTGGACGGGATATTTTTCTGTGCCAGTATTTCTCTTTGAGAAGATCCGAAACTCTTTGTTGAAAAAGAAATGGACCTTCGAGATTATACATCGATTATCGATGATGGAATGAGATAGTTGTTGAAAGAAAATATCCTTCGTTGTGGATAGATGATCTATTTAGACCAGTTAAGGACACCTGTGTATACTCTAGGGTTAGTTTACGACTGGAGTGTTGATATTGTAGTGACATGGTGTCATACAATTATCATGGTCATTGTGATGATTGATATATCATCAGTGAAGAGTAAGGGGATGCAGATGTGTAGAGACGATAATTTCATACTTGGTATGAATTATATGAGTTTTGATTAAGTTGTTAGATTAATTAACGATTTAATCGCCACTGGATTTGAGAATCGTGTCTCCTGGACACGATGGGATCAGTTTGTGGTTGTTGGAGTTGCATAACTTGATCACTGTTGATTGTGGTAGTTAGAGTTGCACACTCAACCACCGTAGATGGTGGTTTTCTATATATGATTTGGTTACTACTGTAGATGTGGATAGAATATTTTAGCATTACTATACCACGGACTTGTTTGATCAAGAGAGTGATGGAAATCATTTAGTCGGAAGCTGGTGAAACCAGTTTACAAGACCTAGACGATGGTTAACTTTTACACGAGTATTAGTTAATCCGTCTGGAGTGGATAAAAAGGAGGTTGTACGCGGATGCATCGTTCCAAGGAACGGAGCGATCCCGATGCAGTTGAATGAGGCGTATCTCGAGCTTAAGACAGTGGTGGAACTGCGAGACAAGCTGTCATATACATGACATGACTTTAGTGGTCATTATCTTGATTTGTGGATGTATGGAGAAGGAATGCTCATGGGATTTTGACTAGCTATCGAGCAGCTACTATAGAGTTGATGGAATGTGAACGGTTGCAACAAGTGAGATTGATCGTTATAGTCTTCCATGCACTTACAAAGTGTGTGGTAGAGTAGATTTTGAATGGTTGATGGACTTCTCTTTTGAGAAGGTAATTCCCCGTCTCTAATAAGGATAGTGTGTTCAGGACACGCGTCCAGTTAAGGAAGAGCTGCTACAGGAGGCACATTATTTGAGAGTTACTATACATCCTGATGGTACTTGGATGTACCGAGATTTGAAACGTTTATACTGATGGAACGGTATAAAGAGAGATATAGTAGATTTTGCTGCTCGATGTTTAGTATGCCAGTAGGTGAAGGCTGAACATCAGAAATGTTAGTGAAAGCCCTAGAGCCAATCATATGATGATTGTTGTATGGACTTTATTGTATCATATTCCTATTTATAAAGGCATGGTTATTATATTTACTTGTATTGGTGCCAAATAACTAAATATAATAATGTCCTTGGGTAGTAGGTTCTTATCTATGTCAATCGATTGGATGAATCGATAATGAGATGATATAGAGAACACTACTCTTAATCATTCCTAGTCGAGTATTAACATTCAGGGACAATGTTAATGCGTAGAGACTAGCATGTAGGTCAACAAGATGACTTGATCTCACAAGTCATGGATATGAGATATCAAGTTGACACATGGGTATGCATTGGAGAATGTATACTGAATGACCCGCCATGAGAAAGTATCATGGATCGTTATATGAGTGTCATATACTTTCTCATGTGGCTATTAGTATGACTATTAGTCCTTAGACCAAGTCACCATGGTTCCCTACATAAGGAGTTGCATACTTTGCTTTCACAAACGCCACCCGTAAATGGGTGGACTATAAAGGCGACATCGGGTATGTAACGAATTATGTGGAGGGATGTGAGTGATGTAGATGGGATCTATCCCTCCTATATGACGGGGGTGGCATCGATATTCTTGATAGAGTGAGACCACGAAGTGCATGGCCATGCCCAAATGAGTCAATATGAGATATTGAGCTCATTTGATTAGAGTGAGTCTACTTGGAGTTCAAGATTTAGATTGTACCGAGAATGACACGGTCTATGCCTCGATTGGTCAATCTAGATGTCAAGGATAGAGGGACATTGTCACATATTGTGAGAGTCACAATTAGTAGTCACAAAGGTGATGTTGGAGCTCAACATTCTTGTAACTTGGGTAGCAATGATGTGTTGCTAGATACCGCTCATTGCTTATGTTCCTAAATCGGTTTAGGGACATTGCCAACGTTACAAGAACCTATAGGGTCACACACATGAGAGCAATTAGATGGAGATTAGGTTCATATGATGAACCATGAGGATTAGGTTCATGGGATGAACCAAATTGGATTAAGAGTAATCCAAATTAGACTAATTGAGTTAGACTCAAGTTGATTCAAGTGTTGAATGAGTCTAATTGAGATTTGATTCATCAAATCAATTTAAATTAATGAATAGAGATTCATTATATTAAATTGACTTGAGTCAAGTGGTTAGATTTGATCAACCATGGGAGATTAGAGGTCAAGTTTGACTTGACTTGAGAGGGAAGTTGAAAGGTCAAGTTTGACTTGACCAAATGCCATGTCATGATGATGACTAGGCATGGCCGCCAATGATGATGCTCCACATCATCATTGACTGTCAATTAGTGCCACATCATGAGGGAGACCAAGGTCATGGGAGTTACATGCATGCATGTAACTCCCCTCCATGAAGTGGCCGCCACCATTTGGGGTTATGTGAGTGAAAATTCATTTTGTGAGTAATCACCATTACTTCATCTTCTTCCTTGGGAATTTTCCTCTCAAGCTCTCCTCTCCTTCCTCTCTTTGGCCGAATCCAACCAAGGAGTGCTAGCACACTCAAGGTTGAGTTTTCTTCCACCTATTGCTTGTGTGGATACCATAGAGGAGTGTGCACTTGACACTCTCGAGTTCTGGACTTTGACGAGCGGAATTTGCGAAGGGCATCGTGATCAAGGGTAACATCCTTATCTCTTAGTTCTAAGGTAGATCTAGAGGATTTTGTAAGCACATACATGTAATTAGTTTTAATACTTCTTCGACGGATCCGCGGTCGACTTCCGGTTTCCAACGCAAAGCGGTTTCGGCCCTAAAAAGCCCAACAAAGGGTATCGTGAGCCACGCGAAGCATGTATGTGTTTCGCTTTTTGTATTTTTATATTAGATATAAAAATTACAGATTTTTATGTTTCTGTAAATTTCCTAATTTTATAGAATTTTTGGGTATTTTTCTCAGAGTCAAGCAACGAGTGTTGGGACACTCGTAGGCTTCAACTGTCGAGAAAAACTCTCCGAATCGCGAGTTCTCGCTTTAGGTTTGGGACAGCGACTTAAGTCGCTGTAGGATCGCTGTAGGGACACTCGCGAAGTTTATTTTATGCAGTAGGGCGCTGCCCCTATCCCCGAAAGGGGCCATGTCCCGCGATCGCGCTCGAAACCGCTTAATGGGACCGCTTTGAGAGATGACTCATAAATTCGAAATAAATTAGAAAAAATTATAGAAATTTTCTGTAAAAATACATAATTTTGAATTATGTATGATTCTGTGATTGTCATGGCCCAATAACCCAATAGGATTGGATTATGTGTGTTGTAATTCATAATACGGCTGCGTGCTTTTTGTGGTTGTCAGGCGTGTTGTAAAATGTTTGCGACCGCGCGTCGCACCTCTTCTTTTAATATTCTAGTTGTAAATAGTTTAAGACTCGAATGTAACTCGAGTTTCAGATTTGTAATGTACAAAAATGGAGCGGTGGAAAGTCCACTTGAAGACGAAGCCGAGAAGGGTGACGACGACACATGGCGGTCAAAGGAAGCGCTTGGAGAAGCCGCTAGCCTTAGGTTGATCAGTCCGATCTTCTCATTGGCTTGAGAAGATCGTAGTAGGCCATGACTATATCACATTTAATTATATATATATATATGTTGATATATATATATATAATTGATTTATGCTTGTGTGTATGTGATGCATGCTCGTGAAAAAAAATGCTTGTATGTATATGATGCATGCTAGGTTAATTTTCTTGTCTGTATATGATGCATGCTAAATAATGAATGTATGTATATGATGCATGCTAATATAGGATAATAAAGGCCTAAATGCGTATAAGATACACATTACGATTAGATTAGATCATAATCGAATCAACTCGAAAATGCCTACTGAGCCTTGATACCCATCACTACCTCGATCATTTGTTGTTGCTGAATCGCCAAAGCAGAGCAACGATATTATCTTGGTAGGGTGCGGAGGGACAATCTTGGTCCCGCCTATCACGACTGGGTTAGAGTAAGCTCAATTAGATTGAGCAAAACTAGTTAACTCAATTGGATCGAGTAGAACTATAGGCATATTCCAATCGTTGGAAAGATAGGTTAAGATCGCATTTACACTAAATCTTGGGCGATTTAGCCAAAGCTAACTCAAGGTCTTTTGTAAATGTGGGTCTTAATCCTATAAACAAGAGTTGCATAGAGATGTAATCGGTAATGTGTTACCTACCGATCGTATTAAGTCTTGGGCGATTTAGCCAAAGCTAACTCAAGGCTTAGTATGATGTGGATCTTGTCCACAAGAATTATAGCTAGTTTGTATGAATCAAGTAAATGTGGTTTGACCACATCCATAACTCGATTCTATAAAATTCCTATAATTCTGGGAGCATCATTTGATTAAAGGCCTAATTAAATGATAAAAGGAATATGATATTAATTCTCGCATTGTATGTTGTAGATTACTATGTCAAACAACACGAACTTCTTCGCGATCCGTCTCGAGAAGGACAAGCTCAATGGAGCAAATTTCCGGATCGTACAGAACTCGAGAATTGTTCTCACCCAAGAAAGGAAGTTGACGCCCGAGCAGCCCATTCCAGAGGCACCTCCCCGCCATCGCTCAAGCGAATGACAAAGATGCTTACAAGAAGCATCAAGATGATGCATTAGATGTGTCATGTCTAATGCTCGCGACCATGAACTCTGAGCTTCAGAAGCAACATGAGTTCATGAATGCTTATGAGATGGTTGGACATCTTCGTCAACTATATCAAGGACAAGCTAGGCATGAGAGATTTGAAGTCTCTAAAGCACTATTTGGGCCCAAAATGCAAGAGAAGGGACTCCTGTAGGTTCATATGTACTCAAGATGATTGGGTACGTAGAAAACCTACAAAGGTGGGATTCCCATTTGGCCAAGAGCCCATCGACCTAATCTTGCAATCTTTGCCAAGAGCCTTCGATCGATTTGTCATGAATTATAACATGAATGAAATTGATAAGCCATCGCTGAAATGCTCAAAGATGTTGAGAATCACGAGCTTAACCTTAAGAAGGGTAAATCGACACCATTTTGATGGTGCAGAAGAAGAAAGGCAAGGCAAGCCTAAAGGTAAGGGAAAGTCCCAAGCCAAGGGCAAAGGCAAAGAACTTAAACCCAAAGGAGGGGTAGCGAGGAAGGGCTTGCTTTTCCGCAAGGAAGCGTGACATTGAAGCGTATCGCAAGGCATACCGAAGATCTTAAGAAGAAGAGAAGTGAGACTTACTTGGTATAAATGTTATAGAAGTCAATCTATCTATTTCTTCATCATGGGTATTAGATACGGATGTGCATCTCACATTTGTACCAATGTGCAGGTGAGAAATAGCGGGCATTGTGAAAGGGCGAGGTGGACCTACGAGTAGGCAATGGAGCAAGGGTTCTGCATTCTTTGTAGGAACTTATGATCTATCTCTCGCCTCCGGGCTTGTACTAGAATTAGATGAATGTTGTTATGTACTGCTTTAACTAAGAACATCATTTCAGTTTCTTGTTTGGACAAGAAAGGTTTTTCATTTATAATAAAGAACAAATGTTGTTCAGTTTATTTAAATGATATGTTCTATTGTAGTGCACCTCTAATGAACGGACTCTACTTTCTAGACTTAGAGAGCCCTATCTATAACATAAGTACCAAGAGGTTCAAGTCGAATGAGTTGAACCAAACCTATCTCTGGCATTGTCGGCTTAGTCATATAAATGAGAGTCGCTTATCTCACTCCATAAGGATGGGTTGTTAGACTCATTTGATTTTGAATCATATGAGACATGCGAGTCTTGCCTTTTAGGCAAGATGACCAAGACTCCCTTTAGTGGACAGAGCGAAAGAGCAACAGATTTGTTAGGACTTATACATAGTGATGTATGTGGTCCTTTCAATGTTGCTGCTAGAGGTGGTTACAGGTACTTCATTACATTTACTGATGACTTCAGTAGATATGGTTATGTGTATCTTATGACACATAAATCAGAATCCTTTGAAAAGTTCAAAGAATTCAAGAATGAAGTACAAAACCATCTTGGCAAGAGTATTAAGATACTTCGATCAGATCGAGGTGGTGAATACCTTAGCCATGAGTTTCGTGACTATCTAGCTGAGTGTGGGATTCTATCCCAACTCACTCCTCCTGGAACACCACAGTGGAATGGTGTATCCGAAAGGAGGAATCGCACTTATCGATATGGTACGATCTATGATGAGTCACACGATCTTCCTATATCCTTTTGGGGATATGCTCTGACACAGCCTTTACCCTTAACCGTACCATCCAAGGTCAGGTAAAGACATCATATATACGATATGGACAGAAAATCCCAAGATGTCTTTATGAGGATTTGGGGTTGTGAGGCTTACGTCGACGTCAAGTCTCGAACAAAGGGACCCAAATCCGATAGGTGCTATTTTGTTGGATATCCCAAGTCTACAAAGGATATTATTTACATTCCCGGCCAAAGACAAAGTGTTTGTGGCAAAGACCGGGTTTTTCTAGAAAGGGATTTTGTTTCTAGAAAAACTAGTGGGAGTACCTTCGATCTTGAAGAAATTCAAGATAAGGACCATAGCACTGAGGCCTTGATGGAGGTTGAACAGGAACCACAAAGTGTTGTGGGTGAAGAGGTTGTTGCACAAAGAGTTGTGGAACAACCACCTGTTCAAGTAGACCTACCTCTTCGCAGGTCTGATAGGGTACGTCGTCAGCCTGAGAGATACTCATTTCTCTTGTCTGACCATGATGACGTTATGCTCATTGAGAATGAGCCTACCTCTCCTATCGAAGGCTGTGATGAGCCCAGATTACGAGAAATGGCTAGACGCCATGAGATCCGAGATGGAATCCATGTACACTAACCAAGTATGGACTTTGGTTGATCCACCTGAAGGGGTCAAACCCATTGGGTGTAAGTGGGTCTTTAGGAGAAAGACTAACATGGATGGACTTACGCATACCTATAAGGGCCGATTGGTGGCTAAAGGTTTCAAGCAAATTCATGGTATTGACTATGATGAAACCTTTTCTCCAGTGGCGATGTTTAAGTCCATTCGGATCTTGCTTGCTATTGCAGCATACCACGATTATGAGATCTGGCAGATGGATGTCAAAACCGCTTCGAATGGAAACTTACTCGAGGATGTGTACATGACACAACCCGAGGGTTTTGTAGATCCACGATATCGGGAAGGTATGCAGTGCAGGTCCATTTATGGGCTAAAGCAAGCTTCTCGAGCCGAATCTTCGATTCGATGATGCGATCAAACATTTGGTTTCATCAAGAATGAAGATGAACCTGTGTCTACAAGAGGGTTAATGGGAATACAGCTTGTCTTCCTTGTATCTGTGGATGACATACTACTCATTGGGAATGACATCCCTTCGCTACAGTTTGTGAAGACTTGGCTGGGGACGTGCTTCTCAATGAAGGACTTAGGTGAAGCAGCCTGTATTCTAGGCATCAAGATCTATAGAGATAGATCTAAGAGATTGCTTGGCCTAAGTCAGAGTACATACATTGACACGGTATTACTTCGGTTTGCCATGCAGAATTCCAAGAAAGGACTTCTGCCGATGTCACATGGTGTGAGTCTTTCGAAGACTTAAAGTCCCTCTTCTAGAGAGGAGAGAGACCGCATGGATAAGATCCCTTACGCATCTGCTATAGGATCTATCATGTACGCCATGCTGTGTACTCGTCCTGATGTCTCGTATGCTTTGAGCATGACGAGTAGATACCAGTCAGATCTAGGTGAGCGTCACTGGATAGCAGTCAAGAATATTCTTAAGTACTTAAGAAGGACTAAAGAATATTTCTTGATATTTGGAGGCAATGAGGAGCTAGCTGTAAAGGGTTACAGCGATGCCAGCTTCCAAACTGACCAGGATGATTACAGATCGCAGTCAGGGTTCGTGTTTTGCTTGAATGGTGGCGCTGTGAGCTGGAAGAGTTCGCGGACACGATTCTTGATTCTACAATGTCGAGTATATCATTGCATCTCGAGGCGTGCAAAGAAGGAGGCAGTTTGGATCCGCAAGTTCATTACTGAGCTTGGGGTGGTTCCTAGCATTGCAGATCCTATAGAGCTCTATTGTGACAACAAGGGAGCGATTGCACAGGCTAAGGAACCTCGCTCACACCAGCGGACCAAACACATACTACGGCGCTTCCATCTCATTCGAGAGATCATCGATAGAGGAGATGTGAAGATTTGCAGAGTTCCCACAGAGGCTAACATCGCAGATCCCTTGACCAAGGCTTTGGCACAGAAAAAGCATGATGGTCACACTAGGTCATTGGGTATTAGATACTACGGTGATTGGCACTAGTGCTAGTGTGAGATTGTTAGTGAAAGCCCTAGAGCCAATCATATGATGATTGTTGTATGGACTTTATTGTATCATATTCCTATTTATAAAGGCATGGTTATTATATTTACTTGTATTGGTGCCAAATAACTAAATATAATAATGTCCTTGGGTAGTAGGTTCTTATCTATGTCAATCGATTGGATGAATCGATAATGAGATGATATAGAGAACACTACTCTTAATCATTCCTAGTCGAGTATTAACATTCAGGGACAATGTTAATGCGTAGAGACTAGCGTGTAGGTCAACAAGATGACTTGATCTCACAAGTCATGGATATGAGATATCAAGTTGACACATGGGTATGCATTGGAGAATGTATACTGAATGACCCGCCATGAGAAAGTATCATGGATCGTTATATGAGTGTCATATACTTTCTCATGTGGCTATTAGTATGACTATTAGTCCTTAGACACAAGTCACCATGGTTCCCTACATAAGGAGTTGCATACTTTGGCCGTCGAAACGTCACCCGTAAATGGGTGGACTATAAAGCGATTCGGGTATGTAACGAATTATGCGGAGGGATGTGAGTGATGTAGATGGGATCTATCCTCCTATATGACGGGGTGACATCGATATTCTTGATAGAGTGAGACCACGGCGAGTGCATGGTCATGCCCAAATGAGTCAATATGAGATATTGAGCTCATTTGATTAGAGTGAGTCTACTTGGAGTTCAAGATTTAGATTGTCACGAGGATGACACGGTCTATGCCTCGATTGGTCAATCTAGATGTCAAGGATAGAGGACATTGTCACATATTGTGAGAGTCACAATTAGTAGTCACAAAGGTGATGTTGAGCTCAACATTCTTGTAACTTGGGTAGCAATGATGTGTTGCTAGATACCGCTCATTGCTTATGTTCCTAAATCGGTTTAGGGACATTGCCAGCGTTACAAGAACCTATAAGTCACACACATGAGAGCAATTAGATGGAGATTAGGTTCATATGATGAACCATGAGGATTAGGTTCATGGGATGAACCAAATTGGATTAAGAGTAATCCAAATTAGACTAATTGAGTTAGACTCAAGTTGATTCAAGTGTTGAATGAGTCTGAGATTTGATTCATCAAATCAATTTAAATTAATGAATAGAGATTCATTATATTAAATTGACTTGAGTCAAGTGGTTAGATTTGATCAACCATGGGAGATTAGAGGTCAAGTTTGACTTGACTTGAGAGGGAAGTTGAAAGGTCAAGTTTGACTTGACCAAATGCCATGTCATGATGATGACTAGGCATGGCCGGCCAATGATGATGCTCCACATCATCATTGACTTGGTCAATTAGTGCCACATCATGAGGAGACCAAGGGTCATGGGAGTTACATGCATGCATGTAACTCCCCCTCCATGAAGTGGTCGGCCACCATTTGGGGGTTATGTGAGTGAAAATTCATTTTGTGAGTAATCACTCATTACTTCATCTTCTTCCTTGGGAATTTTCCTCTCAAGCTCTCCCTCTCCTTCCTCTCTTTGGCCGAACCAACCAAGGAGTGCTAGCACACTCAAGGTTGAGTTTTCTTCCACCTATTGCTTGTGTGGATACCATAGAGGAGTGTGCACTTGACACTCTCGAGTTCCGGCGGACTTTGGACGAGCGGGATTTGCGAAGGGCATCGCATCAAGGGTAACATCCTTATCTCTTAGTTCTAAGGTAGATCTAGAGGATTTTGTAAGCACATACATGTAATTAGTTTTAATACTTCTTCGCACGGATCCGTGGCCGGGACTTCCGGGGTTTCCGCAACGCAAAAAGCGGTTTTTGCGGCCCGGAAAAGCCCAACAAGAAACTCATTGAATTGCTCGAGGAAATTCCGATTCCGGAATGGAAGTGGAAGCATATCACTATTGATTACGTTACGGGATTGCCTAGAACCCGTAAAGGACATAATGCGATTTGGGTGATCGTAGATCGATTAACCAAATCCATCCATTTCCTTCCTATTCGTGGGACGGACTCGTTGGATCGTCTAACAAGGTTGTACTGCCGAAGATTATCAGATTTGATGCCCTCACGCAGGTCACCTTTGAGTACCTTTAAGTATCATATCCGATAGAGACCCGCGAATTACCTCGCGATGTTGGCGTCGGACAAGCTATGGGCAGGCACGAGCTTCTCCAAGATAATGTTTCATCCACGCATAAATGGATCGCTTTGGCGTACCATTCAGACATTGGAGGATATATTGAGATCGTGTGTCATGGATTTCGGAGGCAGCTGGAAGGATCACGTTCATTTAGTGGAATTGTCGATTGGCTTTACCTCCGACACTTGCGGGTATTCACAATGTATTTCATGTTTCTATGCTGAGGAAATACGTGTCATGTTCAGATCATGTTCTGAAAGAGGTTCCAATTTCGGTGCAAATTTTTTGTCACAAGGAGCGACAATTACGAAAAAAGACCATCCGACTCGTAAAGATTGGATGACAGCATCATATCGATGAGGAGACTACATGGGAGATGGAAGATACTTACCAAGCCTTGTTTCCATCTGTTCAACTTCTTGTGGTGTGTGATTCTTATTCAAGTACTTTAGTCGAGCATTGTGACATTGCCTATTCATCATACTTGAGTAGGAAATTTGGGGACCAAATTTTATTAAGTGGGGGAGAATGTAAAATACCACGAATAAATTTTTTTTTCAACAGGATAATATCTCTATTATTTGTTAATTAGAGAACGTATTAAGGGATTAATTAAACCATAGTTAGGGATTTAATTGAACCAAACCTTGAGTTAATGATAGAGGGGTTAAGTGGATCTAGACTTAGGCTTATAGGGTTTTAAGCTCCATCCGTTAGTGGACCCAACCCACTAACTCAAATCCAACCCGCTCCATCGATTAACACCAAGCCATTTTTCTTTCTCCCGTTCTCGTCATCCGTAGATTTCCTTCTCCCCGAGCGTTCCCAGCCATTTCTTTTCCTCCACCGCACCTCTTCCTCACCGAACGGCCGCTGCCGACTCCTCTTCCTCCGCCGCTCGACTTCCAATCGCGCAGCTCTTCCCATCTTTGTCGTGATCTCTCCTTCCACCGTCGCTACCAGAGCTCTCAATCATCGTCGCCTTCCCCATTTCCATCAGCCACCACCGTGAGCTCCTCCAGCACTGTAGTGGCACGCGATCGTCGTCGCCTTCCCCATCGCACGCGGTCGTCAGTCGCCGATCCAGGAGCCAGCTGGGTGAGGTTGTCACCGACGTTGTTGTCGCCCGCAACCCTTCATCACCTCTGCCCCATCGTCGCTGCTTCGTCAGAGATCTCCACCCGAGCAGTTGGGGATTTCGCGAGCACAATGACGCAACCATCGCCGGCTTCTTCCTCAAATATGTGCGCGATCTTCCTTCCCCAGATTTCTCCTTGATGCCCATCTGGAGATCTACCTCAAACTTCTTCATCCAGATCTCAAGCCTGCCTCATTCAAATCTAGGGGTTTTTGGGGGTTTCACTGCCGATCAGTGCTAGAGCTAGGTAAGGTTTGATTATCCCCTTACTTTGGACGAAGGTCGAGCTCCTAGTCATAGATTCCCTCATTTGACTTGATCTATTGAATCGGGTAGTACCCATGGAACATAGCAGCTCGGGGAAGGGAGCTATTTTCTCCAATTTGTGTCGGAGGTTGGTGAGGACTGTGCTGTGAGGTAAGCCTTGGTGTATCGCCGTTCACAGCAGTTGGTAAGGATGGATTACTGTGGTTCACAACAACATTGAGTGTGGATAACTCTGTTTTACAGCAGGGCCTAAATGTTCCGACAATAGCTAGGTTCTCCGACCTGGGTTCTAGTGGCATGATCTGATCTGTGAGCGACCAGGCGATTTAAAGGGGTAAGACTCTTCATATTTTGATTATGATGTTGTTGTGTTAGATATGTTGTATTATGTGGATTGGTAGAGATGGTCGGTTGTTCGACATCCGACAAGAAAATATGTGGTTCAGAATTGTGTCGGAAAGAAGAATGGATGCCTATGTTGGGATCAAAGAATGGTGGTTTAGATTTGATATTATGATGTTGGAGTCAGATCTGATGAGGATCAAGAAGATGTGCAAAGAAAGTTAAGCTTGGTAAGTTCATATCTGGATAAGTTATGCACGTTGTCGTATATGCACTTCTGGGTTGATTAAATAGTATAAGGGAATCGATAGAGATTTCATAGCACTGTTGGACTTATAAAGAACTTAGATATGTTTCTTACTCTTTCTTGCAGGATTAATTGTGAGAAACTCTTAGACATGGACATTTATTGGGATATTCTACATATCAGGTAGGTAATTCCTACCCTGGTCAGGTAATTTTAATGCATACAGATTTAGATGCATGATCATCTCATATGATCATGTTACCTTAACTCTGTTCTTATTTACTCTTGCGCTTGATATTTTACCTTTGGATGTTAACTCCATTGTTGTTATAATGTTTGATTTTATCATGATTAGGAGTTATATATATAGGTGATGTAAGTAACCTAGAATTTGTTTACTTAAGTACAAATAGTAAAGTCCGTATGACAATCTGACTGTAAAATTGGGTAAAAAAGATCATCCGTAGGTAGATAATGTCTTGAACCTAGGGTTAATTCTAGTACTCTTAGGTTGCATGTTTACCACCGACCATGTATTATGTAAATGGTCAGGTGAATGATAATTAGTGTGTCGCTACGGACCGGTGGTCCTAGCTTGATATAATCAGTTTGAGTACGACTCTCTACAGGATAGAGAGTGCGTCGATCAATAAGTACGACTCTCTATAGGATAGAGAGTACGTCGATCAGATGAGTACGACTCTCTACAGGATAGAGAGTGCGTCCATCAGTTGAGTACGACTCTCTGCAAGATAGAGAGTGTGTCGATTAGATTGGTATGCCTCTCTATAAGGTAGAGAGTGTTATGATCAGTTGAGTACGACTCTTTGCAGGATAGAGAGTGCGTTGATCTGATTAGTATGACTTTCTGTAGAATAAAGAGTCTATGGTGGATGTCTGTATGTGAGACATTGCATTTATGTCATTTGCATGCACATTGGCGACGTGGTCTCCCTTATGGTTGAGAGGATCGCCAATCATCCTGCCTCCACGGTTACTCATAGGAGGAGTAACCGGTGTGAGGACAGAGCATTGTGGTGTCGCACTCTACCACTATAGACGGTGATAGTGGGATTTGCGTGTCGTAGTCCTGTGTGTGTGGCACTCAACCACTCATGGGTAGTGACTGTCGGAGTGTCCAACAGCAGGGACCCCCATCGTGTAGCTTGCTCTTCACGCTTATATGTTACTCGATCATACTGCCCACTCGGCCACTCGAAAGTAGTGGTTGGTGTTGAGTTGGGACAGTTATCATGCTCGAGTCACCAAGGCCACACTGGGGTCGTGGTAGCTTTAGGGTGAGCCGACATGATCATGCATACTGCATTGCCGACTTATGGCATTTTTGCATATTGTCATATATATACATATTGTTGGTGATCGTTTGGAAGCTAGAGGGGGGTGAATAACGCTTTTCATTTCTACAAGAGTGATTAGCGGAAGCAAACACAAATAATATATGTAAAAACAAAAAGCAATGCAAACAAAGCCTTTACGTGGTTCGGAGATGACGCTCCTACTCCACGGCGATCCTTAAGGTGGATCAACCTAAGCAAATCCACTAAGAAGCTTTCCTTTACAACACAACTCCTCTTCTTTACAAAGAATGAAACTTAAGCTTAGAGAGAAGAGGAGGGGATTTAAGATCACTTAGAAAGCTAGAAAACTCGTGGAGGCTTTGGAGAAGAATCAGAGAATGAGCATTAATCCCAAAAACCTCCACCAACCCTCTTTTTATAGAGAGAGGGCTGATTTTTCCGTTGGAGCACGATCAGTCGACTGTTGTATAGCATCAGTCGACTGTCGGCGCAATTAACGGCCTCTGAACAGTCGGATTCGCGGGATTTAGAGTCATTTCGTCCAACGGCATTCTCATCAGTCGACTGATCCCTCCATCAGTCGACTGATGAAATGATCAGTCGAGTGATCACAAGCCGTAGTCGAGTGGGACTCCATTCTGTGCATGTTTTTGCCACGATCGGCCATTGCCACTGTTGGCGATCGTGATGCATCATCGATCGACTACCATTGCCAAGGCGATCGGTGATGGTCAGTTTCACCGACTCGATCGAGCACTTGACGATCGGTGATACATCGTATCGATCGGTGATACTATAAAGTATGAGTATTTCATACTTGATTTCACCCCCTAGACCTAGACTCAACCTTCTAGCTCTTCCTTAAGCCTTGCGCTTCCAGGATCCCTCCGAGTCCGCGACTTGTTCATCCTTTGCGCTTTGCTTCCAAGAGCTTCCTTCGGTTTGGTCATGTCTTGGGTTTTCCTTTGCCAAAGCGTGCTTGGACTTTACGCCGCCAAGACTACATGCTTGGACTTACGCTGCCAAGACTTGTCTTTGGACTTCCTTTGCCAAGGTCCGTTTGGACTTAATGCCGCCAAGACAACATGTTTGGTCTTATGCCGCCAAACCTTTACTTTGGACTTCTCTTGCCAAGATCATACTTGGACTTTGCCTTTACCTGTCACTTAATCATGTTCACCATTAGATTACAATTTGTTGCCTAACTTAGATGATTATCCAAACATCAAAACATATAAATACTTGGGGCATTGTTGCACCAACAATCTCCCCCTTTTTGATGTTTGACAATTATTTAAGTTAGGTCTTTTAAAGATACACATAATCACATAATCATATATCCAATTTCTAACTTAAACATTTCTTCTCCCCCTTTGACATACATCAAAAAGAGAAGAAATCATATAATTCATAGATAAATTGAATGTATTATAATCTTGAACTAAAGTATAGATATGAATTTTAGCTCCCCTAAATCCAAGATATAGTTCATGATGAGTAAACAAAACATGTGGAGCAAAAGTCTATCAAGTAATTTGAGGATTTAACTTCTAACTTTGCACCAACAATATAACTCCTTGAAATAAGAAAGTTACGTTATGTGAAACTCCCCATAAAATACCGCATTTAAACAGTCATACAAGTTGTTTATACTCAATATTATCAAGCTATAGTTTTAGATCAACAAGGATACACTAAATATCAGAAAATGGAGCTAATTTTCCGAAAACACAGTGTATCGATCATCAGTTTGCACGAAATCTGTAATCTAATTCAAATTGACCTTTTCAGTCCAAATTCAGAAATGCATCAGAAATTTCAGAAATCTCGAAAAATCACGAAATTTTGTGTACACATTTCTGAAATCATACTTTATCAAGGAAAAATATTTTGAAAAATATATGTTTTCCAGATTTCAATATTGATACAAACTTGGAAACTAGCAAAAGTTCTAAAAAGTTTGCAAACTTTGTATCACTTTTATGTTTCACTTGAAAACTATTTTTCAAAGTATGATAAACATAGTTTAAAATATGTTTTATTTGACATTTTCAATCATGTTCTTGGAGTTATATGCACATCAATTGTGTATAAGCCTTCCCAATGATTGGTCCAATGAAAGATTAATGTCTCTAGATGACACTTTGGTCCATAGTAATGCATCATAACAAGCATGATGAACCAAGTGCATCTTCCTAACATCTCACATGTTGTCTAAGTTGCTCAATACAAAAATCATGATTTCTGAAGTATTTTGTGAGATGCTCAAAGGTATAAATCCTAGTATTTCTATAGGATCACGCAAACCTATACCTTTACTCAACCAAGCACATTCCAAGTTCTCTCCTAAGTGCTGAAAATTCTACCTCGGGAAGAGCCTTGGTAAATATGTCGGCTAGGTTGGACTTGGATTCAATGTAATTAAGCTCAATGTCCCCCTTTTCCACATGATCTCTAATGAAGTGATGTTTCACTTCGATGTGCTTGATCCTAGAGTGATGCACCGGATTTTTGGTCAAGTTAATGGTGCTCACATTATCACAAAATACTTTCATGTTGGAGTAAGATAGCTCATAATCTTCTAAGGTATGTTTCATCCATAGTAGTTGAGCTACACAACCACCCATAGCCACATATTCGGCCTCGGTGGTGGATAAAGCAACACAAGGTTGCTTCCTACTACTCCAACTAACTAGGGAGGACCCAAGGAATTGGCATCCACCACTAGTACTCTTCCGATCCAATTTGCAACTGGCATAATCGGAATCGGTGTACCCAATCAAATCAAAAGACCTAGTCCTAGGGTACCATAGACCTACATTTAGTGTGCCTTTAACATATCTTAAAATTCTCTTAACGACAACTAAATGAGATTCTTTAGCACATGATTGATACCTAGCACACATACCAACTGCAAATAATATGTCGGGTCTACTAGCGGTTAAGTACAAAAGGTTACCAATCATGCTCCTATAAAGTGTAAGATCTATTTGTTTTCCTTCACTATCACTATCACTATCTATTTTAGTATTGGTTGTCATTGGAGTTGAAACCACCTTAGCATTTTTCAAACCAAACTTCTTAATCATTTCCTTAGCATATTTGGTTTGATAAATATAAATACCTTCACTAGTTTATTTGACTTGCAATCCTAGGAAGAAATTTAATTCCCCAACTAGACTCATTTCAAACTCTTTTTCCATATTTTGAATAAAGTCTTGAAGGAGTTCATCATTTGTTGACCCAAAGATAATGTCATCAACATATACTTGGGCTACAAAGATGTCCTTAGATGTTGACTTTATAAAGAGAGTTTGATCTATACTATCCCTTTTAAAATCCTTGGAAATTAAGAAAGATGATAATCTTTCATACCAAGCTCGGGGAGCTTGTTTCAAACCATACAAAACTTTCCTAAGCTTGTATACATGGTTTGGATAGTCCATATTTTCAAACCCGGGAGGTTGTTCTACATATACCTCCTCCTTATCATTTAGGAATGCTGATTTGACATCCATTTGATGGAGTTTGAAACTCATATAGGAGGCATACGCTAAAAGTATTCTAATGGACTCTAGCCTAGCAACCGGGGCATATGTTTCATCATAATCAAGTCCTTCAACTTGATTAAAACCCCTTGCAACAGCAATACGTAACCGAACGAAGTACAATTTCCTTGATCATCTAGTTTGTTCCTAAAGACTCATCTTGTAGTAACAATGGTGTTTTCACTTGGTCTAGGAACTAACTCTCATACTTGACTCCTTTCAAATTGAGTCAATTCATCTTGCATTGCTAAGATCCAATCCGGATCAAGTAATACATCTTTAATTGTTTTGGGCTCAATTTGAGAAATTAGAGCTATATGACTAGTGGGATCCCTATGGAATGACCTAGTCCTAACTCCTTGAGATAATTCACCCACAATTTGATCTAAGGGGTGACTTTGATGAACTCTTATGGTTCTAGGAGGTGTACTAATTTGGTTTTGATCATGGTCAACCTCAATTCTATGCTCATCATCGGAATCATCCCTTACTCCCCCTTAATTCAATCCTCCCCCTTGGTCATTACCCCCTAAGGTTAAATCTTGAAATTGTTGGGTAATTTCTTTATTTTCATTATTAATATCATCATTAATAAGAGATTTCCTAGGATATGTATTTGAGGATTCATCAAATTGAACATTTGAAGATTCTTCAATCCTTTGAGTCCTTTTATTGTAAACTCTATATCCTACACTAGTGGATGAGTATCCAACTAGGATTCCCTCATCCGCTTTTGACTCAAACTTACCTAGGTTGTCTTTGGTATTTAAAATATAGACTTTACATCCAAAGACCTTAAAATAATGAATTGTTGAAATTGTACCATTCCACAATTCAAATAGAGTTTTTCCTAAAAACCTATGAATCAATACCCTATTTTGGATATAGCAAGCGATATTAACCGCTTCCGTCCACAAGTAGCTAGGTAAAGAGTATGCATTAAGCATTGTCCTAGCCGCTTCTTGTAGGGCACAATTTTTCCTTTCCACAACCCCATTTTGTTGGGGTGTTCTAGGACAAGAAAACTCATGCTTGTACCCTTGTTCTAAGCAAAAAGTTGAAAAGTTAGAATTCTCAAATTCTCCACCATGATCACTACGGATCCAGTTGATTTTGAGTTTTCTTTCATTTTCTACTCTTTTGCTAAATCCTATGATTATTCCTAAGGTTTCATCTTTATTTTTCAAGAAAAATACTCAAGTAAACCTAGAGAAATCATCTACTATTACCAAGCAATATTTACTACCAATTATAGAGGGGGTACTATGGCAATCAAATAAATCCATATGTAAGAGTTCTAACGGTAAAGCGGTACTAAGTAAATTTTTACCTTTGTGTGATGTTTTTGATTGTTTCCCTTCTTGACATGCATCACACATCTTGTCCTTGAGAAATTTGACTTTAGGCAACCCTTTGACTAACTTCATTTTTGCTATTTTGGCTATGTTCTTCATATTTATGTGTCCTAGCCTCCTATGTCAAAGTCAACTTTCTTCCTCTTTTGCAATAAGACACTTAGTGGAAGCATTAGTAGCATAGGATAAATCAACATAATATATATTTGATTTCCTAAAACCTACTAACATGCAATCATTTAGAGTTTTGTATCTTATAAAATATTTTAAGGAATCAAATCTAACATCAAAGTTTGCATCACATAGTTGACTTACACTAAGTAAATTAAATTTCATATTTTTAACTAATAGCACTTTATTAATGGCAAGGTTGGGAGATACCTCAATTGTGCCCTTTCCTAGAATCTTAAGTTTGTCGCTATTACCAAATGAGACTTTTCCTTTGCTAGTGTGGTTGATAGTGGAGAATTTTCTCTCATCCCCGGTCATATGCTTTGAACACCCACTATCAACTATCCACAAGCTTGGTTCTTCTACCTATATCACATGAAAAAACACAATCCTTAGGTACCCAAATCTTAGGACCACTAGCATCAATTATAAATTTCTTAGGTATTGATTTTTCTCCCCTTGCTTTTAATTATTGATTTTCTACTAACAAGAGATGTAAATGCTACCTCTTTTTTCTTAGGCCTATATCCTAATCCGGCCTTGTTGTAGATAGCCCTTTGATCCTTAATAATCATGTCTAGGTATTTTGAACCATTGGTGAATTTTTCTAAGCATGCTCTTAATTTACCTATTTCTTTTCTTAACTCATCATTTTCATCCCTAAGGGTACATTCATCATTATCACTAGATGGTTTACCACATGATGAATCTACACTCTTAAGTGATTTGATCTCTAATTTTAGATCTTTAATCCTAGTTTTCGATCTATTTAAAGTATTTTGTAAACACTCAATAGTCTTATAAAGTAAATCTACTTTAGGTGAGTTGTTTACCTCATCATCATCACTTGATGATGATTCATCGCTTGAAGAGGAAGAAGACTCCTCGCTTGAGCTCCCGGCTTCTTCCTCCAATGCCATGAGGGCTAGATTCTGGGTGGCATGGCAAACTTCTTCATCGTCGGAAGACTCCTCCATACTTAGAATGTCCCATGTTTATGCCACCATCGCCTCCTTCTTCTTCTTTTCCTTCTTTTCCTTCTTTTTCTTTTCCTTCTCCTCCTTCTTCTTTAGTTCCGGGCAATTTGGCTTTATATGTCCTTTCTTGTTGCAACCAAAACAAGTCACGTTAGAGGTAGAATTTGAATTGTTTGAAGATTTACCTCTTGAGGATTGGAACATCCTCTTCGCATCTTTCTTGGTGAGTCTCCTTGACTTCCCACCAAACTTCTTGACGTACACGATAACTCATCTTCACTACTTGATGAGTCTTCCTCGGATTCGGATGAGGAGGACACTTCCTTCTTCTCCTTCTTCTTCTTCTCCTTCTTTCCTACAAAAAGAGTTATACCCTTCTCTTTGGATGAAGTGTTAGCTTGTTCATGTAATTGAAATTCACAAAATAGCTCATCTAACTTAACTAACGAAAGATCCCTAGAGACCTTATAGGCATCTACCATTGAAGCTCATAAGGTGGTTCTAGGGAAAGCTTGTAACACATACCTTACAAGGTCTCGGTTGTCGACCTTCTCACCTATAACGTGTAGTCCGTTGACTACTTCCTTGAAATGTACGTGCATTTGGCTCACGGTCTCGTTTGTCTTCATGGTGAAGCTTTGGAGTTGGCCAATCAAAAGATCCCTCTTGGCCCTTCTTGTTTCTTTGGATCCTTCGTTGAGTTCGATGAGCTTCTCCCAAAGCTCTTTTACGGAGTTGAAGGGCCCGACTTTAGAGAGTTGCTCCTTGGATAGACCACATTGAAATGTGGTCGTTGCTTTTGCATTTGCTTGTGCTTTCTTTGTCATCTCTCTTGTTCAATCTTTTGTCGGTAGTGGTGCTCCGAATTCGTCGACCGGCTTCTCGAAACCATCTACAACACTAAACCAATCCTCAATATCATTCATTAAGTAATACTCCATCCTACCTTTCCAATATCCGAAGTCGTTGCCGTCGAAGAACGGAGGCCTCGCCGTGCTATACCCCTCTTGAAAAGTCATCTTTGCTCCGGTTGATTGCTAGATCTTCTGATGTGATCCGGGCTCTAATACTACTTGTTGGTGATCGTTTGGAAGCTAGAGGGGGGGTGAATAGCGCTTTTCGTTTCTACAAGAGTGATTAGCAGAAGCAAACACAAATAATATATGTAAAAACAAAAAAGCAATGCAAACAAAGCCTTTACGTGGTTCGGAGATGACGCTCCTACTCCACGGCGATCCTTAAAGTGGATCAACCCAAGCAAATCCACTAAGAAGCTTTCCTTTACAACACAACTCCTCTTCTTTACAAAGAATGAAACTTAAGCTTAGAGAGAAGAGGAGGGGATTTAAGATCACTTAGAAAGCTAGAAAACTCGTGGAGGCTTTGGAGAAGAATCAGAGAATGAGCATTAACCCAAAAAACCTCCACCAGCCCTCTTTTTATAGAGAGAGGGATGATTTTCCCGTTGGAGCATGATCAGTCGACTGATGTAAAACATCAGTCGACTGTCGGTGCGATTAACGGCCTCTGAACAGTCGAATTCGCGGGATTTAGAGTCGTTTCGTCCAATGGCATTCTCATCAGTCGACTGATCCCTCCATCAGTCGACTGATGAAATGATCAGTCGAGTGATCACAAGCCGTAGTCGAGTGAGACTCCATTCTGTGCTTGTTTTTGCCCTGATCGATCGACTGCCACTGTTGGCAGTCGACTGATAGCATCATCAGTCGACTACCATTGCTAAGGCGCGATCGATAATCGTGGTTTCACCGACTCGATTGAGCACTTGACGGTCCGATCGATACATCGATCATCGATCGATACATAAAGTATGAGTATTTCATACTTGATTTCACCCCCTAGACCTAGACTCAACCTTCTAGCTCTTCCTTAAGCCTTGCGCTTCCAGGATCCCTCCGAGTCCGCGACTTGTTCATCCTTTGCGCTTTGCTTCCAAGAGCTTCCTTCGATTTTGTCATGTCTTGGATTTTCCTTTGTCAAAGCGTGCTTGGACTTTAAGCCACCAAGACTACATGCTTGGACTTACGCTGCCAAGACTTGCCTTTGGACTTCCTTTGCCAAGGTCCGTTTGGACTTAATGCCGCCAAGACAACATGTTTGGTCTTATGCCGTCAAACCTTTACTTTGAACTTCTTTTGCCAAGATCATACTTGGACTTTGCCTTTACCTGTCACTTAATCATGTTCACCATTAGATTACAATTTGTTGCCTAACTTAGATGATTATCCAAACATCAAAACATATAAATACTTGGGGCATTGTTGCACCAACACATATATGCATGTATATATATATATGGATGATTGTGATTAGTATACATATATAGATGAAGTCTATATATATATGCTTATTGTGATCCTGCATTTGATTGTACTATGCTTGTTGCATTTGGTTGTACATCATCTTCATACATGCTACCCGCATCGCTTATACGGTTGTGTAGGATACTTGTATAGTTGTTGGATTATCTATTGCATTCTTTGACCTGTATTTATGTCGTTATATGGTTTAGAGCAGACTTCCTGTATATATATATATATTGTGGATATGTGCTCAGGTTGGATAGGTGTAGCATAGCAGATGTTCAGGTATGTCTGCATTGTATATTGGCTTTTGATTAGAAGGTATATACATGGATATGTTATCATATTAGTGTTACCTGATATACCTGTAGATTTTTCTATCGAATTACATGTGATATGGATATATACATGTTTTCCTATTACCTACTGAGTTTTACTCACCACCATGGACCCTGGGTTTTTCTGTCGCCCAGGTAACAGGTAGCCGACTTCGTGATGGACTTGGAGCACCGCTGGCTGGCATCGTCTCATCTCAACTCCGAGAGTCCTGGTTTTTGGGTTATCGTTGGTGTTTCGATATGTCTTTGATTTTTGTGTGATGATTGTAGTCTGTGACTATTGTTGTTGTATCTTTCTTTTCTGATTTTGTTATAGTGGTTCTTAATTTTGGTATTAGTCATACCGGTATGCATGTGTGTGGAATTGTGTTGTTGTGTTGTTTCCGCTGTGTTTTGATGTGTTATTATGGTTACATTGTTATATGTTATGTTATTGTGGGCCCAAGGGTCTTGTATTAACACAAGATGTTGCTACGTACAGGGGAGATGTCGTCCGTTTGCTTTTCGGCACGACATACTTTCGGGGCGTGATAAACCCTCACTGAAGAAGGGGAAGCATCGTCTTCAACAAGGTACCCATTGCTTATTGAGTATGAAGACCTAATCCATGACACTGCAAAGAAGATACTTTTAAAGGAAGAGCATGATAAAAGAAATCGCATGGCAAAGATTGAAGATGAGGCTATTCAGCATGTCCTAGAAGGAATACGAGAGTTGGAACTTATCCAACAAATGAAAGAATATGATTTCAATAGTTGATAGCACATGGAGGGAGGTTATCAGAATTATTGGCGAAAGAATCTCCCAACAGTACAACAGACAAGAAGAGACCTCTGGAACGAGACTCAACAACTTCAAGGGATTGGCCATGAAATAAAAGTGATTCCTCCATAAAAGCAATGGTGAGCCCATTAGATCCAAAAGAGCACCATGTTCAAAGCTTCAATAATTTCTCTTTAGTCTTATCATATCTTACTTTTAAGATTCCGAAAGGATTGAGCCTCGGAGAGTCGTCCTTTCTTAGCTGTAAAGAGAGTTGTGTAAACTGTAAAAGGCATTTTAAGATCCGATAATTGCTAAACCTAGGCTTTAATTTGTTTCGCCAAAGCCCAATCTGAAGCTTTCATTCTTTTATCGCCATGGGGTGATGTCTTCTCATATAGAGGGCCTAATTTTGAACTTAAATTAGGGATATAAGTCCGAGCATAATTAAGAATGTCTAACCATGAACGAAGACCCATTTTTTCTTTAAGTTCTTCATCCTTGAATTCTATTATCTTCTTGATAATATGAGGTTGAAGCCGGAGTTTCCCTTTGCTAATTTCTGCTCCAAGGAATTCAATTTTTGGAACAGCTAATTTACACTTGGTTGGTGATAAAATCAGCCCAGGCTTTTCACAAATGTTAAGCATAATTTCCAAGTGTTTGATGTGCTCCCTTTCTGTTTTGGAGAAGACAAGAATGTCATCAATATATACTGTAATGAATTCACTAGTACCTTTGAAGCATTCATCCATTTTCCGTTGGAATACTGCTGGAGCGTTCTTTAATCCAAACGGCGTCACAAGTCATTCATATAGGCCAAATGGACAGATAAAGGTCGTCCATTCAATTGATGAAGGGTTCATGGTAATTTGATGAAATCCAGACTTTAAATCAAACTTTGAATATATCTTTGAGTTTCCAACTTTCTTTAATATGGTATTGATGTCGGGCAAACTATACTGGTCCTTGTAGGTGTTGTCGTTCAGAGTCTTATAGTTGAACACCATACGTTCCTTACCTTTAATTTTCCTTTCCAATGGTTGGATCAATACTAGTTCCAGATTGAACTATCATGGCCATTATTCTGTGACGACTTTTGCTTGGCCGAATTACTTTCAGTTTCATCAGTGCATCAATATGTTTTTCAAATATCTGCTTCATAATAGGGGTAACATGTGATAATGGCTTATCCTGGATGGTTATATCTGGGTTGATGATATCTATTTGACATGGTATCCCATTCTTTGCCCAGTGTTGGAGAGGATTCTCGCCAATATATCCATGTTCTTTCAATCTTGCTAACAAAGTTCCATGTTTTGATAATATAGCAGAATTTGAAGGATTCTATGCAAAGAATACCTGTTCTTGAATGTCCAGATACTCCATTTCTTCTAGATTTAGCTCCTCAATTGCAGAAACAACTGATTGATTGGTCGCAATAGTTGTTATATTTTTATAGAAGGTTACAGAATTTCCTTCTATTCTGAGTCCGCCTTGTATACTTCTGATAAAATTGCAGCCGAGGACCATTTGTATTCCTTCACCAAGGGTTAAGTCAAAGGCATACGTGAAGGGTGTTCTGAATGTGTTTTCCCCGATATGTATTTGTCCTCCTTTTAGCTTCCAGTTAGCTGTCTGTTTGGAATTTACCCCATTAATCATGACGGTATAGGAAATCCTTTCAAGGGCTTGTTCTGGAACTACCCTTTTATCAATGCAACATGAAGTGGCCCCTATGTCAAGTATAGCATTAACACTAAAAGGAATTACATCGGGAATTTCAAAGTTTACCACCATGTTGTATAGCCGATTGACAGCTCTTCTTTGAAAATGGTGTCCTTCTGTTACCTTTGATACAATACTTTCTTCAAGAAATATCTTACTTTTAAGATTTCGAAAGGATTGAGCCTTAGGGAACTGTCCTTTCTTAGCTATAAAGAGAGTTGTGTGAACTATAAAAGGCATATGGCAGACAAAGGACACTATTATGAGGGACGATGGGGCTCAGAAACTGCACCCGCCTCAATAATAGGTAACCTTTTTCTCGTCTATATAAGCCTTAGTGAGTGAATGGTTTAGACAGACTTAGCAACATCAAGCCTTCTATTTCTCTTTTGTCTAAGCATCCGCTGTAAAATCTTTCTAGAGGGAAATAAAATTCTGAGCATCATCTCGGGTTTCATTTCATTCCTAGAGAGTGATCCTCAAACCATTCAGACTCATGGTTATAATGAATGGCAAGGAGGGTCCAACAACTTGTTAATCACAACGATGATTGTTGGTAGACTTACAAATACGAGTTTCACTAATTTTAGTCGCAATCAATTACTCCAACACCAACATTTAGACCTAGCAGAAGTAACAAAACCCAAGAGTTCTGAGTTAGCAAACAACATAGGAGTTGTTTACGATAGAATTTCTCTTCTATCCAAAGTTTCTCTAAAGCATTTTTATCAACTGAAAGAAGAAAATCAGAAGTTAAAAGAGTCATAAACCCTTAACTAAGGATGAAGTAAGAAGTTTGGTAGTAGAAATAGCTAAAGAACCAAAATTAGTTGAAGAAGAAGCCTTGAAATTAACTGAAGAGTTAAGGAAAAACGTAAAGAAAGTGGAGAATCTGCTTGAGGAAGTTAAGGATCTTATTCGTTGATGAGTAATGCAAGCTGAGAATACTAGCTATCTAAAGGCGGTAAAAGCAACGAAAAATATTGAACCACCGGCAGTAGGATTTGCAGTACCCTCGGAGTTTAAATCCACCTTTGAATATCAAAGAATTTTGATCAAGCAGAATAATACAATAATTTCCTTACTAGTTGATTTGAGTGGTCAATTACAGGATCTAAAATCACAGGTGGTGCAGCTAAAGAAGACACCTGTAGCAACTTCTGAAGGAAGCGGGAGCTTGAAGCTTCCATTGACGAATTAACAAAAAGAATTGGTGGGCTAAATTTGGGATCTAAATCAATAATCCCAAAGAAGGAAGGTTTCATCCTAGTTTTCAAGAATCCTTCATAAATTCTCCGGAAGGAACAAGAGAAGAAATGAGTTCCACAATAAGACCCCCGACGGTCTCAGGCACTGTGACACAAATACCCAATGCAGAAGACCAAGTACGAGACTATCGACAAAATCAAAGAAGATTCTATAACATACAAAGAAGGATTATGCCTAGCCAAAGAAGATTTAGAAGAACTATTGAAAGTCAGATAAGCCCTGAAGAACAATTAGAAATCTCTAGATCAAGAAAAGCCAACATGATACCTGCTGAAGTCTTATATTCAGCTGGATATCAACCAACGCAACACAGAGTTTACCAACATTATTCTGAGGAAGATGTTCTGTGTGTTGAAGAAGGACAAGTAGATCTCCCACTTGTAACAATACAAAGTCATCAAACCCTACGAGAGACAGGATTTCACCATATACATATGGGTCTCGTTATGATCAGGGTATATGCATTATACCGATGAGACACTGGAGCTATGGTCTTAGCTGTCCTCAGAGATACCAGATGGCGGGGAAATAGATCTATCATTGCTACAATGGAAATGGATTTAACCAGAGGAACTCAAATGGTTTATGTTATACTAGATTTAATGATGAATATAGAAGATTTTGTCAACCATGTTGAGATAACTATTCAGGCTCATGGTTACAATGAATGGCAAGGAGGGTCCAGCAACTTGTTAATCACAAGGATGATGTTTGGTAGACTTACAATACGAGTTTCACTAATTTTGCTTATAATGTTCAAAATGTAGCATACGGCTATTCGAAAGATAAGTGAATCGGGTGTGACTACTATTGCTGAAGGGAAATCAAATATAGCAGATTATAAAGATGGATCGAGTGAAGATGTTAAGGGAGCGTTTGGTTCGTAGAAAATTTTTCATTTTTCCTTTTCCATAAAACAGAAAATGATTTTTTTGTGTTTTCCAATTTTCCAGAAAACACTCC
The DNA here is from genome assembly GCA_025175895.1 of Wurfbainia villosa. NCBI lineage: Eukaryota > Viridiplantae > Streptophyta > Magnoliopsida > Zingiberales > Zingiberaceae > Wurfbainia > Wurfbainia villosa. The sequence continues at coordinate 26,112,382 of CM046002.1, read as the reverse complement.
TTTATTTTTTGGAAAACGAAAATAGAAACAGAAAATGATTTTTTTGTGTTTTCCAAAAAATGCTCCTTTATTTTTCTGAAAAACGAAAATGGAAAAAGCTAACCAAACGTCATTTCCTGCATTTTCTCATAAAATGAAAACGAAAAATTTTCTACGAACCAAACGCCCTTAAATTTTCTAGTGCCTTTGATGTGGTATATGTTGGAAGAACTTGTGCTCTTAGAGTTGTAGACAAGGGGAATGCTGCTCTTTGCCAGATTTCTCTTCAACAAGAGGACTATGAATACCAAAATACTTCCGTATCAACACCAGATATTATTATCGTCATTGATGCGATATTTGCAGAGTACGTCTCATGCCTGTTTCAGCATGAATTTGGATCATTTATTTCCTAGAAGGTAATAAACTACATCGACTCCAATCCATCTTGGGGCGAGGCGATTGCATTGGGGTTTTAGCATTACATACTCTTCCATGGTTCCTGCAAACAATGAGAGTTATACAAGGAGCTTCGATCGTCTCATCGTGTGTGCAGATTGACACTTCTCTTCTAACTATCCAATGATTTCTTCTTCTTATGATCTTATCTAAGCACTCTCTTGCGGATTCACATGTTTCTAGTTACACATGAGATAATTCTTTTTATTCATCTTCTCCATTCATATTTCTCGTTATTTGATGACCTGTCTAATTTAGGTATCGAAGGATCGTTAGTCGAGAGACCGATGACCATCTGACTTGTGTTAATTTTGATAGAAAATAATCAAAAGTTTACTGTTACAATCAAAGAAAATTCATCCTCGACGATAAAAAATCAAGGAAAAAAATCGATACCGCATCATAAATTATTCTCTTTATTTTACTTTTTTATTTTATTTCACCTAGTGACTGCATGTAATACTATTTTTCGTCAACCCTTTGACCTCCGTCTCGTCGACTGGATATTATCATGATACAAAAGATTAGAATCCGTCAACTTAGCGACCCCTACCAGTCCGCTCCTGGACCATCGGAAGGGAGGTAAATCACAGTAGGTCTTTGACCCTTGAAACTAGTAACTAATGCATGGAGGAACGGCACCCTCACATTTACGAGAAATTGATCCGTTGTTCTATGATACAACATCTGCATGCGCTAACCATTAGGTCCTTTCCGCGGAGACAACTAGATATTATCATAAAGTATACAATCGTATCGTCAATATTCAAATCATAGGTGAACTAAGCTGGAAGCGCTTCAAGGTGGGATCTGCAACATACTTTACGATTAATAGCTGATGAGCATAACATTTTTAAAAAATTTTAAAAAAAAACGAGGCGCACTAATTTCTAACTAGGCATGTTGGAAAGCAGCCGAAGCACAAAACTATACTTTTACAAAACTGACCGAAATTGTTGATATATATGCAACTAAACAACAGGGCTTACAAACTGAACGGCACTGCTGCTATCAAGCAAGTGTAAGGGAGCTCAGCGGATTATACATTAAAGGGATATAGGCATCGGATAATGAGTACTTCGGCAGCTAGGCATCTGTATACTATGATAAGATCTCAAGTAATTAGATAAATTAAAATAATATTGTATCAAGAAGTCGATCAGCACACCTTAAGAGATACTTTATTCAACTAGATAATTGGACCACGTGATATAATTCCAGAAAAATTATTCCTTTACCATAAAATACATTAACCAGGCGTGTTGCACAAGGTACCTTGTCTTTATCGTTTCGCTGGACTTGTTGAAAAACAACAGATACTTTTTGCCAGAGCATATAGCAGAATTAATGATGTGTGAGCGCACAAGAGAACTTCGGCCATAGTCATCCTACACTACCAGAGATCATTGCGCGCCAAGGAAGTTCACTGTCATGCATCAACAGCAGAATGGACGCCCTTCTAATAGAACGAGTCTGACATGACAGACTACCTGGGTGGTGGAGGGGGAATGGACTTGGCCATCCCAACCCAGACAACAATACCCACTGCAAGAATTACCCAGCCAAGTATGTCATACTTTAGGTCATTGTCCTTTTTCTTCTTGGGCGTCTGCAATTCTCACAGAAGAATACTCAACATCTTTGTAATATCCAGACCGTTAGTTATCAAGAAATTATAGAATTAGTGCAGCAGGATGAACACTGAAGGGAACCCATGAGCCTTCACTTGTAATGGCTTTGTAAATAATACAATTTTGTCTTTGAGAGATTAGTAGCAAAACAAATTCAACTAGGTGTTAACAAAACAATGCAAAATGAGAAAATTAAAAAAAATTGACCTTGTCTACCTTTTTGTTTATCTACACATAAAAGAAAGCAACTGTATGAATGTTCTGTACTAGCAGTAGAATCAGCAGCGCTTGTTTAACATACTCCACTTAAAATAGTTGGTCAATAAGGTGATATCTGCACCTAGGATAAACAACGGTCCTACTAATGATATAAAAATATAGATACAACACTTTCCTCCATGGCTTGAGTTAGCCAGTCAACTTTAACAGCTCCAAATACAAGTACCACTTCCCAACAAGCAGTCATAATACTGTGGTACCCATGCATTCTGAGCCACATCTTTCAGAAAGAACCAAAAAGTATCATGCAACCTATCAAAGATGGTGAAACCATAACTACCAAGAACCAGTGGTCTCGGGCAATAGCATGGGCCGTGTAAAATCTAAAATCCCATGTCTGTGGTGAGCTCCTTCAATGCACTAGAAGGCATGAATAAACAAATCCATTCCAGGCATAGTTTGACATAGTTAATTAAAGAACTTGCTATTTAACCACATTCTTAAACAAACGGCACAGTTTGACAGTTTGTGAGCAGAATTAAGTTCTTTTCACTGTTAGAGTGATGCTGGTTGTGATGTGGCCGTTTACCACTTCTGTGTTAATTCTCAAGCTTCCTCTCTATTTCTAAAGGGTGGAAGTATATTAAACATGCAAGTATAAAATCTACCTCCTTTCTACATGCTTCCACCATGCGCTCCTTGCCATGCTTCCTCTATTTGTTTGCATCCCCTTCTGCCACGACACTTTGTGGCCACCTCTCTGCATACCTCCACTATCTACTACATGCCATGCTTCCTCAATTTCTTGCTCAAGGTGATGTGTGGCAGGTCAGTTCCTCCAATGCCATTCCGCATCCTCATCAGTTGTGCCTTTGTTTTTCCACTTCAATAGTTCATGCTACTATATCCCCCTTCAGTATCTCATCTTTTCTGTTGCTCCTTTCTCCTTAGCAGCCATAATCTCACAGACTAACAAACACCAACATCCACCTTCCTTCAGATCCTCATCTATGAACAGCAGCTTCTGCTATCCAACAAGAAGCAATAGAACTAAAGCAACCACCCTACCTCTGAACTCATGTCTAAACGTCTCTCTCTACTCATCTGCCCAAAACAAGTACTTATAACTTGATACCCAAGTGTCGAAAGCAGTTGACACTCAGTGTGGACATAAAGGTGTCCTACACGCAGCCTTGGGTGCAGGCAAAACTTCTTTGCTCTTGCATCAAGCTCAAGTCTCACAATACTCAATTCTATTGGCAATTCTCTCTGATAATTTTAATATTAAAGAGTAGGTTAACCATAGACAGCCAAAAGTCTGGATGACAAAAGTTGAGAGTTGATTTAAGGATAGATATCCAAAGCACAAAATTTGTCTAAACTTATGAATATAAATCTTAACCATTTTTTCATAAGGCTAAGTGTCACCCATAAGTGGCGCAAGGGACCTTAACCATTCACACATCTCAAGATGCAAAGGATGAACTAGGAGGTCATCTAGAAGTAACCGATCACATTAGCATCTGGGTGGGATGCAAAATTGCTAGTGATATAGCAGTCCATAAAGTTTTGGAGGAAAACGAATCATGTAGTAGTAGACCCCAACCAATTGGGACAAAGAAAGCTTCATGAGATCTCTCTAGAACTGATGAATTTTCCAATATTTTGAATATTTTCTCTCTTTTAAGATTGAGTATATGTCAGAGAAGTAATCCGACTCTCATTGACAATTCTCCATTTTTTCCATCTATAGTTTTTGCGAATTTAAACCTGCCGATGCCGATATCAAGCCCGAATAAAAAAGGATGGGGTTGCATCAGATTGCCAATCAACGTTGAATTTAAATAAATGTTCAATGAATGGATTGAAGCAGCACAGGAGAGCGAAAAAATATGATCCTCATCCAAAGGAAAGTTTGTCAATTCTCACCGAGAGAAAATTAGAAACTTTATTAACTCAACACGTGTTAAATACATGGGATCCTCACCCTTTTTTATAGTTTCAGGATACGACCTATTCTTTATAAAATAATAGAAAATCTTAGGGGGCGTTTGGTTCGTAGAGAATTTTCTATTTTCTATTTTCATTCTCTCTTTTTCTAAAAAACAGAAAATGAGTTTTTTTTGTTTTTCAATTTTCCAGAAAACGCTCTTTTATTTTTTGGAAAACGAAAATGGAAACAGAAAACGATTATTTCTCGTTTTTCAGTTTTCCAGAAAACGCTTCTTTATTTTCTGAAAAATGGAGATGGAAAACGCGAACCAAACGCGTTTTTTCGTTTTCGCAGAAAGTGAAAATAAAAAACGGAGAAGAAAACAGATATCAAACGCCTTGTTATATTTTTTTAATAAAAATCTAACAAACTTCTCCAAAAAAAAAATAATAAACAACTTTTCTAAAAATTATAACTGATTATAAAAATTAGAAATTTAGACAACTTTGAATAAAGTAAATTCTTAACTGGGTCACTAAATAGTACTAAAGCCGAATTCCTAATTTGATGTTTAATATCTTCTCATCCATCTTCGCCAGTGTTGCTCCATCCTCTCCATCACCACTTTACTGAGATTTTTTCCTCTCATTATCATCACATCATTTCTTCCACCGCTTCCTCCGTACATCTACTATCATCTTCAACTTTCATCATTTTGTTTCACCACCACCACTAATCATTTTCTATTTTTACTCGCTCTTTGATTCTAACTATATAGTTGGATTGTCTCATCATTTTTGTACATCATCTTGGATCATCACTTCCCGATCTCTATTGTTGTCATCATCATTATTATCTCACGACAACCACCTACAATATAGAAGATCACAAGCAAAGGAGATCAAGTTTACCCGTGAACTTTCAAATTCTACAACAAAAAAAAACTCATATTAATCTGGTAGCATTTTTCCTTCTTTGAAAATTATTATTGTTTGATTGAGTAGATTAATTAATTCACATGTGCATTATCTAAATTTCTCATTATTCCCACCTCTTTTATCATCATCTTATTACCAACCATTTTTGACATTATTCTTTAATTGAATTTACTATTTGTTTCATCTTCATTCATTGAATTTTCTATTTATTTTCCTTAAATTATTATGCATCTTAAGTTTATAATCCACATTACTAGTCGAACCTCCACATCATCAGGATGAAAACCCCCACTATCAAAGAGGTAGATACTAGATTTGAACTTTGGAAGACAAGCTTAAGGCCTAGCGATTTAGAGTAGAAGACCTAGAATGGTTTAAAGCTCATACTATTAACAACCTAGTGACAAACACGAGTCTTAAACCCGCAAATCATATATCATGCATAACTCAACCAATATCTACTTATCATTCACATCGGAACCATCAAACTGTTATTGACAAAGTAAATCACTTTCAGAGCATCCAAACCCGACCTAAGTCTAGACCTAAATCTAAATTTGAAATTAGGTCGGAAAAATATATTATTAACCTAGTCAAATTAGATGTTCCTAACTTCGATAGTCAATTAAAATCAAATGCATTTCTCAATTAGATTAACAAAATCAAAAAGAATTTTGACCAATACAATATGACCAAAATTGAATGAGTATGATTTACAAGATTCAAAGTCATAGGCTTGGCAAAGAAACTTACAAAGTATCCAAGATCAATATATAGCAAATGGAGATAATACATAGCAAATGGAGAAGAACAAACCACACATTGGATGAAGATAAAATGGATTCTAACTAGAATATAAATCCCACCATACTTAAGAAAACAATAATATATTTTGTAGATCAATTTAGAATAATCAAACATGAGTATAAATGAATATCTAAGCAAATTTAAAAGTTTACGAATGCGTTGTAACCCCAAATTAGACCCTAGTCAAATTCTGACTTGCTTCATTGATGGATTAAGACTTGAAATTCAAAATTAACTAAAATTATTTGCCCCAACCTCAATTGAAGAAGCATATCAAAAGGATGAAGAGGTTGAGTGTTTTATGAAAACCCTTTACGTAACAATCCTACTTATAGAGCATTATCACAATCTAGCAAGCTTCCTAGTCCGACTCATCTTAGAACTACTATTAGGCAAAAAGAGACAAATACGCAGGTAATTAGGAAAAGTAAAAAATCTTAATATTCAATGTTTCGGTTGTTATGACAAAGGCCATATATCATCCAAATGGTCACACAGAATCTTAGCCTTTAAACAAAAACACAACAAAGAAGTTAACCCAGCTACACCTAACAAACTAGAGCTCAAACCTAACTTACTCACTAAAATGACCCAACCCTTGAGACAACACCACCATCTTCTCACACAATGTACATTTGAAAAGAAAAAGACCATAATACCATTAAAAACCTATGACATCATATCGGACCCTTCGAAAGAGAGCATAACTTAGATAAAATTACCTTATAGATTTCCACATATACGTATGACCAATCACACCAAGAATTTAATCCTAAAATAAAATAACAATCATTTGACTCAATTAAAACAGCGTCTATACTTCATAGTTGCTCCACCTTCCCACTTAAGAGAGTCAAGATCTCTTCGACTGAGAAATCAAATTCTTTTTGTTGTTGATTTGCCTACAAGTCATACACCTACCGCACCAATTATGACACTCTCATCTAAAATATCACCTTCTCATTAAATCGAAAATATTATAGAACATCAAATAGTGATCTCTCCAAATAAAAGCACTCATCGATATCTAATTCATTGAAAAAGGCTTTCACAGATTGATGATACATGGATCACTGAAGATGCACTTCGAAACTTCTCCCCTAGGCTTCTAGAGGAAATGACGCAACAACTACTTGATCAAATTGAAGAGGCGATGTCACTTAGCACCAATATCCTACATTGACAAACTTACTTTCATCCTCTCACTCGATGGAGTCAAGTTTTCTTCGATCAGGGAGAATGATGCAGTTAAGAATTTAATTTCTTAAAATTTGCCTAAATTATTAATTTTAATAATTAGTTAGAATTTAAAGAAAAGTTGTTTCATTTTTTTATGAAAGGTTGTTATATTTTTATTAGAAAAATTAGAAATTTTTATTATTTTATAAAGAATAGGTCGTGTCCTCAAACTATAAAAAAGAATTAGGATCTCATGTATTTGACACGTTTTGAGTTAATAAAGTTTATAATTTCCTTTTCTCTGGGTGAGAATTGACAAATATTTCTCTGGGTGAGGATCGTATTCTCAATTCACTCTGTTGTGTTGCATTATTGATCTATCAGACTATTGTGTTATTGCTAAATTATTCTCTGAAAGGAACACATTGCAGAGCCTGACTGTAACATTTCGACAAAGACCGCTATATCTCCCTGAGAACTTGAGTGTAGTGTTAAATATGTAAAAGTTCTCACAGCATAAATTGGATAAGTATAAATATTATAACAAAATTGATAGTCTAAGATTTGAAATACAAAACATAGAAACTGGTAAAGCAATGGAAGTAGGAGATATAATGATTATAAGACTTTCAAAAAATCTTTCTTATGGTTACGAAGGATAGGAAAAAGCTATAAGATTGCAAGGTCATTCTCGGAGAAAACCTAACTACCCAATATAGGTTAATAATATTGAATATATACCTTAAGCATAATTTCAATAGAAGGAAAACACATACGACTCCTAGAATTAAATGACGGAAATAAAAGATAGAAAGAAAAACATACTTAAGAAGAGGGTAGAAGTACAAGTATTAGGAGAAAAACATGACGATTTGAATACGACATAGAATAAGATAATATTAAAGTTAAAAATGGTAACTAAAAGTGAGTGAGTCAAAGGGAAGTGCACCACTAAATAAAGAATCTTGACAGTAGAACAAAAAATTATAAGAAAAAGTGAAGGTAAAACGAATAGCCTATAAAATATTATAGGCTTGTAAGAATAAAAAAAACTTTAAAAAATATGCAATAACCAAGAAAAAGAATAAGAAAGTAGTGAGTAAAACTAAAAATGAAACTTTTAAACGATTATATCGACAATTGGATTAAAAAAAGGGAAACAAAATATTTATAGAATAGCTAAAGCTAAAGACGTAAAGATAAGAAACCTTATTCAAATAAGATATATTAAAGATGAATCAATATGGTACTATTAAATGATGAAGAAATAAAAGAGTGATGAAACAGATATTTTTATCTACTTTTTAATGAATGTTTAGATAACCAACGTAATTTAAGTAAATCAGAGAGGCATAAAAATTTAAATTTTTATCGTAAAATTCAAACTTTAGAAGTTAAATAAGCTTTAAATGGGATGCAAAATAGAAAAGTAGTAGGACCAAATAATATTCTTATAAAAGTATGAAAGTATTTAGGAAAGCAAAGTATTGAATAACTCACAAAGTTTTTTAACCTGATATTACAATAGAGATTAAGTACTTTAATTCTCTTATATAAAAACAAAGAAAATATATAAAATTATACAAATTATAGAGATATTAAATTAATAAGTCATATCATGAAGCTTTAGGAAAGAATAATAGAGAAAAGGCTAAGAAAGAAGGATGACCAAAAATTAATTTGGATTCATGCCTAAAAGGTCGACCGTTAAAGTTATACATCTTCTAAGATAATTAATTGAAAAGTATCGAGAACAGAAGCAAGATTTACACATGGTATTCATTGACCTAGAAAAAACTTATGCTAGAGTCCCAAGAAAAATTATATAGAGAATTCTAAAAAAGAAAGATATTAGCATAGTGTATATTGAAATAATTAAGGATATGTATAAGAATATATAATGATGAGTGAAGATTCTAGGTAGATTAATCTTTCCCATAAAAATAGGGTTGCATCAAGGATCAGCTCTAAATCCTTATCTTTTTACATTAATAATGGATGAACTCACTAACACATCCAATTATGGTACCAAAGTGTATATTATTTGTGGATAATATTGTTTTAGTAGATGAGACAAATGAATCAGTAAATATTAAACTTGAATCTTGATAGAAAATACTAGAAATGAATAGTTTTAAACTTAATAGACTAAACGCAGAATATACGAAATTTAAATTTAACAATACTAAGCGTAATAAGACAATTGTTAAAATAGGTGATTGTGAATTGTTCGTAGCTGAGATGAGAGTTTTAAATATTTAGAATTATTTTTGCAAAAGAATAGAGTGATTGAGAAAGATATCTACATAGACTATAAGTAGAATAGTTAAAATGAGTATCAAGTATTCTTTGTAATCATAAGATACCTCTATATTTTAAAAGAAAGTTTTATAAAATAGTAATTAGACCTGCTATGTTATATAGAGTTGAATGTTAGCCTATAATTCGAACACATAAACAAAAGATGAGAATTGCAAAGATAAAAATATTAAGGTGGATGTGCGGACATGAAGATGAACTGGATAAAAAAAATAAAACATTTGAGAGAGTGAGAATTGCATCTATTGAGGAAAAACTTAAAGAGACATGTTTAAAATGATATGGATATATACTTAGACGACTTATAAATGCTCCAGTTAGGCGGTATGAGAATATGACAAATATGCACATTAAACAAAGAAAAAAAGATCAAAGAAAATTTAATTAGTAACAATAAAACAAGATAAAATTTATTTAAATATAGATGAAGATATAGTAGGAGATAGAGTCCAATGGCATAGAAGGATATATATAGTCAATCTCACCTAATGGGATAAAACTTGATTGTTATTGTTGTATCATTTTTGCAAATTTCATTTTCCAACCATATCCTCAGATTAGAACAGTGCTAGAAAAGAATATTATATTCTTTTTTTTTTAGATTAAATTCTTCATATCTTCTTCACCCAATCTTCAGTAGACTCTTTAAATGTAATTTGTGTAACAACTTGAAAATGATTGATATGTACGAGACAGCTTGAGAGGGAGTATTAGATTACTTCTATACATGCTAGTTCTAAGCTCTCTATCTATAGAAGGCTTTTTTTCAGTATAAAGCACTCGAGACACCTAGTTTAGATTTTTGAATAGTAGATAATATGCCGCAGAAAAGGAAAAAAAAACTGCCAGAAAAGAATGTTAGGAATTGATACTAAGCAGAGAACTAACAACCAGATTGACATGTGAAATGCTGCAACTTTCTAGATTAGAGAAGAAAACTACCTTCATACTTGAAGCAGAGATTGTTCCTTGTGACGCTGGCTGACTTGCCATCTGCTTTTGGAGCTCTTTATGCAATTCAGGAGCCTGAAGATGTTTAGAATTTACGGCAAGTTTCAATTAACTGCAGCAAAATGGTTAAGATATTAACTAATCCACCAAGGAAAGGACATTGTTCAAACTAAGTGATTAATTAAAACTTCCAAATTAGTTATGCATTTGCAACATTTCCTGCTCCTGGTAAGGACAACAATCAACGTTGTCATCGTCGTCATGATGGCTGTGTTTGTCCTAAGTATTTAGGGATCAACATAAATGAATTTTTTGCTTCAATTGAACTCTATGCAAGGAAATATCATTAATAATATTCAAAGCAATTAAATTATTTTTTATTAAATTGAATAAAGTTTTTTTATGGTCTCCCTTTATTGTTATTCTTTGTTACTATTAAATTTAGAATGGACATGCATACGAGATCACAATCGCATTGTCCCATGTCTATATAAGAATCTCAATATTTTATAAGCGTGTTAAAACATATGCCTTTATATTTGATGGAACTACAAACTCTAACATATTTCTTGATTGGTTGAATAACATTAACAATTACTTTCACCAACCTAATTTTACCTCCAAATTCACATTTAGTGGACTGTCAAAATTTATCGACAATGTGTTCAAAGCATTAAAGACCAAGATGAACAAGTACTCATCATAGATGATGTACGGACTAAGAGCCCCGCCAAAGGAATATAACAATATAGCAATAACAACCAAATATTGTCCCACTAGATGGGGTCAGCTATATGATCCTTCAATGTCATTGGACTCTATCCCCTACTATATCATCATCTATAGTTAAATAAATTTTATCTTATTTTATTGTTACTAACCAAGTCTTTTTTAATCTTCCTCTTCCTCGTTTGATGAGCGTATTTATCATAGTTTCACATCGTCTAACTAGAACATTTATTGATCGTCTAAGTATATGTTTGTAGCATCTTAAACATATCTCTCAAAGTTTTCCCTCAATAGATGTAACTCCAACTTTCTCTCTAATGCTCTCATTTCTTATTTTGTCCATCCTCACGTATCCACACATCCATCTTAACATCCTCATCTTTTGCTCATATGCTCGAGTCATAATCTAACATTCAACGTCATATTACATAGTAGATCTAACCATCATTTTATAAAATTTCTCTTTAAATTTTAGAGGTATTTTACGATCACATAAAACACTCGACGCTCTCTTACATTTCAACCATCTTACTTATATTTTATATAAGACATTTCTCTCAATCTCTCTATCGTCTTGCAAAAACTATCCTAAATACTTAAATCTCTCAGTTCCAGACAACTAATTATCTCCTATCTTAACACTACTTAAATTTCATATATTCTACCTTTACTTTATTAAACCTAAAACCTTCACTTCTAATGTTTCCCACTAAGATTCAATTTTAGCATTTACATCTTCACGTGTCTCATCCATCAAAACAATATCATCTACAAACAACATGCACCACGTTACTATGTCATGTGTCTATTGAGTTCGTCTATGATTTGTATAAAAAGAGGACTTAGAGTTGATCCTTGATATAACCATATCTTTATTGAAAATGCTTCAGTTAATCCGCATGAAGTCTTCACTCTGGTCATTACTTCCTCGTACATATCCTTAATTAGTTCAATAAATATCTACGCTAACATCTCTCTTTACTAGAATTCTTCGTATAATTTTTCTTGGGACTCTAATCTCTATCATAAGTTTTTTCTAAGTCAATAAATATTATATGTAAATCTTGCTTTTGCTTCCGATACTTTCAATTAATTGGCTGAGAAAATGTATAGCTTCTATTGTCGACTTTTCAAACATAAACTCAAATTGATTTTCGATAATCGTAGTCTCCTTCTTTAATCTTTTTTATTACTCTTTCCTAAAGTTTCATGACATTGCTCATTAGTTTAATATCCTTATAGTTTACACAATTTTGTATGTCTCCTTATTCTTATATAAAACAATTAGAGTATTTACCCTCCATCAGGCATTTTTTTTTTGTTTTCAATATCATATTAAATAATTTTGTACATCATTCAATACCTTGTTTCCCTAGACACAGGTCGAACGGCTTTTCCATTTTGCCTCTCATTTAAAGCTTGTTCAACTTCTGAAATTTAAATTCTATGATAAAAATTTAAATTTCTATATTCATTTGACCTATTTAAATTACCTAAGTTAAGTTGGTCACCTAAACCTTAATTAAAAAGTTAAAGAAATACCTTTTCCATCGCTTTTTTATTTCTCCATTATTTACTAATACCATATTGCACTCATCTTTAATAAGTCTTATTTGAATAAAAAAAATTGTCTTCCTCTCTCTCACTATCTATTCTATAAATGTCTTTTTTTCCTTCTTTTGTATCTAATTTTCGATATAATAGTTCAAAAATTTCATTCTTAGCTTCATTCACTACTTTCTTAGCCCCTTTCTTAGCTATTGTATATTTTTTTTTAAGTTTTTCTCGTTCTTACAAATATAAAATTTTTTATAAGTTGTTCATTTTTCCTTCATTTTTTTCTGTACCTTTTCATTCCACCACCAAGATATTTTACTTGGTAATGCATGTGTCTTTTACTCACTGAGTACACTCTTCCTATTATTTTCAACTTTGATACCATCTTATCCCGTATCATATTAGGGTCACCGTATATTTCACCTAATACTTATATTCCTATCCTCTCTTTAAATATATTATGTTTCTCATCCTTTAACATCCACCACTTAATTCTAGGAGTCATGTATATATTCTTTCTATTGATACTATGCCTGAGGCGTATATCTAACAATACTAACCTATGTTGGATAGTTAAACTTTCTCTAGGGACGGCCTTGCAATCTTTACAAATCTTTCTATTCCTCTTCCTAACCATAAGAAAGTCAATTTGCGATTTATTATTCCCCCTTTTAAACATGACTAAGTATTCTTCTCTTTTCTTAAAAAATGTATTAGCTATTATAAGATCATATGCTATTACAAAATCCAATATAGTTTTACCTTCTTCATTTCTTATTCCAAATTCATAACTCACATGTACCCTCTCATATTCCTCATTTTTCACTTTGATATGCCCATTTAGATCGCCTCCTATTAAAATCATTTCATTTGGCAGAATGATTTATAATACTTCATCTAGGTCGTCCCAAGATGGTATCTTCATCAAATCCTAGTTGAGGTATATATATGCAAATTATGTTTATAGTTTCTTTCTCCACTACTATCTTGAGAGTTATAATTTTATCCCCCTTTCTAACTACTCTACAACTTTATCTTTTAACAAACTATCTGCAACAATAGCACTTCATTTCTTGTTTTACTCTTTCATGTATATTATAACTTAAAATTAGAGTTTTCTATCATATTTGCCTTCTCGCCAACCCATTTTATTTCTTGTATACACAAAATATTAATTTTTCTTATAGTCATCGTATATACTACCTCCATTATTTTATCAGTGATGATTTCTATGTTTCATATTTCAAATCTTAGACTATTAGTTTTCCTATCATATTTGTTCTTACCAACCTATGATGTGAGAACTCTTGTCTATTTAACACTACACCCAAGTTCTCATAGAGATGTAGTGATCCTTGCCGATACATTAGTCAGATTCTGCAACGTGAACTCTTGTATATTTATTATTACATCTGAGTTCTAAAGATGTAGTCCTTGTCAAAATGTTACAGTCAGACCCTGCAACGTGTTCCTTCCGAGGAACAACCTAACATTGGTATAATAATTTAATAGAACCATTCATTAAATATTTGTCTTAGTTTAATGCTGGTCAACAATCTAACACAACCTTCATCCTTTATCCGAGCTTGGGACTAATCATGCCAAGGTTAACTCATCATAATAATATAGCACCAATGCGTAATAAATCCTTACACCAGACGATCGCTCACCACCACACCAATACTAAGTGGTAAAGTACTTTAGTATAATACTATGCTCAAAGTTTTCATTTTTTTTAATATTCTCTATTTGCATCTTTATTATTTTATTTTAACTCTTTTTTACCAAAATTATTCAATTCTGAGTTACATTGGCATAAAATGAAAAAATTAAATATCCCACTAAACTTTAATAGATGTATAAGCATGTAAAAATAAAAACTCAATTTGCAAAACCATTAATCAAAGACTTTTGTTTTCTTACACTCCTAGAGCTTGCTACTAAAATATAGAAATGTGTTCAAATGAACTTTTTCATAACCCAACCTTTTAAAAATCTTTTAGAAGTATTTTAGAAGAGTCCTCCAATGATATTTTAGACCGGTTCTTTAATGATGCAATATTAAAAGAACCTCTTATTAACTTGACTTCTTTAAAGTCTAATCGACATGTTATTGACCAAGACTTAGACAGTGAAATCCTAACGCACACGGATTATCGAAAGAAGCTAAAAGAAACAAAATACAAGCCTAATGATTCAATAATGCAAGATGATAGCTTAAAATTTACAAATCACTTAGTATGATTACTTCTATATGTATTTATATCTTTGATTTTTATCGGACAATTGAATTAAATGTCTTATTTTCGTCTATCTATCAAACCAAAAACTTCACTTTATATATTAAAAATATATTTGCTGAAATAATAATAAAAATTGTACTAAGTAATGATTATTATATAATGCTTAATGATCCAGTAAATTTTAATATTGCATTTATTAATTCAAATATTTTTCATCACATCTACATTAGATGCATTCATATCTTCTTTGTTTAGTCGTAGTTTGAGAAAAAAAAAATTACAATGTTTATTCATTCAACTTTCCAAGTGTTTTAAACCCGAGTTCAATTTTTAAATTAGAGGACATGCTAATTTGGAAAAGTCTGGACACTTTATATATTGATTTTATTATAAATTTTGTGAAATCACCTTCATCGTTATTGCCTTCACACTGCACGATTTCAAGGAAGGCATGGATATTACTCTCGCTACAAAATAAACTCAAATGAAGGAGAATCTTGCCATAGTGATGAAGTTGTTGTCGTGTGACCTAAAATTCACGGGTTCAAGTAATAAAAATAATCTCTTATATAGTAAAATAAAATTGTGTACAATAGACTCTTCCTCATAACCCGGCATTGATAAAAGCTTCGTGCACTGGACTGCCTTTATACAATAAACTCAAATATTTTTTTACTCGGTGGGAAGGATAACCATAAAGGAATATCTAAAAGTTAAATTGCAAAAACAAAAATAAAGTATATCAATTTATTTTTCATTGAAAATGATATCCAAAGAATATGAATAATAAAAAATCATTAGTTATTGAAGTAATTATTCCTTATACTTGGAAATAAATACCTAAGAGAGAAACCGACAACTCATCAAGAGTCAAGTTTTTCCTAATAGGGAAAAATAATGCAGACAAGCAAACAAATATAATAGAAAAGAAAATAAATTAAAGATAAGTTTCAAATTGATCATCTGCGATAAAAGGAAAGACACTAAAAAATATTTAAAATAGGAAAATATTCAATATTGGCGTATGGAAATAAATTAGAAAATATTTAAGATACGTAGATTTGTAACAAATTAGAGATTTAATTTTTATTTTGCTAATAGATAGGAAATAATTATAATTTATTTAGAATATTTAAAACGTGTCGTGGTTGGTGAGAATTGTATTAGATTGTCAGTCAACGTTAAACTTAGACAAATTTTAATGAATAGATCCATCAAGTTATTATGTTAATGCTACATTGTTCCCAAAAAGAATGCATTGCAAAATCCGCCTGTAATGTCTCAGCAAGAACCGTTATATATTTATGAGAATTTAGATGTAGTATTAAATATGTAAGAATTCTCACACCATAAGTTGGAAAAAAAATAAATATTATAGAAAAATTGATTGTTTAAAATTTAAAATATAGAACATAAAAACGCTCGCTAGTAAAGCAATAGACGAAGTAGATGTTATAATTAGAAGAAGAATTAATATTTTATATTTACAAGAGATAATGAGTAGGCGAGAAGGCAAAGATAATAGATAACTTAAGTTTTAAGATATGATACACAGGTAAAAGTAGAACACAAAATATAATAGTTATTGTTGCATATAATTCATTAAAGGATGAAGTAATATGAGTAATTAGAAAAGGGGATAGAATTATAGCTCTTAAGATAGCGATGGCAAAAGAAATTATTGATATAATTAGCATATATGCACCTCAAGTAGGATTAGATGAAGGCACTAAAACTAAATTTTGGGAAGACTTAGATGAGGTATTATAAAGAATTCCACCAAACGTAATAGGAGGAGATCTAATTGAGCAGGTAGAAGTAAAAAAAATGAGAAATATAATAAGGTGTATGAGAATTATGGGTTTGGAACAAACAATGAAGAAGAAAAAACTATATCGATTTTACGATAACATATGAACATATACTAGACCCGACCATGGCTGAGTCCGACCCGGACTCGACCCGGGCCCATAACTGGGTCAACGAGTCGGTTACTTGTTGACCTGGGATAACGAACGAAACTGAAATTGGTCCGTCAAAAGACAACCCAGTTCCAATTCTGGTGGCCTTGAATAACTAAACCGATGGTTTGAACAGTCGATTCAATGGTTAAAAAACAAATTTAAATTTAGCCATTGGAACCGACGATTCCAATGGGTTAAAAGATTTTTTTCTCGACAATCAAGATCATTTGATCTTTTTTATCAATGATTATAATTTAGTGTTCATTATGCTCCAAATTATATATATAGGAGGCTCATTTCATCATTTTCATCTTCCTACTCTTTTCTCTCAATTTCACTATTTCAAGCGCTTTCGATTCTCCGATTTCAATTAGCTTCGATTATCCGACTCCGATTTCAATGGAAGGTGATTCATCTCGATCTCGGAAGGGCAAGGAGACCTTCATTCCGAATGTTGATTCCGAGTCCGACGAGGTTCAATTCACTGATAATGAACTAGAGCAATTTTCGGCAACCGACACACAGAGAAGTACCAGAACATCCAAGGTGTGAGATCCTTTACTTTTAAAATCGTCAATTTTTTCTAAATATTTTGAGAAAGTCGTTCTTCCCTCCGGAAAAATGCAAGCAAAATGCAAATATTGGAATGTTTCATATAAATTATAATTGAGCGGTGGTTACAGATCATTAAAGTGACACATTGAAACAAAGCACTCGACGGAATTTGGGATTGACCGTTCTCAAATACAACTTTTTAAGTTTTCTTCATCCACCAAAAGTACGAATACAATTTTATTTAACTATTCTAATATTAAATTAAAAGAATCATTAGCTAGATTCATTTCTGCAGAGTATCTTTCATTTAGTTTAGGGTCTAAATGCACATTTGAAAATTTTTATCAAAAATCTCTTAATCCATCTGATAAATGTGTTCCTAGAACTAGAGCCATCAAGTTGGATTAGGCCCATCGAATTGGCTTGCCCCGCCAATTAATTTAAGCGGGTTGGGTTGAAATTTTATCAACCCGTCATTTTGGCGGGCTTAAACGAATCATCTCGTGCGAATTGCGGATCTAGACGGGTTGGCCTGCGGCGGGCTTGGGTTGGCCCGCGAGTTGAGAAATGCCAAAAGAAGATAAAACTTGTGAAAAAAAATTGTTTAAACTTTTTAACCAATATTCTAATACTAACAAGGCAATTTTCTCATAATCACAATCTTCTATCGCACATACACGTCGACAAAGTGTGAGAGAAGTTAGAGAAAATAATAAAAGAATATTTGATTTAAGTACTCTAATAATTTTTTTAATATACTTTAATTAGTTTATAATTATTTTATCATTACTATTTCAATTAATATAGAAAATGATGATATATCAGAGTCAATAAATTACAAGTGTTGAAAAATCTCAATTAGATCTCTATTTAGAGGAGCCAAAATTTGAATTTGCATATTATCAAGATTTGAATATTTTAAAGTATTGGAAGAATAAAAAATATTGATACCTAACATTGTTGATCGATAATTGGATCTCAATTATAATATTTTAGTTACTTCAAATGCATGCATTCTTATCAGGGTATTCTATCCATCTTACTGATTATTGCCTCAAGCCCTCAACGCCTCAATAATTTTGGAATTTTTTTTTATTTTCCTGTCCCGCGGGTTGGCCCGCCTAATCCGCAACCCGCTTGGGGTTGGGTTAGAGATTTCTCAACCCGCCAGAATGGCAGGTCGGCCCGCCTCTCCCCGTAAAATGTTGAATTTACGACGGATTGACCCGCCCCGCCATGGGTCAACCCGTTTGACAGCTCTACCTAGAACTACACTTACTCATACAACAATAACAACAACAAAGCCTTATCCCACTAGTTGGGATCGGCTATATGGATCTTTCTATGTCATTGAGCTCTATCCCCTACTATATAATTATCTATACTTAAATAAATTTTATCTTGTTTTATTGTTACTAATCAAGTATTTTTTTTGTCTTTCTCTTCCTGTGTGATGTATGTATTTGTCATAGTTTCACATCGCCTAACTGGAGCATTTTTTGGTCATCTAAGTACATATCTATATCACATTAAACATGTCTCTTGGAGTTTTTCCTCAATAGATGCAACTCCAACTTTCTCTCTAATACTTTCATTTCTTATTATGTCCATCCTCGTATGTCCACACATCCATCTTAACATCCTCATCTCTACAACTCTCATCTTCTGCTTGTGTGCTCGAGTTATAGCCCAACAGTCAGCGTCATATACCATAGTAGGTTTAACTATCATTTTGTAAACATCTCTTTAAATTTTAAAGGTACTTTACGATCACATAAAACACCCGACACTTTCCTCCATTTCAACCATCCTACTTGTATTTTATATAAGACATCTCTCGCAATCTCTCTATTGTCATGTAAAAATAGTCATAAATACTTAAAACTCTCAGTTCAAACAACTTATTATCTTCTATCTTAACATTTATTTCATTACGTCACATAGAACTATAATTACTCATACAATTAAAAAATTAATTAAATAAAGAAAAATAAATTTAATTGAAGAATTCAATAAATTAAATAATAAAGTATCTTTAGGCTCAGATATTTTGGAATGATCATTGACAAACTCATTCTTGGTGTGACTTGTCATTGGATCGATAACTCCTAAATAAACCAAAAACGTCTATTAGCATATCGAGTTTTTGACGAATTACAGATTGCTCATAATATTTCTCAATTATTATATTTAATTTTAGAAGAATATGAATAAACTAATAAAAAAAATTCAATTTTATTTGATAATACTAGTTCTAATACTGCAAATCTAGATAAGCTTAAATTAATTTATCAATTTATTATTGGTAATACCTTTTTTTCATATTCATTTTGTGTGTCATATTTTAAATTTGTGTTCAAGATAGATTAAAAAATTTAGAAAATCAAATAAAACCAATTAAAATTACAATTTCTTATTTATGGTCACATCCTAATAAAATAAAATAATGGAATAAATTTTATAAAATTAATAGAATGAGACATAAAATTTTCACGTGATATATCAACACGTTGAAATTCAACTTATCAATTACTATAAGATTCGTTTCAATATAAAGAATTATTATGTTTATTTTTTTTCAAGTAATTACTAATTCTAATATATATTTATTTTCACATCAATGGAATATATGTAATAGTATTTACGAAATTTTAAAAGTATTTAATGATATAACCGAACAACTTTTCAGTATTTATTAATCTACTTTTCATTTAATTATGATAAATTTTGTTAATATAGCTTTATTTTTAAATGAATATATTAACAATGAAAGCAAAATGAAAAAAATATTTTTATTAAATTTCTGATATTTATTTAGTTGCATCTGTTTTAGATCCTAGATTAAAGTTAAATGTTTTATATGAAATGTTAATTCTGTATTATGATGTTTTAATTTTAATAGAAGATTATTCTTCTTCTGATCCTGCTACTATAGTATAAAATATTAAAAATAATTTATATGAAATTTATAAAAAAGATAGTTTAAAGTATGAATTAGAAAGTAATTTATTGGAACTTCAAAATATTAATAGTAATAATGTAAAACTTACAAAAGTATAACTTTTACTAAAAGAACAGACGAAACATTCACAAGGATCCTCAGTTAGAAACTTAAGAATTATTTAATGACTTCTTTTGATTTTAGTGATACAGATATTGAAAAAAAAAATTGATATTTTACGATAGTAGTCGCAGAAGGCTCAGACTTTTCCTATCCTCTCCATCATCGCAAAAGAAATCTTAACTTGTCCAATGTCAACTATCGCCGTAGAATAAACATTAAATTTCAGAGAGAACATATTGGAAGAACGGCATTCTACTTTGTCCTCCGATTTTTTAGACGTACAAGCATTGCTTGATGATTAGACCAGAGCAAAACAAAAATACAAGGAATGTAGTTTTCTAAAGATGAAGAAAAGGAGTTCTACACCGAAAAAACTACGACTATGGGAAGAGAAAATGAAAGTGAGTAACAACGGTACTTCCTAAAGTAAAAAGGGTAAAAAGATAAGAGAACTACTTGGACTTTGATTCTCTTATATCTTAAGAGGATACGTAAGCAACTTAAATAAACACAATCCCTTTTTTTAAATTTTAAAATAAATAATAATAATTTCGACCCGTGATTCAACGATTCCGAACCGTGAATCGATAATTCCGAACCATTAACCGACGATTCCGAATCGTGAATTGGCGATTCCGAACCGTGAGTCGATGGTTCCGAACCGTAACCGTCTTAAACAATTAAGGTTAAAGGTCAATCTTTTACGAACCATCAATTCTGAATCGTGGTCGAGTCTAACTTACTCTAGTACTCTAACTAATACGTTTGTCAAAAAAAAAAAACACTTGATCCCATTTAAAAGTAAAAATAATAAGTCGCAAATTGATTTCTTATAGTGAGGAAGAATGATAGAAAAATATGCAAAGATTGTAAGATTACCTAACATAGATTAATAGTATTGGATATGCGCCTTAAGTATAATATTAACAAAAGAAAAACATATATGACTCTTAAGAAAGAGGAAAACTTGATTAACAATGATAAAATAATATATAATTTATTTAAATATCAATGATGATATAATAGAGGATAGAGTATGATAGTGTAAAAGGATTCATATAACTGATCCCGCCTAATAGGATACGGTTTTCTCGTTATTATTGTTATTGACTCCTAAAATTAAATGGCAAAAATTAAAAGATGAGAAACAACATATTTAAAAAAGAGTAGAGTACAAGTATTAAAAGAGATACATGATTACTAAAATACGATACGAAATAAGATGACATTAAAGTTAAAAATGATAGCCAAAGGTGTACTCGGTAAGTCAAAGGGATGTATACCACGAAGTAAAAAATCTAAGTGATGGAATAAGAAAGTATAAGAGAAAGGGAAGAAAAACAAATAGCTTATAAGGTATTATACACTAGTAAGAATAAGAAAAACTTAAAAAATATATAATAACCAAGAAAATGTTGGTGCAATCGGCCCAGGTCACGATTGATCAAACTCGAGTTTGACTCGAGTAGTGTTTTGATGTTTGACATTGATGTCTGACAAGTGTTTAGGGAGATTATTGGTGCAATCGACCCGGATCATATTTGATGTTTGACGATGGTTTGATCATTGTCATGGGAGAAGTCCAAGTTTTGTGTACTTGGCATGAAAAGTCCAAGCTTGAGTCTTAGCATGGAAAGTCCAACATGGGTTGACAAGGAAAGTCCAAACATGGGTCTTGGCAAAGGAAAGTCCAAGCATGGGTCTTGGCATGGAAAGTCTAACATGGATTGACAAGGGAAAGTCCAAGCTTGAGTCTTGGCAATTGAGAAGTCCAAGGGGAATATTGATGGCGTAAAGTCCAAAGGTGGAGTCTTGGCAGCATAAATCCAATGGTTAGCGGCGTAAAGTCCAAGCGGAGTCTTGGCAGCGTAAGTCCAATGTGCCTTGGCGGTATAGACCAACTTAGCATGACACCTGAAGGCTATCGTATGGATGAACAAGTCATGGATGACTTGGAGGGATCCGATAGGCGTGAGACTGACGGAAGTGGCTAGAAGGCTTAGGTCTAGGCTAAAGGTGGTCTAGCAAGTATGGGGACACCATACTTGTGGTTCAAATATAAGATACCGAAAAAATAAAATAATAATAAAATAATACTTGTTAATTAGGAAAATACCCTATGAAATTTTCCAAATATTTTTAGAAATTTACTTGGATTTAAATAGAATTTCTATTAACATATGGGGAAAGATTTAATTATCTAGTTAATGGATTAATGAGTTTAATTAACCCTATGTTTTAAATACCTACACCTACTTGGTTTTTATTTCATTTCCTGTTTCCCTTCACGCCATAACTTTTCCCCCCTCTCCCGATTTCCCGTCGCTGAACGTTTCTCTTCCTCGTTCCCCTCTCTCGCGTTCGCAGCAGTTTCTCCGCCGCTCCGCAGCGCCCCGACTCCTCTGCCACCGACGCCACCACTCGAGCTTGCGGCCGCCTCCTCTGCCACCGTCGTCGCCGCCCGAACTCAAGCCTACGGCGAGCGACGTTCCCTTGCCGATGCTCACGGACGAGCCAGAGCAGCAAGGGTGCTCATGGCTGGGGGACTTGGGTCGGCGGCATTGGCACCATATTCTGTCGGAAGCCGCGATTTTTCTGCCGGAGCAAGGTAAGGCACTGTCCGTTCTTGGTTTTCCCTCGATCTCGGAAGGGATCCTCCTGTGAACGCGTCCCTTCGTGTTTGGGCAGTAGGTTGGCGTTGGGTTGTTTCGGTGAATAGGGGATTACAACGAGGGGGCTAGGGCAACGACGTTAGTGTTAGGTTTCCGACGGACTGAGCAATTGGCGAGGAGGGCTACCGAGGGGAGGTTCCAATTTCTGGTATATGTCTTGTTTTCCTTTGTGTTCTTTCGGTCCATTTCGATTCTGTGAATTTCGGTCGAGTATTGGACTGTGGCTGCCAATTTGTGCGATCGAAGGGTTGGATTGAGTTTGAGGTAAGGTTTTGGGTTGATCTATGATTTTATCAGGTTTTGTATACGACAATGTGGTTGTTTGGTGGTTTGGCTGTGCGGTTGTGAGTGGAGATAGATGTTTTAGAAGGGTTGTAAATGGGCTTTGATGGAGTGGATAAAGATGGGTTTGTGAAGGGGATGTCAATTAGGGAGTTAGATCCCTAATTTGGTGTAACAGTAGGTTATGAAGGGGCCATAAACAGATGGGAATTAGATCCCTAATTTGATGTCAATTAGGGAGTTAAATCCCTAATTTGATGTAATAGTAGGGAGTTAGATCCCTGTTTGAGGTGTATCACCGACTCAGAGTTCGATCACTTGAATCGGGCCTCAATGATCGTTGGTTCGAGCAATCGACCGATCCGAGATCAATCGATCAGGTCGTATTCGGCACAGAAGGTTCCCGAGTCGACGGTTAGGGTTTGACAGTCGAGTGATGACTCGATCAGTCGACTGAGGGGCCATGAACGGATGGGAG
The DNA here is from genome assembly GCA_025175895.1 of Wurfbainia villosa. Taxonomy (NCBI): domain Eukaryota; kingdom Viridiplantae; phylum Streptophyta; class Magnoliopsida; order Zingiberales; family Zingiberaceae; genus Wurfbainia; species Wurfbainia villosa. Next base: position 26,088,423 of record CM046002.1, on the reverse strand, counting down.
TTAGATCCCTAATTTGATGTCAATTAGGGAGTTAGATCCCTAATTTGGTGTAACAGTAGGGAGTTAGATCCCTGTTTGAGGTGTATCAGTCGATTGATGGGAGTCGACTAGAATTCGACTGAATCGCCTAGCAATGATCGCCCGAGCAATCGACCGATCCGATATCAATCGATCGCTGACGTATTCTAGCACGTAAGGTTCCCGAGTCGATCGTTAGGATTCGATAATGAGTAACGACTGATCACCAATCGATGGTCTCGATCACCGACTAACGGTCTATCCATCGAACTTATCCAACGCGCCTGCTGTCGCGTGAGACAATCCACATAGGAGCAAATGATCGATGGTCCCGATTAGTCGACTATTAGCGTAAAATCAACGAACGCAGTTATAAAAGCGTTCGGGAGGATTTTCGCAAGGTTTCTTCGCTGCGATTTCGCCGCAATTCAGGATCTCCAAGTGCAACTCAAGCAACCAAACAAACAAGTATCAAAAAACTCATTTGTAAAGTTCTCTTTACATAGATTGTTGTATTCGTACTTGTATTTACTTGTTTTTGTTGTATTACTTTGTGTAATCATTTGTACGAGGTTTCTCCACCTCCGACGTGTTGTCGAGAAGGAGTTTATTAGATTAGTGGTGTGTGTAGGGAAGTAGGACATTACAAGAGTAGATGTCCTAAAAGAATCAAGAAAAGTCAACCAGCGCCAAAATTTCAAGAAATCTCAAAGGATGTCGGAGTCCCCGATAAGAAGAGCAAGGAGCACATCATTTGCTTCAAGTGCCAACAACCGGAGCATTTTAGGAGTCAATGCCCTAGGGGGAAAAATAAGGTCATGTATAGGGAGCCTCTAAGGCAAACTCTAAGGTATATTTTAATGCACCTTCTAGTTCTAGAATCAAAAAGCATGCTTTTAATGCACTTGCAATTACTCATGAAAAGCATACTAGTAAAAATAGGTTTTATTGCTTATGAGCTAAAAATGTCAACTTTAGGAATAAGGAGAAATTTGGGACTAATGTCCCTAAAACAAGTTTACCTAAGGACAAACCTAGATCAAACAATTATAGATCTATCCTTCCTAGGGAGACCATTAGGAAGATAGAAGATCATCTAGGTTTTAATCCTAAATGGACTAGGCATATGCCTAGGAAAAACAATTCCCAAAGGATATATGAAAATTCAAAATTGGGAAGATTAGAATTAGAAAATCAAGGCTTGAGAAACTAGAAAAGACCCTTGCAAAAATGCAAAATCAAATACATGGGTCAAAGGATCAAAAATCTAGATCTAAGAGTCAAAACCTAAGTTTTAGAATGCAAGGTCCAACCAAGGGCAAGAAAGGTTTGGGTCACAAACCTAAGTCCAAGGAGACCTATTATAATGTTTCATTCGATTATGGAACTCAAGTTAGGTCTAGGAAAACCAAGGTCAATAGGGAAGTCATCCCTAAGGTTGACCAAGGTAGATGTCTAGTAGCTAGGGTTTCAAGGAAACCTAGGGAAGCCATTAAGAAGGTCAAAGGGAGAGTTACCTCTAGAGTTGACCTAGGCAAGACCCAAATGACCAAGGCTTCAAAGCCTAGGAGGGTCATTAGGAGAGTATCTAGGGAAGTTATCCCTAGTGAATACCTAGTTAACCCAAAGAGCTCCAATAGGTATTGGGTTCCTAGAAGCGTGATCGATTCATGCTAAATGGATTAGGGTGTGACAACTTTAAATGGATGGGTAGTTAACCTAACCATGGTAAAGGTGGCACTTTAGGTCATTTTCAAGGTTATGGATACCTTGAAAATAGGTTTGAATTTAAATCCTAAAAGATTTAGGATGTGTCAGTGCAATTTATGGAAGTTGAAAAATCAATCAAATTGGCACAATTAGGGTTAGAGATTATAGTGTGTCATTTTAGGTTTTTGGCACACTTGGGATAAGCTAATAATATGGCAAAATGGGTGTAATAATAACAAATGACAATCAATATTAAAACTTAGGTATTATTATACCTTTACATTTTATTTGTCATGTTTGATTTGTCATATAACATGTCATGACATTATATTTACTTTTAATTATATAATATGTCATGATCATGCTTAGGATTAAGGTTAAATGTCATGTATGCTTAGATTCCATTTTATGTCATGACATCATGATTATGAGCACATGCTTATTTATATCATCGTTAATGTCATAATCATTCATGCATTAATAAAAATTGAGTTAAGGACAATTGACATGACTTGAAGTCTCATGTATAAGGGAATCAAGTAGTATTACCTTAGAAAAATACATGAAACCCTAAGTTAGGATGAACAAAACTCACGTCTCACATTACATTGACATGTATGTGTATTGATACACTCTAGATACATGTGAGATGTTAGGATATGAGTTGAGTTCAAGGTGCATAGTTTTTACATCTAGATGAACTAAAACTCATCTATATCATAGATGGATCATTGGGAAAGCTTATGTTCAAGTCATGTACATTGAGCCCAAAGAACATGATCCAATATAAGGTTTTAAAACAATTTGAAAAACCTTGGTGCAATCTATCTTTTGATAGAAGTCACCATTGATGATGTTGATACAAAGTGAGCTCAAATATTAAAGTTTTTCTTCATTTTTAAACTTTATATCAATTTCACTATTTTTATAGGTAAATTATTTTCCAAATATTTTTCACCCATTGTATTGCTTATAAATAATGTACGTATAAATTTTCACGATTTTTCAAAATATATAGAATTACTTACGAATTTTCAAATTGCTTCGATAATCAATTGAAATTTGCTATCGACTACCGACTCACGGCAATGATCGACATCTCAGAGACAACCGCCAGAGCCGATTTCAATAAACAAGGATGTTTAGCCCATGTTTCAATGATAGCATGGTTCCCTAATCGCCTTAACCCTAGAATATGCTTGGAAAGCATCGAATGGTGAAAATCCATCGATATGGATTAGAGAGTCATAGCGATGTATCAATTTTAAGGTGCGGAAAAGTTTAATGTCAACTTTAACTTTATTTTTCGATGGTTTAGAGTGTTTATAGCAGTGACTTCCTATGACATTGGGTGCAACGGTCAAGGAGCAAACCTTTAGAGGTATCCATCACGGGACGATGGATGCTTTTCCTCATAAGGGGGAGAAATGGAATGCGAGACGCTCAATGGAAATCGAGAGAGCTCAGGATCGCTCTCTTAAGTGATATGACTTATCACTGTGAAGATCAGAGACATCCTAGATATTTTCGACCACGAGAGAGATCAGTAAGATCTCATCGATACGAGACATCAATCTCCTTAGAAGAACCTTTATATACGCCAAAAAGGGGAGAATGTTGTAACTACCACCTGGGATAATCGTAAGAAGAGTTAAGTTAGGGTTTAGTGCCTAACTCAAGAGTGTTTTTGCCAAACATCAAAAAGGAAGAGATCGTTAGCAACCCCAGTCACGACACCGCACTCAGTTCGACTCGAGTAGTGTTTCGATATTCGACATCGATATCCGACATCGATGTTCGACAAGTGTCTGGAGAGATTATCGTACAATCGATCCAGTCATATTCGATGTTCGACGATGGTTCGACCATCACATGAAGAAGTCCAAGTCCCATGACTGCAAAAGTCCAAGCTCGAGTCTTAGTAATGGAAAGTCCAATACGGGTCCAAGGAAAGTCCAAGCATAGTCTGCAAAGGAAAGTCCAAGCATGGATCTCGCATCAAAGTCCAATACGGATCGACAAGGAAAGTCCAAGCTCGAGTCTGCAATCGAGAAGTCCAGGGGGAATATCGCGACGAAAGTCCAAGGTGGAGTCTCGACAAAGATAAATCCAACGGTTACCAGAAAGTCCAAGCGAGTCTCGCAACAGAAGTCCAATGCCTCGCAGATAGTACTAACTTAGCATGACACCAAGGCTAGCGATGGACGAACAAGTCATGGATGACTCGAGGGATCCGACAGCGAGGTCGACGGAGGTGGCTGTAAGGCTTAGTCTAGGCTAAGGGTGGTCTAGCAAATACGGGACACCATACTGGGGTTAAAACCTCACGTTTGAGGTGTATCACGACCGACTACGGTCACGATCACGGAGCTCGCCAAAGATCGACTAGAATCGCCTAGAATGATCACCGGCCGCATTCGAGCATGTAAGGTTCCCGAGTCGATCGTTAGGGTTTAATACCGAACGATCACTGATCACCGATCATGGGCATGACTACCAATCGATGGTCTATCCGTTGGAACTTATCCAACATGCCTCATGCCATTGTGAGACAACGGCTACAGGAGCAGTCGACTGATAGTCCCGATCAGTCAACTGCTAGGCGAAAATCATCTCGAATGTAGGTTATAAAAGAAGTTCGTGGGGAGGATTTTTGGCAAGGTTTCTTGAGGAGTTTTGGAGCGATTTGCTGCTGCAATTCAGAGTCTCCAAGTACAACTCAAGCAACCAAACAAGCAAGCATAAAAAAACTCATTTGTAAAGTTCTCTTTACATAGATTGTATTACTTTGTGTAATCATTTGTACAAGGTTTCTCCACCTCCGACATATTGTCGAGAAAGAGTTTATTGGATTAGCAGATTTCAGATCGCTAGGGCTTTTAGAGCCCTAATCATGAGTAGAACCATACGGCTCAACCACGCTATATTATTATTTGTGCGTATCAGATTAGTGTTTGTTTTGTATTTCTATTATTTCCGCTGCGCTAACAAACATCGTAGACAATCAAGCACGCGAGAACGATCAAATTCCCTTAATTTAAATGCTATTCACCGGGCGCACAGTGTCACGCCTCGAGAGCATACCAATAAAATCAAACTATGGTACGTGGGCAACATTTCGATAATACAAGGCCCAGAGTCTACAATGACAACAATATATATATATATAAAAACAAAAACTATACAAGACACAGCGGAAACATACTACAATCTCACAAACGACAACACGCATGCATACCGGTATGACTAACACCGACTCAGGACACCATAATAAAACCAGAAAGGAAGAAAAGGGATACAACATCAATAGTCACAACTACAATCATCACATAAAACAAATCCATAACGGAATACAAATGATAACACCAAAAATCCGGACTCTGAGTCAGATTTAGACGATTTATGTCACCAATGCTCTAACCATCACGGTTTGCCACTATTACTCGGGCGATGTAAAACCTGTGGTCCGCGGGGGGTGGTGAGTAAAACTCAAGTAATAGAAACATGTATATATGTAATATCACATATATTTCGACAACATAATCTAGATGCATACATGTATATCAAGATAGTATATAAATACAAGCATATACCGCCTAACTGAAATGAATAACATAAAATGCGACATATACTCAAGTTCATTTACGCTTACTCGATCCAACTCAACATATATCCAATATATATATAAAGAAGAGTAATGCCAACACATAATCTACACGCTACAAGGTATCTACGGTCTATCCAACCCATACCAATATCCGATACAATCAGATAACATATACGCAAGAACGCATTTAATACGATGCATACAATCAAACGCAACATCACAATAAGCATATATATATATACTATATCTATATACGTATACTAATCACAATCATTCATATATATATATACACGATATACGTATATATACGGTAATACGCAAAAATGCCATCACAAGAACGCAAAGATGACGGTCATGTTTACCACCCTAAAGCTACCACGACCCCAGGCCTCTGGTGGCTCGAGTACGACAATCGTCCTAACTCAACACCAACCACTACTCTCGCGGCCGAGCGAAAGCAGATGATCGAGTAGATATAAGCCGAAAGAGCAAGCTACACGACGGGGTCCCCGCTATCGCCACCCGACTACCACTACCCATGAGTGGTCGAGTGTCACACACGCAGACTACGAGACGCAAATCCAACTACCACCGCCTATAGTGGTAGAGCGCGGCATCATTAACGCTCCGCCTCACACGCGACTCTCCCATGAAAGTAATCGCGAGGTAGACGACCGGCGACACTCTCAACCACAAGGGAGACCTCGCCGCCAGGCATGCAACGCATGAATGCAATGTCTCACATACCGACATCCACCATAGACTCTCTAATTCTACAGAGAATCATACTAACGATCAACGCACTTCTATCCCGCAGAGTCAGACTAACCGATCATAATACTCTATCCCGCAGAGAGTCATACCAATCTAATCGACGACTCTCTATCCTCGTAGAGAGTCGACTACTCAATCGATGGACACACTCTATCCCGTAGAGAGTCGACTATCCGATTATAACAAGCTAAGACCACTGGTCCAGTAGCGATACCCTAAGTATCATTCCTCCGACCATTTACACAACACATGCTTCGGGTAACATACAATCTAAGGGTACTAGAACTAACCCTAGGTTAAAGACATTATCTACCTACGGATGACCTTTTCGCCCAATGCATAATCAGTCACATCCGACTTTACCATTCAGACTTAACTTAAACAAATTCTAAGTTACAGATCACCTATATGTATAACTCCTAATCATGATAAAATAAATACGATGATATCAAGAATGGAGTTAATAGCCAACCAGTAAAGGATCAAGCATACGATAAAAAGAACAGGTCAAGGTAATATAAACACCTAACACGCTCATATCAATAACTAAATCAAATGCAATACTCTACTACGGACTGTAGGAAATTACCCACCTTTATAACGCCGAAATCGTGAGCTTACCGCGAACTTGTCTCGTATCCACGTCCTGCAAACGTAGAATACAAATATAACCAGAATAAAACTAGTATCCACTAATTATCGATATAATTCAACAATAACTCTACTACAATGGTAATCGAGAAACAATATTACTATCGCCCACTACGGCATAAACGGATCGTAAACTTACTTAATCTTGTTTACGGCATTACGACAGATCCACGTTTAAGTATCAATCTATACTGATCACTCACACCCTAATAGTGAAATATCGTATTGAACTTACCCAATCGATCTCGCTTAAAGAGAGACAAATCTGAATGTCAATCAACTGAAGTTATTACCATTAACCACTTCAGATTGATACTCCCATCACCAAAATCTTTAGTAAGCCTGACCCTCCTCTTCATGATATGATGCAGCCCCAATCCTGCAGAAATGGCAAAACCGTGACATAAGGAACTCTCTTCCTTAAACCCTAGCTTAACTCATCAGATACTAAAATTCCAGATCGAGAATACTCACTGAAACGCAGGCCACTAGCTCAGAAATCACTATAGAGCAACAAGTCGACAGAAAACAGATCAGATTGGTGACTCAGTTCAGAAATTCTGCGAAGAAGACAGTTATCGAGCGAGCTGTTTGGAACCCTGGCGTGACATCAATCGATGCCGGCATTACGGTTTGTGCACCGTGGACGATAGATGGCAAGGTCGATCACCTCCCTGACCTTGGCGATTAACATCAGAAGCAATAGTCGACGGAGGCAGCAACAACATCACTGAAGTGCATCACCATCCACGATCAGTGTTGGCCGGCGACCCTTGTTGCTTTCGGATCCGAGGAGAAAGGGTGACAACAACAGATCACTCAAGCTGAAAGGAACAGTGGATCGTAGCCTGCCCTAGTGCAGCCGGAAGCTGGCGATGATGCAGAGAAATCGCAGCGATTGGCGTTGTCTATCCGGCGGCGAAGATGAGGAAATCGCGCGGTGGAAGAGGGAGAGGACCTACGGTGTTGGAGCAGCGTCCAGATCCAGCGGTGATGAGTGGCCAGGCGATGGATTTTGGCCGCGTGACAGCAGCGACCAGGCTGCGATGCGGTGGCGTGCACGTCAAGCGGCTCGGCGGCGACCGTAGCGCGAGGAGAAGCGGCGGCAGTGGCGGCAATGATAGTGGCCAGTGCGGCTGGCGACCAATGATGGCGGTATAGCTCTGGCGAAGAAGCGGCGAGGGAGTGGCGAGGAGAGAACTCGATCGGATGAGAAAAATAACTTGAAATCGAGTTTGAGTTCGAGTGTTAAAAACCGATCAAATGATTGAGCTAGCTCAAGTCTAACTCAATCATCTATTTAAACCTTAATCCTCCTCCTAATCAATCATATGAACTCCAATTAATTTTAGAAAAATTTCTAAAAACTCCTGAAAAATTCTACAAGATATTTTTATCAATTAACAAGGAATATTTTATTTTTATTTTTTTTCTGGTATTTTACATTCTCCCCCACTTATAAAAATTTGGTCCCCAAATTTCGTACTAACATGCAAAAATTTACTTTAAGCAAGTTTTCGAAAGGATTACATACATTCTTCAAGTGAACAGATGAGACTATCGAGCCCGGATAGTGTCGTCCAAACTCCATGTAGCCTCCTCATCAATATGATGTTATCCAACCTTTATAGTCGGATGGTTTTGTTCTGAATGACGCTCGGGACAGAATACGCACTGAAATCTCCTATTAAGCCGCATTAGGCTGAGGTAGAATCGGAACCTCTTTCGGAACATGGTCAGATCGCGGCACGTATTTTCCAGCATAGAAACATGAAATACGTGGTGAACACCCACAAGTGTCGGAGGTAAAGCCAACCGATAAGCTACACCTCCATCATCCACGACACAAGATCTGAATAGATCCTCCAACATCTAAATGATACACTCGATGCTCATCCGCTCATGCGGATGAAAACGTTACCGCAGACTAAGCCGAGCTCTACGCCCATCGTCTAGTGCGACTACCAAAATCGGAGATAAATCGTGAATCTCTATCCGATATGGTACTTAAAAGTACCACGCGATCGATAATCTTTCTAACTGAATACAACTCTTGATCCAACGAGTACGACCACGAATAAGAAGGAAGTGGTGATTGGTCCGTCGATCCATAATCACCCAAATCGCATCACGTCCCTTTACGTTCTGTAATCTGATGCAATCAATCGTGATATGCTCCACTTCCATTCCGAATCGAAATTTCTGCGTCGATCCAAGGCGGGTTTCGATGTTGACCTTTCGGATGTGTGTCCGAACACCTATCCTTATTAGAGAACGAAAATTATCTTCTTAAGAGAAGTCCATCTACCATTCAAAATTCGCTCCATACACGTTGTAAGTGCATGGAAGACTATAGCGATCGATCTCCCTTGTTGCGATTATTGCGAATCGTGCTCCACCAACTATCAGAATTACCAGAGCTTATTAAATTCAATGAGTACTTCGCTCCGATACAACTACAAATCCGGATAATAACTACTAAAGTCATGTATGCTATAATGCATATCTATCTCGTAGTTTCTTAAGCGTAAGCATAAGGTACGCCTCATTCAATCCGGGATCGCTCCGATCCGAAATGATGCATCCGCGACCTCCTTTTATCCACTAAGGATTAACTAATACTTGCGTAAAGTTAACCGCCGTCTAGGTCCGTAAATTGGTTTCACCTTACTAAATGATTTACAACATCACCTTTGTCGAAACAAGTCGTGGTATAGTAATGTCGGCGTTCTATCCACATCTACGGAATTAACCAACCCATACAAGATAAACCACCACCTACGGTGGTCGAGTCGCGAAACTCCAACTACACAATCAGCGGTGGTTACTTACTCCAACAACTACCAATGTGATCGATCGTGTCGAGATACATGATTCTCAAATCCGATGGTGACTAAATCGTTAATTAGTCTAACAACTTAATCACAACTCATAACAATTCATACCAAGTATGAAATTGGGCGTATCTACACACCGCATCCCTTTACTCTGGTGATGATATATATTAATCATCACATCGACAACGATAATCGTATTTACATCACGCTCTACAATATCGATCTCGTCGTAAACCAACCTTAGAGTATACACAGTGTCTTTGGGTCGATCTAAATAAATCATCTATCCACAACAAGGATATTTACTTTCAACAACTATCGCGTTCCATCATCGATAATCGATGTAATTTGAGTTCGTTTCTCTTTAAATAAAGAGTTAGAATCTTCTCGAGGAGGAATCTTGGGATATATAAATATCCTTCCAACATCTCTCTATAATCGCAACTTACGTTCTTCCTATTTCTATAGTGTTTAACAACACCGATTCCAACAACACTATCACTCGGTATGTGATCTTGATCTTCGATACGAATTATTTTCGCAATCATTTCGATCGCCTACTCCACTTGCTGTCTGCAAGCCTTGGAGTTCATCCAAAACTACGTCCAATGCTCTCGGATTATACACACATCCGAGAGGCGTATCGCATACTTCCAACACCATTTGACCATCCGCAGGATATGTCTCTGATAAAAAGTATGTATATATCAAAGTCTAAGGACATCTCTTAACCTTTTAATTGTTGGTCACATCTCACGACGGTAGAGATACCATCGACTCACAAGTCGATCATGAACCCTTCTAATCCAACTAATAATGTTACGCACGGATACCTGTAAACTACAAGTATCTCTCAATATATTAATCCGGAGGGTAAAACTAGAGTAATACAACGATCAAATATCTGTTGAGCCCGATCCAAAAGGCTCCACACGTCTCGGCCGTTCTCAAGAAAAGATCGATTCAACGGTCTGCGATAAAGCGGTTGCGTTTGCGGACGAATGCCTCGGGATTTTTCCCTAGATCATCCGATCCATCCCTTAATCCTACGAGCCGCAATCAAGATTCTTCGAGTAGATCGACCATCGTCGTATACTCTATCCTCTGTCTGAAAGTCAATCCACATCCGAGGTAACGCTGTTGTCTCGAATCTTCTAAGATGTCTTCTCTGATGCCGTCTTCGATCTCTGAAGGGGAGTACGGAACTTCAACCACGCTGAGGTAGTAGGTTGATCGATAAGATAACCACATCTTCGCTGATCTCTGTGCCGAGACGATGCGATCTTCCTCCCGAACACCATCGATAGTCTTCAATCGAATCTTGAAAGTACACCACCTTCACAAGCGATCTTGGTTGCTCACAAAGAAGAATGAACCGATCTAACGGATAATCGGCCAGCGTGTCTTCGTGATATGCACTACACGCACATAATCCCTTCGAAGTCTTTATTCTGATTGTGCTGATATCCACGAGAACATCTTGATGATCTGCAGTTGGTCTTCTATAATCAGAAAATAGTTCAACGTCTATGACTTCGATCTTGCTCCTTTATCCAACAATCGGAGACTTCTGACTCTATTAAGTTGACCTGCAATATTTGTCTACCGGTCTCCAACTCTTAAACTCTTGTACGGAGTCATTTTTAAACTCCTGTCTCAATCCAACGTCTTCCGGTAGGATCTGGTAGAAGATCCCGGAATCCTAATCCAACTATAAGCCAATAACTCTGGGGGCTTAAATCATTCATTCATCTTCTTGAGCTATTAGGTGGTCGTAACCTCTGCAAGTCTCACGACTCTGCACAGTACACTATTACTAACCGATCACCCTTTCTTGAAGCTCAAGAATTCCTTACAATGTGTCACTAAAAGTGACACGGGAAAATACTCTCTTTCAACATCACTAAACAATGATCAAGTGATGTTTTATTTCCCTGAAGATTATTTTTTGCATTTATCACCAAATACTGGCTTGACCCCGATAATGGTATGCAAACAACTCTTTTTTCTCGGTATAACATGGGTTAAGTACTCAAAAATACTCTCAAAGTTATACATCTCAGTACGACCAACCCAAGGATAAAATCCCTATGAAACACCGTAATCTAGCCATCCGCTATCTGCATCACAATAGTCTACAAGTTTGTTCATTACCCACAGGTAATGATCTGACTAGCACAGTTAGTGGAAATCTCTAAGACTATAGTCTCTGATTTCCATAATAAATATGACGACTTGGCCCCTGTTTTCCGACTCGGTATCAGTCGGCTCTTAGAGGTAAATTACCTCCTCGACAGAGGTTCAAGACTCACAGCCTCAACAGATCGTTCCCGTGGTCAACTCATACCACGGTTACGAATAATAACCAACACACTACAGGTTATTTCCTGGTATAAACATCTAAATGCATAGCCAACATAACCGGGAGTATAAACCCTAAAGGTCACTCCGGTTGGTCGCCTCGGTGGACGACCCCTACTACAAGTCTGCACAGGTGTCATAACTCTATTGCATACACCTACTGATCAAATTTAGATAAACATCTACTAAACCATAAGTTATCAGGAATTCTTACCTCGTCTTTGCTGAGCTCGACGGCATCCGTCGTCTCGTAAAACTCAAACCGAATAAATCGACTCCGAGAATCCAAGACTGACAAAAACAACATCAGATGGCGCATCGCAGAACTGGGCTCGATACCACTAAAGTTGTCACGCAAAAGCATCTGAGCCGAAAATCAAAGCGGACGACACCTCCACATGCGTGTAATATTTCGTTAATACTGAGCAGTAGGCCCTGAACAACAATATATATATATATAAAAACAAAAACTATACAAGACACAGCGGAAACATACTACAATCTCACAAACGACACACGCGTAAATGCGGTATAACTAACACTCGGGACACCGTAATAAAACCAAAAAGGAAGAAAAGTGCACATCAATAGTCACAACTACTGATCATCACATAAAACAAATTCAATGGAATACAAATGATAACACTAAAAATCCGGACTCTCGGAGTTGAGATGAGATGATGCCCGGCCAATGTGCTCAACTCCATCACGAATGGCTACCACATTACGTTACAGAACAGAAAACCGGTCCGCAGGGTGGTGAGTAAAACTCGAAGAGTAATAAAAACATGTATATGTGTAATATCACATGTATTTCGATAACATAATCTAGATGTCTGTGGTATATCGATAGTATATAAATACAAGCATATACCGTCTCGAATGAATAACATAAAATGCGACATACAAGTCTGCTCACGCTACTCGATCCAACCTGACATATATCCAATATATATATAACAGAAGAGTAATGTCGACCACATAATCTACTCAGAGGCGAGGTATCATGGTCTATCCAACCCATACCAATATCCGACACACAGTATAGCATATACGAGAAACATGCGTGAATATGATGTCTGATCAAATACAACATCACAATAAGCGTATATATATAGGCGTATCTATATATGTATACTAATCACAATCATCCATATATATATATATATATATACGTATATACGTATATATATATGTGATATACGCAAAATGTCATCGTGACGGCGTGCATTTGCGTATCGGCTCACCCTAAAGCTCTACCACGACCCTGGCCTCGGTGGCTCGGCGTATTGTCGACTCAACTCAACACCAACCACTACTCTCGGTGGTAGGAGTGGGCGAAATGATCAATATAAGCGTAAAGAGCAAGCTACACGATGGGGTCCTCGGCCACTCCGGCTACTACCCGTAGTGGTCGAGTGCCACACACGCAGGACTATGGCACGCAAATCCAACTACCACCGCCTATAGTGGTAGAGTGCGGCCTGCATTGATGCTCTGCGCCTCACACGGGTGACTCCTCATGAGTAAATGAGGCGGGATATTGGCGACACTCTCAACCACAAGGAGACCTCGTCGCGCACGTGCGTCTGAAACGTAGAATCACGATGTCTCACATACCGACATCCACCATGTACTCTGATTCTGGAGAATCATACTAACGGATCAACGCACTCTACATCCCGCAGAGAGTCGTGCTAATCATCATAATACTCTATCCCGTAGAGTCATACTAATCTAATCGACGACTCTCTATCCCGTAGAGTCGTACTCTAATGATGGACACACTCTATCCCTGTAGAGTCGTGCTCATCGATTATAACAAGCTAGGACCACCGTGATAGCGATCTACAAATATCATTCCTCGACCATTTACACAACACGTATTCGGTGGTAAGCACAACCTAAGGGTACTAGAACTAACCCTAGGTTAAAGACATTATCTATCTACGGATGACCTTTTTGCCCAATGTACAATCAGGTTGTCATCCGGATTTTACCATTTGCACTTAACTTAAACAAATTCTAAGTTACTTGCATTACCTATATGTATAACTCCTAATCATGATAAAATAAACATGATATCAGCAATGGAGTTAATAGCCAACGGTAAAGGATCAAGCATACGATAAAAGAAAGTGGTCAAGGTAATATGAACACCAACACGCTCATATCAACGACTAAATCAATGCAATACAACTACGGACCAGTGAAATTACCCACCTCAGCTCGAAATCGAGTAGCTTACGATCAGAACTTGTCTCGTATCCACGTCCTGCAAATGTAGAATACAAATATAACCAGAATAAAACTAGTATCCACTAATTATCGATATAATTCAACAATAACTCTACTGATGGTAATCGAAACAATATTACTCACGCCCACGGCGTAAGCGGATCGAAACTTACTTAATCTTGTTTCATTGCCCGACCACAGATCCACAGTTTAAGTATCAATCTATACTTGATCACTCATACCCCTAATAGTGAAATATACCGTATTGAACTTACCCAATTGATCTCGCTTAAAGAGAGACAAATCTGAAGTAATCAATCTGCCTGAAGTTATTACCATTAACCACTTCACAGATTGATACTCCCATCATCAAAATCTTTAGTAAGCCAACCCTCCTCTTCGCAATGACAACGATGCAATCCGAACTCTCTTCCTTAAACCCTAGCTTAACTCATCAGACACTAAAATTCCAGATCGAGAATACTCACCGAAACGCAGACCACTAGCTCAGAAATCACCATAGAGCAACAAGTCGACAGAAAACAGATCAGATTGGTGACTCGGTTCAGAAATTCTGCGAAGAAGACAGATTGTCGAACAGAGCTGCTGGAACCCTCGCGGCAACATCGATCGATCTGCGGCATTACGGTTTATGCACCGTGGACGATAGATGGCAAGGTCGATCACCTCCCTGACCTTGGCGATTAACATCAGAAGCAATAGTCGACGGAGGCAGCAACAACATCACTGAAGTGCATCACCATCCACGATCAGTGTTGGCCGGCGACCCTTGTTGCTTGCGGATCCGAGGAGAAAGGGTGACAACAACAGATCACTCAGTGAAAAGGAACAAGGATCGTAGCACGCCTAGTCGCAAAGTGGCGATGATGTAGAGAAATCACAGCGATTGGCGTTGTCTATCCGGCGGCGAAGATGAGGAAATCGCGCGGTGGAAGAGGGAGAGGACCTACGGTGCTGGAGCAGCGTCTAGATCCGGTGGTGATGAGTGGCCAGACGATGGATTTTGCGGCGTGTGGCGGCGGCGGCTGCGGCCGCGTGGCGTGCCGCGTCAGCGGCTCGAGTGGCGACCATACGGGCACAGGGAAAGCGGCTGACGAGTAGGCCCGCGAGATCGCGAATGGGAAGAGGAGGAACGGGCGATCGGGAGAAATAGGGGAGAAGTCGATCGGACCGAGAAAAATAACAGAAATCAGGTTTGAGTTCGAGTGTTAAAAACCGATCAAATGATTGAGCTAGCTCAAGTCTAACTCAATCATCTATTTAAACCTTAATCCTCCTCCTAATCAATCATATGAACTCCAATTAATTTCAGAAAAATTTCTAAAAACTCCTGAAAAATTCTACAAAATATTTTTATCAATTAACAAGGAATATTTTATTTTTATTTTATTTTTATTTTTTTTCTGGTATTTTACAACAGGTCCTAACAGAAAAAAGCTAAGAAAATAATAAGTGAAGCTAAGAATGAAACTTTTAAATACTTATATCGACGACTAAATACAATAAAAAAGGAAAAAGGAATAATTTATAGAATAGATAAAACTAGATAAAGTAAGACTAGATATCTTACCCAAATAAATGCATTAAAGATAAATGCAATAAGGTACTATTAAACATTGAAAAAATAAAAGAGTAATGGAAGAGGTATTTTCATCAACTTTTTAATAAAGATTTAGATGATCAATTTAACTTAGGTAATTTAAACAAGTCAAAAAAAATATAGAAATTTGAATTTTTATCATAAAATTTAACCTTCAGATGTAAAATATGCTTTAAAAGGATGCAAAATGAAAAAATAGTCGGACCAAATGATTTTTTAAGAAATATGGAAGTGCCTAAGCAAATAAGGTATTGAATGACTTATAAAATTATTCAACTTGATATTGAAAATGAAAAAAATATCTTATCAATGTAGGATAAGTACTCTAGTTCTTTTATATAAAAAAGAATGACATACAAAATTTGTAAATTATAGGAATATTAAACTAATAATTTATATCATAAAACTATAGAAAAAAATAATAGACAAAATATTAAGAAAGGAGACAACGGTGACCAAAAATCAATTTGGATTTGTCAGGAAGGTCAATAATAAAAAATATATATCTTCTTAGACAACTAATTGAAATGTATCGGGAACAAAAGCAAAACTTACACATGGGATTTATTGACCATGAAAAAACTTATGATAGAGTTCCAAAAAAAATTATGTGAAGAATTCTAGAAAAAAGGGTATTAATATAGTGTATATTGAAATAATTAAGGATATGTATGACAATATAATAACAAAAGTGAAAATGCTAGGAAGATTAACCGAAATATTTTCCATAAAGATAAGATTACATCAAGGATCAACTTTAAGTCTGTATCTTGTTACACTAATTATAGATGAACTCACTAGACACATTCAAGAACGGCACAATGGTGCATGTTATTTATAGATGATATTATTTTAGTATATGAGACACGTGAAGGAGAAAATGTTAAACTTAAATCTTGGAGGAAAATGCTAGAAGTAATAGGTCTTAGACTTAGTAGAGCAAAGACAGAATTTATGAAATTTAAATTTAGCAATGTTAAATATAATGAGGCAGTTGTTATGTTAAGAGATAATGAGTTGTTTGTAACCAAAAGCTTTAAATATTTAGAATCATTTCTACAAAAGAATAAGGGATTGAGAGATATATCTTACGTAGAATACAAGTAGGATGATTGAAATAGAGGAAAGCATCAAGTGTTTTTATGATCGTAAAATACTTTTAAAACTTAAAAAAAAAATTTACAAAATGACAGTTAAATCTGCTATGTTATATGGAACTGAATATTGGACTATGACTCGAGTATATGAATAGAAGATGAGAGTTACAGAGATGAGGATGTTAAGGTGCATATGTGGACATACAAGAAAAGATAAAATAAGAAATGATAACATTAAAGCTAAAGTTAGGATTGTATATATCGAGGGAAAACTCCGAAAAACACATTTAAGATGGTACAGACATATACTTAGACGATCAGTTAATGCTCTAGTTAGGCAATGTGAAACTATTAAAAATATATAAATCAAACAAGAAAGATGAAACCTAAGAAGACTTAGTAACGATAAAATAAAATAAACTTTATTTAAATATAGATGATGAAATATATGGGATAGAGTCTAATGATATAGGAGGATCTATATAGTTGACTCCACCTAGTAGGATAAGACTTAGTTGTTATTGTTGTATTTAGAATATTTATTTTTATATTTACTATTAAATCAAGTTAATAAAAGGAGTCTAAAGTTCTTTATTTTAGTCATATTTGAATTAATACAATTTTCAATTTTAGTTCTCTGTGTAAGAGTTTTTCCTCTTGTAAGGTTATTTTCTTTCTATGCTTCATTAACTTCGTTCCTAATTCTTAGATGGCTCTATAGTTCAAATTTGTGATGTATCAAAAACCAATGTGAATTTTAAATAGCAAAGCTAGGGTTTGCAATTCCAAACCCAAACTCTTCATTCAACTCATATAAGGTTCACAATTCAAGATTCAATCAACTTTTGCTAATTGAGTTCACAAAGACAAGCCACTGCATCCAATGGCGACCTCATACATCCTTTTGTCATACACCCCTCTAAACAACATCATGTGCTTTTTCTCAATCGTAAGCAAATATCTTCACAACTACAACAAATGTTATGAAAGAAGTCACCGGTAAACAACATTGTTGCTCAACAAATGTCAATAAGCATAGGAATCTCAACAATAGAGATCGAGGGAAAGATATAAAACTACTACGTATTCCCTAAAACAAATATTCTCTTCTCTCTTTTTTTTTTTTTTGATTCTCTGCTGTTTACTCTTCCATGGATAATAGAAGATCTTAAAATATTTTATCCACAATAGAAACAAGTTTGGAAACCTGCTAGCTCAAGGAAGTTTAATAAAAGGTATCCAAGACAATTGATCTTTCAGAATAATTTAATTCTCAATAATATGGACCAAAGATGTGTTCCCTTCATAGTTCTCCAAAAGGACCACCCATTCAGGCAACCTTCGCATAAGAGGATCCATGTTTCATATGCTCATATAGCTCATGGTTTTAATTATCCTTCATTATCTAGAAACATTTGAACTGTAATAATCAATATAAAAGAATCCGGAGGCAATTATATGTGTTCCCTTCATAGTTCTCCAAAAGGACCACCCATTCAGACAACCTTTGCATAACAGTGGCCATGTTTATATGCTCATATAGCTTATGGTTTTAATTATCCTTCATTATCTAGAAACATTTGAACTGGTAATAATCAATCTAAAAGAATCAGGAGGCAACGGATAGCAATCACTAAAGTTCTATGACTAAACCAATGCATTTTTATCTATTATTGCCTATTCACTATGTTCATGCCTCCTTCATCGAAGGTGGTAAGAATGGAAATCACATAGGTTGTTCCTTTACATCCTAACTAATTGACAAGAGGTTTAAGTGATATAAGTGACAAATTGTCTCAAAATAAAGTTAAAAACAACGGTACTAACTGCACAGTTTTCATTTAAATGATGCAGCACAAGCACTTATACTGCTATAGGACTACAATGATAATGGCAATGACAACAGATGAAAAAACATACGAATAGAGATTTCCATGTGCAACATGCATAGAATTAGCATCACATTACTTCTTTTAGATATAGGAAAGGTTCATTATGCATTCAAATGTATGGGACAAAGAACACTGCTCTCAACCATTTATGAATAGACTAGTCAAACCATTCAGTAAACCATATATCATGTATATTCAGAACGTTTGGAAATTAGTATAAAAGGATACCTTAGCTGATAATTCCAGGGATTTAAGATATAGTTCGTTTCCAGGATCCTAAAACAATGCAAATCCTTATTGCCGCAAAACACCAACAAATATCAAGCAGAATTGGACGTCTACGCATGCAAAGTGTTACCAGCTGCACAGCCTCGCGGAAGCATTGAGCTGCCTTCTCAAAACAAATTGCAGCAGCCTGTTCATCTGGCGTGTAGAACCCATGAGAAGTATGGGCGTTCCCCATGCACCACAAAGCGTCGTGCTTGCTAGGATCCAACACCAAGGCTCCCTGCAGTTTTGATATAGCATCTGCAACAGAAACCCAGAAGAGGAGCTCAGATTCCTTTTTCTTTTCCCCCCTTTTTCACGTTATCGATAACGTTTGCAAAAACCATTTTATAAATCCACACTAAAATCTTCGTTGCAAACCTTCAACCATCTTTACACAATCGTTCCCACTCTGAAACGTGGATAATTCAAGAAGCGTTCCTCCCCACCTTGTGAGATTCTGAGAAAACAAAGGATAAATTCAAAGTAAGTCAGCAAACAACGAAGTGAATGAACCAAGACGCAGTAAATAAAGGGCCGAAATTGACAAAAGCAGTGGAACTGACATCGGTATCGAGTGGATTCTTGGCATATCCGGCCTCCGCAGCATTGCGAGCGTGCTCGAAGAAGACGAGGCGCTCGACATCGTTCTGCTGCAAATCCATGGAAGCGAAGACCGAGTGAGAGCAAGGAATTGGGCCAAAATTATCCCGTGCAAATCGAACTCGCCCTGTCGGTCCCGGCTTGGGTGAGGAATTAGGGTTGTCATCAAGTAACGATCCAGTCAAGTGACGATTGACCGATGGATGGGGGTGACAGCTTAGTTGGACGTGGGCGCCAGCATTATCATATATTTTAAAATTACCGGAGGAGCAATAAGCAATAGACAGCTAGCAACGGACAATACAAAAAATATATTTTTTTTTTATTAATTTTTTTAATATTATATTTAAAAAAATGTCCGGACATCGCCAGTGGGACAATAATGATACGCTCGTGTATCACTCTCCAAAAAGTTGAGAATATGTCCAACTAACAGTTTCCTGTCATCCGTTTCAAGACTATTGGTGAGAGGGAGGGTAAATTACGAGGAAGATTATGTCCTGGACACGATGGCAAAGATAAGAGGGTCATCCAACCTGCGGATTTTAGACTCATCCTAATCGACCCCATTCGTATCCAAAGACACTATCTTACCATATCATCCTCGATTACACAGTTAGTTGAAGATAAATAAATCATGAAAAATATTTTTATTCAATTAAGAATTAATATAATAGAAGAATAGATACTTCGAAAAATTTTACAGTCTCTAAAATTTGACCATTATTTATTGAGACAATTCTACTATTTATACTGGTCACTTAATCCTCTCATAGAGACAAAATAAATATCCTAAGGGGCATTTGGTTCGTAGAAAATTTTTCATTTTTTTAAAAAAGAAAATGATTTTTTTTATTTTTTAAATTTTCAAAAAATACTTATTTATTTTTTGAAAAATAAAAATGAAATCAAATATATTTTTTTTATTTTTCTCAAAAAATAAAAATAAAAAATGAAAGGAAAAAAATCCTTACCAAATGCTCTCTAAGTTCTCATGTTTGAAAAAACAATTAATTACGTACTGGCCTTATGTGTTTGAGTAAATAGAAATTTTAATATATACATATTAAAATGACTCAAGCAGTCTCAATTATAAATAACCAATAGCATAGAAGGAGATATAAGATGAGTAAAAAAATATGAAATCATTGCATTAATAGTTTTTTTCGATAGAAGATAAATCAGGATTCAGGTGGTAAATGTAAATGAGGGGGTTGAGATAAATCAGGATTCAGGTGGCAAGTGTAAATGAAGGGATTCGTCGATGATTCAAAGTCATGATCTCCTCAAAAATTGATTTCTATTCATTTAAGAGTTATCCCTTTACATTTATCAATTGGATTAGCTTGAAACTTATAAATAAAAAAGTGCTATAAAAATGGACTATACAAGTGGAGTGAGAAGAATAGCATGAGAATAAGATAATGATTTAATACATTCGTGATATAAAAATTTAATATGAGATGCTTAAGATGTATGTCACAGACGAAAAGTAGTACATAGAAAATGAGTTAAAGACTCAATCATCCAAAGAACAAGAAATATGATAGGAGATATCGCGGAATAAAAAAGTCGTTAATTAGTTAAGAGCAAATGTACTTCAATTAAGATAACTTTCAATTTATGTGAACTAGGACATTAGATGGGTTATAATTAACATATCTGTTAATTAAGTTCTTTAGTCGATTAATAACCTAATCAATTGGACAATCGACTCAAAACTAATAAAATAATGTGGTTATTAACTAGTCAATTGATTACATATAAACAATTAACGGATGCAAATTAGGTGAAACAGTTGTTGAAGAAAAAAAAACAACTAAAAAAACTCAAGAATAGGAAACAAAGCTAAGGCTATAATATCTTTTGTGAACCCCTACGTGCATGATTTATGATCTATTATACTTTTGAATCCTATTATACTTTTTCTTCTTAAAGAAACTTCTTACAAATTTATATTCTTAATAGCAATACAAAGCACTACAAAAGGTATAAATAAAAAAGAAAATAATACATACAAACACAAATAAAATCTTTACTATATTTATTTTCTCTTTACTTTTGGATTGCTTTTGGAAGGCAACGCTTGCAAAACAACCTCCAAGATGTTAGTTAAAAAACCGCCATGAAACTAGGTCTCATAAACTTTCGCATGAGTTTAGAAATAACAAATTAATCAACTGATCATTCATTTCCATTCGATTGTTGCACTGCAGCATGTTTAAATTCAATCGTTCTATGTAGCTTTATCCCATCAATGACGCTTTTGTGATTTCCCAACATGACACCAATTGACTAATATTACCATCCTAGTTTATTGCTCATACAATAATTGATGGGTGTAAAATTTTGTAAGTGGATGGATAGTCGATTGAACATGTGAATGTTAATTAGGATAATTAGTTCATTAGATGAAAATTTCATTGTAATTCGAGTGTGAATTTTTTTAGACTTGAGGTATTCAAGTAATCTTGATCATGACGATTTATACTTTGACTTCTTCGAAATCATCTCCATAGGAGGTATCACTTGGGGTTGATTGGGAATAAGTTAAAATGATCAAAGATGTTTGAATAACCCATAGAGGATTCACCACTCTTGTTATAAGAAGATGCATACCCTAAGCCTCATGTCAAGATTATTACTCAGAAGTTTTTTGCCAAAGTATACATGTCAAGAAAAATAGTCTTCTTGCACACATGTTTGAAGCAACTTGAATCTACAAGACAAAAAAATTAACTTGTACTAGGTGTGACGTAGTCAACCTAGTATGGATGAATACATAGACCATGTCCTGAACCAAGTGGGTATAGAATGAGTGAAAGGAACATGACATTAATAAATATAGTTGCTGAAGAATTCAGAAATGTTCTAAAGTCGACTTGGACTTTCTGATCAATTGGAGAGTATAATGTACTATTATGTGTCACTTATGATCTATTCATAATTAATGGATTAATTATGAATGACCAATATAGTTTGGAACCTATTAAATCACACGCAATATGATGTCTCAAGAGATGTAAAATAAGTATGAGAATAAGATTCTCAAAGAGAGATGAATGTCTGATTGGGTTGGATATAAAATGGCATGAAACAGACCTTCTAAAACCTAACACGGTCAGGTCATAGCTTAGCACGGTCATGTCACATGCAAATGAGTCAAAATGGAGCATAAATGTCCCAACACAGTCATGTTGGGGGTTGACATGATTGTGCTAGGCTCTACCTCTGCCGAGATGGCCACGACAGAGGGCTCCATAGCTTGGCCATGGAGCCCTCCATAGCCATGACAAAGCTCCATGGCTAGGTCGTGAAGCACACTACGGTCGTGGTTCGGGCCACCATTTCAGGGTTTTGCATGTTAGGTTTTTTCTTGGGGTTTCTTACCATATTTATAAGATAATTAAGGTAAGATTGGTCCATTTAATCCCTCATATGATGCCCTAAATGAAAGAGATATAAATATATCTCTTCATGATGCCCACGGATGATGAGTGTTTTTTCGTTTCCGTGGGTCATCGTTTCCTCTTCCTTTTCTCCAAGTTTCCTTTCTATGCTTAGCTAGCACCAATCGGAGAGGAAAGCTTGTTGGCCTTTAGAAGGTTGTTTCACAAAGATTTGACATGGATACTGATAGAGGCAAAACTCATTGGTCTTGTTAATGGTTTTACAGATTCGAAAAGAATCTCAAAGGTTTTCTTTTCTCTTACTCTTTCATATGTTTGGTCAAAATATGGGATTCTGACCCCCAGGGGACGTCTGAGATGAAACAAAAATTGTTTTATTCATTACTTCCACTGCGTAATAGTTTTGGACTAGCCCAACAGTAACTCTGGCCAGCTGAAGAGATGACATGGCACTACCTCGGTGAACTTTATCCCTGCTGCTTATCAAGACCCAGCCGCCTATAGTATGTCCAAGCGCCTGGATCTCTATTCGCTTGGAACTGCTTTGGTCACCCAGAGTTAGTTGACTTTGTTTGACTCATGATTTCGGGTGTCTACAACACAAAGTTAGTTCAAGTAGCATAAATAAGAATATGATCGACAATCATACTAGTTGTTAGGTCTCGACTTTGAGTTTCCATGAAACCCTAGATCGGACTGACACCTAATGCTCTCTTTCCGAGAGTGCATCCTTACTACTCCACTCAAGAGAAGTTATCTGCTATCAAACCTTGGTCCACCCGACCGTTTGGACTTTTGCTCATCAAATCTTGACTTCGGAACTTTCCGCTAGACCTCTAGTTCTCTTGACAATCTATACTTCCGCTTGGTCCTTCTGACCAGGACTTTTTGTTTGGTGTCCATGACCCTTAGGACTTCTGTCTGACGTCCTCGACCTTTTAAGACTTCCACCTAGTCTCTTTGACCAGGACTTCCTTTTGTAGCTTAAACTAAGACTTCTCTGTGCCTAGTCTCAACTACGACTTTTCTGTGAGCTCAACTTATACATTAGAACACCAAATGACTTAACTTTTAACCCTTTGTCAATATCAAAACTCAGGTTTAATCATGTGTTGCTTCCTGCACCAACAATCTCCCCCATTTGATTTTTGGCAACTTGGTAAAAGTTAAGTAAAATACAACACAGATATATTGAATAAATTCATGTAAATATAAAATAGAACAAGTAATGTGCATAATTATATTTACTCCTCTATGACTTATGCACACTCTCCTCCTAAATTTATGCTTAAGTTAAGTTATTCATTTTACTTATATTTTTCTCTTCCCCTTTACCAAATATGCAAAGTTAAGCATCTAAGAGAGTTATAGTTTGTCAAATATTTGAGCCTAGTTCACAATTTTAATTTTTGTTTTAACTTCATTCAATGCACGTGTTCTACATCAGAGATTGATTCCAAGACATCTCATGCCTTTCTTGGTTGCACAATACATAATCAATGTTAAGGCTAGATGTTGTGAGATGTTGTGACTCCTTAAGATTTCTATAGGATTATAGTTTCTAAGTTTGAGTCTAGGCTAAGTCCATTTTGCAAAATAAAAAAAATAGAATATTGATGTGTGCAAATCATATAGGATTTTTGAAATAGTTTAGCATACATCTCATTGCATTTCATATTTGTTTCATGTATATTTCCTTTAGTTTGCACTTATTTTCTATTTTTGGATATTTGTATTTGTTATTTTTACTTGTAGAATGACATTTCGGAGGCAAAATGGCGCTACAAAAGGAGCTTAAAAGGGGCAAGCGTGCTCTAGTCGTGTTCTCAGGACACGAGCATGCTTTGGACGAGAAGGATAGCATCAAAATATAGTTCTAAAGGAAGACACGATCGTGCCTATTCCCGACGCTAGATTTAGAGTTGATTTTCAGGCTTCCACATAGTCGACCATGTGGATTCCACACGGCCGTGTGACATCAACGTGACTTATGCAAATCAGGATTTGCAGACAATTAAGGAAAGTCGGGGTGCGCCCCTATATAAGGAAAAACACGCCTAAACCTAAAGAGGGAGACCCAACGACTGGGACGGTAAAAAGGTGTTCTAAGAAGCACCGGAGGCTCGCAACAGGGAGGAAGGAAGCAGCATGAAGACCCAAATCGACGCCCCAACACCTTGAAGAGCGACCAAGGCACACATTGGATCAACTGAATATACTATCTCTTTTCTTACAACTACTTGGATTGTAATGATTCATAAATAGATATTTTGTGTTTGATTCTATTTCTATTGCATGAAGTCGATACAAGGGTGGAAAGCCTTTACATCGAAATCTAGGATTACTAAAGAGAAACCTTACGGTCATCCTCCCTCCCATAATCGTAGGAAGTAGGATATGAAAGAGTATGATATAAAATATGATCCACTTCTTCATAAGGATTAATAGGACATCCTAGAACCCCAAGAACCTATTCTAGCAGAAGATCCAAAGTAGGAGACAACAACTCTAGAATGGTTGAGGGACCCTAGTGACATGGGGCTCCCAAAGATATCAATCCCCTGAGCTCTGACGATTCGAAACGGAAACTTGGCTTGGAATATGTAGTTCCCGGTAGAAGCAAAAGTTCACTCCCGCAAGATCATAACTAGAGATCCTAGGAGCATTAAATTGGTAGCATATTTAACAACGCATAAGTGAAATCAAAATCCTAGAATCCTTTAAGAAACTTTGAGCCCCCATTCGCTTTCTCCAAGTGACACCGTATTTGAGCCAGGACCATCGTCAACCTCACACCTAACTCATAAGAGATTTACTCCGACCAAGCCACATTCACTAGAAAAACGATACTCGAATCACAATTTCTGTGGGATATATACATAAATTATTACTTGACGACAACCGTGCACTTTGCAGGCATTGAACGTGAGTGCACACTTCAAATTGGCGATCTCGACTGGAGATTTGAGGGGACGTGCTCGTGTGCATCAAATATTAATTGAAAAATTAAACTTTCTATTCTATTAAACATAAGCCTAGTTGTCTTCTGATTGTGCTACACTTAGCTTCTACAAGGGATTTAGTAAAGATGTCAACTAAGTTTGACTTGGATTCGATATAGTCAAATACAATGTCACCTTTAATTACTCGATCCCTTATGAAGTGGTCCTTTACATTCTATGTGTTTGATCCTTAAGTGATGAATGAAATTTTCCGTTAGATTTATTGAGCTTATATTATCAATTAGAACTTTGGTATGTTTGTAGTTAAATTAGAAATCCTTTAATGTGTGCATTGATAATGCATCGTCGCAATATGATATACCAAAATAAATTATCAAATCCCCTAATTAATGGGGTATAGGATAACTCGGATCGTCTCTCAACGAATGTAATAGAAGGATAATAATCTCTAGATCAATTTATTCATGATCAAAGATTTGGGAGATTTTCATGATATGACAATTGAAATAAAAACTAAAACATCCTATTAATAAAATCTAACGACCTATCCTAAACATATAAAGCAATTCAATAAATTTGGATTCAGGACATTAAACTAAACTAAGCTAATGCAATTAAAGGGAAATAATTAACAACTAAAATTCATTGCAAAACATTAACCGATCTATCAAAGTTTAATCATAGAATAAAGAAAACTATTGAACTCAAACATTAACAAATTTGATACACAATTGGAAGAATGCAGCAGGTAATTAATCTATACCAAAACAAAACTACAACCTATATCAAATAACTGATCAGCTCAAACAACACAATTTCAACCTATAACAGCTCAAACAAACTGAATTCATATTGCAACAATCTTAACATTAACAAATCTGGATCGTAAAGCTAGAATTGGCCGGAAGAAGCTGTGATGAGTTGCCGGAGATGGACAGGGTTGTCCGAAGCTGAAAATGGTGGCTGTGGTTTGTGAATGTGGTTGGCCAAAGATGCTGTGATGGTGGATGACCGGAAGAAAGAAAATCACCCAACTGAAGAGAAGGGGCTTCAACCGGATGTGAGGAATGGAGCTGTGAAAGGGCTGATCGGAGGGGAAATCCCCTTCTCCGATCGCAACTGGCGGTGAAGAAGATGTTGGCCGGAAGTTGATGGAGGTAGGAGCTGTCTGACCGGAGCGATCGGAGGGGAAACCTCTTCTCCTAAGTTGTCGGCGGCGGAGGAGATGAGTGGCTGATCGGAGGGGAAATCCCCTTCTCCGACCAGCTGCTAGCGGTGGAGGAGATGAAGAGAGAGATCACCGTCGCCCTGGTGGAGAAGAGGAACGGCCGGCGGTGAGGAGGTGGAGGAAATGGTGGTGGAGCTCGGTGCGGACGAAGAAATTGGGAAGAAAATCGCGGATCCCCCGTTCTTTGCAATCGGAAAGGTAATAATACAGTGAAATCCAGATCTGATCCAACGGTTCAGATTGTTCTGATTTATAATGAAGGGATTTGATCATATCTGAACCAAGGGTTGAGATCAAACCTGATCCCAGACATCCCTGGGTCAAAAAAAAAAAAAATTTGCTTTGGTATAATCACATGAAAACACATAAAGAGAAGGAGAAGTTATACATTCGAGATTCTTTTGAATCCGTCGAAACCACAAGCAAGACCAACGAGCCTTGCCTCTATCAGTATCCACGCGGGGATCACCTGAGACAACTCCTAGAGTAGAAAGCCTTTGTCTCCGATTAGTACTAGCCAACTAGCGGAGACAAGAGAAGAGGAGAGAGGAAAGATGACTACAAAGGGAAAAACTTAAAACAACACTTAGCCAAAGATTATCAAGGGATCTATTTATATATCTCTTGATTAGGTCATCTTAGGAGGCTTAAACAGAACATATTTATCATAATTATCCCATAATTAAGGTAAGAACATCTCAGGAAATTTCTATAAAGAGAAATCTTCAAAATCGACGGAACTGCAACACGACCGTGTGGATTCACATGGTCGGTCGTGCCAAGACATACGGCCTGGCCGTGTGTCCGTTTGGACATAGCCCAGTTTCAGCCATTTTTTCGGCCAGAGCCAGACACAACCTGTGCCAAGTTAGGCACGGTCATGTGAGGCTCTGTATGGTCTGTTTGACTTCGTTTAGGTGCGATATGGTCGTGTCAAATAAAACAAAGTCATAGGAGGTTCCATAGCCTCCGTTTCACACCCCCTTGGTCTGGTCCAACCAGACATATCCTCTCTCAACGAGAATCTCATTCTCAGACTTATTTTACATCTCGAGATCACCCGTAGTGCGTGTGACCCAATAGGTTCCTGGTTATGTTGGTCATTCATAATTAACCGCTTAATTATGAATAGATCATGAGTGACACTTAGTAGTGCATCATGACCCTCAATTGACCGGAAAGTCTAAATCGACTTCAGAACATTTTCTGAACCCTTCAGCAGCTTCAGTTGTTCGCGCCTTGTTCCTTTCATTCATCTTATACCCACTTGGTTCAGGACATGGTCTTTGTGTTCATCCCCACTAAGCTGATTACGTCACACTTAGCCCAAGTTAATTTTATTGTCCTGTGAATTCAAGTTACTCCTACATGTTCCCAAGAAGACCATCTTCTTAACATGCTTGCTCTGGCCAGAGACCTCTGAGTAACAATCCTGACAAGAGATCTAGGGTATACATCTCCTTTATCAAGAGTGGTGAATCCTCTGTGGACTATTTAAATATTTTCGATCACTTTGGCTTATACCCAATTATCCCGGAGTTACACCTATTATATAGATGGCTGCGAAGAAGTCAAAGTACAAGACACCATGATCAAGGTGACTTGAATACCTCAAGTCTAAGGAAGCTCGCACTCAAGCTGCAATGAGATCTTCAACAACATATAGAACCATATGAAGTCTCATAGCAGGTCACTCCAATGAACTAGTTACCATAACTAGTATCCACATATTCACTCTCAGCATCCCTATGCTTCCATTCAGTGAATACTGAATGCTTGGATAAACCAAGGAGCATAATATGTGCTAGTTTCACAGAATTGATGATGTCCAATCTCATCAATTCATCGATTAGGGATAGTTTCAATACTTTCATACTTACATATGATGAGATACCCACTAATTGTGATCCAATCACAATTTCTCTCATGCTATGCATCGTATTGTGGACTTCAGTACATGAGTTTAAGATCCAATCAAATACATAGATAATGTATACTCAAATAGTGAATTTTTACCTTAGGACACCTCTCAATTACATCAAGGACCTCACAAGTTAGATATATGTGTTGGAATGAGTGAATACGCTAGAGGGGGGGTGAATAGCGTACTTAAAAACTTTCTTTTTAATACGTCGAAAACACGAGTATTGCCATGGAAATAAAAGTAAAACAAAAGTAAAGGGACACCTTTTGTTTTTACTTGGTTCATAACCAAAAGGTTGCTAATCCAAGGCCCGACGATCTTAGATCGCGTTCGATGGGGCAATCCACTAAAAGTCTTCTCTTCATTGGAAGTAGGAGACGACGGTTACAAAAAACATGATAGAGGAAGAGGCAATAAGCCTACCTCTCCTCTTAGCAATAGAAAACTCGAATGCAAGAAAGTAAAACAACAACTTGAAATGAAACTACCAACTTAGAAGATGGAAGCTCAGTGTGAAGTTAGCCTTACGGTGGCATAGCGTTGTCGTTGAAACTTGGCGTTGTTGGAGCACTTTGGGAGCATAATTAGATGATCCAAAGAGGTGAAAAGCCTCTTCTTTTATAGTCACTCAAACCCTAGCTCGTTGAGATCCAGATCTGGGTCAAAGCTCCTCATCCCCCTACTTTTGGTGGAGCTTATCTTGACTTTCTTCGATATGATCAGCTTGACCATCAGTCGACTGATGCCCCCCAGCAGTCGACTGATCGTAGGATCATTCCACTGCTACTAGCCTTCAGTCGACTGTTAGCTTGATCACTCACCTACAGCATAGAGTTAGCACAGAAATTTGAGTAATGGAAATTACAACGGTTCCTTACCACCCAATCTCGACCTAGACCTTCCTCCGGAAGTCTTAGTCAGATCGTCGCCTATATTTGTCCCCATACGAAGGACACGACCTTACCATCACTCTGCACTCGGTACTTACCTTTGATCCTCCTGACCTATCGCTTAGCTTTCGGTCACCACCGAGGTTCCTCGACTCCCCGAGGTTCTCTTGGTGCTACCCGCCCACCACGATTTTTTGTCCCGAGATTCTCTAGGTGTCATTGACCTTGGCATAACTTAAATCATTTCCTGCACACTCAACCCAACTCATGAGATAACAATAATAACTTAACTTTGAACCTTTGCCATAATCAAAATCTAGGTTCGATTATCTGGTGCCCCTGCACCAATAATCTCCCCCTTTTTTATCTATGACAAACCGATTCAAAGTTAAGGAAAAGTTAAGCATGAGTAAGCATGAGTAGTAAGCATGTAGTAGACATGTAGTAACATGTAGTAAGCATGTAGTAAACATGTAGTAAGCATGTAGTAATAAGCATAGTTAGTATGAGTAAGTTCGCATGAGTAAGTTAGTATGAGTAAGTTCTTTTTTAAACCTTCCCCCTCAAGGTTACCTCCCCCTTGACCTTAGGTGAGTTTTGAAAAAGAAACTTATTTCTCCCCCTTAACATTTAGCCACTTCTCAAAAAAAAAAAATGCTTTGCTTTCTCCCCTTAACTTTGGCCTCTCTTCTCCCCCTTTTGTCATTCATCTAATAGTATGTTCAATTCTTTTTGACTTAATTGATATAAAATGATCAATAAGTCTTGATTAAAGTTGGTTATTTTAAATAATTATACTTCATGATTCATATCGATGCACTTGATTTACATCTGGAATCAGAAGTAAGGTCCTAATATCTCACGCCCATCTACGTGGCTTAGTACACAAACACATTGAACCTATGTGTTGTGAGATGTGTTGGCTCCTTAAATCTATGGGTGCATGCTTTCTAAGGTAAACCCTAAGCTAGTTCCATGTAGCATAAAAAAGATAAAGTATAAGTAAGAGTTAAGTCCTACTCTACTACGCACATTCCTAATCTTCGTCTAAGCAGATTAAATTCTACTTCGGATAAGGGTTTCATGAAAATGTCCGCTAGGTTCGATTCCGACTCAACATACTCAAGTTTTATAGTTCTATTTGCTACATGTTCTCATATAAAGTGATGTTTAACTTCTATGTGTTTAGTCCTAGAGTGACAAATCAGGTTCTTAGTTAGGTTAATAGAACTAATGGTGTCAATTAAAATTTTAGTATTACTAAAGTTTAATTGAAAGTCTTGGAGAGTGTGCTTCATCTAAAGAAGTTGAGCTACACATTCACCCATTGCAACGTATTCGGCTTCGGTGGTAGATAAGATAACACAATGCTTTCTACTACACTAGCTAACTAGACTCGAGCCTAGGAGTTGACAACATCCACTCGTGCTCTTCCTATCGAGTTTACTACCGACATAATCCGAATCAAAGTAACTCATTAGTTCGAACTCGCTTGACCTAGGGTACCAAATTCCTACATTCAGTGTTCCTTTCATGTATCTAAAAATGTGTTTGACTAGTGTTAGGTGTGATTCCTTAGCACAAGATTGAAATCTTGCATACATACTTACTACGAAGAGTAATCAGGTCAACTCACATTTAAGTATAGAAGGCTACCTATCGTGCTCCTATGGTATTTTAGATCTATTGGTTTTCCCTCTAAGTCTTCTCCTATGTTTACATTGGTAGCCATTGGTGTATTAATTTCCTTAGCGTTTTACATTCTAAATTTACTAATTAGTTCCTTAGCATATTTATGTTGATGTAAATAAATTCCTTCTCTAGTTTGTTTTATTTGTAACCCTAAGAAGAAGGTAAGATCACCTACTAAGTTCATTTCAAATTCACTTTCCATTAGTGAAATGAACTCATTTAGAAGCATTGAATTAATTGTTCCAAAAATTATGTCATCTACATAAATTTGTGCAATGAAGATTTCTTTTCCTATGGTCTTTACAAAAAAGGTTGAGTCAACTAAACCTTGATTAAATTCCTTAGACTTAAGGTAGATTGAAAGTCTTTCATACCAAGCTCTAGGAGCTTGCTTTAATCCATATAAGACTTTTCTAAGTTTGAAGACATTGTTAAGTTTGTCTAGATTTTCAAATCCAGGTGGTTGGCTAACATAAACTTCTTCCTTAATGAATCCATTTAAAAACGCTGACTTGACATCCATTTGAAATATTTTGAAACATCGATGCGCAACATAGGCTAACAACATTCTAATTGATTCGAGTCTAGCTACAGGTGCATATGTCTCATCATAGTCTAAGCCTTCGACTTGACTAAACCCTTTAGCAACCAACCTAGCTTTATTCCTAATTACCTCTCCTTTGTCATCAAGTTTATTTCGAAAAACCCACCTAGTTCAAATAATCATTTTTCCTTTAGATGGGGGTACTAATTCCCAAACTTGACTTCTAGTAAATTGAGCTAACTCTTTTTGCATAGCTATAATCTAATCGGGGTCAAGAAGAGCTTATTTAATTGTTTTGGGTTCGATTTTAGAGATGAGTGAGATTTGACTTAGGTTCCTATAGGACACTCTAGTTCGAACTCCTAAACTTGGATCACCTATCACTTGGTCAATAGGATGATTCACTTGTAATCTAGATTGATTTGGATTAGGATCTACACTAGATTCGTTCTGAGAGTTTGGTTCAGGTCTAACATCATTTTTAAATTGTTCATTGTTCAATTTTACTTCGGATTTTATAGTTTTGTTTTCATCATCAAATACTACATTCATTGTTTCTTCTATTTTTAGGGTTTCATTGTTGTAGACTCTATAGACTTTACTAGCGGTTGAGTATCCTAGAAAAGTTCCGGTAGTTGTCTTAGAGGTGAACTTCCCTAAGTAATTTTTGGTGTTTAATATGTGTACCCTACATCCAAAAGCCCTAAAGTACTTAATGTTTGGTAGTTTTTCATAATAGATTTCGTATGATGTTTTTTGATGTCGTCTAACTAGTAAAATCCTATTTTGAACATAGCAGGTCATATTGACCGCTTTTGCCCAAAATTTATTAGGTAGGTTATACTCGTTTAACATGGTTCTAGCGGCTTCTTATAGAGTTCTATTTTTTACATTCAACTAGAATATTTTGTTGAGGGGTCCTAGGGCAGGAGAACTCATGGTGGTATCCATTTTGGTTACAAAAATCGGTGAACTTATGGTTTTTGAATTCACCACCATAATCACTTCTAATTCTTTTTATCTTAAGGTTCTTTTCATTTTCTATTAGTTTGCATAAATTGATGAGTTGATCTAAGGTTTCACTTTTATGTTTTAAAAACCTAACCTATGTGAACCTAGAGTAGTCATCTACTATAACTAGATCGTTAAGTAAACTTTTTTGATTTTGCTTTATGCGACTTAGGGTCTAGTGTAAATCTTCTAGCATTTGCATTTTATGAATATCTAAGGCCGAGTGGATTAAAACCCACAAATGCAACCTTAAAACTCACAGATCCTTCACTAAGGAAACCCTTAGGCCTATTAGAAGACATCTCGGTAGCAATTGAAAACTTTATAATATCCACTGATTTCCTTGTCCTAGATATGGGAGAAAATCCTAAAAACTCCATCATCCTAGGACGACCCTTTTTAGCTACTGTCGGAACCATGATTGATGTCAAGAATCAAATATTATCTTTAGAAGTCGAAGATGAGAAAATTGAATTTAATTTTTCTAACTCTTTAAACTCATCATCTATCAAAGAATTTTGTGCAGGATAAACCAAAAGGAAGTAAAGAAAAGGAATCACAGGTATTCCTTGGAAGAACTCATAAGGTTAAGAGACAAGAATAATTAAATTTTTCACACCTTAGCTCGTCACATATGTACTCCATTTAGATTAGGAAGGAACGTGAGTTTTGATCTAAGATAAACAATAACAGGGGTCAAGCTTATGACATAAACTAAGTTGTTCTTGGGGGGCAACCCAAGATTAGGTTTTTTCTCTTTTCCATAATGTTCTTTTCGCAATTTCCATTCTTTTCACTTACATTTATATTTTCATTTCAGGAAATGATGAGTGCGAATCATACTCATATTTTAGGATTTATTTACTATGCTTTTCTAGTATTTTATTTACATATCATGTATAAAACTTTGCTTTTACCGTCCTTTTATCTTTTTAGTTCATATAACTACAGTTATGAGTTTTTCTTGTATGAATGCATGAAAGGAGCAAATCAGAATCCAGCATGCCCTGGCTGTGTCAAATGGCACCATTATGCCTAGCAATGCCAACACGTCCGAATCTGGGGCGTGCTGAGTCATTCCAGCCTCTGGCATGCCCTTGCCATGCCAAATGGCATGATCGTGCCACGGTTAATGAACTTCCCAAATTTCTCTCCTAGAAAAAGCTATAAAAAGACCCCAGGGCTAAGAAGAAATACATTTTGGAGATCCTAAACCCTAGGATTGAGATAGTCGTCAGGGAGCATCCTAAGGCAAGTTGCGGAGCTGAGGAGAAGGAGCCCCAAGCCAGAAGAAGTCTTCAACCAACGTCAACAAATCTGTTTTATCTTCTTTCTCTTCTTTAGCTTTATCAAATATCTTTTTGTACTTCGTTTCTATCTTTCCTCTATATTGTAGAGTAATTCTCCATGATCTTAGGATGAGGGAGCAACTCTTTGTAAGTTCTCAAACATTTCTTTAACCGTTGTCCGTTTACTTTGTAAATTCTCAAATTTTCATCATGTATATCTACTGCTCCAAAAGGGTATACCTTTTCGGATTTGGTATGAGCCAGTCCATCTTGATTTGAATTTTCCATGAAAAAGTTTTAACCGAGAGTCAAAAAGGAGTATTAGATCTCCTTCATGGAATTCTCTACGTATGTTATGTTGATCGTGCCAATTTTGATTTTTTTTCCTTGTATGACTTAGTGTGTTCATAGGGATTTAACCTTAATTCTTCAAGTTCATTAAGTTGTAGTTTTCTCTTCTCTCCCATTTTCTTTAGGTCGAAATTTAGCAAGTGAATGGCCTGAAATGCTTTATGCTCTAATTTGACTGGGAGATGACATGGTTTTCCATAAACTAATCAGAATGGGGTCATACTGATGGATATTTTGTAACCTGTCTGGTATGCCCATAAGGTATCTCCATATTGGAAATCTTCACTTGACCACTGGTTTGAGGATGATATGGGGAAGCTATTTTATGGGTCACTCCATAGTTGCTGAGAAGGTTCTTGATTTTTTTTCAATAAAATGCAATCCTCCGTCACTGATCATTGCTCGGGGTACTCCGAATCTTGAGAATATAATTTTTCTAGAAAGCTTTATTACTATTTTTACATCATTAGTTGGTGATGGTATTGCTTTGACCCATTTAGAGACGTAGTCTATTGCCACTAGGCTATATACATTTTTATTAGAGGGTGGAAATGGTCCCATGTAGTCATTCCCCCATACATCAGAATGTTCGATTTCTAGAATAGGGTTTAGGGTCATTTCATGTCTTCTTGATATGTTTCCTGTCCTTTGGCATCGATCACAAATCAGTATAAATTCTTGAGTATCTTTAAATATGTGGGGCTAGTAAAAGCCTACTTGTAGAATTTTTGCTACTATCTTTGAGGTGGAAGAAGAAATTATACTTCTTATTTCCTCCTCGGGTATGCACCTCCTATAAATGGTGTCAACACACTTTTTAAAAAGAAATGACTCGTCCTAAAAATATTTCTTCAAGTTTGTGAAGAATTTCCTTCTTCGATGATAATTCATATTAGGGGGGTAAGATTCTACTAGCGAGATAATTTGCAAAATCTGCATACTATGGGGCGTCATTTTTTTCTAGTGCTAACAAATGTTCATCGGGGAAGTAATCATCTATTAGTATTTCATTATCTTTGATAGGTGTATCTTGGTGTAGTCTTGATAGATGATCTACAACTATGTTTTCAGTTCCTTATTTATCTCTTATTTCCAAATCAAATTCTTGGAGTAGAAGGATCCAACAGATAAGTCGAGGTTTGACTTCCTTTTTTGTTAACCAGTATTTTATAGCTTCATGATCAGTGTAGAAAATTACCTTAGATCCTGCAATGTATGATCTAAATTTATCAAACACGAACACAATTTATTCCTAATTCCCCCATTTTTGACTGTAAGGTGTCCTCATGATGCTTAGTATCTCCCACAATTATGTAGAATTCTAATGGATCCTCGATGACTTTTCTTCGTTCTTCTTCTTCAAGTATTTGTTGTAGACTATCAATCCGGCAATAGGTATTCTGAACAAGGGATTGTTTAAAGGTTTTAGAAAGCTCAACTTCAATTTTTTCTTTACCAACGACTAATGATAGCTTATGATTTTTCACATCTATTATAGCTCCTGTTGTGGCTTGGAATGGTCTTCCTAATATAATGGCAATCGAAGGATCTTCGTTCATATTAAGTACTACAAATTATGCTAGGACTATAAAATTTCCTACTTTAACAGGTATGTCTTCTAGGATACCTTGAGAGTATCGGACTGAATGGTCAGTTAGCTATAATGTCATGGTGGTTAATTTTAATTCATTAAGATCTAGTCTTTTGCATATGGACAATGGAATATGATTTACACTAGCCCCTATGTCACAAAAAGCTTTATCGAACTCATAATTATTTATTGTGCAAGGGATGGAGAGACTACTTGGATCCTTGAGCTTTCAAGATAACTTATTTTGAATCAGAGCGCTGCATTCTTTTGTTAGTGCCACTGTCACATGTTCCTCAAATTTTCTTTTATTTGTGCGGATGTCTTTAAGAAACTTCGAATAAGTCGGCATTTGCTGCAAAGCTTCAGTAAAAGGAATGTTGATATATAGTTTTTTATTACGTCAAGGAACTTACCGAATTGTTCATCTAGTTTAGCTCTGGCCAACCTATGAGGAAATGGTACTGGAGGTTTGTAGGTTCTTGTTGGTAATCTATCCTTGGAGTCCTTCCTTTCATTCGTTGAATCCTTGAATTGCTAGGTGTTAGTGGGCGGCACGACCATGTCAGATGGCGCTGGCGGACCACTCAGGGTTTGTTTCCTTTCTTGGGATTCTTCTAATACAATTGTATTTAACATCTTTCCGCTTCTTATTGTAACGACATTGCATTAGTCGACTGGAATTGCCTCAAATGAACTGTTAACTTGAGTATCTAAAAATTTAGTATGGTTAACTAAGTTATCGAATTTACTTACTAATTGTTTAATTGTTTCTACCATCTATTGGTTTGATTTTCTCATGTGTTGGCGGAACTCATTATTTTGAACAATATGAGGTTTAATGAATTTCTCCATCAATAAGTCCAATTTTGGCTTTTGATCATGTTGGGGACTTAAAGATTGTTCTGAAGTGTTTTGTCCATATTGAGGTTAATTGTTCCAGTACGAAAAATTTGGATGGTTCCTCCAGCCTAGATTATAAGTGTTGGAGTAAGGGTTGTTCATAGGTCATTGGTTGGAAGTTTAATGCGTCGACTTGTTTGATGGATGTTCCCGAAGATGGGGTAAGTCCTATTTGACATTGTTGAGTTGCGTGACATGAAACACCACATATCTCACAAGCAATATTAGTAGAATTGACAATATTTATCTTAAAGTGTTCAAATTTATGAGACAATGCATCTAATTTTGCGGTGAGTAAATCTATAGCGCTTACCTCATACTTACCTGGGGTGTGAGTAGACACTCCCTTCTCGGTTGCCCACTGGTGGTGGTTAAGTGAGATACTTTCGATAATATCGAAGGCTTTGTCCAGTGTTTTGTTCATGAGGGCTCCTCCTGTAGTTGAATCTAGAGAAACTTTAGTAGAATAGGAGATACCGTTATAAAAGGTGTGGATGATAAGCTATCTCTCCAATCTATGATGTGAACATTACTGCAATAGCGCTTTAAATCTGTCTTGAGCTTCGAAAAGTGATTATCCATCTTTTTGCATGAAGTTTGTGATTTGATGGCGAAGATTTACAGTCTTGCTAGGGGGAAAATATTTGTCCAAAAATTTTTTATTCTAGTTGATCTCACGTTGTAATGCAGTCCGTAGGAAGAGAATGCAACCATGCCCTTGCTTTATCCCGTAAGGAGAAAGAAAATTATCATAGTCTGATCGCATCTACAGATGCTCCATTAAACTTTAAAGTTTCATAGAATTCTAAGAATACCTGTAAATGTAGATTAGGATCCTCTGAAGGCATCCCTTCAAATTGGGGTTGTTGAATCATGGATAGAAGTGTGGGTTTTAGCTTAAAATTATTGGCTTCTATTGGAGGTCTTCGGATGTTTGATCTTAGCCCCCTTGTTCTAAACACTTTGTAATTGCGTAAAGGTTTGTTTTCTTCGTTTGTCGTCATTTTGAAAGTTGGAGTTTCTTCTAGTCACTTTAGGAGTCTTTGTCTAGTGAGAAGAGTTCTTTCGATTTCAGGATTTAGCTCCATCAATTCCCTAGTTGACCTATGCATGCAACAATAAGAGAGACTCCAATGAAAGTGAGCGTGGTGGATGAAGTAAAATAAAAACAGGAAAAAAATAAATAAAACTCTAGATTAATCTAATTACAATCAAATTGATATTGCGCAATCCCTGACAACGGTGTCAAAAATTTGATGTGATGATTCGGTAGGTGCACGGTCATCGTCAAGTAATACAATATTGATCCCACAGAGATTGATCAAGTATTGAATAAGTGAAAGGAAAGGTTATTTAGAAGAATAAATGTTTGATTGGTGATTGAATGAGAAAGGAAAATAGATGATGAATAAACGATTATAGGACTAATTTATGAAGCAACCTTAGGACTTCAATTTTGCTACATTGTCTATTGTCTTGACAGTTCTCTATTATATCAATATATATTCTTGAAGGAAACCTATCTAAATATATCAGATGCCTCTTCCGAGATCAACCCGATATATTTACCTAACTTGGTTTTTACTTTCACAGTGTTATGCCTTAGAAGGATCTTGGTCACAATATAGGAACCTGTCACGAGAACCCCAGAGGATCAATTCAAGAACTACTACTTATTACTCATAGGAGCTAAGGTTAGATAAATTATTATGTTCTAGGATAGATTATTGATGCACACGAGCATACCCCCAAATCTCCTACCGAGATCGCCAAGGATTTGAAGTGCGCACTCGCGCTCAACGCTCGCAATTGCATAGTAATCGTCAAGTAATAATTTGTGTATTGATCCCATAGAGACCGTGATTCAAGTACCGTTTGTCCAGTAAATGTGATTTATTCGGAGTAAATCTCTTGCGAGTTAGGTGCGAGGTCGACGATGGTCCTGACTCAAATACGGTGTAACTTGGAGAAAGCGAAAGGGGCTCAAAGTTTCTCAAAGGATTCTAGGATTTTGATTTCACTTGCGCGTTGTTGAATATGATATCAATTTAATGCTCCTAGGATCTCTAGTTATGATCTTGCAGGAGGATCATCGTGTGTTATCCCAATGAACTTTTTCTTCTATTGGAAACTACCTATTCCTAACCAAGTTTCCCTTTTGAATCGTCAAAGCTTAGGGAGATGATATCTTTGGGAGCCCCCTGTCACTGGGGTCCCTCAACCCTTCTAGAGTTGATGTCTCCTACTTTGGGCCTTCTGCTAGAATAGGTTCTTGGTGTTCTAGGTTGTCCTATTAATCCATATGAAGAGGTGGATCATATTTCATATCATAATCTTTCATATCCTACTTCCTACGGTTATAGGAGGGAGGATGATCGTAAGGTCCCTCCTTGGTTCTCCTAGATTTCGATGCAAAGGCTTTCCACCCTTGTATTGACTTTGTGCAATAGAAATATAATCAAAACATAACTTTCATTGGTCTAAATAACATAAATTGCAAATATATTCAAAGGCAATGAATAAATATTTGAACTAGCATGTCCAATATGTTGGAGATTCCGGGATCATGTGCAATGGAATAAAGCGAATAAAATAATTTTTATTACATCCCAGACATTCCCTAGGGACTAGGAAAACTTATTTTGGCATAATCACATGAAAACACACAAGGAGAAGGAGAAATTATACCTTTGGGATTCTTCTGAATCCGTCGAAACCACAAGCAAGACTAGGGCTGTAAACGAACCAAGCCAAGTCAAGCTTTATAATGTTCAGACTTGTTTGATAAGATAACCAAGCCGAGCCAAGCCGAACCTAAAATTAACCAAGCTATTAAAAAACCTGTTCAAGCTTGGCTTGGTATTTTTTTTTTGAGCTTGAGCTTGGCTTGAGCTTGAATTGAGCTTGGCTTGTTTAATGGGTATCAAGCTTCTAATCAAGCTTGTTTAAATTTGATTTATTTAAATATTATCAAGCTCTTAAGTCAAACTTATTTGTTTATTTAAAATTTTATTAATTTAATCCTGATTTATAAATGAATATAAATAAATTTAAAAATAATTTTTAAAAGAGTATAATCATAAATTGACTTGTTAATGTTCATGAATATTGTTCACGAATACCGTTCACGAACAATGTTCACGAATACCGTTCATTCACGAACACTGTTCACGAACATTATTCACGAATAATGTTCACGAATACCGTTCACGAATAATGTTCACGAACACCGTTCATGAACATTGTTCACGAACACTGTTCATGAACATTGTTTACGAACACTATTCACGAACATTAACAAGCCGAACACATACGTGTTCAAGCTTGTTTATTTAATTTATCAAGTTGTTCAAGATTGTTTATTAATTGACTTTGATGCATATTGAACGAACGTAAATGAGCTCTTACCGAGTCGAACACCAAGCTCGTTCATGAATGCTTGGTTCATTTACAGCCCTAAACAAGACCAACGGGCTTTGCCTCTATCAGTATCCATGCCGGGATCACCTGAGACAACTCCTAGAGCAGCAAGCCTTTGTCTCCGATTGGTACTAGCCAACCGGCGGAGACAAAAGAAGAGGACAGAGGAAAAACGGCTACCAAGGGAAAACCTAAACCAAATCCTTAGCCAAAGATTATCAAGGGATCTATTTATAGATCTCTTGATTAGGTCATCTTATGAGGCTTAAACGGAACATATTTTACCATAATTATCCCATAATTAAGGTAAGAACAATCCAGGAAATTTCTATAAAGAGAAATCTCTAAAATCAATGAACCGTGACACGACCGTGTGGATTCACACGACACGGCCGTGCCAGGACACACTGCCTGGTCGTGTGTCCTTTTGAGCACAGCCCAGTTCAGCCATTTTTTCGGCCATAGCTAGGCACGACCCTTGCCAAGTTAGGCACGGTCGCATGAGGCTCTGTATGGTCCGTTTGACTTCGTTTAAGTGTGATATGGTCGTGCCATGTCCAACAAAGCCATAGGAGGTTCCATAGCCTCCGTTTCACACCCCCTTGGTTTGGTACAAGGTGGCCAAGGGAGAGATTATTTTAGGGGGATTAATCACTCACATTTGCAATAAGATAGGGTATGATTGCACGGAATTGGATAGAGTAGAGGGGAGCCCTAGCATCGACTTAGGAGTGTGCATGACAATGAAAATGATAGTGAGAGAAGAGCACTATTTTTGTTTTGTGAGGAAGAACTTGACACCCCTTAGGCTCCCCGACACCGATCGTACCACCATCACCAACCATGCCAATTGGTGGTTAGATTTCATAGTGGAGTCCCCACCACACGCAGGGCCTTCCACTCATGCACCCCTCTCACCTCCGACCCATCACTCACCTGTAGATCCGCCCATGTATAGGAGTCCCCCTAGTCCATGCCACAAGCCTACACCTGCACCTCCTTCTTTTTCTACCTATGAGCAGGATGCATGTACATCATCTTATGACTTCTCCGAGCTCTAATCGCGCCTCGATGATATTTACATCGAGCAGCAGACATAGGGGCAGCGATGGGAGGAGCACAACGCCTACACACAGGTAGAGTTCCAAGGCCTCCGAGATCATTTCCAGTGAGTCGAGGAGTTCTACGACCACACCCAACACTATTTCCAAAAGGAGGCTGCTTACCATCAGGAGGTCCGACAGTTCATGAGAGATGCCCGATCACAGTGGGCCAGGGAAGAGGAGCACAGAGCTGCCGCTGTGCCCACCAGTTCCTAGGTTTATTACATGTACATGTGACACTAGCGGCTGAGTACTCGATTCTCCCAAGAGCCCGATATGCCTAGACTGGCAGACTTCCCACCTCGACCACCATATTAGAGGAACGATTTCGTTCAAGTCTGGGGTAGGACCCCAATTTTGATATGCTCTTCTACCAGTGTTAGTTTCCCTTTGACATCTAGGTTTAGTTTATTTGTATTTATTTGTTCATGCATATAGTATTTCGGATCCTTTCCGTGCTTAGTTGTTAGTCATTTTAAGCTACCTCAGTGATATTTTTCAAAAATTTCATGATCTATTTCTATGCCATAGATAGCTTAACTTCATTTATCTTGTGGTACTTTATTTTTGGATGTTATGATGGATGTTCTAGATTTTCACTTGTTAGCTTTTATCTTTCACCTACACTAATCGAATATTATAAAAGGGAGAATCTAGTA
The DNA here is from genome assembly GCA_025175895.1 of Wurfbainia villosa. Classification (NCBI taxonomy): domain Eukaryota; kingdom Viridiplantae; phylum Streptophyta; class Magnoliopsida; order Zingiberales; family Zingiberaceae; genus Wurfbainia; species Wurfbainia villosa. The sequence continues at coordinate 26,045,772 of CM046002.1, read as the reverse complement.
CATATGTAGTTATGATTCATCCAGTAGTCTAGTACTTTGGAATCCATAGGTGACTCTAGATTTAGCATTTTAGTTACTGGAGATGCTCGGATTGTGTAAATCCATTCGGAAAAATCGAAACGCTAGGGAGGAAGATAGAATAAATAGAAAAAAAAAGATGAGAGAAAAAGAAGAAGAAAAAGAAAAAAGGGAGAGAGAAAACAAAAGAGAGTAAAAAAAAAATAGTTGTCATGAGTGGAAATGGCTTGGTGCCCTTTTGAGACCGAGTTAGATTACTAGGGAAACACCTATCAATTTCTCTCAATATCGAGTACGCCTTTGAGACTTTATGCCAATTCTAGAGAATGACCCTCGCATAGAATAGGTAAGTGCCTCAAAGTCGGAGATCTTAGGAAAGCTATAGGATGACAATTTGACTCACCATGGAATGAGTATCCTCTAAGAAATTCTCTCAGCACGCACACGAAAGCTAACCTAGTGAATCTTTAGAACATATCTATTTGCTTTGATTGAAAATACCACTTGATAATTTAAGTTAGCATGCTAAGTATGGAACAATAATTTAAAATTTTCATGGCACTGAGGTTTTCTTGAGGACAAACAAAGATCTAAGTCTGGGGGAATTGTGCGCAAAACATATAGGGTTTTAGGAGTAGTTTTAGCACACATCTCATTGCATTTTATACTTGTTTCATGCATATTTTTCCTTGTTTTGTATTCATTTCTTATTTTCTAATTCGGAGATCTGCTCTTGTTATTTTTATGTGTAGGAAGGCATTTTGGGAGCTAAAATGGCACATAATTGGAGCCAAAGGAAGGCAAGTATGCTCCGGACCAAAAGACGACATTCACATAATGATTCAAAGGAAGACACGATCGGTCGTGTGAATCTCACAAGACCGTGTCTAACCCCGAATCCAGATTCAAGGCAGGATTTCCAGCGAGCCACACGACCGCCCGTGTGGAATCCACATGGTCGTGTGGCGTTAGCCTGATTTAACGCAGACTAGGGTTTCACGGGGATTTAATGAAAGTCGACTTCTCTTCTATAAATAGAAAGACACACCCAAACCCTAGGGAGGAGGCCCGATGGTTAGGATGACAAGAAGGTGCCTTAAGAAGCACTGGAGGCTCGCAATGGGGAGAGGAAGTGGCTCAAAGATCGGAATCAACATTCCAACGCCTAGGAGAACGACCAAGAGTACTGTATTTTATTCTTAAATATCTTTGCATTGTAATAATTCTCTTTATGATGTCTTGTGTTTGTTCTCCTCTATTTATAGAGTAGATACTTCGATTCTTGGATTAAAGAGTAGCTTGTATATGTGGACATGCTAGTTCAAATAGCTATTCATCTCCTTTGATTCTATTTGAAATTTATGTTGTTTATATTAATGAGAATTATGTCTTGATTCTATTTCTACTGCATATAGCTAATGCAAGGGTGGAAAGCCTTTGTATCAAAAACCTAGGAGAATCAAGGAGGAACCTTGCGGTCATCCTCCCTCCCATAATCGTAGAAAGTAGAATATGATAGAGCAGGATATGAAGTATGATCCGTCTCTTCATAGGGATTACTAGGACATCCTCGTACCTCAATAACCTATCTTAGCAGAAGGCCTAAAGTAGGAGACATTAACTCTAGAAGGGTTGAGGGATCTTAGTGACAGAGGGCTCCCATCAACCCCCTGAGCTCTGACGATCTGAAAGGAAAACTTGGTTAGGAATAGGTAGTTCTCGATATAAGCAAAAGTTCATCGGGCAAATACATGATGATCCTCCTGCAAGATCATAATTAGAGATCCTAAAAGCATTAAATTGATAGCATGTTCAACAATAAATAAGTGAAACCAAAACCCTAGAATCCCTTAAGGAAACTTTGAACCTACCTTTGCTTTCTCCGAGTGACATCGTAATTGAGCTAGGACTGCCATCGACCTCACAAACCTTACTCTCAGGAGATTTACTCCGAACAACAATATCCACTGGACAAATGGTATTCGAATTTCAGTCTTTGTGGCATCGATACTTAAATTATAACTTGACGACAACCGTGCACTTATTGGCATTGAGCGCGAGTACGCGCATTGAATCTTTGGCGATCTTCGTTGGAGATTTGAGGTCGTGCTCGTGTGCATCACCAGTCGCTCAAATGCGGACATGGAAAATACCCATGGACTATTGATTTGTAATTTCTAAAATAAGTTCTTGTCACATCATCATATATTTGGACCTGATTTGGATCTTAATTCTGGTCACTTGAATTCCATCTAGTCACTTGGGCCTCCGGGTACTTGGATTTGATAAGGGTGCCCGAATCCTTCTGACTCAGTTGACTTGATCCAAACTTAGTTCATGAATCATAGAGTTAGAACATAAGTATATTTATGCAGTAATTTAGCTGCTCACCTTGACTTATGTTTGGGTGGCGCCTATCTCAAAATCTCCCCTAGCCCTAGAAGTAGTGGCACTTTCTCACTATCTTCTAAAAATCTCTATTGAGCTTACCTTGTATAGAACCTCTAGAACTTAGCTTGCTTGGACCTTTAGGGCTTCCTTGGTCACCTAATCACCTTGCTGAATCTTTGCCTCTCAGACATTTCTAAACTTAACATCTTTGGTTTCACTAGGTGTCCCTTGGTTACTTGACTTTCTTGCCAAAATCCATCTCCCAAACACTTTTGAACTTCTCTTGTCAATGTCCTACACCTTCACACTTGGCATACCAAATCAGATCACAATATATCTTAATTATAAACCCTATTTCATACATTAAAATGCAAGTTTTATCTCATGGTGCTTCCAACACCAACAAGATGAAATTGTTATTTCCCCAACCTCCACCTTGGATGTTGAGCTCCTCTCAACTTTTGAGTTTTCCGATTCTTTAGCGAATAAGCCTTCCTTATTAGGCTCTCCATCCTTGCTTTCCAATATGTAAGGTCACATACTTCGAAGGATAGTGGAAGTTGTATGTGCAGAAAAAATTCGTCGGGGAGAAAGCAAACTGATATGAGCTCGTCGAGGCTAGTGTTCAACACTATCTCCGTAAAATGATATTGCTCCGCTCAGGTGCTTACGGATAGCAGCAATTCATTTCCAAGATACAACGACGACGTCTCGAATTAGTAGCACTATAAATTTTGAGACCGGTGAACCTTCTCGTAGGTTTTTTGGACTTCGAATGCAGAGGATGGATGGTATGCAAAGGTGAGTGAGATTGAGTAATTTTTGAGTGATCTATTCCATTCTCTAGGGATCCTATTTATACTAGGTGAAGAGGTGAAGTGCCATTTGGTGAGTTTAATCTGAGCCATTGGATGTAGAGGGTTGTAACCCTTCATCAAACCTTTTAATCTCAACCATTAGATCTGGATGATTGTAACCTTTCAAATCATCCTTTGATCTCAGCCGCCAGATCTGGATCCAACAATCCAGTTAATCCGACGCTCCAGATCAATCTTAATCACCAATAGTCCGATCGTGATTCTTCGCGATCAACGCTTCAGATCACGCTGCGATCCATCACCCTCTTCGTTCCAACGGTGGCCATCCGATTGCCCAGTCATCAGCCAATCACCTCTCTATGCCCAACCGAGTGTCATATATACATGACACATCACCCGAGTGCCACGTAGGCACTGCCATGTCACCCGGAGCATAAATTTAAGCTCCTCAATTCTCCTCGCGACGATGCGAAGTGCGCCAACAAAGCGCCCATTGCGCGCGTGGCGGGTGGCGGGCTTGCAGGTGCGAGCACCTACTCGCCCATTAGATGAGAGTATCTGTGCTTAGTTGAGTTAACTCAATTAACACAACAACACATATAAGGAAGTAAATCCTCTATGGAATTTTCAATGTGGGACTATTGCTCCCCTTACTTCCTTTAATAACATTTTAGGCCGACTTTAATAATTAATTTCTCATTCACCCATAATCGGTTTTGAGCAAATTAATAGTCTAGATTCATCTACTCGAAACGTAGATTTTGATTTTGAAGTCAATTTAGACTTTCATCGATTGATGGCACCTTGATTTTCCTTTTCAAAATTGTAAACCATATTGGTCTTTTTAAGATCCAATATCTAACATCCCCCACATGAATGGAAATTAATGCGTGTATGCATGCTGACACTTTACGAGAGTCCAATCGATAAGTTAATGCATCGAGAGAGGTAGCTTGTGGCTTTGAACCTTCCATAGTGGAATGCTATCGAGCATACTAGGCTGCACAGTGAACGTGATGTCTTGAACTGCTCAGCTGTTTGTGTATACTTAGACAATAACACCCACACAAGGACTTATCTCACCTACTTTTGGTTCTCATGGTTGGTTCCGTTTTAGCCATGAACACTATCTTGGATTCATGAGTGTTTCATTGAAGCGACCTATCTTCACACTCACATAGGTGACACTTCTATCAAGAGTATCCTACCATACTCCACCTTATAAAGGTATAGAAGTCATTAAAAGCATAAGCTTAACCTCACTACATGTGGTAGGACAACACATATTCATCCTAGGACTGGGATAAAGATAATATATCTCGTGTGTTGTAACACAACTTCTGTAACTTCGTTGTCCCATTGAACCAAGATCTTGGGATCTCCAGTCAACAAGGTTGGGTTACCACTACAGTCGTTTTAGTTGTAGATTTTTAATCCCATTCCTCTCGATGAACAGTATACTTGATCTCGATTTAGCCCCTTCATAAGAGGATCTGCTAAATTATTTTTAGACTTGACATAGTCGATTGCAATCACTCCATTCGAGATCAACTGCCTAATGGTATTATGTCTACGACGTATATGTCGTGACTTACCATTATACATACTACTATGTGCCCTTCCAATTGCCGATTGACTATCACAATGTATAAGTACGACAGACACAAGTTTTGTCCAGCTCGGAATATCTTCCAAGAAATTTCGCAGCCATTCAGCTTCTTCAGCTGCTTTGTCTAGTGTTATAAACTCGGATTCCATAGTTGACCGAGCAATGCACGTCTGCTTAGTGGATTTCCAAGATACCGCTCGTCCACCAATTGTGAATACATATCCACTAGTAGATTTGGAATCTTTTGTATCTGATATCCAATTAGCATCATAATATCCCTCTAAGACAGCGGGATATTTTCCGAAATGTAATCCATAGTTCATAGTATATTTCAAATATCTAAGAATTCGCATCAGTGCTTTCCAATGGGTGTCGTTTGGATTACTTGTAAAACGACTTAGTTTGTTAACCACACAGGCAATATCCGGACGTGTGAAATTTGTGAGATACATCAAGTTGGCTATCATCCGAGAATATTCTAATTGTGATATGGGCTCACCTTGGTTTTTTGCTAAGTGTTGACTTAGATCCATAGGTGTTTTTACTGTAGAGAGATCGTACGCATTGAACTTCTTCAACATCGATTCTACATAGTGAGATTATGTCAAAACTATCCCCTCAGATGTCCTGAGAATTTTAATTCCCAATATAACTTCTGCTTGACCCATATCATTCATATCGAAATTCTTGGTCAATATTTTCTTTGTACTCATGATTATCTCATGGTTACTACCTATTATAAGCATATCGTCTACGTATAGACAGACGATTATATAACCTTTAGGTGTGTTTTTGATATAAATGCATTTGTCACATTCATTTATTTTGAATTCGTTTGATAGCATTATTTTGTCAAATTTCTCGTGCCATTGTTTAGACACTTGTTTTAGTTCGTACAACGACTTAACAAGTCGGCACACCTTTTTCTCTTTTCCTGAAACTATGAACCCCTCGGGTTGCTCCATATAGATTTCTTCTTCCAACTCACCATTTAAGAATGCAGTCTTAACATCCATTTGATGTATTTCAAGGTCATACAATGTTGTGATGGCTATCAGCACTCGTATGGACATAATCCTTGTCACCGGTGAGTAGGTGTCGAAGTAATCAAGGCCTTCTTTTTGCTTGTACCATTTGGCTACAAGTCTAGCCTTATACTTGTCAATAGATCCATCAACTTTATACTTGCGTTTTAGTATCCACTTACATCCTAATGGTTTAGCACCAGAAGGAAGGGCCACTAATTCCCAAGTATGATTATTCATGATGGACTCGATTTCACTATTGACTGCTTCTTTTCATAATGGGGAGTCGGGACTAGAGAGAGTTTCACTCAATGTTCTTGGATCCATTTCTAACATAAAAGTCATAAAGTTCGGCCCGAACGATTTCTCAACTCTAGCCCATTTGCTCTGACGTGACTCTTCATTTTGATAGTCAATAGTCCTTTTACGACAATTAAGTTCAGAGACGTCATTGTTGTTAAAACTTCCGTTGCTATCAATTTGAATGTTTCCCCTTTTATTTGGGAATACATTTTCAAAGAATATCGCATTCCGAGATTCTATGGTTGTCCCCACATGAATATCAGGAATGTCTGACTTGTGAACTATGAAACGATATGCACTACTATTTTGGGCATATCCGACAAATATTGCATCGAACGTTTTAGGTTCGATTTTTATTTGCTTTGGCTTGGGTACTTCGACCTTTGCCAGGCACCCCCACACTTTCAAGTATTTGTACGATGACTTGCGACCTTTCCATAGTTCATACAGTGTTTTATCATTTTGTTTGTGAGGGATTTTATTGAGAATGTGATTTGCAGATAATAAGGCTTCCCCCCACAAGTTCTAGGGTAAGCCTGAATTTATCAACAAGACATTCATCATTTCCTTGAGTGTCCGATTTTTACGTTCAACAACTCCATTTGATTGAGGTGAGTAAGGCACCGTTGTCTGATGGATAATGCCAGATTCTGAACAAAATTTATCAAACAATGGACCATATTCTCCACCTCTATCGCTACGAATTATCTTAATTCGTTTATCAAGTTGATTCTCAACTTCTGTTTTATAGGTTCTAAAAGCCTTTAAGGCTTCGTCTTTACTTCTTAAAAGATAGACATAATAGAACTTCGTACAGTCATCGATAAAGGTAATAAAATACTTTTTACCTCTTCTGGTTTGCACAAATTTTAAGTCACATAGATCACTATGTATTAACTCTAGAGGAGTCGTTGACCTTTCCACCGAATGAAAAGGTAGTCTCGTCATTTTTGCTTCCACGCACACTTCACATTTGTGTGTTTTGTCAACATCGACATTTGGTAATAAATTTAATTTGATGAGACGTTTCAGAGTATTATTATTAACATGTCCAAGTCGATCATGCCATAAATTAAAACACTCGACAACATAGCTGGAAGCTTTTATTTTATTACCATCAAATTCACGGTGTACAGTCATTATAACCATCTTGAACATACTTTGTTCTAAGCACCCTTCATAAGTATAAAATTATTTGATTGGAACACTAGTCTGAACTCGGCTTTAACAAGTGTCGATCCAGAAACTAAGTTCTTTCTGATATCGGGAACATGGAGCACATCAATAAGCGTTAGCTCCTTTCTTGATGTCATCTTCAGAATAACTTTTCCAAGTCCGACAATTGGCGATGTTGTAGAATTGCCCATATAGAGCTTTCTTCTATTTATCGGAGTATACTTGGAGAACATCGCCTTATCAGAACAGATATGACATGTTGCTCCAGTATCGATCCACCATTGCTTCGGGTTGTCCACCACCGTGTTGACTTCAAACACGACCGCAGTGAGATCTAGCTCCATGTCGTCAGAAGTTGCGACTTGGTTCACAACTTCCTTCTGACCCTTGGTTGGTTTCTTTAGGCGTCTGCACTCTTTGGACATGTGTCCTGGCTTTCCGCAGTTGTAGCACGAGCCCTTGAATTTCTTGCCTGAAGCCTTCTTTTTGAATTGCTTCGGCTTTTTGGTGTTCGACTTAACCAGGTTAGACATCTCGTTGATAGTCCGCTTCGTTCCTTTAGAGTCGGAGAATCTTCGATTATCCTCCTCTATTCATAGCCTCAGGATCAAGTCTTCAAGCCCCATCTCTTTTTGCTTATACTTCAGGTAATTTTTGAAATCCTTCCACGACGAGGGAAGTTTCTCAATTATCGCAGCTACTTTGAACGACTTATTCAGTTTCATGCCTTCGGCATCCAGATCATGCAATATTAGTTGCATATCTTGGACTTGAGATGTCACACTCTTGGAATCCACCATTTTGAAATCCAGAAACCGGCCGACGATGAATTTCTTCAAACCAACATTTTCGATTTTGTATTTCTTCTCTAGTGATTCCCACAGAGATTTCGCCGTCTCTATCAGACTATACACGTTATACAACGTGTTGTCCAATGCATTGAGAATGTAATTACGACACAGGAAATCTCCGTGCGACCACGCATCGTAAGCAGCCTTACTATTGGAATCTCCTTCCATAGCGGCTGGCGGGTCTTCACTCAAAAACCTTACGAGGTTTAGCGTCATCAGATAAAACATCATATTCTGTTGTCATCTTTTGAAATCAGCTCCGTTGAATTTCTCCGGCTTCTCTCCGGGTAGAACGGAGGTTGTGACTCCGGGTGAAACGGTAGTCGGAACGTCGTTGATTACGTCCATATCAGACTGCACCAAATATCGTTTTATGATTGTAGAAAAAATTCATCGGGGAGAAAGCAAACTGATATGAGTTCGTTGAGGCTAGTGTTCAACATTATCTCCGTAAAACGATATTGCTCCGCTCAGGTGCTTACGGATAGCAGCAATTCGTTTCCAAGATACAACGATGACGTCTCGGAATAGTAACACTATAAATTCCGAGATCGGCGAACCTTCTCGTAGGTTTTCTGGACTTCGAATGCAGAGGATGGATGGTATACAAAGGTGAGTGAGATTGAGTGATCTATTCCATTCTCTAGGGATCCTATTTATACGAGGTGAAGAGGTGAAATGCCCTTTGGTGAGTTTAATCTGAGCCATTGGATGTAGAGGGTTGTAACCCTTCATCAAACCTTTTAATCTCAGCCATTAGATCTGGATGATTGTAACCTTTCAGATCATCCTTTGATCTCAGCCGCTAGATCTGGATGATTGTAACCTTTCAGATCATCCTTTGATCCAGTCAATCCGACGCTCCAGATCAATCTTAATCACCAACAGTCCGATCGTGATTCTTCATGATCAATGCTCTAGATCGCGCTGCGATCCATCACCCTCTTCGTTCCAACAGCGACCATCCGGTTGCCCAGTCAGCGTCCAGTCACCTCTCTATGCCCAACCGAGTGCCATGTATACATGACATATCACCCGAGTGCCACGTAGGCACTGTCATGTCACCCGGAGTATAAATTTAAGTGCAAAGTACATCAACAAAGCGCCCATTGTGCGCGTGCGCACGTGCGCTCGTGGCGGGTGGCGGGCTTGCAGGTGCGAGCACCTGCTCGCTCATTGGATGAGAGTATCTGTGCTTAGTTGAGTTAACTCAATTAACACAACAATACATATGAGGTAGTAAATCCTCTATGGAATTTCTAATGTGAGACTATTGCTCCCCTTACTTCCTTTAATAATATTTTAGGTTGACTTTAACATTTAATTTCTCATTCACTCATAATCGATTTTGAACAAATTAATAGTCTAGATTCATCTATTCGAAACGTAGATTTCGATTTTGAAGTCAATTTAGGCTTTCATCGATTGATGACACCTTGATTTTCTTTTTTCAAAAACGTAAACCATATTGATCTTTTTAAGACTCAATATCTAACAGTATGTCGAATCTAAAATCATCTCCAAGCTCTATTAACTTCAGTTTTTCTAGCCTTGTGTTGCCACGGTGATTAGTCTTGGAGTGGAATATTACTATGATACCATTTGCAAGGCTAATATGTGTGAAGGTGAATAGACACTTCAAATTTCTTCCATTCTTGTCTATAAATTCAAGTTACATCGTGGAAATTAAATATAAATAAGTACAAATATAAATAACCTTCACTTGCTTTTGTCTCTAAATGAATATGCTAAATGGCAGTGGAAATAAAAAGAAACTATAAACAACTAGGAAATTTTCATATACACAAGACAACAAAAGAATAAAAATACAGTGATGCACAAGGAATTTTTTTGTGGTACATAACTCCTAAGGCTACGACATTGATGACCCAAAGATCACCAAAAATCACCACCTTTTTCCTTTTCAACCTCAACCGAAGTTAAAGAAACTCCTTATAATGCAATTTCTTTTTATCTTACAATGATATATATTGTGCAAGAGGGAAAATCCGTCCCCTTAGGGGCCTCTCTCGTCGACCCTACAGTAAATAGAGGAAGTCAACCACGATAGGCCTTTGGCTTTATCGATGCTTAGTGCAGTGGAAGACTAGAACCCTGCTAGAGGTGGAAATTGACTCGTACTCTATTATACAATATTTGCACTGCATTAGTCATCCGACTTTGTCCGTAGAGACTACAATGATATATAATGAAGTGCAATAAAAAGAAAAATTTACAATAGTAAAATACAATTTTACAAAACGTTTTAACAGTTAAAAGGTCACAATCTCCTTTTTTTGAAGTAGATTTAGAACAATTCATTTTGAGCACAAGCACGAAAAAGGATAATAAATTCTCTAAGAGATCGTGATCGTCTATCATTTGTTGAAGAATGAGTGTAGGTTGTTTGAGGGTTTTCTCATAGAAATTGTCTTGAATGAGAAATTTGCGATCTTTTACTTTTTTTTTTTTATATCATCAGTTAGCTACATTGCTTGATTTGGTCAACTATATAAGAATTGATAGCCAATGTTTTTAAAATCTCTCTTAATTATTTTTTAATTTTATCTTCAGTTGAATGTTAATTATATAACAATCGACTGTGTATTGAGAAGTCAAATTTCATAGTCAATTTTTGTATTTCTTATTTGATCTGAGATATCATTAGTTGACTTCATCAATCAATTAAAAGCCTTCTATTTGATCTCAAAGCTTTTAGTTGACTTTTCAAAATTTTATTTGCTTCATAGTTTATAACAGTCGACTAAAAAATTTATTATTCATTCTTAGATATGCTAGACCATAAATTCAAATCATATTATAATTATCATTGGTTGATTGTACATCAATAATAGTCAACTATATATAAAATCACAATTCTCATAGTTATTTATGGTATTGATCAATTGATTTTATAGATCACTCAACTCATTATCTCATAACACTAATTTCAATTTATGAACTTATGATTTTGCACTCTCCATGTATAATAATGGACTAAGATATTATGATTCATTCAATTTATTAGTGGACTGCGTAACTTGAAATCCAATATAATCATCCTGTTGGATTGAGAAGCGTCGCTAGAGGGGGGGGGGAGGGTGAATAGCGATCGTAAATCTTTTCTTTTTCGTTCGTTCGATACGCAAAGTAAGCACAGCGGAAAATAAATGAATACGTTTATTTTACTTGGTTCACAACCCAGCGGTTGCTACTCCAAGGCCCTATCGGTCCTAGACCGCGTACGGAGGGCAAAGCACTAAAACGTCTCCTCCTCGTTGGAGGTAGGAGACAACGATTACAAAAACCGAATATACGAGGATGAGGCAACAAGCCTACCTCACCTCGTTATGAAGATAAAAATACAGAATATAATATCAAAAATATTACTTGAATCTGCTGCCGACGAAGAAGATCAAAACTTGGCGTTGCGTCGGCGTTATGACGGTGTTGAAGCGTTGGCGTTGTAGGAGCACTTGATGAATAATTGATGTTCTTTGGAGATGAATCCTCCCCTCCTTTTATAGACTTTAGCCTCTGAATTTGTCTCCTATTTCTTTGGAACGGATCATGAATTTTTCCAAATTTTTATCGCGAAGTGGCCGCGTCAAACGTTATCCATTTTGACCTAGCGCGTCGAATCGCCGCCATCAATGACCGATCGATGATGATCGATGCATCATCACGATCGATAATACGATCGCCTAATGTCCAAGAATGATCGCCGCTACCGGCCACTTCCGCAAAGAAGAGATTAGCTCGAAATGATAAATACGACGGTTTCTAATCGTCCGATCTCGACCTAGACCTTCCACAAGAAGTCTTAGTCGACCGTCGCCTGATCGTCCGTAAAGAGGACACGACCTTACAATCTCTCACTCACATGAGCTTACCTCGATAGTAGCTCTTGCTTCCGCCTTCCACTCGATTCCTTGGCTCCTCCGACCACTCAAGTGTCGCCCGACCACCACGGCTTCCTCCGGTGTCGCTAGCCTTCAACTCCAGCCTTTAGTACTTTTCGCACACTTGATTTAGCCTGTGAGATAACAATATAAACTTAACTTTGTGTCTTTGCCATAATCAAAACACAGTTCGATTATCTAGTGCCCTCGCACTAACAATCTCCCCTTTTGATCTATGGCAAACCAACACAAAGTTAAGGGAAATTAAAGCATAAAACACATATAGTAGATGATGAATGCCATTCCCAAAATCCCCTTAACCAAAACTCCTCCTTAACCCTAGGTGAGTTTTGAAAGAGATACTTTAGTTTTCAAAAGCAAATTTTGTGTTTCAAAATGAAATTTTGTGTTACTCCCCTTAACTTTTGCTCTTCTCCCCTTTGCCATAAATCAAAAAGAGTGTTGGGGTTTTTGTATAAAATAGGGGTTTAAAACAATGTCGCTTATGAATGCATCTAGATAAATCAAATATGAGTCCAAGCATGCCTAGCAATAGTTAGATATATTGGTTCGAGGTGTGTCCTCTCGCACTAATAATCTAAAGATTTATAATATAACCCTTAAGATTAGTTTGCTCTCCCCTTAGTCAAATATATGAAGTATAAGAGATGTAGGGGCGCTAAACTTTGGCCTCGAGTTGTTAAGTACAATAGTTGAGAAAATAAGTAGTATTTTGAAGGATTGTTTCAAGTATATTTCAATTATCCTTAACATCTCACCCATTCTATGTGTCTCATAATTTGTTCACCTTATATGTTTTGTGAGATGATTTTAAATTGATTAAAGATAGTCAACCTTTAGATTCAGATTTAACCTTTAGATCGTTAAGTAACTTTTCGAGAAACTGCTTCCGTGTCGTGGCGAGGCACATGTGGGCCTTCTTTGATCTAACAACGACTACTTCCTTAGACAAAGCCAAATTCAAGAAAATATTACTTAAGTCACATAGGGTTACTTCCTGGTCTAACTAGATTAGGATACGGCGAGGTAGCTTCAAATTTAGTTCCACTTGGCCAAGTGCACCAAGCTAGATACGCCTTTATCTAGCTCAATACACGAGACTTTGTCTCCTAACGCATCATCATCTCGCCAAGGCCCCGATACTATATTATCAAGAGTTGACTAACTAGTTATTTATGAAAAGAGGCTCCCGAGGCTCAATCTTTTCAAGGATTTTAGCTGGTTATGTACGATTCTAAGTATGTTCACAAGTTAACAGAAATTCTAAGCATGCAATGGTTTTGCTAAGTAAGCGGGTATACTATTTTAGTGTTAGCTCCCCCTAGACCATTGAACCAATAAGGTCTATTCAAATAATGAACTTGATCCTGAGGAATCCAATACTTATTAGTCCTAATATGTGAATTTAATAAAACCTTTGGGACCCATGCTTGGACTCTTTGATGACTACGATTTACGATAGACATATAAGACCTATTCGTAGTCTTTGACTTAAATCCGAGTCGGCTTTGTTGTACCACGACTATTTGGGTTCCAAGTAGTCGATTAAGGTTCTTAGATCCCAACGTGAACTTTTCCAACCTAGCCTCGACCTCTTGAACTTGGTCTTTCAAGAGAGAATTCTCCTTCTCAAGTTTTTCAATTTGGGTTGAGTTTCTCTCTTGAACTTGACTAGTTGAAGAGATTAGAGTAGCCTCTTGCTTGAGGGTTTCAACCTCCTCAAGTAACGACTCAACCCTAGACTCGGACTTAGTTAATTTCCTATTAAGCAGCTTTAATTATCTTGTAAAGTGTACTAATTAAAGAGAAATCAACCTTAACTTTCCCTTTTGGTCCGGCTTTGAGTTTTCTCTCAAATAATCTTGGGTCGGAGTCGGAGTTGTAGTTGGACTCGGCCGGATTGACTCGGACTCCTCCGTTCTTGCCATGTAAGCTATGTCTTCTCTTCCCAAGTTGCATGGAAGGCTTTCCTTGCTCCCTTTTTCTTTGGTTCTCATTCTTCAATTTCCTTCTTTCTTGTCGAACTATTCTCCGCACAATTTCCTTGCATGGATTCGGATTCGTCTTCGGGTTCGAGTTCATCTACTTGCCTAGTAGGTGGCTTGCTTCTTTGTCCTGCAAGTAGAGCAATACCTCTCTCGGCCCGGATCACGTTAGTTTGCTCGTGAAGTTCAAACTCGGAAAATAATTCATCTAACCTAAGCTCGATAGGTCCTTAGAGACTTTGTAGGCATCGACCATGGATGCCCACAAGGTAGTCCTAGGAAATGAATTAAGAACGTACCTTAATAGGTCACGGTTTTTCGACCTTGTGTCCGATGGTGTGTAGGCCGTTGACAATGTCCTCGACGCGGCGTGTAGTTGTTGCCGCCTCGTGTTCCTCGCATCTTGAGGTTATACAACTTATTGAAAAGAAGGTCACGTTTACATACCTTAGCATCGGGTGTTCCTTCGTGTAGCTCAGTTAATTTATTCCATAGGTCCTTGGCGCTAATGAATGGTCCGATGCGGTTGAGTTCCTCCTTGGACAAGCCGCATTGCAATATTTGGGTTGCTCTTGCATCGGCCCGATTTGCCTCTTGGTTGCATTTGTCCACTTGTTGAAATCCAAGGGCTCTCCTTGATCATTGGTGGGTAAAGCAAAGCCGGTTTGGATTATTATCCAAGTATCGACTTGTGTTTTCAAGAAACACTCCATCCGACCTTTCCAATAACGGAAATCATCTCCGTTAAAGAACGGAGGTCGGGTGGTGCTATATCCCTCAATGTGAGCCATTAAGTATCTTGCAAAAACACAAATAAAAACCAAAGAGAATTCCAAGACTTGGTCTTGGATTAGTAATGGAAATAATAGAAAAAACAGAAATAAATAAGGAGGATAAAAACTAAAAAAAATTGAAACTTACGACCTTGATGTCCCGAAAGGGTACTAAACGCTGGATTTTGGGGCTGGAAACAGCTTGTTACGGGGTAAACCCCCTAAAGTGTAGATCTTTCAGAGCTTCGATTTGGTGGGTAGATCGTTTCGTGAGTCCACTCGTAGCAAAAGTTATTCTCGTTTGATCGTGAGGTACTCCGAAGGAGATTAGTACTAGCAAAAACACAACCAAAAACTATGTACCAAGACTTGGTCTTGGATTAGTAGTGCGGGAAACAAAACCTAAGAAATATACGAATCGAAAAATACGAAAAGAAAACCAAAACGTGCTAGATTGGTGGTTTCACCAAATCTTAGCGCCCCCGCTCTGATACCAATTGTTGGATCGAGAAGCGTCGCTAGAGGGGGGGTGAATAGCGATCGTAAATCTTTTCTTTTTCGTTCGTTCGATACGCAAAGTAAGCACAGCGGAAAATAAATGAATACGTTTATTTTACTTGGTTCACAACCCAGCGGTTGCTACTCCAAGGCCCTATCGGTCCTAGACCGCGTACGGAGGGCAAAGCACTAAAACGTCTCCTCCTCGTTGGAGGTAGGAGACAACGATTACAAAAACCGAATATACGAGGATGAGGCAACAAGCCTACCTCACCTCGTTATGAAGATAAAAATACAGAATATAATATCAAAAATATTACTTGAATCTGCCGACGAAGAAGATCAAAACTTGGCGCTATGCGTCGGCTGTTATGAGCGTTGCGTTAAGGCCAGAGGAGCACTTGATGAATAATTGATGTAATTTGGAGATGAATCCTCCCCTCCTTTTATAGACTTTAGCCTCTGAATTTGTCTCCTATTTCTTTGGAACGGATCATGGATTTTTCCAAATTTTATCGCGAAGTGGCTGCGTCAAACGTTATCCGTTTTGACCTAGCGCAAAAGCTGAATCGTCGCCATCACGATCGTGATGACAATGATCGATGCATCTCATCACGACCGATAATCGATGCGCCTAATGTCCGGAATGATAAATACGACGGTTTCTAACCGTCCGATCTCGACCTAGACCTTCCACAAGAAGTCTTAGTCGAATCGTCGCCTACGGTCGTCCCCGTAAAGAGGACACGACCTTACAATCTCTCACTCACACGAGCTTACCTCGATAGTAGCTCTTGCTTCCGGCCTTCCACTCGATTCCTTCGGCTCCCTCCGAATTCACTCAAGTGTCGCCCGACCACCACGGCTTCCTCCGGGTGTCGCTAGCCTTCAACTCCAGCTTTAGTACTTTTCTGCACACTTGATTTAGCTCGTGAGATAACAATATAAACTTAACTTTGTGTGTCTTTGCCATAATCAAAACACAGGTTCGATTATCTAGTGCCCCTGCACCAACACATCCTACATGATTGGGCTTAATAAAGATTTTCTTTCACTTTGATAAATAAAAAAAGGTCTACTTTATCTCTCTTATGATAAAACGTGACAACCTTTGCACTAAACGTCCTTCGTGATTAATCCTTCATCTTAATAAAAGATGATAAATCATGGAGATTTCGCTCTAGTATAGTGGTCCTTTTGCATGTAGAAAAGATTAAGAACCTAATAAAATATTTTTCACCTGTTGAAATTTAATCTAAAATTTGATGCAGTAAACATCCATATGAATATCAATTGTACCAATCCATGGGAGCTACTTTATTATAGTTCCCAAGATTATCCCAATTGATAAGTGCAAAGGGAAAACTCTTAAATGCGTAATAGTCAATTTTCCGAGGGTTTCATCACCCTGGACACCTTTGCACTTATCATCTATCTCAAATGTCGTTAATATAGCGGTTTCATTTTCATTTTTTATTTTTACTTTACCTCTCTCTTAAAATGTATTATGTAACTCTCATTGACGTATAAAATGATCTATAATTGAGTCATTGTTATGTCTAACGCATCAAAAACAAGAAGTTATGACCATACCGTTGGTGACACTGATGAGAAATAGGAAATATTTTGATCATTATTGGTAGCATAGGCAGTCTAAATTGTTCAGCCATTCGAATATTCTTCATAATTAATAGAAAATTGGCTTTTAAAAAATAAATCTTTTACTCTTTAATGGCCATTGGAGCTCTAGAGGAATATAATTGCCGATTGCTTTGCGGTTGTTACAGGCAAGAAGAATAGATCAAACAGTTTGTTTTTTCTTTCTTTCTGGTCAAACGCTTAGTTAAGAGCATTGATTAGCTAATTTAAAATATCCATGAATTTGCAACCAACAAGTTCACTTTGACCGCAAATTTTGGATCGCATGTCTTTGGACGCCTTAGTTGCCCTGCCCTAACCGCGGTGTTTATTGTCTTGTCAGCTCTCTGGCAGTGGCGGCGCCGCCGCGTCTTGTAGCCCTTGGTAGATTTGGTAAAACCTTACCTTCCGACTCTTCCTCGCTTAACTCGATCGTCATAGTTATGGAGGCGCCTCGCGCAGTCAGTTTCACGGTGCAGAGACGCCGGCCAGTTTTAGTGGCCCCCTCTGTGCCTACGCCATATCAGTTCAAGCGCCTCTCTGACATCGATGACCAAGAGGGCCTTCGCACTCAAATACCCATTATCCAGTACTATCGCAGCAGCGGCGACGATCGCGACCCGGTTAAGGTACTACACGATTCCCTCGCTCGAGCGCTTGTGTTCTACTATCCCCTGGCTGGCCGGCTCCGGGAAGCGGCGGGTCGGAAGCTAGTGGTGGAGTGCACGGGCGAGGGGATCCTTTTCGTCGAGGCTGACGCAGACGTTCGCCTCGAGCAGTTGGACGATGCTGTGCACCCACCGATACCCTACTTGAACGAGCTCCTTCACGATGTCCCTGGTTCCAGTGGCATCCTCCACTGCCCCTTGATGCTCATGCAGGTGACACGATTGCAGTGCGGCGGGTTCATCGTCGCTCTCAGGACGAACCACACCATGGCCGACGGCGCCGGTTTGGGCCAGTTCTTGAACGCCGTTGCTGAGTTGGCCTGCGGCGCGTCCGCCCCGTCGGTGCTCCCTGTGTGGGAGCGCCATCTCCTGAAATCGCGTAGCCCTCCCCGCATCACGTGCGTCCACCTAGAATACGAGCACGTGAAGCCGCCTCAGATTCCCCGGTCTTCTCCCAACGACGACATGGTGCATCGGTCCTTCTTCTTCGTCAAAGCTGACATTGCTCTGTTGCGGAGGAGCGTGCCGTTCCACCTCCGAGATGGTTCCCCCTTCGAGATCCTGACCGCTTTCCTCTGGCGATGTCGTACGAGGGCCATCGACCCTGCTGCTGGCGATCTGGTCCGAGTCTGCTTCAGCGTCAACGCCCGCGGGCGGCGCTGCGCTGGCTTGGGGCTTCCGCCCGGGTACTATGGGAACGCGATCGCTTTCCCGGTGGCGGTCGCCAGTGCCGGCGACCTGTGCTCGAGGCCTCTGTGCTACGCCCTGAAGCTGGTAAGGGCTGCCAAGGCAGTAGTGACGGCGGAGTACATGCGGTCGGTGGCGGACCTACTGGTGCTGCGGGGGCGACCTCACTATCAGGTGGCGGGGACGTACCTGGTGTCAGACGGTACGCGTTCCGGGGTGGATGAAGTGGATTACGGCTGGGGAAAGCCGGTGTACGGCGGGCCTGCATGGGGGCGAGTGGCCAGTATCCACCTCCCTTTCACAAACAGCAGAGGACAGGAAGGAATCGTAGTTCCCCATTACCTGCCTCGCTCCACCATGGACAGATTTGCCATGGAAGTCGACCGAGTGATCAAAGAGAAGACGACATCGGCAAGGAGCTCTTTGTAGTCGTAGATGATCAGAAGCATTCCATTTGATTGTATATTCTACTTAATTTTATGTACACTGATACTGAAATCCAGTGCTACTTAATTGTATCCATATTGATATTGATATCCCGTTGATACACGAGAGATTATATGCTCCCGGTCAGCTTAGACATTCTCTGGCTACCTCAGCAGAAAGGGTACATTCTTGAATTCTTTTTTAGAATATCTTTGTTCCGGTCTGAGATGATGAGATGTGATGACTTAGCAAAGTGCTCCTGACCGAACCGAAGAGAGCTTGGCCGAGCTCGGGTACACGTCTGTCTTCTAGGCCCTGGAGTGATCTAGCTCAACTTCCTGAAGGAGACTTGACCACCAGTCGTTATCGGGGGCATCGTCGGAGTTGTGGAAACTCACGAACCAAGGGAAACTCACGACCCAGTGAGAAAGGGGGCTGAAAAAGACCTCGGCGAGACCCCTTCGATGTTCAAATCAGAATATAGAAAAGAGTGGAGAAAATACTTTTAAAAGTTCAAGATTACAGATTACCCATCCCCCTACTCCTCGTTACCTTTATATAAGAAGTCAAACTAGCCTTGGGATGCATATCCTTAGAGGAGATCATGGGAGACATGATCTCATTTTGATAGGGACGCGACTGTATGGAGAGAATCTCGGGAGACAAGACCTCATTAAGAAGGAGAGGTGATTCTAGGGAAATATAGTCTCATTAATAAGGAGAGTCGACTGTACAACGAGGATCAAGGAGACATGTGTTAGTTATAGCCCTAAGAACCAATCATGTGATGGTTGAATAGGGAACATTTTGTATCATATTCTATAAAGGCAAAGGATTGGTTATTATATTTAAGTCTTGCTTGTGCCAGCTAAATTAAATATAGTAATGCCCTAGAAAAGTAGGTTCTTATCTACAGCACATCAATTGGCAGAATTGATTATGAGAGGCTGTAGAGAACACTTTCTAAATGTTCCTAGTCAAGTATTAATATGCAAGGGCAATATTAATACATAAAGACTAGCATGTAGGTCAATTGATGACTTGATCTCACAAGTCATGGATATATGATATCAAGTTGACACATGGGTATATATTAGAGAATATATATAATCGAAAATGAGAAAGTTTCATGGATCGTTATATGAGTGTCATAAACTTTCTCATGTGACTATTGGTATGAATAGTCCTCGGACCGAAGTCACTACGGTTCCCTACATAAGGAGTTATGTACTTTGGTATCGTCAGCGTCACATGTGAGGTGGACCATAAAGCGATTCGGGTATATAACAAATTATGCGGAGGGATGTGAGTGATGTAGATGGGATCTATCCCTCTCATATGACGAGAGTGATATCGGTGGGCCCCTTGATTGAGTAGAACTACTAAAACGCATGACCATGCTCGAATGAGTCAATATGAGATATTGAGCTCATTTGTTTGAGTTAGTTTACTCAGGGATCAAGAAACACATAGATTGATCGAGGATGACACGGTCTATGCCTCATTGATCAATCTGATATCAAGGATAGAAGGACACGGTCATATATTATAGTAGTCACGGAAAGG
Organism: Wurfbainia villosa; assembly: GCA_025175895.1. Classification (NCBI taxonomy): domain Eukaryota; kingdom Viridiplantae; phylum Streptophyta; class Magnoliopsida; order Zingiberales; family Zingiberaceae; genus Wurfbainia; species Wurfbainia villosa. The sequence continues at coordinate 26,025,417 of CM046002.1, read as the reverse complement.
TTAGTCGGATCTTGACTTATCTCGTAACTTGGGTAGCAATGATGTATTGCTAGATGCCACTCATTGCTTGTGTATCTAAAAGAGTTTAGGTCCACTGCCAACGTTATGAGAGCCTATAGGGTCACACACAAAGAGCATGATAATTAGAGGAATTAGAGTATTCTAGTTTGACTAGAATAATTTGGGAATAAGCTTAAGTACAAAATGGTGTTTGGACTTTAAGCTTAATGAGAATTTTAGCTAATTGATTTAATGAGATTAATTCAATATGTTACCTTATTGAATTAATAAGATTAATTCAATATGATAACATAAGCTTAATTGAATTAATAAGATTAATTCAATATGATAACATAAGCTTAATTGAATTAATAAGATTAATTCAACATGCATGAATGCCACATAAGCATGCCACATAAGCATGCCACATAAGCATGCCACCTAAGCATCCACCTAAGCTAGTTAAGGTGGAAGGAAACAAAATGGTTTTGTCTCCTTAAGTGGCCGGCCAAACAAGGATATGTCTCAATGCACTGGATTGCATTGAATGTGTGGAGGTGAAAGGGTTTTTCCAACCCTATAAAAGACACCTCAAGTGGCCGGCCAAAGAGAGCATTGGCTTTGTTGTTGGTGGAAGCTTTGGTTGTGTTGTTGTGGTTGTGAGAGAGCTTGGTGGAAGCTTTAGTTGTGTGGGTTTGTGAGTGTAGGCTAGCAAGAAGAGGAGTCTTCTTCTTCCTTTCTCCTTTTCCCTCTCTTCCTCTCCTTTAGGGACTTCTCTAGCAAGAAGTAAAGGAGAGCTCTTCTAGTTTCCCTTTTGTGAGACAAGAGCGTGCTCGTGTGGATACGTATAGAGGCACGGACACTTGAACGTGCTAAAGATCCAACAAACCGAAAGGAAAAGCGGGATTGCAAAGGGCACGCAACAAAGGTAGAACTCTCCTATAAGATAGGCTTGGTTTAGAGAAATTTATTTTATACGAGTTTGCTTTCGCATGGATCACTTGGAAGGGATCCTATTTTCCGTTGCGCATATGCCATTCGGCATAAAGAATTCCCTACAACATGGTCTCATTAATAAGGATAGGTGATTGTACAACGAGGATTTAGAGAGATATGGTCTCATTAATAAGGAAATTGGACTTAATAATAGAGACCTTAGAGACGTGTCTTCCGGGTATAGACACATCCATCTAATTGTTGAAATTGAGCTGTGGTGATAGGCCGAGGTGATGGGCTGAGGTGAGCTACTGCCGTAGGTCGATTTGAGACATCTGGATGATCTGCTTTCTGTTGAGCCGAGCTACTATTGTAGGCCGATTTAAGGCATTTGGTCGATCTGCTCTCTATTGAGTCGAGATACTGCTGTAGGATGATCTGAGATATTTGACCGATCTACTTTCTGCTAAGTCGAGCTACTGCTGTAATATTTTGACGAGCTCAAGTCGACTCCAGTCGACTTGCGTCACCTTTGACCGTGTCTACCCCTGGATTTTGCCTCAGCCTTATTGGTGCAATTGACGCAGGTCACGATTAACCAGACTCGAGTTTGACTCGAGTGATATTTTGATGTTCGACAAAATATATGACAATGTGATTGTCATGGGAAAGTCCAAACATGGGTTTTGACAAGGGAAAGTCCAAGCTTGAGTCTTGACAAATGGAAAGTTCAACATGAGTTGACATGGAAAGTCCAAACATGGGTTGACATGGAAAGTCCAAGCATGGGTATTGGTAAGGGAAAGTTCAAGCATGAGTCTTGGCAAATGGAAAGTCCAATATGGGTTGGCAAGGAAAGTCCAAGGGGTGATATTGGTAGTGTAAAGTCCAAGAGGGAGTCTTGGCAGCATATGTCTAATGGTTGGCGGTGTAAAATTTAAGCGGTAGTCTTGATAGCATAAGCCCAATGTCCTTGGCAGGATAGACTACGTTATAATGACAATAGCCGATGGAAGCACTTGAATGCTAGCATATGGATAAACAAGTCATGAATGACTTGGAGGAATCCGATAGGCATGAGGCTGACGGAGGTGACTAGAAGGCTTAGAGCTAGGCTAAGGGTGGTCTAGCAAGTATGAGGGCATCATACTTGGGGTTAAATCTCATAGTTAAGGTTATCAGTCGACTGGGGATTTGGACCAGTCGATTGGTCAAGTGTTTTGACACTTGGCAGTCGACTAGGGTTATAATCAGTCGACTGCCGTGAGTTGACTAGGGTTCGACTATTAGTTGAGATTACGAGAGTAGAACGCTCGATAGCCGACTGGTCAGTTGGCTACGACATCGACAGTTGACTGATGGGTAATGGCAGTCGACTGTCAGTATATCCGTTGGAACTTATCCAACGTGGATTGAGTAGTTGTCTCACAATGGCTACATGAGCAATTGACTGATGGTCACGATCAATCGACTGCTAGGCGGAATCTAGCTCGAATGTAGGTTATAAAAGAAGCTCGTGGAGGAGAATTTGGCTAAGGTTTTTTGAGGCGATTTGGAGGGGATTTGCTGCTGTAGTCTAGACCTTCAAGACTCTTCTCAAGCAACCAAAAGCAATCACTCAAGTTCACATTGTGTAAAGTTTTCTTTACTTGTATTTGTGTAGTTTACTTGTATTAACTTGTATTTGTTTCTTATTATTGTAAGAATTATTGTAAGAGATTTCCTTCACCTCTGGATTGTTCTGAGAAGGAGTGTATTGATTATTAGTAGTGTTTGGCATTGCTAGAGCTCATTTGAGCTCAACCCGTGGAGTAGGAATACTAAGGTTTCGAACCACATTATATTTGTGTTGTGATTGTATTTGTCTATTTTGTTATTGTTATTATTATTTCCGTTGCGTATAACAAGTTTTGTAGCAAGCACGATCGAAATCCATCAAACAACGAACACGCTATTCACCCCCTCTAGCGGTCACCAACATTCCTACAATTGGTATCAGAGCTAGGAGCCCTTCACCAGCTTCACATCCGAGGGAGCAGGCTAGAGGGAACAAGATGGAGGTTCAAGAGAAATTGGGTGACGACATCAATATTTCGCCTTCCTTTGACCGCGAAAATTTCGCATATTGGAAAGGTAGAATGATGCACTTTTTTATGTGCGATTTTGATAATTGGATTAGTGTCATAGTAGGTTTCGACACTCCAAAGGATGAAGAAGGAAGAAAACTCAAGAAGAATTGGAGCAAAGAACAACTCCGATACTTCAACATAAATAATAAGGTAATGGGTATATTACTTAGCGTAATTCCTAATGATATATTGTGCAAGATAGGAGATTGTAAAGATGCCAAGGAGTTTTGAAGCAAGTTGGCAAAATATCATGAAAACCCATCACCGACACATGAAGTAGAAGAGGAGTCCAAGGAGGAATGCTCATCGGCTCAATCGGAGGAGGCCGAAGAAGCAAGTTCATCCTCACAAGAAAGTGAAGAGTCGGAAGTTAGAAGGAGTCAACTTTCGATTCGGTGGAAGAGGAAGAAATAGAGGAAGCCTCCACCTCTAAGGTTGAGGGGGAGGAGATTAGATCGCCGGAGCAAGGGCAAGAGCAAGAGGAAGCCTCTACTTCCGGGAGCCAAGGACAAGATCAAAATTCCCCTATCGACCTAGATAACTCAAGAAATTCAATTAAAAATAAAGATCATATAATTTGTTTTGAGTGTAGGGAACCCGAATACTATAAGAGCAAGTGTCCTAAGAAGGTCAAGAAGGCTCCGCCGGCACCAAAAGTAAACGAAAATTCAAAGGATGTCGGAGTCCCCACCAGTAAGAGCAAGGAGCACATGATGTGCTTCAAGTGCCATCAAAGGGGACACTACCTAAGTCAATGCCCTAGGATGAGAAAACAAATCAAAGGGCAAGGAGGAGCTAAGACAAACCCTAAGGTAACCTCTAATTATGTTCATTCCTTAATTAATAGGCAAAAGCATGCTAGGAATTTTATTTCTATTGCTCATGAATAAAAGCATGCTAGAAATAGATTTTATTGTTTAGGTGCTAAGAGTTGTAACTTTTCAACTAAGGAGAAATATGAGACTAATATCCCTAAAACAATCCTACCTAGGGAAACAATTAAGAAGATAGAGTCATTTAGGCTTTAATGCTAAGAAAGATCGACATATAGAAAGAACGACTCTACTCAAAGAAATAATGGGCCCACCAAAATAGAAAAATTGGAATTAGAGAATCAAACCTTAAGGTCAAGGCTTGAAAAACTTGAAAAGACCCTTAGAAATATGCAAAATCAAACTCAAGGGTCTATGGGTCAAAATTTAGGTCCTAGGAAGCAAGAACTTTCAAGGGGCAAAAAAGGTTTGGGTCACACCCAACCCCAAGAAGACATATCATAATGTTTCATTTGATTATGGAACTTAACCTAGGTCTAGAAAAACCAAGGTCACAAGGGAAGTCATCCCTAGAGTTGACCATGTTAAGTGCCTAGTGGTTAGGATTTCAAAGAAACCTAGGGAAGCCACTAAGAAGGTTACAAGGGGAGTTACCCCTAGAGTTAACCTAGGCAAGATCCAAATGACCAAGGTTACCAAGCCTAGAAAGGTCATTAGGAAGGTATCTAGGGAAGTTATCCATAAGAAATACCTAGTAAACTCAAGGAGCTCAAATAGATATTGAATTCCTCGGAGTGTGATATATTCACGCTAGATGGGTTAGGATGTACCAACCTTGAATGGATAGATAGTTAATCTAACTTTGGTAAAGGTGACACTTTAGGTCATTTCCAAGATTTTGGGAGACCTTGGAAATAAGTTTGAATTTAAATCCTAAAGGTTTTTAGGATGTGCCAATGCTTTTTGAGAGCTATGAAAAATGATCAAATTGACACAAACTAGGTTTAAAGGTCATGGTGTGTCATTTTGGATTTTGGCACACTTGGGGGATAAGTGATTATTATGGAAAAATGGAATTAGTAATAACAAATGTCAATTAACACTAAAATTTAGGTATTATTATACCTATACCTTTTATTTCTCATGCTTTATTTGTCATATGTCATGTCATGACATCATATTTCATCTTAATCATATAAAATATCATGATTATGCTTAGTCTTATTTTTATGTTATGTATGCTTAGGTTTATATTTATGTCATGACATCATGATTATTGACCCATATTTTTATTATGCTATCACTTATGCCATAATCATCATTCATCCATTTAAAGTTAATTGAAATTGATTTAAGGACTATGACATGACTTAAAGTCCCATGTATAAGGGAATCAAGTAGGGTTGTCTTAGAAAAATACATAAGATCCTAGATTAGAATGAACAAAACCCACATCTCACATTACATTAACATGTGTGTGTTTTCAAACACCCTAGACACATGTGAGATGCTAGGAAATGAGTTAAGTTCAAGGTGCATAGTTTTTGCATCTAGATGAACTCAAACTCATCTTATATCATGGGTGGATTATGGGGAAAGCTAATGTGCAAGTCATGTGCATTGAGCCCATTGATCATGATCCAATATAGGTTTTCAAAATAATTTTAAAAATATTTTAGAAAACCTTGGTGAAGTCTATCTTTTGATAGCAATCACCATTGATAGAGTTGATACAAAGTAGGACCAAAACATTGAACTTTTCAATGGTTTTGAACTTTGTGTCAAACTCACTAGTTTATGGGTATTTTATCTTTCGAATATTTGTCACCCATAATGATTGACTTAAGTATTATACGTATGAAGTTTCAAGATTTTTCAAATTACGTATAATTACTTATGATTTTTGAAAATCCACTTTCTGAAAATTGAATTTCTGAATTTGCAAAAATCAATCGACTGCCTCTTATGGCAGTCGACTGCTGATTGTCAGAGTCGATTGCCAGGCCTGATTTCGAGTAAACAAGATTTGTTTAGCCTAATTTTAGCTATGTTAGGCTTCCCTAACAGCTCATAATCCTAGGATATGCTTTGGAAAACATTGGAAAGGATGAAAATCCATTGAATATGGATTAGGAGAGTTGTTGGGGTGTATATCGAATTTTAAGGGAGGTGAAAGTTCAATGTTGAATCCTTGCACTTAATTTCGATTGGTTAGTGTTCCTATAAGCTTAGGGACTCTCCAAGGACATTGTTGGTGCAATGGTCAAGGAGGAGAAAGCCTTTAAGGGGAGGTTATTGTTAGTGAAAGCCCTAGAGCCGATCATGTGATGATTGTTGTATGGACTTATTGTATCATATTCCTATATATATTTATAAAGGTATTTCTTTATGGTTATTATACTTACTTATATTGGTGCCAAATAACTAAGTATAATAACGTCCTTGAGTAGAAGGTTCTTATCTATATCAATCGATTGGTAGAATCGATAATGAGATGATATAGAGAATACTACTCTTAATCATTCCTAGTCAAGTATTAATATTCAGGGACAATATTAATGCGAAGAGACTAGCATGTAGGTCAACTCGATGACTTGATCTCATAAGTCATGGATATAAGATATCAAGTTGACACATGGGTATGCATTAGAGAATGTATACTGAATGATCCGCCATGAGAAAGTATTATGGATCGTTATATGAGTGTCATATACTTTCTCAAGTGACTATTAGTATGACTATTAGTCCTTGGACCTGAAGTCACCATGGTTCCCTACATAAGGAGTTGCATACTTTGGCTTCGTCAAATGTCACCCGTAAATGGGTGGACTATAAAGGCGATTACTGGGTATGTAACAAATTATGCGGAGGGATGTGAGTGATGTAGATGAGATCTATCCCTCATATATGACGGGAGTGACATTATGATTCTTGATAGAGTGAGACCAATAAGTGCATGACCATGCCCATATGAGTCAATATGAGATATTAAGCTCATTTGATTAGAGTGAGTCTACTTGAAGTTCAAGATATAGATTGTACAGAGATGATACCGTCTATGCCTCAATTGTTCAATCTAGATGTCAAGGATAGAGGGACATTGTCACATATTGTGAGAGTCACAATTAGTAGTCACAAAGGTGATGTTGGAGCTCAACATTCTTGTAACTTGGGTAGCAATGGTGTGTTGCTAGATACCGCTCATTGCTAATGGTCCTAAATCAGTTTAGGAGCATTGCAAACATTACAAGAACCTATAGGGTCACACACAAAGGGCAATTAGATGGAGATTAGGTTCATATGATGGACCAAGAGGATTAGGTTCATGTGATGAACCAAATTGGATTAAGAGTAATCCAAATTAGACTAATTGAGTTGGACTCAATTTGATTCAAGTGTTGAATAAGTCTAATTTAGATTTGATTCATTGAGTCAATTTAAACTAATGAATAGAGATTCATTAAATTAAATTGACTTGAATCAAAGGTTAGATTTGATCAACCATGGGAGATAAGAGGTCAAGTTTGACTTGACTTGAGAGGGAAGATGAATGGTTAAGTTTGACTTGACCAAATGCCACTTCATAGTGACTTGGCATAGGGCCAGCCAATGATGATGTTCCACATCATCATGGACACATCATGGTGTGCCACCTCATGAGGAAGACCAAAAGCCATGGCTCTTGGTATTACATGGATGTTTATAACCCCCTCCTTAAGTGACCGACCAATTGATGAGTAAGGTTAATTGATTGCTTCTTTTTCCTTCTCCTATCTTCTTCTCTCCCTCTCCTCCATGGCCGAAACCTCCCAAGAGTGCTAGCACACTCTAAGTGGTTCTCTCCACTCTTTTGTCCGTGTGGATACGTGTAGAGGAGTGTACACTTGACACTCGACGAGATCCGACAATCTTTTGGACGAGCGGGGTAAGTGAAGGGCATCGCTACAAGGGTAACCCTCTTCCCATGTAGATCTAAGATAGATCTAGTGTAGATAAACATGTACATGAATTTTTTTTTATTTATCTTCGCATGGATCCGTGGTCGGCTTCCGAGGTTTCCGCAACGCAAAAAGTGATTTTTGCGGCTTGGAGAGTCTAACAGTGGTATCAGAGCCACGTGCGAAGCATGTACATATTTATATTTGTAATTTTTGTATTAGATATGAAAAATTATAGATCTATAAGTTTCTGTAATTTTCCTAATTTTATAGATTTTGTGAGTATTTTTCTCGTAGAGTCGAAGCAACAAGTGTTTGGACACTTGTAGGCTTCAACCACCGAGAAAAACTCTCCGAAATGGCAAGGTCTCATTTTTGTTTCTTGGGTCAGGGACTTAAGGCACTATAAGATCGATATAGGACACTTGCGAGATTCATTTTGCGAGAAGGGGTGCTGCCCCTAACCCCACAAGGGGCATTGTCCCGCGATCGCGCTCGAAAATCGCTTAGCGGGACCGCTGTGGAGTTGTGACTCATAAAATTGAAAAAAAAGGTAGGAAAATTATAGAAATTTATGTAAAATACATAATTTAGAATTATGTATGATATTGTGATGTTCATGGCCCAAAAAACCCAATGTGATTGGATAAAATTGTGTTGTAATTCATAATACGGCTTGCGTGCCGTTTTTTTGGTGTTGTGCATGACGATCAAAGGAGCCGCTTGGAGAAGCCGCTAACCCTAGGTTGACCGTCCGATCTTATAATTGGCTTGAGAAGATTGTAGTAGGGCCATGATACCATCACAAATTAATTAATTAGTATATATATATATATATATAAATATATATATATATATATATATATATATATATATATATATATATATATATATATATATATATATATATATATATATATATATATATTTGTTTTTGCTTGTATGTATGTGATGCATGCTAGTATAGGGTAATTAATTCCTTAATGTGTATATGATACACATTCACGATTAGATTAGATCTTAATCAAGTCAACTCGAAATGCCTACCAAGTTTTGATACCCATCACTACCTCGATCATTTGTTGTTGTTAAATCTGCCAAAGCAGAGCAACACATTATCTTGGTAGGGTGCGGAGGGACAATCTTGGTCCCGCCTATCAAAGCTTGGGTGAGAATAAGCTCAATTAGATTGAGTGAAACTAATTAACTCAATTGGATCGGGTAAAACTATAGACATATTCCAACGGTTGGAAAGATAGGATAAGATCACATTTACACTAAATCTTGGGCGATTTAGCCAAAGCTAACTCAAGTTTTTTTTTTGTAAATATGGATCTTGATCCTATAAACAAGAGTTGCATAGAGATGTAATTGGTAATTTGTTACCTACCGATCATACTAAGTCTTGGGCGATTTATCCAAAGCTAACTCAAGGCATAGTATGATGTGGATCTTATCCTGCGAGAATTATAGCTAGTTGGTATGAATCTAGTAGTGTGGTTTGACCACATCCATGACTCGATTTTACAAAAGTCCTATAATTCAGTGGGAGCATCATTTAATTAAAGGCCTAATTAAATGATAAATGGAATACGATATTTACTTTTTGCATTATTTATGTTGTAGATTGCCATGTCGTCAAACATGAACACTCTCTCCCTGCGTTCTGTCCTTGAGAAGGACAAGCTCAATGAAGCTAATTTCCTAGACTGGTACAGAAATCTAAGAATTATTCTCAAACAAGAAAGAAAATTGTACGTCCTGGAGCAGCCCATTCCGGAAGCACCTCCTGCCACTGCCTTGCGAGCTGACCGAGATGCTTAGATGAAGCATCAAGATGATGCATTAGATGTGTCATGCCTCATGCTCGCGACCATGAACTCTGATCTTCAGAAGCAACACGAGTTGATGAATGCTTTTGATATGATTGAACATCTTTGTCAACTGTATCAAGGACAAGCAAGGCATGAGAGATTCAAGATTTCTAAGGCATTGTTTCAGTGCAAGATGCAAGATGGGACTCCCGTAGGTCTATATATACTCAAGATGATTGGGTACATAGAAAACCTACAGAGGTTGGGATTCTCACTTGGCCAAGAACTGGCCACTGACTTGATCTTGCAATCCTTGCCAGAAAGTTACAATCAATTTGTCATGAATTACAACATGAATGAAATTGATAAGCCACTTCCTGAGATGCTTAGCATGTTGAGAACTATTGAGCTCAACCTTAAGAAGGCAAAGCCCAACTCCATTTTGATGGTGCAAAAGAAGAAAGACAAGGACAAGCCTAAAAATAAGGGAAAGTCCCAAGCCAAGGGCAAAGGCAAGACACTGAAACCTAAAGGAGGGGTTGCCAAGGAAGGTGAATGCTACCACTGCGGTCAGACCGGTCACTGAAAGTGGAACTGCAAAGGATACCTGGAAGATCTTAAGAAGAAGAGAAGTGAGACTTCTACTTTAGGTATATATGTTATAGAAGTCAATCTATCTATTTCTTCATCGTGGGTATTTGATACCGGATGTGCTTCTCATATTTGTACTAATGTACAGGCACTGAGAAATAGCAGGGCATTGACGAAGGGCAAGGTAGACCTACGAGTAGGCAATGGAGCAAGATTTGTTGCTGTTGCTGTAGGAACTTATTTTCTATCTCTGTCCTCTGGGCTTGTACTAGAATTAGATGAATGTTGTTATGTGTCTGCTCTCACAAAGAACATCATTTCAGTTTCTTATTTAGACAAAAATGCTTTTCATTTATAATAAAGAACAAATGTTGTTCCATTTATTTAAATGATATGTTATATTGTAGTACACTTCTGATGAACGGACTCTACATTCTAGACTTAGAGAACCCCATCTATAACATAAGTACCAAAATGTTCAAGTCAAATTAGTTGAACCAAACCTATCTCTGGCATTGTCGCTTAGGTCACATAAATGAGAGTCGCTTATCCCAACTCCATAAGGATGGGTTATTGGACTCCTTTGATTTTGAATCATATGAGACATGCGAGTCTTGCCTTCTAGGCAAGATGACCAAGATTCCCTTTAGTGGACACAACAAAAGAGCAACAGACTTGTTAGGACTTATACATAGTGATGTGTGTGGCCCTTTCAATGTCGCTGTTAGAGGTGATTATAGGTACTTCATTACAATTATTGATGACTTCAGTAGATATGGTTATGTGTATCTGATGACACATAAGTCAGAATCCTTTGAAAAGTTCAAAGAATTCAAGAATGAAGCACAAAACCAATTTGGCAAGAGTATTAAGATACTTCGATCAGATCGAGGTGGTGAATACCTTAGCCATGAGTTTCGTGACTATCTAGCTGAGTGTATGATTCTATCTCAACTCACTCCTCCTGGAACACCACAGTGGAATGGTGTATCCGAAAGGAGGAATCATACCCTATTAGATATGGTACGATCTATGATGAGTCACACAGATCTTTCTATATCCTTTTGGGGATATGCTCTAGACACAACAACCTTCACACTTAACCGTGTTCCATCCAAAGCTGTGATAAAGACACCATATATGATATGGGCAGAGAAAAATTCCAAGATGTCTTTCATGAGGATTTGGGGTTGTGAGGATTACGTTCGACGTCAAGTCTCAAACAAACTGCGACCCAAATCTGATAAGTGCTATTTTGTTAGATATCCTAAGGAAATGAAGGGATATTACTTCTACATTCCCAGTCAGCACAAAGTATTTGTGGCAAAGACTGGGGTATTTCTAGAAAGAGACTTTGTTTCTAGAAAAACTAGTGGGAGTAAGTTCGATCTTGAAGAAATTCAAGATATGGACCATAGCACTGAGGCCTTGATGGAGGTTGAATAGGAACCACAAAGTATTGTGGATGATGAGATTGTTGTACAAAGAGTTGTGGAATAATAACTTGTTCAGGTAGACCTACCTCTTCGCAGGTCTGATAGGGTACGTCATCAGCCTGAGAGATACTCATTTCTTTTGTCTGACCATAATGACGTTATGCTCGTTGAGAATGAGCCTACCTCCTATCAGGAAGCTGTGATGAGCCCAGATTTTGAGAAATGACTAGAGGCCATGAGATTCGAGATGGAATCCATGTACATCAACCAAGTATGGACTTTAGTTGATCCACCTGAAGGCGTCAAACCCATTGGGTGTAAGTGGGTCTTTAAGAGAGAGTCTAACATGGATGAACTTACGCATACCTATAAGGGCCGATTGGTAGCTAAAGGTTTCAAGCAAATTCATGGTATTGACTATGATGAAACCTTTTCTCTAGTTGCGATGTTTAAGTCCATATAGATCATGCTTGCTATTGCAGCGTACCACGATTATGAGATCTGGCAGATGAATGTCAAAATCGCATTTCTGAATGGAAACTTACTCGAGGATGTGTACATGACACAACCTGAGGGTTTTGTAGATCCACAGCATACTGGCAAAGTATGCAAGCTGCAAAAGTCTATTTATGGGCTAAAACAAGCTTCTCAGAGCTGGAATCTTCGATTCGATGATGCGATCAAATAGTTTAGTTTTATCAAGAATGAAGATAAACCTTGTGTCTATAAGAGGGTTAATGGGAACACAGTTTTCTTCCTTGTATTGTATGTGGATGACATATTACTCATTGGGAATGACATTCCTTTGCTACAGTCTGTGAAGACTTGGCTGGAGAATTGTTTCGCAATGAAGGACTTAGGTGAAACAACCTATATTCTAGGCATCAAGATCTATAGAGATAGATCTAAGAGATTGCTTGGCCTAAGTCAGAGTACATATATTGACACGGTATTACTACGGTTTGCCATGCAGAATTCCAAGAAGGGATTTCTGTCGATGTCACATGGTGTGAGTCTTTTGAAGACTCAAAGTCCCTCTTCTAGAGAGGAGAGAGACTGCATGAATAAAATCCCTTATGCATCTGCCATAAGATCTATCATGTACGCCATACTATGTCTTCGTCCTGATGTCTTGTATGCTTTGAGCATGACAAGCAGATACCGGTCAGATCCAGGTGAGAGTCACTGGATAACAGTCAAGAATATTCTTAAGTACTTAAGAAGGACTAAAGAATATTTCTTGATATTTGGGCGATAAGACTAGTGTAAAGGATTCTGATGATGCGGCTTCTAAGCGGACCGGAGATGATTATAGATCGCGATCGAGTTCGTGTTTTGCTTGAATGGTGGGTTGTGATTTGGAAGAGTTGAGCGAGACACGATTCTTGATTCTACTGAGGAGTATATTCTTTGCATCGAGAGCGTAGCAAAGGAAGCGATTTGGATCCATGAGTTCATTCTTGAAGCTTAGGTGGTTCCTAGCATAGCAGATCCTATAGAGCTCTATTGTGACAACAACGGAGTGATTGCGCAGACTAAGGAACCTCACTCACACCAACATACCAAACACATACTATGGCGCTTCCATCTCATTCGAGAGATTATCGATAGAGATGTGAAGATTTGCAGAGTACCCATAGAGGCTAACGTCGCAGATCCCTTGACCAAGACTTTGACACAGAAAAAGCATGATGGTTACACTAGGTCATTGGGTATTAGATACTACAGTGATTGACACTAGTACTAGTGGGAGATTGTTAGTGAAAGCCCTAGAGCTGATCATGTGATGATTATTGTATGGACTTGTTGTATCATATTCCTATATATATTTATAAAGGTATTTCTTTATGGTTATTATACTTACTTGTATTGGTGCCAAATAACTAAGTATAATAGCGTCCTTGAGTTGAAGGTTCTTATCTATATCAATCGATTGGTAGAATCGATAATGAGATGATATAGAGAATACTACTCTTAATCATTCCTAGTCGAGTATTAATATTCAGGGACAATATTAATGCGAAGAGACTAGCATGTAGGTCAACTCGATAACTTGATCTCACAAGTCGTGGATATGAGATATCAAGTTGACACATGGGTATGCATTGGAGAATATATACTGAATGATCCGCCATGAGAAAGTATCATAGATCGTTATATGAGTGTCATATACTTTCTCATGTGACTATTAGTCCTTGGACCTGAAGTTACCATGGTTTCTTACGTAAGGAGTTGCATACTTTGGCTTTGTCAAATGTCACCCGTAAATGGGTGGACTATAAAGGCGATTACTGGGTATGTAACAAATTATGCGGAGGGATGTAAGTGATGTAGATGAGATCTATCCCTCCTATATGACGGGAGTGACATCATGATTCTTGATAGAGTGAGACCACTAAGTGCATGACCATGCCCATATAAGTCAATATGAGATATTGAGCTCATTTGATTAGAGTGAGTCTACTTGGAGTTCAAGATATAGATTGTATAGAGGATGACGCCGTCTATGCCTCAATTGTTCAATCTAGATGTCAAGGATAGAGGGACATTGTCACATATTGTGAGAGTCACAATTAGTAGTCACAAAGGTGATGTTGGATCTCAATATTCTTGTAACTTGGGTAGCAATGATGTGTTGCTAGATACCGCTCATTGCTTATGTTTCTAAATCAGTTTAGGAGCATTGCCAACGTTACAAGAACCTATAGGGTCACACACAAAGGGTAATTAGATGGAGATTAGGTTCATATGATGGACCAAGAGGATTAAGTTCATGTGATAAACCAAATTGGATTAAGAGTAATACAAATTAGACTAATTAAGTTGGACTCAATTTGATTCAAGTGTTGAATAAGTCTAATTTAGATTTGATTAATTGAGTCAATTTAAACTAATGAATATAGATTCATTAAATTAAATTGACTTGAATCAAAGGTTAGATTTGATCAACCATGGGAGATAAGATGTCAAGTTTGACTTGACTTGAGAGGGAAGATGAATGGTCAAGTTTGACTTGACCAAATGCCACTTCATGGTGACTTGGCATAGGGCCAGCCAATGATGATGTTCCACATCATCATGGACACATCATGGTGTGACACCTCATGAGGAAGACCAAGAGCCATGGCTCTTGGTATTACATGGATGTTTATAACCCCCTCCTTAAGTGGCCGACCAATTGATGAGTAAGGTTAATTGATTGCTTCTTCTTCCTTCTCCTATCTTCTTCTCTCCCTCTCCTCCATGGCCAAAACCTCCCAAGAGTGCTAGCACACTCTAAGTGATTCTCTCCACCCTTTTGTCCGTGTGGATACGTGTAGAGGAGTGTACACTTGACACTCTACGAGATCCGACAATCTTTTGGACGAGCAGGATAAGCGAATGACATCGCTACAAGGGTAACCCTCTTCCCATGTAGATCTAAGGTAGATCTAGTGTAGATAAACATGTAAATGATTTTTTTTATTTATCTTTGCACGGATCTGTGGCCGGCTTCCGAGGTTTCCGCAACGCAAAAAAGCAATTTTTGTGGCTCGGAGAGTCTAACAGTTGTCCATTATGGGATGATGGATGTGTTCTTCCTCATGAGGGGGAGAATTTTGAAAATTTGAGAGAGTTTGTAGGATTGCCTCTCTTTAGTAATATGAGACTTATCATTAGGAAGAGTGAAGATATCCTAGATGTTTTTTGACCAAGGAGGAGATTGTAAGATCTCATTGGGATATGAGACATTGACACCTTTGGGGAGAGAACCTTTTTAATGTATGTCAAAAAGGGGAAGAATTGATGGAAGAATTTGAGATTACCAATTTTGGAGAATTGGTAAGGAGATTTGAGTTAGGTGGCCTAACTCAAAGGTGTTTGTGGTTTTTGTCAAATATCAAAAAGAGGGAGATTGTTGGTGCAATCGGTCCAGGTCCCGATTGACCATACTCCAGTTTGACTCGAGTGGTATTTTGATATTCGACAAAATATATGGCAATGTGATTGTCATGGGAAAGACCAAGCATGAGTCTTGGCAAGGAAAAGTCCAAGCTTGAGTCTTGGCAAATGGAAAGTCCAACATGGGTTGACATGGAAAGTCCAAGCATAGGTCTTGGCAAGGGAAAGTCCAAGCATGAGTCTTGGCAAATGGAAAGTCCAACATGGGTTGGCAAGGAAAGTCCAAGGGGTGATATTGGCGGTGTAAAGTCCAAACGGGAGTCTTAGAAGTATAAGTTCAATGGTTGACAGCTTAAAGTCCAAGCGATAGTATTGGCAGTGTAAGCCCAATGTGCCTTGGCGGGATAGACCACGTTAGCATGATAATAACCGATGGAAGCACCTAAAGGCTAGCATATAGATGAATAAGTCATGGATAACTTGGAGGGATCCGATAGGCTTGATGTTGACGAAGGTGGCTAGAAAGCTTAGGTCTAGGCTAAGGGTGGTCTAGCAAGTATGAGGGCATCATACTTAGGGTTAAACCTCATGGTTGAGGTTATCAGTCGACTGGGGGTTTGGACCAGTCGATTGGTCAAGTGTTTTGACACTTGGCAGCCGAGTTGACTCTTGGTAGTCGACTGAAGTTATGATCAGTCAACTACCATGAGTCGACTAGGGTTCGACTACTGGTCAATGTTACGGGAGCAGAACGCTCAGTAGCCGACTGGTTAGTCGGCTACGGCCTCGGTAATCGACTGATGGGTAATGGCAGTCGACTGCCAGTGTATCCGTTGGAACTTATCTAACGTGGATTGAGTCGTTGTCTCACAACGGCTACAGGAGCAGTCGACTGATAGTTGCGATCAGTCGATTGCTAGGTGGAACCTAGCCCGAATGCAAGTTATAAAAGAAGCTCATGGAGGAGGATTTGGCTAAGGTTCTTTGAGGCGATTTAGAGGGGATTTCCTACTGCAATCCAGACCTTCAAGGCTCTTCTCAAGCTACCAAAAGCAAGCACTTAAGTTTACATTGTGTTAAGTTTTCTTTACTTGTATTTGTGTAGTTTACTTGTATTAGCTTGTATTTGTTTCTTATTGTTGTAAGAACTGTTGTAAGAGGTTTCCTCCACCTCCGGATTGTTCTGAGAAGGAGTGTATTGATTATTAGTGTGTTTGGCATCACTATAGCTCATTTGAGCTCAACCCGTAGAGACCTTAAGGTTCCGAACCACGTTATATTTGTGTGTTGTGATTGTGTTTGTCTATTTTGTTATTGTTATTATTATTTCCGTTACGTATAACAAGTTTTGTAGCAAGCACGATCGAAATACATCAAACAACAAATGCGTTATTCACCCCCCTCTAGCGGTCACCAACATTCCTACAAGCTTGACTGTTGACCCAGTTTAGCCACCTAGCCGAGGGTATTTCCTTCTACATCATAGGCATCCCTCCTTCTGTCTAGTTGAAGGAGATGCAAGGTAGGATTGACTAGACTTGTATCTAAGTCTTCTCTCTGGTATGGTGTTGACTACATTTTGAGACCCAAAATAATGTTGCCTTTCCCAGCATTATCTCTTCACTTCCCAAATTCATTAGGGTCCTCTACACATGTCATGCAAAAGGTCTTGCCTCGGAATCATGCGAGATAACACCACTTTATGACAACTTTCTCCAAATGATCTTCCTTTTTATGGGATCAATGTTCTGTATTTCAAAACCTCGCCGAGGCTCCTTTAGCAGCTTATGCATGTCCTAATGCCCCCCCCACACGCCCACGTGTCCACGCGTCCCGCCAATCTTTTCTTTGATTGGATAGTTGAGATCCGAAAATCAGATGTAGCGGCTGAAATATCAGAAATAATTATGGCTGATCTAACATCGTAGATCGGGCCTTGACACCCATAATTATTGATTTGATGGTCGCCACTATTTCTCTTCTCTATAAAACATCGCCGAGTTAGGGTTCCTTTTATCCTTGGTGCGCCATCTTCTCTGACCTTCTTTTTGTTCACAACTTCGACCATATTCCTCGCTCTGTAAGTCCCTTTTCCTTTTCCTCCTCATTTTTAATGGCTGAGAGTTCCTCCCTTTGGTACAAAAACACCCTCACAGCTTTTGACTTTGATGACAGAGCAACCCTTAGGTTAGCCTTTGAACTTCTTAATATTGGGGATCGTTTGGTATGCTAGAAGGAGGAGGGGGGGGGGGAGGGGTGGGGTGAATAGTGATTCACGATTTCTTCCAATCTTGATCGTGTCGTGCTTGTCTATAATCATTAGTACGCAGCGGAAATAAAATAAAGCATAAACGAAATACAAACACTCAACACAAACACTATACAAGGAATTTTATGTGGTTCGGAACTATAGTTCTAACTCCATGACCGAGCTCTAGTTGAGCTCTAGTGATGCACACCACCACTATGAACTTCTCCTTTTCGGAAACACTCTGAAGGTGAAGAAATCTCTTACAAGGTTTTACAAGAATAATACAACCAAAAAACGAAATACAAAAGCAAATACAAGTAAATAACACTTTACACAACAAATCTTGCTTCAACACTCTTTTGGGTGCTTTGAAGGCCTTTGAAGACTTGGAATGCAACAATAATTCCTCACTAAAAGCTTTAAGAACTAGCACTCGAAATCTCCATCATGATCTCCATTTAAAGCACCACATTGGGCTAATTTTCTGCCCAATAGTTGACTGTTTGTACCCACCAGTTGACTGCCCGCTTGACCGTTGTCTCACAATGGACTAATCCACATCAGAAAATGTTTGACCAATTGACTGTCCTGACCTAGCAGTCGACTGTCATAAGTTAGACTACGAGACATTCTGTGCCTTGTCCACTTAAGGCTAGTCGATTGTCATCCCTAGCAGTTGACTTCTAGTGGCTAGTCGACAGGTGCAAGCCACCAGTCGACTGCCAGAGTCACAGGTCAATAGTCGAGCCTCAATCGACTACACAACCAATCGACTGGGTCATAACCTTAATCAACTGTCCAAGTCAACTAAGCTCTCTGAGTGCTGAGCACTTGATTGGAAAACCTCAAAACTAAGGTTTAATCCAAGTATGATCCACTCATACTTGATACTCACCTTAGGCCTAGACCTAAGCCTTCAAGCCACCTCTATCAGCCTCACGCTCTCAGCATCCATCCGAGTCCTCCACGACTCCTTCACCCTGCATGCTAGCCTTTAAGTGCTTCCATCAGCTTCGTCATACCATCGGGTACCCTTAGCCTAGACCGTAGCTTTCAAACCACTTCCATCAGCCTCAATCCCTTGGTTCGAGTCCACGACTCCTCACCCTTGGCGCTAGCCTTCAAGTGCTTCCATCGACTTCGTCATACTAATGGGTCTACCTTTTCTTAGTCTCCAAACTTGAATTTTCATCACCAAGACTATACACTTGAATTTTTCCCTTTGTCAAATATCCAAATTTGGATTTTTCATTGATAAGACTCCACCATTGGATTTTTTCTTTGCCAAGTATCCATACTTGGACTTTTCCTTGCCAAGACTCCACCCTTAAACTTTTCCTTGCCAAGTAGCCATACTTGGACTTCTCCATTGCCAAGAATCCATTCTTGGACTTTCCTTTGACAAGTCTTCAAACTTGGACTTCAACTCGAGTCTCACTTGAGCTTGATCAAACTTGACATGAGGCAGATTGCTCCAACAATCTCCTCATAACAATTTCCCTCATATGACCTAGTCATATGATCAATATATGGTTAAACCATATTGTCAAATCCATTGTTAAATATCAAAACCCTACTCGAGTCCCAGTCGAGTTTGGTCAATCTTGACCTGGGTTGATTGCACTAACAATCTCCTCCTTTTTGATGTTTGACAATACCTTTAAGTTAGACTAACCCATAAGCCCATTTTGCCTCTTCTCATGCCAAAGAATAATGAAGGTTCCCTAACTTAAACCTTTCATTTCTCCCCCTTTGGCATACATCAAAAAGTCTACCAAGGTTTTTCATGTCTTATCTTTCAATGGGAACCTTCATTCTCCCCTTGGTCCAAGACTCATCATAAATGCCTTCATTCCAATAAAATACAATTCTTCATTTTCCCCTTTATGCCTTCATCCATCATTCCTTGATGGATAAAACTCCCACTAAAGGCTTACTCCTCCTTGACCATTGCACCAACAATGTCCTTGGAGAGTTCCTAAGCATATAGGAAATCTAAACTACCAAAAATAAGGGTAAATATTCAAACTTGAACTTTAACCCCCCTTAAAATTTGATCTCCACCCTAATCAACTTTCCAATTCATTTTAAATAAACATTTCACCCTTCCAATGCTTCTCTAATCATATCATAGGGTTAGGAACAGTTAGGTACTTAGGAGTACTGATAATTAGCTAAACAATCCTTGTTCAGTCAAAATCAGATACAACAGTCAACTACCATAACCACCAGTCGATTGACTACCCTAGCAGCCGATTGGTTTCTACTGTTTGCAGAAATCATACTTTCAGAATGAAATTCAGAAATGCATAAGTAATTCTATAGTTTTCGAAAAATCATGAAATTTCATACACATATTACTTATGCCAAGTACAATGGGTGAAAAATAGTTTTATATTAAAATACTCATTAATTTGAAAGATTGATATGAAGTTCAAAATCATTAAAAACTTCAATATTTTTGCCTAACTTGTATCAACATTCTCAATGGTGATTGCTATCAAAAGATAGACTTCATCAAAGTTTTCCAAAATGATTTTAAAATGGATTTCAAAATTTATTTTCAATCATGGTCTATGGGCTAGATGTACACGACTTGTACATTAGCTTTTTTCATGATTTGTCTATATGATTTAATGAGTTTTAAGTTCATTTTGATGTACCATCTAAGCACATTGAACTTAACTCATTTTTCTAACATCTCATATATGTGTAAGGTGTATCAATACACACACATGTCATCTTATAGTTATTGTGAGATGTAGGTTTTTTTGTTTTCCCTAAATCTAAGGGTTCATGCATTATGTCTAGGTATATCTATTTGATTCCTTTATCTAGGACATCAAATAACATCATTTGTCCTTAAATTCAATTTTAATAATATTAATGCATGAATATGATCATGACATAAAAGATTTGCATAATTAAAAGCATTTTCCAATGATTCATAGTGTTATGACATGATATAGATAAACCTAAGTATTAACATGATATTTATCAATCTAAGTGTTATCATGACATTTCAAATGATTATATGAAATATGATGTTATGACATGAATTATGGTAAGCAAAGCATGACAAATATATATAAGGTAAAGTTATAGGAATACCTAAATTTTAAATCTAATTATCATTTTCTAGGATTATACCGCTTTGCATAATAACTTAACTCCCTCAAGTGTGTCAAAAACTCAACTTAGCACACTATTGACCTTAACCTACTTGTGCCAATTATGATCAATTTTTCAAACTTCATAATTTCTATTGACACATCCTAAAATCTTTTAGGATCATAATTCTTATCTCATTTTCAAGGTATCACATTACCTTAAAAATGCTCTAAAGTAGCAACTCTACTATGGTTAGATTAACTACTCATTCATTTAAGGTCAACACATCCTAAACCCATCTAGCGTAAAGGGATCACACTCCCAGGAATCCAAAGCCTATTTGAGCTTCTTGGGTTTATAAGGTACTTGATAACAATATTTTAGTATATTATTTTGATCCTTAATTTTGATGTTTTTAATCCTCTCGTATGATTAATTATCGATTATTATTATGTTTTACGAGTTGGGATCTATTTTGGACCTT
Organism: Wurfbainia villosa; assembly: GCA_025175895.1. Lineage (NCBI taxonomy): Eukaryota > Viridiplantae > Streptophyta > Magnoliopsida > Zingiberales > Zingiberaceae > Wurfbainia > Wurfbainia villosa. The sequence continues at coordinate 26,004,072 of CM046002.1, read as the reverse complement.
ATTGTAAATTCTCCTAAATTTTGGACTTATATGTAAATTTTATCTCTAGGAGATCGAGATGAGCCAATGGACTAGACTCGAGTTGAATCAAATATGACTTCATCTAGGATCATAAGGGGAATTTCAAACTGTATCAATCTGAACCCTTCATCAAGATCAGAAGCAATTTAATCAAAGAGTTCAGATCTGTTCAATCCTGACCGTCCAATGAGATCTGATCGATTCTGAGTCATCCATCTTGATCTGGAGAGATCCGATCCATAGACTCAAATCTATACATCTCAACCTTCCATCCAAATCAAGTTGATCGTGATCATCCATTCAGATTGATCAGATCCATCCATTTTAAATCGGAGCATTCTGGGTTGTCAGATCAGATCTAGGACTTGGGTTAACATGGAGCTTGATTAGATTTTTGAGGAGGCCAATTCTTCTTCACGTGGCGCACGCAACCACTTCTTCACTGAGCTCCGTTGACTCCTCACCCCCATCCACTTGTAGTGTGCAGGAATAGTTAAGCTAAGCTAAAGGTCGGTGATACTCAGAGAATCCCGAGTCAGAAAACCGTGGTGGTCGGGTGACACTGGGAGAACTTCGGAGGGAGTCGAAGAGCCTAGGTGGAGACTGGAAGCAAAGCTACAAGTCACAAAGGACATAAGGTAAGCTCGTGTGTGTGAGTGAAGGTAAGGTCAGGTCCTCCATACGGGGACGTCCTTAGGTGACGATCCGACTAAGACTTCCCATGGAAGGCCTAAGTCGAGATCGGATGGTAAGTGGCCATCGAATTCACTTATATTATTTTTATTTCGAGCTAACTCTTTAGTTCAGTCAAGAACCCTGTTGGGAATATCCGGGATCTGATGTTCAAAACATCACGGGGGAATACTTCACACAACCACAGCGGAAACAATAATAAAACCCGGATCCCTCCAGAGATCTATGCAAAAATATATAAGTCATTTTTTTTCTTAATCTTATCTAGATCTTATCTAGAAGAAGAGTTATACCTTTGATGCACACCCTTCGCAATCCCGCTTTTCCAAAAGCTATCGAATCTCAATACGGTAAGGATAACCGTATCTCTAAGGTATCCACACTGACACTAAGCAGTTTGGAGTCACGTTGTGCTAGCAACCCTAGCAAAACACCAAGACTACTTAGAGGAGAGAAGGAGAGAAGGGAAGGGAAGAAGAGAACTCTTTCTCTTGGCTTTTCCTTGGCTTGCACGTTGGAGCTTCTAAGGGAAAAATTCTGCACTCTAACCACTCCAAACCAAAAGCCCCCACCCCTATTTATCCTTTCACGTTGAAGGCATTCAAGCCAAATCCCATTTTGCTTTTTTCATACATTAAGCCAAATCCTATTTAGCCTTCTCAAGCCAAATCCCAATTTTCTTTTACACATCAAGCAAAATCCAATTTAGCCTTTCACGTAACAAATCCTATTTAGCTTTCTTACATTTAAATGCATGAAGCCTTCTCCTCATCATGAATATTCCCATGCATGATTAATCACATTAATCATGCATGTTGATCCCATGCATGATTAATCACATTAATCATGCATGTTGATGATGAATCATTTTCCATGGTTCAACTTGAGTCTAACTCAAGTTTAACCAGTTTGAGTCAAACTCAAGTCTTGGCCATATGCTCAATTATTCTTTTTAGTCCAACTAAAAGAAACCATCTCCAAAATAGAATGCCATTTGTGTGTGACCCAATAGGCTCTCGTAACATTGGCAATGTATCTAAAACCATTTTAGATACATAAGAAATGAGCGGCATCTAGCAATACATCATTGCTACCCAAGCTACAAGATAGTCGAGATCCGACAACCTTTCCGTGATCATTATCATGTATGACGGTGTCCTTCTATCTCTGATATCTTAGATCGATCAATGAGGCATAGACTGTGTCATCCCCGTATCGATCTTTATGTTTCTTGATCCCCAAGTAGACTCACTAAAATAAATGAGCTCAATATCTCATATTGACTCATTTGAGCATTACCATGCATTCCGTGGTCATACTCTATCAAGAGGCCAAAGATATCACTCCCGTCATATGGGAGGGATAGATCCCATCTACATCACTCACATCCCTTCGCATAATTTATTACATACCCAATAATTTCCCTTATAGTGCACCCTGTTACGGGTGACGTTAGACGATACCAAAGTACATAACTCCTTATGTAGGGAATCGTAGTGACTTCAGGTCTAAGGACTATTCATACCAATAGTCACATGAGAAAGTATATCACACTCATATAATGATCCATGACACTTTCTCATGGTGGGTCAATTCAATATATATATTCTCCAATATATATATCCATGTGTCAATGTGATATCACATATCCATGACTTATGAGATCAAGTCATCCATTGACCTACATACTAGTCTCAATGCATTAATATTGCCCTTATTATATTAATACAATACTCGACTAGGAATATTTAAGAATAGTGTTCTCTACAGCTTTCTCATAATCAATTCTACCAATTGATATACTGTAGATTAGAACCTACTATTCAAGGGCATTATTATATTTATTTAGCTGACACACGCATAGAGTAAATATAATAATCAATCTTTGCCTTTTATTAATGAAATATGATACATATGCTCCCTAATCAATCATCTCATGATTGATACTAAGGGCTGACACTAACAAACCTTAACCATCAATCTACTACTGGCTTGTAGCAGTCGACTGCTGGTCATCAGTCGAACTAATAAGGGTAGCGGTCGACTGCCATTCGAATTTCCAGCCTCGAAGAGAGTCAAGATAAGCTCCACTTATCTTGGGGAGATGAGGTTCTTTGACTATGAGCTAGAACTGAACATTGGGGGAGCTTCCAAGGCTATAAAAGAAGGGGGGTTTCACCCCTTTAGGTAATCTAAGTGCTTACAAAGTGATCCCGCAACGCCGCTACTCTACGACATTGAAACGCTGCTAGAACGCCGCCGACACGACCGCAAGCTAAACATTTAGTCGTCGTCAGTATAAGTGTTTAAAGTTTCCATTTCTATTCAGTATATTAAAGTTGTTTTTATTGAGCTTTTGATCGTAACGAAGAGAGGTGGGATTGTCCCTCTACCTCAAGTTTTTTGTTGGTTTGTAATCGTCATCTCCCACCTCTAACGAGGAGGAGATTATTAGTAAATTGCTCTCCGTACGCGGTCTAGGATCGCAAGGGCCTTGGATTAGTAATCGGTAGGTTGTGAACCAAGTAAAATAAACTTGTCGTTTACTTTTCTGCTGTGTAACTCTTTACTTTTAATCGAACGAATGAAAAATAAAAGAAATTTTACGTGCACTATTCACCCCCCTCTAGCGCTCTTTTTCGATCCAACAATTGGTATCAGAGTGGGGGCACTACAATTTGGTACAACAACTAATCTAGCACTTGGCTTTAAGTTTTCTTTTCATTTTTGGTTTTTCAATTCATGAGTTAAGTCTTTTTGTTTCATTTAATTTCCTTCTCCCGTACTACTAATCCAAGACAAGAGTCTTGGTACCTTTTTGTCAATTTTGTTTTTGCGAGGTTCTCTTTTCTTTCTAAATGGCCCATCTCGAAGGGTTTAGCACCGTCCGACCTCCGTTTTACAATAGAGATGTCTTCTGTTACTAGAAGGGGCGGATGGAGTGCTATTTAAAAACCCAAGTAGAGATGTGGATCGTAATCCAAATCGGGTTCACGCTTCCTACTAATGAAGACGGTGAATCTTTGGTTTGTGATCAATGGACAAATGCCATAAAATGCCAAGTTGAAGCCAATGTCAAACTACACAAATCCTACAGTGTGGCTTGTCCAAAGAAGGACTCAACCGCATCGGCCCCTTCATCAGTGTGAAGGATTTGTCGAACAAGCTCGTCGAGCTACACGAAGGAACCCACGACGCTAAGGTATGCAAGAGGGATCTATTTTTAAATAAATTATACAATCTAAAAATGCAGGTTCACGAGACCGCCACCCAATTACATGCATGGATCCAAAATATCATCAACTGTCCACATTTGATCAGATAGAAGGTCGAAAACCGGGACTTAATAAGGTACGCGCTCAATGCTTTCCCTAGGACTACCTTGTGGCCATCCATGGTTGATGCCTACAAGATTTCTAAGGACCTTTCTAAGATTATATTAGATGAAATGTTTTCTGAATTTGAATTACATGAGCAGTCTAATTCAACCTCCGCCGAGAAAAGTATTGCCTTATTTGCAGGACTAAAGAAGAAGCCCAAAAGCAAACCAACTCCGGAGGAAGAAGACAAGTATGAGTCGGAGATTGATGATGAGATGGAAACTGAACTAGTGAATCTAGTTCGGAAGATGATCAAAAGCCGAAAACGACACATCAATCATTCCAATGAAGGTAAGTCTAAATCAAATTCCAACTATAGATGCTATGAGTGTAACAGGTTGGGCCACATCAAGTCGGAATGTCCAAAGTTCAAGAACAAGGCACAAAAGTCCAAGAAAGCACTCAACGCTACATGGGAGGAATCGTCGGAGGAGGAAGACGAGATCAACAACCTCGTCTTCATGGCCAAGCCGACCGAACCCAAGGAAGAGTCCGACTCCGGATTCGACGATGAGTCTCTATTCAAGACAAGCCACGGATCTATATCCGGTTCAAAAGGTTCACTCAAGGTAAGTCAATCTTTAATTGATACGTTATATAATGCAATTAAGTTTTTAACTAGAAAGTTAGCTAAGTCCGAGTCCAAGGTCGAGACCTTAGTTGAGGAGGTTAAACTCCTTAAACACGAGGTCTCCCTAACCTCTTCGACTAGTCAAGTTCAAGAGGAGGATTCAACTCGAGTTGAAAAACTCAAAGTTGAGAACTCACTCTTGAAAGGACAAGTTGAAGATCTTAGGCAAACGTTGGAAAGACTTACTTTGGGATCCAAGGGACTTGACCTACTACTTGGATCGCAAAGGGCCATGTACAACATAACCTGACTAGGGTTTAGATCAAATACGACTAACAAGTCGTATATATCAATTGTAAATCGTAATAGAAAACAAGTCCAAGCATGGGTCCCTAAGACCACCTTAATTTCACAACTAGGATCTAACAAGTACTGGGTTCCCAATGACCAAATCCACTACGTGAAAAGACCGAATCGATTCAAAGGTCCAGGGGGAGCCAGTATTAAATTTGTTTGTCCCATTACTTGAAATTAGACTTTGCATGCTTAGGTATTTTGTTTTAATTTTTAGAATGGTTAGTTAGGATCTATAGCTAGTCAATTCTTGACAACATAGTATTAGGACGCGGTGAGATGATAGTATGTTAGGGAAACAAAGTCCTATGTGTCTAAGTTAGATAAGGCGTTTCTAGCTTGGTGCACTCGACTAAGTTGAACTAGCTAAAGCTACCTCGTCGTATCCTTAATTAGTTAGACCAGGAAGTAACCTTAAGTGACTTAAGTAATCGATTTCTTGAATTTGGCTTTGTCTAAAGAAGTGGTCGTTGTTCGGATCAAAGAAGGCCTCTGTGCCTCGCCACGACCTGGAAGTCAATTTCTCGAAAAAGTTACTTGACGAGCTAAGGGTTAAATCCAAATCTAACCCAAGGTTGATTAGTTTCAATTCACTAAATCTAAACAAGTAAAATTGAAGTCATCTCAAAAATATTTAAGGTTAACATGTTTGATCATGTAGAAAAGCTGAGAAGACTATTAGGCTAAAATATTTAACTAACTTAAAATTCCAATATCCAATCCAACTACTATATGTGTAGGATCAATGGATGTTGGACAGTGGATGCTCTCGACACATGACCGGAGATCGACTAAAATTTTCGAAGCTTAGATTCAAAAGTCAAGGATCGATAGCTTTCGAAAACAATGACAAACTCAAAATCATCGAATCAAGTGATATTGAGCTAAACTCTAACCTTACAATTCGAAATATTTTATTAGTCGAAAATTTTGAGTATAATTTACTTAGTGTAAGCCAATTGTGTGTCAAAAACTATAATGTTATATTCTTAGAAAATGAATGCCTAATTAAAACTAATGAAACCTCTAAAATTATACTTAAAGGAACTAGGAATAACAATATCTACACAATTAATTTACCCAACTCCTCAATCAAGTGTCTTATGACACAACAAGAGGAATCTTGGTTGTGGCACCGATGACTCGGCCACTCGCACCCAAGACTCATTCACAAGGTGAGTCAGAGTGATTTAGTCAGAGGCTTGCCCAACCTTAACAACTTAGATAATAAAATCTATAATGCTTGTCAACAAGGTAAACAAACTAGGGCACAACATCAACTAACTAACTAAAAATGAACCAAAAGTGTGCTTGAGCTCCTACACTTGGATCTATTCGATTCTCATGGAGTCAAGTCACTAAACGGAAGTCAATTTTGCTTAGTCATAGTTGACGACTACTCTAGGTTTACCTGGGTTAGGTTCCTTAAACACAAAAGTGATACCTTAGACCAACTTACCAACTTATGTAAATTAATAAAAAATGAAAAGAACCTTAAGATTAAAAGACTTAGAAGTGATCATGGTGGTGAATTTGAAAACCATAGGTTCACCGACTTCTGTAATCTAAACGGATACCACCATGAGTTCTCCTGTCCTAGAATCCCACAATAAAATGGTCTAGTCGAGTGAAAGAATAGAACCCTACAAGAAGCCGCTAGAACCATGTTAAACAAGTACAACCTACTTGATAGGTTTTGGGGCAGAAGCCGTTAGTACGTCGTGCTATGTCCATAATAGAATCCTACTAGTCAAGAGACACCTTAAGACCTCATATGAAATCTACCATGATAAAGTACCTAACATTAAATACTTTAGGGTATTTGGATGTAGGGTACATATCCTAAATACTAAGGACTACCTAGGCAAATTCACCTCAAAAATAAATATTGGAATATTCTTAGGATATTCAATCGCAAGTAGAGCCTATAGAGTCTATAATAATGAAACCCTTAAAATCGAAGAAACCATTAATGTTGTAATCGATGAAGGAGATAAAACCACAAAACCCGTAGTAGAAAAAATTGATGAACCGATTAATACTAGACCAGAATCTGACCATAAAAATGAGTCTAGTATAAATCCTAACCCAAGTCAGTCTAGGTTGCAATCGAATCATCCTATTGATCAAGTGATAGGTGATCCCAACCTAGGGGTTCAAACTAGAGCATCATACAGAAACCTTAGTCAAATCTCTTTAATCTCGAAAATCGAACCCAAATCAATTGAACAAGCTCTTCTTGATCCCGATTGGATTATTGCTATGCAAGAAGAGCTAGCTCAATTCACTAGGAAGGAAGTTTAGGAATTTGTACAGCCACCTAAAGATAAATCAATTATTGGAACAAGGTGGGTATTCCGGAACAAACTCGATGACAAAGGTGAATTAGTTAGAAATAAAGCGAGATTGGTCGCAAAAGGATTTAGTCAAGTAGAGGGGTTAGATTATGACGAAACCTACGCCCCCGTAGCTAGACTAGAATCAATCAGAATGTTATTAGCCTACGCTACACATTGAGGATTTAAACTATTTCAAATGGATATAAAGTCAGCATTCTTAAATGGAATTATTAAGGAAGAATTCTATGTTAGCCAACCCCCAGGATTCAAAAGCTTAGACAAACCTGACCATGTTTTTAAACTTAAGAAAGCCTTATATGGACTAAAACAAGCTCCTAGAGCTTGGTATGAAAGACTTTCTATTTATCTCAAGTCTAAAGGGTTTAGCCAAGGCCTAGTCGACCCAACCCTCTTCGTAAAATCCGTAGGCAAAGAAATGTTTATTGCCCAAATTTACGTAGACAATATAATTTTTGGAACAACCAACTCAATCCTACTAAACGAATTCATTTCACTAATAGAAAGTGAATTTGAAATGAACTTAGTAGGAGAATTAACTTTTTTCCTAGGATTACAAATTAAACAAACTAAGGAGGGAATTTACTTACACTAACATAAATACGCTAAAGAATTAATTAATCGATTCGGAATGCAAAATGCTAAAGTAATAAATACACCGATGGCCACAAATGTTAATATAGGAGAAGACTTAGAAGGCAAACCAATAGACCTTAAATACTATAGGAGCGCAATAAGTAGTCTCCTGTACTTAACTATGAGTCGACCTGATATATTATTCACAGTAAGTATGTGCATAAGGTTTCAAACTTGTGCTAAGGAGTTGCACCTAACGTTAGTTAAATGTATCCTTAGATACCTAAAGGGTACACTAAACATAGGAATTTGGTACCCTAGATCTACTGAGTTCAAACTAATCGACTACTCTGACTCGGATTATGTCGGTAGTAAACTCGATAGAAAGAGCACGAGTGATTGTTGTCAACTCCTCGGCTCGAGTCTAGTGAGTTGGTGCAGTAGAAAGTAACACTGTGTTGCCTTATCTACTACCGAAGCCGAATACGTCGCGATTGGTGAGTGTGTAATTCAACTTCTTTGGATGAAGCACACTCTCCAAGACTTTAACTTAAATTTTAACAACACTAAAATTTACATCGATAACATTAGTTCAATTAATTTAACCAAAAATCCTATATGCTACTTTAGGACAAAATATATAGAGATCAAGCATCACTTCATTCGAGAACATGTAGCTAACGGGACAATACAACTCGAATACGTAGAATCCAAGTCAAACCTGGCAGACTTATTTACAAAACCTTTAGCCGAAGAAGAATTTAGTCTGCTTAGACGTAAATTAGGTATGTGCGTAATAGAATAGGACTTAAAACTTATATTTTTGCTATACTCTATTTACTTTTCATGCAAAATGGAACTAGCCTAGGGTTTACCCTAGAAAGCATGCACCTATAGATTTAAGGAGCCAATACCTCTCACAACACATAGGACTAATGTGTTTGTGTACTTAGCCACGTAGATGAGCGTGAGATGTTAGGACTTCACTCCTGTTTCCAGATGTAGATCTAGTGCATCGACATGAACCATGGAGTATAATTATTTAAATTAACCAACTCTAATAAGGACTTATTGATCATTCTATATCAATCAAGTCAAATAGAGTTGAACATCCTATTAGTTGAGCTTATGTTTAAAGTATTATTTTCAAAATCTAATAGGGACATGCTTGGACTTACAAAACATAATCACTTTGTTTCCAAAAGTTTTTTTTCTATAAACCCCCACACTTTTCGATTTATGGAAAAAGGGGGAGAAAAAGGCCAAAGTTAAGAGATCAAAAATTAATTTTTGATAACTTAACTTATACATTAAGGGGGAGAGCTAAGATCCTTTTTCAAGTACTCACCTAAGGTCAAGGGGGAGGTTACCTCAAGGGGGAGGACTTGTAAAAGAGTTTTACTCATACTTCTACTTATGCTAACTTACTAAGTTACTTTCACTAACTTACTAAGTTATGCATTTATGCCTCTTTCATATTTATGCTTATTTCATAATCATTTCATTAATGCATGTTTATTTTTTCCTTAACTTTGTGTCGGTTTGCCATAAATCAAAAAGGGGGAGATTGTTAGTGTAGTAGGTACCAGATAATCGAACCTGAGTTTTGATTATGGAAAAGACCCAAAGATAAGGTCATATTGTTGTCTAACGAGCTAAACCAAGTGTGCAAGAATAGTTAAGCTAAGCTGAAGGTCGGTGACACCCGGAGAATCTCGAGTTGGGGAACCGTGGTGGTTGGGTGACACTGGGAGAACTTCGGAGGGAGCCGAAGAACCCAGGTGGAGACCGAAAGCAAAGCTACAAGTCACAAAGGACCTAAGGTAATCTCGTGTGTGTGAGTGAAGGTAAGGTCGGGTCCTCCATACGGGGATGTCCTTAGGCGGTGATCCGACCAAGACTTCCTGTGGAAGATCTAAGTCGAGATCAGACGATAAGTGACTGTCGAATTCACTTATATTATTTTTATTTCGAGCTAACTCTTTAGTGCAGTCGAGAACCCTAGCCATCAGTCGACTGCTGGTCATCAGTCGAATTAATAAGGGCAGCAGTCGACTGCCATTCAAATTTCCAGCCTCGAGGTGAGTCAAGATAAGCTTGGGGGGATGAGATTCTTTGACCATGAGCTGAAATTGAACGTTGGGGGAGCTTCCAAGGCTATAAAAGAAGGAGGGTTTCACCCCTTTAGGTAATCTAAGTGCTTACAATGTGATCTCGCAACACCGCTAATCTACGATGCCGAAACATTGCCGGAACACTGACAACACGACCGTAAGCTAAACATCTACTCATCGTCGGTATAAGTGTTTAAAGTTTCCATTTCTATTCAGTGTATTAAAGTTGTTTTTATCGAGCTTTTGATCGTAACGAAGAGAGGTGAGATTGTCTCTCTACCTCAAGTTTTTCGTTGGTTTATAATCGTCATCTCCTACCTCCAATGAGGAGGAGATTATTAGTGAATTGCCCTCTGTACGTGGTCTAGGATCGCAAGGGCCTTGGATTAGCAACTGGTAGGTTGTGAACCAAGTAAAAGTAAACTTGTCATTTACTTTTCCATTGTGCAACTCTTTACTTTTAATCGAACGAAATGAAAAAGAAAAGAAATTTTACGTGCGCTATTCACCCCCCCTCTAGTGCTCTTTTTTGATCCAACACCACCGTCGGCTGCTCTTCATCTCCTCCTCCAAGGCCGGTGGTGGCATTCCATTCCTCCAGGAAACCTCCGATCGCAATCTCTTCTTCATCAGCATCCTTTCTTTCGCCTCCTTCCAACGCCGACAGCCACCACCTTCTTCATGATTAGCCCATCGGGGAAGGGGATTTCCCTCCTTTCCGGTTGTAACGCCCATAAAATTTCTAAAAATTTTATGAGAATTTTTGCATGATCATATGGGCTTTTATGTGGGCTCTTCCAAAAATAAAAGAAATAGATCCAAAAAGGATACATGACCCAGGAATTGAACCCCAAACCTCTAGTAGATAGCTAAACCCTAAGAAGCATCCAATAACCAGAAGCCCAGCAGGGTTGTGCTATTAGAAGGGTATGGGAAATGATAGATAAGGGTAAGGGACACCTTCAAGTGAATAAATAGGGGAATGAGGAGACAAGGGAAATCACATTTGCCATTCTCCACTTCTCTTCTTCTTCCTCACCGAAACCCTAAGCTCCCCCTCTTCCATTTTTCCGTAAACCAACTAAGCTAGGAGAAGGCTCTAATCTTGGCACAACCTAGGGTATTTTCCAACTATTAACAAAGCGAAGGATGTAAGTATCCCCTCACATGCATACAAGTTGCTTCTATTGAAGTTATTAAGAAGAAGCTACATAAAAACTTTCAGCCAAGACCCTCCTTATGTTTTTCCATGATGATCCATGCTATACTTTGTATGAATATGATGATAAGAGGTTTCTAAATAGGTTCGGTTAAGTGTTTGATCTTAAAAGCTTCATGAACTTTCGGCCAAGACCATTCCTTATGTTTTTCCATGATGATCCATGCTATACTTTGTATGAATATGATGATAATAGGTTTCTAGATAGGTTTGGTTAAGTGTTGGATCTTAAAACCTTCATGAAACTCTCGGCCCCTTTGAACCCCTAATGGTTTTCTATGCTATGCTCTAGATGTGTTCATGCTATGTTTTGATGTTAGATGAAGATAACATGTTGTTAGCTAAACTAAAGTTAAGTGTTTGATCTCCAACCTTCATAGAACTTTCGGCCAAGCCCCCTTTGGACCCCTAATGGTTTTTCTATGCAATGCTCTAGATGTGTTCATGCTATGTTTTGATGTTAGATGAAGATAACATGCTGTTAGCTAAACTAAAGTTAAGTGTTTGATCTCCAACCTTCATAAAACTTTTGGCCAAGCCCCATTTGGACCCCTAATGATTTTTCTATGCTATGCTCTAGATGTGTTCATGCTATGTTTTGATGTTAGATGAAGGTAACATGTTGATAGCTAAGCTAGATTTAAGAAATGGATCTTAGGATTCCTTGAAGCTCTCGGCCAAGATTCATTTAAACTCCTAAGGGCCTTCCATGCCATGATTTATATGTGATAGAATTAATATGTGGTTAGTTAGATCATGTACAAGTTGTTTAGGGTTTAAAATTCTTGGTAGAACTCCATGAAGTTTAGATCACACCATGTTATGCTTGTTCATGATGTTTATGCCATGCCCTATATGTGTGTGATGTTAGGATGATATTAAGAAGACCTTGCACAAGTTGTTTAGCATGTAAACTCCTAAGAACCCTCCCTTAGGGTTTCAGCCAGCCCATGTACATGCCCTCTACTAAGTCCTCCATGCCATGCTACATGTAGAAAAAGATGCAAATATGATGTTAGTTAGATTTTATGATAGCATGATTGGTTGATGTCACTACCTTATGTCCATGTTAATTGTATGAATGTATGATTAGGTTATGCTCATTGCCATGTTAATTGTATGAATGTATGATTAGGTTATGCTCATTGCCATGTTAATTGTATGAATGTATGATTATGTTATGCTCATTGACATGTTAATTGTATGAGTATATGATATGTCATAAAGAAGGAACATGATATGATATGAAAAGAAATATGATATGTTATGAAGAAGGAAACATGATATGTTATAAAGAAGGAACATGCTACGTTATGAAAAGAAATATGATATGTTATGAAGAAGGAACACGATATGCTATGAAGAAGAAACATGATATGCCATGATAAGGAACATGATATGTTATGAAAACAAATATGATATGTTATGATAAGGAACATAATATGCTATTTTACTTTCTACATGGCTTGTACCAGGACCCTAATAAGGTCCAAGGGATGGGCTCCTAGATGCCCTAGGCCGACGGGCATAAGTACGGGCTTAGGATGGGCTTCTATGTTATGTTGCCCCTAGGCCGACGGATATAGTACGGGCCTAGTACTCTAGTGGGTTCAGGATTAGCTACCTTGGGTCTATTAGGGATGCGCACTATGATGATGATGTATGTGGTACAATGTCGGGTCCAATATGTTGATATTATGTTTAAGTACCTATAATATATATGTTTTCAAAGAGCATCTTGCATATACCTTTATCTCATGTCTAGATCATTATGATGTTATTATGGTTGTTATGCTTATATGTTTCTGAATGCTCATGTCATCTCTTTTACATGAATGCTATGCTTATGTTTTGGTATGTTTATATGCATGTTATGCTTGCTTATGTTCTTGAATGTTATATGAATGCTATGCTTTTGTTCTGGTATGTTTATATGCATGTTATGCTTGCTTATGTTCTTGAATGTTTATATGAATGCTATGCTTATGTTTTGGTATGTTTATATGCATGCTATGCTTGTTTATATGTTCGTGTATGTTTATATGAATATTATGCTTATATGAGCTTATATGATCATGTCACTACTCTATGCTTAATGCTTGACGTATGATTTTTGTGAGTAGGACAAGATCTTACTAAGCCTATGTGCTTATAGTTTTATGTTCTCTTTACTGCAGATAAGGGTAAAGAATGGCTAAACTAAGGGGAGCAGCAGGAGGGGCAAAGTGTGTGTGGTAGTGGCATGGTGGAGGAGATCTGTTTATGCTTCTTATACTTATGCACATTTTCTTTAAGTTGAATGTCATGAATTGGAACTAAGTATTTATGAAATGATGATGCATGCTTATGTTTAAAAGAAAAAAAAAAGGTTTAAAGTCTTCCGCTGTAAGAAGTATATGTAGTCTTCCACTGTAATGCAAGTATGTACGATCATGTCGCGCCGCCCCTCCGAACCCCTCGAAAGGGCGGGCGTGACAGGTTGGTATTAGAGCAGATCTCCCTTTCCACTACACACACATCAAGCTCCAAATCCTGCCGCTCCATGTAAGAAATTCTATGCCTACTCTATTTTATTCAAGTATGATAAGAAATGCTTTTAGCTTAAATATGCATGAAAATATGTATGATAACCTTATGCTAGCCTTTAGTTTAACTATGCATAGATAAATGAACGATAATCTTATACTAGCCTTATTCTAATATATGAAGATAAACATGGCTGGGAGACGCAATAGTAGAGTCGATGAGATAGCGCCCCCACATGACCTTACGCATGTGGTTACTGAACTCCAGCGTCAAGTCACAGAGCAACAACAAGTGATAAATGCCTTAATGAATCAGCGAGGAAACCCTACCGCCCCACCAGCGGGACCTGGCCCGATAGTTCGATAGGAAGCTTACTTGATCCAGTGGCAGAGGCTGAAGCCGGAAAATTTCTCTGGTATTGGTGAACCATGGGACGCTCAGGCCTGGTTCAAGACTGTGGAAAGCATCATAGAGCTACTGGACTGGCCCGAATGCGAGAAGATTAAGTGCACGTCATTTTTCCTTTCGGGAGATGCCCGAATGTGGTGGGAAAGGGTTAAAGCAAAGAGGCAAGTGAATCAGATGAGATGGATGGACTTCGAATACGAATTTTTCGAAGAATTCTTTCATATGCAAGTGACAAACAAGCATTACGACGAGTTCACTGGGTTCCGGCAAGGTGATCTATCAGTTAGTGAAGCTGTGAAGAGATTCAACTGACTCGCATGCCTATGCCCAGAGTTGGTCAGTACCGAAAGAGAAAGGGTCAGACTCATGCTGAAGATGTTTCGACCCGAGATAGCTCTGTACGTGGCCGGCGGAGTTAATAGACCGCAGACCGCAGAGGAGCTGTTCAGTAGTGCCTTGATTATTGAACATTACCTAAACAATATTAACCAACAAAAGAGGGCACTGAATGAAGGCAGGAGTCAAGCCCAGTCAGGAGGTCAGAGAACCCAGAGTACTTGGAAAGGGAACCACACTGGCAAGAGAAAGCAATGGGATGACTCTAAAGGTGGTCAAATGAACAAGCAACCCAAGATCCCTCTGTGTGCTACATGCGGGAAGATACATCCTAGAGTATGCTACCGAGGCATAAATAGATGCTACAACTGTGGATGGGAAGAGCATAGAGTCAAGGACTGCCCTATTCAGGTTCAGGCATCTCCTCAGCAATATGCCCAGTACAGGGGTGCTTCTCCACTGCTACACCAGATGCAGGCTACAATCGAAGGTACCCCAATCAGTCAAGGGAGATTGGAAGCCCCGCCAGTTATGACGGATGCCAGGATATTCTCTCTCACCCAAGAAGATGTGGCGAACGCTTCTACGATTGTCACATGTCAGATATTTATTTTCTGTCAGCATGCTACTACATTATTTGATACTGGGGCAACACATTCGTTTGTTTCTACACCCTTCACAGAAAAGATAGACATGCCACCACAAGCTTTGGATTGGAAGTTCTTAACCACTCTGCCCTCGGGAGAAGTAATGCCCTCCACTCATATGCTATGAGCCGCACCCATCAGAATCGCAGAAAGAGAACTCTACTGTGATCTGATAGTGCTCGACATGCAGGATTATGATGTCATATTGGGCATGGATTTCTTAAGCAAGTACGGTGCTTCGATCGAGTGCCGTAAAAGAAAAGTGGTCTTCCATCCGGAGACAGAACCTATGTTTGAATTTATTGGAGAGCCAAGGAAAAGAATCGATAAATTTCTATCATCTCTACAGACGCGCAAGATGTTAGACAGTGGATGCACTGGGTTTCTAGCACATGTGGTTGATACAGATCAATCCGAGGACCAGAAGCTAGAAGATGTCAGAGTTGTATGCAACTACCCAGAGGTATTCCCAGATGAACTACCAGGGTTAGCCCCAGATAGAGAAATTGAATTTGAGATCGAATTGATTTCTGGTACTAACCCGATCTCTAAAGCACCTTACTGTATGGCACCGGCCAAATTGAAGGAACTTTAGGGATAGCTACAGGAGTTACTCGACAAGGGACTCATACGCCCAAGTCGCTCTCCATGGGGAGCTCCAGTGCTGTTGGTGAAGAGAAAGATGGGTCTATGCGGATGTGCATAGACTACCGAACGCTAAATAATGTGACAATCAAGAACAGGTACCCTTTACCACGGATTGACGACCTGTTCGACCAGCTAAAGGGTGCCATCGTCTTCTCTAAGATTGACATGAGGTCTGGCTATCATCAAGTGAAAGTGAAACCAGATGATATACCAAAGATAGCTTTCCGAACAAGATACAGACATTATGAGTTCGTAGTTATGCCCTTTGGAGTGACGAATGCACCTGCTATGTTTATGGATCTGATGAATCGGGTATTCTCGACATTCCTCGACAAATTTGTAATCATTTTCATCGACGATATACCGATATATTCAAGAACCCAAGAAGAGCACACAGAGCACCTGAATATGGTATTACAGATTCTTCGGGAAAAGCAACTATATGCAAAATTCTCCAAATGCGAATTCTGGCTCGATCAAGTATAATTTTTGGGTCACGTTATATCTAAGCACGGAGTGATGGTTGACCCAATAAAGATTGAAGCTGTGAGTAACTGGAACAAGCCAAAGAATGCCAGCGAGATCAGAAGCTTTCTTGGGCTAGCAAGCTACTACAGGAAGTTTGTAGAGAACTTCTCTAGAATTGCAGCCCCTATGAATGTCCTCACCAGAAAGAACAAAAAATATGAATGGACGGACGCCTGCGAGAAGAGTTTCCATGAATTGAAAAAGAGACTGACCAGCGCTCCAATCCTTGCTCTTTCGGACTGTAACGAAGGCTTCGACATATACAGCGATGCTTCCAAGTTGGGACTCGGAGCTGTACTCATGCAGAATGACAAGGTCATTGCCTACGCCTCTAGGCAACTCAAGGAACATGAAAGGAATTATCCCACTCACGATCTAGAGCTAGTGGCCGTGGTCTTTGCTCTAAAAACATAGAGGCATTATTTATATGAAGCTCAGTGTAAGATTTATATAGACCACCAAAGTCTAAAATATTTCTTCACACAGAAGGACCTAAACATGAGACAACGTAGATGGCTTGAGCTCGTCAAGGATTATGACTGCGAGATCTTCTACCATCCAGGAAAAGCGAACAAGGTGGCCGATGCACTCAGCAGGAAGTCCTGCGCCACCTTGATGTCTCTATCAGTATTATCTCAGCCCTTAGAAAAGGAAATTATGCGTTATGGGGTTGAAATCATTTCCGGACAGCTCTCAACCATGACGATAGCACCGACGTTGTTCGACGATATATCGAAAAAGCAAGCACATGATCCAAGCATTCAAAGGATCAAGCAAGAGGTCCTAGAAGGAAAGGATGATGGGTTTCGTATCTCTGATAGTGGAGTACTCTACCTCAGGGATTGCTTGTGTATTCCCGATGATCCAGAATTACGGAAGAAGATATTTGAGGAAGCTCACGGAACCCCTTATGCGATGCATCCTGGAACCACCAAAATGTACCAAGATCTAAAAAGAAAATTCTGGTGGTTCGGTATGATAAGAGATGTGGCTCAGTATGCCAGTACTTGCCTGACCTGCCAGAGGGTTAAAGAAGAACACCAGAGACCTAGAGGAACACTGCATCCAATCCAAATTTCAGAATGGAAATGGAAAGATATTTCTATGGATTTCATCTCAGGACTTCCCAAGACGACGAACAGATATGATGCTATATGGGTAATTGTGGATAGATTGACGATGTCTGCCCACTTCTTAGTAATCAAGATGACCTATTTGACGGAGCAATTGGCTCAATTATATGCTAGGGAAATTATCAGATTACATGGGATTCCTAAGACCATCATTTCTGATAGAGATGGTCACTTTATTTTCCATTTCTGGGAATGTAAGGCCCTCGCACGGTTATTATTTAGATCGCATTCCATCCTAGATGCAGATGTAGATCGAAGGGTAAATCAAGTACTGGAGGATATGTTACGAGCTTGCGCCCTGGATTTCAAAGGGAGCTGGTGCCGATACTTATGCTTGGCAGAATTCGCCTACAATAATAGCTACCAAGCTACTATTGGAATGACGCCCTACGAGGCTCTATACGGGAGGAAATGTAGATCTCCTATATGCTGGTACGAGGGTGGTGAAAAGAAGGGGATGGGACTTCAACAGATTTCATTGACGACACCACCCGAGCTATACAGAATATCCACCAAAGAATTGAAACTGCTCAGAGCCGGCAAAAGAGCTATGCAGATATGCGGCGTAGACCGTTAGAATTCGAAGTCGGAGATATGGTATTCCTCAAAGTGGCCCCTATGAAGGTAGTGATGAGATTCGGAAGGAAGGGTAAGATGAGTCCGCGCTATGTGGGATCGTATCCGATATTGAAGAGAGTTGGCAAGGTAGCTTATGAGCTAGAGTTGCCTCAAGAGATGTCGACTATTCACAACGTGTTCCACGTTTCGATGCTCAAGAAGTGCATTTCTAGTACGGACCAAGCGATCGAGCCACAAACAGTGCAAGTTCAAGAGGACCTGAGTTATGAAAGTCGGCCTATCCAGATACTAGACCGAGAAGTCAAAAGGCTAAGGAATAAAGAGGTGCCCTTAGTGAAGGTCCTGTGGCAAAATCAACGATACGAAGAAGCTACCTGGGAACGCGAGGAGGACATGAAACAGAAGTACCCAGAGTTGTTCTAAGTTTCGAGGACGAAACTTTTAAAAGGTATGAAGGACTGTAACGCCCGTAAAATTTCTAAAAATTTTATGAGAATTTTTGCATGATCATATGGGCTTTTATGTGGGATCTTCCAAAAATAAAAGAAATAAAGACAAAAAGGATACATGACTCAGGAATTGAACCCCAAACCTCTAGTAGATAGCTAAACCTTAAGATGCATCCAATAATCAGAAGCCCAGCAGGGTTGTGCTATTAGAAGGGTATGGGAAATGATAGATAAGGGTAAGGGAGGCTAAGGGACACCTTCAAGTGAATAAATAGGGGAATGAAGAGACAAGGGAAATCACATTTGCCATTCTCCACTTCTCTTCTTCTTCCTCACCGAAACCCTAAGCTCCCCCTTTTCCATTTTTTCAAAAACCAACTAAGCTTGGAGAAGGCTCTAATCTTGGCACAACCTAGGGTATTTTCCAACTTTTAACAAAGAGAAGGATGTAAGTATCCCCTCACCTGCATACAAGTTGTTTCGATTGAAGTTATTAAGAAGAAGCTACATGAAAACTTTCAGCCAAGACCCTCCTTATGTTTTTCCATGATGATCCATGCTATACTTTGTATGAATATGATGATAAGAGGTTTTTAAATATGTTTGGTTAAGTGTTTGATCTTAAAAGCTTCATGAACTTTCGGCCAAGACCATTCCTTATGTGTTTCCATGATGATCCATGCTATACTTTGTATGAATATGATGATAATAGGTTTCTAGATAGGTTTGGTTAAGTGTTGGATCTTAAAACCTTCATGAAACTCTCGGCCAAGTCCTCTTTGAACCCCTAATGGTTTTCTATGCTATGCTCTAGATGTGTTCATGCTATGTTTTGATGTTAGATGAAGATAACATGTTGTTAGCTAAACTAAAGTTAAGTGTTTGATCTCCAACCTTCATAGAACTTTCGGCCAAGCCCCCTTTGGACCCCTAATGGTTTTTCTATGCTATGCTCTAGATGTGTTCATGCTATGTTTTGATGTTAGATGAAGATAACATGTTGTTAGCTAAACTAAAGTTAAGTGTTTGATCTCCAACCTTCATAGAACTTTCGGCCAAGCCCCCTTTGGACCCCTAATGGTTTTTCTATGCTATGCTCTAGATGTGTTCATGCTATGTTTTGATGTTAGATGAAGGTAACATGTTGATAGCTAAGCTAGATTTAAGAAATGGATATTAGGATTCCTTGAAGCTCTCGGCCAAGATTCATTTAAACTCCTAAGGGCCTTCCATGCCATGATTTATATGTGATAGAATTAATATGTGGTTAGTTAGATCATGTACAAGTTGTTTAGGGGTTAAAATTCTTGGCAGAACTCCATGAAGTTTAGATCACACCATGTTATGCTTGTTCATGATGCTTATGCCATGCCCTATATGTGTGTGATGTTAGGATGATGTTAAGAAGACCTTGCACAAGTTGTTTAGCATGTAAACTCCTAAGAACCCTCCCTTAGGGTTTCGGCCAGCCCATGTACATGCCCTCTACTAAGTCCTCCATGCCATGCTACATGTAGAAAAAGATGCAAATATGATGTTAGTTAGATTTTATGATAGCATGATTGGTTGATGTCACTACCTTATGTCCATGTTAATTGTATGAATGTATGATTAGGTTATGCTCATTGCCATGTTAATTGTATGAATGTATGATTAGGTTATGCTCATTGCCATGTTAATTGTATGAATGTATGATTATGTTATGCTCATTGCCATGTTAATTGTAAGAGTATATGATATGTCATAAAGAAGGAACATGATATGATATGAAAAGAAATATGATATGTTATGAAGAAGGAAACATGATATGTTATAAAGAAGGAACATGCTATGTTATGAAAAGAAATATTATATGTTATGAAGAAGGAACACGATATGCTATGAAGAAGAAACATGATATGCCATGATAAGGAACATGATATGTTATGAAAAGAAATATGATATGTTATGATAAGGAACATGATATGCTATTTTACTTTCTACATGGCTTGTACCAGGACCCTAATAAGGTCCAAGGGATGGGCTCCTACGTGCCCCTGGGTCAACGGTCGTAGTACGAACTCAGTACGGGATGAGCTCCCAAATGCTCTAGGCCGACGGTCATAAGTACGGGCTTAGGATGGGCTTCTATGTTATGTTGCCCCAAGGCCGACGGACATAGTACGGGCCTAGTACTCTAGTGGATTCGGGATTAGCTACCTCGGGTCTATTAGGGATGCGCACTATGATGATGATGTATGTGGTATAATGCCGAACCCAATATGTTGAGATTATGTTTAAGTACCTATAATATATATGTTTTCAAAGAGCATCTTGCATATACCTTTATCTCATGTCTAGATCATTATGATGTTATTATGGTTGTTATGCTTATTTGTTTCTGAATGCTCATGTCATCTCTTTTACATGAATGCTATGCTTATGTTCTGGTATGTTTATATGCATGTTATGCTTACTTATGTTCTTGAATGTTATATGAATGCTATGCTTATGTTCTGGTATGTTTATATGCATGTTATGCTTGCTTATGTTCTTGAATGTTATATGAATGCTATGCTTATGTTCTGGTATGTTTATATGCATGCTATGCTTGCTTATGTTCTTGAATGTTTATATGAATGCTATGCTTATGTTCTGGTATGTTTATATGCATGCTATGCTTATTTATATGTTCGTGTACGTTTATATGAATGTTATGCTTATATAAACTTATATGATCATGTCACTACTCTATACTTAATGCTTGACGTATGGTTTTTGTGAGTAGGACAAGATCTTACTAAGCCTATGTGCTTATAGTTTTATGTTCCCTTGTACTGCAGATAAGGGTAAAGAATGGCTAAACTAAGGGGAGCAACAGGAGGGGCAAAGTGTGTGTGGTAGTGGCATGGTGGAGGAGATCTGTTTATGCTTCCCATACTTATGCACATTTTTTTTAAGTTGAATGTCATGAACTGGAACTAAGTATTTATGAAATGATGATGCATGCTTATGTTTAAAAGAAAAAAAAAGGTTTAAAGTCTTCCGTTGTAAGAAGTATATGTAGTCTTCCACTGTAATGCAAGTATGTACGATTGCATCGCGCTACCCCTCCGAACCCCTGGAAAGGGCGGGCGTGACAGGTTGGTATCAGAGCAGATCTGCCTTTCCACTACACACACATCAAGCTCCAAATCTTGCCGCTCCAAGTAAGAAATTCTATGCCTACTCTATTTTATTCAAGTATGATAAGAAATGCTTTTAGCTTAAATATGCATGAAAATATGTATGATAACCTTATGCTAGCCTTTAGTTTAACTATGCATAGATAAATGAACGATAATCTTATACTAGCCTTATTCTAATATATGAAGATAAACATGGCTGGGAGACGCAGTAGTAGAGTCAATGAGATAGCGCCCCCACATGACCTTACGCATGTGGTTACTGAACTCCAGCGTCAAGTCACAGAGCAACAACAAGTGATAAATGCCTTAATGAATCAGCGAGGAAACCCTACCGCCCCACCAGCGGGACCTGGCCCGATAGTTCGATAGGAAGCTTACCTGATCCAGTGGCAGAGGCTGAAGCCGGAAAATTTCTCTGGTACTGGTGAACCATGGGATGCCCAGGCCTGGTTCAAGACTGTGGAAAGCATCGTAGAGCTACTGGACTGGTCCGAATGCGAGAAGATTAAGTGCACATCATTTTGCCTTTCGGGAGATGCCCGAATGTGGTGGAAAAGGTTAAAGCAAAGAGGCAAGTGAATCATATGAGATGGACGGACTTCGAATACGAATTTTTCGAAGAATTCTTCCATATGTGAGTGACAAACAAGCATTACGACGAGTTCACTGGGTTCCGACAAGGTGATCTATCAGTTAGTGAAGCTGTGAAGAGATTCAACCGACTCGCACGTCTATGCCCAGTGTTGGTCAGTACCGAAAGAGAAAGGGTCAGACTCATGCTGAAGATGCTTCGACCCGAGATAGCTTTGAACGTGGCCGGCGGAGTTAATAGACCGCAGACCGCAGAGGAGCTGTTCAGTAGTGCCTTGATTATCGAACATTACCTGAACAACATTAACCAACAAAAGAGGGCACTGAATGAAGGCAGGAGTCAAGCCCAGTCAGGAGGTCAGAGAACCCAGAGTACTTGGAAAGGGAACCACACTAGCAAGAGAAAGAAATGGGATGACTCTAAAGGTGGTCCAGCGAACAAGCATTCCAAGATCCCTCTGTGTGCTACATGCGGGAAGATACATCCTGGAGTATGCTACCGAGGCATAAATAGATTCTACAACTTTGGACGGGAAGGGCATAGAGTCAAGGACTGCCCTATTCAAGTTCAGGCACCTCCTCAAAGACAATATGCCCGATCTGAGGTGCTCCTCCACTACACGGATCTGGCAATCGAAGGTACCCCGATCAGTCAAGGGAGATTGGAAGCCCCGCCAGTTATGACGGATGCCAGGGTATTCTCTCTCACCCAAGAAGATGTGGCGAACGCTTTTACAGTTGTTACATGTCAGATATTTATTTTCTGTTAGCATGTTACTGCATTATTTGATACTGGGGCAACACATTCGTTTGTTTCTACACCCCTCACAGAAAAGATAGACATGCCACCACAAGCTTTGGATTGCAAGTTCTTAATCACTCTGCCCTCGGGAGAAGTAATGCCCTCCACTCATATGCTGCGAGCTGCACCCACCAGAATTGCAGACAGAGAACTCTACTGTGATCTGATAGTGCTCGACATGCAAGATTATGATGTCATATTGGGCATGGATTTCTTAAGCAAGTACGGTGCTTCGATCGAGTGTCGTAAAAGAAAAGTGGTCTTCCAGCCGGAGGCAGAACCTATGTTTGAATTTATTGGAGAGCCAAGGAAAAGAATCGATAAATTTCTATCAGCTCTACAGGCGCGCAAAATGTTAGACAGTGGATGCACTGGGTTTCTAGCACATGTGGTTGATACAAGTCAATCCGAGGACCAGAAGCTAGAAGATGTCAGAGTTGTATGCAACTACCCAGAGGTATTCCCAGATGAACTACCAGGGTTAGCCCCAGATAGAGAAATTGAATTTGAGATCGAATTGATTCCTGGTACTAACCCGATCTCTAAAGCACCTTACCATATGGCGTCGGCCGAATTGAAGGAACTTCAGGGACAGCTACAGGAGTTACTCGACAAGGGACTCATACGTCCAAGTCGCTCTCCATGGGGAGCTCCAGTGCTGTTGGTGAAGAGAAAGATGGGTCTATGCAGATGTGCATAGACTACCGAGCGCTAAATAATGTGACAATCAAGAATAGGTACCCTTTACCGCGGATTGATGACCTGTTCGACCAGCTAAAGGGTGCCACCGTCTTCTCTAAGATTGACATGAGGTCTAGCTATCATCAAGTGAAAGTGAAATCAGATGATATACCAAAGACGGCTTTCCGAACAAGATACGAACATTATGAGTTCGTAGTTATGCCCTTTGGAGTGACGAATGCACCTGCTATGTTCATGGATCTGATGAATCAGGTATTATCGACATTCCTCAACAAATTTGTAATCGTTTCCATCAACGATATACTGATATATTCAAGAACCCAAGAAGAGCACGCAGAGCACCTGAATATTGTATTACAGATTCTTCGGGAAAAGCAACTATATACAAAATTCTCCAAATGCAAATTCTGGCTCGATCAAGTATCATTTTTGGGTCATGTTATATCCAAGCACGGAGTGATGGTAGACCCAATAAAGATTGAAGCTATGAGTAACTGGAACAGGCCAAAGAATGCCAACGAGATCAGAAGCTTTCTTGGGCTAGCAAGCTACTATAGGAAGTTTGTAGAGAACTTCTCTAGAATTGCAGCCCCTATGATTGTCCTCACCAGAAAGAACAAAAAGTATGAATGGACGGACGCCTACGAGAAGAGTTTCACAGAATTGAAAAAGAGACTGACCAGCGCTCCAATCCTTGCTCTTTCGGACAGTAACGAAGGCTTCGACATATACAACGACGCTTCCAAGTTGGGACTCGGAGATGTACTCATGCAGAACGGCAAGGTCATTGCCTACGCCTCTAGGCAACTCAAGGAACATGAAAGAAATTATCCCACTCACGATCTAGAGCTAGCGGCCGTGGTCTTTGCTCTAAAAACATGGAGGCATTATCTATATGGAGCTCAGTGTCGGATTTATACAGACCACCAGAGTCTGAAATATTTCTTCACACAGAAGGACCTAAATATGAGACAACACAGATGGCTCGAGCTCGTCAAGGATTATGACTACGAGATCTTCTATCATCCAGGAAAAGCGAACAAGGTGGTCGATGCACTCAGCAGGAAGTCCTGCGCCACCTTGATGTCTCTATCAGTATTATCTTGGCCCTTAGAAAAGAAAATTATGCGTTATGAGGTTGAAATCATTTCCGGACAGCTCTCGACCATGACGATAGCACCGACGCTGTTCGATGATATATCGGAAAAGCAAGCCCGTGACCCGAGCATTCAAAGGATCAAGCAAGAGGTCCTAGAAGGAAAGGATGATGGGTTTCGTATCTCTGATAGTGGAGTACTCTACCTCATGGATCGCTTGTGTATTCCCGATGATCCAGAATTACGGAAGAAGATATTTGAGGAAGCTCACGGAACCCCTTATGCGATGCATCATTGGACCACCAAAATGTACCAAGATCTAAAAAGGAAATTCTGGTGGTTCGGTATGAAAAGAGATGTGACTCAGTATGTCAGTACCTGCCTGACCTGCCAGAGGGTTAAAGCAGAACACCATAGACCTGGAGGAACACTGCAGCCAATCCAAATTCCAGAATGAAAATGGAAAGATATTTCTATGGATTTCATCTCAGGACTGCCCAAGACGACGAACGGATATGATACTATATGGGTAATTGTGGACAGATTGACGACGTCTGATAACTGTCATTTTGTTGTATTATTTCGGTCCTTAATATCACTGTTTTTATCCTCTCGAGTGATTTATTATTGATTATTATCATGTTTTGTGAGTTGGATATATTTTTGGATCTTATTGTAAATTCTCCTAATTTTTGGACTTATATGCAAATTTTATCTTTATTTGTAGGAGATCGAGATGAGCCGCCGGACTAGACTCACATTGGATCAAATATGGCTTCATCTAGAGCTAGAAGGATTATTTCAAACGTGATTAATCCGGACCTTTCATCAAGATCAGAAGCAGTTTAATCAAAGGGTTCAGATCTAGACAATCTTGACCGTCCGATGAGATCTGATCGATTTTGAGCCATCCATCTGGATCTGGAGTGATCCAACCCATACATTAAGATCTACACGTCTTGGCCGTTCATCCGGACCGTTGGATCGTGATTATCCCTTCAGATGGATCAGATCTGTCCATTTCAAATCAGACTGATTTCAGCCATTGGATGGAGCAGCTTAATTAGGCAATTAATATATCAATCAAACCCTAGCTTGTTTGGATGGCTGGGATCAGAGGAGGCTCCAATCGAACGGCTCAGAAAAATCCTTTAATCAACCTATCTTCTTCACGCTTCACGCAGAAACACTAGCCGCAGCACAACTTCTTCCCAAAATCGCGACAGCACAGCTTCTTCCCAAATTGACTTCGACGGCGGTTTTTTTTCTCCACGCCACCGTCCGAAGCACCGCCGGCCATTCCCTTCCTCCACCAAGGCCGGAGGTGGCATTCCCTCCTCCCTCATCTTCTCCACGCAGCGCAGCTCGCCTTCTTCCCTTCACGCGCGGCGGTGACGACTTCGTCCACAGCAGAAAACCGGCGACGGTTCCGACAGTCTCATTGGTGCTCCTTCCACTTTCCATCCACTCCGAAGCAAGCTTGATCGGCGGGGCACAAGTTATGCACTTGGGCAGATGCAGCTTAGCCGAGCATTGCATTCCTTCGTCTGTCTTCACCGGCGATCTTCAGAGCCCTCACCGACGGAGTTGAGCTACCCTAGTGGGATGTGGTCACGCGAAGCTAGGGGTGACTTGCTACTGTTGGGATCCCGCATAATCAGTTTCCAGCTCCGGTGGCAGCGTTACTTCCAATCTAGGGCGGTCTTCAACAACAACCGGTGACGACGATTATCAGTTCTCAGATCCGATTCCATCCACATTGACTTCTCGTGGTCACGGCAGTCCCGCATCCATCATCGGAGTTGTTCGGTATTGTCGTAGGTCACCGGAGAGGGTGGTACCTTTCCGGTATTTGTGGATGACTGTGTTTAATTTTTACTTTAATGATTCAGTATTGTGTTTGTTACTGTTTTACTATGTTACCTTGTTACTTTGTGTGGTTTCATTTTGTGATTTCAGTTATGGTTCATGTTGTGTTTTCATTTGTATTTGCACTTGTGTTTTCCTTCGTATTTGCACTTGTGTTGTCACTGGTGTTATTACATTGTGTTTGCATTAGTGTTTTCAACTGTGTTTTCGCTACTGTTTTTAATATGTGGTTTCACCAGTGGCCTTGAACTGTGTTTTTACTAGTGTTTGTAACCTGTGTTTTCACTAGTATTTTACTTTGTATTTTAATCTGTGGTTTACCTTGTATTTAATTCTGTATTCTAACTTGTGTTTAATTCGAGTCGTAGTTAGAGTTTTATTTGTGTTATGCTTTAGTTGTTAGGTTAGTTTCATTTACATTTGGCCAGTGCACCGTATAGTGACAGTACGGTGCTTGGTTGAATTGCTTTCGTTTACTGCAGTTTTTAGTGATTGTTTGACTACTGTGCCGTATAGTGATAGTGCGGTGCATGGTTGAATTGTTCACCTTTGTTTGATCAGTGTACCGTATAGTGACAGTGCGGTGCTTGGTCGTTTTTCTTTCTGTTTGTTAGTTTAGTTTTTCAGTGGCTGTTTGATCACTGTGTCGTATAGTGGCAGTGCGGTGCTTGGTTGAATTGTTCACATTTGTTTGATCAATGTACCGTATAGTGACAGTGCGGTGCGTGATCACTTACTTTTGTGTTGGTGCAGGGGCACCTAAGTCGAACCTATATTTTGATTATGGAAAAAGACGCAAAGTCAAGGATATATCGTTATCTCACGAGCTGAATCAAGTGTGCAAAAAAGTGCTAAAGCTGGAGCTAAAGGCTAGCGACACCCGGAGAAAGCCGCGGTGGTCGGGCGACACTCGAGTGACTTCGGAGGGAGATGAAGGAATCGAGTGGAAGGCCGGAAGCAAAAGCGACATGGTAAGTATCGAGGTAAGCTCGTGTGTACGAGCGTAAGTGAGGTCGTATCCTCCTTACGGGGATGGTTTTAAGTGTAGATCTGACTAAAGACATCCCATCGATGGTCTAGGTCGAGATCGAAAGGTCGAAGGCCGTCGAAATAATGTTTTCTTTGAGCTAACTTTGACTTGCGTAGAAGCATCGATCGACCGCCACTGGAGGACTGATCGCGCCAATCACGATCGGCCGAGAGTCGGCCTCGATCGATGTCGCCATCACGATCGATGATGGCCATCAGTCGACTGATGGTCAAAGGATCAACCTCGAGGAGTCAAGGCTTATCACCACTTTTCAAGGAAGTTGTGTGTTCATTTGTGATTGGTTGAAGACCCATTCGATGAGGGGCTCAAAGTCTATAAAAGGAGGTCCTAACCTAGGGTTTTCTCATCAATTCCAAGCTTCCAAAAGCCTCCGCAAAGCTACAACTCTCCGACAACGAAGTCTTTCTTCTCCGACGTCTAGGTTTAATCTTCTTTATTTTTTGTACGTCGGTATTAGCTTTATATCAGTTGTTTATTTACTTGTTTCGGAGCTTTTATCGTAAACGAAGAGAGGGGGAGTGTCCCTCTACCTCAAGTTTTGTTCTTTCTTGTATCGATTAACTCCTGCCTCCAACGAGGAGGAGTTCGTTTAGTGTTTTGCCCTCCGTGCGTGGTCAAGGACCACTAGGGCCTTGGAGTAGTAGCCGAATGCTACGAACCAAGTAAAATATTTTTCTTCTCTTTTTATTGCTTATCTTTTCCGCTGCAAATTAATTATCTACTCGGTTTTTAAACGAACGAACAAAAAGAAAGTTTTAACGCTATTCACCCCCCCCTCTAGCGTTTCAAATCGATCCAACAATTGGTATTAGAGCCGGGGGCGCTCAGATTCGGTGCAACCACCGGTCGAGCATTTTTTTGTTTTCGTATTTATCGTTTTAAGATTTCTCCCACACTACTAATCCAAGACCAAGTCTTGGTACATAGTTTTTGGTTGTGTTTTTGCAAGTATTGATCGCCTTCGGAGTACCCCACGATCAAACGAGCATAACTTTTGCTACAAGTGGACTCACGAAACGATCTACCCACCAAATCGAATCTCTCGCAGAGATCTACACATGGCTTATTCTAATAGGGGGTTTACCCCCGTAACAATCTATTTTCATCCTCAAAAATCAACGTTTAGTAGCCTTTCGGGGACATCGAAGGTTGTGAATA
This sequence comes from Wurfbainia villosa, assembly GCA_025175895.1. Lineage (NCBI taxonomy): Eukaryota > Viridiplantae > Streptophyta > Magnoliopsida > Zingiberales > Zingiberaceae > Wurfbainia > Wurfbainia villosa. The sequence continues at coordinate 25,975,096 of CM046002.1, read as the reverse complement.
CTTACTTTTTATTTAGTTTCTTATTTCTTTGCTTAACTTTCTATTTTTCATTTGTTTCTTTTTATTTCCCGCACTACTAATCCAAGACCAAGTCTTGGCAAGTTTTGTTGTGTTTTTTTTGTGTGTGTGCAAGTTTTTCTTTATGGCCCACATTGAGGGGTACAACACCATCCGACCTCCGTTCTTTAACGGAGATGATTTCCGTTATTGGAAAGGTCGGATGGAGTGTTTTCTAAAAACACAAGTCGAGACTTGGATAATCATCCAAACCGGCTTTTCTCTACCCACTAATGATCAAGGCGAGCCTTTGGACTTCGACAAGTGGAACAATGCAACCAAGAGGCAAATCGAAGCCGATGCAAGGGCAACCCAAATATTGCAATGCGGATTGTCTAAGGAAGAGCTCAACCGCATTGAACCCTTCATCAGCGCAAAAGATCTATGGACAAAACTCATAGAACTACACAAAGGGACTAACGACGCGAAAGTAAGTAAGCGTGACTTACTACTTAATAAATTGTATAACCTAAAAATGCAGGAATGTGAGACGGCAACGCAACTACACGCTCGCGTCCAGGACATTGTCAATGGATTGCACACCATCGGACACAAGGTCAAAAACCGCGACCTCCTAAGGTACGTTCTTAATTCATTTCCTAGGACTACTTTGTGGGCATCCATGGTTGATGCCTACAAGGTTTCTAAGGACCTTTCAAAGCTTAGGTTAGATGAGTTATTTTCTGAGTTTGAACTTCACGAGCAAACTAACATGGTCTGGGCCGAGAGAGGTATTGCTCTACTTGTAGGACAAAGAAGCAAGGCACCCACCAAGCAAGAAGATGGACTCGAACCCGAAGACGAATCAGAGTTCGAATCCAAAAAGGTGGAAGCAATAGTGAATGTAGTGCGGAAGATCGTTCGGAGGGAAAGGAGGCTACTAAAAAACAAAAAGAGGGCACAATTCAAATCAAGTCAAAAGAAGGCGTTTCATGCAACATGGGACAACGAAGAAGGCGTCGGCATAGCATGCATGGCAAGACCCGAAGAGTCCGAGTCCGAATCTGAATCAAACTACAACACCGACTCTGAACTCGAGGACTACTTCGAGAAGCAACTCAAAGCCGGACCGAAAGATAAAATTAAGGTTAGCCGCTCACTAATTCATATGCTTTACAATACGATTAAATTGCTAACTAGAAAATTAGCTAAATCCGAGTCTAGGGTCGAGTCCTTGGTTGAGGAGGTTGAAACCCTCAAACAAGAGACACCCCTAAACTCTTCGACTAGTTGAGTTCAAGAGGAGGACTCAACTCGAGTTGAAAAACTTGAAGAAGAGAACTCTCTCTTGAAAGGGCAAGTCCAAGAGCTCGAATCTCGGTTGAACAAGTTCTCGACGGGGTCCAAGAATCTTAACCGACTTCTTGAAACTCAGAGAGCCGTGTACAATAGAGCCGGACTCGGATATAGCTCAAAGACTACGAATATATCTTACATGTCTATCGTAAACCGTAGTCATCATCGAGTCCAAGCGTGGGTCCCGAAAACTTTATTAAACTCACATATAAGGACCAATAGGTTTTGGATTCCCAAGGATCAAGTTCATTACTTGACCAGACCATATCGATTCAATGATCCAGGGGGAGCTAATACCAAAATAGTATATCCGATAACCTAAACCTTTTATTCTCTTTAGAATGGTTAGATAGGACTATATTCGATAACTCGTCAATGCTTGATAACATAGTACCAGGACGCGGCGAGATGATAGTACGCTAGGAAAGCGGAGTCTTGTGTATTCGGGCTAGATAAGGCGTATCTATTTCGGTGCACTTGACCGAGTGGAACTAGTTGAAGCTACCTCGCCGTATCCTAGACTAGTTAGACCAGGAAGTGGTCTTAGGTGAGTTAAGTTACTGTTTTCTCGAAATTGGCTTTGTCTAAGGAAGTGATCGTTTTTTCGATCAAAGAAGGCCCCTGTGCCTCGCCACAACCTGGAAGCCAAGATCTTGAAAAGGTGACTTGATGAGCTTAGGATCAAATCTGAATCTAACGCAAGGTTGACAAGTTTCAAATCATTAAAACTTAATCAAGATAAAATTGGAATCATCTCACATAAACATATAAGGTGAACCAATTCTAAGACACTTAGAATGAGTGAGATGAATAAGGAACAATTTCAATTTACATAATCTTTTCAAAAATGTTATCTATTTTTCAAACTATCGAGCTTAAACGTGTACTTATACTCGGACAAAATTCTAAATATACAACCTTCTAGGTCAATGTTTAGCGCCCCCTAACTTTTCTATACCTTATATATTTGATTAAGGGGGAGAGCAAACTAACGCTAAGGGTTACATATTTTTTTAAAGTTAATAGCATATAAGTATTGTGAAACTCAAAGTTAATTTTATAAGTATTTTGAAAATCAAACTTAGTTTCCAAAAATTACATTGTTGGTGCAGAGGGCTATACCTTGAACCAAATTAAATCAAGACACATGCTTGTACTCATGTTAGATAATCTTTATGCATGCTACCTTTTCTATTAAAAAACCCCTACTTTTTATATAAAACCCCATACCTTTTTTGATTCATGGCAAAAGGGGGAGAAGAGCATAAGTTAAGGGGGAGAACAAAATTTAAATTTTTGAAAATTAAACTTTTGTTTTAAAACTCACCGAAGGTTAAGAGGGAGTTCACTACAAATGAGTGTAACATTTATCTTACTCATTTTCTGCTTTATATTTTCCCTTAACTTTGCGTAAATTTTCCATAGGATCAAAAAGGGGGAGATTGTTGGTGCAGGGGCACCTAAGTCGAACCTATATTTTGATTATGGCAAAAGACGCAAAGTCAAGGATATATCGTTATCTCATGAGCTGAATCAAGTGTGTAGAAAAGTGCTAAAGCTGGAGCTGAAGGCTAGCGACACCCGGAGGAAGCCGCGGTGGTCGGATGACACTCGAGTGACTTCGGAGGGAGCCAAAGGAATCGAGTGGAAGGCCGGAAGCAAAAGCGACATAGTAAGTATCGAGGTAAGCTCGTGTGTGCGAGTGTAAGTGAGGTCGTATCCTCCTTACGGGGATGGTCTTAAGCGTAGATCCGACCAAAGACATCCCATCGATGGTCTAGGTCGAGATTGGACGGTCGAAGGCCGTCGAAATAATGTTTTCTTTGAGCTAACTTTGACTTGTAGCAAGCATCGATCATTGCCCGACTTGGAGGACTCATTCGTCAATCGATCGGTCGCCGGAGGTCGACTGATCGGCGATCTTATCGGTCGATCGATGATGGCCATCAGTCGACTGATGGTCAAAGGATCAGCCTCGAGGAGTCAAGGCTTATCACCACTTTTCAAGGAAGTTGTGTGTTCATTTGTGATTGGTTGAAGACCCATTCGATGAGGGGCTCAAAGGCTATAAAAGGAGGTCCTAACCTAGGGTTTTCTCATCAATTCCAAGCTTCCAAAAGCCTCCGCAAAGCTACAACTCTCCGACAATGAAGTCTTTCTTCTCCGACGTCTAGGTTTAATCTTCTTTATTTTTTGTACGTCGGTATTAGCTTTATATTAGTTGTTTATTTACTTGTTTCGGAGCTTTTATCGTAAACGAGGAGAGGGGGAGTATCCCTCTACCTCAAGTTTTGTTCTTTCTTGTATCGATTAACTCCTACCTCCAACGAGGAGGAGTTCGTTTAGTGTTTTGTCCTCTGTGCGTGGTTAAGGACCACTAGGGCCTTGGAGTAGTAGCCGAAGGCTACGAACCAAGTAAAATATTTTTCTTCTCTTTTTATTGCTTATCTTTTCCGCTGCAAATTAATTATCTACTCGGTTTTTAAACAAACAAACAAAAAGAAAGTTTTAACACTATTCACCCCCCTCTAGCATTTCAAATCGATTCAACATTTTGCGCATTAGGATAGTTGCTTGTTACTTTTTGCATTTGTTCTTGCATTAGGTTAGTTTCCCGGGAATTAATAATTGGTAGTTAGATTTACTTCTTGCATGTTTAATTCTCATGTTTGCTTTTGCTTTTGCATTTTAATTGTTTTGATAATTATAAAAACCCCCAGTGTTTACTTCTATTTAAAAACAAACGTTCAACCATTAGGTTCGTTGGGAGATGACCCGAGTCAATCCTATACTGCATTAGTGTAGTTAGGGGGTTCGGTAAATAATTTGGGAACGATATTGCGACAGTTAAAAATCGACGTGATCAAAATTTTGGCGCCGTTGCCGGGGAGGAGTTTACTCTATTAACCTATTCCCTTTTACAAATCTGAATAAATTATCATAGAATAGAACTCCGCAGATCATGTTTTCTTTTCTGTTAATGGATCAAGCAATAGCTTATTGGGGTGGGAAATCTAAAAAAAGAAAAAGATTCTTTGGTTTCGTTTTCTTTTCTCTTTTTTTATTTACTTTTTTATTTAATTTGAAATTTCTAATAGATTAGTATATGCCCATATTATTCTTGTTCCATTGATTCTTTTGATGGATCTCAGGATCCATCCTATATAAATAAATTCTAAAATAGGTTAAGAATTAGAACAGTTGGCCTTCGATTATTTTGGATCGATCGAAATACACACAGGTAAATGTAGCCAAAAAAAAGAATTGGGCTGCTATTTTGATGTACTATTTAGATATACATCTAATCTATGTACATATTGATCTAGATATGGGCTTTTTTTATAGGAAAAAGTCGATATCTAGATCAATATATAATACAACTCTCTATGAAAATAATGAATATGATAATATATACTATATAATAGTGGATAACTATACCATACTATCTAGGCTTAGATAGTACTATCTCAGATACTTATTATCTCAGATACTTATGATTCCGACTTTAAGTTTGAATCCCTTTCTTCAATCATTGATGAGAACTAATAATTAAAGTTTCAATCAAATTAGTCATTTTGACTGACTGTTTTTACGTAGATGATAAGTAAAAAAGTAGTAGGAACTAGAATGAATAGTGCAGTAGCAATAAATGCGAGAATATTTACTTCCATAATCTCATTGTTTTTTTACTTCGCAATAACTCGGGATCTAATCCCATAGAGATGAGAAATTGGATTCCTGTAAATTCAATGGGATGAATTGCATTCTGATGATACTGAATCGGATCAGTATTATGAATAACAATATATGATCTATCAAATAAATTCATCGTCGAGAATTGAATAGTATAACATATTTATCTATACTAAATCTGAAAAAAGGATTCTTTATTGGATCAGGAATCCAATTGAATTTACATCCTTTTCCACTTTTTCTTTTCTATAAATAACCCAACCTTTTAGTCTTCCTTATATATTCATATTCCTCCTTCGTTATATTATACTTATACATACAATTATGAGTACATACAATTATGAGGTATTATATGACTGGTATGGTATTCTATGGATGACACATAGATCAAAAGAAAAAAGTAGGAGTGAGATGGAAAAAGGATGAGTTAAGTATAAAAAATCTAATATAATTCCAATGAATTTAATAAAAAGGAGTGTTACTCGTTCTCCTCTTTTATTTTATTAGTATTTTTTTCTTCAATTGGGACTGGAAGGCATACATAAAAAATGGAGTGTGCAATTTAGTTTATTTGAATGAAAATGAGATAGATTGTTTCCAATTAGTCATTAAGGATACCCCTCCACTCCAAAAAAAGTTGGAGCTCAAAGGGGTTTTCATTTACCCCGACAAGTACTCTGTTGAGGAACTTATGTTAAGTTCGTTGTGTCTCGTATAATAAACGAGTACAATTTTCATATATATGTACTCCGGTAAAAAGGAGTACTCTTTTCTTTTCTATTTTATTCATCAAGAATATTGAAAAAACAAAAGTAAATGAGTATCTCTTAACAAAAAATAGTAAAGTAAATATAAGAATACTACCCGAATCTAACTATTATGTTATGTCTCTCTCTTATCAATCGACACTAATGAAATAAATGGAAATTCCCGTATTTGTCTAATGATAAATACGAAATAAAAACAAAAGAAATCAGGATCCCGCTGGGTATTAGATCTTGCTCCCTGTTTCTTTTTTCACGTTAAATAAATGGATAAATTTATTTAACGGATCGGATCCTAGTTCGGGACTGACGGGGCTCGAACATGACTTCCTTCGCCTTGTGACTCGACCAATTGAACTACAATCCCAGCGAGGTGTATGGTACACATATTCTTAATGGTTTTATTCTTAATGGTTTTTTAAAACCATTTTTTTTTCTTCGTCGTGTTGTAAGAGAGACATGAATGATATACTAACTGATGTTATATACACATAGATATGGACTATACTGAAAGTAACATGGAGATATGGACTATACTGAAAGTAACACAGATTACTAGTAACCCATGTTTTTTTATTGCCAAAAATGGATAATCAACCTTTCAATGAGAAAAAAAAACTATTTTTCTTTTCATAATCTTTGATTAAGTATTATCAATCTAGAGTCTTAGAAAGATCAGAATGAATCAGAAAAACATCGATACATAAGAAAAAATGCTTGATTCGTAAAAGAGAAGGATTCCATTTTTATGTAGGACAAATTTATTATATCATTGGTTATATCATATCATATTTTTTTTTTTATGGAGCAGCGAATTTTTGGGCCGAGCTGGATTTGAACCAGCGTAGATATATTGCCAACGAATTTACAGTCCGTCCCCATTAACCGCTCGGGCATCGACCCAGGAAGAATTCATTTGAGGCTTATGGATAGTCCATGATCAACTTCCTTTCGTAGTACCCCGAAGTCAATCCCATTGCCTCCTTGAAAGAGATGTCCTGAACCACTAGACGATAGGGGCATATCTGCCCGACTGTCATTATACTATGATGATAGTATGTATAGTTTTTTGGAATTGTCAATATAATCTAATGATATGACTAGGTCCGAACATTCTTTTCTACTTTTGTGTTATGATTCCATAGAATTTTGGATTGGATGGGAATAAATGAACCATACAATTTTCATTTTTTTATTATATTTTTTTTATTTAATTTATTATTATAATATAGCGAATATAGCGAAAAGGGGGTATAGGATTATGTCCGTTCAGGCAGTGATTGGTCCAGCATAACAGAAAAGGGTGTAAAAACCCACTTAATTTATTTTCTTCTTCACTCATTAATTTGAACTTCAAACTCGTTGCTTCCTTCATTGTTCAGATAAAATGGGCCATACATATCACTATCTCACATTAAGTCAGAAAATTCAAAAACGATAGAAATTCTCTTTTTTACTTTTTATAAAAAATTTGGTTCAGGGTATGAATACCTTCATCATATAATTCAATAAAATCTATTGAATCTGTGTCAGTGTCAGATTGGTACATGTATCAATTGAGTAAATCCCATTTTGATTGGTCAGTAAAAGGAAACAAGCGGGGTGTCGGTCTTGAAACAATTCATTGCATTATTAAAATAAAATTAACCCGCTTCACTTTTTGAGGGTAAATTGAATTGATCCTTTACTTTATAAATATAAATAAAACCCCCATATATATATGATATTTGTTAGTTAAAGCCCTAGAGCCAATCATGTGATGATTATTGTATGGACTTTATTGTATTATATTCCTATTTATAAAGGCATGGTTATTATATTTACTTGTATTGGTGCCAAATAACTAAATATAATAATGTCTTTGAGTAGTAGGTTCTTATCTATATCAATCGATTGGTTGAATCGATAATGAGATGATATAGAGAACACTACTCTTAATCATTCCTAGTCGAGTATTAACATTCAGGGACAATGTTAATGCGTAGAGACTAGCATGTAGGTCAACACGATGACTTGATCTCACAAGTCATGGATATGAGATATCAAGTTGACACATGGGTATGCATTGGAGAATGTATACTGAATGACCCGCCATGAGAAAGTATCATGGATCGTTATATGAGTGTCATATACTTTCTCATGTGGCTATTAGTCCTTAGACCTGAAGTCACCATGGTTCCCTACATAAGGAGTTGCATACTTTGGCTTCGTCAAACGTCACCCGTAAATGGGTGGACTATAAAGGCGATTACTGGGTATGTAACAAATTATGCGGAGGGATGTGAGTGATGTAGATGGGATCTATCCCTCCTATATGACGGGGGTGACATCGATATTCTTGATAGAGTGAGACCACGAAGTGCATGACCATGCCCAAATAAGTCAATATGAGATATTGAGCTCATTTGATTAGAGTGAGTCTACTTGGAGATCAAGATTTAGATTGTACCGAGGATGACACGGTCTATGCCTCGATTGGTCAATCTAGATGTCAAGGATAGAGGGACATTGTCACATATTGTGAGAGTCACAATTAGTAGTCACAAAGGTGATGTTGGAGCTCAACATTTTTGTAACTTGGGTAGCAATGATGTGTTGCTAGATACCGCTCATTGCTTATGTTCCTAAATCCATTTAGGGACATTGCCAACGTTACAAGAACCTATAGGGTCACACACATAAGAGAAATTAGATGGAGATTAGGTTCATATGATGAACCATGAGGATTAAGTTCATGGGATGAACCAAATTGGATTAAGAGTAATTCAAATTAAACTAATTGAGTTAGACTCAAGTTGATTCAAGTGTTGAATGAGTCTAATTTAGATTTGATTCATCAAATCAATTTAAATTAATGAATAGAGATTCATTAAATTAGATTGACTTGAGTCAAGTGGTTAGATTTGATCAACCATGGGAGATTAGAGGTCAAGTTTGACTTGACTTGAGAGGGAAGATGAAAGGTCAAGTTTGACTTGACCAAATGCCATGTCATGATGATGACTTGGCATGGCCGGCCAATGATGATGCTCCACATCATCATTGACTTGGTCAATTGGTGCCACATCATGAAGGAGACCAAGGGTCATGGGAGTTACATGCATGCATGTAACCCCCCTTCCTTGAAGTGGCCGGCCACCATTCCATTAGTGAGGAATTCATTTTGGTGAGTTACTCATTCCATCATCTTCTTCCTTGGTGCTCTTCCTCTCAAGCTCTCCCTCTCCTTCCTCATCTTGTCGAGATCTTCTAGGAGTGCTAGCACACTCAAGTTTGTCTCTTTCTCCACCTATTGCTTGTGTGAATACCAATAGAGGAGTGTGCACTTGACACTCTCGAGTTCCGGCGAACTTTTGGACGAACGGGATAAGCGAAGGGCGTCGCTACAAGGGTAATGATCTAACCTCTTAGATCTAAGGTAGATCTAGGGTTTTTAGTAAGCACATACATATTTTATTTTAATATATCTTCGCACGTATCCGTGGCCGGGGATTTCGAGGTTTCCGCAACGCAAAAAGCGATTTTTGCGGCTCGGAAAATCCCAACAATATGTACATAATATATACATATATTATTTATATTTGTATTTGTTTGCAGTATGCAGTGCAGTAAACTCATAATGAAAATGGCTATAATTCATGAATTGAATACAAAGGGCCCTTTTAACTCAGTGGTAGAGTAACTCCATGGTAAGGCGTAAGTCATCGGTTCAAATCTGATAAGGGGCTTTTTCCACTAAACTAAAGTTTGAGTCTTTGTTTTCGGTGTAGAATAGAGATACTCTTTTTATTTGTAAAAAGCAAAAGGTAACCACCATTATAATGATTTTTTATTATTACGAGTTATAGTTAGAAAGTTTATTAAAAAGTGAAACATTATTAATTATTAATTCATTATTATTTAGTTAGTATAAGTATAAATAGTAATAAATAATTGTAGTTAGTAGAACTAGTCTACCCTGTCCTGTAATGAGAGAGTAGTTTTTTTCATGTTTAATTATTCAAATTGTTGTTTGTTGACAGGAATATTATAGAATATTTTAGATGTCCAATTATTATTATGAAATGCCCAATCACTATTATGAATTACCAAACCAAAGTATTCTTACTTCTCCATTGTTCTTATCAAACCCAGCATCAAATTTAAAATAAAGAAAAAGTAAGTGGACTTAACCCATTGAATGACGACTATATCAGCTATTCTGATATTTAAATTCGATATAGATTAAATTGTACAAGCGGATTTTTTTATTTCCTTATCCCGCGCGCAAGGCAAGAATTTGTCGATATTTCCAATTTCATCAATCTTCTTCTTCTTGCTGGATACTCCATGGGAATAAATCGATATTTTTTTTCCGCTACATATACATATGAAACATATAAAAGTTTATATATAAAATAAAAAAGTATATTTTAAAATATATTTTTACTTATTTTTACTTTCCTTGATTTTAGAATCCGATATTGTTTTGTTCTTCTGCCAATACAATATAGAACAAATAAGAAAAAGGAACTTTCATTTCTAGTCTACCATTACATTATATTATTTAATCTAGTTTAGGGGCAAGAAAAAAAAATAGTGATTTTTTTTTATTTTTTGTTTGACCCATTAAAAGGATACATTCTGGAATATGAGTCATAGGACAACTCAAGGTTCAAATACTTATTTATTTTATTAAAGTTTTATTTGATTATAGCAATTTTACTATAGTTTTTAGTATATTAGTATAGTAATTATACTATAAAATAATACTATTTTTATAGTATTTTATTTATAGTATATTTATTTATAGTATAAATTAGTATAAATGTATACTTAAAGTTATATAAGTATTAAGATAAGCTATAAGGACTAATCGAATCGAGCTCATGGATTTATTTACCTAGATTGGTTTGTGGCCCAATAGAAAAGAAGAATTTGTATCTTCGATACCCATCATTGTAGGGAGCATAGAACTAGAAAAAGTCCACATATAATCGAACTAGCCTATGCCTTGGAAATGCTATGAGGTGTTCGGAAATGGTTGAAGTAGTTAAATAGGAGGATCGCTATGACTATAACCATTGGTAAATTTACCAAAGAAGAAAATGATCTATTTGATATTATGGATGATTGGCTACGCAGAGACCGTTTCGTTTTTGTGGGTTGGTCCGGCCTATTGCTCTTTCCTTGTGCTTATTTTGCTTTAGGAGGTTGGTTTACAGGTACAACTTTTGTAACTTCATGGTATACTCATGGATTGGCAAGTTCCTATTTGGAAGGTTGCAATTTCTTAGCATTCTGCGATTTCCACTCCTGCGAATAGTTTAGCACATTCTTTGTTGCTACTATGGGGTCCTGAAGCACAAGGAGATTTTACTCGTTGGTGTCAATTAGGTGGTCTATGGACTTTTGTTGCTCTTCATGGTGCTTTCGGACGAATAGGTTTCATGTTACGTCAATTCGAACTTGCTCGATCTGTTCAATTACGGCCTTATAATGCAATCGCATTTTCTGCTCCAATTGCTATTTTTGTTTCCGTATTCTTGATTTATCCACTGGGTCAATCTGGTTGGTTCTTTGCACCAAGTTTTGGCGTAACAGCCATATTTCGATTCATTCTCTTTTTCCAAGGGTTTCATAATTGGACGTTAAACCCATTTCATATGATGGGAGTTCTTAGGAGTATTAGGTCTTTGCTCTGCTATCGCTATTCATGGTGCTCAGTAGAAAATACTTTATTCAAAGATGGTGACGGTGCAAATACATTTCGTGCTTTTAACCCAACTCAAGCCAAGAGACTTATTCAATGGTTACGCTAATCGCTTTTGGTCCCAAATCTTTGGGGTTGCTTTTCTAATAAATGTTGGTTACATTTCTTTATGCTATTTGTAGTAGCTGGTTTATGGATGAGTGCTATTGGGGTAGTTGGTGCAGCTCTGAATCTACGTGCCTATGATTTACGTTTCCCAAGAAATCCGTGCGTGAAGATCCCGAATTTGAAACTTTCTACACCAAAATATTCTCTTAAACGAAGGTATTCATGCTTGGATGGCGGCTCAGGATCAGCCTCATGAAAACCTTATATTCCCTGAGGAGGTTCTACCACGTGGAAATGCTCTTTAATGGAACTTTAACTTTAGCTGGTCGTGACCAAGAAACCATAGGTTTCGCTTGGTGGGTCGGGAATGCTAGACTTATTAATTTGTCCGGTAAACTACTTGGAGCTCACATAGCCCATGCCGGATTAATCGTATTTTTGGGGCCAAATGAACCTATTTGAAGTTTCTCATTTACCTGCAGAAACCCATGTATGAACAAGGATTACTTTTACTTCCACACCTAGCTACTTTAGGTTGGGGGTAGGTCGAGGGGAGGTTATAGACACCTTTCCATACTTTGTATATGGAGTACTTCACTTAATTTCCTCTGCAGTCTTAGGCTTTGGTGGTATTTATCATGCGCTTCTTGGGCCCGAGACTCTTGAAGAATCTTTTCCATTCTTCGGTTATGTATGGAAAGATCGAAATAAAATGACTACCATTTTGGGTATTCACTTAATTTTGTTAGGTCTAGGTGCTTTTCTTCTAGTACTCAAGGCTCTTTATTTTGGGGGTATATATGATACTTGGGCCCCTGGGGGGGGGGAGATGTAATAAAAATTAGGAACTTGACCCTTAGTCCAAGTGTCATATTTGGTTATTTACTGAAATCTCCTTTTGGGGGAGAAGGGTGGATTGTTAGTGTGGACGATTTAGAAGATATAATTGGGGGACATGTATGGTTAGGTGCCATTTGTATACTTGGTGGAATTTGGCATATCTTAACCAAACCCTTTGCATGGGCTCGTCGTGCATTTGTATGGTCTGGAGAGGCTTACTTGTCTTATAGTTTAGGTGCTTTATCTATCTTTGGTTTCACCGCTTGTTTAAATGGTTTAATAATACGCTTATCCTAGTGAGTTTTATGGGCCTACTGGGCCCGAGGCTTCTCAAGCTCAAGCATTTACCTTTCTAGTTAGAGACCAACGTCTTGGAGCTAACGTGGGATCCGCCCAAGGGCCTACCGGTTTAGGTAAATATCTAATGTGTTCCCCAATCGGAGAGATTATTTTTGGAGGAGAAACTATGCGTTTTTGGGATCTTCGTGCTCCCTGGTTAGAACCTCTAAGGGGTCCGAATGGTTTGGACCTGAGTAGGTTGAAAAAAGACATACAACCTTGGCAAGAACGGCGTTATGAATATATGACTCATGCTCCTTTAGGTTCTTTAAACTCCGTAGGTGGCATAGCTACGGAGATCAATGCAGTCAATTATGTCTCTCCTAGAAGTTGGTTGGCAACTTCCCATTTTGTTCTAGGATTCTTCTTTTTTGTGGGGCATTTGTGGCATGCAGGAAGGGCCCGTCTTTGCGGCGAGCTTTGAAAAAGGAATTGATCGTGATTTTGAACCTGTTCTTTCCATGACCCCTCTTCGTTGATATTTTCTTATTTGTATTTTTCTATCTATTCTATTTTTTTTTATTCTGGCTCGGCTATTCCACCTAGCTGAGCCATTCCCTTTCCCTTTTATGAAAAAAGGGCAGGGCCAAATGAATAAAGAACAAAATTTTTCAAAGAAGCAAAGGAGAGAGAGGGATTCGAACCCCCGATAGTTTTTTGTTCAGACTATACCAGTTTTCAAGACCGGAACTATCAACCACTCAGCCATCTCTCCCAGAGTTCATTTCAATTTTATTCCTACAAATGGAATATGACTATATGATACACTAACTATCTGTAGAAACATCTCAGATACGAATCTATATTTCGATGTATCTATTTGTATATTGTAAAAGTATATTTTATATATATATATATATATATATATATATATATGCATGATATGCATCATCAGTATTTCTACTTGTGAAGTAAATACTAAACTCCCCTTGACTCCATGTCCGAATAAAATAAAGTGGTAATAAGTTCTAAAGAATCAATTGATTCGTGGTAAAATCCCTACATCTACATGATGTATTATTTATACATATATATTTTGACTAAGCTAGGGATTAAATGGTATAGTTCATTTGTTGGTAGCTTGGAGGATTACAAACATGACTATTGCTTTCCAATTAGTTGTTTTTGCATTAATTGCGACTTCATCAGTTTTACTGATTAGTGTACCCGTTGTATTTGCTTCTTCTGATAGTTGGTCAAGTAATAAAAATATTGTATTTTCCGGTACATCATTATGGATTGGATTAGTCTTTCTGGTAGCTATTCTTAATTCTCTCATATCTTAAACTAAAACTTATTTTTTTTATTTCCATTTAACCGACCCGATCCAAAAAAAAATGGAAATCCTTCGATTTCAAAGTTCTAAGAAATTCGGATTGTGAGGTCCATTAAGATTCAATCTGAGTTCAAAAAAAATTATATTTTATTCTTGTATCTGAATATTTAGACTGTACGTATGATCCAAACGCATATATGATATATGTTACATGTCATATATGTGTGGACATATGCATGCATATCAAAAAGAAAAAAAAAGATGCGGATATGGTCGAATGGTAAAATTTCTCTTTGCCAAGGAGAAGATGCGGGTTCGATTCCCGCTATCCGCTCACGGTGAAGTAATGTATTATGATAAGATAAGAGATAAGATCACAAATTCGCCCACAGGATTTGAAGCCGTGACCTCAAGGTTATGAACCTTGCGAGCTACCAAACTGCTCTACTCCGCGTTGAAGAACCGGGAACTTATGGACGAAGAAAGATGGAATAAACCTCTTTACCATTCTATACAAATAGCATACTCATTTGTACATAATGGTAAAGAGGTTTATTCCACAATCATAAATCATAGAAATTTATACAAACAGGAAAGGATCTTTTTCTCCTTACCAACTTGATCTTATTGCGCCTAGTAATAAGCATGTATGAAACATTTCCCGAAGTATGTGTCCGGATATCCCAAAGTCTCAATGGTTAGCTCTAGGTCTTCCAGTCAAAAAACAACACCGATGGAGATGTGTAGGTGCGCTATTACATGGTGGGGATTGCAATTTTACATGAATTTCCCATTTTTCACTCAATGATGAAACTTTGCTTATTTTTTTCTTTGAGGATAGACGAATCAAATGATATTTCTATTCCAATTTCTGCCTTCTCCCTATGAATCAAACTTTTTCTTGCCATAATATAATGTTCAGTTCCTATTATTATTTATGATAGAGTTCGGATCCTAGATGTAAAAACATAAGAGGGTGGATCCTCCCTATCCATCGAAACAAATGAGATTGTTGCTGATACAGTACATAAAAAAACAATAAATAACTAAATTAACCAAATTTTCCTGATGTAGAGGCAATTAAGAAAGCTGCATAGGTAAATATATAACCTACGGAAAAGTGGGCTAATCCGACCAATCTTGCTTGCACAATGGAAAGAGCCACTGGCTTATCTCTCCATCGAATCAAATTAGCTAAAGGTGTGCGTTCATGAGCCCATGCTAAAGTTTCAATCAATTCCTGCCAATATCCACGCCAAGAAATTAAGAACATAAATCCAGTAGCCCAAACAAGATGCCCAAATAAGAACATCCAAGCCCATACGGATAAACTATTCATACCAAAAGGGTTATATCCATTGATAAGTTGTGAAGAGTTTAACCATAGATAATCTCTTAACCACCCCATCAAATAGGTAGAAGATTCATTAAATTGTGAAATGTTACCCTGCCATAATGTGATGTGTTTCCAATGCCAATAAAAAGTAACCCATCCAATGGTATTTAACATCCAGAAAACTGCCAAATAAAATGCGTCCCAAGCAGAAATATCACAAGTACCGCCGTGTCCTAGCCCGTCACAAGGAAAACTATAACCAAAATCCTTTTTATCTGGCATTAACTTGGAACCACATGCATCTAAAGAACCTTTTACTAAAATCAATGTAGTTGTATGTAAACCTAGAGCAATAGCATGATGAACCAAGAAGTCCCCAGGACCTATTGTTAAGAAGAGTGAATTACTATTCTCATTAACTGCATTCAACCAGCCAGAACCATATGCTTGGCCGCATCGAATCTTTGGGCCATTCGTTGAAGATAAGAGTACATCGAACCCATATGAAGTCTTACCATGAGCGGATTGTATCCATTGGGCAAATATGGGTTCGATCAAGATTTGTTTTTCTGGAGTACCAAAAGCGAGCATGACATCATTATGAACATAAAGGCCCAAGGTATGGAACCCAAGAAAGAGGCTGGCCCAACTTAAATGAGATATGATAGCTTCTTTATGGTCTAACATTCTTGCCAATACATTATCCTCATTATGTTCCGGATTGTAATCTCTAATGAAGAATATAGCTCCATGAGCAAAAGCTCCTGTCATGATAAACCCTGCAATGTATTGGTGATGAGTATATAACACAGCTTGAGTAGTAAAGTCTTGTGCTATGAACGCATAAGCAGGTAAAGAGTACATGTGTTGAGCTACTAAGGAAGTAATAACCCCTAAGGAGGCTAAAGCAAGACCTAATTGAAAATGAAGCGAATTATTGATTGTGTCATAAAGACCTTTATGTCCGCGTCCTAATCGACCCCTTGGAGGAATATGTGCTTCTAAAAGATCTTTGATCTGCCCAATCCGAAGTTGGTTCTATACATATGACATGCAATCAGAAAAGAATTGCGATAGCTAAATGATGATGAGCAATATCGGTCACCATAAACTTTGTGTTTGTGGATGGAATCCACCGAGAAGGGTTAGAATGACAGTTCTGCTCCTTGGGAAGTACTAAATAAATGACTACTCGAATCAGGGTTTTGGGCATAAAGATTCCAGCGACAGTAAAAAGTGGTCCCAACCCTTGAGGATGGGGTAATCGTCTAAAAATTATTCCATATAACGCATCCTGGATCGGAATAGCTACATGAACTAAATGTCTGTCCAAGCCAAAGAACTTACTCCAAAAGTCACGACAAATGATGATTTAGGCGGGATTTTGCATTTTGAACCACGAAACACTTGGTTTCCATTTCGTTGTAGGTGTAACCAACCCGCTATTAAGAATATAGCGAAAGAAATAATAGAAAAGAGCTCCGGTATAAAGATCTTCATGAGTCGTAATCCGATTGTATACCACCACCGATAAACACGGAATAAGCGATATTCATTGGACCAAGAGCACCTCCTCGAGTAAAAGCTTCTACAATTTGGTTGACGAAAATGAGGATCCCAAATTGCATGAGCAATGGGTCTTACATGTAAAGGGTCTTGTATCCATGACTCAAAATTTCCTTGCCCAAGCTACATGAAAGAGATTTGGGCGTCCACGGAAAAATTATTGCTAAGCGGCCAAAGTGAGAAGCAAAATATTACGATAAAGGCGTTCTTGATAATATCATCATGACTCTCGAAGTCATGTGCGGTAGCAATACCAAACCAAATCTGACGAGTAGTGGGGTCCTGAGCTAATCCTTGGCTAAACCTCTGAAATCTTAATTCCATAATGCCTTTCAAATCCTCCTATCCATTATCCTACTGCAATAATTCTTTCTAAGAATAATGCACATGTTGGCAATTCCACCCGTAAGGTAATGGGTTACTCCTACAACACGTCCTTGTACAATGCTCAAGGCTCTAGGAGTAGCAGGAGCAACTTTTAATTTGTTATGAGCCCAAACGATGGATTCAATGAGTTCTTGCCAATAACCATGACCGAATAGAAACATTAAACCGAAAGCCCATACAAAATGAGCACCCAAGAAAAAGACCATATGCAGATAATGAAGAACCATAAGAGTGAATTACAGATGCACATGCCCATAAGAAATCTAGCCACCCATTAATAGTAATGGAACTCTGCAGTTTCCTCTGTAATATGAGTTACTACTCCTTGATCACTTATAGTACCCCAAACATCGATTGCATTTTCCAGTGAAATGGAAAATAACTACGAAATGGAATTGTACATCCGAATAGACCTAAGAAGACATGATCCAGTGAGATACTTGACATGCCCCCTCTTCCGGAGTCCATCACAAGGAAGCGAAAACCAAGATTTGCTTTATCGGGATCAAATGGGAACTATGAGCAAATAGAACACCCTTGATAGTATCAATACGATTCGTGGATCGTAAATGCATGAATATGATGGACTAAAAAGTCTGCGGTCCCTAATGGAATAGGTAAAAAAGCAACTTTGCCGCCTACTGCTACCAACTCACCACCTCCCCAAGTTAAGCTGGTACTTGCTATTGCACCAGGAGTTGTTATGTCAGGTGCCAAAGCATGGGTATTTTGTACCCATTGAGCAAGGATGGGTTGTAATTGTATAGCGGTATCTGAAAACATATCTTGTGGACGCCCTAAAGCACTCATGGTATCATTATGAATATACAAGCCAAAACTGTGAAAACCTAAAAATATACATACCCAATTAAGATGTGATATGATTGCATCGCGGTGTCTAAGGACACGATCTAATAGATCGTTGTATCGAGTAGTTGGATCGTAGTCTCTTACCATAAAAATTGCTGCATGTGCAGCAACACCAACTATAAGAAACCCACCGATCCACATGTGATGGGTGAACAATGAAAGTTGTGTACCATAGTCAATAGCTAGGTATGGATAGGGAGGCATGGAATACATATGGTGAGCTACAACAATGGTTAAAGTGTAACACCCCAAATTTTAATTCCTATATTTTTATTAGAGGAAAATAGAAATAAGAATAAGAATAGAAATAATAAAAATAGGAATAGAATAATAATAATAATAATAATAAAATAGAAATAATTAAGAATAGGAATTTTTTTTTTGAATAAATGGTTCGTTAGCCGAGGTTCGAACCATGAACCGTTGGTTTGGGGGAATAGGCTTCCCACCACTAAGTCATAAGATTACCAATGGATAGGATATAACAAAATATATCTATAGGCGAAAAAAAGGAAAGATTGGTTAATTTGACTAATTATTTAAAGGGGTAATTAGGTTAAGAAAAATTCTAATTTTTATATATATATTTTTTCTTTATCTCTCTATAAAATCTCACGCCTCTCTCTCTCTCTCTCTCTCTCGTGTTCCAGCCGCCGCCGTCGATCTCCTCTTCTCCCCAACCGCCGACCACGCCCCCACCTCTCTCTTCCTCTTTTTTTTACAGCCACCGGAGCAAGGGCTTATGCAGAAAGAATTTGCTTCGTCCTCTCATCCCTCTTTCTCTCTCTCGATCTCTCTCTCTCGTGCTCCAGCCGTCGGAGCAAGGAAGAAGGTTGTCTTTCCTTTGGATAATTCAAGAGGGGATTTTCAAGAGGGATCTTCGCAAGGACTTGATAGAGTATCACGCTAAAGCAAAGGAACATGTAGGAGGTCTTCTCTTTACGAAATATAACAATATAAATTGGTGAAAAGCGTAGGAGGTAAGTATTGCTCACCTGCAGTATAAGTAGTTATCGTATGTCATTGATGTATTTTTATGTGCATGTTATTTCTAGTTATGCATGGTGTTTTCAGTTACATGATTTTACCGTTATGTTATAGGTAATTCAATATCATGTTTAGATCCATGATAAAAATATGATTTATGATCATGCATGTTGTAGATGAGTTGTAGTTTATAATTATATGCATGATGTAGAGTAAGATGTAAAAATATTTCCTTTATAAAGAAAATTTAAAGATGCTCCCTGTTCGAATTGGGGATTAAGAGTACAACGATCTTCAGTATGCTCCCATTTGATTTTGAAAGTCAAGAGCATAATGATCTTTATGGTGCTCCCCATTCGTGATTTAGGGGATTAAGAGCATTTCCTTCAGTATGTATAAGAATATAAGTATAAAGGAAGTATTTTACTTTTTGACAGGGCATGTACCGGGCATCAGTTTCGCCCACGGGCTGAGGCCCTTAGTTTCAGTTACCCTAGTAGGTTCGGTGGTTGGCCACCCCGGCCTATTAGGAATGTGCGCATTGGTACTATGTCGGGCCCATATCCAGGATGATTATTATTTTGAAGTATCAGTATAAGTATAAGTAAAAGTTTTCAAAGTTAATCATTTCAGTTCAGATACACTGTTTATAAGTTTTAAAATACTTAAGAGCATGGTTTATACAAGAGACATGTATTCAGAATTATGATTTCCAGTTGTGCTTGCATGTGTATCAATGTATAAAGGGTAAGAGAACTAATTGCATGATTTTATACAATGCATGTTTTTGTGAGCATAGAAAGTACTTACTAAGTGTTATTACTTATAGTTTGCATTTCCTTATACTGCAGATAAAGGTAAAGAAAAGCTTCAGTAAGGTGGCATGGCGGATGAAGTGCTGGGTGTGTGTGGCAACGGAACAGTGGAAGTAAAAGATCCTAAGTGCAGATGTCTAAATCAGATTTTTAGTTTCTTATGTCATGTTTGATATTGTTTAAGTGATGTAAAGGTATCTTATGATTATTTTAGTTGTTAGCATATTGCATTAGTATATTGCATGAACTTACTAGAAAGAATAAGACAGTAAAGTAGTGACATCTCCCCTGGTAGAGAGTGGAAAGACTAGAGGGGGTGTTACAAGATGGTATCAGAGCGGGTTCCGCCCTTCCGTCACACACACATCAAGCATCAGTCCTGCCACCTCCAAGTAAGCAAGTATTTATCTGCTTTATTTACTTTATGAGTAGTAAGGAATGTTTCTTTTAAGTTAAACATGCTCACCTAGAATGTTCTCTTTGAGTTAAACATGCTTGCATATATATATATATGAAGATGATAGACAGTAAGTAATAGAGCATACCTAGATATTTATGTGAAGATGAAAAAAAAATAGTGATAATAGCCTGATAGTGGAATAATACAAAGGGAGATTCAGCCAATAAGTAGCCTACGTATCCTACATGTTCTAAGTGTGGGAGGAAGCATCCAGGACTTTGCCGCTAGGGCGTGAGCGGGTGTTATATATGTGATGTCGAGGGACACTTCGCCAAACAGTGCCCCACCAAGACCAATCTACCTCCACCACAGTCTATTCAGTATGGAGGTAGACCAGCTCAACTACATCAGATGCAGAGAGCACTGGAGGGTCCTTACATCAGCCAAGAAAGATTAGAGGCTCCATCAGTTACACCTAATGGTCGGATCTTCTCCCTCACCAAGGAAGAGGTAGCAAATGCTTCTACGGTGGTTACAGGTCAGATACCTATCCTTAGTCAACATGCTACCGTATTGTTTGATACTGGGGCAACCCATTCTTTCATGTCTATGACATTTGCTAAGAAGATAGATATAACTCCGGATACCTTAGATATTCAGTTTTTAACGACCCTACCTTCGGGTGAAATAATGACATCTACACCTTTGTTTACGTCTTGTCGTATTTGACGAATTTGAGAGCTTTATAATGATTTGATCTTGTTAGACATGCATGACTATGATGTCATCTTTGGAATGGATTTTCTTAGCAAGTATGGTGCTTCCATTGAGTGTTGTAAGCGAAGGGTAGTATTCTAACCCGAGACCGAGGCCAAATTTGAGTTTATTGGAGAACCAAGGAAGAAGACTAAGAAGTTCTTGTCCGCCATGGAAGCTCGGAAGATGCTAGCTAGTGGATGCACTGGGTATTTAGCACATATAGTTGATACTAAGCAAGAAAGAAGCCAAAAACTGGAAGAAGTCCCAATCGTATGTGACTACCCAAAAGTATTTCCTGACGAGCTACCAGGACTAGCACCTAGAAGGGAAGTTGAGTTTGAGATTGAACTTATTCCCGGTACCAACCCAATCTCAAAAGCACCCTATCGTATGACTCCAGCTGAATTGAAAGAGCTTCAGGAATAATTACGGGAGTGATTAGACAAGGGATTCATCCGCCCTAGTCATTCCCCGTGGGGAGCTCCAGTGTTGTTCGTGAAAAAGAAAGATGGATCTATGAGAATGTGTATAGACTACCGAGCCTTGAATCAAGTGACGATCAAGAATAGATATCCTCTGCCAAGGATAGAGGATTTATTTGATCAATTGAGGGGAGCCACAGTTTTCTCCAAGATTGACTTGCGGTCAGGTTATCATCAAGTAAGAGTTAAAGAGGATGATATACCGAAAATAACCTTTCGAACGAGGTATGGACACTATGAGTTCGTGGTCATGCCCTTCAGAGTGACAAATGCACCCGCTATGTTTATGGACTTGATGAATCGGATATTTAAGGAGTACCTTGACAAGTTTGTGGTCATTTTCATTGACGACATCCTTATCTACTCGAGAACCCAGGAAGAACATGTCGAACACTTGAAGACAGTCTTGCAGACCCTTCAGCAAAGACAGTTATATGCAAAGTTCTCCAAGTGTGAGTTTTGGCTTGATCGAATATCGTTTCTGGGTCATGTTATTTCAAAAGATGGAGTTATGGTAGACCCGACAAAGATAGAAGCGTCGATGGTGGGGTCAACCAAAGAATGCCAGTGAAGTCAGAAGTTTCCTCGGATTAGCAGGGTACTATCGAAAGTTTGTGGAAAACTTCTCAAGGATAGCTTCACCATTGACAATTCTTACCAGAAAGAACAAGAAGTTCGAATGGACCGAAGATTGTGAAAAGAGCTTCATTGAATTAAAGAGGAGACTCACAAGTGCTCCAGTGCTTACCCTTCCAGAAAGTAATGAGGGATTTGACCTGTATAGTGATGCATCCAAGATGGGACTCGGGCGATGCTTATGCAGAAGGGTAAAGTCATTGCTTATGCATCTAGACAACTCAAGGACTATGAAAAGAATTACCCCACTCATGACCTTGAGTTGGCAGCAGTGGTCTTTGCTCTGAAAGTTTGGAGACATTACTTATATGGAGTCCAATACAAGATTTACATAGATCACCAGAGTCTGAAGTACTTCTTCACTCAGAAGGATTTGAATATGCGACAACGTAGATGGCTTGAGCTAGTAAAGGACTATGACTGTGAAATCCACTACCATCCTGGAAAGGCAAACAAAGTAGCAGACGCACTAAGTAGAAAATCATGCGCCACTTTGATGTCCCTAGCAACACTATCCCAACCACTGAAAAAAAGAGATAATGAATTTTGGAGTTGAGATCATTTCTGGACAGCTCTCCACCTTGACCATAGTATCTACACTGTTTGAGGATATATTAGCGAGACAGGACAAAGATCCTAGCATCCAAAGGATCAAGCAGGAGATCCAAGAAGGAAAGGATGAAGGATTCCGTGTCTCTGATAGTAGGGTATTATATTTGGGTGAACGCCTATATATCCCCAATGACCCAGACTTAAAAAAGAAGATCCTAGAAGAAGCTCATGGGACCCCATATTCGATGCATCCTGGATCCACCAAGATATATCTGTTGGTGCAATCGGCCCAGGTCACGATTGACCAGGACTCGAGTTTGGCTCGAGTGATGTTTTGATGTGTTTTGATGTTTCGACAAAAACATATGACAATGTAATTGTCATTTGGTAAAGTCCAAGTCTTGAGTACTTGGCATGGAAAGTCCAAGTGGGACACTTGGCATTGGGAAAAGTCCAAGCATGGGTCTTGGCAATGTAAAGTCCAACATGGGTTGGCAAGGGAAAGTCCAAGCATGGTCTTAGCATTTGAGAAGTCCAAGCATGATCTTGGCATGGAAAGTCCAACATGGGTTGGCATTTGAAGTCCAAGGGGATTGATATTGGCGGCGTAAAGTCCAAGCGGTAGTCTTGGCAGCATAAGTCCAATGGTTGGCGGCGTAAAGTCCAAGCGGAGTCTTGGCGGCGTAAGTCCAATGTGCCTTAGCGGTGTAGACACCGTTAGCATGACATAGCCGACGGAAGCACCTGAAGGCTAGCGCGATGGATGAACAAGTCATGGATGACTTGGAGGGATCCGAGAGGCGTGAGGCTGATGGAGGTGACTAGAAGGCTTAGGTCTAGGCTAAGGGTGGTCTAGCAAGTATGGGGGAACCATACTTGAGTTAAAACCTCAGGTTTGAGGTGTGCCAGTCGACTGGTGCCATGTGGCAGTCGACTGGACCGAGTCAACTAGGGTTTGACTGCGGGTTATGGCCTGCGATCCGCGCCATAGGTTGGCGGCCGATCGATGGCTCAGCGATCGATCGTCGATCACCGACTGGTGCTCGAGAATTCGACCACAGAATGGAGTCGAGACTCGACTGGTCGAGTGAGGACTCCATCAGTCGACTGATGGTCACAATCAGTCGACTGATGGTAGTTCCGTTGGACTTATCCAACGTGGAACTAGCCGTTGTCTCACGACAACAGTGGCATCAGTCGACTGATGGTCTCGATCAGTCGACTGATCGACTTTTTCCAGCACAGGTTGAAGCTATATATGGAGCTCGTGGTGGAAGAAAAAGGCATGGTTCTTTGAGGCGATTTGGGGCGAGTTGCTGCTGCAATTCAGGGTCTCCAAGTGCTACTCGATCAACCAAGTGATCAAGCATTCAAAGAGCATTTGTAAAGTGTTTCCTTTACTTGTATTGCTTTGTATTTCACTATATTGCTTGTATTCATTTGATTATTGTTGTAATCATATTGTACGAGGTTTCTCCACCTCCGGATTGTTCCGAGAAGGAGTTATTTGATAGTGGTGTGTGATTGGCATCGCTAGGGCTCATTTGAGCCCGATCCGTGGAGTAGGAACCGTGCGGTTCCGAACCACGTTATATACTCGTGTTAGCGTGTTGTGTTTTCATTATTGTTATTGTATTATCTATATTCCACGCTTAACGAATTTGTAGACACAACCGATTGAATTCCATTGACGCGCTAATCACCCTCTAGCGTTACAAAGGTCCTAACAAGTGGTATCAGAGCCGGCTCTTCTACGGACTAACCGCCAGAGTTGAAGAAGCTTGAGGGAAGAATATGGAATTTCTAGAAAATTTGGGTGACGACGTCAACATCCCACCTTCCTTCAATCGCGAACATTTCGTATTGGAAAGGTAGAATGCAATATTTTCTAATGACAAATATAGAAAATTGGTTTGCCGTGACTATAGGTTTTGATGCTCCGAGAGGAGAAAAGCGAAATCCTCAAGATGAAGAGATGGACCGAGGAGCAACGGAAAAAATTCAAGACAACCGTTAAGGTAACAAAAATGCTAATTGATTTGATACCTAACGATATTTTGTCTAGATTAGGAAGCTATAGGGATGCCAAGGAATTGTGGAACAAGTTGATCAAGTTCCACGAAAATTCCGAATCGGTCCAAGAAGATTCGGAAGAGGAGGAGACCGAAGAAGAGAGCTCATCCTCAAGTGAAAGTGAGGAATCGGGAGGAAGTGAGGAGTCAACTTCCGGATCGGAAGAGGAAATAGAAGAAGAGGAGAGACCATCTTCTACACCGGAGCAACCTCAAGAAGAAGCTTCGACATCTGGCCAAGATGAAGAAGCCCAAAGTCCAATTCCGGTCTCCACCATCGAACTAGGTAACTCAAGCAATTTAGTTTTAAATAAAAAACATATTATGTGCTTTGAGTGTAGGGAGTATGGGCATTACAAGAGCAAATGCCCAAAGAGGATCAAGAAAGCTCCTCCGGCGCCTAAAAGTCAACAAAAGTCAACGGACGCCGGTTCTCCAAGTCTAAAGAGCAAGGAGCAAGTCATTTGCTTCAAGTGCCGGCAACCGGGGCATTACCAAAATCAATGCCCTAGGGGGAGCAAAAAGACCCAAGAAGGAGCATTACAAGTAGGGGAAGCCACTAAGGCAAACCCTAAGGTATATTTAAATAATGCTCCGTCTAATTTAAGTATTAAAAAGCATGCTAGAACTAATTTTAGCAATTGTGGTATGTATCATAAAGAGCATGCTAGAAATAACAAACATATGTGTTTAGGAGCTAAGAATGTTCACCTTAAGAATAAGGAGAAATTTGGGACTAATGTCCTTAGAAAAACAATACCTAAGAAATCTATTAAGAAAATCCAAGAACATCTAGGGTTTAATCCAAAATGGACTAGGCATTCGCCAAGAAAGTCCAATGCCCAAGAGTTAAATAAAAATTCTAAAATTGGGCAATTAGAATTAGAGAACCAAGCCTTGAGGTCAAGGCTTGAGAAACTTGAAAATACCCTAAATAAGATACAAAATCAATCTAAAGGGTCTAATGGTCAAACTCCTAGGTCAAGAAGTCAAAGTCAACATCTAGGACCTAAGAGTCAAAAGTCAACCAAGGGCAAGAATGGTTTGGGTCACAAACCTAAGTGCAAGGTGACTTACCATAGTGTTCCGTTGACTATGGGACACTAACTAGGTCTAGGAAGACCACGGTCAATGGGAAAGTCATTCCTATAGTTGACCAAGGTTTGTGCCTAGTGACCAAGGTTTCGAAGAAACCTAGGATGGCCACCAATAAGGTTGTTAGGGAGGCAATCCCTAAATTTAACCTAGACAAGACCAAAATGACCAAGGCTAATAAGCCTAGGAGGGTCATTAGGAAGGTATCTAGGGAGGTTATCCCTAAGGAATACCTAATGAACCCTAGGAGCTCGAATCGATTTTGGATTCCTAAGAGCGTGATTGATTCACGCTAAGATGGGTTTAGGGTGTGCCAACCTTGATTGGATGGGTAGTTAACTCAACCATAATAAAGGTGGCACTTTAAGGTTACTTTCAAGGTTATGGTTACTTTGGAAATATCCTTGAGTTTTAATTTCAAAGAATTTTAGGTTGTGTCAATATATATCTTGAAAACATGAAAATCAATAAAATTGACACTATCTAGATTTAGAGGTCATAGTGTGTACTTTTGATTATTGGCACACTTGGGAAGGTCATGTATCAAGAAATGTGTGGTTAAGATGTAAAGGTAATATCTAGAGTGATACTCAAGTGCCACACAACTTGATGTCTTGTATTCACCATGCTTCATATGTTTTACCATATGTTTGCATAAAATGAATGTCTAGGATAGATTACATCTCACAAAACAAGTCTTTTACCTTGATTGTGTATTTCAACACTTAGAAAGGGTGAGATGTTAGGTTTTGAAGATCATTGAATGTTAATGTTTGCAAAAATGAAATAAAACATTAAAATACATGAACAAATACATAAATAAAAGTATAACATCAATACATTCAAGATACAAGATCTAACGTGATAAAATGGAACAATTAAGATGATAAAATCGAGATTTTCTGATTTTCAGAACTGGAAATCAGACATCAGTCGACTGATACAGTAATCAGTCGACTGATAACACTGTAGCACGATACGATACGGCCATCAGTCGAGTGCTAGCTCCATGACTCGACTGATCGACCATCAGTCGACTGATGTGGTCTATCACCGATCGATGCTCTCTTAGCACGTTACGTAAGGTTCAACGATCATTGCCGCCGAGCCGGATCAGTCGACTGCCGGCTCGGTAAACCCAGTGTTAAACCGCTATCAGTCGACTGATGCTCCACATCAGTCGACTGAATCGTGTTTTTAAAACGCGAACCGCTAGGGTTCGGCATTTCACGCGACGAAAGCTTCTTCCTCCTTCGATCTCCGATCGCCGTCTCCCTCTCCGACCAGCTCTTCCGGCGTTCCAAAGTCCTAGGTTTGATAAGCATGTCTCTCCCCTTCCTTTGTTTTTGACCTATCTTGGAGCACTAGTTCACGCGATTTAGGGTTTATTGTCTTTGTTCCGTTTAGGGTTCCGGCGGCTGAAGCTTTCCGGCGACTTTTCCGGCGATCCTCAGCAACTCTTGAGTCTTCCCTCCGACACACACATGGCGCCTAAGTAACGATTCTTCTTTCCGAGCCCTAATTTTCATTTCCATTACAATGTAGGTTTATCTAATCGCGTATTGTTGCCATTGCATTGCATATCATCACATTACATTCATAATAGGAGAGCCCGTAGGAATGATCCATCCGAGAGTGAATCTCGGTTGTACCAACCTATGTTGGTTAGGTACATAGATAGGAATTTTTTCGATAGGCATTGTAGTGACGTCATGGAACTCATTGCATACTACAATTTGATGAAGATCGTCTTGTGCACGCATCCAATCAATGATGACCTTATTAAGGAATTCTATCAAAACCTTAAAAGGTAGATGGACGGCCCTACATACACTACTCGCGTTGCAAACGCGATTTGAGTTCACTCCTACAATATGCAGAGTTTCTCGAGTGTAGGCCGTCAAATGATACCTTTATCTTCTACCCTACCATGGACTTTCCCTACTGAGCCTTTTGCCCATATCACTATGGAGTCCATGCATGGCGCATTTTTGGTTATCCACGTCCAGGCCCAAAACCTATTTTCTATCATCGAAGTTATGCACTTTTTGACAATGTCTATAAGGTCATTGTTGGGTGTTTCTGCCATTGTCACTCGGTGCAGCTAAGATTCGCCTCCCCATCTCTTTCTTCTATATGCCATGCGTCTTGATTAGACATAAACTTTGCATTGAACATCTTCCATTGCATTGTGCACTTCACTTCCACAGACAAGGAAAGTGCATATGCCATTGGACATATCATCACAAAGATGGCTCGACTCGTAGGCATTAACATCCATAGGGCTCTCTGCTATCGGAAGTGTCTGGATCGTATATCATTCGAACTTCTCCTTAAGCGAAAACTACGGATGGGCCCGATGATGGAGTTGGCGCCACGACCACCCGAAGCGCCGAGGCCTCCTCCTCCGCCCAGATGCGAGAGAGGCGATGAGGATGCGGACACCTCTGATGAGGATGACCAGATGCCGGCAGACACATCAGCGGCTGGTTCATCAGTTCGTCGTGGCCGGCTGGAGTCCAGATTTGAGGATTATCGCCAGTTGACTCGCATCGACAGAGTTATCGGTGTGCCAGCGGCTGGCACACGCCTCGATAGGATGGAGGAGACCCAGGCGCATAGAGCAAAGATCGGCGATATGCTAGAGATGATGCGGGCACAGACTCGAAGTCAAGAAGAACCTCCATCGCCACCTCTCCTGCGGAGATATTGTTTTTGTGGTTGTCAATGTTTGTAGTAAGATTGAGCTTAGCCAATCTTCTTTTGATTGTAAAAGACAAATTTAAGTTTAAATGAAATCCTTATTTCAAAAATCTTGTGTGTATGAATGAATATTTGTATAATTGTATTGCTACCATGCCATGTCATGACATCATGCTTACTTCTATCATTTTATATGTCATGATTATGCTTTAGAATTAAGGATAAATGTCATGTGTCTTTTAGATCTCATCTTATGCCATGACATCATGATCATTGGCCACGTTTTAATAATACTATTATTTATGCCATGATCATACATTCATGCATTAACTTGATTAAAATTGATTTAAGGACTATGGCATGACTTGGAGTCCCAGTTATAAGGGAATCAAGTAGAGTTGCTTTAGCAAATGCATAAAACTCTAGATTAGGGAGAACAAAACCCACATCTCACATCTAATTGACATGTATGTGTATGTATACACCCTAAATACATGTGAGATGCTAGGATAATAGGTTAGGTTCAAGGTGCATCGGTAGTGCATCTAGATGAACTCAAACTTATTTTAATTATCACCAAAAATCATAAGGAAAGCTAATATACAAGCTACGTATATTTAGCCAATAAATTATGGTCCAAGATAAGGTTTGAAAACATTTTAAAATCATTTTGAAAAACCTTGGTGAAGTCTATCTTTCGATAGCAATCACCATTGATGAAGTTGATACAAAGTAGGGCCAAAACATTGAAAATTTCAATGTTCTTGAACTTTGTACCAATGTCACTATTTAATGGGTAAAATAATTTTCAAACATTTTTCACCCATTGTATTGGTCATAAGTATTATACGTATCAAATTTCGTGATTTTTCGATAAAGCGATAATTATTTATGTTTTTGAAATTCATTTCGATAATCAAAATCGGATTTTAAGATTATCGATCGCTTCTACTGGGTGGCAATGATCGATGGGTATGGCAGTCGACTTTTATGTGTTAGAGTCGACTGCCTAGGCTGATTTTGGGTTGACAAGGTTTGTTTAACCCCCAATTCACAGAAGGTCCCTAACCACTCCTAACCCTAGGATATGCTTTGGGAAGCATTATGAAGGGTGAAAATTCATTGGATATGGATTTGGAGAGGTGTTAGGTCAAAGTATCAAATTGAGGTGGTGGAAAGTTCAATGTTGAATTTCCAACCTTAATTTTGATGATTTAGAGTTCCTATTGGCTTAGGGACTCCCCAAGGACATTGTTGGTGCAATGGTCAAGGGGGAGCAAGCCTTTAGGGGGAGGTATCCATCTTGGGATGATGGATGTGTTTTTCTCCTTGAAAAGGAGAAGTTATGGGAATGTTATCAATTTGGGAAATTGATGGATTTTTAGAAACCCAATTTGGAAATTGGGAGAGTGATTAGGATTGCCTCTCTTGAGTGATATGGGACTTATCACTAGGAAGATGGTAGGCATCCTAGGTATCTTTGAACCAAGGGGGAGATTGTAAGATCTCATTGGGACATGAGACATTGACCTCCTTGGAGAGAAAACCTTTTTGATGTTAGTCAAAAAGGGGGAGAATGTTTGGGGGAGAACATTTGGGATAATTGGTAAAGGATTTGAGTTAGTATTCTAACTCAATTATTTGTTTGGTTTTTGTCAAACATCAAAAAGGGGGAGAGTGTTGGTGCAATCGGCCCAGGTCACGATTGACCAGGACTCGAGTTTGGCTCGAGTGATGTTTTGATGTGTTTTGATGTTTCGACAAAAACATATGACAATGTAATTGTCATTTGGTAAAGTCCAAGTCTTGAGTACTTGGCATGGAAAGTCCAAGTGGGACACTTGGCATTGGGAAAAGTCCAAGCATGGGTCTTGGCAATGTAAAGTCCAACATGGGTTGGCAAGGGAAAGTCCAAGCATGGTCTTGGCATTTGAGAAGTCCAAGCATGATCTTGGCATGGAAAGTCCAACATGGGTTGGCATTTGAAGTCCAAGGGGATTGATATTGGCGGCGTAAAGTCCAAGCGGTAGTCTTGGCAGCATAAGTCCAATGGTTGGCGTAAAGTCAGCGAGTCTTGGCGGCGTAAGTCCAATGTGCCTTGGCGGTGTAGACACCGTTAGCATGACATAGCCGTAGCACCGGCTAAGCGCGATGGATGAACAAGTCATGGATGACTTGGAGGATCCGAGGCGTGAGGTGATGGAGGTGACTAGAAGGCTTAGGTCTAGGCTAAGGGTGGTCTAGCAAGTATGGGGGAACCATACTTGAGTTAAAACCTCATGTTTGAGGTGTGCCAGTCGACTGGTGCCATGTGGCAGTCGACTGGACCAAGTCAACTAGGGTTTGACTGCGGGTTATGGCCTAGCATGATCGCCATAGGTTGGCGATCGATGGCTCGAGCAATCGATCGATCGTCGATCACCGACCGGTGCTCGAGAATTCGGCCACGTATCGGAGCGTCGAGACTGACCGGTCGAGTGAGGACTCCATCGATCGATCGATGGTCACAATCGCCGATCGATGGTAGTTCCGTTGGACTTATCCAACGTGGAACTAGCCGTTGTCTCACGACAACAGTGGCATCAGTCGACTGATGGTCTCGATCAGTCGACTGATCGACTTTTTCCAGCACAGGTTGAAGCTATATATGGAGCTCGTGGTGGAAGAAAAAGGCATGGTTCTTTGAGGCGATTTGGGGCGAGTTGCTGCTGCAATTCAGGGTCTCCAAGTGCTACTCGATCAACCAAGTGATCAAGCATTCAAAGAGCATTTGTAAAGTGTTTCCTTTACTTGTATTGCTTTGTATTTCACTATATTGCTTGTATTCATTTGATTATTGTTGTAATCATATTGTACGAGATTTCTCCACCTCCGGATTGTTCCGAGAAGGAGTTATTTGATAGTGGTGTGTGATTGGCATCGCTAGGGCTCATTTGAGCCCGATCCGTGGAGTAGGAACCGTGCGGTTCCGAACCACGTTATATACTCATGTTAGCGTGTTGTGTTTTCATTATTGTTATTGTATTATCTATATTCCGCTGCGCTAACGAATTTGTAGACACAACCGCGATTGAATTCCATTGACGCTAATCACCCCCCCTCTAGCGTTACAAAGGTCCTAACAATATCAAGATATGAAAGGGAAATTCTGGTGGCTTGGTATGAAGAGGGACGTGGCTAAGTATGTTAGCACTTGCCTGACATGTCAGAGAGTGAAAGCCGAACACCAGAGACCAGGAGGAGTTCTATAACCTATCCAGATTCCAGAATGGAAGTGGGAGGAACTAGCCATGGATTTCATAGTAGGATTGCCCAAAACAACCAATGGCTACGATTCTATTTGGGTAGTTGTCGATAGATTGACAAAGTCTGCTCACTTCATGCCTATCAGAATATCATACTCCATGGAGCAGTTAGCCCAGTTATACGTCAAGGAAGTGATTAGACTGCATGGAGTACCTAAGACCATTATCTCAGATAGAGACAGTCGCTTCACTTCACACTTCTGGGAGTGTGTTCAGAAAGCCCTCGGCACTAAGTTACGATTCAGCACTGCATTTCATCCTCAGACAGATGGGCAAACAGAAAGAGTGAATCAGATTTTGGAGGACATGCTCAGAGCTTGTGCCTTGGATTTTAAAGGAAGCTGGTGCAAATATTTGTGTTTGGCAGAGTTTGCCTATAATAATAGTTATCAAACCACAATTGGAATGACACCTTATGAAGCCTTGTATGGAAGGAGATGCAGATCGCCTATCTGTTGGTATGAGGGTGGCGAGAAGAAAGAAATGGGACTCAAGACTGATTTTATAGATGACGCCACCAAAGCTATAAAGAACATACGTCAAAGGATAGAGACTGCCCAAAGTCGGCAGAAGAGTTACGCCGATGTCCGACGCAGACCCCTAGAGTTTCAAGTCGGAGATTCAGTGTTCATTAAGGTAGCTCCTATGAAAGGGGTAATGAGATTTGGGAAGAAAGGCAAGTTAAGTCCCAGATATGTTGGCCCCTACTTGATCACCAAGAGAGTTGGTAAGGTAGTTTATGAGCTAGAGCTACCACAAGAAATGTCATCTATCCACAATGTATTTCATGTTTCAATGCTTAAGAAGCACATCCCAGACACCAACCAAGTGATGGAGCCACAGACGGTACAGATTCAGACAGATCTAAGTTATGAAAGTCGACCTATTCAGATAATAGATCGAGCAGTCAGAAAACTAAGAAATAAAGAAATACCGTTAGTAAAAGTCTTATGGCAAAGTTAAAGGGTTGAAGAAGCAACCTAGGAACGTGAGGATGACATGAAGCAAAAGTATAGAAATAAGAATAAGAATAGAAATAATAAAAATAGGAATAGAATAATAATAATAATAATAATAAAATAGAAATAATTAAGAATAGGAATTTTTTTTTGAATAAATGGTTTGTTAGCCGAGGCTCGAACCATGAACCGTTGGTTTGGGGGAATAGGCTTCCCACCACTAAGTCATAAGATTACCAATGGATAGGATATAACAAAATATATCTATAGGCAAAAAAAAGGAAAGATTGGTTAATTTGACTAATTATATAAAGGGGTAATTAGGTTAAGAAAAATTCTAATTTTTATATATATATATTTTTCCTTATCTCTCTATAAAATCTCACACCTCTCTCTCTCTCTCTCTCTCCCTCACGTCGCTTCTCTCTCTCTCTCTCCCTCACGCCGCCTCTCTCTCTCTCTCTCGTGTTCCAGCCGCCACCGCCGATCTCCTCTTCTCCCCAACCGCCGACCACGCCCCCACCTCTCTCTTCCTCTTTTTTTTACAGCCACCGGAGCAAGGGCTTCTGCAGAAAGAATTTGCTTCGTCCTCTCATCCCTCTTTCTCTCTCTCAATCTCTCTCTCTCGTGCTCCAGCCGTCGGAGCAAGGAAGAAGGTTGTCTTTACTTTGGATAATTCAAGAGGGGATTTTCAAGAGGGATCTTCGCAAGGACTTGATAGAGTATCACGCTAAAGCAAAGGAACACGTAGGAGGTCTTCTCTTTACAAAATATAACAATATAAATTGGTGAAAAGCATAGGAGGTAAGTATTGCTCACCTGTAGTATAATTAGTTATCGTATGTCATTGATATATTTTTATGTGCATGTTATTTCCAGTTATGCATGGTGTTTTCAGTTACGTGATTTTACCATTATGTTATGGGTAATTCAATATCATGTTTAGATCCATGATAAAAATATGATTTATGATCATGCATGTTGTAGATGAGTTGTAGTTTATAATTATATGCATGTTGTAGAGTAAGATGTAAAAATATTTCCTTTATAAAGAAAATTTAAAGATGCTCCCCGTTCGAATTGGGGATTAAGAGTACAACGATCTTCAGTATGCTCCCCATTTCAATTTTGGGGGGGGGGTCAAGAGCATAATGATCTTTATGGTGCTCCCCATTCGTGATTTAGGGGATTAAGAGCATTTCCTTCAGTATGTATAAGAATATAAGTATAAAGGAAATATTTTACTTTTTGACAGGGCATGTACCGGGCATCAGTTTCACCCACGGGCGAGGCCCTCAGTTTCAGTTACCCTAGTAGGTTCGCTGGTTGGCCACCCCGGCCTATTAGGAATGCGCGCATTGGTACTATGCCGGGCCCATATCCAGGATGATTATTATTTTGAAGTATCAGTATAAGTATAAGTAAAAGTTTTCAAAGTTAATCATTTCAGTTCAGATACACTGTTTATAAGTTTTAAAATACTTAAGAGCATGGTTTATACAAGAGACATGTATTCAGAATTATGATTTTCAGTTGTGCTTGCATGTGTATCAATGTATCAAGGGTAAGAGAACTAATTGCATGATTTCATACAGTGCATGTTTTTGTGAGCATAGAAAGTACTTACTAAGCGTTATTGCTTATAGTTTGCATTTCCTTATACTGCAGATAAAGGTAAAGAAAAGCTTCAGTAAGGTGGCATGGCGGATGAAGTGCTGGGTGTGTGTGGCGACGGAACAGTGGAAGTAAAAGATCCTAAGTGCAGATGTCTAAATCAGATTTTTAGTTTCTTATGTCATGTTTGATATTGTTTAAGTGATGTAAAGGTATCTTATGATTATTTTAGTTGTTAGCATATTGCATTAGTATATTGCATGAACTTACTAGAAAGAATAAGACAGTAAAGTAGTGACATCTCCCCTGGTAGAGAGTGGAAAGACTAGAGGGGGTGTTACATAAAGAACCTAACATAGCGAGGTTAAGAGATAATTGAGCATGCCACGATGTTGTTAGGATTTCATAGAGTCTCTTATGGCCCTGCCCTATAAATGGACCTTTTTGAGCCTCTAAAATGTCTTTAAGGCCATGACCAATGCCCCAGTTAGTTCTATACATATGACCTGCGATTAGGAAAAGAATAGCAATAGCTAAATGATGGTGTGCAATATCGGTCAGCCATAGACCACCTGTTATTGGGTCTAATCCTCCACGAAAAGTAAGAAATTCTGCATATTTTGACCAATTCAAGGTGAAAAAGGGGGTTGCTCTCTCGGCAAAACTAGGATAAAGTTGAGCCAAAAGATTCCGATTTAAGATAAATTCATGAGGAAGTGGTATTTCTTTAGGATCAACTCCAGCGTCGAGAAATTGGTTAATCGGTAAAGATACATGAATTTGGTGTCCCGCCCAAGAAAGAGACCCAAGTCCTAATAACCCCACTAGGTGGTGATTTAACATGGATTCCACATCTTGGAACCAAGCCAATTTTGGGGCGGCTTTATGATAATGGAACCAACCGGCAAAAAGCATTAATGATGCAAAGACCAATGCCCCAATAGCGGTACAATAAAGTTGTAATTCATTAGTTATTCCAGATGCTCGCCAAATTTGAAAAAAACCGGAGGTTATTTGTATTCCTCGGAAATCCCCACCCACATCACCATTCAATATTTCTTGACCCACTATCGGCCAAACTACCTGGGCACTGGGTGCAATGTGAGTAGGATCACTTAGCCATGCTTCATAATTTGAAAAACGGGCGCCATGGAAGTACATCCCACTCAACCAAAGAAAGATAATGGAGAGTTGACCGAAATGAGCACTAAATACTTTTCAAGAGATCTCCTCCAAATCACTGGTATGACTATCGAAATCATGAGCATCAACATGTAGGTTCCAGATCCAAGTGGTAGTATCGGGGCCTTTAGCTATTGTTCTTGAGAAATGGCCGGGTCTGGCCCATTCCTCGAAAGAGGTTTTTATAGGATCCCTATCTTCAACAATTTTAACTTCTGGTTCCGGCGAACGAATAATCATTAAGTCCTCCTCTTTCCGGACAACACATACAAAGAGACCCGCCAATCATCAAGTTTTTAGTGAACCTCCAAAAGATAGCTATTTTTTTTTATGATTAATCCTTTTTTTCCTATCTCCCATCCATCTATTTAGTTATTCACTAGAGCAATTATGATATTGAAGTCAATCCGAGGCAAGTGTTCGGATCTATTATGACATAACGATTAGGTGCCCAAGGGGCCTATTTTTCCTTAGAAAGTACTTTCCTGGCGAAATGAAAAAACAATTTTTTTTTGCAACCTAAACCTAACCTAGTATACTTATATCTGAATGTATAAATATAAATACACATATGAATCTACTTCTATGGAATATTCTATTCCTTTACTAGAAATCACAAGATCATTCATTAGGATTAAAAAGATCCATTGCTATATCTTATCCATATTTAGTCAATCCGACGTATCTTGTATCTTTCTTTTACTAGCTTTATTAGTTTTATTCTATACATCCCTATGAGATACCATACAATGATTTGATTTTAGAAAGAAAGGGTATAATGAAACTCTTGATTGGATCTTTTCATGGGAACACGATCTATTTTATTTGATTGATGGATCCAACAACTAATTTTAATGAATTAAAAAAGGGAGTGATCTTATTCAAAACGCCTCGTGATCTTCAACCAATTTTGTGCTTTAATATAATTACCTGGACTAAGCGCTATAGCTTGTTTCCAATACTCAGCACTTGATCGGACCAAGCCTCCAAAATTTCTAATCACCTTGTAGAATGGCCTGCTCTCCCGGCCGGAATAGGTGGCTCCTTCCCTTAGAACCGTACTTGAGAGTTTCCTACCTCATACGGCTCGATCTTTTGCTTGTGCCCGTCTTAATCTACCTTATGTTAATTGAATTAGATTTGTCATAAAAGTATCCCATTTTGTTGGGTTAGCTGAAGAAGTTAATTACATAAGTTTAAAACTCTAATTTTTGATCAATAAAAGCTTTATCTTTTCTCCCACCTTGGAGGAATGAAGTATGGATCGACCCTATATCCTATATAATAGTGTTAAAATATAGTGTTCGAATTCTCTGAAAGGTAACTATCTCGATTTCATATATGCAATTTATATAATATAGATATAGAATTTTTGAAAAAGACTTTCTTCCCCAATATCCTAATATAATATAAGAAAAAAGAACTTACGATCTTTGGGATCTGATGCTACACCGCTGCTCAATACCTTAGTGGATCAACTCTATTACATAATTTGATTCCTAACTTTTATCCTGTATCACGGGATAAGTAAGCAAAGCAGTTCTTAACTCTATCGACAAAATAGCTTGCTAATTGATCTTTACGGTGCTTTCTCTATCAATTCAATCCTTTATCCATGGAGTATATAGGCTTTATCCATTTCTTCTTAATTTTGGTTCTCGTGAAGTATCTTTACTTGCTACAGCTGATAAAAACCGTTGCTTTAGACGACGCATATGTAGAAAGCCTATTTCATTCTAGTATTTATTAGTTAATTGGATCTTTTTTCCTTATTTCTATAGTAGAGATAGTCGCACGTAATGACAGATCACGACCATATTATTAAAACCTTGTGGTAAGAATGGGTTTCATTCTAGTGCCCGGAAATAATATTCCAAAGCCCTTGTATGCTCTCCGTTGCTTGTGTGTATAAGTCCTATGTTATAGAGTATATAACTTCGATCATAGGGATCAATTTCTGGTCGCGTAGCTTCATAATAATTTTGTAAAGCTTCCGCATAATTTCCTTCAGATTGAGCCAACATTCATTACGGTCGTTCATTCTATTTAAAGAATCTCCGTTCCAGAACCGTATGTGAGATTTTCATTTCATATGGCTCCTCCCTT
This sequence comes from Wurfbainia villosa, assembly GCA_025175895.1. NCBI lineage: Eukaryota > Viridiplantae > Streptophyta > Magnoliopsida > Zingiberales > Zingiberaceae > Wurfbainia > Wurfbainia villosa. The sequence continues at coordinate 25,937,205 of CM046002.1, read as the reverse complement.
CTTTCTGCGCATAGTACTAAGGGAAATACTCCATGAAATGAAAATTTTACTATTCTACTAAAAGGAGCTAGTATTTTTACAAGAAATCTCTAACCAGCCTTCCTGCAAGAGGTTTTTTATTAACACCAACTGTATTAGTACTAAATGGAAACGGTAACTCCAACAATTTCTTTGTCTCCAACGCCCCTATTTTCAGGAATTAGTCACTTCAACGATCTTTGATGGTTATACGGATACCAAAAGTACGAACGAGATGGATGTTTGTTGTCCCAACCATTCTTGTTAGCCCCGATACCGATAAGGAAAAGGATAAGGTCATTTATAACAAAGTTTTCATGTTGTTGATTCCTAGGTGTAGTGCTTCTTCCCCTATCGCCTATTGGTACTGGTGGAGTAGGATTGACTCAATCTGGAACCCATAGGTGTAACCTTTCGCTAAATACTAAAATCAACAATTGAAGCATCCGAGGTCGCATCAATCGAGGATACACGCATGTAAGGAATTGTTCTATCTACAAACTTCACCTTCACTAAGCGTGGGTTTATTTTAATAATTTGGTTTTTTCTATCTCGAACCATGTCTCTTTTCTTTCTTGTAATACTGGACCTAAAAAAAAAGAATCAAATCGCACCATCTCTGTAATAGGTAAATGCCTTTTTTTCTCCGGAAGTTGTCGGAATTATTCGTAATAAGATATTGGCTACAATTGAAGAGGTCTTATCAATAAAATTTGCATTTATCTGAGATCTTGGCATAATTAACAATCCATTCTATAATTCTTTTCATTACCTTTAGGGTTAGGGGAAAATGATCCCGCAAACTAAAGGAATTGTATAGTACGAAATAACAAAAAAAAAAAACAGACTAATTAAAGAAAAAAAGATGTGGACCTTTTGTTTGGATTGGACAAGGAGAGATATTAAATATTGAAATCAGATTCGATTTCATTCGAATTTCGTAGTATAACAATGAACGAAACTATAACAATTTCATCTAAGTTGAATAACCAAGGATTTTACTACGGATTTTGATAATTCGAGAAGTTTTTATTTGGTTATGATCCAAAGAAGAAACGAAAAACAAAACGAAATCATTTTTCTATAAAAGAATGGATTAGACTAAGGTAAGTATCCGTTTTGTTTTTTGTTTGCATAACATGCGTATGCCATGTCATACAATTTAAATAAAAAAAATACATGGGGTGATTCAATAATTCATATAAGATCTATGGGATAGGTAATGAGCTAAAGTTTTGTTGAGAAATAGAAAATTTTATTTGATTTGAAAGGAATTTTTCCTATTTCAACCATCATGCTTGTACTGTAATAATATGAATGACTCGCTATTCACTATTCACTTGGTTTCTAGTCAATAATAAGATTATGTAGGAGATATGGGTGAGTGGTTCAAGGCGTAACATTGGAATTGCTATGTAGACTTTTGTTTACTAAGGATTTGAATCCCTCTCATTCCATTTATCTTAATTCTTCAACGTTACTGAATCAAATCAAATAGCAAATGATACTATCGTATCAACAAGAGGGCCTTTATTTGATATAAATTCTCAATTCCTAATTACATTACTGTGATACATAAAATACTAATATCAGAAAAAGAAAGAGTAAAAAATATTACCTCTTGTCCGTTTGTGATAAGTGAATAATAAAAATTTGGACCAAGACCCTTAGATCTATTTATTTTTATTTCGATAAAAATAGACAAAATTCTATGAAATTTTCTTTGTTATTTTTGTAAGGTTTAAGTGGGAATAATATTCTACTACTAATAACTCATTTATTTTTAAACCAATCCATTTACTATCTACTTTTTCATTTACTACTCTTTTATATTGGATTGGGTCAAAAGTCAAATGTTTTGGCAATTTATTGTGAGGATAAAGAAATACAATTTTTAAACAAAGCTTTTGATCTTTGTTTATCCTTCATAGTAATAACATCTCTCGGTTTACGATGATAACTTGATATATCTACTATACCACCATTAACTAAAATATGTCTATGGTTAACTAATTGCCTAGCTCCAGGAATCGTCGAAGCTATACCCAATCGGAAAAGGATATTATCCAAACGCATCTCAAGTAATTGTAGTAAAACCTGACCGGTTGACACTTTGGCTTTTCCAGCGATATGCACATATCTAAGTAATTGTCGTTCTGTCAGACCATAATGAAACCGCAATTTCTATTTTTCTTCTGGACGAATACGATATTGTGATCTTTTACCAGAACACAATTGATTTTTAGGATCACTTCCAGATCTAGGTCTTTTACTAGTTAGTCCTGGTAAAGTCCCCAGACGACGTATTTTTTTTGAAACGAGGTCCTCGGTAACGAGACATAAAGACTCCATTTTTATTTTATTGAAATTTCATTGTTTAAGAATAAACAAAAATGAAAACAGAACTCTAAATTAAGACTAAACTAAAGGATAAGCAAAGCAAAGCAAAATTTATTGAAATACTACAAAGTAGAATAAAAGAAATTGTATCATCATATACGAGAGCATACAGGCTAAAATCAAACGACGGCACCTCCCAGACGTGGCAACATTTCGGGTTAATACAAGGCCCGTAGGCCCACAATAACAACAATATATATAACAATATAATCAAACCACAACAACATAACAAAACTACTATGACAAATACACAGCGGAAATGATACAACAACAATACAATGTCACACATGCATACCGGTATGACTAACACCATAACATAAAGAAAACCTCAACAAAACCCGCACCAACATGTGCGTACATCACATAATACATAACATCACGAAAACTCCGAATGCAAAACAAGACATACGGAAAATCCAAAACAGACACGGGAGCCTCGGAGGTGAGATGAGACGATGTCAGCCGGCGGTGCTCCAAGTCGTCATGAAGTCTTCTACCTATTACCTGGGTGACAGAAAACCCAGGGTCCGCGGGGGGGGGGGGGGTGGTGAGTAAAACTCAGCAGGTAATAGAAAACATGTATATATGTCATATCACATGTATTTTCAATAACCTAATCTAGAAGTACAACAGGTATATCAGCATAGTATATAAATACAAGCCTATACCGTCTAACTGAATGAACAACATAAAAATGCAGACATACCTGAAGTCTGTCACGCTACTCTGATCCAACCTGAACATATATCCAACATATATATATATATATAACAGAAAGAGTAGATCAACTCAAAATATACTCTAGCTACAGGTCAAGGTATCTAGTGGTCTGTCCAACACATACCAATATCTGACACAATCGTATAACAAATGCAAGAGACATGCATGAATATGATGTCCACCCAAATGCAGCAAGCATAGTACAAGCAAATGCAACATCACAATAATCACATATATATAGACTGTATCCATATATATATTAATCTCAACCATCCACATATATATATATATATATATATATATATATATATATATATATATATAGATATGATCTCCTGCGCGCCCGATTCCTGCGCGCCCGTGCGCGACCGAAGAAGTGCACAGTAACCTCGCGCCCGACACATCGCCGCTGCCGCTTCGCCGTCCGGCCATCTCCGGCCGCCGGACCGGGTGCGTTGGAACCGCCGCCGTGATCGGTGACCGACTTGGCCGGATTGTGGCGGCCGGTACTGGTGCAACTGCCGACGATTCATCGCGGCGGGTGCGCGCCGCCGGCCGCGATGCGGCGCCGGATCCGCCTCACGTCGGGAAGGACCGCTTGGCCGGTCGCCGCGATTCGCCGGATCCGCTGCGCGGTCGGCGAATCCGGCCATCGCCGGCAGCGATGGCAGCGTCGCTGCCGACGCGGCCGTCGGTTCCGGCGAATGCCGGCGAAATCCGCCAGGCCGGGCGGTCCTTCCCCACGTAATCTGGCCGGGATTTCGCGATCCGGCCGATCGCGAGCGCGTGCCGCGTCGGCCGATGCAGATCGCCGGCCCGGCCAATCACGGAAGCGAGTCTGCCGACGCGGCGGTCGGTTCAACGCACGGTCATGGCCGAGAGATGGCAGACGCCGGCGCGATGCAGTGGCGATGAGCCGAACAAGTGAAGTGCTCGCGCAGTAAATCAGAGCGCCAGGAGAACACGATCGCATGCATATAGGTATATATATATGATAATATGTAAAGCGCCATCAGATACGGCAATGCAGCATGCATGGTCAGATACGGCAATGCAGCATGCATGGTCATGTCGGCTCACCCTAAAGCTACCACGACCCCAGTGTGGCCTCGGTGGCTCGAGCATGATAACTATCTCAACTCAACACCAACCACTACTCTCGAGTGGCTGAGTGGGTAGTATGATCGAGTAGCATATAAGCGTAAAGAGCAAGCTACACGATGGGGGTCCCTGCTATTGGCCACTCCAACAGTCACTACCCATGAGTGGTCGAGTGCCATACACGCAGGACTACGACATGCAAATCCAACTACCACCGTCTATAGTGGTAGAGTGCGGCACCACAATGCTCTGCCCTCACACGGGTGACTCCTCCTATGAGTAACCGTGGAGGCAGGATGACTGGCGACACTCTCAACCACAAGGGAGACCTCGTCGCCAGCGTGCATGCAAATGCATGAATGCAATGTCTCACATATAGATATCCACCATAGACTCTCTATTCTACAGAGAATTATATTAACCAGATCAACGCACTCTCTATTTTGCAGAGAGTCATACTCAACTGATCATAATACTCTCTATCCTGTAGAGAGTCATACCAATCTAATCGACGCACTCTCTATCCTGTAGAGAGTCGTACTCAACTGATGGACACACTCTCTATCCTGTAGAGAGTCGTACTCATCTGATTATAACAAGCTAGGACCACCGGTCCGTAGCGATACCCTAAGTATCATTTCTCTGACCATTTACACATTACATGTTCTGTGGTAACATACAACCCAAGGGTACTAGAACTAACCCTAGGTTAAAGACATTATCTACCTACGGATGACCTTTTTGCCCAATGTACAATCAGGTTGTCATCCAGACTTTACTATTTGCACTTAACTTAAACAAATTCTATGTTAATTACATCACCTATATGTATAACTCCTAATCATGATAAAATAAACATGATATCAGTAATGGAGTTAATAGCCAACGGTAAAGGATCAAGCATACGATAATAAGAGCAGGGTCAAGATAATATGAACACCTAGCATGCTCATATCTATGACTAAATCTGAATGCAATACATCTACCCGGACCAGATAGGAAATTACCCACCTGATATGTAGAGTATCCAATAAATCTCCACGTCCAAGAGTTTCTCACAATTTAAAATCCTACAAGAAAGAGCAAGGAACATATCTAAGTTCTTCATAAGTTCAACAGTGCTATCAATTCCAATATTAGGATTAAATCTTTATCCTACATCAACTTCGTATCCCCATAAACTAACTGAAAAGTTTCTTCCATTAACTCTTAATCACAGTACCAAACTACCAATTTAATCATAGCTAATTAAGCTAACTAAATAACATCTTAATCTACAGTCAACATATGTTCATAAGCATTAGGATCCAGACTCACCTGGTTACGCTTCAATAGCACAACCTCCTTGTCCACCTAATAGCACCCAATCTGAATCAATTAACCTCGTTCATCCATACTAGTGAACTCGATCACATAACAAGCTACACCTATACAATTCATTCACAATTACTTACTGAGCTAACAATTAATTGTAGAACATAGCACACATCCATCATTTATTCGAATCCAAGCTTACCTAACACCACTTTATTCAACCATAGCTCCTTGCTTTAATCATATTGAAGTCCCATCAATCGAATTGAAGACAAACCCCACAATGGCCTGCCTTATCCCTGCTACATGCAAAACAACCCAAATCCCTGTCCAAACACACCGCAAACCTGTAACCTAGGAAACAACAAGATGGCTAAGAAATCACAGCAGCCTCTAATCTCAATCACAAAGTATCATCAGTCCAATTCCAACCTTACTCACTGTTAACTAGCTAACTCAAGGCAACAATGAACTGATCTGCACGGACAGAACTAAAAGGGAAAAATTGTTTGCTTACCGACAATTTGATCCCCACCGACAGCTCAAACCCCAAACCGACAGTCAACTCTCAGAATCCGGCAGTCCTGTTCACCGGCACCACCATCGCTCCCAATTTCTGCCCAAATCGCTTGGTCAAGCTTCGTGAAGGGAAATCACAGCAAGGTAAACGGAGGAGAGATCAAACTTACCGACAGTCGGAATCTCCCCCAATTCTGCTTGGTTCATCGGACACTCCCACTATAACGCTGCTGCCCTAATCACCTGCCACGATCTCCGGTGCCCTAGCTCCGGCGTTGGTCGACAGTGAGAACCCCAACGGCGACTCTGCTTTCCGGCGATGTCAACGCCCCCGATGCACTGCTCTAGGTCACACTGGAACCTCCGGCTCCGATAGTCAGTCTCCGCCTTCCCTACCCGAGCACTATGCTGTCGCCGTCGACCCAAGCCCTCCAAATCGAGAGCCTCCTTCGTCGCTCAGGTATGTCCGCGAGCACTGTCGCCTGCTGCCGTCATACGAGTAGAGGAGCCGACGAACTCCGGCGGCAGGAATCGAAGAGATCATGCGGTGGAGGAGAGAAGGAGAGAAAGGGAGCATCGGGGAAGAGGAGGAGAAGCAATCGCGAGAATTTGGGGAGAATAAAAGAGGAATCGGGCGAAGAAATGAATCTGCGCAGAACGCCCGCGGAGAGGAAGAAACGGTCGATCGGGGAAAACGAAAAATATAATAGGTTTTTAATTAAACCTATTAATTCCTAACAGATAGTTTAAACAGGCTTTACAAAAGCCTATCCGCTTTATCCCCATAAAATGTCCATAAGACCTCCGTTTAAATTTCTAAAAATTTCTGAAAAATTCCACAAGATGTTTTATCAATTTCCAAGGAATATTCTTATTTTTTTTTATTTTTTTTTTCTCCGATATTTTACATTCTCCCTCACTTATAAAAATTTGGTTCCTAAATTTCGTACTAACAAGCAAAATTACTTCAAGCAAGTTTCCGAAAGGACCACATACTTTCCTGAAGTGGACAGATGAGACTATCGAGATCGGATAGTATCTTTCAGCTCCCACATAGCCTCCTCATTGGTATGATGCTGTCATCCAACCTTTACGAGTCGGATGATTTTGTTTCACTATTGTCTCTCCTTGCGACCCAGGCCCCACCCTGGAATTACCTCGTAAGTCGCATTAGACTGAGGTAGTATCGGAACCTCTAATAACTCTCATCCGATGACATGCACCAACTCTGCATCATGTTGGATACTCTGTGGCCTCCAACAGCTGTCATTCCCTGACTTCCTCCCAGTACACAGGAGATCTACACGGAGCCGAAGCTCTGTGCCCATAGTTTGCTGCTGACCCTGTCAAAATCGCGAGGTATATCGCGAATCTCTATCCGATATGGTACTTAAGAGTACCCCACGCAATTTGATAATCTTTCGGTATTACAATTCCGCTAGACGATCCAATGAGTTCGTCTCACGAATCGGAAGGAAGTGAGCTGATTTGGTTAATCGATCCACAATCACCCAAATCGCAGTATGTCCTTTACGGGTTCTAGGTAATCCCGTAACGAAATCCATCGTAATATTTTCCCACTTCCATTCCAGGATCGGAATTTCCTGAAGTAAGCCGGCAGGTTTCTGATGTTCAACCTTCACTTGCTGGCATACTAGACATCGTGCAACAAAGTCAGCAATATCTCATTTCATACCGTTCCACCAGTATAAGCGCTTCAAATCTCGGTACATCCGAGTACCATCAGGATGAATAGCAAATCCCTAATGATGTGTTTCCAGTAGCAACTCTTCCTTAACTGGATGCGTGTCCGGAACACGCTATCCCTACCAGAGATGGGGAATTGTCTTCTCAAAAGAGAAGTTCATCTGTCATCCAAAAATTCCACTCCACCACGCACTCGGCAAGTGCATGGGAGACTATAGCGATCAATCTCCCTTGTTGCACTTGGTGCAACTGTTCGCGCTCCAACAACTCCATTGTAGCTACCCAGTAGCTTGTTAAATTCAATGAGCACTTCTGCTCCATACAATTACAAATCCAGATAATAACTACTAAAGTCATGTCATGTTAATGACAACCTATTTTGTAGTTTCTTAACTGTTGTAAGCATAAGGTACGCCTTATTCAACTGCATCGGAATCATTCCGATCCCTAAAATGTTGCATCTGCATACATCATCCTTTTTTTCCACTCCAGAAAGATTAACTAATACTTGTGTAAAAGTTAACCGTCGTCTAGGTCTTGTAACTGGTTTCACCAGCTTACGACTAAACGATTTCCAACATCATCTTTGTCAAATAAGTCTGTGGTATAGTAATGCTAAGACATTCTATCCACATCTACAGTACTAACCAAAACATACAAGGAAAACCACCATCTACGGTGGTCGAGTGCGCAACTCCAACTACCACAATCAACAGTGGTCAAATTACGCAACTCCAACAACAACAAAAGGATCCAATCGTGTTCAGGATACACAATTCTCAAATCCAGTGACGACTAAATCGTTAATTAGTCTAGCAACTTAAATCAAAATCCATATAATTCATACCAAGTATGAAATTGTCGCCTCTACACACCTGCATCTCCTTTACTCTAAGTTGACGATATAATAATCATCTCAACGACAATGATAATTGTATGACATCATGTCACTACAGTATCAACACTCCAGTCGTAATCAACCCTAGAGTATACACAGGTGTCTTTTGCTAATCTAAACAGATCATTTATCCCCAACGGAGGATATTCACTCTCAACAACTATCGCATTCCATCATAGATAATCGATGCATAATCTCAAAGGTCCATCTCTCTTTCAACAAAGAGTTCCGGATCTTCTCAAGGAGGAATACTGGGATAGATAAATATCCTCTCCAACATCTCCTATAATCGCAACTCACGTTATTCCAATTCTTTTATAGTGTTTAACAACACTGATACCAACAAAAATATCACTCGATATGTGATCTTCGATACCGGACTATTTTCGCAATCATTTCGATCGCCTACTCCACTTGCCTATACAACGACAAACCTTGGAGTTCATTCGAAACTACATCCGAATACTCTCAGATTATACGCACATCCGAGAGCATATCGTACCATACTTCCAACAATTTGACCATCCGTAAGGATATGTCCACAGTAAAAGTATGTCTATCAGAGTCTAAGGGCATCCCTTAACTTTTTAATTGTTGGTCCACATCTCACCGGACGGTAGAGATACCACCGACCCACAAGTCGATGTAAAGGACCCCTTTTAATCCAAACTAAGAATATTCTAGATACAGATACCTGTAACTACAAGCATCTCTCAATATATTAACCCAGAGGGTAAACTAAAGTAATACCCTGAATCATCAATTATCTATCGATCCGATCCAAAGGCTTCTCGTAGGTCTCGGCCTTTCTCCGAAGAGAACCAGATCAGATCCAACAGTTCACGACAAGGCGGTCGCATTTCTGTGATGAATGATCCTAGGATTTTTCCTAGATCATCCGATCCCATCACTTAATCCTACGAGCTGCAACTGTAGAATACCGAATAGATACGACCTTCGTCGTATACTCTCTCTTCTGTACTAAGCAAAACATATCTGGAGGTAACTGTTTGTTGTTGTCTGCTGAGTCTTCTACAATGTCTTCTGCTGATGCTGCTTCTGTGCTGATCTCTGCTGAAGGGGAGTATTAAGGAATTCCAACCACGCCTGAGGTAGTAGGTTGATGCTGATAAGGTAACCTGCATCTTCTGTGCTGATCTTTGCTGTCGAGACAATGCATCTTCCTCCCGGAACACCATCGATAGTCTTCAACTGAATCTTCAAAGTACACTTCCTCCACTGTACTGGTTGCTCACAATAGCAATAGATGAACTGTTCCAACAGATAATCTGACTTCGCGTGTCTTCGTGATCTGCACTGCACACACACAATCCCTTCGAAGTCTTTGTTCTGATTTTGCTGATATCCACAAGAACCTTCTGATGATCTGCGATTGGTCTTCTATAATCGAAAAGTAGCTCAAGGCCTGTGACCCTGATCTTACTCCTTTTATCCAACAGTCGGAGACTTTTGACTTTATTAAGTTGACCTGCAATATTTGCTTATTGGTCTCCAACTCTTAAACCCTTATACGGAGTCATTTCTAAACTCTTGTCTCAATCCAACGTCTTCCGGCAGGATCTGGTAGAAGATCCCGACATCCTAATCTAACTATAAGCCAATAACTCTGGGTGGCTTATGTTGGTGCAATCGGCCCAGCAGTACCTTGATGGTATTTTGATGATAGACAAAACTGATGACATGGGATTGTCATGTGAAAGTCCAACATGGTGTTGGCATGGAAAATCCAAGCATGGAGCTTGGTGTGGGAAAGTCCAACATGGGGTTGGCATGGAAAATCCAAGCATGGAGCTTGGTGTGGAAGCCCAAGGGGGAAGCCTTGGCATGGTAAAGTCCAAAGCATTGCGAAGCCGTGCGCTTGGTGCTTGGCATGGGAAATCCAAAGCATTGCGAAGCCGTGCGCTTGGTGCATATGGGAAGTCTTAAGGACTTGGTAAGTTCACTAGGCTCGGGGTCCTTGAGTCGGTGAAGGATGGCATTGCGAAGCCGTGCGCTTGGTGCATCCGAGGGACCGTCGGACGGGGAGCGAATGGAGTGAGCCCAAAGGGAAGCATACTTCTAGGGTATGAGACGCGAAGGATGGCATTGCGAAGCCGTGCGCTTGGCGCATCCGAGGGACGTAGGCCGAGGGAAGAGAGCTTCGGTGGGGAACTCCATGAGGGATAAGGTGGACTTGGCCAAGTGGCTAAGACTGAGTGTTGGAGGCTCAAACTTGATGTTTGAGGGTTTACCCGATGGTCGGATACTCAAACAACTTGGTGTTTGAGGTTTTGCCCGATGTCAGTCGACTGGCATAGGTTCCGGTTCGACTGGTCTAAGTCGACTAGAGTTCGACTGGTGTAAGGCTAGGGTTTTGTGCTTGGTAGTCGATCGGCCATGACGATCGGCCGAAGTCGACGCGATCGGCTAGGGATGGCGATCGATTGATGGGAGTGTCGCGAGCAGGCGCCGTAGCCGACCGGGCGATGACTCTTGGGTCACCGATCGGTGATGGGCATCATCGATCGGTGATAGGTGATCCGTTGGAACTTGTCCGATGTGGATCTGGCCGTTGTGAGACAAGCTGACTCTGAGATCGGTCAGGGCCTTTAGCGTCGCTAGTAGCGCGCGACTTGATCACGGGTTATAAATGGAGCACGAGTTGGAGGATTTCGCCAAGCCTTTTGTAGAGCTATTGGAGGAATTGCTGCATTCCAGACCTTCAAGAGCCATCTAAAGCAAGCAACAAGCAAAGGATTCAAAGCAAGCGTTGTAAAGTGTTCTTTACGTGTATTTCGTATTTGTCTTTGTATTGCTTGTATTTCATTACTTTGTGTAATTGCTTGTGAGAGGTTTCTCCACCTCCGACATGTAGTCGAAAAGGAGTGTTATAGTTAGTGTCGTGCGCATAACTAGAGCTCGAAGAGCTCGCCCATGGAGTAGGAACCATTCGGTTCCGAACCACGTATATCGTGTGTGTTTGCGTGTGCTTATTTGTTGTTAGTATTATTATTGTTTTATTGTTTCCACTGTGCTAACGACAATCGTAGACGAGCATGTACGACGAACGAACGAATTACGACATCCATCGTACGAGGTCTATTCACCCCCCTCTAGCCGGCCGTACCGATCCCCTTCAAGTGGTATCAGAGCCAAGGTCGCTCTTCAAGGACTAACCGCCGCGAGAGCACTACAAATGGCCGGCTTCATCCATCCACCAAAGTTCGAAGGAGATTTCCTATGGTGGAGAAGAAAAATGGAGGTATACCTAGAAACCGATTTTGATTTTATGCTAGTATTAGAAAATGGTTTCAAATTGCCTAGGGATGAAAGAAATAGGCAAATTGAGAAGTCAAGGTGGACCCAAGACCAAATGAAGGAATTCAAGACAAATCTCGAGGTAATAAAACTAGTTAGTGATTTGTTACCTAATCATATTTGGTCTAGATTGGGTGACTATAGGGATGCCAAGGAATTATGGGAGAAGATAATGAAATATCAAGAAAATTCCCAACCGGCACAAGTAGAGGAGAGTGCCGAGGAAGAACCATCCACTTTCGAAGATGTGGATGACTTGGTGGAGACCTCCACCTCTAGCATTGAGGGGGAGGAAAGGGTGTCAACTCCGGAGCAAAGCCAAAATGAAGCATCTACCTCCGGAAGAAATGACCAAGAGGCTTCCACCACCTCCCTAGGTAACTCAAGTATTGTAATTTTAAATAAAAATCACATAATATGCTTTGAGTGTAGGGAGAAAGGGAATTACAAGAGTAAATGCCCAAAATTGGCTAAAGAAAAGGCATCCACACCAAAAGTCAACCCAAAGTCAAAGGATGCCGGTGTTCCCAAAATCAAGAGCAAAGAGCACATTGTGTGCTTCAAATGCAATCAAAAGGGACACTACCGAAGCCAATGCCCTAGGGGGAGGAAGAAAGGGCAAGAAGGTGCAATTCATGTAGGGGGAGCTCCTAAAGCTAACCCTAAGGTACATTTAGTTAATGCACCTTTAATTCCTAAAGTCAAAGAGCATGCTAAAAATTATTTTAGTTCTCTTGCTATTATCAATGAAAAGCATGCTAAGAGAAACAATAGGTTTATTGCTTAGGTGCCAAGCATGTTCATATAACTAAGGACAAACCTAGGACTCATAATTCTAGAAATATCTTGCCTAGGAGTCAATTAGGAGAGTAGAAGAAAATTTGGGTATTAATCCCAAAAAGTCTAGGCACATGCCTAAGAAGAAGAGGTTTTCCCAAAAACCTAATGAAAATTCAAAAATGGGAAAATTAGAGCTAGAGAACCAAGTCTTGAGGTCAAGACTTGAGAGAATGGAGAAAGCCCTTAGAATCATAGAAAATTCAATTCTAGGGTCAAATGTCCAAAAGTCAAGACCTAAGGTTCAAAAACGGTCTAAGGGCAAGGAAGGTTTGGGTGACAAACCTAAGCCCAAGAAGACTTATCATAATGTTCCATTTAATTATGGAACTATTTCTAGGTCTAGGAAAACCAAGGCTAATAGGGAAGTCATCCCTAAGTCTAGCCATGGTATGTGTTTAGTGGCTAACACCTCAAAGAAATCAAATGTAGCCACTAAGAAGGTCAATGGAGGAGTCACCTCTAGAGTTGACCTAGGAAAGACCCAAAAGACTATGACTTCAAAGCCGAAAAGGGTCATTAGGAAGGTATCTAGGGAAGTTATCCCTAGGGAATACCTTGTTAACCCAAGGAGCTCCAATAGATATTGGGTTCCTAAAAGCGTGATCGATTCACGCTAAATGGGTTAGGGTGTGTCAACCCTAAGTGGATGGGTAGTTAACCTAACCATAGTAGAGTTGACACATTAGGGTGTGCCAATATGGTTTGAGAAGTTAAAAATGATTTAAATTGGCACAATTAGGTCATAGAGGTATTGGTGTGCCATTTTGGGTTTTTGGCACACTAGGGAAATGAATGGCAATAAGGCAAAATAGAATTAATCTCTAGAAATGGCAAATTGATTCTAACACTTAGGTATTCTATACCTTAGTATACTTTACTTGCCATGATTTGTTTGCCTTGCCATGTCATGACATCATTCTCATTTTTATTTATAAAAATGTCATGATAATGTTTATACTTATGTTTGTATGTCATGTATGCTTAATTTTCATTCACATGCCATGACATCATGATTTTGACATATGCTTTTATCTATATCATATCTATGCCATAATCATATCATGCATAAATTAAAATGAAATTAAGGACTATGGCATGATTTGATGGGAATCAAATAATATTGCCTAGAAATATTCATGAGACCTTTAAAAGAACAAAAACCCACATCTCACTAGATGAATTGCCTTGAATGTGTTTTACACATCTAGACATTGGTGAGATGTTTAGGAAAAATAAATTAAAGGTTTTGAAAACATGTTGAAAACATTTTGAAAAACCTTGGTGAAGCCTATCTTTTGATAGCTATCACCATTGAATGGGATGATACAAAGAAGGCTCTTTATTGAAGCTTTTCTTAAATTTTAGACTTTATATCAATCTCCTAATTTAATGGGTAAAATAATTTTCCAATATTTTTCACCCATAGTGTTTAGGATAAGTAATATACGTACCAAATTTCATGATTTATCTACGTATGTATATTTACTTATGAATTTTGGAAATCCATTTCTGAAATTCAAAGCACTGCGATTATCGATCATTTCCGAGTATGCGATCGATGGATGTGGTCAATCGATCGATTTGATTTCGTTGATTAGGCCCATGTTCAGCTAGGTTAAGGTCCCCTAACCATTCCTAACCCTAGGATATGCTTGGGAGAGTATTAGAGAGGGTGGAAATCCATTGGATATGGATTAGGAGTTGGGTTGAGGGTGAGTATCAATTTTAAGGTGGAAGAGAGTTCATTGTTGAACTTTGCCTTAATTTTGATTTGGTTAATGTTCCTATTGGCTTAGGGACTCTCCAAGGACATTGTTGGTGCAATGGTCAAGGGGGAGCAAGCCTCTAGGGGGAGGTATCCATCATGGGAAGATGGATGTGTATTTCCTCATGGGAGGAAATTGGGTTGCCTCTCTTTAAGTGATATGGGATCACTAGAAAGATTGTAGGCATGTGTTCCTCCAAGGGAGAGATTGTAAGATCTCATTGGGATATGAGACATTCATACCCTTGGGGAGGACCTTTTTGATGTAATGTCAAAAAGGGGGAGAAGTTACCAAGTTACCAATTAGGATTCGTTGGAATTCTCATTGGGATATGAGAATTGCCAATATGGGAGAATTGGTAGACTTGAGATGGTAGTTTTGTCAATCATCAAAAAGGGGGAGATTGTTGGTGCAATCGGCCCAACAGTACCTTGATGGTATTTTGATGATAGACAAAACTGATGACATGGGATTGTCATGTGAAAGTCCAACATGGTGTTGGCATGGAAAATCCAAGCATGGAGCTTGGTGTGGGAAAGTCCAACATGGGGTTGGCATGGAAAATCCAAGCATGGAGCTTGGTGTGGAAGTCCAAGGGGGAAGCCTTGGCATGGTAAAGTCCAAAGCATTGCGAAGCCGTGCGCTTGGTGCTTGGCATGGGAAATCCAAAGCATTGCGAAGCCGTGCGCTTGGTGCTTGGTGAGAAATGCATTGCGAAGCCGTGCGCTTGGTGCATATGGGAAGTCTTAAGGACTTGGTAAGTTCACTAGGCTCGGGGTCCTTGAGTCGGTGAAGGATGGCATTGCGAAGCCGTGCGCTTGGTGCATCCGAGGGACCGTCGGACGGGGAGCGAATGGAGTGAGCCCAAAGGAAAGCATACTTCTAGGGTATGAGACGCGAAGGATGGCGTTGCGAAGCCGTGCGCTTGGCGCATCCGAGGGACGTAGGCCGAGGGAAGAGAGCTTCGGTGGGGAACTCCATGAGGGATAAGGTGGACTTGGCCAGGAGGCTAAGACTGAGTGTCGGAGGCTCAAACTTGATGTTTGAGGGTTTACCCGACGGTCGGATGCTCAAACAACTTGGTGTTTGAGGTTTTGCCCGACGTCAGTCGACTGGCATAGGTGCCGGTTCAACTGGTCTAAGTCGACTAGAGTTCGACTGGTGTAAGGCTAGGGTTTTGTGCTTGGCGATCGTGAGGCAGCCGATCGCCGAGGGATGGCAATGATCGATGGGAGTGTCGCGAGCACGCAGGCGCTCCGTAGTCGGCCAGGCGATCGACTCTTTGAGTCACCGGTCGATCGATGGGCATCATCGATGGTAGGTGATCCGTTGGAACTTGTCCGACGTGGATCTGGCCGTTGTGAGACAACGATTAGAGCGATCAGGGGCCTTTTGGCGATCGCTAGCGCGAAAATGGAGCACGAGTTGGAGGATTTCGCCAAGCCTTTTGTGAAGCTATTGGAGGGGAATTGCTGCTGCATTCCAGACCTTCAAGAGCCATCTAAAGCAAGCAACAAGCAAAGGATTCAAAGCAAGCGTTGTAAAGTGTTCTTTACGTGTATTTCGTATTTGTCTTTGTATTGCTTGTATTTCATTACTTAGTGTAATTGCTTGTGAGAGGTTTCTCCACCTCCGACGTGTAGTCGAAAAGGAGTGTTATAGTTAGTGTCGTGCGCATAACTAGAGCTCGAGGAGCTCGCCCGTGGAGTAGGAACCATTCGGTTCCGAACCACGTATATCATGTGTGTTTGCGTGCGCTTATTTGTTGTTAGTATTATTATTGTTTTATTGTTTCCGCTGCGCTAATGACAATCGTAGACGAGTACGTACGACGAACGAACGAATTACGACATCCATCGTACGAGGGCTATTCACCCCCCTCTAGCCGGCCGTACCGATCCCCTACAGCTTAAATCATCCATTCATCTTCTTGAGCTATTAGGTGGTAGTAACCTTTGCAAGTCTCACGACTCTGCACAGTACACTATTACTAACCGATCACCCTTTCTTGAAGCTCAAGAATTCCTTACAATGTGTTACTAAAAGTGACACGGGGAAATACTCTCTTTCAACATCACTAATCGAAGATCAAGTGATATATTATTTCCCAAAGATTATTTTCTGCATTTATCACCAAATACCGACTTGACCCCGATAATGGTATGCAAATAACTCTACTTTCTCGGTATAACATGAGTTAAGTACTTAAAAGTACTCTCAAAGTTATACTAAGTACGAACAACTCAGAGATAAAATCCCTATGAAACATCGTAACCTAGCCTTCCGCTATCTGCATCAACAATAGACAATTTGTCCTGTCCATTACCCAACAGGTAATGATCTGACTAGTACAGATAGTGAAAATCTCTAAAACTGTAGTCTTTGATTTCCATAATAAATGTGACGACTTGGCCCCTGTTTTTCGACTCGGTATCAGTCGACTCTCAGAGGTAAATCACCTCCTCGACACAGGTTCAAGACTCACAGACTCAACAGGTCATTCCCGTGGTCAACTCATACCACGGTTACGAATAATAACCAATATACTACAGGTTATTCCCTGTTATTAACATTAAAAGCATAGTCAACTAAAACCGGGAGTATAAACCCTAAAGGTCACTCCGGTTGGTCGCCTCGGTGTACGACCCCTACTACAAGTCTACACAGGTGTCATAACTCTGTTGTATACACCTACTGATCAAGTTTAGATAAATATCTACTAAACCATAAGTTATCAGGAATTCTTACCTCGTGCTGCTTGGAGCTCAGGTCGCTGTCCATCTCATCTCAAAAACCAAAACCGAATAAATCGACTCCCGAGAATCCAAGACTCGACACAAAAACAACATTGTATGGCATCGTAGAACCTTGGGCTCTGATACCACTAAAGTTGTCACGCCCCGAGAGCATACCGAGCTGAAAATCAAACGGACGGCACCTCCCCTGTACGTGGCAACATTTCGGGTTAATACAAGGCCCGTAGGCCCACAATAACAACAATATATATAACAATATAATCAAACCATAACAACATAACAAAACTACTACGATAAATACACAGCGGAAACGATACAACAACAATACAATGTCACACATGCATACTGGTATGACTAACACCATAACATAAAGAAAACCTCGACAAAACCCGCACCAACATGTGCGTACATCACATAATACATAACATCACGAAAACTCCGAATGCAAAACAAGACATACGGAAAATCCAAAACAGACATGGGAGTCTCGGAGGTGAGATGAGACGATGTCAGCTGGCGGTGCTCCAAGTCGTCACGAAGTCTTCTACACTTACTGGGTGACAAAACCTGTGGTCCGCGGGGGTGGTGAGTAAAACTCAGCAGGTAATAGAAAACATGTATATATGTCATATCACATGTATTTTCAATAACCTAATCTAGAAGTACAACAGGTATATCAGCATAGTATATAAATACAAGCCTATACCGTCTAACTGAATGAACAACATAAAAATGCAGACATACCTGAAGTCTATCACGTTACTCTGATCCAACCTGAACATATATCCAACATATATATATATATATAACAGGAAGAGTAGATCAACTCAAAATATACTCTAGCTACAGGTCAAGGTATCTAGTGGTCTGTCCAACACATACCAATATCCGACACAATCGTATAACAAATGCAAGAGACATGCATGAATATGATGTCCACCCAAATGCAGCAAGCATAGTACAAGCAAATGCAGCATCACAATAATCATATATATATAGACTGTATCCATATATATATTAATCTCAACCATCCATATATATATATATATATATATATATATATATATATATATATATATATATATATATATATATATATATATATATATATATATATATATATATATATATATATACATGCATATATGTATATATATATGGTAATATGCAAAGCGCTATCAGATACGACAATGCAGCATGCATGGTCATGTCGGCTCACCCTAAAGCTACCACGACCCCAGTGTGGCCTCGGTGGCTCGAGCATGACAACTGTCTCAACTCAACACCAACCACTACTCTCGAGTGGCCGAGTGGGCAGTATGATCAAGTAGCATATAAGCGTAAAGAGCAAGCTACACGATGGGGGTCCCTGCTGTTGGCCACTCCGACAGTCACTACCCATGAGTGGTCGAGTGCCACACATGCAGGACTACGACACGCAAATCCAACTACCACCATCTATAGTGGTAGAGTGCGGCACCACAATGCTCTGCCCTCACACGGGTGACTCCTCCTATGAGTAACCGCGGAGGCAGGATGACTGGCGACACTCTCAACCACAAGGGAGACCTCGTCGCTAGCGTGCATGCAAATACATGAATGCAATGTCTCACATACAAATATCCACCATAGACTCTCTATTCTACAGAGAATCATACTAACCAGATCAACGCACTCTCTATCCTGCAGAGAGTCGTACTCAACTGATCATAATACTCTCTATCCTGTAGAGAGTCATACCAATCTAATCGACGCACTCTCTATCCTGTAGAGAGTCGTACTCAACTGATGGACACACTCTCTATCCTGTAGAGAGTCGTACTCATCTGATTATAACAAGCTAGGACCACCGGTCCGTAGCGATACCTTAAGTATCATTCCTCTGACCATTTACACATTACATGTTCGGTGGTAACATACAACCCAAGGGTACTAGAACTAACCCTAGGTTAAAGACATTATCTACCTACGGATGACCTTTTTGCCCAATGTACAATCAGGTTGTCATCCAGACTTTACTATTTGCACTTAACTTAAACAAATTCTAAGTTACTTACATCACCTATATGTATAACTCCCAATCATGATAAAATAAACATGATATCAGCAATGGAGTTAATAGCCAACGGTAAAGGATCAAGCATACGATAATAAGAGTAGGGTCAAGATAATATGAACACCTAGCATGCTCATATCTATGACTAAATCTGAATGCAATACATCTACCCGGACCAGGTAGGAAATTACCCACCTGATATGTAGAGTATCCAATAAATCTCCATGTCCAAGAGTTTCTCACAATTTAAAATCCTGCAAGAAAGAGCAACGAACATATCTAAGTTCTTCATAAGTTCAACAGTGCTATCAATTCCAATATTAGGATTAAATCTTTATCCTACATCAACTTCGTATCCCCATAAACTAACTGAAAAGTTTCTTCCATTAACTCTTAATCATAGTACCAAACTACCAATTTTATCATAGCTAATTAAGCTAACTAAATAACATCTTAATCTACAGTCAACATATGTTCATAAGCATTAGGATCCAGACTCACCTGGTTACGCTTCAATAGCACAACCTCCTTGTCCACCTAATAGCACCCAATCTGAATCAATTAACCTCGTTCATCCATACTAGTGAACTCGATCACATAACAAGCTACACCTATACAATTCATTCACAATTACTTACTGAGCTAACAATTAATTGTAGAACATAGCACACATCCATCATTTATTCGAATCCAAGCTTACCTAACGCCACTTCATTCAACCATAGCTCCTTGCTTCAATCATACTGAAGTCCCATCAATCGAATTGAAGACAAACCCCACAATGGCCTGCCTTATCCCTGCTACACGCAAAACAACCCAAATCCCTGTCCAAACACACCACAAACCTGTAACCTAGGAAACAACAAGATGGCTAATAAATCACAGCAGCCTCTAATCTCAATCACAAAGTATCATCAGTCCAATTCCAACCTTACTCACTGTTAACTAGCTAACTCAAGGCAATAGTGAACTGATCTGCACGGACAGAACTAAAAGGGAAAAATGGTTTGCTTACCGGCAATTTGATCCCCACCGGCAGCTCAAACCCCAAACCGACAGTCAACTCCCAGAATTCGGCAGTCCTGTTCACCAGCACCACCAGCGCTCCCAATTTCTGCCCAAATCGCTTGGTCAAGCTTCGTGAAGGGAAATCACAGCAAGGTAAATGGAGGAGAGATCAAAATTACCAACAGTCGGAATCTCCCCCAATTCTGCTTGGTTCGTCGGACACTGCCACTACAACACTGCTGCCCTAATCACCTGCCACGATCTCCGGTGCCCTAGCTCCAGCGCTGGTCGGCAGTGAGAACCCCAACGGCGGCTCTACTTTTCGGCGATGTCAACGCCCCCGACGCACTACTCTAGGTCACACTGGAACCTCCGGCTCCGACAGTCAGTCGTCGCCTTCCCTACCCGAGCACTGTGCTGTCGCCGTCGACCCAAGCCCCCCAAATCGAGAGCCTCCTTCGTCGCTCAGGTCTATCCGCGAGCACTGTCGCCTGCTGCCGTCATGCGAGTAGAGGAGTCGACGAACTCCGACGACAGGAATCGAAGAGATCGTGCGGTGGA